>CP143077.1:1243133-2486266 GCA_036287355.1 Kwoniella sp. CBS 6097
GCGATCGCCTCTTCGAGCGAAGGGGGTTCGTGATGGACCTCCTTCTTGGGCTGACCACCGTGTCCGGAAGCAGCAGCCTCGGCTTCGCGGGCCTCTCGCTCGGCTCGTCGTCGTCGGGCGGATGGGAAGTCGGGAGCGGGAAGGTTGAAGAAAACCCATGGCGGGACACAGTTGGCTACTGCTCTTCGCATACCGGTGGACAAGCACTGGAGGCCGATCTGGTAGGCGGCTGAAAGTGAGATTCGAAAGGTCAGTGAATTGCGACATGTTTCGACCGACACGGGGTACTCACAATTCATCCAGCCGAAACCTTCTCGAGGGACGTAGCGGAAATCGGTACCCTGGTTTCCATACTCAGCGTCGACCATGTGACTGAGCTCGACAGCGTCAAATTTCTCCGGGACGATACCGTTGAAGTCCACAAATGAGAGTGTCATCATGTAGATCCATCGGTAGGCGAGACGAGCGGCGTCGTCAACGAAGCCGTATCGTTCGAGACCGACCCAAGCCATGATCTGGTGAGGTGGCCAGGAGTAAGGGTAGTCTGCAAGAGAAGGTTTAGCGAAATGTCAGGGCTGCAAAACAAGAAAGTACTCACCCCACTGTCGGTTCGGTCGGTCGAGGGATATGATACCTCGGGACTCTTCCGTACCAGAGACGAGACCACCGGCAACCTCGAACTTGGGAAGAGCGTTTCGGACAAGCTTCAATGCCTGTTCTTCCGATGCGCACCCAGCCCATAGAGGCCACAACGTCGTGACCGACTCGTATCTCGCCTGCTTCTTCGCCTTGGTGTCGTAATCAAAGTACATGCCGTGACCGTCATTCCAGCAGAGCTCGTCCATGATATCCTTTCGTCGTGCGGCACGATCGAACCAGTGCTTGCTGGTAGTGGGAGCGGCGGTGGACTTTTGACGGGGAGCGCCCTCCTGGAATGCCTCGGGCGTGATGGGCCAGGGCGAGAGATCGAATTCCTCCTCAATGTCAAGCTGGCCATCGAAAGCAACCTCGATGGCGGAGGCGATATCGAATTCGTACTAGAATAAACATCAGCAATGTCCACAGGTAATTATGACTTACTTTGTAGAGAAGTGAATTGAGATCGACCGTTCCCAAATCTGCACACTTCCTGTCAAGTCGGTAAGAGGTGTCGTGACCAGACTCTCGGACACCTCGATCGTGTAAGAAATATTCATCGAGCTCAGGCTCGTGGATCTTGAGCTCGTTGTAGCCGTCAATGTATTCGTTGACAGAGATGCCGAGCTTCTGGGCGTAGGGCTGGAGGATGTGGGTAAAGTGGGAGGCTTCGGTCTCAGGTGGGATACCAAGACCGACGGGTCGATATCGGGACAAACCAGAGACTGGGTCAAGGGAAGGCTCGGACATCCAGTACGAGTGATACTCCTTGATCGCCGCTTGGACGACCCGTTTTAACCAGTTCTTGTTCTCCTCCTTTTGTGATCGGTCGAGCTGATTGTAGATTTGCAAGGCGAGATCGGTCAAGAAGGGAGGTTGGGATCGGCACAGGTAGTACGACCTGTTTCCATTCAGCACCTTGTTGTAGTACTTGATCTCGAAGAGGCAATGCTCGACGATGCTTTTGGCGAGGTCCATCCGTCCGTCGACAAGTAATCCCAGGGCCATAAAGTACTGCAGAAGCCGTCAGCATGCGTTTCAACTCGAGTGCAACCCAAACTTACACTATCCCACCCGTACTTCTCGTTGAAACGAGCTCCGGGAACGACAAAGGGCAGCGCTTCCAGCTTGACCTTTCCGTTTGCATCCACCTTTCTGTCCATCGCCAGAGCGAGAATACCAGGCTTGTCGTTCAAGCTCTTTACAAATCCCGGGTCGTCGCACTTTACAGGCAGGATTTCGACTTCCAAGTTGAGATTGGGTTTCTCTCGGCCACTAGAAGTGGTCAGCATGATTCCACGTTCGATTAGACTCACATTTGACGGTAGTACTCGGCCATCTCGTCCTCGCCATGAGGGATATAGATTCGTGAACGCATGTGCTGGCTTCGGTTCTTCGGGTCGGCACAAGCTACCTCCAGACCCTCCGCATCGATTCTTCGCGTCAAGGCGTTCCAGAACGAGTTCTTGATCATTCGCGAGAGTCGATCGACAGGGTTCTCAGCGAGACGAGCTTCGTCGAGAACGATACGCTTTCGGCCATAGTCACGAGCGAGCGCAAGCTCTTGCAGCAGGTTGGAAAGCATGTATGTTCCCTGGCATGTCAGCGATGTCGACAGAAAGCATGCACTCACTCTAATGTCAAAAGTCTTATGGGCATTGGAACTGGCAGTTCCGAGGGACAAGAGCTTGGGTCCAGAGTCATAGATCGAGATCTGGAAGCTGTAAAAGGAGGATTAGCGTGGGGAGGGGGGGGGGGTCCTGCGTAGTTGTTTACTCACTTCCTGTCGGTATCCTCCTGCTCCAAGACAATTCGCATAGTCTCCTCGACATCGATCAAGAAACGCCTGGGCGCGGAAGCGGTCACCTCGTCTGAAGGTCAGCGCTGATCAATATGGAGCACGACTCACCATGAGACAGCCTTCGGTTCCTCGAGATGTTCTCACCACCCATCTGAGGCGGTCTTCGCTTGGTGGTTCCAGCAACACCGGCCTGAACGACCTAGTCAGCGTAGTTCCAAATGCACCTGACTCACATTACTGAAAGTTCGCGCTCGCGTCCACACTTCAGCTCCTCCATAATACTCGTGCGGCTCAGCATGGACATCAGGCAGCTTGGTTTCCTGATGACCGATCTTGCCCACTCGTCCGACGGGTGCTGGCAAGGGGGGACTGGTGGCGCCGTTCGTAGCAGGTGCAGGCGGGTTCAAACCAGCACCGATAGCGGCGAGGGGGTCAGCGTGGGAAGGGTCGGTAGGAGTGGTCACTGCGGAGGCTTGACCAGAAGCAGGGACATCATGATCGATGAAAAGGAGGTTCTTAGGGATAGGCAGCTGGTAAAATCGTTAGTCACGACCACAGTCTGAGAAAGGTGAGAGAACTTACAGTGGCCTTGTCGGCGGCCTGAGCGGACATGGTAGGCAGAGTGTATGCTCGCTTGGGCTTCTCGGGCTTGTTAGACGAGGTTGACACGTTCTGATCTTCCTGGATCGAAGCAAGCTGAGTCGAGTGAGACGAGGGTGGAAGCTGAGACTCGCTGCGGAGTTGATCAAGGGAGGGAGGATGAAGTGAGGGTTCAAGTGGGTGTGGGTCGGGGTTACCGCTGGTTCTGATCTGTTTGAGAGGGGGACGGAAGTGGTGGGTGAAGAATTGGTCAGTTCTAGTAGGGCTGAAGGGAGACTGGGCAATCTGGGAGATCATTTTGGGGTTGTATATTTTACTTTTGGTTGGTGCGAATGCTGGTGTCTTTGAAAGAGAGGGGAGCTGGCAGGGGATAGGCGACAAGATGAGTGGGTGGAGAGACGAGGGGGTTTTTATACCCTCTCGGAACACCGACTCTTCATACAAGACAGCGCTGGAGTAGACATCCCTTGCGGCGAGAGTGAAAGTGTGGTGATGACGTGAAGATTACATCTCTTCCGCGACAAAGAAGGCCCGACAAAGGTCGTGTGATCGTGAGACCGGCCCCTGTCCAGCAGGATCCAGGTGCTGGATTTGAGAAGAGTGGGAATGGTTCGGAAAGCACATTGACCAGACTTTTGCCGGGACCATGTCGAATCACCAATCACGAACCGCGAACCACGACAGCAGCGAAGGCTTGTGAAAGGAGAGGATGCCAGCACTCACCCAAAAGGTTCACACGACTTGATTATTTCGCTCGAGACTTGACGAGGAAGCAAACGAAGTGAAAAGGTCGGGTTGAGTGTTGTAAGGAGGACTGTTATATGAGATCAGAACCTCAAGTCAGCAGCGTGTTTCTGTCTCTTGTTCGAATAGTCAGAAAGGAGTATGTAGAGGTGGAGAGGCGAGCTGTCCATTCATCCTTTGTGCGCGTAGTTTAAGCGATGACTCACGGTCGTATTCAACCGAGATGAATGCAGGTCAATGGTGACTGAAAAGAATGGGAAAGAAGGATAGTTGATAGTTGATAAAGATGAAGGTGGATGCGTTCAGGTTGTCGAGTATCAATGAAACGATTCACTCTTGGACCTCTTCAAGTGGAGGGGTGGGTGGAGTTAAATGTGGTGTCGTGGCGAATCCGAATGTTAAGCTACGTAGATGTGATTCGGCCAAAATTGAAGGTTTGTTGCTTGTCAATGTCTCTTGGTCTTACAATGGACTCAGGTCTTGTCGAGCGAGCGAAACAGAGAGAGGACAAAAGCAAGAGAGAAGTTGACAGAAATGTACAATGGTTGGTTGTGTTGGCGTTTGTGGAGAATAAAAAGATGTTATAATTCGTTATGATGCAATTTAGCTTGGAATCGCTTAGATCCTGAATGTAGGATGGGTGGGTCCCTGCAATCGCATTCATCCTGTAAGTTGTCTATCCACGTCGCAGCTGATCATAAATCATGCATGTCCTCTTTCCTTGTCCGAGATGTTCGATACATGGCTCGGCCTCGCCTTGAACATGTGTTGGAAGTAGGTCACAAAGGTTTACACAGCTGAACCCAAACCTCTAAGACGACGAGGATCTAACGCTTGATTACCCCCGTTTTTAATCCGAGTCGGAAGAGAAAACCAAATGCAATTATCATTATCGTCGTTGCAGATCAAATACACGACGGATCAGCGTGCAAATCCACGCTACTATGCTGTTGATGGATCATTCTATGCCTTTGGATTGTGTGTGTATCACGACCAACCTAGCGACCATCACTCCGAGGCCCTTCGGCGATGAACACATGCATGGTCATGGCGTGCGGAGCAGTTCAGCCTATAGTCAGGTTTCAGGGTTTCTTGTTATGGTTGATAGGGATAGTACGGTCAACGTAACATGCATGATATCATTCTCGTTGCAACGACCGATTATCCTTCGTCTTTCAACCTGCTTTTGGACAAGGAGTGAAAATATATCCAGTCCGTCGACATGACAAGACAGAATCCTCTTTGGTGAGCGACCAGCGGCTGTATCACATGCATCGTTTGCTGACCACTGGATGCATCCGCAGGGAGGTGATCGAACCTCACCTTGTTCGGTCGGGACTCTACACCGTACCTGATCCGAGTTTGTATCGCAGATCATTCAGCCCGCTTCTCCCGACTTGATCAGCTGATATACGTTGCTTCTAGCATATGGAAGATGGACTGCCCCGCCGCATCCACCTCACCTACCGCTGATCAACCACCCCGAGGTGACCCACAAGTATCGACGGATCTTCCTCCCTCCTTACGAATCATTCGCGTCAAAAAACGAGGCTTACGACACCACGCAGATCATTCATGCAGAAGACGTGCAGTTGATCGAGGAGGAGATCGAGTCAGGTGTCAAGCGGGGTGGACGATGGGTATGCTACAGTACTTGGGAGATGAAGGAGGAACCGAAAGGCGGATGGGAAGGAGGTGGTCGAGGGAGGGGCAGGGATATGGTCGTGGTGCATGGTGAGTTGATCGTTGGTCAAGTGCTCAGCTGATCTCGATAGGTCTCGGCGATTATGGCTTGAGGTACATGCCTCATGTTCTGTATTTCTTGAAAGCTGGTTTCAGGGTGATCATTCCGGATCTGCCTTCGGTGAGTTGTGCCAAGTGAAGTATCCGAGCAATGCTGATGACATTCTGCAGTATGGACGGTCCACGGGGTGGGTGCATGGATACCTGACCTAATGCTGATCATCAATAGCATTCACTCCTACCTCCCATCGCTTCTCCTCCTCACCTCGTGCCTCCACGTTGTTCTCACCGACGTAGTCCAGAACGATCTGGCCAATGGAAGAGAGCAGAGCAAGGTGTTCTTGTGCGGCGCGTGAGTAGAAATGTGAAATCCGTTGCAGACAGCCCCGGCTGACATCTTCATCCTGCAGCTCAATGGGCGGGTGGACTGTGTAAGTCGAAAGCTAGTATCGTTTCTCGCTGACCTGATCCAGCCTCTACTACCTACTCAAATACCCTCCAACGGAAGACCCGACCGATGTCGCTTCACAAGCCTCAGATCCGGACAGCCCTCTGCTCCCACCAGGTCAAGGCAAAGGCTACGAAAACATTGAACGAGACAGGAAGGATGAGAAAGTACGAATACACGTCGCGGGTGCCTTTGTCCTTTGCCCAATGGTAGAGGTATCCAAGAACTCTCGCCCGTCGATTGTGGTGGAATATATCGGACGAGCGTTGTCTTACGTAGCAGGCTCGCTACCTTTGGCGAAAGCTGTGAGGGGCAATGTGTCGGACGATCCAAGGGTCGAAGAGGACTTCGAGGCTGATCGTGAGTGGAAAATCAGGCGGCCTCTCGCTGACATTGCAGCTCTGTGCTATTCTGGCATGCTGAGAATTGGCACCGGCCTTGCCGCTCTCGAAGGCATGCTGGAACTCGAACGTCGTGCAGAGGAGATCAACGCTCCGATTCGATTGGTTCACGGCAACAAGGACCGAGCGACATCTCATTTGGGTACTTTGAGGATCTTCGACCGACTGCCAAACGAGGACAAGGAGATCGAAATTTATGATGGGTATGAGCATGGTGAGTGACACGCGACCATACGCAATGCGTCTCAAGCTGATCCCGCGGTCCTAGTCATGCTCAAAGTTGGGATCGATTCAGCAGATGATGAGAAGAGACAGCGTGTTCTGGCGGACTGGAGATCGTGGTTGTTGCAGAGATGTTAGATGTTGATATACCATGCATGTGCATACCTTTATGAGTGTTCGGATCTGCATCTCAATATACCGCAAGGTTCACTTCAATGTGGTATAATGTGCTATTCCCGTCGTCCATGGAAGGAGTTTCAGATACCTCAAGCTTGTTCAGTCTCCTCATTTTTCCCCGCTGCGTAGCATCCGCTCTGATATGCGGAATGTGTTCATCGTGTAGCGTAAGACAGCACAACGACAGCAGCCAAAAACTACAGCACCCGGGATTCCCATCTTGTCCCTCACGATGGTACTGACCAAGCGATAGCGAGCTTAAAGCTTCGAAGATATCAAACAGGGTTAGGCGGTTTCTCGCTTCTACGGCCGTAGATGAAAACCTGGCATTTGCAATGTTATATACATTTTTAGTCAACATAGTGGAGACCGAGACAGGATAGCACAAAGTTTCGGTGCAGGATGAATGCGTGAGCTGTTGGTAGAATCGCTACCAAAGTGCACAAACCCTGTATTGTAAGGTTCTGATATGGCTTTATGGGAATAGATAATCCAGTATCGAATCCCTACTGGCTTGACTTCCGCTTCATCTCTTGGAACCGGTCTTTGTCCGATTACTACTCTTCCTGTCAGATGTTCTATCTTCGTCTTCTGACTCGACGGCTGGCGGATCCGCTTTGGTTCTACGTCTCTTCAGTTTCGCGTCTGACGCTGGCTGTGATTTTCGCTTCTTGGTGTGTTCCTTCTGACCAGCTATATATTCTTTTCGCTCCGAAGCACTGTATACACTCTCCTCTGGTTCGGAATTCTCTTGAGCTGAATCCACTTCTTCCGACCCAGACTCCTCGTCGGCCGTGACGTTTCCTTTGCATTTCGAGCGCCTACTGACCTCGCCCTTCTCATGATCCCCTCGTTGATTGCTGGCTAAGACATCCCTGCCCTGCTTCCACTCCTCCCAAGCACGCGAATATTCTTCGTTGGCCCAACACCTATCGAGCCATTTTTCATATATATTCGCTCCGTCCAACTTGCCCTGGTCGTATACTTTGCCCGTCCGCTCTTTCTCTTCCCCTGTTGACGGATCGTATTTTCGCCCGCCTTTCCGTAGCGCGTAGCGTAAGGATCGAGTTCGGCCCATTTGGATGAATTTGCGGCATATATCCATGCTGCGTGGAGGGTCGGTATCAGCTCCGAAAGTTCCTGAGTCACTCTCCTCGGCACATGATATGCCAGCATTCTGGTTGACTTGTTCCTACACATTGTGACGTCGAACACGAGCGGCCAGCTCACCCTATAAAGTCGCCTTGGTCCCTGCGTAGGTACGGAAAGCATCAGCTCTTCACCTAAGATATCAAGTCTCAGACCTGACAAGAAGCTCCATACTGACCTGTACCCCTCAAACCTGCTCCAGATCGCTTTCGCGCTCTTGCCAGCCTCTTCAGCATTCTTAAACTTCCACAAAGGCTTGATATCGTCCGAATACCCCGGAGTGGTGAAAACCCCTACTTCGTTCTTTGTAGCTTTGTACGATTTCGGACCAAGTTTTGTTGACATCCTGATCAACGTCGAGCTGAACTTTCGGATGAATCTGAAGGGGTGCAGCATGTATACGCATCTAGAGTAGGTGTATCGAGTTAAGAAGCGAATGATATTTTGCAGCAGGAGGATATCGCGATGGTGGTCAAGAGATGTGGAGGCTGGCTCGGATGACATCACTGGCGCCGACCGAATTACCCTCAAGACGCACTTTCTTCCACACAACATCGCGACAGCATATACCGAGCAGCGAACTGCCGACTTCAGATAGCAGATATAGCAATACGAGCGCATGCACTCCTATCTATATTATGCGACTGTACCGCGTTTACGGGGCATGAACCTGCATGCTCAATAAGCGAATGTACGTTTTTTGTATCGTTTATAAATCGTGTGATATGTATAAAGAAAGTATGTATGAATGGTATGCGACATCGTGTTGGCGTGAAACATCAAGACATCAAGACGTGGACAAGACAGAGATGAGCAGGAAAAGACTGCTAACAAAGTCCTAGAAATAGGGCCTCGTCGTTCGTCTTCCCAGCATCGCGCCCGTTGGACCTCCTCCTTCTCCTTTCGTTTTCTCCTCTCAGTTTATTTTCCTCCTAGCGTGACCCATCAAGCTTGGACTGGCGCGATAACCATCTAGCGCTTAAGCGAAGATACCGAGAGCGGCAACGACGGCACCGAGAACACCGACGACGCCGGCACCCTGGACAGTAGCGAGAGCACCCGAGTTGCCGCCGGAGGAAGCACCGGAAGAGGCAGAAGCGGAGGCAGAGGCGGTCTTGGAGGTGGAGCCAGAGGCAGCAGAAGAGCCGGTGGCAGAACCGCTAGCAGAAGCGGAGGCGCCAGAGGCGGAGGCAGAGCCAGAGGCAGAGCTGGAACTGAGGTGAATAGTAAACAACACATGTCAGCAGACGGTTGTCGGGCGAATGAGAATATACGATCTCCAATTTCGATATTCAAGGAGTAAGCACTCACGAGCCGCTGTTGGTGCCGAGACAGCTGGTGCTGGAACCAGCCTGGATCACGACGGGGCTTGAGTAAGCAATGGCTCCAGAGTTGTCGGTGATCTTGACGGTGCTGTGAAGGGAGGTAACGGCGGGAACATTCCATCAGTTATCATCGACAGTGGTTGACTCGACGAGGTTTGAATGCGGTTGAACGCAGACTTACATGTTGGTGCCAGAGGCGATGTCTACGGTCCAGGTCACGGGGGACGAGTCGGCGTTGGGGAGGTTCTCGAGCTGTTCAAAGAAGGGCGAGTTAGTTTGAACAGACAAAACACAGGACATACGTAGACTCACAGCAGCGGCACTGGCCTGACCACCGGGAATGATGGAGATGTAGTAAGGACCACCGGAACCTTGGGCCCAGGTAAGAGAAGTAGGCTGGCACTCGATGAGAGATGCCTGCAGCGTGTAGACAAAGGCATGTGATCAGTATTTGTGTAAGCGGGTTTTGCCACTAGAAGAGATTGGTTGGCACATACAGGAGTGTTGACGGTAAGCGCGTTAGCGACAGCGACGAGAGTGGAAAGAGCGGCGATCTTGGTGGGGAAGAGCATCTTGATTGATTGATTGATTGGTTTGGTTTAGTCCTGGTAGGAAGGTGTTGCGTAAAAGAAAGATTATAGGATATTGTTTAAAAATGATGGATCGAAGAAGAGGAATGAAAGAAAAATGATAACATGAGATGGGATTTGTTGATTCACGACCTCATGATAGGTGGTGGTGCGCACCAAGGCAAATAAGCTTTTTTTCCTCCCTCTTGCGGACCCGCGATCAATCCGATGGACCCCACTGACCGCACGTAAATTATTGGCCAAGACTTTTTGTCAGTATACTACGTATACTACTATGCGTATAGGACTGTGCATGCATGTCCCGGGCTGAAGCTGCGCTGCGCCTGCAGTTATCGCTTGATTTCTCAATCTCTCGTTATGACCATTACTGTGCGGCGTTTGGATGTTGCAAGTATGGCGATGCTGTGCAAGCGTATGCAATTGCGCGCGTCCAAGTCGAAGTCAGACGCGTCGTCCCCCCTCATCCCTCAGACCTCCTTAGAGCTTATCCCACGATCCAATGGGAAACAGGGCGTTTTTAAACTTTGACTTTGCTTTCTAAACCCTGCAGCTGCAGATGATGCTTGCTTGCGGGGGAGAGGGGACACGGAGAAAAAGAGAGCAGAAGTTGCGGCAGAGACATCGAGACATCCGTATGCTTGCTTGGCTGGGGCTGTGTTGCAGCATACAGGGCTTCGAAATGAATTGAACTGCTGTGCCTGCGCTCTAGTTTATCGCAGCGCAATAGTACCAATGAAATGAAATAATGCTCGCCAGATGATCTTCAGGACAGGTGTGCCTAGTATGACAGATTATAAAATGTCTTTGGCAAGTTGAACATGAACTAGTAAATGCCATGCTCTCCCTGTTCTTGACACCGTTCGTCACGATCATTTTTTGTGACGAACTCACTGCCAGGACGGATACACAGATTGTCGAAATTAAAACGATGCAGAAAACTTGACATGTAACAAATATGCTGGCATCGACCACCTCGACTCGACCCCCATTTCACATCGACCAGACCCAGAACCAGAACCCACGACTCTCAGACAGACTGACGGGCGCGTCCCGAACGCGACGTACTATCAGATCGATGTAACATACACGCATGACATCTGTGGATTAGGATGCAACAGAGAGCTCATTGCTGAGCAGATAACGCAAAGCGAAGAAGAGCATGAGAAAGAGGAAGCATGATGCGATCACTTCTCGGTATCGCCCTGAAAAGGACAAACAAAACCGCACCAACGAAGAATCGCGATCACGGCGAGAACAATAAGCCTCCTTCCCTCACTCCTTCACAAATAATTCCCATATACGCGCATATACTGACAACACTCACTACACTTGGCAATCAAATCAGCTCATCGCGATGCATCCACTGTCATCTCCTGCTCACTCAAACATTCTTGCCCTTCTTTTCTTGTCAGCTGATGCTAAGGTCCTCCTCTCTCCAGAGCCTCTTCGCACTGACCATCACCGTCCTCAGGGCACGGCACGGTCTCCCTCTCCCTTGATGATGATGGCTTGGACTTAGCTTATACGATCCAAGACATGAGGACAGCTCTGTGCGCTTCCCACTTTCTCTTGACAGTAGCCGAGCGGATCGCCTACACCCTAGCAACACACTCCGACACCAACGAGTTCCGTTCCGTTCTTGGTATCCAAACGCCTGCAGTTGTAGCGTGAGACATCCTGCCCGTTGCCAAAATTGTACATTTGGTATCATGGATCTTGCACTGCCATCCATTGCAAGCCAGCTTTTCATTCCTCCCCCTCCGCGAGTGCCCGTCGTTGTAGCTACCACTCAAGAAGATCAACTATCAATGTCGAAAGAAATCAAAGTCTCAACAAAGAAGACGCCCCCCTTCATCCCTACTAGACTAGCTCCTCCACCACCCTTACCTCTTCTCGTCGAACCAGATTCCGACAATTCGCCTCCACGCACGCTGAAAGCTCAAGGAGACCTCACCCCCAAGGGCCGGCTGGACGAACGCCCAGTGACTCCGCTTGATTTCTTTGGGACCTACAAGTCGCAGACCATTAAAGCGATGCCCCAAGATCGGAGAGGTTTACTGGCCGATCCCCATCAAAGTGCGAGAAATTCTGTGGATTTGGGTCGACCACCCGTAGACCCGTCAATCAAGGGGATCCCGCAAGGATGGGATGATGATCCGGCCATCCCACTGGCTCTGCAGGCGCGACCCAACCTACCGTCGACTCAGCAGACTATGCCTGTTCCGCGCTCAAACTCCGGACTGAATCTGTCAACACCATTGAGAATAGGGCCCTTCCGAGAAACCCGGACGAAGCTATCCTCTTTCAGCGGGAAGATGAGGGATGGTCTTCGAGAAAAGGACAAGGAGAAGGATCCGCTCAAATCTGGCTCAAGTCTCAAGCTTCACAAGGGCAGCGTCAGGCTAACCCAGCGATCATCTTCCATGAACCCAGGCTTGATCACCAAACGAAGACCCACTTCTCCCTCCCAGGGCACCCACAATCCCACGCACTCTGTATACTCCGAGTCCTCCTTCAATACCCACGGGACCGGGAACACCTCGGGTTCGATCCCCCTTGTGCCGCCCTCTGCTCAAACGGAGACCACGGACGCTTCGACCGATTTTTCTCATCTGTTCACGCCTTCCCCTACCGCCGCGCATGAGCCTGATTATCCCGCGTCTATCGGCAGCAGCCAACCGGTATCCTCACGGGATAGGGTCATGGGCCTGAAGAACGATCCTACTCCCGTACCTCCAGCTGGTATGAAAACGTTCAACAAGCCAAACGTGGCCGATGTACTGCCCTTTGCAGCTGGTCACCCGTTCGCAGCGTGGTCCGCGCCACACGCCGATGAAGCTATAATGACTCCGCCAACCGAAAACGTAGGCAACAAGGCTAAAAGAGGCAGCATCCCGATGATGGACAGCATGAACATGGAAGGCAACAAGGATCAGACAAAGAGCCAGATCTCTCTGGAAGGCTGGAGAGAAGCCCCTCGATCGAGGACGGGCTGGCCAGGGAAGAAAGTTTGGGTGGACGCAAAAGGAGAGGAGAATACTACGGCGTACAGGGTAGGCTGGGAGAGGGATGTCCTTGATCTGTGCGTGATAAGAGGATCCCACCAGACTGACTTTCAGGCCGCTGACATCCGCAACAGCGAGGCTCGACTGCACGAGACCATGTTCGATATCACAGGGGAGCGTCACACCTTTGTCGAGGCCTCTGAGCATCCTCAAGCGGTTCTAGACGTGAGTGGCTCACGATTATCCTCTTGTAACTTGTAGATGTTTAGGTTAGCCCTTCGCGAGAGTCTCTGCTGAACGATCTCACCCTCCGTTTTCCAGCTCGGGACAGGCGCCGGCTTCTGGCCGATCTCTATGGCACTCCTGTGGCCTCAAACGACTTTCATCGGCATGGACCTGGTCCCGTGCCAAGTAGACTTGTCTCTCCTAGCTTCAGCGGAACGGACTGCTAGATCCGCTTCGGACGGCAAGGCAACGGGAATTGGCATGTGGGAAAGCGTTGAGGAGCGGATTACATGGCAGCGTGGAAATTTGTGAGTAACGCCGATTGTGCTACAACTGCCGCTCTCTCGCTCCAGCTGTTGACACTGGCTTACGGCATAAACGCATCAATTCAGCCTCAACGAACTACCATTCGACACGGGCGTCTTCGACTTGGTCCACCTACGATTTGTCAATCTCGGTGTGCCCGAGACCAAATGGTTCGACCTCTTGGAAGAAGCCACGCGAGTCCTGAAACGAGGCGGCAAGCTAGAAATCGTCGAGACCTCCTACAAATTACCGGTTACAGCCCCTGTCTCCCTCAAGAACAGTTTCGCATCAATGATACTCGCAGATATGGTTCATTCCCTGCCCTTACTCCCATTGCAATTCACCCTACCTTCAATCGATTCTCTAAAAGGGAATTCCGGCCGACCGACCTTTGAGAAGGCTTTCAGAGGCGAGGCGCCTGGCGCATTGCAGGATGCTGTTACGGTCTGGGTGAAATCTGCTTTGGAGTGCAAGGGGACGAGTATCGTGAAGAATGTCAGTGGAGGGAAGAAGGGTTTGCAGGGTATAGGAGAAAGGGTGAAGAGAGAGCTTATATGGGCTGATAAGGCGAAATGGGCGTTTGATGGCGACGACAAAGATGAGCAGAAGGGCTCCAAGGTAGAAGTGTCCGGTGAAGCGGCGGAAGGCAAGAACGCTGAACCCGCAAACAAGGAGGATGAAGTGGGTGTCTGGGCTTGGGTCCTGACAAAGAAGTGAACGGAAGTACAGCACTATGGTTGTGCATATCTGTGCGTGGTGATCGTTCGGAAAATTCTGAGCGTCTTGAGATTCGACTCGCTGTGTGTATATTGTAGACCTCGATCACGAGGAGTGTATATAGTGTATAAGACACATCTTACGAAACTTTACGAACCATCTTGGGAATGCACCGAAAATCTTTTCTAGAACATGGCCGCGCGAGGCTACCCTTGACAGAGAGTAAAGGTGCATAGCATCAACCATGGTCGGTGGCCCACAGCACATCGTAATTACAACAGGCTGACAACCATCCAGACTACATACGCGGTCGTCCTTCTCGCCCTGAATACATCTGCGTAGAAAGCATTGAGGATGTCTGATTAGATGTAAGGACGTCCTTGAGGACCACCGACGGTCGACTCCACATACTGTGATTGTGGCGGTGGCTGCTGCGGCAACATGTTGGATCCTGGAACAAGGTTGACCGGGACAGTCGCGGCGGTGACGCCAGTCGACGACGCTGTCGTGGCATCCGTTGGCGTTGTCGTAGTGTCCGTCGGCGTAGTCGAAGCAGTGACCGAAGAGGCGGCCGTGGCAGATCTCGAATTCGAAATACTACCTCTTCTGTAAAGCTCAGCCTGAGCTTCTGCTGATAAGCTTCGGAACGCCGAAATGGCACTGGCGAACTTTGCATCTGCGTATCCGATCTCTTCCGCGCTCAGTTCTCGTCGTGGACCGCCTGGCTTGTTGATCATCATGCTTCCGAGTAATGAGCCGATCTGAGTAGAGAAATGATTCGTTTCGTCTGGACTCAAGCCGTCTGTTACGAAACACGAAAGCACATCAGCCGAGTCAGCCTTGTCACGATCGTGACACATGCAAATCAATGAAAGAAAAGTGGAACAGCACGAATCGCAAACAGAAAAAAAGCTTACGTCTTTCCGCCATCTGATCACCAAGCGAAGCGATATCGTCAATTAGTGTCTTGGCAGCAGTTACCTGCGAATAGTCGTAACCACAAAACCCTCTTGGTGGCCCCACCGACTTTTCGATATAATCGCTCAACTCGTCACCATAGCATGTCATGGTCGACGCTGTATGACTACCGGTTGTGGCAGTAGGCATCTCCTCGGTGTCAACCAGGACCGCAGCAACTCCCCTTTTAGGCAGTAATTGATCGCATACGACCTTGTCTAAGCCGACCGTTGAGATTGTCAGGCCTTTAGGATCTTCAGTTTCGGGCCCGAAGACTGTCAACGCTAGCTGTCGAGCTTCGTCTCGAGACAAAATGGTATCTCCGGTGGTCGCGTCCTTGTCTGTCGGTCCCCCACTCTGATCAGCTTTCGGTCTCTCGCTATCGTACATGCCGTTTGCCGCCGGCTCCAGATGGAAAAGCCCTACTCACATCTCTTCTGGATCCAAGCGGTCTTGTCATCAAGAAGCCTCTTTGGACCGCCAAGGGCAGACAGATCATCCGTGCGGTCAATTGACCAGTTCGACCATTTGACTCCAGGCGCGAGGTATTCTGTATCCTCCTCCGAAAGAGACAACGGCGGGGCATCGGGAGGGAAAGGGTTGCGGAACATGGGAGGTGCCACGCTGGCGTATTCTTCGATTCTTTAAGGGGATAGACAGAGAAGGTGAGCACTTTTTCCGCATAACATGACGAGTGGGTCAGGCTGGACCGGGGGAGCCCAACTCACGTAGGAGCTCCTTGTAGTCCGCTAGGATCAGTCGTCACTGCCGGGTCCGCTGTTCCAGCCGAGGTAGCGCTGGTCGTGCCCTCGACAGTACCGGCCGGCGCAGTTGTGCCAGCTGAAGCGGTTGTGCCAGCTGGTATACTTCCCGTTGTCATGGCATCGATGGCACCGTCACCGGCAACTCGTGTGATTCCTAAGAACGTTTGTCAGCCATAACTAGGCTTGGATGTCACTGATGGAATGTTCACGCACGGCCTTCCTTCCAAATCTTTAACCTGTGATTCCGACCACTCGCGGCCCCCATATTCTCTATGTTGAGAGGTTCACCTTTGTCGAGTTCCGTTTGCAATCTTCGAAAATCCAAATAAATCTCTGAATTGCCGGCGTTGTCCAATGTACATCGCACACCAGTTTGAAAATCGTCATCGGTAGGTGGTGGTCCGACCTGAGATACTATCGTTGTCGTTGGTGGACCCGTTGCTGTTGTAGGTCTCGTCGCTGTCGTAGGCGCAGCAGACGACGTAGTCAAGGGAGTCGATACAGTACTTGTTGTTCCCGGGTTTGACGAGGCCCCCGAGAGACTAGACGCAGTCCCTGTAGGCCATGAGTAATTAGACGTTCCAGGTAGTGAGCTGGCCGAGGTAACGCCTGATCCTGAACCTCCCGAGCCGAGACTAGTGTACGAGTCGGAGGGTACTTTGGCTGCGGAACCACACACCGCAGCGTCGTCAATTGGAAAAGTCCCTCCACCCGCTCATAATGCGAATCGCTGATCGAATCGCCTCACTTACGTGCAATCTTATCCGCCAATGATCTCAATGGCGAACTGATACTAGTCCTCACTCCATTTACTGCTGATGTCGCCGCGTCAGATAGTCTTCTCCCGAGTCCGGGACCCGACGATACTGTCGTGCCAGGGGCTGAAGGTTTCCATCCGCTATGAAATCTTCCGGGAACCTGAAAGGGTACATGGCCAGACATGGCGCTTGTGCGTTGTGTCGTCTTTGCGAGGGACGTCTATTATTATGTGATTTGCGACGTGGGTGTGGGTGCGTGAGCTCAGTCGATAATGTAGAAGTTCAAGGTGTTGTGTTGGGGGCTCAAGAGTATGGGTTGCTGGCGAGTCGTAACAGGGGTTTGATTATTAGGGTTGAAGATGGGAGAAGCACGAGGTTTGTGGAAATCGGTATCAACTCAATAGTCTGTTAGTAAGAAGATGAGTCGAGTTGGACTGTTTGTTGGTCTCAGTGGCGACGAACACGACCAATATGTCACGAGGAATAACTGGGAGTAAGGTTGAAAGGACTACAATGCCAAACCGAAGTCTGGGATTTTCCACAAAGGATGGATTAGTCTGAGACGAGTCGCATGACGAGATGCTCGTCTCTTATGCCCATCTTCAGTAGGAAACGGTCAGCTAGGCGGCGAGACAAATCATGCCATGCAACGCTAGTGAAATGTCCTTTCATACCATTACGTCGCCACCATCTAGGCTTTCTATAAGTCCCGGCCGATCGCATCAGCAGCTTGATCTGCCGCCTTGCCCATCACCTTCCACCACCACTCCGAGTTGGTCCCATCGGCGTGCTGCCTCACTTCTCCGGTCGATACTCTGTGCAAGTACGTGGAGAGACCCTGCTCTTTGATTGCCTTGATAGCCAGTTTGGAGTCTTGTCCAACAGTGGGCAAGTCGCTCAAAGGAAGGAAAAGCCAGACGTAGCCCATCGTGGCGAGACTCTGAGGCAATGATTCAGTCTGACCACCAGTCAAACCTAAAATTGAGAACATTAGCCGCTGTACAAGTCTCGCCGAGCTGCGAATACAGTTCACACTCACGTCTCGCGCCGATGTCAAATGCAATGTTATAGGCCATCCACTTGCCAGGGTGCACTGCCCTGACTCCAGAGGCAAACTTCCTCGCGCTCTCTGCTCGGTAAGAGTGGGTGCATGCCCAGACTACGCTCGAGATGAACCCGGCATTGTTGGATCGGGCGACAGCAGCGTCAATACCTCCTTTGTACGCATACCAACCCTCGGCGGTTCGGGGGCTCTCATAGTCAAAGTAAAAGTCCGGTGCCAGCTTTCGAGCCACGGCCAGAGCCTCGGCAACATTGACCTTGAGCGTTTGCTCAACGAATTCGTCGTACAAGTTCGGCTGGGCCGCTTGGAAAGCCTCGTCCAGTGTCTTGAGCTTTGCTTCTCGTCTCCATTCCGCTCGATCAGAGTTTCCCTCGGTGTGGATGTAATGCTTTTTCATCGGAACCGTCGCACCCAGGATGAACGGTCGATCCCGGTGGTCAATGGTGGAGGTGATGTGCGTCGCAATCTCGGCATCCGTTCGGGCGATTGAGACCACTTCGGAGCTATCCGGCGCGTCGCGTTAACGTAATATGCTCATTTGCATCATCGCCATGAAACCCCGACTTACCCCATGATGTCCAATTGCAGCTTTGCCGATACCAATCGTCTCAGGTACTCGTTAGTGGGTACAACGACTGTAACATTTCCATCCTCCGAATCGTGCTTCCGGAGTCCTGACCCAGGCAATAAGTCGTCGAGGTGGAAACCTGCTACGCCGCTCTGGACCAGTTTCTTGACCAGTTTCATGATTGCGGTATGCTGGCCTTGACCGGAACCGGCGTCGGCAATGATAGGCAGGAGCGAAGCATCTTCAGGTCCAGCCTTCTTGATTCTTATAGCTCGAGAGTGGAGGAGTTGGGATCGGTGGATGGTAGCTACTTTTTTCGGTACAAAGTTGGTGTGGTCGGTCTATGACAGTAGTGTCAGCCCAGACTCCGAAAAGCGGTCAAGCTGCACTGACCGAATCGAGACCAAGTCCATCAATGGCTACTTTGGCTTCAACAGTTCTCTCGCCAGAGATGTATACGGTCTCTATGGTGCATCCGTTAGCTACTATACTCCAAGACTTGGTAGACCAATCGCTTGATGGGTCAATCGCTCACCAAAACCAGCCTCCGCCATAAGCTCAGCAGCAACAGCATCCACAGCATTCATAGCGATATTAGGTGTCTTCTCCTTTTGAGTCCTCTCAAAGATACCCCTCAACTTCAAAGCCATCTGGTTCGAGTGGTGATTCTCGGGAAAGACATCTCGGAGCGAGGCGACTGTGTCTGCGGAGTATGGACGTTTGATGCCGGATTGGGAGGGGGTCGCCCACCACTCCTCGATTGCTGAAGGGTTGAGCCAGTTTGCGTCTGCCATGATTTAGGATAGCGTTATGCGTAGGTGTGTATTTATCAGCGGTATGATCTTGTTGGATAGGCTGGGGGGGGGATGATAAGGCGACCAGCATGCGCTGACATTCCTTTTATACGGGGTAGGTGGAGTATATGCTACCTTAGTCCTTCGGAGCGTTCGCATGTACAGTAACAGTTCGTTTACATACCGCCGGCCACCGCAGCTTTTCGGACATTTATGCTTAACGGATTAAGGGCGGATATATAATAATATATTACGTCACATTACTGAGTGAGTGAGTGGAGGTGGTCCACCTTGAACAAGTGCTGTGCTGTATGTAGCACTATATACATAATACAACTCACCCACTCCGTATCCTCATCTCTTCTCTATTCTCTCTTCTTACTCTCTCATTCTTTTCTACTTATCGTCTTCCGCCGCTCCATCTTCTATACTATAATATTCCAATCGTCCGGTACGACCTCACTTACATCGATAACAACAAAGTCATCTGACTTCTCCCCCTCTCCAAATATACACCGCTCATCTCATCAATACACCTTGCTAGCTTGTTTCGCAATGAATCACATCAAGACTTCTGACCCGAAGAACGCAGGTGAAGTGAGTTTTTTCGTTCGTTTGCCCGTTCTATCTCTCCCACACGTCCCAGTGAAAAGACCTTTTCTGAGGATCAAGTGGTCGGTGATTGTGTATACTACGCCTTGTGATCCCATACTACCCCTCCTTCAGCTTACTTCCTCATGCCAACGATGGTATTATGTTCCTATCTCAAAATTGTTACCATACACCTCCTCGGGCGGAGCCCTAGGACGTCACGTTCAAGGCTAAAACCTGGTTGATGTCCGCTTGACTTCCCCCCCATCTACTCTTAGCTTTGAGATCAGGCGGATAGAGCTGACTGATATTTGAATATGTATTCACCTGTACTCGTTATCCAGGGGCGCTTCACTGGAGGAAATCAAGGCATCACCAAGACTATCCCCATCAGCAAGAAGTACCTCGGCCTCGCTCCTTCTTCCGACGAGATCGATTCTGTCATCGTTCATGACCTCCATTGGGTAAGCAGTCACTTGCAAAGATTCAAGCAGCAATGTCGCATCAGCCGTCAATGCTGACGTGAGACACCTAGTGGACTAACGACCAAGACCTTTTGGACCTCTGCAATGAGCTTGATATCAAGATCGACTTGAAGAATGTCCAGTTCCTCGAACACAAGGTCAACGGCAAGAGCAAGGGGTAAGTGGTGCCATCTCGCTTCGATCCCCCTGGGAAAGGCTGAATCGCTGATATCAAGTATGCAGGCAAGCAGCTATCAAATTCGCTGACAAGGCTCAGGCACTCAAGCTCAACGAGCACCTTCAGAATCAGTGAGCGTGCTTCCTCCAATCGAGACCATATATGAAGTGACTGCTAACGAGTGTTGCAGCCCGTTCCAAGGCAAGAAGATCCCTTCAGCCCTCGCTTCTTCCGCCACCGGCAGTCCGCTTCATCCTGGCAATCATGGTAAGACAACTAGTCTCAATACTGAGTGCTGCTGACACTCACTCTTCTGTACCCCGCAGACTTCCCCGTCGCTCGACCCCTCAGTACTGCAATACACAGCACCGTCCGACACCCGACCAACGCGCATGGTGGTGTCAACTTCAACCGAGTTCGACCCAACTCTCGTTCCGCCATTCACGCCAATCTCGGTATGGGTCATCCTGCCCCGGCTATACCGGCCAACAGGACTTTCACCATGGGCGATTTCAATCCTCAGAGTAACATGATCCCGGCAATGATCCCCATCGGTGAGAGGCGTACTGTAGCTCAAAAGCACCTGGCAACCCAGATAGCTGACGGGTCCTTTAAAATCGGCCTGACTTGCCTCAGATCCCGCCATCGCCTGGTCCTCCCAGCAGGGTGAGAATGCCCCTCACTTCGGTTATGGTGAGTCGCAACGTTCGGTCGGATTCATGGTGATGCAGGTCTGAGTCCGCTTTCTCCTTCTTCTAGCCCCTCCCGGTCATCACCCCCAGTCCTTCCAATTCCACGGCCAGGAATACATCATGAACGGAATGTTGCCAAGCATGTACTAGGTCAAAGGCGGGGGTAAGTGCGAGACTCCTTCTCATCTTGACCCTTAAAGGTAGGGGCGAAACTTCTTGGAATGTGCTGAAGAAGCTTTTCTCTCCCGCTAGTCTCGGCAACCGGGATTCTCCTAGTCCAGTTGGTCTAGCACTGTTCTAGCTAGGATGGTGCGTTTCGTTGAATCACAATTCGTCACTCACTCGATAGGGTTTCCCATTTGTAACAGTCTATCAACACAGCATAACAAGTTTCTTCACATCAATTGTAGCATATTCAGTCGTCTTTTGACCAGATACACAGCTTGGTCAACTCATGCATAGTCGTTTCATGTCAAATATTGACCCTGCCATGCGGAGGAAATCCCCTAGACTCTGTGGAGGCGTTTCACAGTTGTATTTCCCTTCCCTATCGGTAAGTGGCCGATTACCGGATGGATACACAGTAGGGAGTTTTAAGGATAGGCCTCCCTTCTTCCCCCTATCTGCTACAATAGATCATCCGCATTCAATCTATCGCACTGGACTGAGCACAGTGCATTCTATCTAGATCGGTTCATTCACAAAAGATCGATACCCCCCCTTTCGACCCTCCTTGCGTGATCACAAGAGCAAACAACGCAGGGACAGAGCATTATAGGTTGCTTAACAATCCGCAGTCCGAATATCTGGATCACAGAGATCGTTCTTACGATCCATCTAATGGCACTCCTTTGTGCTGACCCTCCTTCAAAGCTGTACATGGGCTCATATTTGAAGTGGTCTAGCATATATACGTCTAGACTCTCCTTTGATAAACGCAGCATCTCAAGTCGAGGCAACGGTACTTTGCCCCAAGCTGCGGACAACTCGTTCGCTCCTTTGATCTATCTGTTGTCTCCCCCCTACTATCCAACTTTCTACCTGCTGCGGATGAGATGGGCTTGGTCAGTTAAGTGTTTGTACGCTTGCTCTAGCGACGAGATGAGCCAGAGCGATGCGATGCGATGCGTTTGGATCGTTATTATCCTTTGTTCATTCATAGCTTTCCACCTACACAGTGTGCGCCAGTATCACTACTCGAATTGATGCCCACACGATCGATCCGACAAGGTATATAATCCCTTCCGTGAGCTCGCCACTTCCTCTTTCTCTTCTCAACAACGACTTACTCAGCAATTCCGAACTAGATCAAATAGTGAAATAACAAAGTTTCATCAAGTGTTAATTGACTTAATCACTGCCAATCTTTACTTTTACTCTTACAGAACCGTTATTTCACATCCACACTCATCACAATGAAGTTCGAGAACTCTGTCATCCTCGCTGCCCTCTTCGGTGCCCTCGCTACCTTTGTAGCTGCCCAGAACGAGAACGGGTGAGTGGTGCAGTAGACGCCCCCTCCTCCTATACACACAAATTCTCTGCCTCACCAGTCACCTGACACGCAGTGTCCTTGCTCCTTGGTTCCAAATCGTGGCTAACTTTACCTTTGCACTCCTCCCCCCTATTTGTAGATCCCCCGCCACTGACGCTGCCGCTGAGGGCGAGTCCTCCGCTCCCGCTGCTGGTGCCACCGGTGCCGCTGGTGCTTCCGAGTCCGGTGCTGAGGGCGCGGGTGAGGCTGCCGAGTCTGCCGGTGAGGAGGCCAGCTCTGCCGCTTCTTCCGCCGTCAGCTCAGCTGCTTCCGGTGCTGCCGAGTCTGCTTCCTCCGGAGCTGCTGGTGCCGCTGGTGGAGCTGCCACTGCCGCTTCTTCCGCCGCTTCCGCCGCCTCATCTGCTGCTGGCGGTGCCTCTTCCGCGGCCGGTGGTGCTTCCTCGGCTGTCGGATCTGCCGCTTCGGGCGCTTCCTCGTCTGCTTCAGGCGCCAAGTCCTCCGCTGCCTCAGGAAGCGGTACCTCCACTGCCGGTCCCTCCGGAGCCACAAACGCTTCCGAGTCCAACGCCGCCATGCCCATCACTGGTCTCTCCTCCGGAACCGAGTGGCTCGGTGGCGCCGCCGTCGTCCTCGGTGCCTTCGGTGCCGGTGTCGCTACTCTCTTTTAAATGGCAAATACCAACTACATTTTTGAAAGAAACGATAAAATCATCTTTCCCTCTCATCTCTCATACTCGTACTTGATCTTTTCTACTACATACGATATTGGTACGGTCTGAGAGAAAGAAGTTGTCTTTATCTTACGAATCTGTCTGCCTTGTTGAGATTTGTCATTATTTTACATTCATCTTTAGTTGTTAGTCGTCTGATCAGGTGCGCCATCCCGCCAGAGTCCGAGATGTGTTCCTCCTTCCTCGGTAATGGTGGATCGTGATCTGACAAAGATGGAAAGTATGCACCCAAAAACGAAGGATGTCGTGCGGGAAGATTGCAGGCAGAGGACGGATACGTAGAGTATGAGGATGGACAATCTTGATTCATGATACATTACTCCTTAGCATATGGACAATTCGGAGTGATCATGAAACCTTGCTTGTACATTCTTTAGTATATGTTCCACCTAAGCCTAGTCGTCTGCGATCAGTCAGTTCATGCAATGACCTGCCTATCCAACAATGCTTAGCAATGCGTCTACATCAGTAGCAGCAGTGGCAACAGCAGCAGTCGATCGATCGCAAATGCCAGCGAGTCATAGCCTGCTTCGTTCTCGATATCCAGATGTTCCCTCTCAGGTCCATTCATTGAATGTGAGATCTCACGTTCGTCGTTCGGTCGTACTTCCACTTTGTTTTTGTCTCAGTTACAGTTACAGTCAAAGCAGAGGCAGGTCTGACCCAGCGTGATTGCTTGCCCGCCTCCTGTGTCAATCCTGGCCTTCCTTCTCTCCTTTGTCCTCCTGGTTTCGTATGCACTCGCCATACAGTAGCTCAAGGTCCTTTGGAGTAAAGCATATGTAAGGACCAGTCCGTCAGTCCAGCACGCCATACTGCAAGCCACAAACAAGGCAAGGTCTCAAAACATCAACATCCTTTGGGCTCCGCTCGACCTCGCTCGGATTGACCAAAAAGCGCACCGGATCCGAAGCTCGGATGTCACGATGCGATGCCCAGAGCTTGGGAAGTCGAAGCTCGGGCTCGGTCCAGACCGTTTTACATTCCTTTTCATGCTCGCTATTTATGACGATGACAATCAGAACATTTCTGTGTATTTCTTTGTACAAGAGTACCTGTTTGACAGATAGATATTGGAATTAGCATACTGCACACTGCCCACTAGTGTGCGTCACTTCACCTCTGTGAAACTTGAGATCGACTTACCATTCCCAGTCAAAGTTGTTTCCAGGATCACACATGCAATTACCTCTAGTATGGGCCTCGCCTTGAGGGCAGTGCTGCAAGGTAAGTTCATAAGTTAGCGTGTACAACGAGGAACAAAGATCGAGGCCTGTGAATACTAACCTGGAAGGGCTCATGCCTGTATCCGATATCCTCAAAGAAGTGGATCTGCTCCTTCTTGGCGAACAAGGCCGCTCCGATCGAATGGACGGGCGCATCACCCCATCGTTCATAGTAGAACCCACCCTTCTTGTCGAGGTAGTCGAAGAATTCCATGTATGGTTGGGATTTCCAGAAGTTGAGGTCCCCTAAAATACAATACGATGCATCACGTCAATCAATGTATTGTTACATTCCAGCGGGAGTCTGAAGACAAGCAGATGCGGTAAACTCACCGATTTCAAAGTTGGACCAGACTGGAAGCAGGGCAGGAAAGGTGGATTAGCTTTCTGAAATGCGTGCCGGCTTTCATCAGCTATAGACTCACAGTGACACTTGTTGTATGTCTCGCCGCCGTCGTCACTCAGGAACTTCATAGCGTTGCCCTCAGGCAAGTAGTCAGGATGCTCGGCAATGAATTCTGGAGGACCATGTCGTCAAGGTCAGCTAAAGGAGATAGACGATCGACATGTTTGGAATGGATGACTCACCCTTGACAGCGTCCCATAGCGTAGGAATAGTCTCAATGTATTCAAAGAGAGAGATTGTGAAACCATAGACCTTCTTCTCGTCCTGCATCACCAAGAATGGGTCGTAGTCTGCGAAAGATTGATAGAGTTCATTCAGGAAACGTTGATACGAACAGCGCGATTGACAATACTCACTGAGGTCACAGAAGTACTTGATCGATGGCTCAATTCGCCAGTAGTAGTCGTAGTTTGCGAGCAAGGGGTGTCGGTAGAAGAACTGCAGGTACAGTCAGAGTGTTAGCTTAGCCATCGCATACAAAGCCCGAGTGACAGTTGATACGTGTACGTACGCCAGAGTTGAATCGACACATGTTTCTGTACGGTACCGAGTGCCCGTAGATGACCTTCTTTCGGATCATTTCCTCCCTGGCTTTGGTAGCCTTGTCTTCGTCGATCCTGTGAGGTGCAAGTCAGCGGAATCAGGAAACAGAGCGGTAACTCTGTATAACGGTATTTCGATAAGGTCCAGCTAGCTAGCTAGAAACTCACCAGTCAGGTTGGTACCAATGCTCCGGATCAATCTTTCCATAATGACATTTCGACTTGGTCATACTCTGAGTGTATCTCTTAAATTCTTCAGAGAACTCTTCGTCGTTCAAAAAGACGTATTCGTATTTCGCCCAATGGTTGAATCGGTCTTCCATCTGTCGGATCGAGCTGAGCAGTTCCCACAAATCCGAGTTTCGAGCTGGACCGAAAAGGACAAGCACATAGCTATCAGTGAATGCATCCGTTGAAAGGGAATCATTGGATGTTCCGGCCACTCACCCAGCGAAACAAAGACCGCATTCGCCTTCCTCCTGCTATCCACAGCTCCGTTCTCCTTCAGATCGTCTGCAGAGGGGATACCGTCGCCTCCCCAATTGGGGTAGGCCGAGTCTGGCGCTGTTTCAGGCCGCCATCCGCCTGAAGGTAGGAGTTGGAACGGTGAAGTGGTCGCTCGGTAGGTTGGGTGGATAGAAGCCAACAGGTGTATCATAAACTGTCATAACACATCGGGGAAATTAACAGCAAGTTCGCCAATTCTTTCTTTACATGGCAGACAAAGCAGACTCACAAGGACACCCGCGGCTATGCCGACGTACTTCCACCTTGGGATCATCATCTTGCCCAAAAGTCGAGTATGCTCGCACTGTAAGCGGTTCTTGAGACCAGGAAATTGGGTAGATCAAGGAAGGACAGATTGATATCGATTGAGAGAGCTGGTTGTCCGACTGAGATGAATTGGTTGGAGGGGTTCCGATTGCTTGTCAAGCGAATGCGAAAAGATCCTTTGTATGAATAATACAGCTGTCGAGCGGATTTAGACGCTGTTGCGCAGTCAGTCCTCCTCCTGTCCTTTGACTAAAGGGATAGAAGTGCAGCTCTGTTTTGCTACTGCTGATGAGGGGTGAAGGGGGGTCGTTAATTTGACTTTTCCAGAGTTCAGATGGACAGACAATGACACCGCTTCTCTAGGATGTGGTGATTAACGGTTCGATAGATGCGGGATGGATGAGAGTGACAAGGTTGATCAATCCCAAGTGGTGATGGACCGTGGTGGACCGGAGTGAATGTGATTCAAATGTCCGGGCTATGATGACTGCGGCATCTAACTTTCGCCAAGCAACCAAAGGAACCAAATGAAGTTGGTTGGTTGTGTCGATCGGTCGCTAACTGCGGCGATATCGATGGTTTTCCCTTCTGTTTTCGTTCTACTCGGTATCGGCTCGGGTCAAGTCGAAGGGAAGAGAGGGGTTTTGAAAGACATCCATTCATCTATTGACAGTGACAAGGTCCCTCCACATCATCGCATCCACCCCACCGCATCATACCTTGCAATTGCTTGACAGTGGCAAAAGAGACGCAAATTGAAGTTCCACTGGTAGTACTGCTTCTGCTTCTGCTTCTGCTGCTGCTGCTGCTGCGTACGTAACCGTAAATGAGAATGAAATGCGGGGAAATACAACTCGCAGTCGCAGTCGCAATAGACCAAAAATGCGGGGTAAACCAAACCAAACCACGACCTCGATGTGGCAGTCGCGTGAGTGGGATGATGCGACGTTTCTGGATAAAATACAATAAAACGCGGCGCTCTTATACGGCCGTTCAATGATATTACGTATGCTGTGTCATTCTGCCTTTTGTTGTCCTGGCTTGCTTAGCCTGACGCGTCGATGTAGGGGGAAATATCGTGGCGAAGAAGTTTGTCTGTTCAAAGCGATCTTTTGTGCAAGTTATAGCGCGCTTCGCTTGAGCAGCTTCGAAGCGATCTATATACTGTGAGTGGACACTTGTACCTCCCGCACAAGGCATCATGCGTGATGTGTATACACTCCGACGAAGCTGAGCAGATTCCAGACTTTGTGGACCGCACGGCTACGAAGGACGATCGGGCAGATCAAGCAGATCATCTCTTGATGGTCGATCAATCTGAAGTGCAGTGTGCAGAGGACCGGTCAAAGTCAAACAAATTGCGCGAGCCGGGGCTGCCATGCATGTTTCGTCAAAATAAGTTCTGCATTATATCTTCGTAGCTAGTCCAAATCTTATCTGGTCACGCATCACTTTACATCTACCTAGCCTGCCCTGATCTGATGGTGACAGTAGTTCATTGGATTTGTTCGCTTCCACTTGTGAAATTAGATATGTAGCTCCGATACCCTGTACGATCAACGGCATACACTCTAGCACTGTGATGATACTCCACATCGCGCGTCTTGTTATTTGCTAGAGGAGAAGACCGGATGAGCTGCCTGGAAGCTCGTTAGTAACAGGTGAAACCATCTACAACGAATGGAACGACAAAGTCAATCAAGACGAGGCAGAAGGTCTCGCCTCTGGCGTGCCCTCACGTCAAGCAAGCAAGAACCGATAGAACGATAGCTTAAGTGTAGAGGAGAGCATTACTGCAAAGAGGTGTAGACGCGTCTTGATTTTCAGGGTTTTATGAAATAACCAAGGGGGGAAAATGAGCAAACAGGCGCTCCGAGAGGGTGAAGTTACCCTTAAAATCACTTTGCCCCTCCCCCCCCCTATGTGACATGTCACATCGCCATATCTCATCACTCAGGTTTCGCTTTCATTCTCTCTCGCGACTGACCTTTTTTTCCCCTTTACCTTACCTGTTCACTTCACCGTCTTCACTCTTCACGCTCAATGACCTACGCGTATAGTATACGAGAGCGAGAAGTGCCCCCGGGTGCCGATATCGTTTGTTTTCCTTTTTTTTCCAAGGGCATTTAACCTTTGACAAGTATTAGTATATCCGCTAATCCTGATGATCACTAGCTAGCTTGCTTGCTTGACTTTCACGGGGGATACGTCAGAGGGATGATGTTCCGTAGAAACCCGGAAGGAAGCAAACAGGCAAACAGGGTTAAGCAAGCATGTGTGTGCCGTGGGCGGAACGGTAGGCGAAAAGGTCGGGTGGGGGTGCAAGCACTTGAACAGGCGGCGGGCGGCGTTGGTGACGGTGGAGCCTAATTGTCAAGAAACGATGTCAACAACGCCTACCTTAGCCTCAGGCGAAAGATGTTTACGTGCTTCTTGTATAGAGGGTCAATGATCATAGCAGTGTGGAATCTGCTCCTACTGACAGTGCTGATAGGAAAAGAGATCAAACAAGAAAAGAGATAATAACCCACTTCATCCCGTCCGACAAGATCCTACTCTTCTTTCTCCCTTTGTTATATTTACCATCCATTCGAACATCTTCCTTCTCTCCACCCTAGATAAAAATAAAAAGACGATCTTTTCCCCCTTATCGATACTAACCCATACATCTCAACCCACATACACACCCACATATTGACGCTACTGCCCAACTGCGGATCATTGATCAAGTCAAGTAATTGTACGAGTGACCACTGGTTGATCACAACTCGTCCGAACTGAACTTCAAGCATCCATCGACACTCTTTTACTGCTTACTGCTACAACACCAACGTCACCAACGACGATACGATAGACACATATACGCCACAACTACAGTCAACTGAACATACAACGTGAGTTGGCCGTTCAGACCTGATCACTAACCGAATTGGGTGGGTGAGGCTTTTCACTGACGGCCCATGATTCCCGCAGATGCCTCGAATTCCCGTAAGAACAACACCGTATCACGCCCTGCCGCGATGTACGCGACACTACAAGTCGAAGCGAGACCTCATCCTCCGAGCGCTCGGCAAGGCCTCCTTCATCAATGGCTCTCAATTCGTCATTGCCTGGATCTCCCCTAAAGGAGACACTGACATCTTCGCATCCGAGTTGCTGCAAAGCGCCGTCAAGGACAAAGATGGTACCGGCGGTGGTGTGTTGAACAAGAAGGAGCTTGAGAAGGAAGCTCAACGCGTCAAGGGTGAGATGGTCAGGCGATGGGATGAGATCCGACGTATGGAGGAGAAGGGCGAGGCACCTACCTTGGAAGACGATGGAGCCGAGGACGGCGAGGAGAATGACGATGGCGCCGGCGAAGAGCTCGATGCGGACCGAACCCTTGTTGACGAGGGTGATTCTCCCCTCAAAGCCGGTTCCTCTTCCTCTTCCTCTTATCTCGGTGTATCAAGCTTGAAACGACCTTCACCTTCAGCAAACTCAAACTCGACTTCCAACGGCATGTACTCTACTTTCTCGGCCAACAACACTCGATCCACTACTCCCGCTACGCCAATGACAACCGTCGTACTCAAGCCTGATCAGATTGAAACCTTCTACATGGACCGATTCACCAACCTCCAACAGCAGACTTGTAAGCTCGTCGTCAAGGCTTGGATCAAGATTATCGAGCCAAAGAAACAGATGAAGTTCCCTTACAACAAGGGAGAGGATTTTAAGCCGTCATGGTGGCCCGAGGGCGTCAAGCACCGAGAGCCTGATCACCTTCCTAAAGATGGTAAGTTGGTGCGACCACTGGACGGCGTGCGAATATAGCTGACCCGGGTATGCTTTGCAGAGCGAAAGACCCTTCTCATGTCCATTATCCGAAATCCCTCTGTCAACGTCGCTCGACTCCAGCTCTCAACTGCCGAGACGAGTGCTTTGATCTCTGCTTCCAAGCTTGCCATCCTCCGTGAGATCTACATTGTCGCAAAGGAGGAAGAGCGAATGCGACTTGCTGGTGGTGAGTGTTACTGTCATCAGCTGCTGAAATCCGAAGGACCATGTAGCTAACGCATCTCACGCCTTGTCTCAGACTCCACTTCCGATCTCGTTGTCGAATTGCCCATTGTCGCTACTCCCGCTACTTCTGGATCACCCGAACCTACCACGACGACCACCGCTGCCGCTGTCGCTGAGAAACGATCACACGCTAACGCTTTCTTCTCCGAGTCAAACAAGGAGAACTACGACCCTTCAAAGAGCGCTTACGCGCACGCTCATGCTCCAACGACGACAAAACGACAAAAGGCTCATGCTCGATTACCCGCTTTGACTATCTCTGCTCAACTTGCTCAACCCACCTATGATGCCTACACTGCCTCGCCATCGCCGTTTGCCTACGCTCAGCCCGCTCAGCATCCTCACGCTCACGCTCATGCTCATGCTCATCTGAGCGGACATGTATGGCGTGAATCACCTTCGCACTTGTCTCCTTATCCTTATGCCACTTCAGACGTTCATTCTGATTACTCACGATCACCCAACCCCGAATTACAAGAACATCATCAACAGCAACAACAGCAACAGCAACCTCGTCAATACCAACATCACCTCGCTCCCATCTTGAGCTCACACGGAGCCACACCTTCACCTATTGAATCACCCGCTTTCCACTCTGCAGCTATGCAACCCTCGGCTTCTGCTCCGGGTTACTTCAACCCCCGATCGTCGGCTGCTGCTTACTCGACAATGCAGCAACAGCAGATGGAGTTCCTTCATCAACACCAGCACGCCGCTGCCGCCTCTCAACAACAACAACAGCAGCAGCAGACCGAGGCGTACGGGTTCCAGAGCCCATACATCACCGACCAGGCTTGGGAGGGTTCATACCAGCAGACGGCGTAGACGCAGGCGTAAGCGTTGGCGGCGTCAGAAAGAAAGCCAGAAAGGAAGGAAGGGAAGTGGTGACAGACTGATCACTTGTCTTGTTTGCGTTGTAACGACCTGTTTGGTTCTACCTTAGTAGTTTGTTTGTCCTTTTTGATTTTGTCTTTTGTTGTTTTCTTGGGTTGGATTCGGTTTGGCCAGGTGTCTTAAGGACGATCGATCGATCATCTTGTTCTTTTCTTTCTCTCTCCCATTCATCATATAGCATCTTATATTACGTTTTTCTGTTCATAAAGTACACGAAGAACGAGGAAGAACAATTGAAAGCCATGTCATGTTGTCTAACGAATCTCCAAGTCTCGTCCTCTATATACTCCTCACCTACATTTACCCCCTAAAACAACATATATTCTATACACCCGTATGTACAACTCATACCCTCCTAACCTTACTTCATTACGATGTTTATGAATGACATTTACCGCAGAAGCCATACGAACCAAACCATTGCATTGCATTTACGAAACACAAGGACCCAGTGTAATTCACGCTGTTCTCTGATCTAACTAACGTGACCCCCTTAATTGTTAGACACGACCACTTGTGGCGGCATTTTCCCATACAAATCCACCCCTCATACCTACAGCTACATCCAATTGGACAACCCCTCAAGCCAGTCTCACACAAGGTGTATACCAGTACAATGAGCAGATCTAAGAAGTTTGAGAGACATACACAATCAAATGCATGTTGTCGCAAAATAGGGAGTGATTTGGAAGAAAGGGCACCACTTGAGAGAGATTTGGTGCCAACCGATATGTCATGCTGTCTGACCAGTAAGGGGTCACGTTACAGTTTAGTTTGCGCGTGGTAGCGGTATACAATAACGCTTTGCAAGTGAACTATCTGTGCCTCAGCCAAATAAAACCCGTCCAGCGATGTCAAGCTGAGTTTGTTGATTCGCATGATGCATGTAAGCCGAACAACAATTTTCAGATTGCATCTCCACACGCCAGCCCACAATACTACATAAAGATTGGGGTCCAAAAAGTATAAAAAGTTATATGTATAGATAGTGACAGCGAGCGACAAGAAGACGTAAGATTACGAAATTGTTAAATTGTGAAATTATAGAACCAGATCATACGTGTATTAGGTAGGCGGGTAGGTGTTCAGTGGGGCCCGGGGAAGTACTGAGGAACAGTAGATTCGGAGTGGACCCAGCTAATAGCAGAAAGAGATACCGAAAAGTAATGAGAGGTAAAAGGGTGTAATAATATAGTTTCACTTGGACAGGAAAGAGAGAAGACGAAAAGGTGAGATACAGGTGAAATGATGAAGAGAAATACACATTTCGACAGCCATTTGATCTTTTCGCGCACCGTCTAGCTGTGAGCGGGGTTCTTGAGCGCGAGCAACTTGACAGCTCGTTCTCGCTAAATGGGGAGACAAAGACTCATGTCAGCTAGTGTACCTTCCGCAAAAGTACGTTGACGAGTGAACTCACGTCGTCGGCAGCCTTCTGGCTTCGGAGGTCGTCGAGGTCTTGGGTTTTCTGCGATCGCACAGGACTGCATTAGTAACTGAACCATATCGACTGGCACCCAAAGGCTTTTTAACTCACCTCGGCGACCTGAGAAGTAAGCCCAGCAGCGTGGTCCCTCCTCTCCTCGTAATCGTTCTCAGCATTCCTGAGCTCAGCCTCGACCTTTTCATACCTCTCCTTCTCCTTCAAGAACCTCAGTCGGGCCTTGTGCTCGTTCTTGGTCCATTTGGAAAGTCGGAGTTGAGATTTTCGCTCGGTGGCAGCAGCTTCTCGCTGAAGCTTGGTGAGTCGCTCGAGCTCCTTGATGGAGCCAGTGACGGCCTTGGCTTCAGCCTTGCCCTCTTGCTTAATCACCTTGCTGAGTCGTCGAGCATCCTTCTTTTCTGTAGCGTCCGATGCCAAGCAGATCCACAAACTATATTAGCTTGGTCTCAACCCTGTAAAGATCTATGCTTACCCATAGTAGAAAGCTTTCGGAGAGTGGTGTCGTCGAGAATTCGCTCAGAGAGCTCGGCTCGCATGTGGATGTCACTATGAGGGGTACATCCGTCAGCAGAAGCCCAGGCGATAAATGCAGTAACCACGATGACTCACTCTCGACCCAGTACTTCTTCGGGCTGAGTACCGATACTTGCACCAGCACCCCGGCCGAAAGCTCCTCGTCGGCTACCAATAGTACCGCCGTTGGCACCTCGAGAGAGGGTACCATTCCTGCCCATGGTACCAGCTCGGCTGAGAACTGTACCGTTCCTGTTCAGAACACCAGCTCGAGAGTCCTGACCCTGGTTGCCCTCGTATCGGGACTCGGGCCGATCACCCTCGGAGATAGACAAGAGGTTAGGCTGAGGTCGGTATCCAAAGGCAGAGTGAGGTCGCTGAGGGGAGCTAGGGGATTGAGCTCGGTTGGGGTTGTGGTTGAGCTGAGGCTCTTCAAAGGTGGTAGATCGGTCCCGAGAGATGGGTCCGTTGTCTTGAAGCGAATGTCGCTGGTTGTCACCTTGCTGAAGCTGTCTCTGCCTTTCGTGGGAAGCTACTTCGCCAACGGCGAGACCGCCGGCTGCGTCCTCGGCGAGCTGAGGAAGTCGTCGAGTGGAACCAGCGACCGAGGGAGGTCGAGCGATGTGCTCTCGGTCGTGTCGGTCCCCGTTGACGGAATGGGCCTTGTTCGACTTGATCGAGGTTGCCTTGGAAGGGGATCGCTTGACACTGGGGGCCTTGACGCTGGGCGCCTTGGTGGAACCGGCAACCGATTTCCGCCTGTTGACCGATCCGTCGTCAGGAAGCTCACGCTCGTAGGTGGTCACGATGGGGATAGGCTTGACGTAAGATCGAGAGGCTCGTTGGGGGAGTCTAGAAAGGGATCACGATTGTCAGCAAATTTCACACAGAGAAATGTACGTACGCCAAATCAATACTCACCGAGGCCGCTCGTCGTATTCACCGTCAACATCACCATCAGCCTCTCGCCTGAGCTGGTTGGGTTCAGAGTCAAGGGCGTGTTCGAGGCCCACCTGCTCGGGCTCGTTCCTTTGGGTGAGTGCGGTTGCGTTTGGACCCTCGTTGTTCTCGTTGTATACCTGTTCGGGTACGACGTGACCGTTGTGCGAGTGTCCGTTGGCGGTCCGAGAGGTCCTGTGAGTCGCTCGGCTGGATGGTCGGTCGTTCAAGTTCAGGTTCTCAGTCTGAGCAGCCAGGGCGTGATCGTGATCATGGACAGTGTTGAGTCCGTTCGCTTCGTTGTTGAAGTCGGAGTGGATATCAGCCGGGTGCGAGGGGTCCACCTTGTGGCTCACCTCGTGGGAATGAGTAGGCGGCACCTCGTGCGAGTGAGTAAGCGGAGCGACAGCAGCCATCGTGATCGGGTGGGTTCCGGTTTCGGTATAAAGCTGGGGCAAGTAAGCTGGTTTAGTCTCGATCGGTGTAGGGGGCGATCGGGATTGTTGTTGTTGGACAGGGGCTTGAGCCGATTCTTTTTGAGCTACTTCGGGTTCCTGCTGGAAAGGCTGGGCAGGAGCGGTGATAGTCTCGGGGAAGTCGGACGCTGGTCTAACGGTCGGCGTGGGGAACTCGAGCTTCTGTACGGGCTGCTGAGGCTGAAAGTCAGGCTCTGGCTGCTGAGTCTCGGGTTGGGGTTGGGATACGATTCGCTTCTCGGTGACGACGGAACCTCCCAAAGCGGGCAAAGAGGATGCGGAGAGAATGGTGGGAGCGGCTGTCGCGTTCACGATGGGCGACGAGGGTTCAGTGGTGTGGGGTGAGACAATCTCGGTAGAGTATGCAGAAGGGGTTGAAGCAGACTTTGACTCGTCCAAATTCCTTTCCGACGCAAGTTCTTCCTCTTCTCGCTGCTGCTGCTTTCCGTTGTTGCTGTTGGTGCTGTCTGCGTTCTCGTCGATGATGACGGCGCCAGTTCTTGGATCGGTGGAAGTGACGTTCTTACCCTGGGGGAAGACGGCGTTGATCACTGGCCGGGTGAGGAGGCCAACGAGGCCGATTTGAATAGCTTGAGACGCCGTGGTGGGCGACGTTGATCAAGGTATTTGGAAAGTGGAAGGGGTCGGGCTGCTATGCTCGACCGTGATCTGGATTGATTGAAACTAGTCGATGTTTGTGATAAGTTGAAGATAGCTTATTGGCCGTGATCAGTGATCGTTTGAGTGGATGGAATGAACAAGTTGAAATCGAGGTAAAGAGATAGGTTATAACTATGTTGGAGGGTGAGAGGAATGGGAATGGGAGGAATGGGAATGACGATGGTCGGGAATGTGCGCAGAATGAGTGACTCGCTCGGTGACGATGGAGCGAGGGGTAACAGTGACGACGAGGGCGAATAGGAGTCCTTAGTCTGTTCATGAGAGATGCAGGGAAAACAGACGTAGCGGGAAATGAAAAGGAATAACACAACCCCCAACAAATACCACAAATGGAAAGCAATTACAAAGTGACGTCAATGCGTTTAATGCATTTAATATTGATTATCCCTGTTGCATGTACAAACATCCAACATCCTGAACCGGGAAGAATCATCGAGATCGCCGGAAGTGTACTCTTGTAACTCTTTGTAACTCCTGTACTTGATCGAGTAATAGCAATATCATCATATGGTCAGCACGTGGACCCGGCACATGTGGCACTGCACACGCAGTAAGTAAGGTTACATTTGATCCCGTCGCTGGTCTCCCAAACCTCCACGCGTTTGGACCAGCTTGCTTCCTCTTCGAGGACGGACAGCTAGCTAGCTAGACATTCTCCTCTCCTCAGTCCGAGCTATATATCACATACACGTATGTATATCCAGTCAACTCAGCTTCAGCTTCAGCTTCAGCTTAGCAAACAAGGAGGCGACGAACGCACAAGACATTGACGGACATCGACTCGACCAATCAGAAGTTAGAACAGAATCCTCGCACAGTCAAGCAGTTACAAGTGATATATTTATCGAGGATGGACCACTTGCCTGTATCTGTGCAAAAAGCCTTGGAGGGCAGGATTGTGAGTTGGCAGTGACCAGTACCGGCGATAAGGCTCTCGTGAACTTGAAATCCCCTTGGCCTTGACAAAACATACGTTTTCAACGTTGATGTGATCCATGACATGCTGATTGGTATCGTTCCTCTTCTGCCTTGTGATCAACAGGACCCGCATTCGCAGTCTCTAATCGAGCATTATTCACAGACATACTTGATTGGATTCACTGTGAGCTAGCTTCCTATCTCTTTTTCTTCTCTTCTCTGCGCTCGCATAGCATCTTCGCTCCTCCGTCCGCGAGATAGGCCTGGAATGGAGAAAGAGTGGCAGCTAATTTGAATTACGACGGAATTTTGGTCGTCGAACAGCTCGTCTCGTTCGTATTATCGTTCTTCTCAGGCTCAGTCCTGCTTGGTCTTGAGGCATTCTTGGCCGGGTTCATCGTTTTACTACTGGTGAGTTATAGCACCGCCACCTTTTCACCCAGCGCAGTATAAACAGATGACCGAGGGTCTCGAGCAAAACGCTCGTGCAGAAGATGTAAAGGATGATTGTAGCTGACCATCTGAATCGTCCCTGGCCCAATTCGTCTCATCGCTCGATTCAACCTCATCTCTATTGGAGTTTCTACAGGCAACTGTACCCGCCTGGCCATACCTCAATAGACATCCCATCAAATACCTGCCCGTCAGAACTTCACTGCCGACAACTCAATTGAGTGTCGATGGTGGCGTGAGCTCAAAGCATCAATAGACAAAGTATCGGTCGATTTCCGCAGAATAGATACAGCATCGGGCCCCTGGCCATCCCACTCTATACGCCGGCACCCATCATCCTTCGTTGTAGCATTGTACGTCAAACAGGCGGAGCTGAGTCGGCTTGGCCTGGTCTGCAATTTGCTTCATCCCCCTCAAGAGGCCACTTTCAACGTTGTATATAATAGTTCATACCCCTTATCCTATACCCAAAATACATGTATACAGAGAACATGATCTATGCCTTCTTACTGAAAAAATATCGCAAAGCAGCAGTGGTATAACTGATTAGCTCCTCGTGGGGTTGAGGACTTTGACGCATTACAGCTTGCAATGCTCGCCTATGACATGCACAGATTCATCTCGCTAACATCATACAGCCCAAGACGCTCGTTAATAGCTGCATACGTGTCAGAATGATTGAGCGGGACACATGAATATCCAGACCCTTCGTTGATTTTAACATAACCATCAATATAACCAAATCAAAGGTTGCCTAATCTTGCTGCGCGTTGTTGAGATATCGATCGCTATAATTGACTACGGTATTGTATGATATGGTTTGGCATGCTATCTCATTGACGTCCCCTCACATGCCTGAACTACCCTACATCCTCCAAACTGTGTTTCCTGTCTTTCTCTCCTCTTTGAATTCGTAAAAAACGTCCGTCCATTGCCGCAACGCCTTTGGGCCAAACAGTACCGCCAGCTGAAAGAACAAACCAGCACACCCCCCTAAATGCACATCCCTTTCCTCTGGATCATCCTCGGCCCACGCTCTTGTACGTGCACAGGGCGTAGCGAAAGATGTGCACCTTATCGAGCTTGGTGAGAAGGTCCTTTCTTACCCGGGATGAACTGTGAGTTGGCCTCTGATCGCTTATCCAGGGCCTTCTTCGCTTGGAGCGCGGTAAGAGCGGCTGTGGGGTGAAGGGGGTTGTATCAATCGTAACAGTAATTGAGAGGTCATACGTTCAAATTGATTGGAAAAAAAAAAGTTACAAATTGTCAGCGATTTCATCCTTTATTGGTCGAAAAGAAGCACGGGGTCAGCCGCTAGGATCTGTCACACTCACCACCAACACCACTTCCGTCCTTGGCAAGACCCATCCTGATCCTCTTCGAGCCGTCCTCACCCAAAATCTCAGCAAGAGCCTCCGATACTCTCTCCGAGAAGCGCGGAAGGAACTCGGCGACGCTGAAGCACCCCCAAGAACAGATAATGTCAGCATTGACCATAGAGCGTCCTTTTCAGATTGTAATGTTCTTTTCTCCGCGAGATGACAATCGAAGACAACGCTCAACTCACGATCCGTCAATACCGACATCAACACCCTTGTCTTCCTCGCCTTCCGGTACCTTGTCGTTTCCGGTGTGCAGTACAACAGCCGCGATGGCAGTAGCAGCAAGCTTGCAAGCTCGGTCAGAAACGATCTTAGTAGCCCACTGGACAATCTCCACATCACCATCCTGGATGTGCTTGGCGTCGACGCCAAGTTGACTGGTGATGAGCTTCTTGACTTCTTCGGGCGACTTGGCACCTTCTACACCAGAGACGAAAGCGGTGTCGAAGCCATAGTGCGTATTCAGGATCTTGGAGGAATAGCCGTTGAAGAGGGCTGAGGCGTCGATCAGATGCAGGAGGATGTTTCGAGTGATTTCACCGAGGTCTGCGAAAACGGTAACAAATGAGATCAATAACCACATTTAAGACATGCACATTCAGCTGTTTCACTCACACATTCCCGATACCATCTTCTCAAATGCTTGTTTTCGACTACAGAAGAACAGTGGCAGTCAATATACGTTTTGCAGTTTGAAGATACAGCTGGTCGTAGTCTACTCACGGGTTGATACTCTCTCGGTCAAGCTTGTTGTCAAAGATGGATACGGGCAAGCAATGTCGCTAATGTCGAAGAACGAAGAAAAAAAAAAAAAAAAAGGCGTATCAGCAAGCGGTTCCTCGACCTTATGTCAAGGTTCGTTTAGCTGGTCCACTCACGCCGTTGTCAAACGCTCCCCACTCGGTATTAACAACCATGAATTCTCCGGCATGTTCACCGCCCGCTTCAGCCTCTTTGATCTTGTCTTCGCCCAACTTCTTCACTGTTCTGGTCTTGTCGATGTAGGCTCCGTTGGTACCTGTTCCGAAGATGGCACCGATCAAAGCAGGTCCTGATTGATATGATCGCGAGAGAAGGGTCCCAACGGTCTACAGTAAACAGTATTAATCAGCTCACACGACTCGCGTGGTCCAATTGATTATGAGTTTATGATCTTCTGGAGGACGAGCAGGACTTGGCGAATACTCACGTCGTTGACCAAAGCACTGCATCGTACGTGGATGTGTTTCCTGTCAAAAGCATCCTGCAAGAGCTTGACAACGTCGTTTCCGATAGCGTTCTTGGCGTTGAAGCCTTTTGTCCAAGTCAAGAGCTTTCCAGCATCAATGGCGGTCTGTTCGACGGGGAAACTGTAGAGACGAGAGAGAAGAACAATGTCAGCACCTGGCTCCTGCATCTCACGTCTTGCAAAAAAATGCCTTCTAGATGTTGCGAACGTATAACCGGCGCGGACTCACCTGAAGGTGAAACCAAGATGCATCGGCTCATTGGAGGAGATGTCCGAACCAATATCGGTCAAGAAAGCATCAACAGAGTCGGCAATGTAGTCTATGAGAAATGAGAAAAGAAGAAGAAGAAAAAGCATCAGTGAAACGAACGGTCGGAACTGTAAACGGGTAAGTTGAGAGAGCAAGAACCGTGCAAAAGCCTGGCTTTCGTCTTACAGCACAAGCGGACAAAAATAAAAGCGCTTGTGAGCTGGGAACTTAACACTCACCGAAAAGAACCTTTGCTTGACCCTCCTTGAGCTCGTCAGAGACCTTGTATTTCTGCTGCTTGATCTCGAACTTGTGCTGGCCGAAGAGCCGGACTTCGCAGACTCGCCTAGAAACGTAAGAGCAGGAGTTGAAATCAGCATGCAGAACTTGTGAGTCATCTTATTAAGAAGATACGTGATTCCCCCTTCCGGCTCTCTTAAGTCAAGACTGAGCTCTCCAGTCAAGGCTGACCGGTACGCTCTACATCCCGGCTCTTCTCTTTGCTTCCTGTACCAGCGGCTTGCAGCGGAACCAGCGCTCACTCGGCTCGAAAACGAGATGAAAAGATACTCACAGGTTGGTACCTCCCAAGTCGAGCGCCAAGAAAGTGCTGCAAGTGTCGAGAGCTCCATGTCAGCGACGTCGAAGACTCCACACCCCGGCTCGGCGTACACTGTAGGGAGGCAGTGGAGTATTTAAGGGATAAAGAAGTGAATTGCTGGCTTGGAAACGAGCCACGCCAAGATGTATATGGTATACACTGGGTAAGAGTGTTCGCTCCTACACGCCTACAACTAGGCCTACGGCTACTCACCCTTCTTCCGTACCATCCGGAACACCAGTGACGAAGGATGGTACCATTGCTACATCTTTCCCATAGTCCTCGAGACCTTGTTCGAGCTCTTTCCGGAAATGAGAGACGATATCATTCAGCCTTTCTTGCGAGAGGAGGAAGTATGGCTCGAATGTCGTGCAGATGGGTGGTAGAGGCATTTTGAGCGTTGTGTGTGTGGTGTGGGCGCTAGTGAGCTCGGTAGCGTATCTGATAGTGTTGGAGAGAAGAAGAGATGAGGCTTCGTTGACCGTTCGGCGAGGCGACACGAGGCGTGAGTAGCAAGATTCAACAAAAATAGGTCGAGGTGTGAGCGGGTAGAAATCTTTCTTTCACAGGGCACTGCTCCAATCCAGTCGTAATGTTCCTTGACGGCAGAGTAATACGACACTCGTCTGACTGATAAAATATGTCAATTCGAATGCTTTGCCGGTATCCTTTTATCGCTCGTCGCGTTGTGGTAGTCGTCGAATCAATCCAGTTCAATTCGAGGATACGAAGGACAAGTAGGGAGATTGGCCTGGACCACGAGTATGAACAAAGGAGGTAGAGCTAAGAGGTGAAAGGTGGGGAGCAAACAGGTTATGCGTGCTTCTCTCTCTCTATGCTTTGTTGAGTTCTGCTGAGGTCTATATGATTTGTTTTGTTCGGCAATTGTGGGATGCAAGTGAATGTGAGATGTGCGATGTAAAGTGAGATGCATTTGCATCTGCATTTGCGGTTGGGTTCTGGGATTTACCGTTACCGTATTCGTACCGGATCAAGGGCAAGGGCGCGCGGCATTAGATGTTACTCTCAGTGTTACTTACTGTATGTACAGTGGGGATACTACTGTTATGGTGTAGTGTGAATGAGTGTGAATGAGTGGAATGAGTGGAATGAGTGGAATGACGTCTACTCTACATTTTGATTTGATTTCCCTTATTTGGACTGAGATGCCCCTTAAACTAGCTAGCTAGGAGGCTTCTCTTTCTCTTACTACTCTCACTTCCCGCTCACCCAAACACAACACGTAATACATCCATAAGCGAAAGGCGCATATGCGGCAGTTGCTCCCTTCCCACTTTCCACAGCGAGGCAGGCATCTGTGGCACCATAGCATAGCTCCAGCATGCAACCAACCACTTACCGCATCTTGTCATCCAAGGAACTAAACTGCTTACGACATTCTGAGGTAGCACAGGCAAAGTCTGGCAAAGCAAGAGTGTCCAGCAGAATCAGAATGTAAATGCAAAGTCGTTTGCATCATTTCGTTCATTACAAGTATCGTTTGAGGTGAAGGCTTAGCATTATGAACAACATGTATCATATATATCTCGTGCAATGGTATACGTAAAGATAAAAACAGGATAGCCAGTCTAGTCTTGCCTTTTCCTCCCATGATTTGCTGGCGCTTTGCGCTCTCCTCTACCTTGTTCGTCAGGCAGGCCACCCACCACTCGACTCCTTTCCATTCTAAGGGGGAGATCCGGTTTGTCTCGTCATCCTTTATCAATATAGATGGATACCTGATCTGACCTTCAGGCCTCCTTACTCTTCCGCATCGCCATGTACTCGTACCTGCGATATCGAAAACATCAGCCAAAGACCTCCCGTACCGGACTGACATGTGACGTGCTCAACTCAACTCACCCTATAGAGACACGTTAAGCTTCCACCCCAGTTGCTCTCAACCTTGAATACCACCACTCCGACTTTGATGTCCAGTTCTTGGATATCTGCGGGGACGGGGAACGTCTGGATATGCGAGATTGACGACGGATCGTATATCACTGTGCCCAATGGCAGATAGTCGGGTGTAGATTCCGATCTATCCATGTCACGGAAGCATCAGAACGAGTGGTATGAGTCAGTCTCTATAGAGTATTGAAGTCTCAGATATATCAACAAGCTGCACTCACTCTCCTCGTTGTTCCCAATACTGAGCCAATTTTGACCTGTCCTCCTCATTATCCAGTACACCCATCTGGGGAATCCGTATGTCAGCTTATGCATCGAGAATCACACCGCTGAAAAGCTCACTCACCACCTGGATCGACTTTGGCGCAGTAGACGTATCCAAAGCCAACTCCCCCGGCGCATGTTCGATAGTCAGATCACTGACCCTCACTCGGCGAGTCAACATGACGCCCAAACTCCCTTCGGACCCTTGAAATGGCCAACAGCTTCCCACTGAAATATCAGGATGAAGAGCCGTAGCGGGCGGCCGACCCTGAACGTCTTTCGAGCCCATGACCCACTTGCCCAACTTGGATGCAGTGGAGAGAACAAGTGTATCGGAGGTCAAGTGGGGGATCACCCTTGCCCCTGCTGTGAAAAGGGCGAAATCGGTTCGAGCAATCGTATCTTTTGAATATCGAAGTAATGCGGCGTCGATGAGGTCGTTGAACAATGATGTGAGGTCTTCGCCCTTGCCTGATTTGATAGTAATGCTGGACGCTGCAGGGGCTGCCGAGACCTTTGACGAAGAGGAAGCTCGTTCTCGTTCCCGTTGCTCCTTGATGAGAGCAAGTTCCGCTCGAAGATCTCGAAGTTCTTGGTTTAAGACATCCTGGAACGAATCTCTAGTCAACCAATCCTTTGAGGACGATTGTCTTTCAAAGACATCTTCAGCCCAAGCTCGTACTTTCCCTTCGTCCATCTCAGCCTTGTCGGCCTTCTGGTCCTTACTGGATGAGGGTACAGGAGCTGGCAGATTCGCGAGAGCTTTCTTGACCAGCGCTTCGGTCTCGGTACGCTCCATCATGACCTTCTTCATCTCCGTCCAGAATCGAGGGTCCACGTCCATCGTCCCCTTGGGATTGATTCTGACTGGCAAGGCTTCCGGTAAGATTCGTTCCAATGCCGCTCGCAATCGCCCATCATCTAGCGCATCAGAAACCTGCTTCTCCACTTCGCCCACACGAGTTTTGAGTGAAGAGACTTCTCGGTCTAGGTCGTCGACGGATTTTAGCTTATCTCTAGCAGAAGAGACCGCCGATTCTGAGGCCCCGACTCGATTTGTCAATCCGTCAAGCTCAGCCCTCAGGGCATCGAAAGATTGTTGACGGACCTTGGCACCATGATCACCTTCGCCACGGAGAGATTGTACACGTTTCTTCTCGACCATCACAGCGTTCTCCAGAACGTCCATTCGTCCCAACATAGCTTGTGACCGGGCTTGGTGGTCCGCCTCGCCCCGATTGAGCGATTTCAGCATTTGCGAGAGCTCCGAGGTGAACTGTTCTAGGTTCGAGATTCGGGCTACGACTTCTTCGATCGAGGATGGGGGTGAGTCGGGTATTCTGTATGTACCTCGACTTCGCCATGGGGCATCAAGGATTCGGACAGCGAGACCGAGGGCGATGAGACCGCCAAACCACTTCCACCAGTCAGATTTCAGTCGTTTCATAAAACCTTTGCCTGATCCAAGGATGGTCTGACCCGGACGAAGGAGGATTGAATGTAGTAGATTGGTGATGGACTCCACGGCGAAGCGAAGTCCCAGCACGAGCCCATGAAGTAGGTTGGTGAATATCGTACGTATCTCAGAGGGCCGTCGTTTGCGCGGGTGGAAAGTGGGAGCTGGCGAGCGTCGGTCAACCCTCGGACTGAGCGCACGAAGGAGCTGGACGGGTGTCGGAGATCGTCTATGACCGTTCGGTATTTCGATGGCAGGTGTCCAAGCGCGTTGCGAACGCATCTCTAATTCTTCTCCTTCGCTCGCTTCATCGTAGATGCCGTCTTCTCCTTTTCGAGTCTTCCTTCTTTGCCTCGGCTGAATCCCTAATCCCATCCCGAGATATCCTTCGCCCTTCTCCTGCCTTACTCCTCTTGTGCTTGCTCTGCCGTCTAATGCACCGCCTTTGACGATACCTTCACCTTCTCCGCCCGAATCCTCTGAATCGTAAATCTCGTCATCTTCAGCAGGTCGATAAGGCAAGTCTTCAGCCAAAGCTTTCCCTCGCCTCTTCTTGGGATCAGACACCCTCGGTCCTCGAGTCTTGCCTGCTTTCGCTTGAGCTTCTTGTACGAACCTCTCTTCCTGCTGATAATCGTAACTCGTTTCGCCCGAATGATCGAAAGAACTACTCCCATTCCCTAAAGAGGAGAACGAAGGGTAACCTCCTCCTGCTCCTCCGGACATATCGAAATCCCCATTCTCATCTTCCTGTGATTTTAAAAAGTATCGTACGGGTGATAAAGCTCGAGCGGCTGATGCGAGCGATTCCGCGGGCGATTGAGCTCGTGCAGAACTTCCTCGAGCGGATTGACTTTTGGTAGGAGCTTTACGGGACGAAGTGGATGAGGCGAAGCTGCGATCGATTGCTGCAGGGGGCATAAGGTGACCGTTACCGTTCTGAGCCGCATGGAATGCGGCAGCGACGCTGTGAAAGTGGAACGGTATGCGTCAATCACGGTGTTGCTTTGTATGGAGGCGGAGATGTTAACTCCGCACACTCACTTGACAGAGGTATCTACCATGCCCAATGGCGGCGCGCTAGGGTTCACTTTTCCTCGAGAAGAGGGGACCTTGAATGAGTTGCTACGATACAGTATCGTCAGTTCACCTGGACGAGAGGCAGAAGGCTCTAACCACTTTCTCCTTGGCAAGTGATCTCTTTCCGCTATACAAGAAAGAACGTTGTAGAGATATAGTAAGCACTCACCTAGTGATACTCTCGTTATCCCAATCATCTTCGCCACCCCTAACGCGACTCGCACTACGCGTACTTCTCGCTGGAGAAGGAGGTACCGTTCCCTTCCTGGGCGGCATGATATCTTTCTATTACCAGCAGGTTGTGATTCGGGTAGATGTAGCGTCAATGTATGCTTGGAAGGCGATATATTGAGGAAGCTAAATCGAGTTGTGGCTAGAAGTGATGGTGATAGATCAAAGTCAGATGAGATGAGCAGAGGGGAAGGATCGTGCAGCGTGCAGCGTGATCGCAGCTGTGATTGTGTTACTGATGGGTTGGTCGTCAAGGAAATGTAATGTTTGTGTGTTGGTCGTGTTTTTCCGAAACACCAAAGGATGAATGATATTAGATGGTGCTTCTCGACCTTCGATCTATTCAATGGACCACTTCGCCTGCTCAGTCACAACGGTGGTATAAGGACGATAGGCCAGGTTTAAGACGATGAGAGAGACGAAGAAGAAGAAGAAGGATCGATGTATGCATGTAATGTGATGTCGCTAGCCAGTCATGTTTAGGTTGAGTCACTTCTCATCATATCATGTTGACTTCACCCACTCGTCGTGTTTAGGTGTTTGATTTTGTGTCATTCAGGGTCAGAGCCAGACCACGTTTCAGACACGTGGAGGGTTTTGTAGGTAGATTCAATTTAACTGCTGTCGGGACGAGCAGAGATCTCTAGTTCTATGGCCTTGAGAAGGGCTATTCTGCGGCATATTTGCAGTCTGGTTAGACTGAGAGCGTGAAAACGCAGCGTGCGGGGATGTACCGTGTGACGACCCTAGAAGGTACCGGTCAATCCCAATGCAAACGGCAGAATCAAGGACTTGCCGGGGATCGCTCCTGGACTCTCTCTCTGCCTTCTCCCCGGGTCGGAGAGATCCATCCTTGAAAACAGTAGAGATTAATGACCTCGTCTCGTCGTGGATCTGCCAAAGTGCTCATAAACAGCACCAATGAACCATCCAACAGACAACCCGTATGACCATATGATCCCGTAAGGATATCTCTGTTCGATTTTTGTCATGATATACATCGCGCCTCCCGAATAAACCAAACCACCGAAAAGAACACTGCAATCCCAATCCAATCCAAATCCAAATCCATGATATTGTATCCCATCTGCATTCTTTTCTGCCTGTATTTTTGATGACCTGAAATGAGCGATTGGACAACGGATTGGATATGGTGTGATATGAGATCGTAGATATCCTCCAAAGCGAGCCGTTTATCGGTAAGACTGTTGGGCGGTAAGCACGACGTATCAGCACCAAGCTCCTCATGGTGGGGATACGAGCCAAACCACCGCAGTCCACAAAGAAGTGACACGGTACACACCTTTTGTCGCCTTGCTCGGGCACCACGTCCACCGAACTTCTTGGGCTCCATTCGTCGGGGGTCGGCGACGAGGAGGGTTCGGTCGTAAGCGATGAGGGTCTTCTTCAACTCGAGGGCGGAAGCGGCGTCCTCGTTCTTGGCGTAGAAGCTGGACAAGAGCAAAGATTCAGATTTAGCATTTCGACCGTAAGCCTTAGTCCCCTTGATCACGATGATGCCTTCTTCCCCTGCTCTCAGCACTGATGCACTTGCGCAGTCCGCTCCTCTCTTCACTGCACTCTGGCCGAAACCCACTTCTATCCCCCGGCCTCCCAGTCCTGTTCTCAATTATTTCCATCCAAGCGAAGCTGCACAACAAAACTCCACTCACGCGACGATGCCCTTGGCGATAGCCTGTCGGAGAGCGTAAAGCTGAGAGACGTGACCACCACCCTTGACTCGGAGTCGGATGTCGAGGTTGGCGAGCTTCTCGGGGCCGACGACGAGGATGGGCTCGTAGACCTTGTATCGGAGGACAACGCTAAAATGATTCAAGGTTTGAACCGAATCAGCATGACAGCTCCTCATGCCCATTTAAGTCCAGCCATTCCGTCCTCTCCCTCTTCGTCGCTTCTTCTTCACCGGACGACGATAGCCTTCCCCATCTAATATCTCATGAACCATAACGTCCCCGCTCCAATGTTCCCCCCGAACCAGCACGTCTCCCATACCCAATCTGCATCCCATATTCCCCATCCCTACATGTCATATTCCTTGTCCTTTGCTCATCCCTCGTGATTCTTAATAGGCGTAAATCGACATGGACATGGACATGGGCGATAACCTAACCCTAAACTTACGGCTCAACGAGGGAGATGGGAGAACCGTTGAGTCGGACGAGTCCTCGACCGGGGGTGACGTGAGCCACGGCGGTGGCAGTCTTCTTCTTGCCGAAGGTCTGAACGGCTGACATTTTTCTATTTTCCTCCAAGCAAATCCAGTCCAACAATAAATCCAATCAGAGTGTTTTGACGTTTTTCGATTTCGATAGGACGGAGTGACGAGAAGAGCGATTGAACACGAATAAACCTAGGTCAGCAAAACAGCGCTCTCCCGTTGCTTCTAGTGGACGATGGTATAGTATAGGTCGGGTCGAACTCACAATCTTGCTGTGTAAGAACGGGATCACTCACGATACAAGGCGACTTGAAGATTCGTCAAAAGCGCAAGCAAGGAAGCACTAGCTAGCAGGAGGACCACGGGCAGGCAGCAGCAAGCAAGGAGCAACGACCGACGAGCAACAAGCGTCAGGCAAGGGTGCAGGGAGTAAGCAGAGGAGCTGGACTGGAGGTGCGAGGTGGGGATGCAAAAGCGGCAGCAAGCGACGACGACTGCATTCAGACTGCCCGCGTCCTACACACGCATACATACGCATATGTGACCTACGGTGAGACGCTGAGTGTGGCATAAATTGACGTGAAGCACGCGCTCGTACCGCTGGCTGGCGGCTTGTCTTAACACCGACCCAGCGAAACTTAACGCCGACAACTGCGATGCTTCCCAACCATCACCTCCAATCCTGACCGAACAATAACAGTGTAACAGTTATTTTCTCCCTTGTGCACGCGGATTCAACGGATTCAGATGCATATACTGTGGTATGAGAGAACATACTCAACTTTACCGCTCAGCCATGCATGCTCGCTCCGAGAAACGACCTTCAATAGCCGTTCATGAAGTCAAAGCTTATCGACAAGTGACGTAGATTCGTGCGATCAGCAAACGTTGCCCCAAACAACGATTGCCAAGCCCCCACGGATGCTCATATCTCTGCTACTTGCGAGAACAACAATCTACAGCTGATGTAGAAATTGCTTTGTGCGAGGATGGGCTGATAGCCCGCAACTAACGCTGAGTGCAGGCCGCTATCGCTGACAATACTGATACGTCCCAGAGTCTGCACGCAGGCGAGTTGCGCCGGTGGATAGCTTGAGCGAACCACTACAAATCAAAAAATGAACAGTGCACACGCTGTTTTCTTAATGGTTAAATCATTCATATGCGCCCTACAAAAAAGGAAAGCCACAACCACCCAATGACCATCCTCACACTCTAGACCAAACTAGCTAACCCGAAATCCTATAATGTCAAACTGAGACCGATCACTGTCCGGATGATGGATCTCGCTGATGCCCCGTTATAGAAGGCTAATAGGAAGAGATAAAGATAGTTTGTATACGTCTAGAGTCGAGGGGAAATGGTTCATGAGGATATGTTTGAACGCTGTTGAGAGCGTCGATTCGAAGATATGTTGGCTGGGAATACAACGGTTGAAAAACAAAAACAACAGAAACAAATAGTCAAAAACAACAAGATTGTCCGTTCTTGATACAGCATAAAAAAGGCCTGCTGGGTCAAGGATCGAGGTCTACCCGCGCTGTGTCGCATCAGACACCGATAAACTCGCTATAAGCGACTAGTAGTATCGGTAGCCTGGGACGTAGTTGACAGGAACCGAGGAACCACCGATAGCGGCACCTGAAGAGGCGTCACCTGTGGCGATCAAAGGGAGTCTTATCAGCTTTGGTGCACACATGATGTACAAGCGTGGAATGACACTGACCACCGTCACCGGCGTTACCGCTGGCGATGTTGAGCGCGTCAAGGTTCTGAGCAGCAGAGTCGTAGCCGTAGTAGCCGTATCGGTAGCCGTTGCCGTTATTGTTGTAGTAAGGTCCGGCATTATTGTTGTTGTTGCTATGAGTGAGATATGAGTGCATGTACGGCGTCAGCACCGAGCCTGGTGGGGGAGGGAGGGGGATGTAAAATGTCGACGCCACTCACATGTTACCACCGTTCGTGTTACCGCCTACACCAGAGTAGGCGCTGCCACCGTTGGAAGAGGTGATGACCGGCTGGCCGTTAACGTAGGAGACGCTGCGAGAGTGGACCAGGTCTCTTTAGTATCTGGATCGCCCAATAGAAACCGTGCCGAAAACAAAGTGAGGGTTACCGCAAAGTAATAGCTTGACATATCTCTCACTCACACAGCTGACCCTTGACCACCGACAGCGGTACCGGAAGAAGCCTTACCACCGTCACCGGCGTTACCAGAGGCGATGCCAAGGATATCATCACCACCTGCCAAGCCACCCTTCATGGCCGAGTTGTTCTCGGTCAAAGTCCCACCTACGGCTGAGCCGCCGGCACCGGTATAAGCGGAACCGCCGTCGGGCATAGCCATAGGGGCGGCGGAGACGAGGATGGCAGAAGTGGAGATGGCGACGAAAGCGAAAGCGATAGTGGTTCTCATCTTGTCTATTTTAATTTGTTTTGGTGTTTGTAGAGGTTGTTTGTTTTGATCGTTGGAAATCCGTTGGATTTGGTTCGAAGGAGTGTAGTGAGCTTTAAAGCAAAAGTTGCGAAGTGTTGGGCAATCAATTTGGATTTGGGTTTGGGTTTTCTTTTCAAAAGAAGAAGAAGAAGAGCTTATCAAAAGTTGTATTGGTTGGTTGGTTTGGACAGAAAACGAAAAGTTTAAAAAGTTGTGGCTAGCAAAACTAAAGCTTGAAAAGATAAGAGCTGAAAAAAAGTAAGGCGCAAAGAGAATGAACGGAAAGTGAATGAAGAAGTGGAAATTATTTGACGATGAGCGAAGGGGCTTTATATACATGTGATTTTCTAGCTTCCGCTTGAGCGAGCGTCATACACTCGACAACGTGTATCTGTCCAATGCTATGATGGGACCCAACACTTGTTTTGCATCCATCGCTTGATTGGGTGAGTGGCTGCTAACTAGTCAGACACAACTGGTCTGGTCGGCCGCTCATAATGAAACATCCTATTCAGAGTTGAATAATGAGTACGTGGACCTAGTACTGTAGCTAAGTGAGTGAGCAACTCGAACGATTCAGTAGTCGTACTTGTACTATAACATAAACGTAGCAGTGAGTGTCAGTCAGCAAGATCCGAGGATAGCCGGACGAGTACAAGTGACAGGTGTATGCAATCTACTGAATCGCTTCTGAAACCGACTGTAAGCTGAGGCACAACACAACAACATGTACACATCGGAACGGGCCTCGTGCCACAGATGAATGGGTCAATCCAATTCAGTTCAGTTCAGTTCCAGCTGCCCTGATCGTTTTTGGAAGACTTACGTACCATGTTGAGCGAGAGCGCTCCTACTGGCCTTCCTTCGCCCAGAAATCGAATAGTATCCATCAAACGGGTCACTCTGCTCTTCTAGCGGCCCAATGGGGTCAGAGCATATGCAGAGCATATGCATGTCTGCAGCGTAAAAGATGGTATATTTCACATGCGGATCTATCTATTTACCTTCGAGAGTTAACGCTTGCGACCGCTCGATACGAGCCACGTGGTGCCACTCTCACTGTAACGAGCGGAAGCTACCGCGAAAAGTTCAGTTCGATTCGCTGTTTGCAATTGCGTTAACATCCTCACTTTGACTTTGAGGTTTCGTCTCGTCTCATCTTGATCTCATTGATCTCAAACATTGGTCGGTATCGATATAGTTAGGCAACAGCATCATCAGTCCCTCCATCATTGCTTGCGTTTCTGTCATTGCATTCCGCATCGCGTATACCTCGAGTTTGAAGATTGATTGATCGATTGAGGCTGGACAAGATGAAGTCGGCTGCCAGATTGATCCCTTCCCTTTCGCAGGTGAGCCAGCATCCGTATCCTCATACTTTTACTGGCAATGAATCATCCATGTCTTCTCTCGAAGCATCTACTGATCCATTTGCGTGCTTCATCTAGCCTTTGCGGTCCTCAGTTCGGTCATCATCGGCTCGAACACTTCTCCCTCTCGCTCGAGCCAGCGTAGCAGGCCCATCGTCTGCATCCTTCCACGCATCTAGATTATACGCTACGACCTCCATCCCGCCCGCTTCTAGTCTTCCGTCAGATGTCAACAAAGGATCAGAGGTAGCTGAAGCCGAAGCGGAAGAAGTCCCATCGAATTTGACTTTTGAGGAGCTGGAGCAAGAAGCGGATGATGAGATTGAGCGAGCTCTTTCTGAACAGGATGGTGAGTCGCGCTTTCTTTCCCTTTCTCCCTTGTCTTGGGAGCGTGGAACATGTTATGTTTCCGCGTGAGAGACGCAAAGTGGATCAGTGTGTTCCCACAAAATGAAACGGAATCGCTTATCCTGATCGGTACACCTGACAGCCGAGCTATCAAGCTTCTTCACTCCGTCATTGGGTCGATTCGAGCCTGTATTACTACCCATTTCTTCTCTGGCCTCTACTACGCCGACTCTACCCTCAGATGCCGTGAGTTGAGTAACTTAGGAAAGTCCATATGGATTGTGTAACTCACCTACCATTCTCGCGTCGTCGATAGGAACTCGCCATCTCTCTTCCGCCTGATGTTTTCGGTCAGCCTATCAGGAGAGATATCTTGCATCGATGTGTGATATGGTATCTATCAACCCTGCGATCGGTACGTAGGACATATTCTCATGCAACTATCGTAGTGCGCCAAGCAGATCAGCTGACTGATATCCGAAATCTGCGCATCGTAGGGCACAAAAACGACCAAAACACGATCAACGGTCAACTACTCGGGTAGAAAGCTGCGACCTCAGAAAGGAACGGGTAGAGCTCGATTAGGAGACGCGAGCAGCGGTGTCCGTGAGTGGAGAATCTCCGTTCCATTTCATTTGATGAATTCGCACTCTGGAGCGATGGGCGGGCTGCAACTTCTCGTGCCCACCCACGGCGAGTATTTTCGGAACTGACTCAGCCTAATTGGTACACAGTCCGAGGAGGCGCCCCGATCTTCCCCATTAAGCCGAAGAACTGGGCCCAACAGCTGCCTCGAAAAGTCCGTCAACTCGGCCTCAAGATCGCTCTTTCCTCCAAACTCTCATCTGGTCTTCTCCGGGTCGTACAAGATCTCAACGAGGGTTCGTGGACCGGTACGAACGATGCTCGAAGGGCTCTCTGCGATGGAGTCGTCGTCACTGAGACACCCGTCGAGCTTGAACCTATCCTCGAAGCTTCTGAAGTGATCCCGAAGGAAGTTGCGCCGGAGCAAGAGAGGGATATCCAGACTATCAACAGATTCGGAAGTCCCCAAGATATCTCGATCCTCTTCCTCCATTCGCCCTCGAAATCGCCCGAACAACTTCTAGAGTTCCACCGAGTCACTAGGAACATTCCAGGGATCGAAGTGATGTCTACCGACGAGGTCGAGGCGTACCATATCTTGAAGTACAAGTGGCTTGTAATGGAGGGCGGAGCGGTCGATGCCTTCTCTGGTGTTGAAGCGTGGGAGGAGGGCGCGGATTATCTGCAAGAAGTAGAGGCTACCGAACAGCCTCAGGGAGTCGCTGTGTAAGAGCGGGAGAGACGATTCGTCTGTTGTTCCGAAACGGGAGGGATTTGAGCTATAGGAGAAGAACTTACTTGCCAAGGATTGCAACGACACGTTCGCAGTTGAGCTGTGCCCTCTCGCAAATTGCTTGACAAGGACTCGAGGATAACACAGATAACCCAAATGCATTGTTATTATAAGTCTAGTATCCATTGTCATTACTATACACGAGAGCCTGCTCTGCCTTCCCAACGTCATCTATCATCTACCTTGACCCTTCCGAGCGCCAGCTTCCCCATTGTGCACATCCGCATCTTCATGAGTTACACCTTCGTACTCTCCGAAACCATCATCGTCTCCATCTCTGAATGGATCCCTCTTCTTCTCTCTGACAGGCGACTGTCCATCCTCATTCTGATGCAAGTCTTCTTCTTCTTCACCTAACAATCCTCGTCTCTCCCCACTTCCACCCGGTATACCGCCGACACCTTTGCCTTTCCCTTTCTCGCCGTCTCCACCCTCCTCATCCGAGGCATCGCTTACGCTCCCCACCTCCCACAACACATCTTCTCGCCTACCGCCAGGTCCGGGCGAAGCGTAGTCTAATTCGTCAATATCATCTTGATCATACTTCTTCGACTTGGTAGGTGTAGACTCAATGTCATCCTCCCCGCCACCTCCGGGGGCCGAGGCTCGACGAGCATGTGATCGAGGGTTGAGTCGCATCGAGTTGGTCGGTTGGGCAGAGACGGTATATGGATCAGGCGCGATTTTGGCTGATGACTTGAGCGAGAGTAAAACCTAAATACAGGTTGCAGGGTCAGGGTCAGCTGAGAAGACACTACGACGCCAGGGTATTTCCAGCTTACCACTCCTGAGACCAGAACGGCGATTGATACGAAGACGGCAATCAAAACCTGCAGAAGGATCAGTTGTGCTTGTCAAAAGAAGATTGATGCGCGACTTACCCATCGAGCATACTGTCCCGCCTCATTGTAGAAGATGAGCGAGTTGATGAATCTGTACGCGGGTTCAGTCAGATATGTTCGCAAGAGGACCGGTATATTCCAGACGACTCACCCAGTGATAGTGTATACCGCGAAGAACAGCGGGACGACGACCACAGTATCTGCGCATTTCAAGGCCTTGTCCAAGCATACGATCTGCAATACAGCGGTGATTATGACCAGCAATAGGCTGATGATGGCTGAGGGGTGTACAAGCTATGAGGAAACGTCAGGGAAAGCCAGACACTGGATGATGAGGAAGAGGAGAAGCGACTCACTGGATGCCCAGGCAATCCGAAAAGCTTGACAGCAGCTTTAGTGAACACCAAGCACAATCCTGCCAGACTACCTCCACAAACCGCCCATCCAATACCTTGCAGCCAGATCAACCTCGCATCATCCGTCCGAGCGAAGAGCCTCTCCATCCTCTTCAGAGCCACTCCCTCGATCCTTTTCCACCCTCCACCGATCCTCAAGAAGAATCCCTTGATGGCGTTGGGCTTCGCTGGTCGCGAGGTCGGTAGTTCCAATGTTGGCGAAGGAAGAGGTGAGAAAGAAGCTCTTGATGCAAGTAGGGAGGCGAATAGCGATGAGACTAGATATGTCGAGGCGGTGAAAGCAACGATAAACACGAAAAATGCGAGCCAGGAGCCCCTTGTCCAGAGAGAATTGAGCCTATCACAGAGTTAGCTATATCTCCAGACGACTGCGGAGGGAAAGCTGACGCACCGTTCTATGTCTAGTGATTGCTTGAGTCCATGGTTGATGCTCGAGAAGACAATGATCAATATGACACCAAATACGATAATGCACGTTCCCTGAATGTCGGTCGCGGTCACAGCTGGTAACCAAGTATCAGAGTGTGACTTTCATGCCAGATCGAGCAAGATGCATTACTTACGCGTGCCCACGAGCCAGTGAGCGAACAGGAAGTTGAATACCAGTGATGATGAGCCCAGGGGCGCCACCCAGTCAGGTCGAAGGTATCTCAGCGCGAGCGGAGACCCGACTGCGACAGCGTCATATCAGCTATAGGGATACTACCATGAGCTACCTGTAGGTGACTTACAGACTTGAGACGCTCTAGGAGGGTAAGGCCACGATCAGCTTGGAATGCAGCATCGGTATCAGCCTGCAAGCTCACATGTACATGCCCATGCCGGACAGCCATAGCATTCTCATCCATTCTTTCTTCCTCTGCCGTTTCGGTATTCCTTGCTGCCGCACATGATCCAGCTTGGTAAGGTTCAAGCCAAGCGCATTGAGTACCGAAGCTAGCAAGACTATCAGAAGACCTATGAAGGTGTTCTGTGTGGGATGACAAGACTATCAGCTCGACAAAATCCAACTTGGGTGGGTTGTGTCCCACCTGCTGCTTCTGAGCTAAACTCTGAGACTGACCAAGATATAGCTGCCCTCCGAGTCGCCTACAATCTCGCTCTCAGGCGTCGCCATTGTACTATTGTCAAAGATATCAAATGGCGTTGATCCATTGGTAGGTATTCCCATCCCATCTCCATATTCACCTCCACCTCCGCTGCCTTCATCGTTCCATGGATCCGAAGTAGTGAGGGATGTCGCGATAACATCTAGCAGAGTCGAGGTGACCGAGACGATATCGTCCAGTGTCGGAGTCGGGAAAGCGGTGAGATCCTCCATTGTCCGAGACTTGCTCCGTTCAAGCTCGAACTACGATCAGCTGATCTTGAAGCCTCGAAATGTATTCAGTGTTTAGGATACAAACGATGACTGATCTCCGCTAAGATGAGGCCGAGGAATGAGAAGATGTGCAGATGTGCAGATGATGAATCAAATGGTGACGAGTCCGGCAATAATTGTTGACCGCAGCACGAAACGCTACGTCGCCGCACAGGTAAGGCACCTGTCGAGATTATGAAGCGTGGGGATCACGTGTCAGCAACGCGGTCTTTCCCGATGCGCAATTTCGGCCACCGAACCGACGACATTTCCAGAGAACGTATTGTAACGGGCCGTACGGGTGCGAGTACCGATTACTATCATGCCTTCGTTCTCTGCTCCCATGTCAGATCCAGAACAGAACGTATAGCGACTAGGCAGTGAATGGACGCTGAGGATGCTTATAGGGTGCTGACACAGTCTTACGCAGGGCATGCTACTTTACGTGGAACGTATAGGGAATGTCCTTTCTCACCAATGGACACATTCCTGTACGTACTCTCCACCACCCCGCGCATCGAGTGCTTCAGCCCAGGACGTATAGTGTCTGGGACTTCGACGGACCGTCACTAGCCGCTACATCTGCTGTTGAACATCTCTTTCGAATCTATCAGTGACTGTCCTACCGTGTCCCGCCGGACTTTACTGTGCGAGATATCAATTGTAGTGGACCAAGTCCAGACGATATATACATATCTTGAATGCTACAGTGACAGCTAAGCACTCAAGCCGAGAGACATTGCCAGCCGCTAGTTATGAATTCTGCTTATCAAATCCAATTTATGTACACCGTTTGCCGGCCGGGAGAGTACCTTGAATCCATGGTAGCTGCGGAGAAATCGGCAGGTCTGGCTTTGTGGGAATTGTAATATGCTTGATTCTGGTATATCACTCCCCGTTATCCCTGGCGTGAATCGAAGTGCCTTACTTTTGGCAGAGTGTCATACGTGAACCCATCTCCTTTGCGGCTCAGCCCTATAGGTCGGGAGTGTCTATTCTCTGCGGGCTTAGGGGGACGCATGTACTGTACTTGCCCTTCTTCATTATGCAAATTTAGACGTGCGACACATGGGCATCGATTCACGTTATTGTGCATTCGCTGGAGATAAAGCATGCGCTTGGTTTTCGAGATTCCAGTGGAACCCTGATTCCAGCAAAGTCCTAACACAGTCATTCACCTGGAGTGCCGAACAGACGGCACAGCGGCGTCGTATGTACCCTATCTCTCCGTCCTACTCTGCCAGCCGGACCGGTCAAGACTGAGGTTCGGCGTCGTGTTAGGTTGGATGCTGACAAGAAGTTCATGTTCAAAGCCGCGCTAGTGTCATTGTTGGCTCTAGGTTTGTTTGAGCCAGCTAGACACATATGAATGGTATCGTCGACAACTTGTTCCCAGCTTCCATGCTGTGACCGAGTAACCCGGGCCTAGTTTCAGTTAACCTTGGACGTCGTGCTCCAAAAAGTAAAGACGATCGTCCCGTCGTTGAAGCGAGATTGCGCAGCTAATAACCCATCGCAACGAGCGCATTCCCGCCGTCGTAACCTGGGAAGTCTTTGCGCCGGAAGGTACAATTCCTCTTCTTTCCAAACCCCGATCGACATACCTCTGAATCGCTGTAATCGTTGCTTGTAAACATCTGACCATCGCCCATTCTCGCCTCTCCAATTCGATATATAATAATATCACAACAGCTCCGCTAAGGAATCTTTCCCATCGACGTCTCTTCTCGTATCTGCCGACTTCGATATTCCACACTTCCAGATCGAACCATTACGACTTGGTTCATTTCGCCTTGGATCATTGGAGTGTACTGTCATCTGCCCAACAAATAGCTCGCCTTGACATAAAAGCGACCTAACATCAACTCACGGATCATTCCTACAATTGCTCTCCCGGCCAAGTCTTTGGGCATGTTTAACATGGAATCAGAGGCGCAGCACAACTTCCACCACTTCATGCCTTCTTTATCGTCGTCATGGAAGACCCGCTCCTTAGCTCCATCATTCATTGATGCACAGGCAACGTTGCTAGCTCAGCTCGACCTGAATGACAGGGGAGACGTGATGGTGAGTGAAGCTCGACCCACAAGGGGAAAATGTGGAAAATCCCGAGACGAGCTGATGCAGGAATGACTCTGTCGCTTGATTTGCAGACCCAACAGAGATGGAAACGGCTTCTAGCTCTTGAGCAAAACACCCAGCAGACGAATGAGGAGGCGCAATCATCACTCTCGCCGGTCGTCCAGTCCTTATCCACCTCGAGATCGTCAGGGGTTTCGACGAGCAATGTCAAGGACCGAATCTCGGACCATGAACACCCGGAAAGCGCGAGCGAGGGGACCCCGAGCAAGCGTCGAAGGGAGTCCTACCACCATCACAGGAGATCACCATCGGTATCCATGATTGATCTGCCAGAGCTCAATATGCGAGATGTCTCAACGGAGAGGAGGTCGACCCCGCCGCCGGACGGGTATTCCACCTTCACATTCGGTGCAAGGAGAAAAGTCCGGTCTTCGCTTCTCCAAGATATGCCCGTCCCTCCTGTCAATCGACCTTTTACGAAGACCACCAAGGCCGTACTCATACGAAGTGGATTCCAACCCAGTGGATTCCAACCCAGTGGCAGCCCCCCAGGTAAATCGCGGGCTGCAAGCGATCAAGTGAGGACGAGCACGAGGGTTCCTCGGATACGGAAATCTGGACACCTCCCACTATTCACACCGAGCTTCTAGCTCCACACGGTATGAGAAATCTTAACATCGATGCGGAGATCGAACTGGAGGTGATGCGATGTCGGCGGCGTCTCGGTCTTGCCCCCTCATCACCCTCACCGCAGAAAGGTGCCGAGCCTAGCCCAAACCACCAAGTTGACCACGCGGCACATACTCCCAAACGAGCGGCTAGATCCAACAAAAGCTGCCCGCCGTCTATCGACATGCGGCCGCATCGCCATCACTCGAGAACAAGAGCGTCTATCGATCTGCCCATCAGTCGCACGCTCCTCTGCTCAGGCTCAACACCCCAGCTAGGCCATCACGATGCGACGGAAGATGCGATATCGGCGCAACAAAGAAGACATTCGTATCATCTCACCTCGCTGCCTTCCATGTCGGCGGTCCTGCAAAGCGGAGCGACCCCCAAGTTCCGTAAAAGGGAAAGGCCTGCTTTACGACGACATGAAACATCTTCCTCCACCCAGTCCATCCTCGGTCTCACCTTGGGGCATGATGTGGACCCTTTGCCGAGCGGTACTTCGTGCCAAATTACTACGTCTAGCCAATCACAAGAAAGTGACAGTCATCACGGGCAGCATTTGGAAGCCTCGCCCAACATCTTCGATGGAAAAAACGGCTCCGAACATACAGTCGCTCAGGATTCTCCATCCGGATCGTCATTGATCTCCAGCTCGAGCAGAGAGATACCGGAGAGCTTCGAGAGCTCCACCGACCACTTTGACGGTTCCTGCGACGGGTCGTACCCCTACCATGACCCGGAGCTCAATGAAGATCATGTCGACTCCAGTCTGTGCCAAGAACATCACCCGGGAATCTTGGAGAGATTGAAGAGAGAAACGTTTGGCTTCAAGCCCATTAAACGGGCGCTCAGTCGTCAGAAAAGTGCGGTCTAGTGGATATCTATAATGCCCGAATCTTTTGCCCTGTAGTATAATCATCGTATTTCATCGTCTTCGTTTCGGTCGGCCTCGACGCGCAAAGGACAGAGTCCCTGTCTGCGCTGATTGTTGCTTGTTTAGATAGACTATTTGTTGCAATCATCATATCACCATATTTCGCCCTATCCGCTACTACACGGGACTATGTATCTACACACATTCCTCGGGCTCAACTCGTCTCCCAATATGTGATCCTTGTGGTTATTGTCAGCCGGGACAAGCCTTAAGCTTGTGTCACAAGCCCGTTGATGATATCGACCCTCGTGTAACAGGATGTGTTGATAAGCCTCGTATAAATCACTCGATCTCGTCTGCGCCGTGCAACTTTAAGGCTCGGATCTCAAGGAGATACGCTAACATCGACCCATTCCTGCCAGCTTTACAGTCGTACGATAACCCAGAAGACAGTGAATATGTGCAGGCGCACGGAGATAGCATTATGGTGTCGATCGTTTGATCGTTTACGAGATTTCGTATCGCAAAGGAATGGGCCTGTCAAGCTTTCTTAGGCGGTTACGCGGTAATGAACAGGGTCCATCAGCGTCGCCTAGAGAGATCTTGAATAAAGCTCGGATCCGCAGAAAATTCCTTTAGGAGCCTCGTGCCATGATTATGTATATGATATGATTATTGAGCACACTCCGAGACAAGATGCGGAATTCCCGATTTCGGTAGTAGGGCTTTGGCGGGAGATGCGTAGATGCGTAGATGCGTAGATGACCCTCGGGGATCTGACCTGGGACGACTGGTGTAAAGTCGGTCACGATGCCCGTAGGTGACACGCTTATGGTAAATCCCCGGCAACGGTGACCGCAACGGCACCGAGCATACATCGCTACTCAAAAATAAATTGCTGCCGACTACAGTATAGGACGATTTCCAGTAGTCATCTCGTCATAGATACAGATCTTAGTACATCATGCAGCATGAACTCGACCTTCATATGCAATCTCTTTTATAGAACCAAACAATCATCCTCTCATATCGTTGCTCTAATCGATACATAGCCTGGAAATACCGAATCACACTGCACACTGCGCCATGGCGTCGACACAACCCTCGTCTTCCACTCCGAGCAGGAGGACGAGCGGAGAAGGCACAGCCGCGTCAACACCGTCAAACAAAGCGACACCTGCACAGCCCACACCGTCATCATCCTGGAAGACCATACCTAATGGATCAGCTACTCCTCAGATGCAGAAACAAAAGGAGTTGGCAGAGGCCGAAGCTAAGAGGAGGAAGATACAGGTGAGTCGGGCTGCGGCACCGCAGGGGCAAGCAGACAAACTGACTGGATTTGTCATCAGCGCGCATGCGATGCATGTAGAAGGTGAATCGCTTTTCTTCTAACGGATAGATGAACGCTCTACTGACCGATTATCAGGAAGAAGATCAAGTGCGACGGTCCCATGAACAGTCTCAGCACGAATAGTGGGTATAGGATAGTCTAGTTATCTCGGCCATCGGTTATTGTCGAACAAATTCGCTGACCACGTCCCCGAACCGCTAGAATGCGCACACTGTCAAGAATACGGACTGGATTGCACATATGTCGAAGCTGCGAAGCGAAGAGGTCCTCCGAAAGGGTGAGCCCCCCGTGTTCCACCCATTAAAGTATACAGTATACTGACAAATGCAACCAGATACATCGAAACTTTAGAGCAGCGATGCGGAAGATTAGAGCGGATGCTGCACCAGGTGAGCAAGACTATTGAAAACATCTCGCCGGCAAGCTGGCTGATCGCACTCGCAGCTGCACCCCTCGATAGACCTGAACGAATATGTCGGACCACCTCTGGACCGCGAAGAATTCGACCTCGCAACATACCAAGAAACCCTACGCAGCCTAAATATCCCGCAATACCCTTCGATCAAGCCTTTGCCGGCCAAACGAAGCGCTTCGGTTTCCTCTTCCGCACCTTCACCTGCCGCCGGAGCAGCTTCACCCTCCAACCAAGTCCTCGGCCATTCCCCGTGGAGACCGTATCAGAAAGATCCGAAGCAAGCCGTCGATCCAGATGAAATGTCCGAAGAAGCCGACATGCACATGTATCTGGCTAAGGGGATGCAAAAGCTCAACATCCGGGAAGCTCAATGGAGGTATCACGGCAAAGCATCCGGCGCTCACCTCATGCGCACTTTCCACGATCTCAAGTACCATAATCAACCGATCAAGGATGGGAAAGACTTCTTGGACGACGTCAGCAAGAGCAAACGAATGCAGTTCTGGCAAATACCGGAATGGGAGCTTGTCATCGCAAACGAGGGTATCCGACCTTTGGATCCAGCTATTTGGCCTGCGTCAGGTCTAGATATCGAATTGATCAACGCGTATTTCGAACACCAGAATCTTCATCTTCCTCTGCTCAACAAAATCCTCTTTAGACGACAATACGATGCCGGTCTCTGGAAGACGAACGGCTGGTTTGCAAAAGTATGCTTGATGATCTTCGCCAACGGCTCAAGATATGTCGACGACGACGACGTCTATTGGCCTGTCGATCTCGCGCTGACCGAAGAAGGAAAGGAACGGCTCAGAACGGACAAAGACGGCACGAGGCGATACTCCGCCGGATGGAAATATCTCCTCGAGGTCCTTCGAATGGGGAGGAGTCTGATGCAGGGCCCGAACCTGTACGAGTTCCAGTGTCAAGTGCTCTTATGCCTGTTCTTGCAAGGAAGCGCTGTCCCTCACGTCATGTGGCTTTTGTCCGGAGTTGGCCTTCGATCAGCCCAGGAAATCGGCATTCACATCCGGTCCACCCTTTTCCACGTTGACCCCATCGAAAGAGCGTTGTATAACCGAGCATTCTGGTGCCTCTACCACATCGATCGCATCAATTGCGCTGGTATCGGTCGATCAGTAGCTCTCCAAGATTCCGACTTTGATGCCGATTATCCCATTGACGTTGATGACGAGTTTTGGGATACTGGTGATTCCGAACTTGATTTCAAGCAACCCGAAGGCGCTGGTGTCTCCTCCATCGCTGCTTTCGTGCAGACTCTCAAGCTCGACCATATCCTCGGCGCGACCCTGCGCACAATCTACGCCGTTAACCAACAACCCGAACAGAAGGCCGATGCCGCTGCCCAACGAGCCATCGTTGTCGAGCTGGATTCAGCGCTCAACTCGTGGGCCGACGAAGTGCCGGACGAGCTTCGTTGGGACCCAACGAGAACCGACTACCACCTTTTCCAACAATCGGCGGTCCTTTACGTTCACTACTACTATTGCCAGATCCTGATTCATCGGCCGTTCATCCCCACCCCCAAGAATCCCGACTCAGCTGCGGTCTCGCTCCCTTCTCTCGCCATCTGCGCCAACGCATCGAGATCAATCTGCAACATCATCGACGTCACTTTGCGTCGAGGGAGAGCGTCCGGTCTCCTTCCTGGACGTTGTCTGCACCCATCATTCATGCTCCCTAGCTGGATGGCCACAATCCTGCTTCTCATCAACATTTACTCTGGCAAGCAAAGTCCAGCAGAGAGGGAAAGAGCAATAACCGACATCAGAAGATGTATCACCGTGTCAAAGGAGATGGAGGTGGTGTGGAGAATGGCAGGGAAGATGACGGATATGATCGTGGAGCTGGCTTCAGAGCACGATATGCCCGTTGCTACACCTCCTGCGCATGGCGAGAAGAGATCGTATGATGGTGAAAGCGTGGCAGGATCGCCCGCGACACCTCCGACCCGTACTTCACCTCCAATCGACCCGACGATTCGTGCGCTCGCGATCGGTCGTCACTTCGACGCAGAGCGGCTGGTCAACGCGACCTCTTCGGCCCCCACCTCCTCAAGCGACACTACCCAGCAAACCTACGCGCCGTATCTTCAACCCACGCCGACGTCGCTACCCTCAATCACGCCTCAATACCAGTCTCAGGTGAACTCAGCGCCTATGACTGTCTCTCATACACCCGATCACCTGTACCGAGTCTCGTCATCGGGTGGCAACATGAACAACGGTCTGCCTGATGTTACGATGGCCCAACCGTATCTGGGTAACAACAACCTTCCGGCACAGTCAACGTCGGACACCTTTCTCGACCCGAACTCGTTTGGCAACCAGCTCTTCGATCTCGGCACATCAGCCTTCAACGTACCTGGTACGGGCGAGGAGACTGACATGTGGGCTCAGCTCTTCTCCGAGTTCACGTGAGTAGTCTGGTCACCCCTTTGTAAGCTTTGCCTTCCTACGCTGATTGGACTATTATCGTCTCTAGCGGTCAAGGTCTGTCCGGCGACTGGACATGGAATTCTACCGGTCCAAATCAGCCTCAACTGCAATCTCAGCCCCAGAGTCAGCCACAGACGCAGACGCAGACGCAGCAGGTACAGCATCAGCAAGAGCAGCAGCAAATATCGTATCAGCCATTCCAATCTTATATCCCTCAACAGATGGCTCAGCAGCACCAACAACAACACCACCACCAACAGCAGCCTTGGTAGACGATTGACATCACTACTCACATCAATTCCGCATAATTAAGTTCGTGCCTATTGACTCGTACATGTATAGTTGCGGCCTGGATTAACAACGCACATAACTGAGTCCGTCATGTCATTGATGTACCATATGCCGAATAGAAGAGATATACATATATCATTATATAGTTTCGTGCACGAGCAAATGTAAATATAATGTCATCTATACTATAAATGTGACACGCTCACTCAAGCTGCTATACATTTAAGTGGTGTAGATCTGCGAAAAGCGGAATCTGTTCATCGATATTTATGCGACACAGCGGGATGAAGGGATACAAAGTACACTCCGTCATATGGGGAAAAAATGAAAAGCACTTAACAAGGAACACACAGTAAGCGAGGCAGGCTGTACACGAGCTACCTTATGACACGGACCGGCTCGTCGACTCGTCTTCTGCATCCTCGTCACCATCGTGATCCGTTAACAACCCCATCTGAACATCGTCAACCACAGCCGTTCGCTCCGGTTCTACAAGCCACGACACGCCGGTATTGATAAGAGACATGATGACCATGAAGATCCACCATGCTCTGCCACCGAGGAACATCGTATCCATAGAATACGCGAACAAGGCTGAGATCAACGAAGGGCCAATGACTCTCGCCATGCACTGTGTGTATGTGCATATATCGTGTCAGCCCAAACAAACTTAGTAGACAGAGAAGTTGGCACTCACGCCCACGGCAGTGCCAATACCATTAATGGCGCCAAGGGCGGACTTGTCCGGACTCGCAATATTGATGAGGACCATCAACAGACTTCCGGTCATACCGACGATCGTCACAAACGACAAATACAAATTTACACAGATCGAGACTTGCCACCCCCGCTGATCAGGGTATTGGGGTTTGCCGTACTCTTCTGGTGGGTCGACTGGATCTTCGGTGGCGACAAGGACATTCCGCAATAGAGGAAGGAAGAGCCATACGAATACCCAGCCTATAGATAAGACTTTGTAGCCTTTGGCGATACCGAGCCATCGTCTGATCCGATGAAGAAATAGAAGCTGACAAGCTATCGTCCAGAATCCATTGATCGCGAATGCAGCACCGATGGCTGACGGCTGTGGATTATAATCATCCCTTGTCAGAATGGGCAGTCTTTGGAAAGCCTAGCCCGGGCGGCATCCGCAGCGAAGACTCACCGACATGCCCAAGCCGCTGAAAAGTATAAAGTTGTCAGCGTCCCCGCGCCTGGGCAGATACGATTCTACTCACTTATTCCGATCAAAGAAGAACAAGAGTGACGCAGCGCCCCAAGCGCCCTGTACGAAGCTATGTCCCAGAGATCAGCTAAAAACGCAATGTCGAAGACTAAATACCCTCGGATCGGACCTACGCATTGAGGAACCCGGTCGCAGCCATCACTCTCACTTTCTTCAGCCCCATTAGCTCCCAGAACCCCCACTCTCCTCTTCTGCCTCCAACAGGCGACGAAATAGGCTCAGGTCCATCTTCACCCCGGGGTAATTTAGCTAACAGCCTCTCGGGATCCAGCTCAGTGTCCCTATTCTCGTTTGGATCTACGAGTGTTTCGGCCTCTGATACGAGGGACGATGTTGAGAAGTGGCGATGGTGCTTCGATGATGTTGGGGAGAAGATCGTCTTGAGGCCTGATAGGGGTATTGAGATGGATAGTCGACCCTTGGTTCGATTCTTGTATGCAAGTGATGGCAGCGATTCTCTATAGAAGATCAGGCAGAAAATGATGCCCAGCAAGGTCAGGCCGGCTGTGACCAGGCAAGCTGTAAAGGGAAAAATCACCGTCATGATAAGCTTCGATCGCTTGTGGGCAATGTTACTCTCCGTGTCACTCACGAAACAAGTATGGATGCACCTTGAGAATCTCGAAAGAACCGAACCAGGCTGGAAATCTTTCGTAAGGGTGCGATAACAACCCCCCCAGTCCGTTGCTTTGAGGGTCCATTCTTCATCAGCTGGGTATCCTCACAACGCGCCGGAAAAGTCACCTACCCCATGATCGACCCGACCGTCCATGTGAGACCATACATTGCAAACGCTTCGGTGGAGTTGCTTTCATCGGTGATGTCTCCGATAGCAGCTCGGATGACGGCGACATTACCGTTCAGAGCTCCGCTCAGTGATCGGAAGAGGATCATCATCCAGAACGAGGTGGCCAGGCCGCTGAGTAACGAGAGCGAAGTCAGCGAATCATGTCGCTTGAATGACTCTGGAAAGGGCGAGCTTACAATATAGAGCCTGAGAATGCCACCCCTGCCAAACCAAGCAAGATCACGGGCTTCCTTCCGACCTTACTGAGAGTGTGACCCGGCTTCAGCCACTGCATCGCACCTGCTAGGGGAGACATGATCCAGCTCACTCAGATAGCTTCGCCCAGTGATACACGGTAAAGAACTGCACGAAGGCAAACACCGATTCCTATATTCATTCCGAGCCCGAGTCAGTGATCTTCCACGGCACTCGAGACAACTGAGACGCTCGAAATGACACATACCACCAGACCAGAGTAAAATCCAACTCGATCGGGATTATCCGTCACACCCAGTTCTTCCACCATCTGGTTCACGAACGGGAAGATGACTGAAGGGAGTCGACAACCGTCAGTCATCTCGACTCAACTGGTAGCTTGTCTCTTCTTGCTCATTGTTCGCTCACCTGTATATGCGACTATCGCAAGGGATGGCGTCAGTTTCGTCCCCTCTAAATATAATGCACACGCGTCGCGACTCACTAGGCTCCGCAAGGCGGACACCCATCAACGTCGCTATTTGAGCGAACGGTAACGGAGTTTGAGCCCTGCTCTTGGCCGGACTCGAAGGACTACCTGACATATTGCTGAGGTGTTCAGTCCTTCGGGGCAATCTTCGAGCTCGCGCTGATTGTGCGTTTCAATTATGTGTTTGATTGGAGATATGTCGTACTGTTGTCATAGCGGTTCTCTGAGATGAGAGTACGATGAGCTCCGGTGGGTTCGAGTCAACTCTGTTGGTGCAATAGAACAGGTTTAGTGGCTGGACCAGAGCTGATTGATTTCGATGATGAACAGTTGATATAAATCACACTGCGAGGTTCGAGGATGGTGCGTTGAGTCAAGTGCAAAGAAGTGTGAGTCAAATGACTATGCGTTCTTACGTTGGAATCATCATGGCACATCATAGGCAATTCATGCTTCTTTTCCACCTCCACCAGAATTTACACCAAAAAGGCCTCACGATCTACAGTTGTACTTCTGCTGTGTGCTAGCGGTGGATCGCATCGTTTGTTCCTGATACTCCAGGAGCAGAGGCGGGGGTGTGGGGATGATAAAAACCATGGCTAAGAAGAGAGACCCTAGCTGTAGAGAGAGAGCTTGTGCTTTTCGTGTGCTGTTTACCCTGAAATAGATGCGTTTAGTCAATCGCGTATCATTCATCAACGCCATCTGTTCGTACGGTGCAGTTTTCCTGGTCTGAAATCGAGTCGGTCCGAAGTTGTACAAGCGCAGACGCAGCGCATCGTGAGATCGAGAACTGCAGCAGCTGGTGTACCGCTCGCATCACATCATCGGATACGACCGAAGGAGTCGGGTGCGCGACATCTCCCCTCGTCCCGCGCTACCTTGACCTGAGCTGCAGGCGCAGAAGGGGCCGGACTGCCGGATATGACCGGTCGCCTCGGCCTCGCATTGGGGCCTCGGGTTTCGGTGAAATGAAAAACGAAGACGAAACTTGAATTGGCGTCGATTGGGATAGGCCACCAAGGCGATCGAGAAAAGCTTAAAAGGGGTGTTCCCCACTTGATCGGCTGGTTGTTCTTCATGATGATTAGGTGATCGCCGCTCGTATCACGCGCATGAGGGGATGTCACCGACAGCGATCGGGTACGTACCCTATGGCGAGATAAACATGATAGCAACTTTGCATCACGAAGGAGTTTAAGTTTGGATGATAATCATAGCTGAATAGGCGGGCCTAGTCAGCCCAAACCCCAAGTCTCCATCTACTCACGAGAGAAAGAACAATATAAGTTCTGAGGCCGCACTTAAGCTGGAGCGGCCGGGTCTGTCTTCGGTTGCTGCATTGATTGCGAATAGACTTCTCCGAGCTTCGAGACCGTCCCCATTCAGGAAACGACCGACATTGGGAGCTGAATGAGATCGACATTGAGCTTCGGCGTACATGCCGCTCGACTCTTGGGTTAGTGGACCTCACCTATCGGAACTCTCGCCTAGAGACTCACCTCAGCCGGTCCATAAATCAAAGCTTGGCCATCCTTGATCTTGTGGTTCGTCTGAAGCTGCTCCACTGATTTAACGAGAGGAAGTCCTTCGCCTTTGAGGAATCCGGGTGTCCACTTGCACATTGTCGAAAACTGGACTTTGATGGAAGAATAGTACGGCGCATCAGACTTTAAGCGGGGGTCATATTGGCTTGCCATCTATTCTCAAAATAGCTACAGGGTGGTGACTAACAGCTAAGAAGCAGATAGTGTGTCCGAGAGTCTATACCACCTTATCGGATCCTCGTTGGACCGCACAGATGTTTGTAACTGTCTCAAGAGGTCTGTCATAGTCACATTCGGCGACACCCCCCTTTAGTTACAGGCACCAATGGTCAAAGTGCGAGATCACCGCCATCGGTGATACCAGATCCGATGGGCCTGCGCCCAGGTACCATGATCGGCTGTTCTCCTCACAAAGCTAACCCTGATGATGGCTGTCCGGACTGGACATCTCCCCATCATCATGTGTTGGCTAGCTGAGCTTGGAGCGGCGCGTGGAGATGGAGCACTACCATATCATCGGCAGTGAGTAAGAATCACGGTTTCATACCTTTCAACAGCATGCGATCGCCTCTTATATTCCTCGGTTCAATGTGACGCTTTGTGAGTGAGAATTGTCTATATCATTCGTTGAGAGATACAACAAGCTACTACCACCCACCGACTTGGAGTTTGGCAGTCAACTGAGAACGCCAAGTAGAACCACGGATTGTGACGAGCACTCAAGGAGTGGTCAGCGACCAAGTATCTGCAAGCAGGGCTGATGTACCGCTGATTGCAGCTGCTGCTACGGTGACTGCCAGCTACTCATAAAAAAGCAGACCTCTGAAAGCCATCAGACGAGATGAAGAAGGCACAGGCCGCAGCGCATGCATCGGAGTGGCGGTATGACTAACGGAGGATTTACATAGTACATATGGTGCAGAGGGACGCTACTGTACTGTGCGTGCCTGAGTGATATGCCAAAACCCTGCAGCGACAAAGTGATTCGCCTCCGAATGAACTTTTTTCGAAGGCTACTCGTGCTGTTGTTACATTTGCGATCTTTCAAGATGGCGAGAGCGCTGATAAGGCCTTTGGTAAGCTGTGCAAGTCTGTCACTCGCTCGTTAACGGTTCAACTATCCACCCAGGAGGTTTTTGTTGTGTTTTTAGGTGTCTGAGTTTACCGAGCTTCTGCTTCGGAATCAGGTTTTCGCGCGCTCTCGCTAGCTAAGAGCTTCAGTCGGTATATGAGTCCTCTGAATCTGGACTATGTAAATAAGACCGTAAGTCAGAATGTATGGTACCACTAACCACACTATCCACTCCCGACTCCCGACACCTAGCGCAGGGCAGTAGGGAATTGAAATCTGGTAACGGCGACAAACATTCGAAGCATGGATGACCGGCGGAAGTTGTTGACGAAAGTCAGGAGGCATTTCACTTTTTTCAACTTCAAAAGCCGACTGGGAGCTGCGGCGCGGAAGCGGATTCATTACGACGGACGCTCTGAAATTCCGATGAATAGACTTACTGTCCAACATCTATGGATTGTAGCCAGTATCAAAAGTGGCGCGCACAGACATGCACACTGATGATCTGTATGTATATATACATATATTTGTGTCCTCGTCGACACTCGCGCAGCACAAAGCCACCTTGGGGAAGAGGGATAAGGATTTTGCGGCTTTGGTTGACGCCTCTTTGTGTAACGGAGGCTGAGGAGAGGCTGCAGACGCCTTACAAGATATGTTTGGATGTTCGAACGCGTGCGAAGAGCGTTTATTTTGGGATTTGCGATTTTCGCTTTGGAGTACGACATATTGTTCCGCTCGCATACACACACATTGGTCGATGCCACGCCATGCCGTGCCATCTTTCCACCAGAGCGCAACGCCATCTACGATACGACTTTACAACATGGCCTTCATATTCGACGATGAGGCGGGAGACCAACTACGATCGTTCTTGTTGTCAGTCGCTATCGGCATCGCACATATCATCGTTGACGTCGATGACATCGCGCATGTGGTGACTGAAAATCATTAATATGATACCGTGAGTGGCTCAAGCTCGAAGTCGGAACGGGGTTTGTTCAGGACATCATGTCTTCCACATACATCATTCATACATAATCGTACATAAGCATGCAGGAATGGCCAGGCCAGATGCTTACCTGCTTTGCTTGCCTGCTTTGCTCGCCTTCGGCTCTGCTGGCTGCAATCAAAGTAAAGCAATCACCGCCACTGCTTGTTCCGTTAGTCACGGGAATCAAGGGAGAACAGTGAACAGAGAACAGTGACATTCCTTATCGTGTACAACTGTCATGTCACTGACTGATCGATACTGTTAACTAATCATACTCGGCCACGCAGGCTAGGCTGAATACCCTGCGTATCAGTCAGATTCAGTAAACGAACGGTGTCCGAGACATTTGGGGCTTTTTTTCCAAGTCTCTCGGTTCTCGTTGACGGAGCTTTTTCTTCTCACACACCTTCTGCCAATGTAAGTCTTGATATGCTTGGTGAAGCCGAGCTATAACCCGCTGGAAAATGTATGCAGTAAGAAAGTGGTCAGTGGCGTCGTACCCGTACTCGTCTTGTTTCCTCCATGATCGTACCCTGGGTCTTTGTCGTCGAAGAGCTGTCCAAGAGAAACGAGTTTAACCATGTCACAGGGTTCCTAGATTTTTTTTTCTCTTTTTCTTCCGGTTAGCCGGTTCAACTGCCTGTGTAATGCAAGGAACAAAGTCTAGGTACAGTACACTGGCTGGTACTGCATGTAACACGTGATAGCTGCGTGAGAAGCCGGGCCTTACGCCCCGTTCTCGAAGGCTGGGTGAGAATCCCTAGTATCCCTAGTTTCAAACGTAAAACCTTCTTGCTCTGCACATCATCCATCCATCCAATTTTCTATCCTATCATCCATGAGCCGAGCAGCACATCGCAGCACAGCGTGGTGAATCTTACAACTGACTGGCTAAGGAGCTTTCATTTCTCGGCGACTGTGCAAAGTACGGCCGAGGCCATCTGGTCCATTCATGACCTATCACAAATCAGGAAGGTATTACAAGGAAAGTGACTGCGGGAGACTTAAAAGATCGGTAGAAGGGAAATGATCAAGATAGACCACCCGGATTCTAACCCGTACGGCATAAGAACGTAGAGAGAAAGAGCAGATCTGGGATTTGGGATTTTCCCTGAAAGTTGTCGGACTGGAATGTCAACGCCCCCGCGCAACGCGGCACGCGGCGCGATTGAGCAAAATTCGCATGGTAAGGAGAAGAGAGTAACTTAGCCAGGTAGTAAGTCACAATACCCGGACGGTACGTTATACACGGTAACGAGTACGGTAAACGTTAAATGTGTGAGTCTAAAAATGGGAATGGGATCCTTGATCCTTTCACTACCTCGTCATGTTAATCGCTGTTTTATTTTTCGCAATTCCATCCCTCGTGATCGGTCATGAGAAACCTTGCAGTAGCTGCGTAAGAGAGGGAAGCATGCAAGCAAGCAAGCATGTACATCTTTGATATATAGCTAGCGCTATGGTTGGGGCTTTTGGAGAACATCTCATGTCTTGTTAGTCCCGGTCTTACTTATTCAATTTACAGTAATTCAGTTACTGAAGCACAAAAAGTCATTCAAGAAGATTCCCTTCTAGTTTCAGAGAGAAGGCAGACGAGACAAAGCCTAGCAAGTACTCCTGAACTTCCGGACTTCCGCGCCTGCGCCCAATCCTCACCCCCGCACTGAAAAAGATAAGACAAGACAAACCTATAGATAGATAGGTACGATACGACGACAACAAGGTTTCGACCAAACCAAACCAATTCGCTCCAGGTCCGACCGATCAAGCCGCCTCTACAATCGTTTGCGTACCTTTTTCCCACAGAAAGACAAATCAACCTGCGGCTGTCGTTGCGGCTTCTTCGCTCGCTTCCACCATTACGAGTAACACAATTCGTGGATACGTGCCTTTTGCGATTTAACAAGCACGAGCACGCGCGCGCCAATCGACCTAGATCCAGGACCCAAGACCTCAATCACGTTCTCGTCAACACGCCACGCTGCGCTGTGTGGTGTGTTGTGTGTGAGTCACCTACATCCATTCGAGCGAGTTACCTCCCCTGAACCGGTACTAGCCACTGGACATTAGTCAGTAGCAGGGCGATAAGAAGAGGATTGTTGCGTGCCTCTCCTCTGTTCAGATCCACCTAGGTCCTCGTGCCATACGAAACAAGCTAGCAAGAAACAATCAAGTATAGGCTAGACCCCTTCAAACGAACGAAACGACAAGAAGACAACAAGACGAAGTCTAAGAACAACAATCGGATATCAACACGTACGGGTGACTGAGACATCATTCACCTCACTTGCCTTCGGAAAGATACAAAGATCGCCATCTCCATTCCAATTCCAATTCCCATCCGGACCCTAAACCCTACTCCACTCAATCGATTCAGTTCATTCCTGTGAATCAACTTGGAGTAGCAGCAGTCAACACGTTACATCACCTACCCATCAAACACGAAACTATACATACCATTCATCAACCTCGCCTCCTTGTTCGAGTTTGAGTGGCGACATACTGCACTACGACTACGGAGCAATTGATTGAATGGGTAGAAGATCAAGTGCAAGTGTAGAGCGCCAGTTGTCGAAGAGAGCAAGAAGCGATTCATTGTAGATCGTAGGAGCAGCATCAGGCAAAACACAACACATCGAGTGAGTAGCTGGTGTATCAAGTGCCTCGAGCGAGTCGTACACCACTACACCCCATCCACATCCCATCTTGCCGTTTGGTCGTGATCGTCAAAATCAAAGCCTCTCTTGCGACTCCTCTCTACTCTTCATGTTTATGTCTATTTAGTCGCCGTAAAAGCAATCACGGATCCTGGAGATCATACATTGTTGATCAGCGTACAAAACCAAATCAACGACGGCTAACAATCACTGTTTATTGGCTCTTCGATAGATTCCTCAACAGTTCGTCCTTCTCAGCTCGTTGATTTCGATCTACTCGTCTTCCTTTCGACCGGAACGAACTTCGGGCAGGACCCGATCTTCGATATTACATCCCTTATAAGGCTAGATATATCTTTGCTGGCCAATTAATCGTCTCTTTTAGATCAGATCTACGGAGACAGAAAAAAACAAAAGCGTCAGTGATGGTGAGTTGACCTTGACCTCGTCCTATCGTTTCATCCTCCTCCTCACCTGACTAGTCTCCACTGCTTCGGATCCAGCTGGTCCCTTTCACTTTCACCCATCTTCCCTCGTCCACTTATGTATCGTATCCAATCAAAGTTTCCAAGATTGAAGATCCGCTATTTTGGATCTGATTCGGTTTATTATTCATAAAAGTTCCTGTTTGTCACCCCTTCCCGCACCCCCCTTCATACTTCCTATTGATTGCGCTGTTAGACGATTTTGCCGGAAGCGAGCAAAAGACCGAACAATCCAAGCGGCGGTCGGATAATCATGACGGATAACGGATTGGTCGGAGGTCGGGTTATTTGTGCTGGGAAAGGAGGGGAACAGTGACAGATGCTCGGATCGTGTTTGATGGATTTCCCACTTTGACCCTGCCGCACAGCCCTCCTTTGACAATTCGGCACTAGTTCTATCATCCATTATTCATCTATCTTAGGGCAACTTGGCCCTATACACAAGTTTCATCTCTTGTCATTGTTATTGTCACTCGTCCTGTCCTCGCAAGCAGTCAGTTGGCTTTTAGCCTCGGTTACCGCAGTCTTACCGCAGTCAAACTCATCATTATCATCATCATTATCGGAGGATCGGCCATTCACCATCAGCCATCAATCATGATTGATTACTTTAACCTGTCCCCTCACCACAACTATCCCTATTCTTCTCTATCCCCATGTCACCCACCATCAATCAACTTGCAATGCGCATTGTGCAACGCGACGTGAGGATGGATATGATGGGATCATCTCTACGCGCCCGATGTCGCCATTCCCATTCTCATTACTCTTTCCCATCACTCTTTCTAGGTCTAGCCCCCCCCCCTCCTTTGACAGCGTAGCGCGAATCCCCTCAAATTCTCACTATCTGTTATCACTTGTGCTGTTCTTATAAACCCCTTCCCTTCCTCATCGCCCAATCTGCGCTCCAACACAATACAATAAAGGGGACCCCATCCTATCCGATCGTCACTCTTTAAAACACCTCTCCCTCTCTTTCTCTCTCTCATAGTGTTTCTATCTATACCTTCCATCTTTCAATAGATACTTCTTCGTGCCTTCTCATTCTTCTTTTTCTCTTTGGGAGTCCTTGACAGTCGAAATCTCTCTACCCAGCTCAACGCCGCCGATCTGTACCATTCTAACCTGCCAAGCTCATCGCTGATCTTTATTGCCTCTCATCATCTTTCTTGCCTGACTCAACCCACCGCAACAGTCATACCACACCTCCAACTCGACCCATCACTCGGCGACGTACGCGCTCCCTCAATCACCGCCTCTCACACCGCCTTTCCTCAAGCCAATCGATACCATGGCAGCTCGATACGAGCCATCATCGTCACCGTCATCCAGCTCAAGAAGTATCACCTCTGTCCACCGATACAGCCACGGCCGCAACTCGCTTGAATCACCCCCTTTACCTTCTCTTCTTCCCACAGACCCTCACGGAGAGTTGTCCCCTACTGGTTCAGCTGCGATACTCACTCCTGACGGTCCAGACCCCATAATCTCTACCCCTAAATTGTCATCAGATCACTCCATGTTATCTTCCATGTCTTGTCAGCCTACCCCGAAATTGGTCATTCCTTCCCATCAAGATTTGTCAAGAGGGTTCCCTCTGTTACCCCCTCATCATCCCCTTCGATCCAAGATGTATAGCGCGCCAGAGAAGGTCACCACCCCTTCCAGCCCTGCTCACACACCCAAGGGTCATCCTATCAATACGGATCGTTATTTTACTTTCAACAATACTCACAAGGTGAGAGCAGAGCGTCCTGCCTTTCAATCGTTGAAGTTGATTGCTGAACATGCGTGAACTGACGCAACTTCTTGCTGTTCAGACCAAGTCAAATCCATTGACCAACCCCTTCACCTACGGCAACCGAACCACCTCACTCACGTATCTTCTTCGGATACCTCGTCGATTACGACCTGTCCTTTTGCTAGGTGTCTGCGTTATCACTTTCGCCCTAGTCTTCCTCAGCCGTGCCATGTCTCATGCTAGACACATGGACTCTGTGATTGCCTACAAGCATCAGATGGCTTTCGGAAGGCGTGAGCTAGCCGCCAAAACTGCTGCTGCTGCTGCTGGGCCTCAAGGTCAACATCCGCTGCTGGTCAGCGAGACTCTGAATGCACAAAAAGCCGAAGCTGTCATTGCTTCTTCGAGTGGGGTGACAGGATTGACTTTTGAGACTGTCGAAGAGGAGATGGCGGCTTTGATCAGCGTGAGTACAGATCATCATCGAGAGAACGAAGAGGATGAAATTGCTGATTACTGATTTCCATAACGTTGATCAACGTTCAGTTCATCACTTCTACAACTGCGAATGCTCTGCCATCTCTTGAACCTCTGGAACCTCTCGACCCATCGATCGTCCTTGACTTTGACCCTGCGCATCCGAACGCTCGAGACGATCTCGAACTGCTCCAAAACGAAATCAACACCATCTACCCGATTGTCTTGATTGGCAAGATGCGAGACCCATGGCACAGAGAGATCAAGCGAATGTTAGCAGACTACAGGATCATCCCTGCCCCATTGATCATCGACGTCGACCAAAGACGAGATCATTCAATTATGATCCCCTTACTTGCTCGATTACTCGGTACTTCGGAATTACCCCAATTACTCCTCCAAGGCAAGAGTCTGGGATCGTACCATGATATCCTGGACTTGAGGGATCAAGGTGTATTGAAAGAAACGTTTGAAGGTTCTGGAGCTGTATCGATGCGGCAACTCAAGAAGAAGAACAAGGGTCTCAAGGAGAAAGAGAGGATCGAAAACGAACGAATCTTGGGTCCGGCTCCCATTGTCGCTCACTAGACATACGAGCTTAGAGAGCATTATTGAGCGAGGACAATCTCCAGACGACGGGATACTTCAATTCGTCTTCTTCTTGTTCTTCACCATTAATCCATCATTAATCCAAAATCCACCGGCCGAACGTTGTTGTACATATATCATATCATATCTTTCCTTCGATTATTTATAGAAGACTCATTATTATTATTATTATCATTATTACGATTAATTGATGATGTTCGATAGTAACAGAAACCCCAACGACGCTGATCGTTTATGACATCTCAAAAATGTCCATACCGTAGATCTAATCTCACCTTTGACCCATCTCTTGCCATGCCCATATCTACATATCGTTCTGGGGGGGTCTCGGTGTGCATTATTATTGCCTTCTTATCATGCGGGAACGAGCAGTATACATACATACATATGCATCAAGCTTTGACTTGGAGCTCTGGTGAACCGCGTCTCGTGTGGAGAGCACATATGCGGAGAACAGGATGGATGGACTGTCGTCGGCGCCTTCCATTATGAGCTGATCTACAGCGGTGAGGCGAGAGGGGTGAATGCAAACGAGTTCATCTTGGGTCTGTCGGCCTTCGCTATCCCTATCAACCAACAAGTAAAGTGAATGCATACGAGCTGAAACTACTGTAATGTACTTCTTGTGCATGTAACAGTAGCTTGACTGGTGCGGAGTATATGTGCGAGTTATGATATTTATGAGCAATGTATAGTATATGTGACCTGTATACGCTGATTTGTAGTTATCACATTCCCTCATGAGCGTTTTGCCTTCATTCTGACTCGAAGTATCTTGACACCTTGTCCAACGCACAGCGCACAGCGCACGAGATGCGTGTAATTACCACCATGACCCATGTCCATCTCCAAGCCCATATCCATCCTGTCCACTCCCACCACCACCTGCACCGTTCAATCCACCACCACCACCACCACTTGCACTTGAACTACCCCCAGGGGTAGTATGAGAAAAACCATTCCCGTTCGGACCTGTCAATGTTAATCTATTATCGATATCTTGAGGTAAGAAGAATTGTTCCAAGCCAACATAGGGGGCCATGTCCATCGTATTGGCTGATGAACCGAGAGATTGGCCGTCGAGGAATCTGCGGTATAAGATAGATAAATGTAGAAGATGTCAGTATCAATCATGTATACGCTTTGATTTGGAGAACCAGTGCACGAGCACGTGGAAGGGTGAAACCCCCTGGACATTACGCGCCGGTGATGAAACGGATTGAGTGGTAGGACGGATAAAATCGCGATTAAAAGAGGGGGTGGAGCATCCAGAGGGAGAGCTTGGGTCCCACTCACAGAGGAAGCTGATTATCCTCGCCCAGCTGAATACCGGCCCTCTCCATAGTCTCCTGCGCGAACAACGAGTCAAATTCGAAGAACTCCGCGGACGAAGGAGAATCATTGATGATTTGTTGCGTGGCATTCTGCAACAACATCGCCGTACTCGGCGATACATTGTTCAATGGCGGGCCGACGGAAGGTGGGGCGGAGCCTGGACCTGTAATTGGTGCAGGACTTGGCGTCGGATAGAATGCAGCGTTTACCAACTGGGATGGGGAGAAAGCTACCATCGGGTCGACACCACTCGCAGCAGCAGCAGCTGAAGTAAGCTGCGAGACACCTGTACCTGAGCCTGAGCCTGAGCCTGAAGCGGGCGCTGAAGCAGGCCCAGGGATGGAAGGTAAGGCGCTCGGACCTTTGTTGGGTGATGGCATTCGGCTGGCGGCGGGGATGAGCTTTTGTCGACGCGCTTTACGCAGAATCAGTCGGAGCGATCGGGCGTATCGACCAGCGGGGACTGACAAGGCAGAAATATCAGTATACATCGATGAGCCTACGGGGCGGGCGATATAGCCATATAGCGATAATTCTACACCAGGCGCCACTCACTGCTGGAGAGGACCATGGCGAGCTCTTCGACATCCTTCGCGGTCTTTTTCAGGTTGAGTTCGCCGGGGAACAGTCGTGCGATACGAATCAAGAAGGATGCGGCGAAAGCGGCGCAGACGTCTAAGCGATGAACAAAAGCACGATCAGCCGAAGATTCCACAAAATTCAATCCATATAAACGGATAGACTTACGGGTGTAGTGTACAGCGTATCTCAATCCATTCCGATACTGGGCAATCAATACAAGTTAACACCGACAACGAACACCTGTGATCAACGCAGGCGGAACAAGTACCACTCACATTCTCCCCATGGAGGCAGATATCCAAACACTTTTGAGCGTTTCTCATTGCCCTGATAGCCAAGGTCCGCTTCTCTTCGGGCATATTGACGATATCTGCTGGATCTCGGATTCCACGCAGAAGTTGCGAATTGACGAATAGTCTGCAATGATTCGCATTGTCAGCTCGGATTACATTTCACGTTCTGCATGCATCTGAAAGCTGAGTCGTGCGCTAGAGCCAGAAACTCACTCGGCGTATTGCCTTTGAATTATGACTGTTCAGTAGATAAGTCATTTGGTGTTAGCGCGCGATATATGAAACAAGACAAACAGCTGGTACTCACGCGACTCTCGGTAGAAGTCCCCTTTACCCTTGCTGAAACGATCGGCTATCGTAGCGTGTCAGCGTGGGATTTGTCGACATGGGCAAGATAGCTTACATAAGATCCTGTCCCAATATCTCTCCCAAGCATCAAAGTCCGCATTAGCTTGCTTGAGTCTCTTGAGCGTGTTCTCCGCAATAGGCAGATCCGGTGCAGTGGTCAGCTCGATGTGTAGAGGCGCTACAGGTATTTGTCAGCTAGCGGTCCAATTGATGAGAAGGACGAAGCTCACATCGTAGTGCCGTTAGCTCAACGGTTGAGACTAGCCTCGCGTCCGAGGTGATCGACATTGGATGTTCGAGCAATCGGCGACATTGATGAATGGTCTCGTCTTCTCTGATGATAGCTGGTCGTCCGGTACCGTACGCCATCCTGATATACCCATCAGTCAAGTCGTCATACTGGTTAAAGCGACGTTACTCACTGATGCTCCATAAGATATAGCTGAGATGGAAAGGATGTTAGTTACACGTTCCAGTTTGCGCAAGCGGCTTCATACAACTCACGCAAAGCCAAACCCTTGACTGCACCACTAACGATCTTTCTTCTTCCAATTCTTCCTTGGTCTTTCCTTTACCCATCCCGGTACGCAACAGATGCAAGAAGGATCGATTGATGCCCATATCTACAGCCATTCGCACAGCATGCCCTACGAAAGAGCTTTGTTAGCTCCAGTCCAGACAATGTCAGATACGGGGATTGACTTACCACCAGGAAGCCAGCCGTTATCCCTGAAGGCAGCAAGCAATATCATAGACTGAACAGCCTCGATGCGCTGTCCAACGGGATGGAACATTGTGTGTGTCGCGACCCGTTCAGCGTGTTGTCGTGAGAGCCGTTGGGTGTCGCTTTGTGGTCCTGATGATTACGGTGGATCAGATTGACTCCTGATATAGATAGGGCAGAGATTACTCACCGCCCCCATCCCTCACTCTCGCTCCTACAAAGATGATTGCGGTGATAGCGAATGGTGATCTGACACGAAGGCTGTCCCACGTATCGGTGTTAGGGTCAAAGCAGGGAATGAAATTGCTTGAACCAGAGTAGAAGCTAAAACATCTCCGTCTGTCAGTAATGATTTGGTGTAGGGAGCGGGGAATGTTCTCGGTGAGGTGTGCGAGGAGATGCAAGTGAAAGTGACTTACACATTCATTAAATCCCGCCCTTCTGCCTCAGAAACAAAACCTTCGGTCACTGCGTCTGGGAAATCGTGGATATGAGGCTTCATAGGAGTTGGCTTGAATCCAGGCACGATTGCTCGAGGAGGGAGATTTTGGTTCTCGTATACGATTTGACCAGTTGCGGGCGGCTGAGGTGAGGTGAATCTAGCCTTCTTCGCGGGCTTAACGCTTTCTTCAAGAGTCGTGATTTTCTCCAGATCTTTACCTGATCTTTTCAATGGCGAAGCACCATTCTGACTAGACGCTTTCGCTTGCTCTTCTCTGGCTCTTTCGACAGCCGCTTCGACCAGACCAGCCATATTCGACATCTGACCGAGGGGGTTGATGATTTCTTCCGGTCCTAGGATATCCTCTGGGCCCACAGATCCCGCTCTAGAAGGTGGCAATGACATGTGCTGCGTCTGGTGCTGGTGCTCTGATCCATCCGTACGATGACCCGAAGGCCAAGCCGAAAGGTAGGATTGGAGATTTGTCGGCATACTCTGCCGCCTTGACTGTTCATCCATAATCATCGGTCTGCGTGACCCTGCGCCACCGTGAGGGGGAGGCATATTGGCCGGCATGCCTGCAATACCAGACGGAGGATAGGTCTGTGTGATTTGATGAGCGAGGAAAGAGGACGTTTGCGGGCCGGTATAGAGGGATGGTCTGGCCGCGCCTCGATTTGTAGAATTGTGAGGATCCATTCCAAAGTTGTTAATGGACGGAGAACCTATGGTCTGGCCGATCAGGTTGTTGATGCTCGTGTGTGGATGTTGCATGGGCGCGGCTGAGCCGTAATCGGGAGTACTGTTGGCTGGTCCCAAGGGAGTATGTCCTGATGTGTTTGATGCGCTAGGCGAGATGCCCGCCTTGAGCGTAGTGACGAGGTCGACAAGGGTGTTTTGGATGGACGAAACTTGGTTCTCCAGAGACCGTATACGGCTGAACAGGACCCGTTAGTTGGAATCTAAAGTGCTTATTTGTTGTTGGATCAACTCACTCATCGCCAATATGCGCTTCTCCGCCTACAGTCGAACGACCAGGCTTCTCCATCACGCACTCCAAACCGCCATTCTTGCACCGCTTGCAAGGTGGTTCTTCTGCTCCTACACAACGCATCTTCATTCTTCTGCAGTTGTTCTGTGGAGCGGAAAGAAGCAGCAAGTGAAGAAGAAGAACGTGAGAGATTCTGAAGTCAGCATCATTTCGGGCATTCTGAAAGCGCTAGGCGTCGGTAGTTGGTGTGTACGGTTCATTGTTGGACAGGAGGGATCGTCATGAGAGAACTTACACAGGCCCCTAGATTGCACACAAACACATGAACAACACGTCAGTAAAACGTTTTTGATGGTCTCGCCTATACTGACCGGAGAGATGCGGAGCGCGGAGCGCGGCTCCAGGCAATCCCATTTCCCATCCAAAGGCTGGCTGGACTCACTGTTGACTCTGTTTATACCGCCCTTCTTCTCGCCCTTGCCATCACCGCTTCCACCTCCTTTACCATCCTCCCTCTTGACGCTTTTGTTACCTCGGCTATCGGTATCGCCATCATCATTTGAGATGTCCGGACTCTCGTGATCCATTCTGATTGGACTTCTGGCTCTTGGCGTCTACTGGCCGGAGAAGCACACAAGTGGATGACGTCCGAGAACTGTTGGCGCGGACTCGCTTGAGGGGCTAAGCACTGTCGTCAAATCTGCGATAAAACTGGCGAGGTGTGAAGTGTAGGAAGATTTCGTTCTGTTTCCATCACGAAAGAAGAAGGAGGATCAACCCGCCAGATCTTGCTTTGCCTTCAAGAGCAACTCACACACCTTGAGAGAAATTTGAGATGACCGTAAGAGAGACTTTCCAGCGCTCAACCGTTTCTGCTCGACGTTGTGGATATACTGGTAACTAAAGCGAACTCTGTTGAACCGCAAGTATATGCTTGATCAAGAAATACAGTGGGGAGACTTAGCTAAGAAGGACATTGAGCATGTTTGAAAGATGAGTTGCGCTGCTGCTGGTAGCAAACAGACAGACGGGATAGGACGTACTTGCTAAGTAGCAAGGTGCAAGATGCAAGATGCAAGATGCCGCTTTGGACCCTAACACTAGCTAGCTGGCTGTTCGCTTAATCACATCTGTAGGTGTAGGTGTAGGTGTAGGTGTAGGTGTAGCTGCAGTTCCTGGCTCTCATGAGGATGCTTTGCTTTTGCATGCCACTACCGCTTATACTGTAAGTATGCTTGCTCACTCCACGTGTACCCCACATCAATTGACGCCTGGACTGCGGGAAATTTTCGACTATAAATTTTACTACTTGGAGCAATTGTACTATCCCGAAAACGTGACCCGAAACCTTAGGATGCAGCGCTTCTCAAGTTAGGCTTGCGTGTGTAATGTCTTCGACGCGTTCTGGCTGGGATTTGATTCCTCGTTCCAGGTGCAGAGCGCATGAGCGCATGAGCGCATGAGCAGGGCGAAGGAGAGGCGCGTTCGGTTGAGTCACCAGCCCTCATGCTCATGTTCACTGCCAGTCGCATGATGCCGATCGTCTGTTGACAGGGAATCTTCCTCGTTACATCGTCTTTGCATATATTGTCTTGCTCAATTACATATCTCTTCAACAATAGACTGACCGTCTGAAGATAACGCAAAGACCTCAAAATGCCGCTCAAGCGCCTTGAGCTGTCCAACTTCAAGTCTTACCGAGGCCGACAGGTGAGTTCAGGCGCTCTTTCCTCCCCTCTCGCATCATCATACTTCACAGACAAGCTCACCTCATATTGGTTTTGTAGGTCATCTCCTTCGGCGATGCTCCGTTCACCTGTATCATTGGACCGAACGGAGCGGGCAAGTCTAATCTCATGGACGCCATCTCCTTCGTCCTCGGTGTGAAATCTGTTCAACTTCGATCGACTCAGCTCAAAGACCTAGTATATCGAGGAAGAAGGGCTGCTCAGGCCGAGGATGATGAATCGATAGATGTCGAGGAAGAGACTCAGACGCAGACGCAGACTCAGATTCAGGAAGGATCGGAGAACGATGCTAGGAATGCTTGGGTCATGGTTGTTTATGAGGATAAAGCTGGCAAGGAATGGTCTTTCCGAAGAAGGTACGTCTTCCATCACTGTACAAACAGGCGCGGAGGCTGACAAGATGGGTGTGGATAGTATCTCTGCTTCCGGAGCTTCCTCGTACTTCCTCAATGGTCGAGGCGTAGCATGGAAAGAGTACAACGCCCAGCTGGAGAAGTTCAACGTCCTCGTCAAGGCCAAGAACTTCCTCGTCTTCCAGGGTGACGTTGAAGGTGTTGCCAGTCAAGACAGCAAAGCCTTGGCCAGACTGATCGACCGAGTTAGCGGGTGAGCTTTCCCCAGACCTTCCTTGTCTCTGGATCAGCTGACAGCCATCTCTCCCTGTAGCTCGCTCGACCTCGCCCCTGCTTATGAGGCCGCCAAAGCAGCTCAAGATAAAGCTACCGAAGCCTCCACCGCCAACTACTCGAGGAAGAGAAGCATGATCACCGAGGTCAAGCACTTCAAGGAACAGAAGGAAGAGATCGAGCAGTGGGAGAAGATGAAAGATTCCAAGGTATGTTCATCAGCTGTCGCTTGACTCAATTGTTTAGCGCTGATTTTGTAAACAGGATGCTCTCGTGATACGACATATTCTCTGGCGACTATACCACATCAACAATGAGATCGCCGATGCTACACAAAGGGTCGAGGAAGCAAATAACAAGCTCACCGACCTGAGACAGGCCGCTGTGAGTGCACTCGAAATTTGTTGATTCCTGTCCTACGCTGACAGACTGAACACGTATACAGGAACGAGACGATCGAAGTCTCAGAAACGGGAAGAAGGAGGCCGCTCAAGCCCAGCTCAACGTCAAGAAGCAGGAAGCGAATGTCAAGAAGGCGGAAAAGGCTCTCGAGGACAAGGTGAGCGATTGTATCGTAATTGCAATGAGATTAACCCTGTCTGACGAATATGGTATCCTTAGAAACCCGAGCTGGTCGCCGTTGAAACTCAAATCGCTCACTCTGAAAAGAAGATTCGAAATGCTAATCTTCTGATCGACCGAGTACAAAAGGATGAGGAGAGACAAGCTGAGAGTCTGGAGACTTTGGAAAAGGGCGCAGAGGACATCGCGACTAGGATGGAAGAAGCTGGAGGTGAGCTACAGTTTCAGTGAATTCCACCCTAGCTGACGAGTACATCGTAGAGAGGCAGCGGCAACGAAGTCAAGCAGCTGGCATTACCCTCTCAGGCGCCGACCTGGAGGAATACCGAAGACTACGAGCTGCCGCGAATCTTCGAGCTGTTCAGGAACGACAGCAGCTCGAGTCTCTGAAACGAGAGCAGAAGACGTTGAGAGACGCGCTTGCCTCTGTAGAAGATAGACTGCAGCAAGCTGAGAGGCAGAAGACTAAGCTTTCCGGGGAAGTTGACACTCTTGCTGAGCGAGAGGGAACGGTACGTCTGGACCCTACACGGCCGCACAGCTGTTGCTGATATGAAGAACAAAAAAAGATGTCGGGGAAGTTGGGCGAAATCGATCAAGAAAGGGAAAGCATCAAAGCACGATTAGATCATGCACAATCCGAGCGAAACCGAATCAGGTAAGATATCATTGCCTTCCGCTACCCGAATGGAACCACAATGGCTGACGGATATTCCTGTAGCATGCGGGAAACCGAGATCAACGAAAGACTTCAAGAGACGTATCATAAGCTCTTACAAGCTGGTGTCGACAAGCGAGAAAGTGAACGCGAAGTCCGGCTCAAGGAAACTCTTGCCAGCTTGAAACGAGTCTTCCCTGGTGTCCACGGTCGAGTGGTTGACCTTTGTCGACCCGTCGCTCGAAAGTATGAGACTGCCGTTACCACTGTCTTGGGAAGGAACCTCGATGCTGTGGTAGTCGAGCACGAGAAAGTTGCCATTGACTGTATCGAGGTGAGCACCGCTTTCCTAAGGGGATCAGAAGAGTGCCACTGACTCGTCTGCTGTAGTACATGCGAAACCAACGGGCCGGTCAAGCGACTTTCATCCCCCTTGACACCATTCAAAGCAAGCCGGTACCTGAACGCTTGCGAAACTTCGTCAAGGGTGCAAGGCTTGCAATCGATTGCATCGAGTACGATGCGGCCGTCGAACGAGCAATGCAGCATGCTTGCGGCAGCGCGCTTATCTGTGATACAATGGACATCGCCAAATATGTCTGCTATGACAAGGGTCAGGAGGTTAAAGGTAAGATGTGACGATTCTAATCTCGGATGCAGCTGACAATCCTTATGTAGCTGTCACTCTCGACGGTACCGTGATCCACAGGAGCGGTCTCATCACTGGTGGTCAAGGCTCATCTAGCAGCAGAAAGTTCAACGATCAAGAAGTCGACGGTGAGTTCAGCTGCCTCTCTCCCTCTTGATCCGTAGGGCTGATCTGACGATTGCATGTTGCTACTAGGCTTGACCAAGGCAAAAGAGCTCTACATCTCCCAGCTGCAGGAGTATCACAGGACCAAACCTAAGGAAAAAGACGATGAAGCCCTTCTTGAAAGTCTCGCTCGTCTCGATGCGGAGTCGACCATTGCTAAGGATGACCTAGTGCGTTACTTTATGCTTATCGAAAATCGAAAGAATGGGACATTCAACTGACTCGACGCATAGGACGCCACTCGACTCCGACTCAACGGTCTCCGAGAGGAGCTCACGCACGTCGACGCGAACATCGCCAAATTCACGCCGGATCGTCAACGTCGCCTAACAGCTGTCACAAACGCTGAGAATCGTCTTCGAGGCTTGCTCGATACGATCCAAGCTGCGGACGATGAAGTCTTTGGTGATTTCCCCAGGAATAGGATCGGGGTCGACAACATTCGAGAATACGAGGATGTACAGCTTCGAATTGACAAGGAGGCTACTGAGGCAATGGAAGCGTTCTCGGCCCAACAAGCGAGAATCAAGCATCAGTACGCGGACGTAATAATTGGAAGTGAAAGCAATGGCTAATCCAATGGCATTACGCAGGATCGACTTCGAAACCTCTCAGTTGAATAATACTCGAGAAAGACTCGCTTCTCTGCAATCTACCGTGACGAAAGAACAGCGAACCGTCCGAAATCTCCAGTCGAACCTCGAAGAAGTTCAATCTGCTTTGGAGAAACTCCAGTCGGACGTGGAGAAGCAGCGCAAGAAGCTCGACGATGTCACCAAGGCTTACGAAGACGTCTCTTCTCGTGTCGAGGAGCTGCGAGATACCGCCCGTCGAACCCAACGGACGCTGGACAAGGCGCTCAAGGAGATCGCGAACTGGAATGACGAGATTGAGAAATCTGGGTCGGAGAGACACGCGATCTACAGGAGAAGCAGATTGGAGGAGATTGATGTTCCCCTGGTCAGAGGATCTTTGAATAAGGTTCCTATCGAAGAGGTAAGCTTATTCATTCATCGGACGACCGTTGCAAGGAGCTTGCAGTTCGTGCTGACTGGTAACATGCGCAACTTTGACAGCCTACGAGACTGAGAGATGAGAATGGCATGGACATCGATGATGATGGATCTCAACGGCCCGTTGAGGCCGACGACTATGGTATCGAGCCTGATTTCGAAGATCTAGAAGACGAAGACAAGGAAGTGAGTACCCGAAAACAGCTGCTTCATCCAGTAGTCGCATGACAAGCTGATGCCCGCTCGGCTCAATTTCCTATAGAACAAGTCAGAAGAAGTCGGCAGGGAATTCGAAGCTCAAATAGCAAAGATCAAAGCCGACTTGGAGAAGGTGGTACCGAATATGAAAGCTATTGACCGTCTGGCTGACGTCGAAGCTGGCTTGGAAGAAGCTGAGCAAGAGGCTGATGATACGAGGCGGGAGAGTAAGAGAGCTAAGGACGAGTTTCAGTCTCTCAAGAAGAAGAGGTAAGTGCGGTCTCTGCTCCACTTGTTGCTCCACATACGCGTCGATCCAGGAAGAAGTGCTGAGATCATATGGTCCGGACAACAGGTGTGATCTCTTCAACAAGGCTTTCAACCATATGTCAGGTATCATCGATAAGATCTACAAGGATCTCACGAAGAGTCAGAACCAAGTTGGAGGCACAGCCTGGTTCACTTTGGAAGATGCAGAGGTGAGTGTTTTTTCTCCCCGGTTCAGCTGTCCTTCGCCTACTTGTTAACACGCAGCTGACTCTTCGGTGTGATGGACCTTATAGGAGCCCTATCTGAGCGGTGTCAATTATAACACCATGCCTCCCGGAAAACGATTCGCAGAAATGGAACAGTTATCAGGAGGAGAAAAGACCATGGCTGCATTGGCGTTGCTCTTCGCTGTGCACAGGTATGTGAGGCCATCGTCCTTGCCTTGCTTGCTCCTTCTCTCGATACTTTTGTCCGAATCGTATGTTCAAATCGTAAATTGACACTTGGCCGCTATACTGCGATCCCGCAGCTTCCATCCCGCCCCATTCTTCGTGCTTGATGAAGTTGATGCAGCACTGGACGCCACGAACGTCTCCAAGCTTGCTCGATATGTCCGAAATCAGGCCGATAACGAAGTTCAGTTCCTCATCATCTCACTCAAGAGTACTTTGTAAGTCACCTAATTCTTTAGCCTCGGGTAACGAGTGAAGAGTACTGTCGTCCTGCCTCGTTCCAAAAAGTTGCGGTGTGATCTCGTGTATATGTATGGTGGTCATTTGCTAATCCACGTTTACCTACCCATCTGAAAATGTCCCGTAGATACGAACGAGCCGATGGCCTGGTCGGAGTGTATCGTGAGCAGGTGGAGAATAGTTCCAGAACACTCACACTGGACTTGCGAAAGGTGAGTCGACCAAAGATTCCAAGCTATATAGCCGAGTGCCACTTGTACCACATCCAGAAGAGATGACAATGCTGATGGTCGCGAACAATATTTCGCAGTATGTGGAGTAAACCTATCGTCAGTAGCCAACTGGGATTGCAGCACACGTTTTGTGGCACGAGTCTGGACGGTCGGGGTCAACCCGGCGAGCGGGGGGAAGGGCATTTCAACACATTTTGCGAGGAGTACCGTAGATGCATGTACTTTAGATACATATGTACTCGTACTGGCTCGAGAACCCTGCTAGTCCGAGATCTGCACCATAACATTGTATCCAATATGATTATGAAATCAATATACCTACGGTACTACTGTAGTACTGTACCTGAGTACACAAAAAGTGGCGAAAGTTCTCCCTTCTGTTTTCTTGGTTCCGACATCACTCCCTACAGTGTACGAGTGCCATACATACAGTACAGATTGAAGAAAAAAGCTATCATATGCACTCAAACTTGCGCAGCCGCCCCTCAGCCGCAGCAGCAGTACATTGGCCGATCAGATCTATCACAGCTTTGCTAGAAAGGGACGACGTGTGGCGCTCGCTGCTCGAGCCAGCGCGGCCATGAGCAGATCGACTGTTCTCTTACGGTACAGTACGAGCACCGCACGAGTACTCTGCATCCACCGACAGCAGTGACCTGCGTAAAGTTCAGGTCCCAAGTTCAGGTTCCAGCAAACGCCTTTTTCTTCTTCTTGTCTCTTTTCTCTTTTGCTTCCCCTTCTTTCTTTTCCGTGTGAACCTTGCACTCCAACATCGTCAGCTGAGGATTCGTGCAACCACAAATGAAGCACTTTGACCTGCCGATCTGCCGCATATCTCTCTGTGTTGGAAGTGCTGTCCTTCTGGGTTCTTATCCTGCGCCAAATGGGAGTGTACAGCGTACTGTACGAGTACGAGTACAATGTGATTGGTTGGGAGTCTCTTTCTTGGAAGTCGATTGTCTGCCGTCTGGAAATGCCATGCTGTGCGCCACCAACTTTGAGTCATTTTATTCCAGTCCAGTTCGATCTACTATAGTCAGGCCCGGCGAACCTCGCGCCGGAGTCCGAAAGTGCCTGGCCTCTCTGATCACACTATGCTCTACAAAGTCTATCATGAAGGGTCACTATACTTCCGTAGGAGACAGGAAAATAACAGGACAAAACTCCAGAATCCGTCAACCCAACAATCTGACACTGTGACACTCCGGCCGGCCCTTCGGCACTTCGACTCTTCGCCTCTTCCCACAGTCTTACATCACACTTCTACCAATCGGAACATTGGGCACTTCAAGCTCCGACTTACAGGCTAATCGATTGATAGTTGGGGTCCAGGGAGGATTCGCACGATCGAAAGTTCGGAAGCTTGCAGCCTTCGAAAGTTCGGAGGGTGGCTAGGAGATTCGGGGATTTTGTGGAATTGTACAAGAACCACACTTTTGTCCGGACCACATGTGTCTGTGTCTGTGTCTGTATCCGCGTGCGCGTCCGAGTCCGAGCTCGAGTCCGAGTGTGAGTTTCAGCCTATTATGTCCGATGGTCTCGCCTCTCTCGATCCTCGATGTTCCATGTTCCCAATTTAGGACGAGTGGGGAAACTCGGCTATCGCATTCGCAGAGTGAAGAGACTCGGCTAAAAAAGCGGAGGATGAGCGCATACTGTAGAGTACAGTACAGTATCTCGCTCGGGAATGAAGTGATTTTGACGTGCCACTTTCCCATCTCACCGCGTCCCACCCAAACTTTGTCTTATTCCTTACTGCACAGAAAGCTTTGGCCTGCTTTGGACGAACAAATGAAGGGTTGATCGGGCAGTAGGCTATTCTCGCTCCGACTCACTCGATTCGAGCAACTAGGTTTCGTACCTCTTACTTTGTTCCAGCAACGTGAAGGACACTCGTAACCCCCTTCCCCGCTCAATGTGGGTGTGTATTAATGGGCGTAGAATGGCGGTTCAGCCACACGTTCTCACGTTCGGCCGGCACGCCCAGCGCCTTGATCAATACTGCATGAGGACTATACAGATACCACGCCAACACCGAGTGGAGGGCGCTCCACCTACCGTTCAACAGGGACCACGGCCCATACAGTAGATCGATATTTCCAGCAATCGCAACATGCGCTCAAGAACAGAGCCCAGTCAGCCCCGAGACGGTGAGAGACAGAGCTGGGGAAAAGGCATGATTCCAACGGGACGGTGCAGCATGTATAAACTGCTAGAACCCAGTCATCAGTCAATTAGTCAGGTCAGGTACAGCCGAGAATAAGAAAATGACAGATCTGGTCGGAGAAAAAGAAGGAAAAAAAAGCCCAGGAAGGAAGAAGAAAAAGAGAAAAAAAAAAGAAAAGGAGAAGATTCGTAAGCTTCCCCCATTCGTTCCGCACCCCCTGTCTTCTTTTTTGATTGCGTGTTCTCTGTCGCAAAGTAAAAAAAGAAAACGCCTCGGCACGGGTCACGATGCCAAGCTTTGGCCAAACACATGGAACGTACTGTACATGTGTCGTGTCAAGAGCCGATACTGTACGATCCTTAGCCCACAGGGTATGCTCTCTTTCTTGCCGTCCGTAAAATGTCGGCAGGTAAACTGATCTGCGTGGAGTATGTATCGGGGTGGCAACTTCATCTGTCCGCACAGACGGAGAATTACTGCTCTTTGCCCATTCCCCCTTCCCCTCACTCACTATGCCTGCCACAATGACGGTTAAAGTCCTGTAGAGGTCATTATAACAGCTTGTACAAGCTTTACCGAGATCTGGTGGAGCTCACTACCTCACAACAGAACTCTACACCTCCCAGAAATGGGAAGAGGCAAGACGGAGCTCCGATTCCGATGGAAACACCCCCACCTACCACGGAAAACGGTGTGGTGCAGTGGCGACGGTGTGGTGCAGTAGCGCAGGCACATCTTTGGGTCAGGTGATGCGCGAGAGGAGGCCCCTGATACCTGTGCACATGTAAGGATCTGTAACGATGTAATCCAGCGTTTTCTCGAGTGAGAACCTTCAAGCCAGGGCCAGCGCAAGCGTTGAGCAGAGAGGGAGATCTATAGATCCATCCATGTGAGGTTTTGACTAGTACTAGTGCTTCTATAGGCACATGCAGAGTGCCACCGTGTGTAGCTCTCCGCGCTCCAGGGTAGAGATGGCCACTTGTACAGAATGGGTGGTGTAGATGTTATTCAGGTGATGCTTGATGACTCGTCAAATGACGTTATGGGGAAACCAGATAGATCTGACCAGATCCCTCCTTTCCTGATTCTTGAAAACGAACAATAATCGTGATCAGCTTCCGAACACCTGATCCCTGCGCCCTGCGAGGCTGCAAAGATGCCGTTGCTGAGCACCTGAGTCATAGCCCAAAAGAATGAATCATATGCATGCCATACAGCAACCTCTGCCCTTCTCGGTATATAACGTCACAACAGAAGAAACGAAAACGAAAACGAAACACAAACACAAACAAAAGGAAATGAGAAACCGACGGGAAAGGCTTATTGTGGGTTTTCATAGCTTCGATTCTTCGGTTCGGCAATAAATGAATGATGAGATCCGAATTCTGACCTCAGTGGCCCGTGAAGAAAGTGAGGAGTCGTGCTGCTGCGCCGACTCCAGTCTGTGCGTCTGTGCCGGCGTAAAAAGAAAAACAAATGGAGACGTGGGCTCTCATCGGGGCCATCCTGACTGATGCTAATGGACGAAGAATTGAGGGACTGAAAATTGAAATGACGCGAGACTTTGTTTCAGATTACAGCGCTACCGATGAACTGACTTCTCGGGGGCTTCTTACAGTACAGGTATATGAATTCTGAGTACATACCTCTCCCTCTCCCAGCCTTGCTTAACGTGAAATGATCGGAGACCCCTCCTCATGGTCTCGCTAGCTATGCTTACCATACCGTAAGCTTCTATCACAGTACAGAGTACGGTACGAGATGCGGTTGCTTGCTCGCTTTAGACATATATTACTACTAGATTGTTGTTTTTTTTTCCCCCCCTTTTTTGTCCCTTGTGGTGATGTCGCAATCGCTGGATCTTCTGGTTGTCGTTGGTCCCTGTAGACGACATAGATCTAACGTATCCTACCTAAGTCATTGTATCCACCTCAAGGAGTCCCGGGTGTTCATTCTAACGAAAAGTCCCACTTAAGCATACCTCACTTGTCTGACTCCCAGAGACGTACTGTGCTCTTCTGTAGCGCAGTTTCAGTCTTCTACTTAGGTTTGCGGGTGACAGATTAAGCCTGAGACTGAGCCAGTTGTTTTCGATCACCCTCTACCACATCCCTTGATTGCTTGTCACGCTAATCACTCTCATCTCATGGTATGTGGAAGCTCGGTATCTTCCTCCAAGAAGAAATGAGACACCACATGTTCCCCCCTTTTTTATTCTTTTTGCACGTTCTAGACCACTTCACTCCAAACAACAACTCTCTCGAATAGTTAGTCCTTCTTTTCTGCTCTGCGACTACACTGTGATCACTCTGTTCTCATGACACGTTGAGCAGACCAGGCTCCGTTGAGTGAAATAGTGTTTGTTAGGTACGGAGGACTGCCTGCCGAATGAAAGTGGGTCTTGGCCTCAGGACTTGTGAAGCGTTACGGCACATAGCTAACAGCTCAGGAACGATCACAGAACATGGGACATTTTCCGAATATGGCACGGAACATGCGCAAACTGTAGAAATGCAGTAATCCTACGTGAGGGATCAAGCATACATGTACGCAGATGGGTATCAATGCTGTAAGCATAACGGCAACCCCCTGTTGGTAGAGTTTGCTTTCGTCATCCTGCGCCATCACCCCCCCTTTTTACAGTATCTCGCTCCGATCAGAACGCACAGACGGGCTGTAAGTAAATAACCATGTATGAACAGAACTGGACTCTGGTACAACCCAAGCCTGTTTCACAAGCATTAAGCCTGTATTGTACCTCAAAGTATCTCGGAGGGAATTCGGCAAACGGCATCGCGGCGCCACATGTGATGTGATTTGTGTGGTTCCTTGGATCGATGATTTCTGTCTGCTCGTTTGCTCGTTCGCTTGTTTTGCCAGATCCATAGGCACTTTTCACTAGTCATAAAGAAGAGAACCTAACGTAGACTTTGACACTTTGACATACTATGGATTACACACTCTTCTTCTTGGTTGCATGTATTGCGGGAATATGGACTGGGATGGACTGGGAACGCATGAGGCGTTTCGGCTATAGTGGACTATGTCGGTGAACCGGTTTACTGCATGCGAGAGAGAGGAGTACGTGCTTCAGTCATCTAGTCATCTCACCCTCGCCCAGCATATCTACACCTGCACTGTACCCATGCCGGATCCCGCAGTCAACCTTGTTTACTCTCATTCTCCTTATCCCCTCGCCACCCAACAACCGATCTTTCATTTTCCTCATTTCCTCATTTCCTCATTTCTTCCTCTCTCGTCATACTCCTCATCACTCACCCTATACTATAGCCTGCAGGTCATAGGTCTTAGGTTCAGGTCCCTCAAAGTCCAGTCCCCTTCCATAGCCTAAGCCACCATCCAATCCTCGGAAAGAAAACCCCCTTTCCTCCCTCACCCCTACCTTAGCTTCATACTGGACTTGTACGGCACGATATCCAAAGAAAAGGTACGCATCACACACCCGCAGCCCATCCTACCACTACGCACATCACCTCTTCCATCATTATTATCTCATCCAGTCCTACCCCTCCTTCTCCCTCCACTCCAGCTGATCACCTACCGTACCTTTCGGTACCTAGCACCTATCGCACTGTACAAGTGACCACCCATCTATATCCACCAATAATATATCCCTCGCGTTTGCTTTTGAGCAAGCTCCATTCTTTACTAACGCTCTCTCTCCCTCTCTCTCTTAGGGCTCTTAGGGGCAGTCGCCAGATACTTGTCAAGAGAGAAAGACCTCAAGAACGTATCACAACGAGAGCTATAAGTTTGCTCTTTACTTCTTGCTTCTTGCATCTTCTTGGCGACCACCTACGAAGAAGACTAGCATCCTCCTTGGTCTGCTATCGAACGACTATTTTTACAACTACCAAGCCTTATCGCTCCAACTGATTGCGCTGGCCGCATATCATCTGCATCTTGAACTTCCTACCTCCAAGATGCTCTACTCCAATATGCCCACAGATGGCAATTTCGGTTTCGGACTCGGACTCGATCTCGGACTCGGATGGGCAAACTCAGGTGCAAACATGCCTACGCCTGCTACACCTCGATTACGAGGACAACAACAGTTGCCCAATGCCGACGAGATGCTCTCCACGTCCGATCAACGACAACAGCAACAACCTATTCACCCCATTGCTTCTTCATCGCAAGCATTTTTCACTCCGCAACGACCCGAGTACCCCGGTGTTTCTGCATCACAAGCACCCTCCACACCTCGACGACCCACTTACGCTATTGATCAACGACCCTTCACCGTTCAACAGCAACATCAGACCATCTACTATTCTACTCTACCTCCTCCACCCGCTCCAATGGTCTCAAACGATAACGGTGGTCCTCGTTTCGAGTACATCCCGGCTCTCGGCGCCCAAGGTCAAATAATTAGGGTACCAGTATTGTCCCCTCCTCAACAACCCGTAATGCAACCCACATGTGCGAGCCCCGAGGTCTTGTTTGGCAGGAAAACGGTTGAAGAGTACAAATTACATACCCCTCCCGAAAGGACCTCGGCTCTACTGGAAAATCGCGATGACTCGCCGACTCCGTCGCCTAGGTCTTCTTCGCCTTCACCCGAGACTGGGATAAGCAGTCCATTACCGACTGCTGTACCGATGGCTATGAAGAGGAGTCAAAGCCAAAATCAGCCTGTCGGAAGCTTGACCTCTACAGCTCCCCTCATCCGTCCGGCCATCCCACACCTGGCTTCTTCCAGCAGTGGGTTCAGTCAAGCCGGAACTCCAAGCCCAATGCCAGGTATGGGAGCTAGTTTCAATACCAACGGTAATCCTTTACCGACCCCCGAGACTACCCCTACCAAGTGGATCCAAGGGGGCAAGGAACTCACCAGTCCGCCCAAGTCAACCAAGGGGAAGGGCAAGCAGCTCCCCGATGTTGGGGAGGACGGAGAAGAGCCACAGAAGAGGAGGAGGATCGCCCAGGCCTGTGATCACTGCAGGCACCGAAAAGCAAGGGTGAGTGTCTGAGTCGTCTACTTTTTTCTCCTTGTTTAATGAGAAAAACGATGCTGACTTCCTTTGTTTCCATGAAATAGTGCAGCGGTGGCTCACCGTGTGCACGATGTACGAAAGACGGGTACGAGGAATGCAAATACACGCCGATCCCGAGGGACCATGAGGCTCATCCGCATAAGAAGGCCAAGCAGTCCGAGCCGATCTTCACAAACGATCCCGCCACGAAAGGGCCGCGCTTGACACGCGCCCCAGTTCGTCAAAAACAGACCAAGAAGCACCAACAACAACAAGAACACCATCGTCATCAACAACAAAGACATCATAATCATCAACAACAACAACAACAACACCAACAACACCAGCTTTTCACTCCCTCGACGAACGCCCAAGCGAGCAGTATCTTGACGAGTCAAAACCCCTTCGTCGCCGATGGCGGTCTGAATTCCGGTCTCGGTCATGGTCTTGATGGTGGCGTGGGTCTCGGTATTTCCGTACCTACGCTTGTCTCCTCTGACTTCGGCTTTGGCCTTCAACTTGACCTTGGTCCTCCTGCCGCGCAATATCCTCTCCCAATGCCCCAATCCTCAATCACTTTCCCCGGACAGCTTTCGTCTCCAATCATGGCCGAGCAAAATTCTCTCGACATGCCGATGACCTCAGTTGCCGTCCCGGAACAACCCTCTACTTCTTCGATTCCGGCCGAACAAGAGCCGTCTTCTCTAGACATGGCGATGTTCTCCTTCACTCTCCCCGAACAAGCCTCATCCCCTACTTCGGACCCCGTCATTGATGGGCTCATTATCATGTAGAGAGCATTTCATAGATCTACAGACCTCATACATCCAACATACGGAGGAAGTGAAGGCAGGTCAGCCAGTCAGGAATAGCAAAGGACAGCTTTGCTCACATACACATTCATATAGAGGCGGGATAGAGAGTATAGTACGAGTAGTCGAGCGAAATATAAGAAGTATGTTGGCGAGTCGTACAGTTCAGTATCATGTCGTTGAGTCGTATCAGTTTGCATTCACTAGTTCTTGTCATTGTACTCGTAGTTCTTGTAAAGCACGTAAATATGTACCCACAGTATCATGTTTGTGGTATTGTATGTTGTTCTCATCATATGATGAAATGTATTCTGATACATGAATGAACATGTCGTTATGTCGATATGTCGGTATGTTGTTGGCATTGAGAAATATACTGTACCTGTAGATATGAATTTTGTGTATACGAATGAGATCACGAATCACGCAGAGGCTTGATCAACGCCAAAGTAATCGACGAGAATCTTCCTAGCGAGATGTGCTTTGGATTCTTCCGTGGTCTTCTCGTCCTTGCTAAGTGAGCCACGATGAAGAAAAACGGCTTTCAGCCAAGTGAGAAGTGGATGGAGAGAACGCCAAACTCACGTAATGGTGAAGTTGTCTTTACCGATCAGGATCTGGCTAACGAGAGTCGGTTGACCTTCGCGCCAGAGGACTTGCTCGACATAACCAGGTTGAGGTCGTCGGGTGTTGTGGCAGAAGTCTGAGCAATCGTGCATTTGACAGTCAGACTCTATCCATTTCTAGTGGGTCATATAGACAATGGTATGTATGCAGACGCCTGTCTACTCACTCTGAAGCTCCTTGAACCAGTCTCTTGCCTGGGGGAGCTGCACCTCGAATGGCTTGGCAAACGCATTCAGAGCTCGTGGTTGGCTCATTTGGGACTGAGAAGTTGAGCTGGTGGATCCCGCAGTGGATGGTCCAATAACGGAATGTGGAATAGCAGGGACTGCGTGAGGCGGAGGAAAGGAGGCAACAGGTGGCATCATCGTCTCCTTCAGCCATTCCAGGTAGCCTTCCACATTCAACTCAAGGGCCCGCTTGCAGACTGCTTCTTGAGCGTGTTCAGCTTGAGAATGGATACAGTCTTCTCTGTATTTCTTGATACTTTGGCTCACTCCAATAGTAAGAGTACAACCGTAGCCTGAAACAGTTTCCAATCAGCTGTTTTCGTCATGCTAGTGGTCATCCAGGAACAGCAGACACTCACGATTCTGCAGTGGATTCCAATCGGTGGAAAAGCTGGCCGAATTGGCGAGATTGAGCCCGTGAGGGCCTAGGGTCCTATCTAGTATTTCCATGAAGTGCAGCAGATATGTCGGGCGTGACTGAAGCACTCGGGAACTTTGCCCCACTTTCTGTTGCCCATGGGCGGTGGCTAATTTCTGGGGTTTGGCGGTAGAAGCGGTTGAAGGATCACTGACGTCCAGGTCTTCTGCATCGATTTTGATCTCCTCTGACGCCGGTTCCGCCTGCAAACAGGAGACAAACCGATCAGCCACGTGATGTACGTTCAGATTAGCAACGAGTGATACGTGACTTACAACAGGGACTGTCGCCTGACTCTGGTTGAACGCATCCATGCGTTGCCTCAGGTACTTTTCGGCTTCGTCCTGCAGATGGTCGTCATCCTCTTGATCGCTGTCGGTGACGATCTTCATGCCGTTGGGCGCTCGTAGCCAGGCGAGGGCATCATCGGCGATACACCTGACCAAGGTGGTGTTGATAGCGTCTGCCTAAAGGAAGGGGCGTGATCAAACAGCTATTATCATCTGGAAGTCATGAATGGTCTAGCTGAGTGAGAAGGGCCCACCTTCAGCTTCTTGGGCTCGCCAGTCCATCTCTTGATACCTCCCAGGGCTTCCACGGCTGAAACGTACTCCTTCTTGTATTGGTTCTTCGGAAGAGTACGAAAGAGAGGATGGTCGGCGATGACCGGGTGAGAAGGCGGAAGGGCGAGGGTGAGATGAGCCAACCAGAAAGTATCTAAGATGACAGTGACAAACGATATTAGCGTCTCTTTATGACCGCATCCCGACGAACATGATCATTGCTCACGTTTTTCTTCGCCTTCGTGATTGACCTTTTCGTAATCCCACTTAATAACGGGTTGAAGGTCCGAGCTGAGAGAATGGATCATCGAGTTCCAGACCCTTGCGGGATGTTCGACAGCAAGTGGCGGAAGATCGGGGTTGAGCGAGATTGCATGTGTTCCAGCTGGCGCCGGTCCGATTTCTACTTCACCTTCTTCCCTCTTGATGACCGGAAGAGCAAACCATGGATCTCGGAGCATTGGAATATCACAACCGGCTTCGGTGACTACCACTGTGGTATTTTCTTGGCCCGGAGTGATATTGCCAATAACCCCTTTTCCGAGCTCTTGGCCTCCGACGTTGTTTCTGCCATATCCATTCCTTGATCGATTCTCACCCAGACCGTCAAGCCGAAGGCGATGAGAAGACGTCCTATTGAGCGGTGAAGGGACTTGGTGATGCACTTGAGAGGGTATATGGGAAAAGATAGGCTTCTCTTTCTTCAACCGGGGCTGATCTGCCGAAGCGAGGCTGAGAGCCACGCTGGGAGCTGTGACGATTGCTGGACCGGAAGTATCCCCGATAAGAAGGTGATTATCTTGCATAGTCCTTACTGCTTCTTGGCTAACTAGACCCGTATGCTCAATACCTCTAGATCTCCAATCGGCAGAGTATTCCCTCTGGAAAGCTCTCGAGAGCAAGTCGTTGTTGACAGGTTGAGGCTGGAAATGACGATGAGAAGAGGGTTCTGTGTACACCTCTCCAGTTACAGGGGTGTTTGAGGGGAATGCAGGTAGAGGTACTGGAGAAATAACAGGAGGCGGGGCTGGAGAACCGATTCGTTCGAGCATAGCTTTGAAGCTGGCAGCGGCGGATTGATTCGCTTCGTTCGAATGTCCGATGATCTCTCCTCCAGACCTAGGGGAGAAGGTGGCCGCCGGCGGTAACCCCGACTGAGTGATATCCTCGGGATCATTGATATTCTTGTACTTTTCGGCCGGGCTGCATGATGCAGTAGAAGAGGAAGACGCATCCCCTTGATTGCTTGCTGGAACGGTCAAGTCAGGTTGAGATGCGTGATAGGCCTGTATAACAGCATCGATTAGAGGAGGATTACCTTCTACAAACATATATACGGGAAGACGGGAAGGAAGCGCATCGATCATTGCAAGAACCGAGAGCAAGGGGATATTCGGGCTGAGGGTAGGTGGAGGAAAGAGTTTTGTGCTCACGAGATCATGCGGTCTGGTTTGAGCGGTCAAATACGCTTGTTGGATCTGGACGGCGTTAGCCATATTCGAAGAAGGTGATGCAGTATTTTGGAGGGCCGAGATCGTCATTCTACTTCTTCCTTGGAGCTAGCCAAGTCAATGAGATGAATAGGGATGAAGCTGACGAGAGAATTCAGTGAACCAACGAAAAAAAGAAGGAAGATGGATGATGAACGAAGTTGTCCACACCGTCGAAACTCATCTCTCCATGCCCCGATACTCGTCACGTATTTCTCGAGTGGACCTATAAAGTGGAGGTGCATACCGGCTATTTACGTAATGCAAGTGACACTTTCGGGTTTCGAAAATCTATCTTCCCCCGTCACGTGGTTAATACGAGCCGGTCCAGTCAACCGGTGTCAATGTCATTACGCATTACGCACTACGCACTGTCCGCCCGGATCCATCAAAACAAAAGGATACTTACAAGTGTATTAAGTTACAGTAAGTAGTAGTACACAGTCAAGCTCACAAAATCGACTCTTCTCCTTTTCTCATTCTTACACCTTTCTGTCACCTTCTTTCTTCCTATACTTCAGTCACCTCTCCACACGAGACGTTCATCCAGTACATCTTGTTCATCCGTATAGACTTTCCGGCTCTCGTACGCCCGCCGCAAAGCATACCGGTCTTGCACCGAAGAAGATCGGCACCAGCGATCAATCATACAGCGTCCAAAATCTCACGTCATGCCGCCAAGGCGATCAGCACGTGTGTCAGTCAAGCAAGAGGTCCCACCGCCCGCTTCACCAGCAAGAGACCCTACGGTAGCTCAGCATGGAGAGCAAGCCAGACCTCCTGCTGCTAAGAAGCCCAGAGGTCGACCTCGTAAAGCTGCTGCTGCTGAACCAGTCAAAGCTGGTGTAGAGGAGAGTGGTAGAGGGATTGAAGCTGTATCTGCAGGTGTAGAGGAAACGGGTGAGCAGTCCATATTGGCTCAGCTTTCGAAGAAGACATAGTGATATGCAAGCTGACGATATGCCGGGCTAAATCCAATCTAGCCGAAGAAGTACCCAAAGTCGGCAAGAAGCGAGGCCGACCTACCAGAGCCGCGAAAGCTCAAGCTCAAGCCCAATCCGAACAGGCCAACGGCGAGCCATCCACCTCAACTGTACTTGCACCCCAAGCTCCTTTAGTAGCCCTCGAGACCAAAGAAGCTGGGCCTAGCAAAGCAAAGAAAGCGAAGAAAGAAGACAAGCCTCCCAAGGAGGAGAAACCGAAGGCTAAAGGCAAAGGGAGGGCTAAGAAGGTTGATCCTAATGAAGGCAGATATGCAAGGTGAGCTGTCATTTCGCTCCTGGGCAGATTACGACAGCTGACGTTATAACGTATAGGGTGGAAGCATCGTAAGCTAGTGAAGTCATTATCGCGGGATCATGGCGCCAAACTTACATGCGATATTGTCCTGTAGTGGTTGTCCTGAGAAGTTCTTCAAGAAATGTGAGCTCACCCCTTCTGATATTCGGCACTCTTATGAAGGTCATTAGCTGACGCATTTCTACGTAGTCAAGAAGGCCATATCGCAGCGAATGGTAGGTCCAGCTGACCATTGAAGCTCGACGTGAAACGGTAGCTGACGGAATTTACTAGTTTATGATCGCTCGAGAAAAAGGAGGACAGGGTCAGAATCAGTATGAAGATTTCAAGATTGTAAGTACAGTTTGAAGGTGATGGAGTGTAGCTGACAAGACTCATAGCTTGGATCTACCGGAAATGTCTACGTAAGTGCTGCACGCGATGGAGGCCATGTTGAGGGTTATGCTTTTATTGACAAGTCCGATCCTTTTACAGACCACCCGAATTTGCAACAAGCCTAAATGTGATTGTCCCGACTACATCTTCAATGGTAGAACCATTTGCAAACATACCATCTTTGTCCTGTGAGTCACTGTACTTGTATGACGGCATTCTATAAAGCTCGTGATTCACGGTCTTCGCTGATCCATAATGTCAATAGCATCCGAATATTGAAAGTCCCTGACGGATCGTCCGTATGGTATCAACCCACTCTGACGGTTCGCTCGACCAGCTTCAGTGTTCACAGCCATGGGCCACAAGCTGATATTCCCATCCTATGTACTGTAGGCCAGCGAGATCGAACAAGTCTTTGCCAATGCCCCGCCTACACCTAGCGAAGCTATTCACGCAGACGCTCACAAAGCTTACATGAAAGCTACTGGTGCTACTGTCCAGGAGGAAGCTGTCGCTGATGAGGTCAAGGCCCAAGCTGAGGCTGCGGGCGTTAATCTCAAGAGGCTCGAGGTCATTGGAGATGACTGCCCTGTGTAAGTCAGATTTGCCGTCTTGCCCCTGTGAAGGTGTAGGATGATCGCTGATCTCGCCATATCGTCTGATTCGTTTTTAGCTGTTACGAAGAGATGACTGAGGATGATGTCAAGGAGGACAGGCTGACCTACGACGATACCCCGAGTGGATGTGGGAAAGGTCAGCTGACTGACTCGTTGGGTGTTGTCGCGTTCAAGCTGATGGATTTGTCTATAGGTCTCCACAAGGAATGCTTCGATATGTGGGCCAACACTGCCGTGAGTGACGTGGCATCGGCAAACGCAAACCTCATTTCGCTGCGCAGATTGACCTGACAGACTTATAATACCACCATTTGTGTACTTCAGACGAGCAAGCATCAAGCCGTGACTTGCGTATGGTGCAGAGCTCCGTGGCCTGTACCTGGTAGGGTCAATGTTTCGCCGATCAAGGGCCAAGGCAAAGTCCGCATCTCTGGTCAGAACTACCACGCTATGGGCTAGTGAGTGCAGCTCCGAGATCTATGTCTATCCCATACATCACGTTCTGATCGAGTCGAACCATCGCTTGTGCGTTGTGTGGACATGTTGATGTTGATGACTACGTGTCTGCGCTCTTTAGCATGAACATGGCCGACGTTGCCGGTATGAGTCAGCCCAGCAACGTGCGGTAAGTACCAGACTTGATGATGACAGCGGGACTCAACCCATTCTCAGACGTTCGAGGTGTTGTGAGCGGAATTAAGGCACAGCTGATCCGCTTTGCTGGACTTCAGAACGTTCCACTGATCGGTATCCCGATCAAAAGGCAAATCCGAATTATGAACAAGCTCGATCCTGCCAGTCGTGTGGCGCTGGATCCGCTTGTTGCTTATCGTTCTCAATGTGAATAAATCGTCCTTGGTTTCACAACGGCTTCTACTGGGCTAGATCGACCTTGGTGTTTGGTCTTTGACATCTAGTGATTCAAGCGGACAAGGTTATATTCGATTTTGGAAACTGATCTTTGTGATATTTCGTTTGGCTGAATGGCTGTTCAGGCTACGCAAGCCTCTTCCTCTACTTCTTTCCCTCTTTTTTTCTCGTTCCTTTTTATTCCCCACTGCGAGTTCAAGTGGGGTCTCAACGGTGACATGATAGGCGAAGATGGCATAAGTGATGATGGTGATAATATACATTGTATAGTATATAATGATTATAACGATATGACATTCTAATGACCAAAAGAGTGATCACGCTATGCATGTGTGTATAACTGAGTTGAGTCGGTTCATTACGTTGGTCACGGAATGCATGAATTCGGTGAATGATGTGCTGGGTATAATACTGTATAAGTGTACGATGTCGTGTTGTAGGTATTGTACCGACACTGTGAAGACTGTCTGCTCGAGAGCGAGAGAGACCAATGGGTATTGATTGCTCTTGTGAGATACTACAATTGCTCCCATCTCTCCAATGCTGAGCGAAGTAAAATCCTTTCGTTGATGGAGATGTTCATGGCCATTTCGGTATACTTATTACCATGTTCCAGATTCTGCAAATGCAAAGATCAATTGCCAATTTGACGCCAATTGACAATCGAAATCATCAGCATAAGATAATGCTATTAATTTACATTGCCTAAATCCCGACGAGGGTCAGACAACATAGAGGGATGGTTCAATTGTCATCTGTTTAAAAAGATGGACCGGATGATAAGAAAGCGTTATTAACGTACATCTTTCAAGTCGAACAATTCTTCGTCACTCAGATGTGCGTTATATAGCCCTTGTAACCTTTGTCGGAGGAGAACCTTGATTCGTTCCACCACTTTTCTCGTCCGACCGTCAAGGACAAACACCGGCTGCTCGCTTTCGCTTTGTTCAGGTTGACTTGTGTCGTCGATTGAGACGTGCTCTTCTCCTACTGGGGAGTTCAAACCGATTGTCGACCACGCCCGTTCCATCACCTCGATCGATCGGTGGACCTCAGTCTCGGTCTCGATATCAATCTCATCGGCGTACGCTCTGGCTTTAACGCTCTTGCCCGTGCTTGTGCTTTTGACCAGCGGATCTTGTTCATCAATGACACCCTCGGCATCGACCCCGGATCTTCGGGTACGGGTAGAGCGGTATTCGTCCATCCATAGATGGGCGAAAATATTGACTGACAGTCTTCCGGATTGGTCGAGGTTGAGAAGTCGATCATCTTGTTCGCTTGGAGGACAGAGTAATCTCTCATCATCATCATCATCTTCATCCTCCTCGTCCTCGTCCTCGTCGTTCTCACTATTACTCGCTTTGTGTTCCGTAATTTTGTGGTTCGACTGGGTATGACGTCGCTTGAACGATTGTTTGAAATGTGATCCGATTGATTCCACTACAGAGCACCTCTTCTCTACCTCTGCTTCCTCTTCAGTTTCATTGCTATCGTCGAATCCCAAGCTCAAACCCAGCTCATCAAGGCCCCACGTTAGCCCCTCTCCAGCGAAATCTCCACTGATGAAACCCCATTCGACCAATAACCTAGCATCCCCCAATCCCTCTCCATAACAGTTCCAGACCTCTTCCCCTCGGATCACAGATCTTTCAATTCTCATATCTACACTGTCTTCTTCCCTTTCAATCCTTTCAATCTCCCTCTCTCCTAGATGCGCTAACCTATAAGGGACGCCTCGGGGGTTCGTTATGTCGTGGGGGCAAGGAGCGAGCGAGCCACATGTGTGACAGACAAAATCGTCCGCCATCATTGATGTGTGCGATGTGGAACTTGAAGAGTGGTTGAGGATATCTGCGAATGGACATAGGGCGATGAGGTGGTAGATGTCGGTCATGAATGCCCGTGTGGATATTAGGGCGAAGCAATGCAAGTAGGCTAGGAAAGGGGATGGAGTCGGATGAGAGGGTGTAGGAGGGAGATGGCCCGACGTGGCGGTGTAGAAGGCTTTGAGGGTGGCCTGGGCGCGGGGCAGTTATTGGAGTCAGATCAGCCTCGTATGTGTATATTAATCACAACAGTATCTAATTATGATGGGAAAGTTGCTGAGAGCGGGATGGAATCCAAGGTATGGCAGCCATGACGAGATGCAGCGCTTGTTTGTCTTGTCTTCGTGGACTTACAAGGCTCAAACCCTGTTCAGCCCGTCTCTCAAGCTCCTTCTCAACCTCAGTACCCTGCAACCACTCCCTTGCCAACCTTCCATCCTCTCCGCGAATGTCTTCTACATCCCAGAGCAAAGGCAAGCCAATGATCTCTCGAGGAAGGGATTGCAGATATCCGTAGAAAGGCGATTCGGTACCTAGGCGGAATTCATGTAAGAGGCAAAGGGAGAGATGGAGGATCGTGTATGAGTTGAGGGATTGACTATCTAGTTTCAGCTCCGAGGAGAGGGTCGAGAGATCTGGTAAGGGCGGTAGAGAGGTAGTCTTGTGTGACAGCAAGGCCGATTTGGGTACTGCGCAGACTAGTTAAGCCATACAGTCAGTTCTGCTATCAGCTCAACACCTCTGTAGCAGAGATCCCGGAGGCTCAGGATCAAATCATCGCTGTGTTCTGCTCTACTCACTCAGCTCGCCTAGGTCCATATCATCTTTCGCTACAACTCTCCAACCACTACCATCTTCCATAGAGGTGATCTCGAGCCGTTCGTCACGCTTGATACAATGTTGATCGAGCCATTGATCCAAGATTTCTCGAGAAGGGGGCGGATGGCCTAGGAGTAAGCCATGAGCAGCGGGGCTATGGCCTTTTGGGTCTGTCGTCATCGTGTATCAGCTGTTGCTTGATGGGCCATACCGTTCGAGATGTGTCTGAGAAAGCTGGAAAGCTTGTGGTCGAAACCAGATTGATGTCATGGTCTCGTCGTGAATGACTTTTTTTTTTTTCCCTTCGAATGTTTTTGTTTTGGCTGATCCCGTAGGTCGAAGGCGTGTGTACGGTGGTGGATCCGACCGGGCGGAGATGGCCGAAGAAGCCGGAGACGGAGATGGCCATGACCTACTGCTGATGATGAGATGGGTTTGTCACTCGAACAACCACTCGCAGTAGATCATAGCTGCATCTCGTCCTTATTTCCAGACTTTGTTAGGAAGCCTACAACGGTACGCTCGCCAACATGCTTCTTCTCACGTCAAAAACGCTATCGCTTTCTTCTTCTTCTGGACCGTCACTTCGAAATGTCTTCCGCTCGGTCCTGGGTCCGGTTCCGGTCCCGGTTTCATACAAGCTCGTCCAACTTTGTAATAGGCGAGGAGTCCGAGCGTACTCTATCCTTCCTAGATCCGATGGGGTTGACGAGAGACCACTAACTGGGATCAAGGTTGTCGACTTGACGAGGGTACTGGCTGGGCCTCTGGCGACGATGATGCTGGTGAGCCGACTCTCAAAACCCAAACCTCCTTATAACATTAAATCCCGTAATCCGATCTCAATGATGATTGGTAACAATGGAGGACTGATTATGCTTGTCATGCTCTACCCTTTAGTCAGATCTAGGAGGTGAGCTGGAGACGCTATCCTTCGAGGATACGAAGGGGAGAATGCACTAGTACAACATATACTGATCCTTACTTGACGTGTCGTTTGAATTTCGTCGATCCAGCCGATGTGATAAAGGTGAGCTCTCCGTCCCGCCCCCTTCTGCATCTACAATTCACCGCGCCCTCCTAGACTCACACCGCCCACTTGGGTTGATGGCTGCTCCTGGGAGCGTTGATTTACGGATATCAGGCTGACGGTCTGTGGAGTGTCTAACAGATTGAATCACCCAAGCATGGCGATGATACGCGTTCATGGCTTCCTCCCTCGGCTCCTCTACCATCCACAACGGAGGGCTGTCCACGACCCGACCTACCGCCAGAATCAGCATATTTCTTACAGGCTAATCGAAATAAGAGGTCGTGAGTGTATCAGCTCCCTCAAAACCTGACTGTGCTTCGACAACTTGACGTATCACTACCTCCTTAACCCTTCCTGCTCAAATGATCGTCGGTGCCAGTGAGACTAGACGGATTCAACCCCTAAGCTGTGGCTCACCCTGCCATTTCCCACGTCTTTGACAGTGTTGAGACAAGGGCGGGGTTAGATAGCTGATGACTCATGCATTTCCGATTCTCTTCAGACTGACGCTCAATCTCAAATCGAATAAAGGGCGCGAAGTGATCCATCGCCTGATCGAACAGGCTGACGTACTAGTAGAAAACTAGTGAGTAGAGTCGTTCGAAAACGCACGTTGGAAACAAGAACATCGTCATTTCTCGCCTTGCTGATCCGTCTTGAACTGTCTAGTGTACCTGGCAAGCTGGAGAAATTCGGTCTAGGGTATGATACTGTGCGCAAACTGAATCCCAAGTTGGTATATTGCTCAATAACCGGTTAGTCCTGCTTGCGCATGATTAAGGGTATAAAAACGGTGCACCTGAATCCCGAGCCCGGGTCCACGCAGGAGAGCTAGACGTACACTAATGCTTGAGCTTTCTTACCGTCATAGGTTATGGCTCAAGTGGACCATACGCCCAAGCACCGGGATACGACGTGGTCATCGAAGCTGAGGCGGGGCTAATGCACATCACCGGAGAGAAGGGCGGCAAGCCCGTCAAGGTGAGCGATGCTCCGTCATCATTCACAATCCTACCATTCAATTGTAGGTGTCTGAAGACTAATCGCTTTTTTTCAATTCGGGCATGCTTGTTTTTCATAGGTCGGGGTAGCTGTCACGGACGTCTTGACGGGTCACTATGCTCAGTCTGGAATACTGGCTGCTTTGCTCAAGAGGGGCAAGACGGGAAAAGGGTCCAGGGTGGAATGTAGTCTGTTTGAGAGTCAGGTGAGCACATTCGCATTAGATCGACAACCTATTCTATAGTATACTAACCGAAGTTGTCTGAGCTCCATTTAATTTTTCTTCTCCCTATAATACTGGATGTCCAGCCTCAGCTGATCGTCAGGTTGATCTCTATCATCCGCCCTCTGCGCGCAGATCGCCTCTTTAGTGAATATCGGCTCAAACTACCTCATTGCAGGGCAAGAAGCTTCCCGCTGGGGGACCTCACATCCCTCCATTGTCCCATACCAGGTCTTCCCGACTCGCGACTCGTATATTATGCTCTCAGCAGGTAATGACACCCAATGGGCTATCCTCTGCTCGCCTGCTGTATTCGATCGAAATGAATGGGTGAATGATGTTCGATTCGCTAGGAATTCGGGACGGGTGGAGAATAGAGAGGTTTTGGTGGGTTTGATAGAGGAGGCGCTTGAGGAAAGGAGTACGGCTGAGTGGTGTGAGCGGCTCAAGGGGAAAGGGTGAGTGGTTCGGCCTTTGTTCTCAACCATAGATCAGGGATTACTGTAGCAATCGCCATGTTGGACGATATTATTATGATTGCTCAGGTAGACGGCAATGGTCTACTACTAGATCAATCATGACTGGCCGAGCTAATTTGAGGTATCTTGTTTTTCGTGATTTAAATCGTAGAATACCTTTCGCGTGAGTATCGACGCGATCACCTAACATTACATATCACAACAAAGTACCGCATTTCCGCCTTGTGAATCGCCATCCGGACGACCAAGCAGAAGACGCGCATCAACTCGATCTCACACGGCTGACTCGATTAAAATCATTAACGTTTCCGTTTCAGACCGATCAACAATATCGCTCAGACATTCGCTCATCCGCAAGCTGTCGCTCGGGGAGTCGTAGAAGAGGTAGAGGTATGTCTAAAACGACTTCCAGATTGATACCGCCACGATCTGATCATATTGTAATTGTCATACTTATTGTGACGCAGCACCCTCGAGCGGGCACCATCAAGCTCGCTTCTGCACCTGTATCTTACGACGGCTCCAAACCAAAAGTCAGTGGCCCAAAGCTCTTGCACTCAAACGCACTGCTTCATTTTCTGTGCTTCGCGTTTCGTATCCTCCTGCGTCTTGTTTCCTCGTCCTTGACAAGCTATTTACCAGCAAGTAGAAGTGCCGTGGCGCTGATAAGTCACTTATCTTGGTATCGTGTAGCTGTACCGGCCTCCACCATGGTTAGGTCAACATACCGAGCAGGTTCTTCAGGAGCTCGGGTATAAAGCCGACGAAATCACTTCCATGCGGGAAGAAGGTGTAGTTTAGTACAAGTTCGTTTAACCTTGTTGGGGATTCTGCACTTCTGGCTGGCAGATGGATTTGATCTTGATTTCTGCAGAGCTACTGTATGTCACATCATTGTTGGCTCGTCTTGTAGCACTGAAATAATGGGAAGAAGCTATTATCATCATATGCTACAAGGTTGTTTATGATGTCCGCTCAGTTGAATTCAAATCTATATATAGTCACATGACTTCGCGCTCCTCTTTCTCTTGTTCACATTGTCTCGAGGCTGAATTGCAACAACGACACCAGTGTCTACCGCACCCCTCTGCCATGACCGGTCTCAGCTTCTGTAGGTATGTTACGTTATAGTGAAGGTGAAAGAGAAGGCAGGATCCCAGTTGTAATTGTGAGAGTATTATGAGGAAAGGTTTTGGACAAATTCCGATAACGGCTCAAACCTCATCCCATGTCCTCCGGTATCCAACCTATCCAACTCATTTGGATCCACCTTGATCTTCGCTGGCTCCGGCCTCAAATTAGGATAACATCCACACCCTCCTCCACCTTCTCGCCTGGAGGGACCGACGTCAAAGTCCGAACGATTCATCTCACTAGAAGCGACCCATTCTACCCTCTCCCACAGATCATCGTTCAATGCCCCTCCACCTACGTCGTCCGACCCGATTCGGACCCGATTAGCAATGACGCCTTGGGCTTCGTATTCCTTCAAAATGGGTGTCTCTGCCGTGTACAACTTGAGGATGTTGGTTCCTGCGCCGATTATCGTGTAGCGCGTTCTGCCTGGGATACGAGTGTGGGAAATAGAGTCTGCGATTGTGGTTGTAGATGCAGCACCTGCCGAAGTTTGAGGTTGAGTTTGGACGGGCGGTGAAGGGTGCTGCACCCCCTGTGGCTGCTGCTGCGGCTGATGTTGATGACCTTGATCTTGATGATACCACATATCTTGGATCAAGGCAGCTCGTATACCCGACGCCCGATCAACAGGTCCGACCTTTTGCTTCTCATCCACCTGCGTCTGCGTCACGCCTTTCCCATTCGCTTCTAGGGTCAAATTCGCAAACGGATCCACGAAATGCCATTCGACATGCTCAACACCTTTGATCCAAGCTAAATGATCAACGCTTTTCGGTCCGCCTAATCCCAGATCGTGCCATACGAGCTTTTTGATACGCCATTTCTCACATAGTTTCTGTAAGATCTCAGCAGCGAGTCGACGGGCCGTTAAGGGTGTAGGTGTGGATTTAGGGTATCGCATGGCGTTGGTTAGGTTCGCTTCGGATAGCTTCGCTATTGACCCTCTGATCTCAATCACCAGATTTGAATCTGAATCTGAATTTGAAGCCGGCGCCGAAGAAGTACCTGTGGGACTGGAACCCATCATTTCTTGGAGAGCTTGAACGAATTCGTGATCTTTCGCTTGTCCGGGAGAAATGAATCGCCATTGAGCGAGATTACTCAGCATCTCAGCATGTAAGACGAGTCGTTGGACATTCGGCATAAGCAGTGATCGTGTCCCTCCGGCGGCTGTATTTGCGGCGGGATTTGAGTTAGAAGCTGGTGCTGGTGCTGATGCTGAAGCGGGTGGTGATGTGGGGAATCCTGAGCCGCTGCAGAATCGTCTGAATATATTGGGTTCTACTCCGTCGGTTGAGGGTAGTGCAAAAGAGGCCAAGAGCGGGGTAGTCGATTGACAGATGAATAAGTTGTCCGGCACATCTCTCCTTCCATAATCATAGTCACCAATATCATCATTGTGATCGTTACCATCAAGATCTCCTGGGTGGACTTGCTTTGATTTCCGTTTCGATTTAGGCGGGGAAGGATACGGGTTTGGCGCATTGACGATATAACCCAATTCTTCCGATACTTGCGTATCGCCCCCATCTAGCAAAACGAGCATTTGCAGCAGGCTCAGGGCGTACCGCTTGCGTCGTTCGGTAGCGGGACACGGCTCGACAGGTGGTCGGCTCGCTCGTTGAACGTGTCCATAGCCATTGCCATATCGACCATTATCCGAGCTGTTGGCATCGTGATTCACAATGCGACTCATGTTTTCCTTCCAGTCGGATCGAAGGATCGATTTCGAATTCGAATGGGACCCAGCCGAGGGAGAGTCGGATCTTGAGCCTGAGCGGGTTTGGACGGTCGGATGAACCAGACCCAAAGGTTCAGTCGACGATACATAATGCGTAGGCACATGAGCCAATTCAGGCGGTAATTTGAAAACGAAACTACCCCTCCCTACTTTAGGCCGCTTACTTTCTATCCCCCAAAAGAAGGTACTTAGGGCTAACCTGTCCAGGGTGACTTTCCGATATAGATATGGTAAGACGAGGATGTAGACTTCTGAATTCAATAAGCACAGCTTGGCGAGTAGGGAGGGTGATGGATGTGGGTCTTGAGCCAAGAGGAGGAGGAGGATCTCGAACGGGAGTGAGGGGTTCGAGCGTTTGTATGGTTTGAGAGGGGAATGAGAATGACGCGGAGCGAGTGGTGAACGTAAAAATGACATGGCGGTGGTGGGTGGGCGGATTACAGTACGTCAGTGTCGTTAAAGCGGTGGATTCAGAGAAAAGGAGAGATTCGTTTTGTTCCGTTCTAGCTGGGATCAAGTTATCGGTTGGTGAGTGATCTGATCTCTGACCTGAAGAGAAGGTAGGAAACAGTATGATGGTGAGAATACCGCCGCCGGAAGCCAACTAAAGCCTGCCTATCTATCTACCTTATATTTACGGTCGAGTGACAAGTAACAAGTAACGAGGGACAGTCAAGACGTCGGTCGATGTGGGCTAGGAATGACGGTGACGTGTTGAATGTGAGATGGATAGAGAGATTGATCATCAAGAGCGAAGAGGTAGTTGAGTTATATGCACGTTGTTGGGCTAGCCTTATACAGGAGTGCTCTTTAACTGTAATGCCAAGCGTAGCATAGCGACATTCCTCCCTCGCCAGGGAAAGAAGCATGTTAGCGCTATCGTCTCCTTTATCGGCTAATTCCGATCCGAACTTAATCGCCATATCGTCATCGGGCACGAGCTTATATATACTGTATAGCAGAGAAGAGCACAGCTTTCTTGATAAGCTCGACGGAGATGCATCAGAGAACTCCGACGCCAACGCCGACGCCGATATGCAGTATAGTGTATCTACGTTGATTAGGTTATGAGCTCGAGTTGACAGATGTCAGAGCTTCTAGAATAAGCGTGAGAGGGAAAAACGTATCTGCTTGTTAACCTATACTGAGCTTGCTTGATTGACTGACTGATGTGGAATTTCATGCTTCATCTTTAACATCCTACATACGTCCGCTTCCCAAAAATCCTATCCTATCCTTCTCTAGACATCCTCCTCAGCCTCAACTCGGTCCTATCTCGCATCTAATCTAATTTTTCCTGTCGCTTCGTCACGGAGCATACGCCTGACCGAGAGTATCTCGCCATCTCGCCATCTCGCTTGCGGTCTTATAGCTCCTCGTGAGGGACAACCCTCGGCGTAGGTCCATGATCAGTCGGACTAGCCAGCGTAGTCGAGCTCACACTTGCGGTTTCTCCATCTTCCGTATGAGTCGATTCTCGGACTTCGGGCCCCTTGTCTGTAGGTTGAGCATGGCTGATATAAGTGGGCGATGAACCAGTACTACCGCCGTCGCTCGCGGCGTCGGCGTTGGCTTTGACGTCAGTCGCATGGGTTGATTCACGGACTTCTGGGCCTGAGTGTGTAGGTGAAGCGAGAGTGGTGGATGATGAGCCTGGGTTGGGTTTAGGTCGACGAGGGGTTTTCTTGCTCATTAAGCGAAGGACCTACACCCATCATTCACACGAGAATTCAAGATGATTTCACCAGCTTTTAGTCTTCTACTATTCAGAGCCAGCGGGCCAGCCATTGATTACCGCATGAAAGGACAGCGCGCGGCGCGCTGCGGAGCCGCACGTCATGTTGTTCAGTTTCAAGGGGGAGGATCCACTCACAGTCATCTGCAACTTCTTGCCCCGCTCGTCTAGATCTTTGCTCTTGATAACGGGGTCCTTGGTCTTATCACCACTGGCATCAATCTTGACTTGCTCCTGCATCGACTTGTCCATCCACGTCTCATTTTCCTTCATCATCTCCTCTACATTCTTCAATTCCTCTTCAGTGTATTTAGGAGGTGCGACGGGGTTTTCAGGGGTGGCTGATTCGGCTGCCTTCAGGGCAGCAGTATAGTTTGCCCGGGCTTCGACTAAGAAGGAGCGAGAGGCAAACATTGCTTGTTGGAAATCTTCGACGGATTTACCTCGCACTTGGTATTCTGAGAATCGGAAGATGATCGGTGCTTCGAGGGCTCTGCGAATTAATAACGAAAAAAAAAAAAAACAACGGTCAGCTCCATGGATCCTTTCCGGACACAACACGTTTGTGATCTCCCTCCGTGTACATCACCGCTCAACAGGGTCCATGCAGATATCCAAATTCTAGCGGGAGGGGTCAATTACAGTCAAACTCACTCAAGATCAGCCCTCTTCTTCCTCAAAGTCTTCTCATCAGCTCTCTCCGCCTCCTCTCCAAGCCACTCCATAGCCTCATCCACATTCTTCCTGAGCGTTTTCCTTTCTTTCTCACTTGCGAATTCATGTAGAGCCTTGTTCTCGGCGTCATCAGAGAGTAAACCGGACAGTCTGTAGAGGTATCCTTCGAGCAGGTTTCGGGCTTCTTCACGGGCAAATTTGGCTGATTCGAATGCTGCGATGGAAGTAAGTCTGGTAATATGATAGCATACAAGGGAGCATCATGTGACGACGAGGGCGACCAGGAAGAGGATTAAAGGCCCGAAGGGAAGAAAGCAATGTAGCAAAAAAGAACACACTTCGTCAGTCATCCACCCTTTTCGCAAATCAAAACTAGGGCAATTGTTTGCCACTCACCTTGCCTGCGTCGTCCTCTTTTCTTCGCTGGTCATAGGCCTAATCCCCACGTGCTTCTCTCTGAATTTCAGCGCCACTTTCTGAGGCTTGGCAGTCTTCTCTTTCTTCTCATCAGCCGTAATATCTCCCTCTACGTCTTCATCTTCAGCTTCCGCTTTGTCCTTCTTGCTATTCCCAAACAAGCCCTTCAACGCACCAGCTACGCCTCCTTCCTTCTCCGCTTCAACCACACTAGAAGTCAAGACTGCATTAGCGGCAGAGAGGTACCCTCGGGGATCGAGGCGCATAGTCACTTGGACGACAGGCGAAGGAGCAGTGAAATTCGATAGAGCAGACTGGATATCGACCACGTTGACAACTAAGATCGGTTTGGTCTGAGCGTGCGATTCTTCCTTTGTCAAAGATTGCGAAGGGGAAGTATGAGTCGACTGAGCAAACTCGAGCTCAAGGCCGGTAGATGCTACTTTTTCAGCGGGGAAAGTAAGGATCTTCTTCTCTCCTAATCTCGTTCCGGAAGGGAAGATGACCTCGTCTCCCATTGTGATATCCCATACGGACCTCTCAGTTACATTAAGATTCTTCATCTTGAAAGTCCTTGAAAGGGCGGCACCGTAGTACGCCGCACCGAGAACAGCAGCTTCATCCGTATTGACGTTTTGAGCAATCTTGTCGTCCGTGCCGCCCAAAGCCGATTTCAAAGCAGTCTGGACGAGTGGAACTCGGGTGTTACCGCCAAAGAGGATGACAGAGTTGATCTCGGCCAAAGTCAGATTAGCGGACGAGAGAGCCGAAGTGATTGGGTGTGAGAAGAGGGGGATCGAGGACTCGACGGAGGATTCGAGTGAAGCTCGCGAAACCTTGGATCGGTAGTCGACATCGTTGTAGAGGGACTCGATCTGGGAGAACCAATTCAGGTGATTAGAAAATCAGCTACCGTCAATCATGACACACTCGTACGATCCGCAGCTCAAGGAGATTGCTCACCGCTACATTCGCTTCCTGGTTGGCACTGAGAATATGCTTGACCCTGTTCGCTTCCCTCGCAAGCTTGGCTTTAGCCTTCTTATCCTGAGCGACACCCTTCTGACCGCTCTTCCCGATAAAATCAGCCGTCAAAAGATCCTGTACCGCAACGTCCAACAACACACCGCCGACATGTTCATACCCTACACCAAGAACTTCGATATGGGTGGTGTTGACCGGTGTCTTTGATTTCGGCGTGGGAAGGTAACTGGTCTGATAGAAGGCTAGGACGGTAGCTGTCGTAGACAGAGCGCCTGAATCGTAAATGACATGATACTCTTTCTCGCCGAGGCCCGTCTCAAGGTTGAAATCGGGGAAAGATCTAGTCATGGCGTAATTCAAAGCCACACCTGTCCCCTCGCCAATCATAGCCAGACAGCTTAGTCCTTGCAATTCAAGGGCATCTCGGTACGCTTTTCGGTGATAGTGATCCCACCATGCTGGAACGGTCACTATCACCTGATTGATAGGTTCGGGTGCTGAGCCGGAAGGGACGAGCGTTTCGGCCAAGTGACGGTAGTATGATATTTGATGAGCGAGAAGGGCGGTCGGGGTCCATACTTGGTCGTGGGATTCCGGTGAAGGGGATACGTGGGATGGTGGTGAAGGATGAGGGAAAATTAGAACGCCGTCAGAAGTTAATGATGGTGGGTTGGGATGAACGGGGAGCTGTGGTTGAGCTGTTGAGCCGAGTAAGGGTTTGACATAGGGGAAGTGAGTGTCGGGGAAGCGCGCGGCCTGGAACGTGGAACGTGGAACAAAATGAGCATAGGGAAGGGCACTCCAACAATCAGCAAGGGGTCATACCACATGTAAACGGGTACACGCAACACGCAGCGAAGAAGACAATGAACAGATTGATCTGATTTACTCACCGCCATTTTGGCCTCGGCACCGAAAACTCTATCATCCCTCTTCCAACCTACGACACTTGATATCTTCCGCTTACTATCCTTATCCAAGACCACGTCGAACGGAACGCCTGGTTTCACCAATGACAACTTGGTAAACTCCGCTCCGTAATCTATAGCTAGGACGGCCGCTTGGATGGCCGGTGCTAAGAGCAGCAATAGCAGGGAGAGGAGATGCGTGGGCCGCATCGTGTCGGTCAACGACTTGGATCAACAGTTCTGAGCGGTGCGATGATGCGATGAGAGGAATGAGTAACAATGATTCTTCTACTTTGCTATGTAGTTTGTTGTCAATGTCAGAAGAGTACTGGTCCTGGCATGCACTTTACGATATCCGTGTCGTGTCGATTTTGTTTGCCCAGCTGCCCAATACCGATGGACCGTACTTTACCTTGTATTGGAACAGTGTTGAAGGTAATTTAGCTGATGATAGAGAGCTGTCAGTAGCTATATATATTACCAGGTATAACTTATAGCTGCTAGCGTGGAGGCGTCTTGGAATTCTAAATCTCATCGACCGAGTAACCTTACAGCGACACGTCGAATACTCTATTCAATTACTCGAGTAATGACGTTCCACGCTGGAATGATATGATTGAAATCCAGGCGAGCCAAGCGAATAGGCGTATAACCTGGTGCTTATGTAAGAGGAATCTTGGCCACCCTTCGGCACATGAATGCCACGTGCGAAGGGTTTCTTCCCATATGGCATTCCCAATCTTATCAACCAAGGCGAAGCACCTCATCTCTCTATCTGGAATCTGGAATTATCGAGGTACTTACTCGTACAGTAGATCCTCCACAGAGATGGCGGATGACCGTGGTGATACTGAATAATGTAAAGATATGACACTCCATCTTGTCCAACTGATGTTTGACTTCTGATTCAATCCCATCTTGATCAGCCAAACTCAGCCCATACTCACGATCAACCAATATAAGCGGCAAACTACTCCAGCACCTGTTTCCCTACTTCTTCCACGACTGCAGAATCAACCTCAACCTCAACAGTGAACACATATCGACGGAGCAGATAAACGAACACTCGATACTTGACACTTTACAGCGGATACAAACATCACGCGACACGACAAGACACGATGAGCGACATCCTGACGCCCCAATACAGTCCCGAGGAAATCAAAGCTTTCAACACTCAGCTGGAAGGCAAATCGCCCCAGGAGATCTTGAAATGGGCCATTGACAACTTGGACGGGTTATACCAGACCACCGCTTTTGGGTTGTAAGTTGTGTTATCATTGCTTTTCTTTCCCTCCTACTGAGCATGAAGCGCTCGAGCGCGAGGATCGCTCTCATTGAGCTTGCTTGGCGCATATGGTAGTCGGAAGAACGTGGATCATGTATCTTATGCTTATGCTGACTAATGGCTCACTGTCTGTTCCATCGTTTCATCGTCCTCATACCCAATAGGACTGGTACTGCCGCACTCGACATGATCTCCAAGATCTCTCAAGAGAGAGAAGAGATCCACCTCGTACCATTGGTAAGTGAGTCGCTCCTCTTCCTCGATGGAATCGCACTGTGCTCGAAATCGATAAGTCATATCCTCCCTCCTCCCTCGCTGACTTGTTTGTATATCCGCGTGCTTGTTCGATAGATCTTCCTTGACACGCTACACCATTTCCCGGAAACCGTCCAACTAGCTCAAGACGCATCAGAGAACTATCTCGCCGAACTACACACTTACAAACCCCCCGGAGTCTCAACCGCAGAAGAATTCGCCGCTAAATACGGTGAGAAGCTCTGGGAGATCGACGAAGGAACATACGATTACCTTGTCAAAGTTGAGCCTGCCGCTAGAGCGTACAAGGAATTGGCAGTTAGGGCTGTCATCACCGGTCGAAGGAGGTCGCAAGGAGCTGATAGGGCTAGTTTGGACGTTTTGGAAGTTGATGAGAGGGGTTTGGTCAAGGTTAATCCGCTGATTGGCTGGAGCTTTAAAGAGGTCAAGGAATATATCGACAAAGAGTGAGTAGGGAGTCTGTTCCTTTTTGGTTTCCTTCCTTTTCTTTTTTGGTTCCAGTTTGCTGTCTGCATCCCGTAAATCGGATAGAAATGTCATCAGCAGCAAATCAGGCGGACGTACGAGGAAGGAGGACACGACGCTGTCCTCTTCAGAAATTCATCATTAATCATCAAGCACCTTCCGCTATCGGTCCTATCGACCCGGACCGACCTCAGCCTTTACCGTGCTTTCATCCCGCCTATATACTATATCATTGATTGATCTGGATACTTCGCCAGTCAATATCACTATCGTACATCTCGCTGATGCTCAATGCGCTCATGCTCTTGTAATTGTAATAGAGGCGTACCATACAACCCCCTTCTGGACAAAGGCTACAAATCCATAGGCGACGTCCACTCTACAGCCGCACCCGATCCCAACGCAGCTTTAACCGGAGAAGGGGAGAGATCAGGACGGTGGCAAGGGAAGAGTAAGACTGAGTGTGGACTGCATACGAACTATTTTGAGATGAAGAAGAGATTCGAGGAGAAGCAGAAAGAACAGGCCGAGGGCGGCGACAAGCAGGCTTAGAATCTACAAACCCGTCTGGGCTAAGGATTACGAGTATCACTGGTTGATCCTGAGGATATTCGATCATACTAGTCATCTGTCATTATTCATCATATTATGCATGATCTATCGGCCAAAGTTTGACTTTCTCTTCTCTATACATATACATATCTATCACATCATTACAGCATGGCTCATAATGACGATGGTGGTGGCTGTGGATCTCCCGCTTCCTCTGGTGGGAAAATTGTGTGTGTAAAGAATCACGATAGGTGAACATAAGGCAAGGAGAAACGGCACTGATATAATGGGGACGAGTCGTTGACACTCTGCTTCGCCCATCTAGGCCGCGGTAAGCTAAGCTGTGCTATGCTATGCCATCAAGGCCTATTGCATATTCTTTCTGACCTACTACTTGCGCCTACTGACAAGCAGCCTGCATATCCTCGACGGCCTTGCTCAACTTGTCTCTTGTAAGAAGGATCAGTCGACCGAATTGCTCGACGCCGAACGACTCTTCGTCCCGCTTGGGCGCCGTCTTAAACGGGTATGTGTGAACGTGCGTTGCGACCTATGAAAATCAGGCATCACAGAAGAGCGACAGAGTTAATTTGTCAGCTTAGCTCAGCGTGGCTTTCCCAATCGAACAGCCACTTGCTCCGAACGAGTACAGGGCATCAAGGATAATTGTGCTGTCGATGCCAGTTGCAGAAAAGCGTAATGGGAGTAAAAGGAAAATTTCAAAGGGTCACGAGATAAGGAATATGAAGGAGAATCACTCACCCTGTCGAGGAACTCTTCCTCGGGGTGATAGGGGAATGTACCTGCCGCCAGCGGTAAAGCGGCATTACCACCCTTTTTCTTGCTCTTCTTGGTACCGCTATTGCCGGCCCATCGAATATAAGGTAACAAGCAGCATACAAAATCAGCAAGTCGCGCTGGGGATTGACTCGCTACAGCGGACTTTGCATGTGATGTGGTAGTTGACAACGATTGACCAATCGATGCAGTAGAGACTGATAGCGCGTCGCTCACCTCTCAACCTCGTGCATGTCCAAACCCATACCCTCTTCAGTCCCCTCAAGTCTATACCCTCTACCCCAGATAATCCAATCCGTGAAGTCAGGGACGTTCCTCCTGGCCCCACTTTCTGTAGGCGTATTCGGATCAAGCTCCGACAAGAGGATTCGATAGAGGTGCGGGACGAGCGGTAAGGGCAGGTTGAGCATTCTCAGGGAGAATACTAGAGCTGGACGAGATGCGTGCGCCGGGGATGAAGAGGGGTCTAAGAGCATTTTCAGAGGGGATATGGAGGGGAGAGTGGAGTTTAGGTATGTTAGGAAAGGCTTGAAAGCGGGGTTGTCCTGAGGGAGAACAAGTAACGACAGATGAAAGCGAAGAGCGCAGAGAGCGGATTAGAGGTCAGCTATGCTTCACGCCTTGTTCAGTTCATTGGTACGGCGCTGAAGCGGAGCAAAACTAATACCACTCACCCTGTTCTGAGCAATATCAACAATAGCTACCAAGCCCCAAGGATCGCTCTCCTCCCCATCAGTCTTGATACTGCTCCCAGCACCCAATCGTACACCTTCGCTCAATATCAGATCGGCGAGGGGATGAACATCGATTTGCTCGTCATCGTGAGAAAGAGTTTGTCGTAGTAGACGCTTGATCGCGATTCTGCGGGTGCAGAATCAACGATAGAGATCAACCGAAGCCAAATCAGCTCAGCTTCGACTCATTTTGGTCCACTGTCTGGTCCACTTAGAGCGGTGGTTTGGAATCTGGATCTGCTATACTCACTGATCTACATCTGGGTTGAGGTTGTAGAAATCAAAGTCGACATTGATCATGCTCTGCGACACGCGCCATCAAAACGAAATGAAGTGAGTGAGTGAGCTCAAGAAGATGCTTTGATTTGCGATTGCGATTGACCGAATCGGATCTAAACATTTCGTCTCGTCGCCTCTCGTCTCCTCTCGGTTCTGTTTGGCCATGATGCAATAATAGTGGGAAGCTTGTTTTTCCACTCACAACATCACTACCAGAATCAGAGGCACTATCATCTTCATCATCACGAGTCACATTCTTTCGCTTGTTGTCGTTACTGGCTGCTGCAGCAGGCAGCGCCTCGAGCTTTCGATCGTCGTTCTTGTTTTGAGCTTTGTTGGAGGGCATCCTGGGTTGTAATCTCGCACGTTTGAGCGTACAATTGCTATATTATGAACGCTCCTTACAGTACCTTTCGAAGGCTAGCGAGGTGGTAGAATAGGGATTTTGGCTGGAGCGAGTACCTTATGGCGAGCACTTGCATTTGTTGTTGTCTATAACTTAGACCGGAGGAGCTGGACGTCATTCATTCGAAAATTCTGCACGCGCAGGTTCGTGCATGGAATGTATCTTAGCGTGGCATTCACGTGGGCTGCATTCATTTGGATCGGATCACGTGGCATCACTCACGCTCTGTCCGGTAGGTGAGTCCCCCCACCTATCTTCGTTTGCCACCCACCATCGATCGATGACGTTCACCATCTAAGTGTCAGTCGCGTACATAGGGGTTGATGATGAACATTACGAGTAACTACATGATCAGCTGTAATTTGTGCATTTTCAAGCTATTCCTATTCTCAATACTGTACTTGCACCCAAACATCATAGCTATCTGTTCGAATCTGACCTTTAAACAAGCAGCATTCCCTTCTCCCTTCTCCCTCGCCCTCGACCTAGATCTCTGCAATGTCGACAACATCTATCAAGAGACAAGCGAGTCTCTCGGCGTTCTTGACACCTCAACCAAAGACGAAGAAGATCAAATTGGGACAAACACAGGCGTCTAGCTTTAGCTCGAGCTCTAGCTCGCCTTTGAAAGCTTCTACTAGAGCGAGGATTGGGGATGGGGACGGCGCAGGGATATATACGAAACCTATTGTCATTGACGAAAGCGACGATGAGGTCCAATCATCGACAACACCTCTGGACAAAGGCAAGGGGAAAGCGAAGGCCGAGTCCCCCCAAAACATTAGCGGTCGTTCGAGTACCATACCCAAGAACATACATCCCTTATTCGGCTCCAACGCAATGTCAAAGCCCGTCTCCAGTGTCGAAACTTCTTCGAAACAGCAAATATCATCAACAGCGGATACGGATGCGAATGCGAAGGAGCAAGACCCATATTCAAAGCTAGATCTCTCGACACCCTGGCCACCTCCCAATCATCCTTACCATCCACCTCCAAATCCAACGTTCAACCATCCGATAGTCTTACCCCCTTTACCATCCGGACTAAAGGAGATGAAATATAATACTAAAGCGAGAATTATCAAAGATGAGAACACGGATTTAGATCTAGTGTATTTCAAGCGATTCATCGATCCGACCTCTTCCTACTCGCCATCCTCGTCGGTCGCCCCATCTATTCCCAATACCATGGCGTCGGCGAAAACCAGCTCAGGTTCGAGTTCCGGCACGAATCTCTTGACTGAGACCATAAGTCTGCCAAGCTCGAAGGAACTCATGAAATATCTGTTGGAAGAATTACCATGGTATAGGGTCAAATATACCGTTCGAGGAATCAATATCAATACGCCGAGATATACGACTGTCTTTGGGAAAGATTCAACTGATATCCCTTGGACTGGATATCAGAAATGTAAACCACGCGCTATACCCGAAGTCTTGTTGAATCTTATGCGAAAGGGTGAGTGAGCTAACTAAAACCTCGTTCTATTCTCCCGTTCTCCTGCTTCTCGGTTCAAAGGCCGTATCTTCATCTTTGCATATCCGTCAGTGCTCCCTCTGCTGAAGGCATGTGGCAGATACGAATCCAAGTGCAGACTTGACACGGGCCTGATGATATTTTCCAGAAGCTCAGAGCTGACTGTTTCATTTCTTAATCCCAATCATTGCTCCCCCACGCAACAGTCGAGCAAGTCACTTCTGCCCAATTCAATTTCTGCCTAGTCAACTACTATTCAACAGGGGACGACTCCATCTCATACCATCAAGACTCTGAATCCTTCCTCGGTCCGAACCCAACTATCGCCTCTTTATCTCTAGGTGCAAGCCGCGATTTCTTCCTAAGACACGTAGATCACAAACACCACCACCGCACAGGTAAACCCGTCGATATACAGAAATTCGAGTTGGGTGACGGGGACATGGTGGTTATGCAAGGTCGGACCCAGCATGAATGGATGCATAGTATCCCCAAGCGGAAGAATGTCAAAGGGAGGATCAATATCACGTTTAGAAAGGGGGTGGTCCGGTATGCCACTGAGAATTATAATAATTATAATGTTGGTAAGGGACCTATGTTTAGGTGGAATAAGGACAAGGGGGTTATGGTCGAGGTCGAGTCATGAAGTTCTAGAATGATTTCAGCGGGCAACGATCGGAGATCTAGAAATATATAATGTAGAGCGATTCTGTACCTAAATCTGTTGTAGAATGAGATGGATACAATCCAGGAAGGGATACTTCTTTGCTTCCTCCGTCTTGACCAAAATCACCCGGGTCGACTGAAGAAAGGACCGGGGCCTCGCCCCGCAGACCAAGCCGCAGTGGAGTCATGTAGAATGACCTTCATGACCAAGGGCCGGCGCCAAGATCTATATGTAGCGTGTGCATGTTCGAAGACCCCTAAGCGTTCCGTCCACAAGGCAGGGCTTGCATCCTTCCGGACTGGAGGACCACCACACATCCTATGGACGGCGACTGGTTAAGCAGGCCTGTCTCGTTCTCTTGCACATTCGATCCTCGAATTCTCATCTTAAGCGTATACATATTATAGTAATCGAAATATAAGGTAAGATCAATAGTAAAAACATGTCAAATCCTTCATTCACTTCGGATCTTCGGGTCTTCTTCCGTTTTCCGCCCTTGACTTCATTCTTTGTCTATTGCTAGATCGGCGCTCGATTCTCCTGATTCGTGTATGATCTCCCTCGCACCCCGCGACACGTTTTGTCATCCTTCCATCCTGCCTGGTCTCTCTACACAGCGGTTCCACTGTAATAATATCAAGAGTGCTTACACAGTTCCCTCGGTTGACTTCTTGGGAGGGGGGGCACCTGGTGGAGGAGCGTATTGGGCGTTTGTGCTACCGGTGTTCTGGGCGCCTAGGAGAGGAAAGGTCACAATTTGCGGCATCAGCAATTGTCCACGATACTGAACCAAGGAATACCGTTCAGACCTGAAAGGCAAAGTACCGCAGTACTCACTCGTAGCTACCTCGTAACCTGGAGGAGCGGCAGCACCACCATTCCCACCAGCCTGGGCCTGCTCCCTCTCAAGCCGCTCAGCCTCTCTAGCCTGAGCCCACTCGTACCCATGCTCATGTTCGCCCTCGCCACCATTGTTGTTCTCGTTCCGGTTGTTATTGTTGGTGGAGCTATATTGACCGGCCATGGAAGGCTGATAAGTCTGAGCAGGGGGAGCGGGGTTGTTTCCGTACGGGTTACCGGAATAGTTGGAGTTTCCGTACGTGGATTGACCTTGATTCCATTGTCCTTGGGGAGGAGGGGGGTTGTTCGCATATGGGTTTTGGCCGTTCGCGTTGTTGTTGCCTGAAAAAGGGAGGGCGGGGGGCTTGTACTTTGAGAAAGCACTTCGGACTTGTCTACAACGCATATAAGCGAAAACAAGTGAGGATATGTCAGTACACTGCAGAATTGTGAATGAGTGAATCTGCCGCGAGAAATAAGGTATGTTGACGAGTGCTTAAATCCGAGGAATCCACAAAAGGAACAGTCATGAAACGATCCCATGATAGCCTCGATCGTCGTTCGCCGCTCGCATCCAACGAATGATGATGAGATGCTACGCTACTGCATCGAGTCGAATGCGAGATGGGGAGTACGAAGAGGAAAGAAGCGGTCTTCACTCACCGTCTTCGCCAATAGCCACACAAACTGAATAATACGATCACACCAACGGCGATACCGATTCCGATTCCGAGTCTAGCACCCCATGAGAGCCCACCTCGATTACAATAATATCTACCACCTAATGTGGGCAAATACATTAAAACCGAGGGTCGTCGAACGCGCGACAAGGACAAAGAGGTGTTAGCATTGATTCGATCGGTGGCAACTATGGAAGGGTAGTTGCTGTCTACTTAGAGAGAATGATGGGTTACTTACGGTAATTGTCGTAGCACCAAGCAGCTTCGGCACTTCTCGCTCCGAGCAGAGCAGCGATTGATAGCAATGCTACTATAGACATGGTTGATTGATGTGCTAATTAATGGTTATGTCCACCTATCTTGCATAAAGAAAGAGATGAGACGGAGAAGAGAGATGAGATCAAGATGTAATTATACGAGTCAGACGGGGTACAATCGAAAGGCGAAGAGTTACAGTAACCTGGTCAATCTGGAGCGATGATGCTTGTTCGTTGGGGCTGTATGCTTGGCATTTCTTGCTTGATATTAGTTAAAATCGCCACACACACACACTGTAAATCACCGCTCATAGCAATTTCAGGACTCGAACGGCGATCTACGTCATAGGGCGGAATTCACCGCTTGGCATCTCTCATCTCACCTAGTTACATAAGCTGCACGTGATCACGTGACGCTCTCGCCGGACACGGTCCGGGATATTCGGCGTCTGCATGTATGGATGGACGTCTGGACCATGTTGACAACCTGAACCTCTCAAGCTATTTTCGGATGAGAGCTGAAATATTCCAAGTACATCTTAGACAGACCACTCATCATTATTTCACACCCTCTGTCTTATTCTCCCCTGGACGTTGCAGGAGCTGAACACTGAACACCATGAGCGATACCTTGCAAGTACCGTTCGAGCCCACTGAGCACCCTCATCGGAGATGTGAGTGACTGTTCAGCGTCAGCTTCGGCATGATTGTACAACGTGTGTATGGCGTATGAACCTCCCGGCTGATAGGTCACGAGTGCAGTCAACCCTCTAACTGGCAAACATGTGCTTGTATCGCCGCATCGAACGAAACGGCCTTGGAAGGTGAGCGAACCCAAACCCCTGCTTGAGCGAGTGATACATAGTCATGTGTTAACCTTCTGTCTGATCTTGATTTATTCGATGTTCAGGGCCAGACTGAAGAGCCAGTCATAGCTGCTCTACCCCACCACGACAAGGAATGTTATCTCTGTCCTGGAAACGATAGGAGTGGTGGGCACACAAATCCTGCATACGAGAGCACCTATGTAAGTTCATGCCCATCATATCGTTTTCAACCCTCCCTCATTTCCTTGCTTTCTTGGACGCCTGGCAAAGTGACCGAAGCTGATCCGTTAGGTCGTATCACGGACCGTTTGCAGACATTCGAAAATGATTTTCCCGCTTTACTTCCTCAAGCTCCCCAACCTCCAAACGATACGCAGAACTCGATCGACTCGTTATTCGCTTCGGAGCCAGTAAAGGGTCGATGTAGTGTCATCTGCTTCCATCCTCGACATGATCTTACCCTTGCCCGCATGGAGCCTAAAGATATTCAGAACGTCATTGGTGAATGGAAGCGAGTGTATCAGGTTGAAGGCGAACACTGGAGAAAACGGAACATAGAGAGTGGATATGTCCAAATCTTCGAGGTGAGCCAAGCAGACTCTGTTTTCAGAGGCGAGGGGAACCTGAGGAGAGGGTCTGATGGTTGATGAGCGAGGTGTTGTAGCGTATCTGAGCTGTAATATACTAGCCATTCAAAATTCGTGAGGCATGGGTGTGGGTGAGGGGGGTACAAACGATATCGAAAATCCTGAGCTGACATTCTTTGCAAATGTCAGAATCGAGGATCAATGATGGGCGCTAGTGCACCTCATCCTCATGGACAAGTCTGGTCTCTGTCCTAGTAAGTTCTTACACTTTCATTCGTAAACCTCTCATCACTCGGAGTGCCTTACGAATGCTGACAAAGGTTCCATTCTCTCTCAATCGCAGTGTGCCCGACGAGCCCCGAACAGAGCTCGAGAACCTGCCCAAGGCTTCTCAGAACACATCGACTACTGGCTCACACCCTAGGCGAGGAGACGGGATACCATGTCTCCTATGCTCGTACGCTGCCGAAGAAGTTAAAAGGGGCGAAAGAGTTGTCGAAATCGACGAAGAAGGGGGTTGGGTAGCTGTTGTGCCGTTTTGGGCGGTATGGCCTTACGAGATCTTAGGTATGTCCCTTCCTAGCCAATCTCAGGAATAAAATCCCAAAACATCACCTACACAAGGCTATAAGGAGTGGGGTCTCTTCTCTAGGCAAATGCTAATGTAGGAGTTTGATATTTGATCCCGCAGTTTTGCCATACAAGAGACATACGCCATCCCTCTTACAGATGAGTACCGAAGAGACAGCTGGACTAGCCAGGATCCTCAAGGGAGTGCTGGTCCGGTACGACAACCTGTTCTCGTGAGTAGCTTAGACACTCCATGACACCGCCCTGCGCCCAATCCAAGGTCCACAGACAATCCGAAGCCGATCCTCAGGTATATGGATTGGCTGATTACTGACGCCGTACTTGCTTCCTTCACTCAGATGCCCATTCCCATACTCGATGGGTCTACATCAGTCACCATTACCTCCCACTGAGCCGGAATCGGATCCAGCCCATATCCACTTCCATTTCTATCCGCCGCTTCTTCGAAGTGCGAGCGTCAGGAAGTTCTTGGTCGGATTCGAGATGATGGGCGAAGTTCAGGTAAGTCCTGTCCAATAATCACGCATTCCGTAATGTCGACCATACGAGCAGAAGCTGATGTTCTGATCATGCGGGACTCTCAATAGCGCGACTTGACGCCGGAGCAGGCTGCGGATAAGCTCAGAGCTCTGCCTCAGAGGCATTACCTGGACGCAGCTGTGGAAGAAGACAAATCGGTCAAGGGGGAAGCTGTCATGTAGACTCGCTAGACAGTCCAAGACTAGACAATCATACGTATGCATGTACTGCGATCTGCAATGCCTGATCAGATAACCCATGCGTGATGTCGGTTCTCATGTCACAGACAGCCAGCCAGCCTGTCAGGATAATGTCCTGGGTGCTGGCTGATGGCCACCCTCCACTTCGGTTTTGCCACCGTACGTTCGGTGCGAGTAACCAAAACATTACGACATGGACAGCGAGCAAGATGAGACATGATCAACATTGGACATCAATGACGGTTGTTGTAGCTTTCTCATCGATATCCTATCTATATGTCCTATTTAAGACAACCTACGGTACTCCTCGTTACTATCCTATTGACACTTTCTGAAAAGTATCAAATCCTGTGACGCTGTTAACATGGGCAGACAATCGCTACCGCTGGTGAGCAAGACGACATGACATTGGTTATCTCAACCCGACCTACATAGCGTCCCGTCTTCGTCAAAATGAAGAGCGAATGCGATCCTCCTCTTCCTGGTCCTTCGCTTCTCAAGCGGGACGCCCAGGAGGAGGAACCTCGCAGCATGCCTCCTTCTTCTCATCCATCAGAGACAGTTCCGGCTTCTTCTCCGGTCCTAAGACTCCGAATCACCCATATCACCTCGACGCTTTCAGCGCCTCTACCTACGCTGAGAGAGCACTACGTCCCATCCCGCTTTGCAACTTCCATACCACCGGGGAACCTACCTGATCGACTACCTGTAATCCGTATATTCGGTACGACCCCTTCTCTACAGAAGATATGCGCGAATATACATTTATGTTATCCGTATTTCTATGTTCCATTCCCTATGGATTCCGTCGATCCACTCCGACCTGAAAGAGTAGTCAAACTGTGCCAGCGATTCGCAGTCTCCTTGAACCACGCCATGTGTCTCGCCATGCGGCAAAACCCCACATCGGCCGCCAATACCTCGAAATATGGCGGAGGGGTCGATCCGAAACATCTGCATGTTATCTCGGTGATGCTCGTCAAAGGCGTACCGTTCTACGGGTACCATTTGGGTTACTCTTACTTTTTAAAAGTGACCTTGGCGAACCCGAGTAAGATTTACACTGCGTTGGAACAGCTGAGGAAGAGCGTTGTACTGGGCAGGGAATGGCAGCCTCATGAAGCGCACATGAATCACGTATTGCAGTTTATGTGTGATTTCGATCTTTATGGCTGCGGGTGGTTGGATCTTGCTGGAGGGACTTTTCGGGAGCCCTTACCAGGTGAGTAGTCCCGGTCGCTTTTGGACAGCCTGAAAGAGGAGTGTGAGGATCTCACTGATCATGTCTAAACTTTCACAGAGGGCGATCCATACGCATCCCCCCCTTCCTCCCCCGAAGACAGACCTAGCATCTTCAACGACCTTACCGTACCCACCTCAATGGTATACCCGCCCGCTCTCTCCCCACCAAAAGATACATTCACTCCCCTCGAAATAGACGTTCTTCCTCACCATGTTCTCAATCGACTCCGCTTGAAGCCTAGAAACCTACACCACGACTTTATCGAACTTCTCCACGCACCCCTGGACCCGAACGAGAAGCTCGTGCCTGCTGTAGCGGAATTATGGGGGGACGAGCGACGCCGACGTGCTCAGCGCGGATTGAGCTTGGCTTCCGAGGCGATGATGCCCGGTTCCGGTGGGATGGGCGGTCGGAATATGGAGGAATTAGGATACAAGGTTGAAGGGAAACATGTCGAGAATAGAGGTGGGAATTGGAAGATCTCCGAGGAGCTGTGGGGGATGATAGAGGAGAGAATGCAAGATGAGAGACGGAAGAGGGGGACATTGAATTTCAAGGCTTTCTCAAATGAGGTGGCGATGGGTAAAGGAGGAGAGAAGAGGAACTATGATCGGGTGAGTTTTAGCTATCATGCCAAACATGGAATAGGAACGCCTCTTCGACGTGGTGGGATGGATCAGGTCGCCAATCGCTTAATATATGTACTGACTCGTACTCGTACCTGTTGGGACGCCAGTGGATCATGACTACATTCCAAGCCGTCTCAGCCCACTGGCCTCGTCCGCCTAGACCACCTCGATCAACTCAGAAATCGCATCGTTCGCGACGGTCTTGTAAAGGATCATCCCAATTTGTCAACGGCTTGTCATCGCCGATTGCCGGACCTGTTTCCTCGTCCCAAGTATTGGCTGCCGGATTATCTTCTCCCACGCGGGCCCGACCACCTCCACTCGATGTCAAGGGTGAGGGTTTTCTCAACGGTCATGGCGAAGATCCGACTATAGTTGCAGTGGACGAAGGAGAAGACTTCTCGTCTGAGAGTGACGACGAAGAGGAGAATCCATTCGAGGCATTCGCAATGACTCAGGCGTCTCAACGAATACCTTTCGACGTCGATATCGACTCCCGTATAATAGCGAGACATTATCATTCAGACGAAGAAGAAACAGAAGTCTATGTGGACGATTATCCGGACGAAGAAGGTGTCAACGCCCAAAGACACGCTGAAGATGTTAGACAACACGCTGAAGAAGGTCAGAGGTTCCGAGCGACTCAAATGCCTGCTCGTAATAAGGATGAGAATCCTGAGAATGAGGAAGAAGGGAGCGATATCTACGACGACGAAGAACTAGACGAGCTATTTCGTCAAACTGTCGCACCCGGATTCGGCAGTGCGCAGAGTACTCCGAAGCGGAATCGGACCCAAGGCAGTCTAACTTATTCTACGAGGAGCAGTATGTCTGGAAGTGGATTCAGCGGTGGGATTGAGACCAGGAGGGTGAAGCGAAATCAGAGGATGATGCAGCAGGCCGGTCTGGGGGATTTGAGGTGAGCACATGAGGTTCTAGCGTTTGTCAAATATTCCATTGATGAGGATGATTCTTGTGCAGCACTATTTTCGACGCATCCTCTGTATCGCTTTCTTCCCCTCGAAACCCCTTCGATGACCGTCCGACTACACCGTCCAAGCCCAAGACTCCGATCAGCGAGAAACCGACGCCTACCTCTCTCATGCGTAATCTTTTCGCCAAAGTCCGAGCCCCTACAATCTCGCCACTCAATATGCCTTCCAAGCGGAATGGTACGCTAGACTACGAATCACCGAACACATTTATGTTACCGCCCTTACGTCGGACAGTCGGTGACCTGACTTCATCACCTTCGTCCTCGCCTACACCCATGCCGGACGTTGGCGATGATGCAAAAGAGTTATCGCAAATGCAAAATGACGTTACTCGCAAACTGGGAATCACTCAAGAGGATCTGGAAGATGCCAAAGATGAGTTGAAGGAAATCAACGCTCTGCCGGAAGAAGAGGCGCTCGAGGCGTTCTTCAGACCGGGTCGTAATCAAAAGACCCCATCAAATCCCACACGATCGACTGCCAGCTCAGAAGGCCAAAACGCATTGTATATCACTCCTACCATCGGGCGAAGTAAGAGAGCGTTCAGTCCGACCTTTAGGAATGAAGATGAGGAGGAGATCACACCTGGCGCCACGCTACTTCCGAGCTCGGCCCTACGACAGACTGATGGCGGGGTGACTTCGACGGTCCGAGCAAGAAAGCGAGTCAGACTGGCCACACCTCCTACAAGTGCCAGTCAGACTTCGCTTATACCAAGTCATCCTACACCGCTCTCTTCGGGTGCAACACACTCGTCACAAAGATCAGCGCCGACCACAGCGTCAGACTCTACCGCTCAACCTCTATCTTCGACTGCATGGCAGTTTCGGGATTCTCCACCTTCTTCGCGGCAAGTGATGGAAACCATGGAACTGAATGGTGTCCCATCAATGGTCTATCAACAGCCTTACTATTCAAATCCGGTCGACGTGCCGTCCAGAGCGAAAATGTTTGCAGGACGGATGTTCACTCTGAGGGGTAACTCTGTGAAAGATCTAGAGGATTTTGAGAGTAATATACCAAATGTGGATCTGGGCAAACGATGGCTGAAGAGAAAAAAAGGGATGGATCGCTGGAACTGGGGATGGGAATATGCGTTACCTCCTCCGAGGCTCAAAGAGGTTGTTGAGTGGTGCGAGAAGGAAGATGAGGCGAAACGCATTGAAGGTGAGCGGCATCGACTACCCTTGCGCTACGTCTTTCTTCCTGAGATCCGAGAAAAGGTGGAACGCTGACATGTTGTCCCATTGTAGCGGAAAAGCACGCTCATCTGACGTCTCAGGTGAGCATTTGAGTCTCGACTGACTGAATGGCAATTTCGCGTTCATCTTCACTGATAATGTCCAACGAATCTCATCTTTCTTCTCTCTTGGTCGTACAGCTCGCCAAACCCACTCAGAAGAGCAAATACGGGTTCAAATTCTCTCAGAAACGAAAGACGAAGGATTCGGAGCGAGAAAGGCAAAATATGTCTGTCCTGGCTCTCGAGGTATTTGGTACGTTCAGCGAGTGACGATCGTCTCTCGATGACCTCCTTCTACATGATTGCTAATGCAGCTTTGTCCATGTGGGTGCATGCGCTGATATAATCATGGGTCACGTACAGCACAATCAAGACATCAGTTACTGCCAGATCCAGAGAAGGATGGCATAACAGCCATTTTTTACTGCTACCAAAATGAAGATGATACCCTACCTGATACGACGATCCACCGAGGATATCACGCAGGCTATGTGGTCCTCTCCACGCCCGACTCTCCGCTTGATGAATCTCGGCTTAGATTGGAGGATGTGCCTTTTACTGTTGTCGAGAGTGAATTGGACTTGATCAATTGGGTCGTTGATATGGTCAAAGGGTGGGATCCTGATGTTCTTGCTGGATGGGAATTGCATAATTCGTCTTGGGGATATCTGGCGGCAAGGGCACATGAAGAGTTTGGTACGCTGTTTCCGCGTCACTTGCGTGCTTTGAGAGGTCCCGTATGAAGCTGACTGAGCGATCTGTGCAGCCATCGACTTGATGGATCAACTCTCTCGCGTCGTTTCGGGCCATACAGGGCCCAAGAAAGATCAATACTCGGCAACGCATTCCTCCCTCTTCAAAGTATCAGGCAGACATATCCTGAATATCTGGCGTATCTGTCGATCCGAGGTGAACCTGAACCAATATACATTCGAGAATGTCGTCTTTCATCTGCTGCATCAAAGGTACGTCAGCTTTTGAAACCATGTCTCTCCTAGACCTGACAGCTGATCGCTTGCGTCCGATGATATGATAGAATTCCGCACTTTTCGCCTGCGAATCTCACAGCGTTATGGAGGAGCAAGACTCCGGCTCATACCAATCGCGTACTGAAGTATTATTTTCAGCGCGTAGTGATTTACATGGAGATTGTCGACGCAGCGGAAATCATCACCAAGAATGCGTGAGCTTCCCACTCCAATACACGTCCGGGATGTAGCTGACGATAGCGATCGTAGAGAGTTTGCACGTGTCTTTGGAGTCGATTTTGCATCTGTCATGTTCCGAGGATCCCAATTCAAAGTCGAATCATTCATGTTCCGTATCGCCAAGCCAGAAAGTTTCGTTCTCGTCTCGCCCTCGAAAGAGCAGGTAAGATCATTGTGTCAGAATACGGTCACCGAAGAAGAAGCTGAACATATGATTGCTTGATATCTAGGTGGGACTGCAAAACGCGCCGTTCGCGGTACCCCTCATCGCCGAGCCCGAATCTAAGTATTATACCCACCCTATCTTGGTGTTGGATTTTCAATCGCTATACCCGTCCATCATGATTGCCTACAATATCTGCTTCTCCACATGTCTTGGACGAGTCGAGAAATTCAAGGGGACCAACAAATTTGGATTTACCGAGTTGAAAGTCGCCGATGGCTTGCTCGAACTATTAAAAGATTATCTGACAGGTGAGTGATTGGTACTATCTCGACAGGTGCTGAGCTCAGGCATGTCATTATTTACAGTCACTCCAAACGGGATGATCTTCGTCAAGCCTGCTGTCAGAAAGAGTCTCTTGGCCAAGATGTTGGGTGAAATTCTCGATACTAGAGTCATGGTAAAACACGCTATGAAGGGTTCAAGAGGTGATAAGGTATGTAATCAGCCTAGCCGCCATATATTAGGAGACAATGTCCCTAATCTGACCGTTGGGCTTTTAGTCGTTGACGTCCTTGCTGAATGCAAGACAACTCGGTCTCAAGCTTATGGCGGTGAGTCAGCTTGCAATTCAGAGAATCCCACAAGATATAGCTGAGATATTGCATGTAGAACGTTACGTACGGATACACAAGCGCGACATACTCTGGCCGAATGCCATGTATCGAAGTCGCCGATTCGATTGTCCAGACAGGCCGAGAAACGCTTGAAAAGGCGGGTCTGCTGTACCATCTGCATGTTTAGCTTAGGCTGATTGTGGATTGTCCAGGCACAAGAGCTTATCCATTCTCGAGCCGACTGGGACGCCCAAGTAGTGTACGGCGATACCGACTCGCTTTTCGTAGCGTTGCCTGGGCGGACGAAAGAACAGGCTTTCAAGATCGGCAATGATATCGCCGACGCGGTCACGGCTTTGAACCCAAAACCCGTCAAGCTCAAGTTTGAGAAGGTAGGTAACCACGATAAGGAAGTCATATCAGGTAAGCAATGATGGTAAGACTGACCTGTTTTCCACTCTGCAGGTATACATGGGGTCAGTGTTGATGGCGAAAAAGCGATATGTCGGTTTCAAATACGAGCATCCTGATGATGTGGATCCTGTCTTCGATGCGAAGGGCATAGAAACGATTCGAAGGGATGGATTTCCTGCTCAGCAGAAAATTGAAGAGGTCTGCCTGAAGTAGGTGTGGGCTAATACCGGACAACTCGAAATTTAGCTGACCGCCGAATCGATGATGATGCTCGTTTAGGATGCTTTTTCGTACGCAAGATTTGTCCCAAATCAAGGATTTCTGTCGTCAGGAGTGGACGAAGATTCTGCAAAATAGGGTCTCGATGCAGGATTTCATCGTGGCGAAGGAGGTGCGGCTGGGTACTTATTCGTGAGTGGGCGCGGGCGCTCAAAGATCTCAATCTTCCAGATACCACAATCTGTGCGAAGAACGCTGATAGGCGGTTCATTGTGAACTTTCTTCCGACTGCAGGGAGAAAGGTGTACCGCCACCTGGCGCTGCAGTGGCCTATCGACGTATTCTCAAAGACCCGCGAGACGAGCCCCAATATGCCGAGCGAGTCCCATACATCGTCTCTAACGCCGATGGAAGGCGACTGATCGATCGTGCTAGAATGCCAGAAGAGATGCTCGCGAACCGATCTTTATCTATCGACGCAGAGTATTATATCCGTAATCTACTCATTCCGCCTCTTTCGAGGATATTCAACCTTGTCGGAGCTGATGTTGAGGCATGGTTCGATACGATGCCACGAACGAAAAGAGTGGGTCGGTACGATGTTGAAGGTAATGGAAATGGGAGTTTGGTGGGCAAGATGAATGGTAGTGTGGCAAAGGGGAAAGCCAACGCTAAAGGCAAAGGACCAGGAGCAAGAGCAAGTGCCGGGAAAAAAGGGGGAATGAGAATCGATTCTCATTTCAGGTCTAGTCATTGTATCGTCTGTGGTGTTGAGTCATCGAGCAGTGAGTAATGCTACCTCTGTATCGCCCGGTTACCAGGCAAATCGAGCTCGTCGTACGATATACGCCGTCTTATCTGGAGTAAATTTTTTTGGTTTTCCGTGCAGTTCCAACATGGTAGGACCGCTGACGATGACGAATATTGTAGCTTTGTGTGCCGAATGCCGCTCAGACCCGTCGACGACGTCGCACGCCTTGCTATCCCGACAACACATTGCCCAATCCAAATTACTTTCCTTACAACGAATATGCGCCTCGTGCTCGTCCACACCTGTAGGCGAGAAGATTCTGTGTGACTCTGTAGATTGTCCCATCACGTACTCGAGAGTAAGCGCTGAGAGGGACGTTGTTGATCTTGAGGAGATTGCGGGACTTGTGCAGGAACTCAAAATCGAGGATGAGGTGGCTATTGCTGGTGCTAGTGTTGACGCTGAGATGCAGGACGGAATGTACGGAATGTAAAGGGGTACTCACTCGTACATTGGCGTGGATGTGGATGAGGATCTGATATCTCATCTAATTTGATTGAGGGTTTTATTGAACGGTATCCTTGTTCTTCTGATCTCTTTCTTTTCTTTTTTGTTCACTTACGGATTCAGTATACACATACACCTTACGCGAGTGCTGTACTGTAGATCCCATATCCTGCATTCTTTGTTATATACCCTAATCCTAAACTAAATCTTGCAGGAACCATCCATGTAGACCTGCTGCAATCTTGGTTGTATAGTATGTATGACGAAGAACAAAATGTTGTACTGCTATGAAACATGTCACACTTGGAATTCATTTCACGCAATATACATATGTCTTGTTTTCCGTAGACTATCTTGAGTGGACGGAGCGGGCAAAACATTGGTTCACTAACAAGGAAATCCATGCAATACCAGAAAATACGAAATACATACATACAGCACGTTCGAACATCATCCAGTTCGCAAGGCTGCTGTGCATTAGCTGTGCTCACACTATCAAAATCGCAATATGATATGATATGATATAAAATGGTGCGGTGATATATGATATACTGTACGAGTAAACTAGTAAAGTAGCAAGATGGAAGGGAACATCGACTACTGTGAAAGCTGGCGGGATGATCTGATCGAGCGCAAACTGAATGAAGAGACATTTATGTGATTCTATCGTTACAACACAGACAAACAAGGCTATTCTTGACTTCTCACTTTCTCCCCGCACAATATAACATGACGAGACATGACATGACATGGCAGGACATGGAACGACTTAGCTTCTCGACAGACTCCGAACGGGACTCTGACTCGATCCTTCCCTCATCCTCATATCCATCGTCGTTGTCGTTGTCGTGGTTGTCGTCACTGTAGGCGTAGTGCTAGATCCCGCTGTCCCACTGGTATTATAGCCATGATCAACCCTGTTGCGCGATTTACTCTTACTCCGTTTGCGCCGCCCAGGACTCGAGTTCGAGTTCGAGTTTGAATTGGATCCCTTCTCTGGCGATACGGATCTGGACGATTCCATCCCATTGGACGTGGTTGTGATTCCCAATCCTAATCCAAGGCCTGAGATACCGAGAGCGCCTGTACCTGTACTACTTGAGCTCGGAGCAGGAGCGGAAGCAGAAGCAGAAGCGAGCAGAGGCGCTCTCTCCCCATGGGAGCTATGGGCTTGAACGTGGCTATGGCTGTGGTTGTGATTGTGGTTGTGGCCGTCTTCATGGTGTCGCAATTTACGCTTTGAAGAGAAGTATCCTCTTCGGCGTGAAGACCGTTCCATCGGTGTAGGCGGTTGAGGGATCGGAGGAGCTGAACCGTAGATGACTGACTGGATCATTATAGTCAGATCGAACATCAATGTCCCGCCTGATCCGAGTAGGTATCTACGACACAAGACACAAACACAATAACACATATATGATTAGCAATAGCATTTACGCAATGATATTGATGTTGATCGGAATCCGCAGAAAGGGTCAAATCCATTTGAAAGTTCCACGACTCACGGCAACGCTTCTAGCAGATAATGCCCCGCTTCAGCTGGGTCAGCCCCGCCAGATGGGTTAAGAAGGATCGACGATACGTAGGTGGTATTGCCCAGGAAGGCGAAAAGGAAAAGGAGAATCGAGAGGCCTTCGACGGATTTACGCTGAAACTAGGAATCGAGAAACGAATATCAGTGCTTCTACCCCACGCGTGCTTTCCCAGACAGAGAACGGAAGGGGTGCAGTAAAGGCGCCCACGCCATGGAGTACGATGAGGTCGGAAAATCTAAACTGAGATGGATATAAGAGCTCGCGCGACTCACATTCTTCCATATCTGAGGTAACCTCGAAGTGAGGTACAACGTCGTACATGCCCAAGCAGATACCCTTCCTACGATCCTTTGAAGATTGGGAGGATCTTCATTTGGTGGATGCGGGCGAGGAGCCGTGGGCGCATCTTCCTCCTGTTCGGTCGGCACGAGAAGAAACGTCTCGATATAGCCAAGATCTACTGAGGGCGATTGTGATGGTGATTGTGATGGTGATTGTGATGGCGGTGTGGGATTGGAGAAGAATGATGGATGGCGTATTGCTGATTCGGACCATTGTATCGATTCTGAGGTTGTAGGATGCGGTATTATTCTGCCTCCGCCTCCGGATCCTTTCATTCCGGATGTGATCGATATGCTTGAACTTGGCGAGCTATTCCATCCTCCCCATCCGACCAACAATCCTAAACTCATGAACGCTACTCCGGCTGCCCTTCGACCGCCTCTCCCTCCTGATCCCCTAGCAAGACTCAAACTCCTACTTTGACTCCTCTTGTTTTCCCTCATATCCACCGAATCAAGTTGCAAACCCAGTCCAGCCGTTGGCAGTCCCTCGATCTGATCGTGATCCTGTACGGGAGAAGCGGGTCCCGTTCCGCCGTGTGATCTCGTTCTCGTCCTAGTCATTGATCTTCCTCTGGTATCCAACACCGTTCCAGTCGACTGAGTCAATCTAGCCCTATCCCCTCTTGGACTTCCCCCAGGTCCGCCTATAGTGCTGGATGAATGGCCAGACATTTCCGAATGAAAGCTATCCATCATATCCTCATCTGCTATATCCGCTAATCCCGCTGAAGCAGAGGTCTGTCTACTCAGACGCCGTCTCTTCGACCTCGATCTCCTATGACTCGCTCTTTCCGCCGCTCGAGCCACGTCCAGCGCCGCCTCGTAGATGGCCTGATACGACCCATCAGCGGGCGATGTTACGTTGATATCTGGCGGAAAGTGATTGATTATTGAGGAAGTCGAGGGGTACAATCCACGTTTCGGTCTTGGTCGAGCCGTGGCCGGCTGTAAAGGTTGATTTGGGCCAGAAGACGACCGTGTCCGTGCTGCTGGGGCAGAAGCAGGTGGAAGGGGAAGGATGAGAGATTGTTGGGGCGACTGGACGAGGGTATTGTACGAGATGTAGCGCGGGGTTTGAGTGGCCGAGGAGGGAAGTGGGAGAGGTCGAGGTTTCTTGTAATGGAAGAATTGCCAGACGAGGCAAAGATCTATCAAGCAGAAATAAATCGCTAGGTATGTCTGAGATTGGAAAGGTATTGAGTCAGCTCTGGCGGTCTGGCAGTAAAAGGGTAGCTGGAAAATTGTGATTGTGCTTACCTGAAAAGGCAGTTGATCCGTCAAGAGACATCCTATCAGATTAGTGAGATCGCCTGCGAGAAACGTATAGACCAATCAGCTACCTTATCACAACCTTGAGAGATAAATGCGTCAGCCTAGCTCACCGAAAAGCCAATTGCACAGAAAGGGCAGGGCCAGTCCTTCACATGATCTCAGCGACGCATTCTTAACCACTTGCCTGTACATACGGACCCGAAGTAACGATGACGATACAACATTCCGAATTAGCTGATTTCAATGATACTACAGCGTGCGGTTGCGACAGAAGGTATAACTTACGGGAGCTGAGCGCATAGCCAACACGCTATACTCGCATATCCCAGTGCGCCAGCTAGAGCCGCTTTGGTCGACTGATCAAGGGCCAGTGCCCATACAGTCATATTATATTATCTGCGCCGTCCGACGCGTTATTGTGGTTCTGTTGATCTTGCTGATACTGCAAAGACCAGGATAGATAGGTCACTCGTGCTCTCTCTTTAAGAGATTCAACGGTCGAGGACCGCTCGCAGGAGATAATGGCGGTCGGGGGTGGTATAGCGAACTAGCGGTTACAAGAACATCTGTGGGGCGCGTCGTAGAACTCGTGTTCCCTTCCGTAGTATGCAGTATGAAGATGATGTACAAATAGATTTTGAAAGAGGCGAGGCAATGAGATGAGGTGAGATATATATACGAAACAGGTATGGTTGATGGGAGATGAGCTAGCTAGCTGATTGATTATATTTGTTGTTGAAGAAAAGCGATTGATTCACTTTGATGCTGTAGCTTTACAGACGGTCTAGCCGAACTCACGCTCTATCCTATCCCCGCTCAATCGACTCATCGTGTCGTTCCTAATGCTAATTCTAATGTTAATTATTAACTAATCGACATCTTGATGAAGCTCTCAAAAGCTAATGCCTATTACAAAATTACCCTTAATACCCCACCCCACCATGAGCGCTTGGCACACGAGATACGAGCACCATATGGCATTAAGATAGCCGCCATAGCATGAGATACGCAAGCAGCTGCAGTGGGGTACACAAACGGCGATGACCGACATTGACATACCCACCTCAGCTGGCGCCTCGCAACCAGTCACAGGATAGAATCGGTTGATCTTATCTATCGGCGACCAAGAACAGCTCTAGCTCTTTGTTTACTCGTCGTTCCTGCCAAGGTATTCTCATATCGAGCCATTAGCAGTCATTGTACTCCAAGAGAAGGCATTCGATATCCGCTCGTCTGTCCTGCCGATTCACATCTCGAGATGTCTTACAACTGATTAATTCTTGACCACTCGACCTTTTCCTTTGCTTTGCAGAATCACCGAGGCGACCCATAGCTTCTAGACACTATGACGGCCATATCAGTCCGCAGGTCTGGGCCTAATCCCAGTGAAATCCCAATCAACACCGAACGATCGGCCCTGCTCTCTCGTCACAACGAACATGCGGATCAAAGCTCCTATACCAACCCGAACCCAAATACGAGCACGAGCAAGCGCACAAACAAGAAACATCATAATATCGCTGGATTGACCGCTCTTCAGTTCCGACTGGTATGCTTCTCGATATGGTCCGGTACTTTCCTCGGAGCGTTCGATTCGACGCTTGTGTCGACGTTGCTATCTGATATAGGATCGGATTTTGGAGCTTCGACCCAGGTTTCATGGCTTGGTGCCGCGTACTTGCTTTCTGTTTGCTCGTGAGTGCACTGTTACGGTTACATACATCCAAGATGAAGGTCTGAAGTCGGCGTCTATGACGATCTTCAACCCAGTACTCTGTTCTGATTTGTCGACCGTTGGGCGCGTTGAGCTGACCTGCTTGTCCATCCATGACATGCCAGCTTCACTCCCATCTATGGCCGTCTGTCAGATCTGATAGGCCGGCGCAATGCCCATCTCACAGCGATGTTTCTTTTCACCCTCGGCACCTTGCTGTGTGGGATCGCACCAAACATGTATAGCTTGATAGCTGCTCGAGCTATAGCCGGTATGGGCGGAGGCGGAGTCCAAAGTATGAGCGCGATCGTCATGTCCGATATGGTGGATCTGAGACATAGGGGACTATTCCAGGGTTATGTGAATATCCTGTTTGTGAGTGTGAAATCCTCTCTGTTTCTCACCATCACAAAGACAATAGTCGATATTGCTTTCCCCGTTCCCGCATGGGGGGGCCTTGCGGTTGACGTACATGAGACATCGAATAAATCATCAGGAGAGACAAAGTGGCTTAATACTGCTCTTGCCGTGTTCATAGGGCACCGGTGCAGCGCTTGGGGGCCCAGGTGGAGGCTGGATATCCGACCACTCTGGCTGGAGAGTAGCTTTCAACATCCAAGTCCCACTCCTCGTAGCTTGCGCAGCATGCAGCTATACCTTCCTCCGACTTCCTACCTCGGCATCAGCATCAGCATCGGCTTCGGCCCAAGAACCTCCTTCGCCGTCGTCCGCTGACGAAGCGTCAAACTCCAACTCACGCAACGTCGAAGCAGGCACCGAAACCGAAGGCGAGAAGAAGACGAGCTGGCGATCAACATTGGCAAGAATAGACTATCTCGGGTCCTTGACCCTAGTCATCGCTGTTGGGACCCTCCTGCTTTCCATGTCAATAAAGACCTCGACCACTAAATCCGATGGGTCCGACTACCATTTCTCCGATCCACTGATATACGGCTTACTCCTATGTTCAGTGGTATTCACTACCCTCTTCATCCTTGTCGAGGGATATTATTCACCCGAACCGATCCTGCCACTTCAGATGTTGTTCAGGCGCACTCCCCTCGCTGTGGCGATATCATCATTCACAATGGTCATGGCCCAATTTTCAGTCTTGTACAACATTCCCCTGTTCTTCACTATTGTGCAAAATCAATCTTCCTCCAGTGCCGGTGCGCACTTACTGCCCAACTCAATATTGATTGGGGCTGGATCGCTATTTGCGGGATGGAAGATGCGACATACGGGTAAATACTGGTGGTTGGGCATAGGCTGCTCGAGCCTCATGGTGTTGAGCTCGATTGGGATGTTGTTTTGGAATGAACGGTCGCCTGGGTGGCTGACTTGGCTTGCTCAGGCTCCGGGGGGTTTTGGGTACGCGGGAGTATTGACCACTAGCTTGGTGGCGCTCATGACGCATGTCACTAGGGCCGGCAGGGGCGAAATGTGAGTGAATTCCCTACCTGTTCCAATCTCGCTAAGCGTGATATCATCGAAGGAAGTGGCTGATCCTGTCCTCTGTAACGCGTTACATTCGTGTAGTGCTGTTGCAACCAGTAGTGAGTGGCTCACTGCCCGGCCCACAACCTCCATCATTTGTTATACATCCGAACCCGTGTCATCAATCATCGGTGGTGCAGCACGAGGGTCGTAGCTGAGGGGTTTTCATTGTTCATTCTCGCAGTGACATACCTCTTCCGAACCGTCGGTCAAGTCCTGGGAGTTGCTATTAGCGCTGCGATCGTGCAAGTTGTAGTCCAGAAAGACTTGGTACGCGACATCACCGGTCCGGATGCCAACGAGGTCAGTCGAGCGCCGGTTTCCCTTCGTTTTTTTTTTTTTTTTTACTTCGCCATCTTGATCCTAGACCGGTCAGGAAGTTGCTATTCACACTGTGGCCATCCTGTTCAATGGGCTGACCTTTTGTTCCTCTGTTTGTTTGCGTGCCAGGTGATATACAAGATCCGACATTCGACCTCATCGATCCCCCATCTTCCCGAACATCAAAAACGGGCAGCAATAAGAGCGTACGATCATGCTCTGCATACAGTATTCATCTTCAATCTTATCTTATCGACTTTGACAGTGTTTTCGCTGTGTCTGATAAGGGAAGAGCCTATGGACCGACCTCAGGTTGATAAGGCAGACGAAGAGGAAGCGGACGAGGAGGCTGGAGATGAGCCGGAGTACTAGGACATCCATTGTACGGATGTCGAGCCGGTGTAGCTGTGGTGGTAGGTAATTGTATCGTTTGTAGTTCTTCAAGTACGAGGATCTATCTTTATATATTTATCGTAGAATCTTACAGCAAGACACAACTGAAAATAGATCTGGACATGATGTGTAGCATGATCAGCAAATGATACGGATGACTTGATTCTTCTGATCAACATTGGGATTCTGATTCACATTGTCCCTTCCGAGAAAAGGACCGTGTATGGTTCACGTCATGTACGAATTTTCATGACCCGATCAACATACATCACAGTGGTATAACTGCTTAACAGACTCGGCCCATCAATCTTGCGTTGTGATACTCTCCTCGTCCTCGTCGTCGTGGTCCTTGTCGTACGAATACAGTACTCGTATGGTATTCACGAGCGCAACATCCGAATCGCCAGCGGCTGAGGAAACATATTTCGAGTAATCTGTACTGCAGTCGTTCCAAAACCACAATTTATATACGGGTACTATATTGGGTTTGGCCAACCGGAAGCCTGATCCCTGCTCATATGTCCAAAAAGGACGTTTTATTTGCACTTTGTAGCTTCGTAGTGAGTAGTGAGTCACGAATGGGACTTACGAGTACAGCGGGTCTGCAATTCATTCACTCGATTGGAACAGGATCAAACTTTTCATTCACGGCTGCATTGAGAGAGGAGACAGGAATCACTGGATGCTTTGGATCGTAGCGTTAGCGCACAGTACTAGGTACTACTCCCTTGTGCATCCGGGAAGAAGAATGGTGGGACCGACAATCCTAAGCACGGAGCATAACATTTTGGGAGAGGCCGTTTCAGGTTGCAGGTTGGTCACCTGGACTGCACTAATTTGTGGCTATTGGCTATAGCTATTGCGGTTGCCACTGTGGAGAAGGGAAGGAACCAGGAGGAATGACGTCATATTTTGTGCCACTAGATACTGTATGGTAATGGTATCTCGTTTCATTGTCGTTGGGTGGAGTTCAAGTCACGTTGCGCGTTGATTCATAGCGTCCGTCCAGCTGACGTTACCTACCGTTGCTCGGTTTGGTTGGGTGTTGATTTCTTATCTGTCTTTCTTTCTTGTTTCTCTTCGCCTTCTTCCAGCACATTGTTATCTACCTTATCTATCTCATCCGAACACTGACTCGAACAATCTATCTATCACAATGTGTGAGTAATCAAATTCGGTGCAACACTTTGCTCGTTCGTCCAAGATCTGATCAACGCTGGTCCCCATGCTGACTGACACCTTGTCTACATCACCTTGCAGCCGACCTCTTGAACCAGGCCAAATCCGCCGCTGCGACCACCGCCTCTATCGCAGTCAACACAGCCACCAACCTAGCCAACCAAGCCACCAACCTAGCTAGCCAAGCCGTCAATTCCGACGCAGCTGCCAACCTCACTTCGTCCGCTCAATCGCTCGGATTTCAAGCTGCAGCTGGAGCAGGAACGCTCGCTGGACAAGCTCATGCTCAAGCTCACGCGTTGGCCCCCTCGATCGTTCCTGCTCCCGCTGCTGGAGCTGGAGCGACCGGGACTGGAGCAGCCGGAGAAGTGGATAACAGGGGTGATTTGAGTCCCACGGATGAAGTTGGTAAAGCCAAATTTGAGAAACTTTTCGAGAGCAGACATTCTGCCAATGAACTTCAGGAGAAGGGCATTCTCAAGGGTGAGTCTGGAGTCTGGCTAAGCTGGGGTACCTACTCTGTTCGTTGTACTTTTCCCCCCATGAACAAGGGGAGATCGAGATTTTTCTGAGCGCTATGCGTGCTTCACGTATGCTGACGATATTCTCGTGTTTCATCTCTTTTCTCTCTGATCTGCAGGTGCCCCAGGTGATTCCCTTGCTGGAAAGAGAGCCGATTTGGAAAAGGCCATGAACAAGGTGAGTTGCGACCTATCATACTACCAAACTTCTCTGCAATGTCAGGACCATACCAGTGGACCTGCTCCGCAAAGGCCGGTGGGCGGCACGAGAAAACATTAGGAGCGAAAGTCAGGAGGATCCAAGCTGATTAATACATTAACGCTTTGTCTCTGTGACGTGACACTGGTAGGACCACCTCGACAAGGAGATTGCTCAGCGACCTCAAGCCGAGGAGTTGGTCAAGAAGGGTATCCTGAACCGTGAGTGAGGCATATCAAGTCCCGTTCTTCCATGCATCGTTCATTCTCCATTCATCTCAGTCTCTTGTAAAGAGCATCCGTAACACTCGTAGTATACATCAATTAGATTTATGCTGACACCGGTCGGTCCATGCTGTCTTGTACACTGCACTGCACAGCCGACGAAGCCCCGCCCGCTAAGTAAAGTGGCTCCGCAGCCTTTATGAGGGGCCGCGGATTTTCGTCGAAACGCACACGAGTTTCGCTTAGCCTTACCGCCGGGATAAATTGGAGAACGTCTTTCTCGACGTGATGTGATGAGAAGAGAAGCGTCATCACATCATCACGCATCGGATTGCAGAGACATCGGTCAGATATTCATTTTCGTACTGTATTGTAATATGGTAGCAATAACAATAGCGATAGTGATGATATCACATTATATAAGAAATGATGCATACCCATTCTGAAATCTCATTGCTGGTACTTATTTTGTACGTATGTTCTCCTTATGCAACCGACCTTGCTGGGTTGCTTGCTTGCTTGCTTATGCTTGGGCTTTGCGTGCTCTGCTTGTGCTGCATTACTACGTTGCTGCGTTTTGGGGTAATAGACGGGTTAGGTTTTGATTCAGGGTGTATATGGGTAATGGCGGCAAAGGCGATTACGAGGCTCGATAATTAACCTGAAGGCATTAGGAAATGGTTGTAATGTGTAATTAGTAATGCGCTCTAATTTGATCTCGTCTTCGGCACATACGAGTAACTGTACAGTACATAAAACCTTGATTCAGGGCGCCGGTTCCCCCGTCTCCTCCTCACTCCTCCTCCTTCTCCTTCTCCAGCTCCAGCAACATACGGGCTAAAAGACCCCGCACCGTACTCGTATGTACGACAAAAGTAACAGTAAACGAGATTGGGGGAATGCATGGCATCGCTTGATACCGTCCTAAGGTGGAGAGGGTATACTCGTATATGGGCATAGCGTAAGGTGTACGTGTGTATGGTGTGTGGTTTATGGTTGTCGGTACATTACTGTGCTGTGAATGCCATTCATTTGCTGCAAGCTGCGACGTTCGCTGGTTATATCCGCCCGTCGGCCCTCGGTGCAGTTATACTTTGAGGGTCTCATTCATCCACACATGCACACACGGTATTCCAGGATTCACCTCCTTATCCTTCTATACACACACAAATATACAACACATACACACACATATACATCTTTTGAACATCTCATCTCTTGAACAACGTGAGACTGGAACTGTCGGCCTTGGGAAAGCACTCCGAACATCGAACATCGAACTTCGAGTAATAATCGATTGATCATCTGTGATATTCTTCTCTTCTCACTCTCAAATAAATCAGATCAATCGCCAAGAGGTAATCTCCGCCCCGCTACCTGCATACCTACCCACTGCTAGCTGTATATCCGTTCGGCCACCGACCTCCGACTACCACCTTTACTCACTGCGCCTGCATTCCACCATCTATCACACATCATCACATCGCGTCTCATCTCAATCAACTGCATATCGTCAACGGACAGGCGGAACGGATCAGTATTACGATTACGATTGTTCTTGTTTTTGTAGAAGACGCACCGCCGACAAAACTGTGCTTTGAGCATTGGAGATAGTGCTCCATAACCAAGCGTCGCTCACGAGCAAGAGATACAAAAAGGAAGATGGCGGTCACGAACCCCGAATCGCCCGCCCAGCATGAGGTCGACAGGACTGCTGGATCAGCCAGCGGGTCGAACACATCGCTGGTCCATTTGAAGCCTATTGGTATCCATAATGAGTCGAATACTTGTTTCCTCAATTCTACTTTTCAGGCGGTACGTATTCCAGAGTCTAAGTGGTGGTTCATAGTCACTTCAATAGTGAGGGGGGTCGGTCAATGTACGGGCAACGAAGGGAATAAAATCCAGCGAGCAGCGTTGCAACGAGCGATATCAGAAGAAGGAAAGGAATGGCGTTAATGAATTGGGCATTCCGCTGATTATACGCTGTCATTTCCTTCCTCCAGTTGAGCGCTACGGCACCACTCACATCTTTGCTATCGACGTCCCCCCATTCCCCGCTGTACATCCACCCGGAATCATCCCTACCCGCACCCTCCATCCACCCTAAATTGATCCCCTCACTGCATCCCGATATTCTCGAGCCGCCATTGTATGACCTCACTCCCGTAACTCGAGCATTCACTCAGATGCTTCACAAGGCTTGGCGGATGAAAGAAGCTGGAGGCGGCACCTCAGGCGCTGGCGAAACTTCGTCCAAGAGGAGTATGAGTCTTGTCCCTCTCTTGAGGGAGATTGCAAGGAAATATGATCAGTATGATGATTATTCTCAGCAAGATGCGCATGAGTTACTCAGACATTTACTGGATTCGATGGAGATGGAAGAGAAAGATGTGATCAAGAAGATCCAGCCTCGTGCTGCTGGTCAACCTGAAGTCAAAAGACGAAGAGGCAGGAGTAAAAACAGGAACGATACCCCTCAAGCGCATGCGACGGGGAGTGCTTCTCAATCGAACTCACACCTCCATCTAGCGGACTTGCGACATATCAGCCCAATGTCTTCGCCCCTTCCTTCACCGGCACATACACGTCCTCCCTCCCCAGGCCATGGACATATCTCCCTCCCTCCTGTGGACCCGATGAGCAGTATCCCTCAGTCGATTCATCAGCAATTTGAGGCTACAGGTCAATCTGTTACAGAAGACCAAGCAATGGATCCCTCGGTAGCTTTGGTCCAGAATCACGCGGATGGGTCTATGGAGTCGGTGCAGGAGATACCGGCTGAGGACAGATTGATACCGTTTGTGGACGTCTTGTTCGGTGGTTCGCTGGCGAGTGTAGTGGTCTGTGAGAGGTGTAAAGCGGTGAGTGAGGAAATTTGTAGGCTTCGGTCAAGGCCCGGACATGGAACCGCGGCATGGCATGTCAAGTTTACGTTTCGGGAAAAAAAACAGTTGACTGACCCTTGTCAACCGATTCTTTCTACCCAGGTCTCTCACACTTACGAAGGCTTCCTTGACATCTCCCTTTCACTCAAGGGTGACGACCCAAAACCTCGTAAACGTGATAGGCTCAGGGCGATGGCCCAAAAACTGCGACCCAGAAGAAGCTCTGCTCAACACAATTCTCCTGAGACTTCGACGTCCGCTTTCCCCGCCGCTCTATCAGATGGCGAGTTCTCCGAATCGGAAACGCCAACTAACAAAAACTCAAATAGAAGAAGAAGTCTGGACCAGGATGATCGATCATCGTCCATCAGTCGGAGTAGCTCAACAAAGGGTTTCGGTGGATTGAAGAGTAAATCTAGCTTTTCGTTCAGGAGAAAAGGGACTCGATCAGTTGGGACTTCGCCTGTCATTTCCGCTTCAAGCTCGTTCATCGCCAATGATAATGATAAGACCCCTCCTATAAGTCAACCAGGATCGCCAAAATCACACGCCCACGGGCAAAACACTGCATCCCATCACCACTCACATCTTCATCATCATCATCATCATCGTGGTCCTGGTCCCACTCCGGCTCAAGCGGCTTACATCGCTCGAATTCTAACACCGCCTGGCGGCGGCGGCGGTCCAGACGCTTCAGATCCCCTTGCCAAGCTACGAGCAGCGAACAGTGGCGAAGCGCCTTCACCTACTTCCGTCGTCCCGGTCGCACCTGAGTCCGGGTTGGTCGAGAGTCTGAAAGCTTTTACTTCGGTCGAAGTTTTAGAAGGCGAGAACGCATTTGCATGTCATAAATGCTGGAAAATCAAGCATGGTCGATATGCAAAGCACGAGGCGACTGTGAGGGAAGAAGACGAGGATCAAGCTGAACAAGTAGGGGCATCTGCCGACCCTACGCGAGAATCCTCCATTTCGGACGCATCGGGTTCCAGCAGTCATGCTCAAGCTCCGCCTTTGAACATTGTCAACCCTAGAGCTCATAAAGCTGCTCCAGCGATTTCCATCCTCGGCTCTCCCACGTCGCCATCGTCAGAAAGCACATATGCCGACTCAGCGATCTACATCGATGGCGATGACTCGCGATTGGGCAGGCAAAACCGGAATTCGTCGATCGCATCTAGTATGTCCCGAAACTCCATGGCTAGGACTTCGTCGCCCCTTCGAAGGCAACTGGACGACCAGCAAGAAACCCTCGTCGAGCAGATGTCCAGTGCTACTCTTTCTACCACTTACGGCTCCGAGTCTGCTCTGACGATGGCATCGAGCACCGGTACATCCACCACGGAAGATGCAGAAATGAGCACTAGCTACGAAGATCCGCACGCCCTTGGAGGCGATGGCGATGGGGACTCGAGCTCTTCAGATGGATTGTCCGATTCTGAATCTAGCTCAGAGGAAGATCAAGCGAATCGGCCCAAGATGAAGAGGAGGAAGACGAACCATGCTCATGTAGTCATGGGTCGCGCGTTCAAGAGGTACTTGATTGCCAAGGCGCCAGAGATCATGGTCTTTCATTTCAAGAGGTTCAAGCAAACTCATAAAAGTAATTATGGGTTCTCGAGCTTTTACGATCTGAAAAAGTGAGTCAGACTCGACCTATCTGACCTGAAATTGATCATTTGCCCTGATATCAACTGATGTTTGGATCGATGTGTGCCCCTTCGCAAGGATCGACGATTTCGTTTCGTTCCCCGAGACGGTTGACTTGGCGCCCTTCCTCGCACCAAACAGGAAAGACTATAAAGTTCACCAAACCTCCAATGGCCCTCGCGCGGCTTATATGGAGTGGGCGAACCCGGAACAAGGACCTTCCGAACTTGAGCCGGTCATGTACAGGCTGTATGGTGAGTGTCTGACTGCTTCTCTTCTCAATAGTAGCACCTTTACCGCCTTCACACTCTATGCGTGTGCCATCAACTAGCTGTGAACACCAAGACTCAGCGGACTGCTGGCAATACGTCTAGATCCACCAACGATATTTCTTTGACTCGACTACAATCGACGCGCGATGCTGACTCTTGTATTCTGCTGCTACAATTTTTCGCTTATCAGCCGTCGTCGTCCACCTTGGTACGATGATAGGAGGCCATTACATCTCGTATTGCCTTGTCGACCCTCAGAAGATGTTTGGCTCAAGACCTTCGATCGATTCTACCAATGGTAGTGGGGAAGGAGAGAGCAAGACACCCGTATTTGATGCCCAGGGCAAGACTACTCAAACGACCCACAACAACAACAATGTCGGCGCTTCTGATGCTAGCGTACGATCTGGACAGAGCGCCGGGAAGAAGGATAAGGATAGGCGGGTGTGGTGTTTCTGTTCAGAGTGAGTGCGACGACTTTCTCTGTGTCCTCATGTCAAACAAATATGGAGGTCTTGGTTCGTCGACTCGCCCATGGCTGTCGCTTCCAACACCTTCAGCCGCCTCGCGCCTCGTCTGATAATCAGCCCAAGAGGTCATCGTGGCTGCCCGCTCGGTCGCTCGTTTGCTGGTGCAGGGAGAAGTTGCAGCTGATTACATGTTCTATCGCCCCGTGTAGTACCGCGATCAGAGTAGCAAGTCTTGAAGAAGTGCTAAGCCAAAAAGCATACCTATGCTTTGTGAGTCCCATTTTTTTCCCATCGGCCAACGCTAGAACCATTCTTCATCCAGCCACTTTTTTGCGCAATCGTTCTTGCAACCTTATTTCCGGTCTTGCTCGTTGCCTCGGTGTCCCTCGATGTCCATGGCAGTAGCTGTGGCTGTGCTGTGGCTGCCATGTACCGGTCGAACACGAGCTGATCTCAGTTGTTTATATCGTTTATCAAACATAGTACGAGAAAGTAACGAGTTGAGGGAGAAAATCGAAAGCCTTATAGATTCTGTAATTCTGTTATTCTGTTATTCGATCAGGATATGATATGATATCAAAATAGGATCGGATGTATGTAAAGAAGGTGAGGGTCAAAAAGCCAGACAAGTCAGGTCAGAGCAGCGAGGTGTTCTTTCTGCTTCTGGCGCAGAAATAGATATGATAAGGTGTAGGCTTCAGCCTGGTGCGCGTGTGATACAGTGTGCATGGGACATACATACAGTACTGGAGTACGGAGTACGGAGTACGGAGTACATACGGGAAAATGACCGTCGAGTATCAAGGTCAGAGCAGATGGTTATGGTTGTCGTACCGAACAAGGGATCTTGGTCTGCCAGGTGAGACATATTGTAACGAGGATGAAGGGGCGAGAGGAGATGTGCTCAGTGCCTGAGGTGGTAGTTCATCGATGGCGATATCACCCTGATCTCACGAGTCGGGACCTTCCTTCCGAGTCTGACTCGAGCTCTGTCACTTCCTCCAATTCCTACTCTGGCTCTTCTTCAACCTCTGACTCGGGGCTCTTCCAGCGGCGCGGCGGGTTGTCGGACCCGGAGGAGTTGTACCGCGAGACCGTTCCACGGCTGATCTGAAGAGACGTCAAGTAAACGTTCCTCTTTCTGGTGCAAGATACATCACGATACATTTGACTACATGCGTATTATATGTGTTCTGCAAGGGACTATGTTCATCATTGTACATACGTTGGATTAATAGAGCATGTACAGTGGCCACAATGCCACTGCTACACGAAACAAGCGCTCTCCGCGGGTTATACTACGGTATAAAGACTGACTTCTGTAAGCTATTCCCCCGAACGGAGGCCCTCGCGCTTCATCGCCTTGTATTGCTGGAATGCCCTCCTATTCGCATCCTTATCTGAGACTTTATTCCTTAAATACGCCTCCAGAGTCAGACCCCTCCTCCTGGCGTCTGCGGGTTGTGACATCTCCTTGGCCTTTAATTGGACTGCCTCAGTTCGCTTCCGTTTTTTAAGGTGGTTGGAACATGACTTGATCGTCTCGGAAGAAGGAGTGAGAGCCTGGGTGGGCTCAGGAATGTTCGATACGTCTACGGATCGGAGTGGACCAGTCGCTCGAAAGGAAGAAGGAGGTATGAGTGATGCCGGTGGCGACGGCGACGGCGAAGGTGAAGATGACGGTGATTCGCAGAAAGGAATGAAGTCAGGCAACGGCGGAGTTTGCTCCCTTGTGATTCTGGCGACTTCTTCAATCTGAATCCCTACTCCTGGTGCAACGGCACCAAGCTGATCCGGGAGCGAACAAGGTTGCTTCGTTGAGGTGATTTCATCGAGAGGCTTCGGCATCTGTGGAGTAGAGATGTCGGCGCCGTGTCCCCGAAGCATGTCCAGTGATGAGCTTGCTTCGAGTATTAGGTGGAACTTATCGTCGTCGTCGTTGTTGTCGTTGTCGGTGGTGATGACGGTCCTGAGGAAGCTGGGGGATCCGAGATGCGGTGGACTATCCCTGTGAAGCTCATGGCGAGCTTTATCTTTATCTTTATCTTCATCTCCATCTTCATCGAAGCTCAGAACTTTAAGCTTGGCCTTCGCCTTGGCCTTTCGAGTAGCCCAGTCTTCTCGTCGCTTCGTCCTCGAAGGTCCAGCAACAGCAAGGAAGCGCTGGTCGGTTTGGTTTCCAAGCGCGAATCCGCTCCCATCTTGCGGGTTCACTTGCCAAATGCTTGCTTGGGCCTGAGCCACAGCTTGTGCCTGAACTTGAGCCGAAATGGAACTGGAACTGGAACTGGAACTACCGACGGTTGCATTTGGTACGAGTACCGGGACAGGTATCGTCTGGTAGTAAAATAAGCAGCTAGTCGGATCGAAAAAGGTCGCGGTGAAAGAACCTGTAGTGATCGGTTGAGCGATACCGAAAGCATTAAAGAACATGGAAGTGGTGTGATGAGCGGAGAAGCCTATTGGCCATAATGGAGGCCGGTTCAACAACGGCGTCATGTGGTTAGACTGCATGTTTGATCGGTTGGTTATCTTTAGTGTCTCTGCAGGAGTGCTGGGCGAGGGGCTCAATGGACGGCGTTTGTATCTAAAAGATGGAACGGGTTGGTGTCGCTCTCAAGATAAACTTGGGAAATGGATCTATGAGATCTATGGGCACTGAGAGCAATTTAAAGTGTAAGTGTTTTGGAAAGACAGAAAGAAAGAGAAAAATGTCAACAAAACAAAATCAGTACGAGTACTGTAAAACATGGACACACAGGCCGCTATGATCACCATCAATCATCAACCATCAATCATCAACCATCAATCATCAACCATTGACCATTGACCCTCATCTCATCACTCAGGACATCAAGTGTGGCAGTTGGCACCATCCCACCGATCGATCAAAGGACCATTTCGTACTATCTTGACTGTATGTATTTCAGTCACGGTACAGTAGCGGCGAGTGATAACGGTACTATTGTATGTGTTCCTGCATATTCTCATGTTGTTGTACTACTTTCACGCTTCTACAAGTACCTTAAAGTACTTTTGGAGATCAGTGGCCAAGACCTTGTAATAGCCTTACTGGGGTCTTCTCACACAATCACTCCTTGTAAGCGCCAAGCTCTTCAAACTTTGTAAGAGTGTCCCTGACCGTATCTTCGAGGGATCGATCTGTACACGCACGGGAAATCGGCGAAGTATTCCATACAGTCAGCGCAATTTGGGAATACAGTGGACGAAAGCAGAGAGAGATCCCGCAGGGTATCCCAGTCAAGGATTCCGAGGGAATGAGCACATCTGCAACGGAGGTGGATTACACAGCTACGAAGGCAACTCACACTTGATCCCAAGCTCATTCTCGCTCTTACTGACATCAACCTTATAGGCCCCCTCAGGGACCTCGGTATTCACGTCCGGCTGGCCCTTGACTATGTATTTGGCCAGATCAGGTCGGATTCTCCGGGCGATATTGACGATCTTCTGAGAAGTGACAGTCTCGTTGGCTGTCAAGTATCGCCCGGTGGATTTGAGGGTAATTCCTTTGAAAATGGCGAGAGCGAGATCACGGACCTGTTTGCAGGTTGCGTTACCGGATCAGCCAACTCTCCTTCCAATCTACTGTATGTAGAGTCAAAGAGAAGGATGTAGAGTAGCGGCTGGGTCGGTGTACAGTATTGTGCAGTATCGTATTGTGTTGTATTGGCTCTAGTGAAGTGAGAAGAGGGTCATCACTCACGTCGACGTAGACTACGTTGTATTCTGGAAGAAGGGTTCCATCTTCTCCCCCTTTGAGGAGTCCAGCAAGCTGAGACATGGATAGGTCTGTACCAGGGACCGCTGACAGCTCTGCAGCGGAAAGAAGGTGCTCTGGAGGGCCGTAGATGCCTGCAGTTCAGGAATACAACGCGTGATCAGCATGCTGTGAGAGAAATGTGCAGTACATGCAATCCAAGGCAGCGCTTCCGACTTCCATATGGAACATGCAGACGGGTGATGCACGATGAGGAGAAACACTCACCTGGGGGACAGTAGGTAGACAAGGCAAACTTGGCGTTCGATGTTTTCGCAATGTCCCTGGCGGCTAGCTCGGCGAGCTTCTTGGAGATGCAATACCAGTGCGGGGCAATGAATCCTCTATGTACGGGTAACGTGCAGTAGGTCATCAGCTTTACTGCCACAATGTACTGTGAATTAGACATCACACCAAGGGGCGAGAGTGGTAATTTGGATTGTGAGGTATTTGTGTACTGTAGGTCACTGACTCTTTCTTGGCGTCTTCTTCGGTGAAAGGTAACCAGTCTTCCTCGGAGTATTTCTTCCCACCGTGCTCGGTGGTGGGTATGAAGAGGTTGAGGACGGCAACGATTGAAGAAACGTATGCGAATGCTTTGATGGCTGCGAGCGACACAACGCAGCATAACAGTAATCAGCATTCGGGGGACAGTAGAGAGCTGCAGCTGCATGAGGTAGTGACAAGGATTGATGGCTGATATGCTCGGGCGAGAGTGACGCACTCTCAACTTTTGAAGCAGCTTCGACTAGCTTGGTGGTGCCTTCCACGGCGGCTTTGATGAACCCATCCACGTCAAGGTTCATATCGAAGGGCGAGGCGGCATGAACCACCTGGTTTGAAATACGAGTACCCAGTACAAAAGCGAATCAGCAACCTGCCATACTCTATAAATAATCGTAGTGCAGTACTTCCGATCCGATCTGAGGACATATATATATGAAAACCAGGATATGTGTCGCAAGGGAGACTCACCGCATCAACATCCTTCAAAGCTTGACTCCAATCAGATTTCCCAAAATCCTCCACAATGACAATCTCCACTTGTCTTCCCCGACAAAGGGCTTGAAAACGGGTAAAGAGAACACTCTGTCTTTCTTGGACTCTGAGCGGACTGTACCTCTTACGATCCACCCGTTGGACAGGAAGATGGACGCAATGTGGGGAGCTACGAAGCCGTTCAGGCCTGTGATCAAGACCCTTTGAGCTGTTGCCGGTGCCGGCGCCGGTGCCGGAGTAGTGGACGTAGTGGATGTAGTGGACATTGTGAGGGGCTAGATAGAGCTGAGTGTTGTTGTACACTATGGTGTGAATGTAGATGTGCAACCAAATGCGAGAGGTTCGAAGGGGATTGAATCAGTTGTGGAATCTGTGGTCAACAATTCAGCAAGGGCGTGTCGATCCATTATATACCTTTGATCCCTCATGTTCTACGGCTAAATGTGTGACATAACAAACAACAAGTCACAGTGATTTGTCCGTTCTCCGGAATGACATGACGATGAGCCACAAGATGTCAGATGACTGGATCCCATATTGTTCGCACTGTACTCGGGCTCTACATCGCCTTCGGGCAATCCAAACTTCCCCCTCAAACAAACCCAAACAAGCATACAGGAACACACCTTAAGGTTAACGTAAGCTTATCAATTATCTAATCTGAGTAAGCTGAAAGTCAATAAATTACGCGACGGTGCTGACATCAGCCCACCACAGCAAACATAATTTGAGTCATCCGCGTCTTGTCATCAGGCACGCTTACAGTACATGCAGTAATAAGCACAGAATTGAAACCTCATTCGTGTCTTTTCCAGATACAAAAGAGGGCTGGACTAAAATCTTCCGTCCGGTAAACAATTAAGAATAATCCTATGAGCAGTAATCTCAAATGCGACGAGCTTCCCGCATACCCCATTGTCGGTTGTCAGATCTCGGTTATCAGTGGACATCACGCCATCACACCTTCCCTTGCACTAGGACTAGCGATCAACTTGACTGGACTCCCCCTCTCTCCTCTCTCGGCGATCCTCACGGCATCTCTACGCACATGCTCGACTTCGCCATCCACTTCAGCATCCGTCTCAGTGCCATACTCATACTCCGTTTCAGTCATCTCGCTCTCACTCATCTGCTCCTCGGTTGATCTAGGAATCATGAGTCGGCCTGGTTCGGGCTTCGGCTTCGAGGACGTAGGTGGGTGGAGAGTAGGGACGTTGCCTTCATGTTGAACTTGGACAGGCGTATGCTCGTCTGCCGAGAGTATCCCGCTCTGCTTGGCAGCCTCAGATGAAACTGAAGTTGAGGGTTTAGAGATATCGCCCACGGGGCCATCTCGTCCAGCAAGCAACCACGCCATCACCCGATCCTCAGGCTTGACTTCTAAGACATCTTCAGCCGCACTTTGCGCGTTACTACCTGCCTGATGTTGCCCAGGTACAGAGTTCGAGCTAGAGGTAGAGGGCAGGGACAATGGAACTCCGAATTGGGTGAGAATAGCCGACAAAAGCATCTTACATTCCCTAGCCGAAGTCGCGTGGTCGAGCAAATGTCGAAGAGGGACCAAGTCTGTCACAGGAATTGTAGGTCCTGAGGGAGATACGTGCGTGTCAGTATCAGGCTTGACCCGTTCACCCACTGAGCGAGGTGGCCGAGACGGGGTGATACTGGGTTCTGGGAAATTGGGATTGAGTTGAGGAAGCGCAGGACTAGCTCGAGGAGTGGCCGATTTCGCTTCTTCCGCATCTGCCGGACTGCTCTCTAAAGCCGTTCTAAAGCTTGTCGCCGATGCGGGCGAAGGTTCGATCGGGGCTGATCGGAGGGGCGAGATCATTTCTGACCGCTGTTTGCGTGGTGAAGGAACCCGGACGGGCGGTGCAAGTGCAAGTGTAGGAGTCGGTTCAGGCTCAGCAGCAAGATCCTCTTCCGTCGTCCCAGTGGAAGTGAGCTGCTCAGGAGGATTTGTTGCCGGTGGCAAGGACATAGGCTCGGATGATGACATTCTCGAGTGGTTCTCGGCTGGAGGAATGGTGGCGATACCCAGTCCGACCATTTTCCTCCTGTTCTCACTTCCCCTTCTTTCGTCATGGCCACTAGCCTTGAAAACTTCGTTTTCCTGTCCCGATGATCTGGGCGTTGCGGCACCAGGACCTGCACCAGGTACTGACGCAGAGGCAGTGGCCGTGGAGGGAGTCTCACTTGGCGTCCTACTGTTCCTCCTCATCTGAAGAGCAGCGTATTGTTGAGCAGGCGAAACAGGCGACGACGACTCAATAGGACTGTTGCTGGCACTAGCGGCGAAAGGTCGGAATGCCGAGGGGACAGTCGAGAGATTATGCATTGATTTTGGCTTTCGAGGCATACCACTCGCATTGTTGCCAATGATCGACGAGGTAATTCCAGCAGCTTGAGGCGGGGTGGTACCGTCTTCGAAACCTGCCCAACCTGTAATCTTCGGTCCGGCAGCAGCGCTCAGCCGGTTGTGAGAAGCAGACGCAGGTAAAGTCGAAGCTGTCGCTGCTCGATCTCGCGCCTTCTCATCAGGTTTATCCTCACTGGCAGATGCGGCCTTCTTCTTATTAGAACCCTTGACTTTTGATACCAGAGCTCGGAAACCCTTGTTCGTCTTGGCGGTTTGAGGTGGTTGTTCTTCCTCTGGCGATTTGAATGTAGGGGAGGCAGTAGGCGGAGGCGGAGTGTTATTAAAGAAGTCTGCTAATTCTTGAGCTTCGGTCTTCTTTCGAGCTCGTCGTTGTGCGGGAGACGAGTATTCTTCGTCATCGTCTCCAGATGGATTCGGGGACCGACCGTTAGGCCTGTTCAAGGACGAAGAGGAGAATTGAGATCTGGTCAATGTAGGCGGAGAAAATTCTGATTGAGGCAGAGATTGGGGAGAGGCAAAATCCGACCGAGTGGCCGAGGATGGCGAGTTGAGTCCTGTCCGATTCGTGCTCGGAGGTGAAAACTCATTCCGGGCTTGGGTGGGCGGGGTAACCTCTTGAACGGGCATTGGCGGGGTCACAGTGGGAGCAGGTGCAGGAGGTGGTGGAGTACCAAGTACGACTGCTGGTACAGACCTTTTCATATTGCTGTTTGACTTCTTCGTGGGACTGCTACCGGATTCGTACATTCCCTCAGAAGCGAGCAGCTCCATCAAACTCTCCTTCTTCTGTCCCTTCTGCCCCTTTTGTCCGGCACCGCCGCCACTGAGAGCAACATTACCATCCTCATCCACTTCCTCATGTTCGCCAGGTTTTTCTTCGATGGTACTAGCTGCTCTAGCCTGTAGTTTACGTTGAGCGGAATCAGCTCTTGCTCTACCACCTACCCCGCTAGACACAGACGTAGAATTAGGTGTGGGCGATGATCGGATCTGAGGCGAAGATCGCGAAGGTACAGGAGACTGATTGGTGAATTCTGTGGTTGTTCCTGCTAATGGTGCATCTGTCGGTGGAACGGGAAAAGCGGATGGTTGAATCTGATCCGATTGGGCGATTGAGCTGGCTCGTGAGCGGGCAGTAGATTTTGGCGAGTCTGGTTGCAGCTTTTTGCGAGCTGCTGCTCCACCCTGTATCGTAGCATATCAAAGGAATATAGGATTAGGATTAGCCTTCGCTCCTAACACGAATCTATGGCCAATCGAGAGACTCACGTCGAAATTCTTGAGCCTGCTAGGCGTCAAGCTGACTTTCATAGTCTCCCCACTCCTGACCAAAGCGTCGAATTCATCCTGAGCATCCTGAGGGGATTGCTCCCCTTCTTCATATTCCATCGTGTCATGGAAAGCCCCCAACATATTCCGAGTATTGTCACTTAATACACTACCTGTCCTCTCGTGTCCATGGCCATTTCGCAGATGCAAGGGCAGTTTACTATTGGGTGAATTGGCTGATTTGCGAGATATTTGCGATCCTTTTCGAATAACTCCACCTGCTATCCCCCCGAACCTGTTAGTCTCGGTAGAAGAGCGGGGCTCGACCAATGGAGATGTGGGACTACCTCTTGCTAGATCGATGGAAGGATCTCGATGCTGGCCTATAGACACCCTCGAAGCGTGAGGGGAACCAGACATGGCGGGTGAAGATCGACCGCCATTGGATGGTCGAGAAGGGGTGGATCGCTTGTGCTTTGAGCCCGCTCTGATAGCTCCTTCAAGCTGTTCTTTGACTGCAGGTGTACACTAGAAATCAGCCACTTATCTCGGTGGATGCTGTTAGAACAGAAAGTGGTACTCACCCTTCATCCGCTTGAACATCCCCCATACGCTCTCGTCTTCGCACAGAGCTGTATACAGCTCTTGCGGACCGGCGATCGTGATTTCAGAGTCGCGTCCAACAACAGAAGCTAATTGCGACAGCACATGCTCGCAGACATGCCTAAAATGCTCAGAGTCAGCTTGATTCAACTTCCATTTCCGTTCACTGAATCCAAGCTCACTCGATGATAGCCGTTAACCACAGTGCAGCTGGCTCCAGGGTATCCTCTGAGCTATCCCCGCCTGCTTTCTTCCATGATAGCAGTACTTCATCTTCTGTAGCCTCGTCGAGCGGATCTTGCGGTGCGAGGGTCTACTCGCGCGACGCATGACAGCTAGAGTCAGCTTGAAGTGACCTACTCAGGAAATCTTTCAAGAAGCGAGTGGTTGGATGGAAAGCTGCTCACCGAGAACGAAACACATTTCAAACGCATAATCTCCACCGCCTGCTGCAGCGCAAAAACCCTATCGCCCCGCATCCCATTCCCTTTTCCATCAGGTGCGAAACCCTTACTCCCATCCCTTCCTTCCTGCCAACTTCTCAATTCCAATTCGGCCTCAGCAACAGCCGATCTACCCAAAGCCCTCACACCTGTACTTTCAACTTGTGGGACTCCCTTCTCGCCGCAGAATACACTGGGAACGCCCTCACGACGCAAGTCGAATGGGTTGAGGGATTGTGAGGCGGTCAGGATGGAGATGATGAGTTCATCGAGAAGGGCATTGAGGCATGATAGTGCCGGAGGAGAAATATGCGTTGGGCGAAGGTCGGAGATTAGGGCGTTGGCTGATAGAGAGGAGAGATAGGTCGCTGATTGTGCTGTAGGACGAAACGAGTCAACAGCGTAAGCATCTTCGTACGAGGAGGTGATCAGATGGAGATTATAGACAAACAAACTTACACGGCTGCATCTTGATCAACTGTTAACTCTAGGATTAACCCAGATCGTTGCACAGTCGCGACGTAGAGCTCTAGAATATGGCCAGTCGTGAAAAGTTGAACCAAGATGGAGACACGATAGTCAGCAAGTCTGGTCCGCTCGTTCTGGCGTATGGGACTTCTAGTCATGCCATATGCTCAAGCAGGTTAGAATGACTTCTCATCAACGGACTCACTCACCTTCAAAGGCAGGCAGGCAAGTAAGTTTGTACTAAGCCTTCCTGCACGATTCGCAGAATTCCTTCCGAGACTCAATGTAAGATATAGACCGCTGGCTGGAATGCGATGCGTTGTACGTTGTACGTTGTGCGTTGAAGAATGTACGTGATCGATAGCGTAATGGATGACGGGTAGACAGATAAATGAATGGTGTGTATTGTATTAGCTACAACACAGACCATATATAGACTTGAGATACAACACAACACATGTGCCGTCCTTTGCTGTTTAGCTTATGAATAGTCGAGTCATCGTCGTCAAGGTGGGTAGATAGACGGTAGTTGACAACGATAGCACTTACGCTACGCTTTGACCATGCTTTACTCGACTCAACTCACCAAATTGCGCTATAGCTGAACTAGCGGTATCAGACCAATCCAACGTATAATGTTTCTCTCCTCGCTCTACGCTCCTTCTGACTCTGTCTTCTTCTACCTGACGTTTCAGGTTTGACCCCTTATCTCACAATATCCTTATTCTCCTCTACTCGTGTATGCGTGTATGTTCACAAGCAGCGATAATATGAGACGCGAGTTGTATAGGGTATAAGGTAGAATGATCAAGGTTGTTTTTGCAAGGTTGTTTGACAACTGATGATTTATTGCCGAACGGGTTGAACAATAAGAAAGATCGACGAGGTACGACGAGTGCAGAGCTAGTAGTAGTGGGATACGGTAATCTGAATCAATCCTGATCCTGATTCTGATCCTGAAACTGAAACATCCATGGAAGGGAGTACTACTGGATTGGAATGAGTAAAGATACTCTTGCTGCGAGTGAATCGATCACATCTACTGTATTATGCGTTCAGTCAACGCCGTCGCTCCGGCTCCAACACCTCTTGTAGATTGTAAGGAAGACTGAGTGGAAGGCGAGGCACATTACCATCAAGTTACCTGAAAGAAAGAAAGGTACGGCGCGGGCGGCGCGCGGGAGGCAATAGCTGCAGCTATGTTAACCTTACAGCCTGTTAGAGCGCGCAGAGGAGCGATCGGGATTACATACCCATGTATGGACCCAGAGCTAGAGCTACTAATACGCGTTTCATGCCATTTGCCTTCAAATGTATACCTCTTTTGCTCATCCGCTGCGTATTTCTCTCCTTCCACTCTGATTCCTCTATTCACGTAAGAGAGAAGAATTCCCAGATGACTGATCAAACATGACATGCATGCATGTATGTGATGTGGTCTTATCCAAGCAAATGTCACTCCGCGCCACGCTACGCCCATAATGTTTGCCATTGGCGGCGATGGCCGTCAGTCTCCTTGGCGGAGAATGCCTCTATGCCCGCTTCGAATGAAGCTAAGTGACGCTCGAAGTCAAGCCAAAATCACATCCACTTGACTGACCCTCGGTACAGGTACAGATATCCGTCCATCACCTTCGTCACCACAACTATATCATACTTGAACGCATTCAGCCAAGCGCAACTATCAACCCATCGGTCTGTACCTCAGCCGTCGCATGAGCTGAGCCCAGCTCATACAATATGCCTCTCCGCGCTCGCTTGCCGCCCCTACCTCCCTCATCAACATGGTCGAAACACTTCCCCTCACGATACCTACCCATGTCCCCGGACCGAATAATGATTCGTAAATCACCAGGCCGGATTCTCCTCTCGAACCCGGCGCTATGCGATCATTTCGTGAGATCGTTAAAGCTGAGAGAAGGGGAGGTGGTCATTGATTCGTATGCTGGTGTAGGAGCTCTGACCAGGAGTTTGATCAGCGGTGGTGATAGTGTTGGCGAAGCTAAGAGATGGGATGGACTCAAGGCTGAGGATGAGGCCGGTGCTGATGCTGGTGCTGGCGCGGAAGGTGAGGCGGGTGGGAAGGCGAAGAAGACAAAGAAGAAGAAGAGGGATCCGAAAGAATTCCCTCTATGGTTTGAGGCTTTACCCCCTCCTCTGCCGGCAGGAGAACGACCGAAGGAAGATGAGAAGCTGGTCAAGCCACGCTTGGTGGTTGCTTCGGAGGGCTCGTCCGAGCTCTTGATAAGGGCATTCGACTATCCTCCGTCGCAGGTACATACAATATCGCATGCTGTAGCATCTGCTACATCGATCAGCGATACATCTTCGTCCTCGCCCTCGGGCTCGACCTCAACTTCAGACGGGCTTTCCGGTTCCGGTGAACTCCCTTCTTCTTCTTCATTAGCCACTGCTGGTCCAGCACAAGTTGGACCTCCAATCGTTCAATCAAAATACGAGCCTAACCTCCTCTTATCCCACTCAACATCCTACGTCTGGCCCACCTTGCCTTCCATCCTCGAATCCCCGCTCGTCTCGGAGCATCTACCAGTCTACGACGCCTCTGCTACCCCCGGACCAGATACTACCAAGCGACCGTGGGAAGCGCCCGAGCCGCCTATCACGCTCGTAGCGCAATTGCCAGACTCGAGTATCGGCGAGCAGTTGGCTGCTCAGTGGGTAGGCAGTGCTGTGGGTGATCCGGGACAAGAACGAACTTGGATTTGGGAGTGGGGCAGGTTGAGGATAGCCCTTCTTTGTGGCAAGTCGCTCTACGATGTGAGTGGTGTTGGCTTCATTACGGCCCAAATCAACTGAATCATTCAGGCTTGACTGTTACATATCGCAATGTCTGCGATTTGTCGTGATCATCTCATCCGTTATGCATGGTGCTTGATTGTGATTTGTAGCCAATGCTGATGTCGACCTTTTTACTTATTCAATAACTGTTCAATACCGTTATTACCGTCGCCGACCACAGCGTATCCTAGCCAAACCAGGCGATATCATAAACTGCAAACTCTCCATCCTCGCTCAGGCCTTGTTCGATATCACCCCCTTACCGCCATATCACCACGTCCAGAATGTCGACAAACAATCAAAATTCACCGTTGATCGACCTGTCAAATTTACTTCTCTCGCACCTAAATCAAATGCTATACCCATCGGAATGCCCAAACCAGCTCAATCTCCATCTCCCTCTGTCCTCCCCGGCAATGCTTCTTCTCACGACGCAGGAGCAGATGGGCAATTTGTCGGCGTTCAACAAAAGACGATAACGTATCCTGGCGATTTCTGGCCCCCTTCAACAACAGCCACCAAAGCCAAAGACAAACCCTTGAACCGACCACCCCTCCTTGGGTTGATGCTCGTCCCGAAAGTCGAATCGCCCATTTTGGCCGCACAGAAAGATACCTGGGATTACGTGATGCGTCGACTCTTCGTAAGAGATACTATGACTCTAAAAGATTCTATACCGAACTTGGCTTTCGGTGCGGAGATTTTATTGAAACGGATCAAAGAGGATGGAATGACAGTTGATGAGAAGACTGGTGAGAAGAAAATCAAGTGGAGAGGCGTACCGGTGGATGAGACGCGTGTTATCAGGGAATTGCATGTTGAAGAGTGGTTGAGGATCGTCGATGTGTTTGATAAGTGGGCTTTCAAACCTGATGTGAGTGGAGTGTCTCCTTACTCTCATTCAACATTCATTGCCTTGCTTTATTCGTTGTCTTTGGCCGTTCCCTGAATCCGTAAGGAGAACGATTCAGCTAACTTGTCCCTTTCCCTGTTGCTCTACATTTCCATCATCGAACAGAACCTCATCCTCGATTCTGGTAGTATGGACGAAAACATCCGAGAGCTCGGACAAGATTAAGCAAGCGGCTTTTGTTCGCGCACGCTGGCGTCAGGTCGGGCTCAAAGAATTCTCGTATGAATTTACGACACTAACCGTTCAGATCAATCAACTCAACAACCCATTTTCCCTTCTCCATGGACTCTGCCCTGTACAGCGCATACATCAGCTATTATACCCTGCACATCATATACCCAGACATATCAACTAGAACACAAAAAAGATTTCGTATCTCTTCAGCATACAAACACAATTCATGGCTTCCCATGCATGATATGCACCGAGTACATTACGTCTTGTCATGCTGCATCGAGACATATCATATCATATCGTATCATTTTATATATTCTATCTCGATAGGTTTCTTGAACATATTAGAGATTTAAATCTAGCTTCATATCAAGTATCACGAGGTGAAATCAAGATGTATCTTATCCTATCTCATCATCCACCAGTCACGGCAGAGTCGCAATGATGGCTCATAGCCATACATCTGTAATTATGTTGTCGCATCGCATCCACGTTATGAGCCATTGGCTCGTTTGTCCAAATCCGAATCCGTTTGGCTTTCTGGCGGTGTCAGGGGAGTGACTCGAGCAGCTAACAGCCCATTCTATCCTCGAATTGAGTCTTAAGGCTTTTTCAGGGTGTTCCACCTCTGCCTCGAACGGTACTTCGGCGACATATCGCTCGGTGAAGTTGGCAAGGTTTGTATTAAGCCTGGACTCAGGAGGCGGAAGTCGTCTGTTTTGGGGATTAAGCTTAATTGTCGGTCAAGAGGCAGTCGTGCATGAAGAGTCGACCTGGCGGTGCCAAAGATGTAAGGACCGCTGGGGGACATCGAGTGAATCGCGACGAATCGGCGACAGGGATAACTTTGAGAATGTCGGGTCGGATCAATTATTGCGGGACATTGGTTCACATGAAGCCGAACCGCATGTCGCATGTCGCATGTCGCATGTCGGGATGATCCAACCACAGCCTTAGAACTTTCCTTCTTATGGATTCACTTCGTCCTCGCCCTCCTTGCCATTGCCCGTACGTGCGTCATTGTGGCTATGCTCGGCAATCCACCGCCTGATACCTGTGCTGCCCATCTTCATCTCCTTGATCAACTTTTCATCGTCCACTCCATCTAAATCTAGCCCTTCGAGCCCTACACCACCATTGATTGTAATGGTCTCGACATCGTTTCCTTGGTTAGTGGAAGGAGGGGGCATTCCAATGACGTCCACAATCCATAGATCCAGCTCTCCCAATCCCTTTTCCTTACGAGTGATATTCACCGATTTCCCTCCTGATACCGTTTCGCGCGAGACTACCAGTGCTTGGATATTGGGATCGTATCGCGTTGGACCCAGTGCGTCTGTTATTTCCGCCGCGGCAATTTCCACGCCCGACGACGAACGACTCGAATCTGCGTTGGCGCCCGTAGTGATAATAGTACCGCGTGCATCTACTCCAAGCTTCTCTGATGACTGAGCATCGACAGCCTTCTCGTCTGTATAGTCGGGCAATCCAGAATCAGAACCAGAACCAGAACCAGAACCATGCCGAGCTTCGGCACCGATATAAGTCCCACCAAGCCTCAGAAGGAACCGCTGGACCTCGTCCAACCTCTCGGGCAGTTTCTGTACCAGCCCAGCATCTGATTTTGTACCGAGCAGAGAGTCAGACATGACCCCTACGATGATTTTGCGCGTGGTGAGGAAGAGGGCGAGATGTAAGAGGAGTTTGTGTGCCGCGTGGAGGTGGTCGAACGTGCCTCCTAGTGCTACGACGGGGTAAGAAGCGGCATTGCATTTCGTAGTGGCGGAGAAGGGCAAAGGCGTTGGCGCTTGGGTCAAAGTCGAAGTCGTTGAGCTTGGGTTCGGTACGGTATATGACGGTGGAAGAAATGAAGTGGGAGACTGAAGCGAATATGGTATCGACTGGGTTGGTAGACCGCCATGCAGTGAGCGTAGGTGAGCCGGTATCGACACTAATACAAGGAACGAGTAATACAAGGAACCAGTGAATAGCCATGTCAGCATATATGATACATGAGTGGCCGAGGCAGAGTCTAGCTCAGTACCGCTTTGGCAGCTTTCGAGATCATAGCCAGAATCTGGCAGTTTGGCTGATCGGACTTCAACTTACCTCCTTCAGCCAGTATTACCTGTATATCCTCCTTGCCATTTCCAGCTCCGGCCCCAGCTCCGGCGCCTACATGTTCCTTCGTTCGGAATAGCTTCTGCGCATAATCACCTTCTTCACCATCAAAATGTACTTCAACATCCATCAGAGGTCTCCCAGCTCTCATCTGAGCATACACAAGCGCAGTATACACTTTACACAAGAATCGCTGGAGCGTTGCGAAATGCCGTATTGGTTCTTGCTTCAAGCTCGTGTATAACTGCTCTTCAGCCTCATTTTCGCGTCTTGAGTTGACGGCGGTGTCAGGAGGAGTGGTGAAGAGAACTGTGAATGATTGGGTAGCTGACTGAGTGAGTGTGCTGGCTATCACGGGTAAGAGTGGTGTAGGGTTCTGCAGGAGCGATGGGGTGAAAGGGAGGAGAAGGATCGCTTGAACCGTCTGGGTAGTTGAGGAGGACATAGTTGATGTTTCGGACCAAGAGAACTGTATGTCGCGCCAATGAGCTCTACAAGAAGAGGCGTGCGGCGTTCAGGTCGGTGCGGACCACTGAGTCTTAGACTGCAGAAGGGTGATCTTCTTTATATTTGTGATTGTAATCGTAGAATCTAGATAGTTGACCTCACGAGCATGAGCAGCCATGGGATATGATAATCGCATCAACAACGTTCAACCACCCGCATGCACGTCTCACGCATCTCGACGTGATCGAGCATCATATCGTGTATCTGTATCTGTATATCCGGAGACCCCACAATCAGCTGCCATGTCATTTAATGCCACTCAAGCTAAGCTCGAAACTCCGACAAACTCCGCCTCCACCTTGACTGGGGAGTTACCACCATAGACGGACGGGTGCATTGTAATTGCAATTCTTTGTAAGCGTATGTATTGCGTTTGCATGTGTCCCTGAGCTGAGCTCTTTTGCTCAGTCAGCATCGTTGTATGGTGGTACATGGTGCATGGTTCATGGTGTATGTGCTGCTGCTGGGCTTGTGCCACCCAAACCATCTCTCTCATTCATGCATTCACTACACCGTAGCTCAGTCTCTTACCATAGGTCTACGGTACGCACTCACGCGGTGCATTGCTTGCTTACTTGCTTGATAATATCAATCATCTCCAATCGTCATTTTTCGACCTCCTTCTTCACCGTTGTCACTAACCACACACCACAGGTAAGAGTGAGTATCCAGTACCAAAATTTCTCAGCAGTCCCGCTGTGAGCATTCGATATCGGCCTGGCCAGCTTGGGATGGAAGAATGGATCAAATATGGGAGGAGTAGGAGAGGGAGAAATATTTGTTAGGGAGGGTTGAGGATGGAGGCTATGGAGGGAGTAGTCAAGGGGAAGAGCGGATGATAGCGGCGAAGAATGCAGGACGAGACGGACTCAGTGGAAATGGAGCACACGGACCTCGGAGAAGCCTGTGCCGTCCAAGTTCAGTGGGATCATGGGCTATAGGCTATACCACTGGGAAGGACTACTGCACCCAGAAAGGCTGCATGACCGACAAAAAATTATAGGATGGTTCAAGTGCTGACTCACCCTCGTTCATCTTGTAGTTAGTCAAAATGGGTCGACGTCCCGCTCGATGCTACCGATACTGTAAGAACAAGCCGTGAGTTGGGGTGGATCATTTTCGCTTGGACAGCGTCTGCTGGTGATGGTCGGAACGCGGGTGAATCGAGCATGGCGATGAGCTCGGAAGGGGGCGCTGCAGTGGAAGACGGAGAAGGGATCATTTGGGGAAATGCGTTGCTGGCACTGCGCCGCGCTGTTCTGTGGGTGAACAACCATGCTGACAGTGTTCTCTGCTTTCGTTCACTCCCATCAGTTACCCCAAGTCTCGATACAACCGAGGTGTCCCCGACCCCAAGATCCGAATCTACGACTTGGGTCGAAAGAGGGCTTCGGTCGACGACTTCCCCTTCTGTTGCCACTTGGTCTCTGACGAGTACGAGCAGCTCTCCTCGGAGGCTCTCGAGGCCGCTCGAATCTGTGCCAACAAGTACATCGTCAAGACCGCCGGTAAGGAGGCCTTCCACATGCGAGTCCGAGTCCACCCCTTCCACGTCATCCGAATCAACAAGATGTTGTCTTGTGCCGGTGCCGATAGGTGAGTTTGAGTTCGAAGTGTTTTCATCATAAAATCATGACATGTGGTCATATCTTTTGCCTTCTCGGTGGGCTGCATAACCGCAGAGCTTTTGCTGACTAAGCCTGGTCTTTTTCCTTTACTCCTATCCAGATTGCAGCAGGGTATGCGAGGTGCTTGGGGTAAGCCTTACGGCTCCGTCGCTCGAGTCAACATGTGAGTGTGGTGTTTTTTTTTTTCTTTTTGTTATAATTCGGATCCGCAGGAGGGTGGAGCGGTGGGGTGCGGGATTTGCGTGAATCAGCCAAGCTTTGTTCAAAGCAATGATTTTTGATCATGGCTTGGCTTGACTCATGTCCGTCACGTGCCTTACCTCTCCTACGTCTCTTGCCTCTCCGGTTGTCATGTTTGTGCTTGCAGCACTCGTTCACTCGCTGACGCTCGTGAACTCGTGTAGCGGCCAGGTCCTCATCTCCATCCGATGCAAGGACTCCAACAAGGCCGTCATCATCGAGGCCCTCCGACGAGCTCGATACAAGTTCCCCGGACGACAAAAGATCATCGTCTCCAAGAAGTGGGGTTTCACTCCTCTCGACCGAGCCGACTACGAGGCCCTCAAGTCTCAGAAGCAGGTCGTCAACGACGGTGCTTACGTCCAGTTCCTCAAGCCCAAGGGTAACCTCCTCCAGAACCTCCGAACCGCTCAGCGAGCTTAAACGGATCGACCGTCTTTTAAAATCAAGTACGATCGGTTTTGTTTTGTTTGTTCGATAGGAGATAGGATTAGGAAGCTCTAGGACTCAGGGATTGTTGTACTGCCGCAAACCCGCATCTCGGTTGATAGTCGATAGCATGGGGATGTTTATGCATCGGCTTGATACGACACGAAACGATAGGTTACGATGTGTGAGCATGATCATGGGGTATTCATGCCCTTGTGGCCATCTGGAGACCTTAGGGTCGCCCGGGCTTGATCAAATAAATTGGTCAAATATCGAGCTCAATCTGTGACATCCTTTGTTAGCCTCGGGGGAATTTTCCCATACTAACACTCACTCACATCCAACCATCCCTCCCGACGGGCGGCGAGAATAAGCATGGCTCTGCGATGCGATGAGAATAACAGAAAGCAGCTTGATTAGATGATGGTGATATCGTCGTGCGTGCTTCCCTCGAGGAGACAGAGCAGAGCAACAACGGCCTCCCACCAATAAGGGACCCGCTCATTCGGATACCGGAAGTGGTCCCAAGAACAAGAAAGAACATGCATGACCTGCCGAACACCCTATTGTTTGGATCTTTCAAGACGTCATGTACAGTATGCATGCTGTGTAGTGTTTGTCATATTTGTCATATGAATGATAAAATGCTAAGATATCCCCTTTTACTCTTCCATTCGGTCCTCAGCAGCAGGTGCGGCAGGTGCAGCAGGTGCACAGTGCACACACAGGCCTGTTTCTCTCTTCGTTCTCAATTGTTGTTGAGTGATGTAAGTATAAATACAAAATGGTGATAGTAACGTTGCTGGTGATGCAGTATATACAGTGTGTCTAGTCGCATGATGCCCAATGATACTCGCCGCAGTACTACGCTGAGCTAAGTCCAGCAGCATCTGGACTTCAATAGACTGGTCAAGCCGACTCTTCCTAGGCAGAGGCAATGATATCCCTCCCAGCTGCTTCAGAAGCAAATCCAAGGCCTAGACCCAAACGAAGAGATGGATAGTTAGTACCAGTACATGAGCGAGTACATGAACGACCGAGGCTTGAGGTTGGGGTTGGGCCAGCGTTTGAAACTAAACTCACCATAACCCATGTTGATGGCGAAATCTCTCGAACGCGTACTTCGAGCTGGATCTTGCGGTGGGACCCAAAACTCGTCGATAATCGGTATTTGCAGGAGGTTCATCTATAGTGTTCACCATAATCATTTCAGCTCAATGATATGGTATGGTACGTGCTGGCTTTGCCACAAAGCTTCACCGTCACTGTGTACATGGGAAGGAGATGGAGAAGAAGACCACAGATTTGTTGTTGTATGTTGTCAGACGAATTAACGCTGAACTCAAAACTCACCTTTGGCGTAATGACGATCATGGTATTCGTCTTGACTTCCATCCAATCGCTTCGTTCAAAAGTCAACGGCTCACTGGAAATCATGATGATATTCTCCCTCTTGTCGGCCTTTGTCATTCGATAAAGACCACCTTCTTGGTATTCGTCAAATGATGTGCCCGAGGAAAAGAAGAGTGAAGATGCCTCGGATGTCCGCGAGGAGATGTATCTGCATGGCAGGGACAGCGAATCAAACCGAAGACGGTTGATCAGCTTTGACTTGAAGTTACGGGTCAGGTGTGGAGACGACAGAATCTGATACCGCGAGGATCAATTGAGAAATTGGTAGATTAGTGTATAGCTCACCTCGTCGCTACGACAGTCTCGCCATCGGTGACAACAAAATTCATCAAACTGGGCCCAGTCTGTTCGCAAAGGAAAGATCAGATATCAGCTTGTCTCTGTCGTCACACGTTAGACGCCTTTGCTCTAGCCTAACTCACAATCCCCGCTTCTTTCGATAACTTGTTGATGAATTGGATAGTCTGCATCATTGCATCTCGGAGTTCGACATGGGTAAAAGATCGAGCGTGTGGGTCTTTCAACTGTGAACATGTATGCACATCAGCTAAGCGCCCTTTCGGAGGATATATGGAGCAACAGAGCAGAGCTGACTTTTGAGAGGAAGATCATGAAAGCCCATTCCGAGTCTGGCAACAGAAACAAGAATCAGCTAGGCGATCAGGGAGTATCATAAGCGATGCAAAGGTGGCTCACCTGTATAACCCGAGGGGTAGAGAAACAGCTCCTCAGGCAATGATTGTTGTACGGCCCTCTTGATCTTGCGGAACTCGTTGATCTCGCCATTGTGCATCCACATGAGCTTGTCGAACATCCAGGGATGACAGTTGTCCTCGCTTGCTGCGATATCATGCTCCGTCAGTTGTTGAGCCATACTTAAGTTGGAACAAGCCGGTGGGTATATGGCAAGGTCGAAGGGACTCACGGGCTCCTGCCATTGTCGACGCTCTCACATGTGCACTGGACAGGACAAACGGTGATTAGATCAGCTTCCACCATGTCAAGCATGGACATTATCAACACAGCTAACTTACAATACGAGAGAACTTCGGATCTTCTCGGCGAGTCGAGTCAAATTTGCATTGCTCCAGGCCTAACCGCTCGAAACAGGCAGGTCAGCTTCTCTGCCCACCTCGAGTTCAGATGGTACGAGGACCACTCACCGGTGAGATAGATTTGAACAAACAAGGTCTCTCGTTCTCCAGCGCCATCTCCTCAGCCCTCGCTTCAAGTATTTCAGCAGTCTGCTTGTCCAACCCAGTGAACGGGTCGATCTCGAGCTCCTTCGTAGGATCATTCGAGACTAACGGGGGAGATGCATCCGGCATGTAGCCCTGATTGTGGCTGTGAGAAGCATGAGGAGCGCTCGTAGGCTCCGGTGGGGCTGGGATATTGGTCGGTCGAGGGACTGCGGGAGCAGCTAGCAGTGGGAGGGGGTCGTACCATCCTATTCCGAAACCGTCGGCCTATATATATATATCACATCGAGATATTTTGAACATATGTATGCAGAACAGTGCGGTAGGCGGTAGGCGGTAGGCATACTAGTTGCTTCTTGAAGGGTGAATGTGTGATGGGTCCATACTCACGTTCATGGGACGACTACTTGGCATTCGCAATTTACTCTCAAAAGCCTGATTGATGATACTATGTCTTGGTTTCGTTACTAGATGCGACAGTTGAATGGGCTCAGTGCCCTTGTATACGAGCTAGATAAGTGAATGGTATTAGCTGCAGTTTTCTAGATGACCACTCTTATGCTGTAGCTTTGCGTTTGTGCGATATAATTTCGCCCGTGAAAGAAGTGGGTTCATGGTGTATGGTGTGTCGCGAAGAGGGTCAGCTGCACTTACAAAACGACACATTGTGCTCGAGGGAGTATCGAGGTTTATTCCTTTCCTGCCTGTATTTGAGAGTTGAATCGTAGAAGCAGGACCGAGATATCGTTGATTTGATGGATAGAAGCGACAAAGTGGATGGTTATTGCAAGCTAGCGATCTAGCGATATTTATATACCCATCAGCCCGACTGTCCGAACGAAGACTGATGACCCCCAGACCCAAAGGTTCGAAGGCGGACGTTGATCGACATGAAAGGATAGCAAGGATGTCGTGCTCACAGGTCTTCCTCTTCTTCTTCGACTTCTCGTCCAAGCGCTATCGTTTACCTGTCTAGAAATTTTCAGAGTCTGTACCGACGATTGATTGGTAAATGGATATCAAAGGATCGTTGGCTAATCGTGAGAACGATGTGTTGTACGTTGTCTATGACTGATGCTGCTGAGCTTATGCTGATTGTGATCGTAATTGTGATGGTGATGGTGATGGGTCCTTTGATGTTGTCGTGCGATGCTGCAATTGATACAAGCTCTAGATAGATATGTTTAACCCATACACATTGATCTTATCTCACGATCATATCTTCGTCACCAGCATCATCATTAATTGCCATGCACTTGCCGCTTACTTCGCTTTCTATTCACCTGGATCGCACCCAGAGATAACGAATAACCTTAGCTAGGCAGCTTGCAGCTTGCCGATCATATCTCGAGTCCAGTATTGGGAATAACAATAAACCATTGGATATCGTGGGTCACGCGTGGCTGATCGTGTATAGCGAGTCACGTGATTATCCGATGCGAGCGCGCGAGTTGAACCAGTGACGTGCCTGACCATCTCGTTGTCTTGCCCACTGCTGCTGCTGCTCGTTGTTTCGTTGTCCGTCTCGTCGACAGCATGATCACCACCAACACTAACAACGCTCCTGCTTACACCTATATGTCCACTACAATACCTTGAGTGATTATCTGCTTGACGATTCTACTACTATAGCATAGAAAATCAATCTCTCATCTTTACCTTCTTTCTTGCTTATCTGCCAACTCTACACGTTTCAGCCATGTCTACCCGAGCTGTAAGTTGCTTGATCTCCCTCTGTCTCTTTGGCCCAGAACATGTCGTCCGACCAACTTGTGTTCCTTGAACCCGGCTGATATCCCGCATTATCAACTTCTATTTAGATCGTCAAATGTATGTAATCTCCCGCGTCCAGTCTGTTGACCAAGGTATTAACATTTGAAGGCCGATTGCTGACCCGGTGCTCATCGCTTGACCAGACGTCTTGTCAGGCGACACCGTTGTTGTCCGACCTAAAGAGGTGCCCGCCAAGGGCACTGCAGCCAAAGAACGGTGAGCTACCATAGACCTAGGGAATCCACCAGGGATCAAACAAGCTGACTGATCTGGCGATATATCGGGCAGAGTCCTTCACATTGCCGGTATTTCAGCTCCCCGATTGGGTTCATCGACCCGAGAGGATGAGGTATGTCTTATGTCTCCTTCATCACTGCTCAAAGACCACTGTTGATTTCGAGTGCTCATTCCTATGCGATATAGCCTTATTCATTTTCAGCCAGAGAGTACCTTCGGGCGTTGCTCGTAGGCAAAGAAGTAGCTTTCACCGTCACGCATTCACTCAGCTCCAACGGTCCTGTAAGTCAGCCTTGTCAGATCTTCTTAAGCTATACAAGTGATTCGCTGGGCCGTTGATACAGGGCTGATCTCATGTTTGACTCGGGGTAGGGCCAGGACAGGGAGTTCGTATCCCTCTTGATCGCGCCTGCTGGACCTGGTCTTCCCCCTCAGGAGGTAGCTGCCCTCGTCCTTGCTCAGGGCTGGGCCAAGATGCGAGACGGAGTAGGAGAAGGTGACGAGGCTGTCAGGTATGTCTCCTAGTCGATCAGCGCACCCATTCTGACGTAGCTGACCTGATGTTGGTTTTTAGACGACTTGGTGCTGAAGAAGCGAAGAAGCGAGAGTCATTGAGGGTGGTTGAGCAGCAAGCCAAAGCTGAAGGCAAGGGTATCTGGGCTGAACAGCCTGAAAGCGTGAGTCGGCGTTTCATCACCGCTTGCACTAACTCCAAGGCTGATGACTTTGACGCGCAGCAACGAACCGTTTCTTTCCAAATGCCCGCCGACCCTCACGCTTTTGTTGCCGAGAACAAAGACAAGGATATCGATGGTAAGCTTTAGGATTATCTGTGACCAGTGCACAGGATAACCAAGCTGATATCACTGGATGTTATCGAACGTAGCAATCGTTGAGCAGGTCAGGGATGGTACTCAGCTTCGAGTGAGACTGCTTCTCGACGAAGAGAACCACCAATTCGTCAATCTCACTCTCGCCGGAGCCAAGAGCCCTCGAGCTTCCTTTGGTCGGGATGGAGATGTCTCGCTTTCTGAACCATGGGGTGAAGAGGTGAGTTCCTCCTGTATCGTTAACTCACGATGGACATATGAAATGACGCTGATAATATGTCTCAAATCGTAGGCCAAATTCTTCACCGAAGTCCGAATGCTTCAGCGAGCCATCAAAGTCCAGCTTCTCTCAGCGCCTATGACTCTTGGCGCAGCTCCGTTCCAAAGCGGTCCTACCCCGGCTGCTGCCAATAAGCCTCCTGCTACATCCAACGGTCTTCCTGCGCCTACCGTCGGTGGTGCGAGCGTAATCATCGGTATCGCGTGAGCTATTCCAAATCCCTCATAATACCATAATAATGGAGTACTGATCGAATTTCGATATAGCAAACACCCGAACGGAAACATCGCCGAGTTCCTATGTGCTGCCGGTCTCGCTAAAGTCATCGATGTGAGTCTCACACCCAGACTCCGTGGGTTTCCACACATGCTGACTTTTTTGATACAGTGGCACGCCGGCCTTCTCGCTCCTCACGGTGGCCTGGACCGTATTCGAGCTGCCGAGAAGGCAGCCAAAGACAAGCGACTTGGACTCTGGGAGAACCTCGGCGCTTCCAAGTCATCAACTACCAACGGTTCTGCACCAAGTGCCCAAACGACAAAGGGTCAACAATTCGACGCTACCGTCGTCCGAGTTTGGGGATCGGACCAGATTAGTGTGGTCGCAAAGGGTGACGATTCTGGTAAAGAGAGGAGATTGCAGTTCGCTTCCGTTAGAGGACCTCGGTAAGTCAGCTGTCGTCAGGAGCAGTGGTCTGCACGCAGATTCAGCTGACTGACGTGATTTTCGTGTCGTAGAGGTACTGATGCCAAGCAGACCTACTGGGCCAACGAGGCGAAAGAGTGAGTTTCGCTCTTCCGTACTATGCCTTAGCCTTACTCTGCTAAATCAAGTCATCTCCTCAGATTCCTTCGGAAACGACTTATTGGCAAGACTGTACAGGTACATATCGACTACATCAAGCCCCGAGAGGGTGATTACGAGGAGCGAGAATGCGTCACTGTGCATTACGGTAACCAGAACAAGTGAGCTAGCTAACTACATGAGATGCAAGTGATCGCAAGCTTACGGTGTCTTGATAGCAACATCGCAGAGCAATTGATCGAGAAGGGTCTCGCGACTGTTTTGCGACATAAGAGGGATGATGAGGATCGATCATTGGAGCTCGACAAGTTGATTGTCGCGGAACAGACGTATGTCAGCTTGCGTAACCGTCCCGGTCCAAACTTTGGTGCAACAGCTAATGAAATGTCTTTTAGCGCTGTCGCCGAAACCCGAGGTCTACATTCCACTAAAGACGTCTCCCTTCCCCGTATTGTCGATGCCTCCGAATCTGGTTCCCGAGCTTCTCAGTACTTGCCCTCATGGAAAAGAGCAGGCAAACACGCCGCCGTTGTGGACTTTGTTTCAGCCGGATCTCGATTCAAGCTGTTTATGCCTAAAGAGAACACCAAGATCACCTTTGTTCTTGCTGGTGAGCTTTCCCATACATTGTCGAACACTCGGTGCTGTAAGCTCACATTATCTTTTTGTGATAGGTATCCGAGCTCCCAGGACAGCCCGGAGCGCCAACGAAAAGTCTGAGCCGTTCGGTCCTGAATCGCTCAAATTCGTTTCCAAGTACATGCAGCGGGATGTCGAGATTGGTATGTTTGCTTACACATCCGCAGTCGTGTGTTCTGGAACGTCAGCTGATCTCCTTACGATGAACAGCCTTTGATAGCACCGACAAGTCTGGTGGTTTCATCGGTACGATGTACGCTCCCGGCGGTGTCAATGTCGCTGTCGAGCTGGTCCGAGAAGGGTGAGCTATTCGCTCGTAATGCTGTACAACACAGTGAAAAGCTGATTTCATTGACCGAATAGACTCGCTTCCGTCCACTCATATTCCGCTGAAACACTTCCTTTCGGCCGAGATCTCAACGCAGCCGAAGAAGAAGCCAAGAAAGCTAAGAAGAACGTGAGTTGGTATTGCCATGGTCCATTCGCTTTCGCCTTCAGCTGACGTAGATTCCTACGTAGATTTGGTCGACGTATTCCGAGGAAGACGCTTCCGCTACTCAGGCTGTAGACGAGTCTGCTGCTCTCGCACCTGATTATCTCGATGTCTATGTCTCTAGCGTCAAGGATTCTGATCCCTTCGGGTTCTCAGTTCAGGTTCTCGAAAAAGACAGTAGGTGGTCCTTTCTACCTTTTGATTTCCCAACCAATAAAATCGACCTAGCTGGCTATCTCTCATGTATACAGTACCTGGTCGTCATTTGACGACCTCGATCAAACGACTACTGGATCGAAGCTGACTTTGGCCTGTCTCGTCTCATATCGTGGTATTAATCTTAGGCGTAGCAAGCTTGGAAAAGCTCATGAGCGACTTTTCGTTACACCATCGACAAGCTTCCTCAGCCGCTCCAGCGGGTTTCTCACCCAAGACTGGTGAATTGGTTTCAGCCAAATTCAGCGAGGACAACCAGTGGTGAGTATATTGAGATATCAATCCAGGCTCAGTATTCTCCCTACTCTGTGACAAACAAACACACACCGTCTCTTTCTCTTCCTGGATCACCCTACGGTGGCCAGAATTGTCATATGCGTAAGAGATCCAGGAGGTGTGTTTGGCTGATGTGCCGTTTGTGTCTGATAGGTACCGAGCCAAGGTGAAGCGATCTTCAGCTATCAAGAAAGAAGCGGTACTGTACTTTATCGATTACGGAAACGAGGAGACTCTACCTTTCTCTCGAATCAGACCATTAGATAGCAAGTTCAAGAGCTTGGCCGGACAGGCTAAGGAGGCGAGATTAAGGTAAGTTGTAGTATCTCATACCATCTATTCCCCTTTCCCTCCACTCGTTTCTTACCGCTTCGCTCGGATTCGCTGTCAAGTGGCGTAATTGACCGATTGACCGATCATGCGACCATGTCATTGTCTTTTGACAGTTTCATCAAGCTCGTCCCGCGATCAAGCGAATACGGCGGCGATGCTTTCAGGCGATTCAACTACCTCACCGAGGGACGAAAGCTCATCGCCAATGTCGATCAGAAGGAGGGCAACTTGTTGCACTTGAGATTGATCGACCCTGCTGATCCCAACGCTGCGGATGATCCGTTGGCCTGTCTCAATGCGGACCTTGTCCGAGAGGGTGAGTGTCCAGCGAGCGAGCATCTACTACAGTGCTTTTCCATGCATATATGGACTGCGAGGGAGCATCACGGAGACTGCAAGGTAGTGGTTGGTATGGCGATTGACGTTTCTTTCTTCCCCGCATAGGCCTCGCGACAATCGACAAATCATGCAGATATATCAACTCATACCCTCAAGTTCTTCGAAAGCTCCAAGATGGTAAGCTGGCTCAGTTGCCGTGTTCAGCGGTTGTGAACGAATAGCTTATCTCATTGTACTGTGTATCGTTATAGCTACCGAGGGTGCTAAGCGAGATCGACTTGGCATTTTCGAGTGAGCCAAGTTTCAGCGACTGATCGTCTGGGCCTGAGCTTTAGCTAACATATCTACTCGTATAGGTTTGGCGACGTCTCCGAGGACTAAGACACTAAGACCATAGTAATCTCGCATCACAACTCCACCCTTGCCCCTTATTCTCGCTCAAACCAAATTCCAAGTTCCGAGATTGAACCTCGAAAGAAACCCTCAAGAAATGCATACAGTACAGATGCGCAAGACAAACGAAAGCAAACGAAGAATCAAAACAACAAGATGGACCAACCTTGAGCTACGGTATTTGCATGCTTTACATCCGGGCCGTGCGGCAGTTTACAATTTTCTGAATATGTAGCATGAACGATGCATTGAACGCAATATGTCAAGATCTCTCACCTCGCTCGCCCGCTTGTTTGCTGTGCTGTGTATGAGATCGTGCTAGCAAAGGCTGTACTCGTCTCGTACTGTACAAGTACCTCGTTGAATTTGGCAGCGCGTTGGGTGCTACTGCACTCGTACGGTATACTCGTATGCGGCACCGACATCAGACAGAGTACTCGTACGCAATTGAGCCTCCATTGGGATATGCAGACAGGTATAATACAAACTGTACACTAAGGCAAGTGGCGATCCGACTGCTGTACTGTACGTGTGCCACAGTCGAGTCAACCGTTGAAATTGATGGTGGTTATAATGATGTTGATGGGAATGATGATGATGATGATGATGATGATGATGATGATGATGATGGTGATGGTGATGGTGATGGTGATGGTAATGGTGATTATATTGGGCACCACGAGACGAGGGGATCAGTGCGTCAACCATCTACCATCAAGTGATGTGTGTTGTGTGCTTCTTTTTCGCTTTCACCTTGCCCTATAATGCACCACGACATCTTCTCCTTCTTCATGATACGCTTTTCTTCTTAAATACTATACGAGTACGAGTACTCTATCTAATTATCGAATTATCGAGTAAGACGCATATGACGACAAACCTCCTCAGAACCCAGCCTAATCGCTCCTCAGCAGCCCAGAGCAGACGATGTTATTCACACCAACAGCGATCTGAACAGGAACATTCCAGATACAGTACATATCGTCATCATGCAGCCTTATCAACCCCAATCTCCTTTCCACGACTTTCAGATGCACCCTCGATCCCAGCCCCAGCCTCAGCCTCAACCTTAACCTCAACACCGATCCCATCCCCAACCACAATACTATCAACAGCCTCAAGGATATTTTACCCATCAAATCACCTATGTCGATCCATCAGGCTACTCTCATCCTATTTCCTCAGAATATTTCGATCAGAATTATCTGGACGATCTGGACCAACAACCATTTTCCAATGTCCCGCCAAACCCACCTTGGTACGCAGTACCTCCTCCTCCTTTACCAGCATTCCCGTTGGGCCACCTTGACGATCTCCACCATCACCATCAAGGGGAATACGATCTCCGCCCGTTCCATCAAGCGATAGTCCCTCCAATTTTGAGTGGAAGGCCACTTGAACTTGGAGAGTACGAGTATCCATATGAGATAGACCGAGAACGAGAACGAGCACGAGACCGCTGTCACACCGATGTATCTGAACATCATGCTGGGCAAACAGGACACCTGCAACATCAACAGTATCGGATCACCAACAACGGTCTCGCTCACGCCCGACCCATACCGACAGGCCCAAGGGCCTACTGGCCCTCTCGTGTTACCAATATCACTACCCAGCCCCATACCCCTCCTAAACATGTACGAGCCCCTGAACCTTCTCCTCGAAGCCAAGTGATGCGTTTGACAGATTCAATGGAGCGACCAGCTCTGAAGAACGAAGATACAGCCAAGAAAGCCAAAAACGCTACTCGTTCGGCAAAAGTCCAAGCGAAACTCAAGGCGGAAAAGGCCCGAGTCACTTCGGTGATACCTGGCGTTTTTGCTGATACCGGATCAACCGGATCAACCTCTACCCGAACCGCCCAGAACAAACCCACCAACAATAACCCTTTGATGAACCAATGAACCACGTCCGACGATCGTGGTGGAAAGACGTGGAACCAGTATCAGTCGCGAATGTGAACCACCTCCAGCCTAAGAGCAAGAACAAGCGAGGTGTCCCACCCCATTTTGACATGCACTGCCACCGATACTCTAAGAGGCGCTTCTCAGAAAGAGACGATGGCCACAATGATAGTGAGAAAGCTGATGAGCACCAGATTTCTCGAATGAGAGCTTGGCCACCTGCGTCTTGGCCAGACGAGACGAAAACAGAAGCAGCTTGACCTCTCACCCCTTGCCCTTCGGAAGGCGTAGATCAAGCTGGAGGAGAAAAGACAATGATGGTTGCGTCGGAGAGAGAGTATGGTGATGATGTAGCTCGTGCATTGAGGAAAGCGGCTTGGATCAGATCTACTGGACAGAGACAGAATCCCTCGAAGGGAGTGAAGGATGCTACACCGCCACTACCGGATTATATCCCTTTCTCGTCATCGCCGCCTCCCCCGCCGGTCATGGCCCCCGAGATACACGTCAAGCTCTCAAACAGATTCACTCCGGCATTGAAGCCAAAGGACCAAGCCCTGAAGGCACAGCAGCTATCTGCCGAATCTTACCCGAAGGAAAAAGAAGGAGTCGGATCATCCGGCGTCCAAAAGATAGGCGGCTCTTACATCTCACTGTCAACTACGAGCTTGCCTGTACCACCGATCATCGCCACGACTGAGGGAAAAGAAGAAGAAAGCGGTCAAGCCAGGGCGGAAAGGCATAATCGCCTTCAACAGCAAGCAGCTGCAAAACGAAGGGGTCTCACACTCGAAGAATACTTGAAGAAGAAGAAAGAAGACAAGTATAAGGGAGCGCACGCAAATCACAAGGATAGGGCTGTAATGGGGTCTAAGAAGGTGAAAAAGGTTGATACGCAAGCCGTCAGAGCGAAAGCGAAAGCAAAGGCAGTGGCAAAAGCAGACGCGGAGAGGGAGATCGGGTTGCTTGTTAATGGTTTGGCTGCGGCAACTTCTCTTGAGAGTCGAGTATAGTACTCGAGTAAATGATGCGGGGGATTGAATTGGATTGCAGTGGAGGGTTGACAGCGCTTTGACTCAAGATTGACAAGGAGAGGGTGCTTTGTGTGTCGCATACGATATAGCGGTGTAAATAAGCGCATTTGTTAATGTTGGGGTACTAGAGCCGTAACTTTGAGAAGTTGGCGCAAAGTCGTACTGGTTCAAGCATACAGTATATGTACTGTCATACTCGTAGCCTACTCAAGGGGGGTTATTCGATACTATAGGTAGATCAATCCATTCAGCAAGGAGAGGGCCTTTTCAGAATACAGTATGTTTTGTGCCATATCACAAGCACACTTCAAGTGGAGCCATCACGAGTACGAGTACGTGTAGTGTAGCCCCCATTGAGTGACGAGTTAATGCTTGTGTATATTTAGAAGTGCAGTTCGCTTTATACAGTTATAGTAGCCTCTTTTATACCTTTGAACCTATCGCGTGTCCCATCGTCATTGTGACCCGGAAACCATATCATATCAAGATTTCCTGTACTCTACAGCACGCTCACTGTACCTGGAATCTGTGCAGATCTAATCTCCATAAACATATCCTACAAGTGCAGTATCTCTCACTTAATTGACGAGGAGGGGCAGAGCAGAGTACATACATTGATCTCAGCTCCGCATCAGATGGATCGGCTACTATACTCGCCATGGAACTGCGGTCTACCCTCCTGTCCTCCTGCCCTACTCTCCTAATCGAGCACCCGCCAAATTTACCATAAGTTGTCACTTCAGTACAGGGCGCATAAAAGACCTCGATACAGCCACACAGGAATCTGACATGTCTACTTGCTCGTGAGGCACTCGACTGCATCTCCCATCTGGGAGTATACAGCCCCAGATAGGAAGGATTTGCAGTACCCGTACTGCATGAGTACTGGATGTACCTTACGTGTGATTGCGCACGGTGCCACAGTTATTCGTTCTGATGTCAGGTGGCAGTTGAATTCCTCGTACAAGCCCTCCATTCTACATTGCTAGAGTGATATACTGTATGTGCAGTAAGGTATACAGTACAGTCTCCTGTGCGCTGGACTTGTGCATACTGTATACTGTCCAGAACCGTACAGTAATTACTGTATGGTACCATTTGCCACGAACTGCACAGTGGAATAGTTTCCAGTCCGAATGACCATCTTCCATCACACACTACTGTACCCTATGTGCTTAAACCCTCATTGTTGGTAATTTTAGACGAGTGACTTGAGTATCCTATCTTCTTTATAAAACTTTCCTTGCGGTACAGAACATGCAGTACATATAGGCACTATAGTATACCGCCTATATACAGTGGCCCTCATCTTCCTTCTTATGTGGCTTGATCGATCAAAGCGAGATCTCATTTTACCCCCACTCCTCCACTCTGTCCTATTCGAGTGACACCTCCTTGAGCCGAAGACATTTTTACTGATCCCCACATCCAGTCAATGTTTGTAACTCCCTCGTTCGGCTCCTATTCACACCTTCTTCGCGTGCGCATACTCTTTTCTGTTTCCTTGTACTATACATCACCTCTTTTTGCATATCGCCAAGCCAGAAGATTGCGGTTCGCATCTCCACCATGTCCAATCGTCCGGTCTCGGACTTGGACCCGAACTCGGCCCTCCGCAACCTCCTTGATATCGACAGAGCGACATTATTGCTCAACAAATGGGAAGAAGTTGAAGACGACGAGCCGATGGATATCGACCAAGATCTCTATCCCATCTCCCACGGCGACGATACGAGTGATGCTCACCCAAAGTCCATTGCTGTCGCCGGACGAAATAGCAATTCCGACAGCGATGAGGAGAACCAACTGTCAAAGTCATACCAACCAACCTTACTGTACTCATACCCAACTTCCACAATTCAGCGATACGTAACATCTGACACCTGCGAGCCACGACGACCCCTCGTGCTACCCATCGTCAGACGTAGATCGACCTCGACATCGGCCGCGTTTTCGTCATCAAGCTCTTCGATCTCGTCTACACTGAGCCATTCACGCTTTATATCCAGACTGTGTCGAGAAGCGACCTCGAAAAGCAGTCCAAGCCCGCGTTCACCCTCGACCTCAAGCTCAAGCTCAAGTCCAATGTTGAGTCCAAGCTCGAGCATAGACTTAGCTTGGGTCAGGCCGACCTGGCGCGTGCGAGAAGAGATACCTCCGACCCACGCCCGGCACCAAGTGGAAATCGAAGATCTTTGCTTGAAGCTTGAAGGAGGTATATTGTTCAGACGTGAAGAGCCGCGCAGAACCCTCGATTCCAATTCCGATTCCGAATCTAGAGGATCGATACCGGCGGGTCAGTACCCCTCGCCAAGAGGGGTCAGAGTCGATCATATAGATACAAGTCCTGAGCCGGACAAGGCTCCATCAGCAACGTCACGAGGAATACTTCTTACTACCTCGCTTACAGAGAGACATATAGAGACACCTGCATCGGCGTCGAAACCTTCAATTCTTCCCAAACAACTAGCGCAAGTCCCGTGAGTGGAGCAAGCGAGCTTCTACCGCCACCACCACCGCCTCCAGACCTGACAGGTGGCAACGCGATACGAGTCCATCTTCCACCTCGCCCCCAATTCGTTGGCGCAAACGTCCCTCGAAGTGGTTTCGAGCTACCCGCAAACCCTTTGACTCCCTCCACCGCTACCAATGCGCCTGGTACCAGAAGCCTTCGTGCACCTGCTTCCTCGGAGATGATGCGAAGTCCGCCCGACGAACAGATAGTAGCTGAAGTTCCAAGCCTCACTGAACTCCATATCGCAACTCGAACATCCGCAAGTAGGGAACGAGGCGGCGGTCGACGATCTTCTCATGGTCATGGTCGTGGGCGTGGTGTTGTTCGAGTCGCCGGTCGCGGGGGTGATAGTACAGCTACAAGCGCCAGTCCAGGACCAGTTGCGTCGGCACGAGAGCAGCCACATCAGTCATTCATGCGGGCGATGCAAGAAGCCATTACTCAACGATCCGCGGGCGTAACCCCGCAGGCGTACGCACCAGCACCGGCACGACAACAAGCGTGAGGAGGCTAGAACCTATCAGTCAGGTCCCATTGTCGATCGCCTCTCACCGAGCACAATCTCCTCCTTCGATACCTCTTCCGCGATCGGGGGTTAGCAACCCCTCGACTTCAAAGAGTGAGGCACGAGCACACCAGCCACAGGCCGCAGCATCGGCGCAACTACCGGCGCAAGTACCCGCGCAGGTGCATCAGCAGGTACAAGGGCACTCGCAGGCCTTCAGGCCATTTGGTCTGGGAGTTAGGATGAAAAGCACGGCTGTTTTAGAGCGAGAACTGAGGGATCAGTCAGCCGCAGCCGCCAGAAGGGGTATGACTCTCATGGATTACCTAGTCGAAAAACGACGACAGAGAGGAATCGGCAATTACCGCCTCCGTCTGCCACTACGACCAGCTCGAGCTCCGCCCAAGGCCATGGCTCCATCTCTGATCCAGGTGCATCCACCAGCTGTGCAGTCTTCTTCGGGAATAGTGATAGGTACTACGCAGACGACGACGATGAGAGATCAATTAGCTGCTGCGCAGAGGAGGGGGATGTCCCTTCAGGAGTACTTGCAATGGAAGAGACTAGTCGGCAAAAATCAAGTACCTAAGTCATTTGGTTCAACCAGACCGAGGTCGGAATGACCGTCGGCGCTCTGCGTGCTGCCAAGTCACGAACGCTCGCACGGGCGAAACGATTATCTCAAGTCGAAAGCATTGGCGAACCCTACCCAGAAGTCGATGGAAACCTAATCCTGATTCTAATCCGGAGTCCGAAGCTCGAGGCCCGATGCAAATTCGGAAGCGTAAGGAGGGTGAGCTGCCAAAGTGATCGCTATGCGTTCTGTCGAAGAGCTGACTTGTTCCGACCTTGATTAGCCCTTAACGGTCAAGGTCGACACTGAATATGGCGCACAGAGACGGAGAGAGAAACAACAAGAACGCAGTTGAGGGCTTGATTGGCTGAAGGTTGAGATGGGAGTCGTAGCTGGGGCCAAGAAGTGAGGACGACCAAGCGCGGATCTCTTCCGTGTAGTCCCGAGACACCTTCAGAGAACGTTAGTATTGGTGTGGGGTTGGCTGAGAGCGAGATACAAATTGATCTCAGATTAGTTGGTGAGAGAGCCGAAAGAGCAGGTGGGGGCCGGCCATCCGTGCACCGGGAAAGAGTCTTCACCTTGGTTGAATCCCAATCGGCAATCCCCTGGACACCTAAGGATGCCTCAAATGCAGTCCGCATGTCACCCACTCCTCCCATCAGAGGTCTAGTGCTCATCCTACGCGCATCATGCTCATGGGCAATGTTAGTTGTCTTTCTTCTCAAACCCTCATCAGCACGAGACATTTCGAGACGATACTGACGACCACAGATGACGTGACTGAGCTCCTTCCACTCCTATCACGCCTCATTCCCAACAACGCCCGGTATCTCTCGATGCACTCATTCCCATCCACACCGTGCAAGATCCCTCACTCCACTCTACTCCACCGACCCTCAACCAGATCTCCCCATTTTCTATCCAGCTCCGCTCAAGGCGCCCTCAAGTGGTCACACTCGGCCCGGATGGCAGAATTGTATTATCCTGTCCGATCGAATGTCGATCGTCGGTTCACTCAGATAGCGGATATCATGTACACGTTGCATGCCGTAGCCGCAACATCCACGTCTCGTCTGGTCCAGTTTCCATTCCCTACTATGGGGATCCCAATCGAAACCGAAAGCGAGTCTAAATGCCATGCCATCACATCTCCATCTCATCAAGCGTTACGAAATACACTTAAGCGACGAGCTTGACGACACCGCCGGCCTCCTTGATCTTCTCCTCAGCGAGCTTGGAAACGAATCGGGTCTTTACGATGAAAGGCTTGTTGATTCGGCCCTTACCGAGCTGTATAAGCGCAAAACAAGCAAAATTTCATCAGTTCAACAATCTGTAGATGCCATTGCACAGACTGGGTTCTAGTTCTTCGAGAAAAGCAATAAGGATGATACGCACGAGCTTGAACTTGCCGAGGTGGACAAGGTCAATGACGGGAACGGAACCCTCAGGAGCATCGACCTGAGCCTCGGGGAGAGAGATGAGCTATTCATTCCGACGAAACGCAAAAAAAAATCCATCAGTGTCATATCCCTCGTCCCAAGCTCCAATGATCCCCTTTCCCCCTCTATCTGAGGCGTTTCTTAGCGCGTCACTCACCTTGTCGATGTTGATGGTGGGTCGGTAGTAGTGGTTTTGGAGGAGGTGGTAGTGTCTCATACCGACCTTACCGAAGTAACCAGGATGGAACTGTGAAATGGCAGAAAATTGTCAGCAATTCGTTCGACTCGACATCCTGGAGAACCGTCTCTGCGCGATCCGACGCCATCCCTACAAATTCCTACTTTGCGGTATGCGAGATACGCAGAGCCTTCACACATAGCGCGGGCCAGCTGCCGCCTTGTTGTCCTCCGTGTCCAGACGAGTCTGACTATCCTTGACGCATTGCGGTATCCTCCCGCCTCTTCTGCTCTGCCAGCAACACCACTGCACCCTTCCAACCGTTCCTCTTTGCAGTCCCGCCGTCTACTTCTCCAGCGTGCCTTCCCTCCCATCGCTGCAAGATATCATTCCTCCCTCATCTCGACAGCCTTCTCCCGATATCCAATCCGATTCCAACCCAGCCCAGATTTTCAGTGCCCACTGCCCACTAACCTTGTCGAAGTTAGTCCTGTGGTGGTGCTGACCACCGGCAAGACCTCGACCACCGGGATGCTTCCTGTGTTTTCCGATACGACCGTGACCGGCGGAAACGTGACCTCGGTGCTTTCGGGTGTTGGAGAATCGGGTCGGCATCTTTGCGAGATAAAAACAACCTGAATCAGTCTCTGCGGAAGAAGGAAGCCGTTGAACGTATTGATGTTGATGGTGAGCTCACTTTGACGAGGTTTTTTTGAGGGATAGAAGAAGAGGCCCGTAGACTGTTGTTGTGACTTGAACAAATCTCAAGCTTGTTCCGAGCGAGAGACCGAGGACTGCCAATGCCAATGCCAATGCCAGGGGAGAGCGTGAGCAAGGCCAGCAGCAAGGCAAGGCAAGGCAATTGCAAGGGGATAAGGCGAGGGAGCGGAGTGACAGCAACAGCGGGCCACTATGCAGCAAATTGCAATTCGATGGACCCTAGCTGGACCTGTGTCTGGAGAGGATTTTACTATCATGACCATAGCACAAGTCAATGCCTAGAAAACGTGGCGGAGCCAGCCGCAGGGTGCCAGTGCGAGAGTGGCGGTGTACACGCAGATGACCTGCGTCGGCGTTAAGCATTCCCCTTTCCCGATAGTTTCGCGGTTCTCCTTGACCATTAAATGGGTATCTCAAAAAAGCGACAGGTCCCCTCGGATCCGAGTGGCCCCGCATCTTGCCACGTGAGGCGGACCCGAGCGACTTTGTTCGAACGAGTTTCATTTGTGAATCGAAAACGTCAACGATGATTAGCGGACTCAACAAAGTGATGCATTCATCCATATCCTCCAAGATCTCCCTTGCAAAAGTATTATTGCTGAGTGTATCATAGGCTGAAAAACGATCATTGCATTGCACTGAGAAAAGTATCGAATATTAGACCCGCATCGACCGCTTGGAATATCCACTATTTCGTCAATCAAGAAGCCCCTCAAGAAGCTGCAGGCCGAACGCGGCATGTCGTCCAAGGTCAAGGTCGGCTCATGGCTCGAAAAAAATGACGGAACGGACGGTGGAGAAGCCTACGATTCCGCATCTGAGAACTCGGAGTCCGGACGACCCAATGGGAATGGGAAGCTCGTTGTACCTGCTAATCGAGAAGACGACAGCGAGGAAGATGATGAGATCGACGAAGATGCAGATGAGCAGGTCCAGGGAAAGAGAGAACTCGAAGTAGATTGGGAAGCTGTTGGACCTAAATTACGGACCGGCCTTATCGACAAGAGCAAGAAGAGAAGACAAGCGTTCATCTCCAGATATCTCTACGTAACAGAGCAATGTAAGTTTAGTGACACGCTGTTCATGCCATCAAGGACAAGCTTGTCACTCACCTGTACTGATCTGATTGTTTCCGCGTCTGGTAGCACCTCCACCTGCTCAAGTGCCGGCTGTCATGACCGCCATTTTGTCATGCATCTCCTTGATCACCGACACCGACCACATTGATGACGTTGTATCGGTGTTACAAGCCTTGGTGGAACGAGATGAGAAGCTGTCAGAGGGAAGTCTAAAGCTCGGTGACAAGCTTGTCAAGTGGACTTCGGCGGAAGTGGAGAAGGCGACGAACCCATCTAAAACGTGAGCCATTTACGACCAATGAGCCATTTTCAGAACAGCCATTGATGATGACAATGTAGCATACAACCTCATACACTGTTCCCTTACCTCTTCCTCACGCTCTCGCTGTTATCGGTGCTTTCCTCGACGCGTGGACCTGCCGAATCCTTCGTCGCATCCGCGCAAGGCCAAGAATTGCTGCTGTCCCTCGCTCTGGTGCTGGACGCATTGAAACTGGGAGAGGGCAAGGACAAGGAGAAGTACGCTATGAGATCGGAGAGACTGCGACGAAAGGCATCGATCAGGACATGGAGATATCTGAGATCAGTGAGTTCTCGGATCAAAGACTTGCTTTGAAATGACATGGAGCTCATCAATACGTATATCTCACAGGTTCGCTCAGCCCTGCCAGCTATACTACACTCTTGTGTTACTCGAACCGCACCGGTACCGTCTCGATTGGCTGTACTGGTTTCTCATGTTGTTGGCGTGCTTCTACGGCTCAAGCCGGCTGGCAAGCACAAGGAGGGCAGCAAGAAGTCCGGTAGGGAGGAAGTCGAGGCGGAGAAGGTATGTCCCACAATAACACAATCACTGAGAACGCCCGGCTGATCTGTATTGTATATCTTAGGACAACATTGTTACCTTCTACTCAACCCATGTTCTCGGCGCTAAGACCGCTCCTTCACGGCACGCATCTGTAAGTCACGAGCTCTCCACGCATATCTTACAACGTATATCTCGGCAAGCGCTGACATCAAACGATAGGCCGCTCTGTCCGAATTCCTGGCCGAGTTTATTACCCACGAAGCTCTCACTGAGAAACTAATACCACAAGCGGAGAAGCTACTTCTTCGTTCTCCTGAGAGCGCGTTGGAATGTGAGCTCATTGACCGAAGTACCTCTCAAGACAGCTCACTGACTGCTCATCCTTCCAGTGACTGCGGATCTGATCACTTTCTGCCCTCACGACATCTCACCCATCCTTCCTGCTAAGCTCATTCCCTCTACTCTATCCGCATCTAAATCATCGAATGCCGAAACCCGAGCGAAGTCCGTCACTCTCATGCAAGCGATTCTGAAGCGATGTCAAGACGAGAAGAAGCAAGCCAAGATTGCCACTGAGATCCTTGCACTTCCCAAGACCGGCAAGACGTCGAGTCCGGAACACCGAGCGATCCTGTTCAGCATGGTGGCCGATTTGACACCGTCCGAGGAGACTTCTTCTGTGGTGGTAGACATCTTGCCCACACTTGTAGCGAAGGAGGGCAATGAGCCCGCATTCCACGCTCTAGGAGCCGGTCTAATTCCCCATCTCGCTCATGCCTTATCGTCGAACAAGGCCGTATCGACAGCTGCTAGTTCCGCATTGGCCAAGGAACTTAATTCCTCAAAAGTATCCATCAGGCGAGGTCTGTCGAATGCGATCGGACAAGCTATCTGGAGTGTTCGATCATCCGGCCTACAGTTCTCGGTCGAAGGAGAAAAGTTTATTGGATCGCTTTCGCCTGCTTTCGAGACCAACTTGAAAGCTTCGTCCGCTTGTACGCCCGCCAACGCGACTGGTTTCTTGGAAGGTTACGTTGCTCTCGCTCTTGCTCTCGGCCCGCTGAGCGGGATGCCGGCCGCCGCCAAACTCACGGGAAGCCCCGCTATGGAAGGCGTACTAGCTACCTCGCCGAAGCCATCATTTGTGCTGAGCGACAAAGTACACCAGAAGTTGCCTTCTGCCGAAGACGACCAGTGGCTTTTGAGGTCATTGCAGGGTTTGATTGCCAACTCGGTGGACAAGATCAATACCGAGGCTTCTCGGTGAGCTCATATTCTCGACATCACGAATAAAAGAGCGTTAGCTGACAAAAACCTTAATCTGCTCACGTAGATTGGCTGTCGGTCTTACCTTCATCCACCTTGTATTCGACTCCAAGTCAAGCTCTGTCAGACGAGATGCCGTTACGGTACTTTCTTCCCTGATCAAATCGAAGCCTCGACAAGTCAGCCGAATCATCCGAGAAGCTCTTCAGGCCTGGCTGAAAGCGCACGACGAGCGACGATCCGCCTCAAAGCTCAAGGTATCTGCCGATGACGATGAAACCGTATCTTCTAGATCGAGGGATATCGGTCGTCTGCTTTCTGCGGTCTTCGTATCTGATGAAGCGACAGACAAGAAGACGCTCGAAGATCTCGCTGTGGATTATATCGTGCTTGCTCATCATCCTGAGATCACCCCCGATGCTCAGGTCTCGTGGATCAGCCTTGTACAGTCGCTGAGCCTGGATCCCGCCACGGTTGCAAGAGACGACAAGGACAGAATATTAGATACCTTGTGGCAGGCTGCTGGCACTCCACCTGATGTATGTGACCAACCCTTGTTACACTCACGATTTTGCGCTGACTGCATGCGCTAAACAGGACGTGCGATTGGCTGAAGCCGCTTATCATGCCGTAACAACTCTCGCCTTCATCTGCCCGGATATCTACGTCCCCGCCGTTCTCGTAAAACTACGCACCGACCTGGACCCTGCTTCCCTCGACTTTATTGGTTTGGAAGAGCGTGGTATCTGGGCCACCCCAGCCGACCAGCTCTTTGTGGATATCCTCAATGCAAAGAAGGACTCTGCACCAGAGAACAAGAATAGCAAGAACTATCACACTGAGAAATGGGAGCAAGAAGTCCGAGAATCCCTCGCCAAGAAGAAGGCCACACAGGTCGGCGCTAAGCTGTCCAAAGCCGATCAAGCTCTGGTCAACGGTCAATTGGCCAAGGAAGCAGAGACCAGGAAGCAGATCACGATTGTGCAGGGACAGCTGAAGAGAGGCGTCGAGCTGGTTGCTGCGTTGACCAAGGCGAGCTCTGAAGAGGTAGCCAAGCACGTTGATGAGCTTGCCACTGCCCTTTTGGCTAGCGCTTTCAGCTCCGGAAATTTCTTGGTTGACTCACGGGCATTCGAAGTGTTCATTGTGAGACAAAATGTCTCACTCAGGTTGATTTGGTTGACGTATTGACGGAAATGCACTTTACAGCAACTTGGTACTCTTGCCGCCGAACGAATAGGCGAAACCCGACGAATGTTGGCGGCGGGTATCTTGAGAAGCCACAACGCGCCTCTCATCGCCGAAGATTATCTCGAGGAGCCTGTAGGAGGTGAGTCAGCTTTCTCGATCTCATTCGCCGAGTCACAGGCTAATCAGATCGTTTGCCTTGGCGTGTCAGAACTTGTAACTCGAATCTTGCATCAATTGCATTTCCTGGCCGAGCAGACGCCGCTGGACAGCACGAGTTACTCCCTTACAAGCTTGCTGCTCAGTCAAGTGGTAGCCAAGGGTGGTGTCGGAGTTGAGGGAGCTCAAACCGATGAAGCTCAAGAACAGCTTACCTTGGTATGTGTGACATCCATGATCATGAGGAATATGTCAAAGCTGACTCCATTTGCAGGTTGTCGCGATTGTCGCTGCTTGTGTTGGAGAATGTAAGTGTCTCGGCCGTAGTGCTAGCTTAACAGTGCTGATCGATTTCGTCCAGTTGAAAACGATGCATATCCCCGACTTCAAACCATCCGAGACTTGCTCCATGTGATCGCCACCTACTCCAAGTTGTCCAAGGATGCTGCGTCCGCTCTTGCCGATCTGGGTGCGGCTATCCGAGATGTTGCTACCTCTGCTGAGATCAAGGAGATGATTGCTGGTACCCTGAGCAAGGATTCCAACGTTCGAAACGCCGCTCTCCAGGCTCTTCAGGTAAGTTCACATCTCAACGGTTTGCAAGTGCAATCAGAGCTGAAGGTTTGTTATAGCCTGTCGACTTGACTGAGCTCGACTACTCCGAAGAACTGTGGATCGCCACCCACGACGATGACGAGCAGAACGCCAATCTCGCACTGCATATCTGGGAAGACAACGGTCTCGACTTGCCCGAGACATACCTGCAGTCTTTGCTCAACTACCTCAGTCATGGAAGTGCTTCGGTTCGACTTGGTTGCGCCAGGGCACTTGCCGATGGTGTCGAGCTGTTCCCAGCTCAGATCGAGCCCACTATCAAGGGTTTGGAAGAGCTTTACGTTGAGAAGTCTAAGCTTCTTGTACCTGAGTACGACCGATTCGTGAGTTGATGCTAATGAAGCTGTCCCGACGTATAGAATGGCTAAGCTGATAGGCGATGGAATGACTTAGGGTATGATCATCCCCGAAACCGTTAACCGACCAGATCCATGGGATGCTCGAGTAGCCATTGCGACTGCTCTTGAGAAGCTCGCTCCTCTTCTCTCCACAACCTTCATTGCCCCCATCTTTGAATTTCTCATCAACAAGGAGGCGCTCGGTGATCGACACTCCGAGGTCAGAAGGACTATGCTGAACGCTGCTATTGCCATTATCGATCTGCACGGTGGTGAAGTCGTTGATGGCTTGATGAAGATGTTCGAGGATTATCTTGGATCTGGCGTACCCAGCTCCGAGACCGCTGACTATGTCAAGGAAGCAGTGGTCATTGTAAGTCAACCCAGCCCTGTTGCGCCCAAGAATAAGATGCTGACTATTTCCATGAACAGCTCTTCGGACGACTCGGTCGACATCTCGCCTCAACTGACGAGCGAATCCCGAAGATCGTTGACCGTCTCATCGAAGCGCTCAACACACCATCAGAAGCCGTCCAATCAGCCGTTGCTGACTGTTTGCCGCCTCTGGTGGCAGGTATGGGAGAGGAAGTGGAATATCTCGTCGATGGCCTTTTCTCCACCCTCACCACCGGATCAAAGTACGCTGCTCGACGGGGAGCCGCCTATGGTCTGGCTGGTATCGTCAAGGGCCGAGGTTTGGGTAGTCTGAAGGAGTATGAGTTAATGGACAAATTCAAGGATGCCGTGGAGGACAAGAGCGCTTACCAAGCGAGGCAAGGAGCTCTGTTCGCGTATGAGACATTAACTAGCACTCTTGGCAAGACGTTCGGTGAGTTTCTGTTCCCCGATTGAATTCAGCATATGCAGGTGAAAGCTAACTTTGCATGATTTGTGCAGAGCCGTATATCATTGAGTAAGCTGCGTTACGATCCATAGTGCGAGTGAGGCCACAGCTAACTTCTTCACAGGATCGTCCCCCAACTTCTCGCACTATTCGGTGACGGTAACGCCGATGTCCGAGAAGCCACTCAGGACTCCGCAAAGGTCATTATGTCCAAGATCTCCGGTCATTGTGTCAAGTTGATGTTGCCTACATTGCTTGATGCCCTCGAGGAGAAGCAATGGCGAACCAAAAAGGGAGCTATCGAGCTTCTGGGTGCTATGGCTTTCTGTGCTCCTCGACAACTGTCTTTGTCCCTTCCTACGATCATTCCTCACTTAACAGGCGTCATCAACGATTCCCATGCCCAGGTTAAATCAGCTGCTAATACCAGCTTGAAGCGATTCGGTGAAGTATTGAACAACCCTGAAGTCAAGGCTATTCAGAGTACATTGATGAGGGCTCTCGCGGACCCGACTGCCAAGACCAATACCGCTTTGGCATCCTTGCTCAAGACCACTTTCGAGCATTACCTTGACGCTCCTTCGCTCGCATTGGTCATGCCTATCATTGACCGAGGTCTGCGACAACGAAGTTCCGAGACTAAGCGAAAGGCCGCCCAGATCGTCGGTAACATGGCGTCTCTCACAGAGACTCGAGATTTGGTTCCTTATCTCAACCAGCTCATGCCCCTCGTTCATGATGTTCTTGTCGACCCCGTTCCCGAAGCTCGAGCTACCGCTGCCAAGTCTCTCGGAACCCTCGTCGAACGATTGGGCGAGACCAATTTCCCCAATCTCGTTTTCGATCTTCTTCAGACCCTTCGATCGGACACGAGTGGTGTCGACCGACAAGGTGCAGCTCAAGGTCTATCCGAAGTACTTTCAGGTCTCGGTATGGAACGACTGGAAGGTCTCTTGCCGGATATCATCACAAACACTGCCAGCTCCAAGCCTTACATCCGAGAAGGTTTCATCTCTCTTCTGGTCTACTTGCCGGCTACTTTCGGCCATCGATTCGCACCTCATCTTGGCAGAGTTATCCCGCCTATCCTCAACGGGCTGTCTGATGACTCGGAGTACGGTAAGTTAGCTTCCGATGGCACAATAGGGATTGTCACAGCTGACCTCATATGCTTCGTTATACAGTTCGAGAAGCGTCCATGCGCGCTGGTAAGATGATCATCGCCAACTACTCTACAAAGGCTATCGACTTGCTCTTGCCCGAATTGGAGAAGGGCATGCTCGACCCCTCATGGCGAATCAGGGTGAGTGAAATGATCGGACCGTTTGCAGACTGCAGGCCATTTTCAGCTGACAAGCTTCACAGTCGTCGTCCATCTCCCTTACTGGAGAGCTGTTGTACCGAGTCACCGGTATCAGCGGAAAGGTCGAATTGGAGGAAGACGAAGCTCCCGCCCATTCTGCCGACAACGCTCGACGAGCCTTGCTCGAAGCTCTTGGTCAAGAGAGAAGAGACAGAGTCCTCGCAACCCTCTACATTGTCCGACAGGATTCTGTCTCGGCTGTGCGATCTGCTTCTATCCACATTTGGAAGGCCCTTGTACAGAGTAAGTCCCGTGGTCACAATGAGCATTGGACACTATGCTAACAGAGGCCTTTGTAGACACCCCTCGAACCACCAGGGAGATCTTGCCTGTTCTCATGCAGCTTCTTATGTCGTTGCTTGGAAGTCCCGTTGTCGAGCAGCAGGAGGTGAGTCAAGAGTTTGCATACTTACTATTTGACAACACTGATCATTATGTATGTGCTTCCAGACTGCTTCTCGAACTCTCGGAGAACTTTGCAGGAAGAACGGCGAGCGAATCTTTGCCGAGATCATCCCTATCTTGCAGAAGGCCATCACGGCGCCCGACGCCAGGACCAAGGAGGGTGCCTGTCTCGCATTTGCCGATGTCATGTAAGTCACTCCTCGCCGTTCTATGCCGCGATATCTCGTGCTGATTGAGGTCATTTTATGTGCAGGGCTGCCACCAACAAGGACATCATTGCGGACCACGAAGACGCTATTATCTCCGCCATCCGAACTGCTTTGGTGGATGGCGAATCTTCGGTCCGAACCGCCGCCGCGAAGACTTTCGATGCCGCTCAGCATTACATGGGTGCCAAGGCGATCGACCAGACCATCCCAACGTTGTTGGAGGCTATGCGAAACCCGGGCGAAACCTCGGAGACCGCTCTTCAGGCCCTGCAGGAAGTCATGAGCGTGAGTTCACATGTGGTGTTCGTGTCAGCCGCTTGAACATTGATGAACTGACAAATCTGTTGTCACAGGTCCGAGCCAACAGCGTTTTCCCCGTCTTGATCCCTACGTTGATCGCTCAACCCATAACCGCCTTCAATGCTCGTGCTCTCGGTCAATTGGTCAAGGTCGCCGGAGCAGCTCTCAACAGGCGACTCGACACGGTCCTCGGTGCTTTGGTTCAATCTTTGGAAAAGGAAAAGTCCGAAGAGGTCTTGGAAGAGCTCAATGCCGCTATCGAGTCGTTGCTTGAGTCTGTCGAGGATTCCGACGGTATCCACCTGCTCGAAATGTTGCTCATCGGTTGGGCCAAGGACCATAACCCTGTCCGACGAGCTACGGCATGTGATATTTTCGGTACCATGTGTCAAGTCAACACTGCCGATACGACCGAATACCGAGTCGACTGGATCCGAATCCTCATCTCCTTGTTCGACGACTCTGTTGAGGAAGTCGTCACTGCCGCTTGGCAAGCTCTCGAGCACTTTGTCAAGACGATCGATAAGGACGAATTGGAAGATCTCGTCGTTCCCTTACGACGAAGCATCGAGTCTTCAGGCGCCCCAGGGAGAGATGTACCTGGTTTCTCGCGACCAAAGGGTGTTCAGTCCATCGTGCCTATCCTGTTGGCTGGTGTACTCAGCGGTACACAGGAGCAGAGAGAACAGGCTGCTTTGGGTATTGGAGAATTGGTACAGAGGACATGCGAGGCAGCTATCAAGCCTTATATCATCCAGCTCACCGGTCCGCTTATCCGAGTCATCTCGGGTCAGGCTATCGCCCCTCAGATCAAGAGCGCAATGTGGGTTTTCTTCTGGCCTCTTCCGTACCATATCCGTGTCAACAACTGACGTCCGGGGAATCTGTTTTATTTGTGTTCTGCACAGCCTTCTCACCCTTACTGTCCTGCTCGAGGAAGTACCTCAACTGGTCAAGCCCTTCCACCCCCAACTGACTCGAACATTCGTCAAATCAGCCGCCGACCCAGCTGCCATCTCAGTCCGAAACCGAGCCGCCGCCGGTCTCGGTGCCCTGATGAAACATCAGCTTCGTGTCGATCCGTTGATCACGGAATTGATCGGCGGTGTTCGATCTGGAGATAGTGATATTGCGCCTTCGATGGCTTATGCTCTTGCGGCCGTATGTAAATCTGCCGGAAAGAATATCGGAGCCGCTGCGAAGGGTCAGATTATAGAGTTAGTCGAGGAAGCATTCACGGCTGGTGCTAAGGGTGAGTGAGGATTCTGCTTTCCGCGATGACAACAACCCTTCAAACCAAAACCATTTCACGCGTCGTGTGTCTATCCGTATGGCAACGTGTTTCAAGTCGGGAATACCAAAGAAGTCTTGAAACTGATCTATATCATTGTTGTTGATCACTGCAGAGAACTACAACAAGGCCATCTCACAAGTGATATCCGGCCTAGCAGTCACCGACCCCTCTTCGATCCAACCAATAATCGACACCTTCCTCGCGGCACCCACCCCACCCACAGCTCTCGTCTCCTTGATGATCTTAACTATCCTCGAAGATGTCCCAGAAGTATTCTACGAGCTGGATTGCGTCGAAGATATAGTTAAGAAAGTCATGAGTTCGATCGCTTCTTCCGATGGTGGACCGCCTGTAACGAGGCCTGCTAGGGATGCAAGGGAGATTCTGAGAAAGGGCAAGTATGGGGACGATGAGAAGGTGCAGGCTTTGCTGAGATGATCTGTGGACGGACTATGGAAGTAGCGTAGGTAGGTAGTTGATGAGTGCCGCAAGGGCGATGAGAACAACACAAGTATCTTCTAAACTAGATTACAGATAGTCATAAAAACATAATTCTTTTTCTTTTGCCCTGTTTGGCAAGCATGTTTCAGTTAAATGCATTTTTGATACCCTTTCGGACGAACCTCGGGATCGTGATCGCACCGCACCGGCCGTTCGTTCCAGCTAACTAGCCACAGCAGTGTTCTCAGGTCCTTGCCTTCCCTTTGGTGCCGTGAACTGTATGATATTACAAGGTGTAGCATGCCAATAGATACAGAAGAAGTAGTCATGATTATATACACCGATAACCCACCAGGAGGGGGGAAGAAGAGCAGAAGCCCAGAAGCCGCAGAAGCTTGTATATACAGTATAAGGAATGGGTTTCAATTGTATTTGGTATCGTCAGATCTGGTTGAATTTCGTAAGAAGCACCACGTCATTATCATCATTGTTCTCGTCACAGAAACCTTTCTCCTCGTAGCTCCACTCTCCACAGTATGTTGAGTCCGTCTTGATTATCACAGAGTAGCTCTGTATTAGGCTCGGTTATCGAATTGCGAGATGGTTGTGGATTTCAAACTCGACCCCGCTTAGCAGGCGATTCCATCGCTCCCTCAAGCTCGATCTCACCCGAAAGCTCAGCTAGAGAACCTAGATGAGCTCGCGATCGTTTCATATCGGACCCAAGCATTATAGGGTCTAATTTACTCTGCTGGGTAGGCTGGTTGGGAGCAGATACAGTGGGAGGTAAAATGCCTTCTAGAGAAAGTTCAATCTCGGTTATTCTGGACAAGGGAGTGGTAGTACAATACAATGGGATCAGCTATCCATTTAGATCCTGGAAAGTGCCGTTGTCCCAGTGTATATTTTGCGCGCGCAATCTTGAGAAGGCTTTTCAAGGGATACTTGTTCCGGTTTTTGCATGCGTTGCGAACTCACCTCAAAGCCAATTTTCGGTTTTCCGGGACGTGTTCACAGGCTTTCTTATACAGATTTAGTGCTTGTAGTAAATCACCACTACAGCAGATCCAGAGTGATTTCGTCAGCTGACATTGCTCTCTCTTCAGCGTGAAAGCAGACGTGACTCACGATTGGTGGGCTTTCCTAGCGTGCGTCACAAGTACTCTCGCTCTCTTTTCCCTCTCCTCAGTACTCATCGAACCGACCTCACTCTCGCTCGATCTTGTTGAAGCCGCCGGAGATTGATTCTCGTCAGGCGGTACAGGCTTGACTTCGACTTTCTCCACTGGTAAAGAGTCGGCGGATTGTACAGGTTCCGAGGCTGGTTTGTGGAAGGATGCAATCTCTTGGTTCACGATTTTCTGGATCTAAGATACGGTTGTTTGTGATTAGCGCTCCTCTTCGATCATTCCCGGTGGTATTTCTGTCAGTTGTCCTGCATCGGCTACTAGCGCACTTACCCGTTGATCAAGCTGCTCATCTGACAACTTCAAGCGCATGTTCTCCTTCTCATCGCTCACTTTGCTGTCTCTACCCTTCAGCCCAGCAGTACGTACGGGTCTCATATTGGTGGAGATCGATCCCAGCGTTGTTCTGCGTCCTGGAACAAGTTTGCTTGGCAAGCCAGCTGCGACACCTGTTGTGCTGTGAATCTTGAATGGTTTTGTAGGATCGATCGATTTGGCGTTCAGCGGTCGAAGGGGCTCCGAGTGCCTTCTTCCAGCTATTCACGCGGATTAAGCTTTATTCTCATGGCAGATGTTGGGACACTCTAAAGTGTTCTGCTCACCTTGCTCCGAGACGTTGATCCGATTCTCGACAGATTTAGATTTTTTGCCAAATCTGTCACGCAGAAATCTCCGTCAGCCCGCAATGCGCTGCTGATAGCCATCACCAGTACTGTCCAGCTTACTGTAGCGTATTGATCGTGTCTCGAGCATACTTTTCGCCTGGCGCCAAACAACAGATAAGTAGGCCTCGGGGTGTGCCTCCGAGCGCATCTACAAGTCACGTTTCACGTAGGTTAGCTTATTCTATGGCTCTTCGCGATTTGAAGGTTCAATAAGCTCACCTTGCAGTAAGCGAGTTAACTTGGATTCTCGGTACGGCACAAAAACACCGCCTTCACTCCCTTTCTGTGCGTTGAGGTTCAGGGCATCTACAACTTTGCCAAGGGTCGTAAGAGAAGTGTTGATGGCCGAGCTCTGCTCATCGAAAACATATCAGCTGGACACTTGTCGACAAGATGGTGGGCTTTGTGCTAGCTAACCTCTCGCATTCGTTCTCGATCGTTTCCCGTGAGATTGTTGTTCTCCGATCCAGCAAGGTCAGTGAGCTGTGTGAGATGGGAGCCGCCAGGAGTCAGCTGCGACCACCGTGTGGATGACGGTGCGGAAGCGCACACAGATCTTGCCTGTTACTACCTGCGCAGCATCTTCATCGTTCTTATTCGCAAGGTAGAGGGTCAGGATTGCGTGTGATCGAGATGAGCTAGAGTTCAGCTTTGTTGATGCGGTTTTTCGGGTTTTCGCGGCAGCCCTGATGAATTGCATCCAGGCCGGTCAGCAGAGGACTAAGAATGTTCGCTGGTGATAATCCCTTTCCTCTATCATCGCCTTACGGGTCAGATACAAGCTGAATTCTGCTGGTATGAGACTATCGAAAGTAGACCGATACTTACTCGTAAATCTCCGTGAATTCCTCTTGGCTATTGATAGGTTGGACGATCAGATCGGCCACGATATTCTGTCCTTCAGATGACATTCTGATCTCCCTTTTTCTAGGCTGTCAAGAATGTCATCGCGGGATAGATAAGCTATCAAGTCTTCAGGTGCATGTCAGCTTACCTCTGCTCTGTCTCCCAACAGGTCATAGACCTCGTCTTTCAGGATTTCCTGTACGATGTACGACGTAAGCGAAGCCCCGCCCTTTACACGTATGGTGGGCAAAGAAATGTGGTTCTGATGAGACTACGAGAGGGATTACTACTCACCACATACGAAAAGGCAACGCTAAGGGTTGATGACCTCAACTCTGATCTCTTGGCGAAGATAGCCTGGTGGCGTAGTATGGGTGAGATGAGCAGTTTCTAGCCGATACTTTTCTTGGCAGCTCACCTGACCTGTTCGGGGTATGATTCCAGGATCTGAGCTTGTCCCCTGCATAGTCTGTCACATTGTCAGCTCAGGGAGGGGGAGGACCCAGAGCTAACTTACATGTGTCTTTCCTGCTCCAGTCACACCGTATGCGAAGATGGTTGTGTTCTGCGATGTTATCAAGTAAGCAGCAATCCGTCACTTTCGGTGTCATGCCAGCTCACGATGCCTCTGCATGTCTGATCAAGCCTTCGATATAGTCAGTGCATATATCCTTGCTCCATGTGGGAAACTATGGAGGTCGCGTGATGACTTACAAGGGTCGAATCTGGTCAAATATGTCCTGTTGGGTGCTACCGGCATCATGGCATCTATCGAATCTGATATAGTTCATCAGCTACCGAATTCGCTAGAGAGTCACGGCAATGCAAAGCTGACGTACCTGAAGTGGTATTTTTTGTCTCCACCAACGTTGAGAGCCGATAATTCATTCCCCTCGATCTTGATGCTTCCTTGATTGACTTTCCCGTCATTGGCACAAGGTGGCCGTACCCGAATATGACAAGCGATTGATTTCGTGACCATGGTGGTGAACCTCTGCCCTGATAGGCCTCGGCCAGACTGCTTGCCAGCGCTGCAGGTGGAAAGGACAGAATGAGAGAGGGAAAGAAGGTACTTGTTGATGCTGTTCTATCGTGAGAGAAGGAGGAAGTATGGACGAGGAACGTTGATTGATCAACATCGGCAACCAACCAGTGTTCAATGTGTAGTGTGGGGTAAATATGCTTAAGCTTGTTTGCGGTATATACAGGTCAGGCGGGAATCGCCGCTTACTATCCCAAAAATCAGTCGCGGCGACGGTTTTCTGCGCGGGTCACGTGGTCGGCCAATTGGCAACGCGCCTTGGCGGCGTAAAGTCCCAAAGTGTAAACAAACATATTGAGCAAAGGTCAAACTATCACCTTGACCTTCTCCATTGCTTCATTGAACTTGTTTTTCCAATCATCTACAACTCTGTATCAAACGTCAAACGAACTCTGGTCACCGCTCGAGTATACGCGGATTACAAAAATAGCAGCGCTCGCACCTTCGACAATGCACGCATCAACTTCCGCAGGGCCTTCGTTAGCTCAGTCGGTCGATCAGTGAGTCAGCCCGAGCCTAAGCTCTCCCCTCCTCACCCCCGACCGTTCTCTAGGTACTTGGTCGTTGTGGTGGTCGAATTCTCGTTGGCCCTTGGAACGCTCACTGAATGTTTGATCTACAGGATCCAAGCTTCTAGCTCAACCGGATTCAACGTCACAAGGCATCGAGACCAGTTCCTGGAGAGAGCCTTGAAAGATGTGACGATGAACAGTAATGACTCGGCTATGATGCTGGATCCCAGTAACCCAATCTTGATGCGAGAAGAGATGCAGTCGCAGAAGGTAAGCTCAACCCTCCGCCCGACCTGAGAAAGAGCTCATCAAACGTTGACTATGGATCCATCGTTTTGGCTATAACCATGCAATCAGGATTACTTCAAAAGACTGAAGTTCACCTACCTTGAACAAGAAGCCAAGCGGCATTTCTTAGCATCTGTTATGGGTGAAGATCCCCAGACTGTCCAGCCTAGCCAGAACGAAGAACTGGGTATGTCAAGTGAAGAGGAAAAGAACTGCACGAGGATTTCAGTCAAGCTGATAATACTCTGTGTTGCCTGGTTCACGTAGAGGCGATCAACGCTAAGAAGAAAGCAGCACTCAAAACTCTCAAGTCTGACATCGAGGAAATGAGGAGCTCGTCTATCAAATTGGCAGAAGACAACGCGGCTAGTGAGTGAGGGCCAAAGCAGATCGTCACATTATTTGTGCTTGGCGCTGACTCTGACTGTTATTTGTCGCCTCACAGAGCACGCTGAGATGACTCGGCAACTCGCGGAAGCTCAAGCGATACAGAAGCAGATCAGGGATATGGAGCTTGAGCTAGCAAGGATCAAGGCGACTTACCCTCCGGAAGACGTCAGTTTTTTCTTTTTACCTCCTCGAACTCTTTTGGCGGGAAGAATGTCAACTGACTTATATGTTCATTCCTATTTGCGCGATGTCGGTCCTCGTAGCGAATGACGACTGCACAAGCGAACGACAAATTAGATAATCAGATCGAGGAGATCCAGGATCTCGCCGACCGCATCTCCTCGACTCAAAGTCAAGCGGACAGTAGAGGTGAGGAAGTGGCCAAAGTGGCTAAAGAGGTGAGCTCTATCTTACATGTGGGACAGCGACACAGCCTTACAAGCTCATGCTTTATGGTCAATAGGTTCAACGGCTTGGCCGAGAACGAGAGAGGGAAGAAGCTCGAGCAAAGGAGGTCAGAGAGGGGCGAGAAGCCGGAGACACGAAGGTGGATGAGATCTGTCGATGGTGGGTATTTCGCCTCTTTCTACGCTCGTCAATATCAGCTGCATCTACAGCGTCTTAGAGGCCCAAGATTATAGCTGATCTTCGGGTTTTATGTAATCAGGCTCACATCGTCCATGTCGTTCTACAAGTCTTTGTTGGGTATCAAATCCGTCAAAGCTGCATCCGATAACGAGTTGCATCTGGAATATGATGTACCAAACGGACCGGTTACGTTGGCACTGGTCTTCGACGAGTACAACAAGAGGTTCATCGATGCTCATGTCAGTTGCCTCTCTTTCCTGGCCTCCCTCGGATCGATCTAGTTTCAGGTCATCCGCGTATTCACTGGAATAGAAAGCAGCCGCCAGGAGGTACACGTCGGGCAGTCGCTGATCTAACCTGTTTCCGCTTCATAGCTTATCGGATCCAACGTCGATATCTCCGAGTCAGTCGGGATAGCTGCGGGGTCGAACGATGTACCTGGCTTGATCGCAGACGTGCTAGTCCGTCTGAGGCCTGCGTAAGTCTGTGTTGTCCTCCGGCGCAACCGGACTTTGTGCCTTTTTGTTATCACTTTGAGAGACTCTTTTTGGGCATAGTTGATCGACCTTTGAAAGAATAGTCGCGGATCGAGCGTCCATCGGTCCATCCACGAAGCAGTTACTGCAGAGTTGTATGTATATGTATCATATGTATCATATGTATCAAGTCAACGGATCCTTGCCTTTCCGACGATGCAAGATCTTGCAACGAGCAGCTACCTACCTACCTACACTCACCAAAACTCGAGTCCAGATCGGTCTGATAAGCGGTGCAGTGGTGGAGCCTAACAATACATATTCGTAGTCGAGAGTTCGAAACAGTGCGCGGTTGGCTTCTGGATAGAACGACAAACCGATGTGGGAGATACAATTATCTCCAAGCTGTACGCACAAGGAGGCCACAACATACTTGAGAACACAGTCGCGTGTAATGATGATACGCTTCCTCTGCCTTGTCATGTCATGTTGTGTGGTGTTACGCCATGCTCAGTCCTTGTGGTTGGCTTTGAATCGAGTTGAGGTTCTAGCCTCGACAAGCTAAGGCTAGAGCAAGACATCCATCCAGGAAAGACCGAAACCGACACCGAAACCGGAACCGGAAGCGGCATCGGAATAGGCGGCTTTGGCGTTGGGCGCTGGCCCTAGTGTCGGCGTCAAGAGCTCCTGCAGGTATGCGATATTATTCTAACGCCTTTGTGTAAACTCTCTTTGTACAGGTCCCGCAGCTCAATCATAGAACAATTTTATCGGTGGCAGCGAGGAGGAAATACAAATCCAGACCCGAATCTTTTTGCTCTTTCAGTTACTGCATGCAGACCTGGAGGCGTTCTGGTTCTGGTACAAGGGTATATGTGGTATGTATAAGGGTCACAAACTAACTGATGAGCACCCCAAAAATAAACAAACCAACACAAAAGATCCCAAAATCTGGACCAAAAGTCTAGACCACATAAACCCCAGGACCTGAAAATCCCGTCTGAACCCTGACTTCTCGGATATATCCCATCTGTGGGCCATGTGCTGACGTTGAGCGCGCCAGTTTCTTTAGCTAGTGCTCCACCGCACCAAGTCGATCCGCTAAGTAGCAGGTAGTATATGAATTATCCAGGAAAACCGGAAGCTCCCCCCTGAAGAGCTTACGAGATATCGGTGATATCCACGTGGAAAGAGCAGGGACTTTGCATTTCGAGGGTGGTAGATATCGCTTTGGACGGGCTTTGTGGCTTGCTTTTTTCAGTCAACAATTCGCAAAGTTGTAACTGAGACTGAGACTGAGGTCCAACCCATTCCACCTAGCTTGCTCGTCAGGCTTGCTTTGCAAGCTTGGTTGGACCATCAGTTCAGTCTGATCAGCGATCACCCACCAAGCTAGCTCAAGCTCAAGCTTTGCAGCGGAGTATCTACCTATAGGGAGATAGAGCAAAGAGCCTAGGACTCGGCCTGGTCTCGTTACGCCTCCTCATGCCATATCATGTTCATATCCAAGGCTTGATATATCCTGACCAGTGGTTCTCTGCTGACGCAAGAGGTGTAGCGAAGGCGGAATCAAGCAAAGCAAGAGCAAAACAAAGCAATGTTTTGTATGGATTGTTGCATCGTGTGCCGTTGACGCTGCTTCAGTTGTTCCTCCTATCTGTACCGATAAGATGAATACGGACCACCCCAATTTGTGTCTACCCCAGATTACTTTTGTTTCCCCTTTGTCCAACGTATTCTTTTCCTGTAAAATTAATCTTTGTCCCTCACCGTCCGCATCCCTTCTTGGATACGGAAGCTCTTCGATCCCTAGGAATTCAATGAGCTGGAAAAAGCTTATACAGTACAGTCCTCACTCACCCAAGACGCTCTTTTCTTGCACATCAACATCTACCAGATATCTCGTCTGATCTTGTTCATCTCCCTTCGTTTATCCTATCTCTCATCTCTTCAAATCAGCTATCTCATCTTGATGCCAAAAACACCTTCTTCCTTCTCCTAATTCATCGACTCGACAAACGGACGGACTATCGACAGTCCTCTCGATAACGACAACAATCACCCAATCAAAAGGACATCAGCTCCAATCCGACTTACCTACCGACTGAACCGTCAACACAGACCACACCACCCGACCGCACGGCAGCAGAATCAGCCAGCCAGCCAGTCAGTCAGTCAGTCTTTCAAGCTTCATTCATTGGTGAGTCCGTTTTCCCACTTCTTTTAGCCCCAGACTGCCGATGGGTCCTGGTGGATAGCGAGAAGAAAGGAGTGTTCGAGAGAAGCCAAGCGTCCTCGTGGATCCTTTGGAGGGCTACCTAATCAATTGAGCATTCCGATCCATGGATCTGGGTATGGGTATGGCAAAGGGAAGCGACCTCTTTAGCTCTCAGCTGGACTTAGCTACTCAGCTGAGCTCGGCTGAGCTGTTGGGATGATGATCATCGAAGGAGATCGTTCATAGAAGGCTTCACCGTCTCCCCAGCTCTAACGATTATGCCATATTTGTGTGAGACGCTCATTATGCTAACCGAGTAAATTGTCATCTTTCCAGAACCAGTACATTCGCTAACTACAACACCGCAACACCGGAATAACGCTGCAACCTTACACTCATTCTAAACTACGCCCTCGCCCTCAACCACAATAACAACAACAACCCAAAACACAAAACGTCAACCGCTTCGCTTCAATCAAAATGCTGTTCTCATCCCTCGTATCACTGGCCCTCGTAGCTTCAGCCGCCTCGCCCGTCACCCTTGGATTCAGCGATAAGAAAACACACGAGCTCTCTCGATCGAGAGCCAGATCCCATTATGCCAAAGTCAAAGCTCGATCCGCCTCTAACAGTACCAACGATTTGGTCGAGAGGGACGTAGCTGTCAACGTCGATGTAAGCCTCGAGAAGAGGGCCACGTACAATGGACGAGCTACATACTACGCTGTTGGTCTTGGAGCTTGTGGATGGCATAACAGCCCTGGAGATTTCATCGTGGCCCAGAACAGTGCGCAATATGGTGGCGGATAGTGAGTTAATCAACCTTTCGGAGCGGTGTCCTCCGCCTCCACCTTAATCCTGCTCAACAAGCTTTCAACCCAGTCAATTTACCCCCAATCTCCATCCGTCCGTTCCTCGGTCATTTCTCATTCATTCTTCTTGATTTTTGTACCATTCTGCTCGTCTTGCTGACGGCTACACGCTGTACTGTGTAACAGTCCCGGCCCTAATTGTGGCCGCTCAATTACGATATCCTACGGAGGCAAGCAAGTTTCCGCTACGATCGCCGACGAATGCCCAACGTGCGACTACGGAGGACTGGATATGTCCGAAGGACTGTTCACCCAATTCGCCGATACCGGCGCGGGCGTGTTTTATATGTCATGGTGGTACAACGACGAGTCTCAGCAACAACCGACCACCACCTCGTCCACTCCTACCCCCACATCAACTTACACCCCTCCTACATCAACCTACGTTGAGCCCTCGACTACTCCTACACCCACTTCAACATACGTCGAACCCTCCACCTCGGCGGCCGCTTCAACTTCCTCTTCGGTGGTTCCTTCGAGCGTAGAAGAAGCCAGCACCACCCTCTCTGCTTCATTAGCCAGCAACACATCTACGACGCTTGCCGACCCCGACTTTTTCCAGACCAACGCTACCTTGCCCGCTGTGAATGCTACCTCGACTGCTAGTGCCGACGAGGCGCAGGAGACTGTGGGAATCGATGCGAGCTTTGGCAACTTGGTCATGTTCAACCAGGCCGTAGCGAACTTGGGTCACATCGTAGTGATCGGCGCTGAGAAGTAAAGTAGGCAGAGCGCAGCGGACGTCACGATGCGTGCAGTGAGCAGTGATTTTGAATGGAAAGGTCGGATTTTGATATTAGCCATCGTACGATCCTGGCCACCCACTGCCACTTGTGTATTTCGTATATAATTGATCCATTTTCTTTTCTTTGGGCTCTTCGGTGTATAGTACCATCATGTCATCATCTCTCAAACCTCCTACCAATTTATCTATCTGTTCATATTCTTCGTCGAATTACTGGAACCTGCTTGTCGCTCCTGCTAAGAGAACAAGGAGGAGAAAACCACGATTCGGCTGTTTAGGATTAGGATGGAGCAGGATAATCTAAGAGGTTTTATAGTCACTCATTTAAATCAACTTATCATCTTGTATAATCGAACACTTCTTAGATTCTCCGCTTCGCATCATATAGAGACGAGCGAGACGAAATGTATGAATAGACCCGACCATATGATAGAAGAACAAGCGAGCCCGATCCCGATGAACACATGCGATGCCTTTGTAATATGCGGATTCCACGTTGACTCGCCATTATTCGTTCAACTTTGGAAATGACTTTTATGCCCAGTCATAATATTGCTCACTCACTCATGCGTCCTGGTTGGCTGACTACTGTACAGGCTAAGTTGAGAGGGATATGAACCGTCGTACTGTGCACCTTCACCCTTCGTGAACAGCGTCTACTGTACTCGTACGAGTACCTTATTCATCATGCCTTTTGCCACATATCACCTGCCACGTGGGCAAGTCGTAGGTCATTCGACAATGTCGTATGGTTGCAGCACTTTAAGCATTGAAGATTACATGTAGAGGGGCTTCGTGCGAGTCACCAGACCCGGGAAGAGTATCTCTGTACTCTGTACAACGCAGTATATGATCACATAAATCGCATATTGAAGAACGGTGTTGGAAGGCAGAATGGCATCAAACGGTTAAAAGTTTCCGGTTATGTCTCACTCATGTTGACAGCTGCAAGGGCAGGGTTCAAGCTCGATTTCGGTAGTCACCGCTAAGTAAGCCAAGACGTCACACACCGTTTGCATGCTATAGCTACATACGCTAATGCCTCCTTAGCATTCTCACGACGATCAATTGAATACGACCAAGCCAATCTGCAACTCGCTCTGTCTCTCTGTGTGATATAAACATATATACACCATCATTGACTATTTGTATCCCTGTTCTTCGATTACACAGCCACAGCTGTAGCTTATACGAGGACGCCTACCTGCAGAAATCGTCCTCTACTTCGCTTGGTATACGTACAGTACAAACTATGGCGCACCCTGACCAACCTACAGATTTCCACCCTCACCCCCATCTTCGACTGCTATTACCCTCTTCCACTCCGCTTATACACCTCGAAGCCCGCTTATACCTCCCCACACCTCTCCCATCATCCATCAAGCAACATGCGAATATCCTAGGTGAATACTCGACGGTCCCCAAGAAGCTAGAGGAGATTAATGGGGGATTGAGAGATGCGTTGAGGGATTTGGGCGTGAAGAGGGTAGTGGTAGCTAGTCATCCGTGGGGCAGATTAGGAGGGGATATGCTTGATCCGTGAGTATTCATCTGACGGCTTGTGTCCTTCTTCATCTATATCTGATTTTCCAGATAACAACGAGGATCTGAGCTTGTAGGTAGCTGATATTTTATGTTGGTCTATCTTTGGTGACTATGTACAGCGTCATCACATCACACCTGATCTCAGCAATCTACCACCCATATCACAGCACCACAACCGACCCATCATCGATCGAAGGGTCTAACCCCGACCCGAATCCAAACGGAACTATCGACCTAAACAACTCTTCTCTGGATGATCCAGCGGATTCATCAATAACAAGGGGCCAGGGAGTAAGCGAGCCGAGCCGAGCCGATTTGAGCGCTAAAACAGCTGTCATATCGTACAATGTTCGGGGGGTTGGTCTTTCCCAGGGCTCTCAGCCTTGGATAGGGGTAGGCAATGATCCGGAGGATTTTGCTCATATCGAGAGACTTGGAACGGCTCTTATGGGAGATAGCGTAAAAGAAGTGTTCAGATATGTGAGTGGCAGTGGCGTTCTAAATTCGGAAAACCGTCAGACTCGGCTATGCTGGTGCACAGATGGAAGCCCATGGCTATCTTGTACTCAGGTGTACTCACAGCTACTCGATATCTATTCTCCTATGTGTCTCTGCTGACGGTATCAAACCGTCATGTGATCACTCGCAGGGCTACTCATGGGGATCCCTCCTAGCAACGCTCGCACCACTCTCTACCGACTCTTCCACCCCACTAAAGAAAACCCTATTAGTCTCACCCCCAATAACAATATTCAAGGGCCTAACCTTCTTCGCTTCCAAGAAATTCCACGCAGCCCTCACCGATCTGTCTAAATCTCTCCCAGGCGAGAAACCTGTTTGGGTCGTATATGGGAATAAAGACAATTTCACGGGTGCAGGAGCTTATGCTCATTTCAAGAAAGAGCTTGGGGAGGAAGGACAAGGCGTCGTTAAATGTTTCGAGGTTGAGGATGCGGATCATCTTTGGAGGAGGGATGAGGGGGAGAAATTGAGGGAGATAATTAGAGATTGGCTTGATGATTAGGTTAGACATAGGACTGGGTAGGGCTTTACAATGAGGCTTGTATAGCTATGTTTGTGGTTTATAACTCCGCTTACAAGAGAATGATTATAATACAACACGCAGTTCTCAGTCTGTACGTGGTGGCCGAGACCATGCAACCCGCACAGACCTGGATGATCGCCCGTGCGATGCTATGTGACACGATACGAGAAGTTCAAAGGTGGGTGGGGTAAGCCATCAAAAGTGGGGCAAAGGACGCCCCATGATTCGCATAGCAGGTGGGGGAGTATACCAACCAGTCAATCAATCAAATGAGCGAATCATCGATGACCGTGCACAACCGGGCGGGCGGCACTTGACCCCCCATTTGAAGCCTTCTTCATCACTCATCATCTGGAAGTAGCATAAAAAGAGAGAGAGAGCGAGACACCTCAAAGTTGATCATATGCATAAGCAGAGGTATGAGAAGCCGGTCATCAAGGCTCATAGTGTTACAGCCCGAGTGAGTACTCGAGTATCCCTCGGATCGGTCCATAGCCGATATCACCGTACCGTAAGACACCGTACACTTACTGTACATACTGAACTCGTACAGTGCCGTCCGCACGACCAAGCGTTTATTTTGTGTAGGCCTGTAGTCGTATGCCCTACCTCATTCCATTATTTCGCTCAAATTCCGACAATCTTATCCTTCAGCTTCTTCCTCAACCTCTCGATCGGACGATACACACTCAAGAAGATCATCATCAACATTCTTATCATCTGCAAATATATCATAGAACAAGCATATCCTGGATTGTCTTGACGACTATCATACATCTACTCTTACAGCATAGCGGCTACATAGGACGCACTCCATATCGTTTCTCCGGTCCGGCACATTCCTCCGCCCGTATCAAGCCGATCACCAATTCCGATCATTCGCTCGCTCGCTCAGCTTGATTTGCTTGCTTCTCGATACGATATAAACGCACCTAAGACACGACAAATATAGACGAGGAGACGATTGATCTCACATCATCGATTGGTGGACAAAGCATAGACAGATTACATATTGCACAGTCGATTTTATCACAATCAATACTCGGAATTCACTTGAAATCATCTCAATATACATTCCCAGGTATAACATTAGAACTACTTTTTTTGTCAACGCTGTCGCTTGAATTTACTTCACGATCATGCTCCCATTACGCATGAGGGGTGTACGGGCTACACTCTCGCCCGTAGCGAGAAGAGCGCCGCGGCCAACATCATCACTAGCAGCATCACACTCAACAGTATCATCGCATCATCTCGCAAGGTTCTCAACCTCGGTCAAGTCACTACGGCGGGCTACACAAACCCAAAATCAAGCTGCATCAGCATCAGCAACTGCTACGGCCACGTCTACATCAGCACTTTCAAACGATATGAGCTACATACCTCCTCCACCTCTATCTTCCAGCCCATCAAGCGATACTCAAGCTCTCAAAGCGCATTTCGACCTCCCCTTACCCCGCTCTCAACCTTCCACATCCGCCAAATCTCCTCCGCAAGGCTTATTCCTCTTTCCTCCCTTGACGCAACCCGGTAATCTAGTACCGTTGACCGAAAGGACACTGGTACTAGCTTCAGCCATCGTACAGCGAATATGTAATGCCCCCCAAGATCCATCGGGGAAAGAACTGAGATTGGTAGTGAAGAACTTGGATAGGCTGAGCGATGTCTTGTGCGGAGTAATCGATATGTGCGAGTTGGTGAGGAACGTACATCCGGATAAGGAATGGGTGGCGGAGAGCGATAGGGCGTATGAGACGCTCTGCAGTTTCATGAATGAGCTGAATACGAGTACGGGTTTGTACGAGGTGAGTTGGCTCTTTTTACGTTCCACGGATCTGGCAGTGTGACTCTTCGCTATGTGCCTTCGATGCATGCTCCCCCTTCAGTGTGAATTGATGTCTGCCCATGCTTGTCCTGCTCGTTGGAGCTCAAAAGGGTGACAGGGAACAAGATCATCTGATCGTTAATGCGCTACCAAGATCATCTTTTACATGGCCTACGAGAAGTGACTAATCACCTTCCTCTGCCTAGTCCCTCCGTCAAGCCGTTTCCCACCCATACCCTTCACCCCTATCAGCAGCCGAGCTCAAAGTGGCCCAAACCTTCATCTCGGACTTCGAGCGATCAGGCATTCACCTCCCACCGGCCGCCAGAGCGAAATTCGTTCGACTATCAGACTCCCTGCTCTCCCTCGGGCGGACATTCTTATCGTTCGCTTCTTCCGGTCCATCTTCCACTCCCTTGATCGAACTACCCGAACCAGAGAAATTACTAGCGGGGATGGGGAGTCAATTTATCGATTCTCTCCCCCGGAAGAGAAGGGGAGGATCGGCGTTTGTCGTACCCGGATCATGGGAGGCCCAGATGATTGCTCGTTATGCGAGAGAAGGTGAAGCGAGGAGATTGGTCTATGTTGGTGGGATGAGGGAAGATCCAGAGAGAGTGGCTGTTCTGGAGTCGATGTTGAAAGAGAGGGCGGAGCTGGCCAATGTTCTAGGGAAAGAAACATGGGCGGACGTAGCTCTAACCGATAAAATGGCGAAGAACCCTACCAACGTCCTAGGCTTCTTATCGTCATTGGCACAGCATCATAAACCCTCAGCAGCGAGCGATGTGGCTACCCTTCAACGCATCAAAGCGACCACTTTGACCGGAAACTACTATGACCCTTCCAACGGTTCGAGAAGTCACTTACCGCCTTTATACGCTTGGGATCGAGACTACTACGCAGAGAAATACATGTCGACTCTCGCCCCCACATCTTCCTTACCGCCAATCACACCTTATTTTTCCACGGGAACAGCAATGGCAGGACTCAGCTCGATCTTTTCCAAACTATACGGAATCTCGTTCGTACCCCGTCCGGTCTCGGACGGCGAAGTCTGGCACCCTTCTGTACGTCGACTGGACGTTGTGGACGAAAACGAAGGTACGATCGGCGTCATTTACTGCGACCTATTTTCGAGACCTGGCAAACCTCCCTCGGCGGCTCATTATACCGTCCGGTGCTCCAGAAGGGTAGACGACGACGATGTACATGGAGATGGTCTCGCGGAAGGATGGGATGAAGATTACGGTATTGGTCTGGAAGTTGAAGGAGAGAGATTAAAAGGGAAAGAGGGCAGGTACCAGTTGCCTATTGTCGTGCTCACGACGGACTTTGGTACTGTGGATAGCGGTAGGCCGGCGTTATTGGGTTGGAACGATCTGGAGACGCTGTTCCATGAGATGGGGCATGCGATACACTGTGAGTGGGGGAGTCAATCTCATCGACATCGAACTAAGACTCAGCGCAGTCTATCGCATTCTCCACACTTTTTTGGGCGACCGCGGCTTTCTGATCCCTGTATATCCCCTTTGCCTCGGACATATAACGTTGTCGAGTTATCTTGTCTAAGGTTGATGTGCTGATTCGACCTGATATTCACTGTATAGCCATGATTGGCCGGACCGAATTCCACAACGTTTCTGGAACACGTTGCGCGACGGATTTCGTCGAACTGCCCTCTATCCTGATGGAACATTTCGTATCTTCCCCATCCGTACTTTCAACTTTCGCCCGCCACTACGCCACGGACGATCCCATCCCTACTGGACTAATCCAAGCTCACCTGGGCATAAACCAGTCGCTCGCTGCGTTGGAGACTCACGGGCAAATCACTATGGCCATGCTCGATCAGAAGTATCATAGTATCTCCCGCCATGATCGGCGTATCGAAAGTACGAGAATATGGCATGATTTGCAGAGTGAGATTGGTGTTGTTCCCCCCGTCGAAGGGACAGCTTGGCAGACCCAGTTCGGGCATCTGTACGGCTACGGAGCGACATATTACTCTTATCTGTTCGATAGGGCCATAGCGGGTAAAGTGTGGTCCACACTCTTCGATACCGACAAGAATAAGAATGCAAGTGCAGGAGTGGGAGTAGGGGGAGGAATATTGAGTAGAGAGGGAGGTGAAAAGTTGAAAGAGAAAGTATTGAAGTGGGGAGGAGGGAAAGATCCTTGGGTCATGGTCGGAGATGTCATTAGCAGCGATGGCAGTGGGGCGAGTAGGGAGAGCGAAGAGGTTAGTAAAGGGGATGAGAGGGCTATGGAGATTGTAGGAGGATGGATGATCAAGTGATCAAGTGAGAGAATGACGAAAAATTTGTATTTCGGGTTGGGTCGGTTCAAGCAAGGTGTTTTTTTTTTGTTTTGTTTTGTTCTTGGCTGTATCATTATGTAGCATTATACTTTGCATATCATATCGGCTTTTATCTTTTTTTTATATCTTTTTTCAGGCAGACCAAGATTGTTTGAGATCCGTCGGATTATAGGCCATAGGTATACCTTATAGATCGCTCAACTCTCCTCAAACAATATACAATCGGATGTACGGCATAGCCTTACAGTGACTCTCTCGTCTGGTCACGAACCCTCATCTATTGTGCAATATCCACATACAGCACAGCACAGCACACACGAAAGCAGAAGATGTTGTCTTTGAGTACGCTACGAGCTGCATGTAATACGCAGTACAAGCGAAGGAAGCATGCATGTCTAGTAGCGCAGTGCAATGAGTGACCTGTCTTCTCATCTTCGTCTTGTCTAATAGCGAACATTATGTAGCATTAACTCCCTTGATTTGTGTCGGTCGGCCCATCGCAATCGCAGCTGGTGACGTTCAACGTAACGTTCGACGCCACGACCAGATAGAGATACAGATGCAGATGCAAACTACTGTCTGGTCTTGACCTGACCTCAAGAAATGGAGATCTGATATTTCCAGACGCGTGGCCGTGGCTGGTTCCATCCAAGCTTCAAGCTTCTTAAATCTTCTTCTTCTTCTTGTGACCTGTTTCTCCTTCTGCAGATCGCCTCTTCAATTCAGCAGCGGACGGGCCCTGGGTCATTTCGACTTGAATTCCATCTTGCCCATCGACTTCCATAGCTCTAACCGCTTCTTCCGCCTTGATGTCCGCGGTCGTGATCGACATCGGATTTGCCTCTTGAGCTTGCACTTGGAGCTGGGCTGGAAGGGAGGGAGGCGGAAGGATCTTAGGAGTCGACATGACGGCTTTGAAAGTTCGTCTTGCCTCTGTATCAGAACGTTTAAAAATCCAGACGACCCCAGGGGACATGCACATGGTATGACATCAGTCAGCTTATCATACCATCTACAACGCTTATGATTTCCACGGGCCGAGATTAGAGCTTACAAGAGCGAAAGGGAGTACTCACGCGCTCGGAGAAGGACTGCTCGAGGGGCATCTGATACGGCCTCTTTAGCGAGATTAGACGGCATACCTATCATCGTGCCCCTATACCCACACCCGCGAAATGCCAAAGCAACACTATGATTAGTACTCAAAATGCGAATGCGGCGACCGACAGGCGCGTGAAAGGAGATGAACTGAACTGGACACCAAAGCACTCACAAGTTGACCAAGTCCAAAGGTCCCCTGAATCCACTTTCATTCCCCCCTGAACCCGAACTGGGACCAGAGGAGAAGATGACCCCCTTCCCACCTGTGATACGGACTACTTCCCGAGCGTTGGAGAGGAAGTTCTGACGATATCTCTTAGCTACTTCGGGGGATAGGTTGGGTGAAGGGAAGAGGGCTGCGGAGTAGAGGAGCTCGAACTGTTTGTTTGGGATGAACACCGCCAAAGGCGGCAAGTTTGTCAGCACTTGGTGCTTTATCATGCATAAGCTCAATGGTAAGCCGGATGAATAAGGTTAAGTTGAGAACAATTTGTGCGAATTGGATGACTGACCACTACACCATTCCTCTGAGCCTGCTTCATTTGTTTTCTGTTGAATCGGAATGTGAACGGTCGTTCATGTAAAGGTAGAGTGATAATGGATATCTAGGTTTGACTCGTCAGTCAATGGCTACTATTTCTATGGAGAGGATGGATGGAAGAGCACCTACTTGGTTCGGTCCTGGATTTGCCATATCCGTACAAGCGAGTTGAAATGCCTTTTCGCTCGTCGGAGATACAGATAATATGTCGTAGTTTCTCAGCGCGTTCGAATTCGCTCCGGTCTACAACAATCGCCCAGGATCAGACCCATTCGGGGGATTATTTGCTATCAGCTGTCGTCGCTCTCCATTTCCGGACGAATCATCGAGGTGAAGCGTACACCTGGTCATATAGCATGTATAGTGAGAGAGTTCAGATACTTACAAGTGGGTGAACACGATTGTCATCTAGTCTCATATGATATCTCGTAACCTGCACCAAAGGCGGTCTACAACCTTTTGAAGGTGTTTGCGAGCCTGAGGCGCCATTCGATTTCGAACGAGATGAAGGGTTCTGAGCATTGATAGTGGAAGAAGAGAAGGAGGAAGAAGCAGAGGCGGTTTGCGACCATTGTCGAGGATCTAGGTTTGGGAACGGTAAGGTAGATTGGAACGGTGATGGGTGGACTTGGTTGGATGGTTCGCCTGGATTTATCGTACATCCTACTACTGAGTAGCCCACTACAATATCATTGAAGGGAATCAGCACGCCCTCATCACATTTTGTCGATGTGGTACGCGACAATGGCTATGTTTAAAGCAAGCCTATCGCATGCAATGCATGTCGCGTTATGGGTTATAGGCCCAAACAGGTATCACTCACAATGCCCAAGAAGAGCAGCTCTCCTCGCTATACCATCCTTCTCCCTACTTTCCAGGCCCGACCAGCAATCTTTTGCAATCGCAGTTGAAGCTGAAGCGGCAGTCGTGATAGCTGGAGCAGCTTTACCTTTCCCCTTCTTCGCTTTCTTATTTTGAGCCTCGTCCACCTCCGGGATAGGGAAGGGGAAGTATAGGTCGAAATACATCTCGTGGATCACGGCCCGCTCGCAGTGCGGGTCTTCGTATGCTATATCGATATCTGAAAACTCTGGACGATAGCGATAGGTTGCCCTTCGCGTAGTGACTCGTGACTGTGGGCGTTGAGGGGTGAGATAAACAGGCGAAAAGCGATAATACTTGGTGACTATTAGATCAACAGCTTATCCGAAATGTCCATCGACATGTTCAACTTTTGATGTGGAGGATCTGTTGACCGCGAAGGAAATGCATATTCGATCCCGTCAAGGATCGTGGAAGCCACATGGCACCGCGTCCGTAGATTATGTAATAAAGCAAATGGCCTTTGGCGGTTGAACGTTAAGGCAAGGAGATCATTCGCCTCTGCCGATCTTCATATTTGTGCATCCTCCATCATTGGGCAACAGCATGCCTTTGTCCCTTCGTATGTACATCAGTCAGCAGGCAGGGCAGTCATTCTTTCAAGGACAGGACAAAGAAGCAAGCGATTGATCGAGCTGAGCAAGCAAATTGTCACCCAATCCATCGGAAGATCTGCGTCCGCTCATTGCTGAGTTACCAAGAAGGGTAATCTGTGCGTTATCTGATGTAAGCTTTTCTCATATTCCCACGCTCCCACGTAACCATGTACCCATGAACCCATGAACTCAGTGATCGAGGGCTATGTAAGACCTTATGGTACCGCTTCTGGAGTCGGATACAGCATTTCAATCGTCGTGTTGTTAATCAGATAGACACCGGTCAAGGCTAACCCGATGGCGACGACTGACGTGCGTGTCTACGCTAGTAGCTGCAGCTGCTGTAGCGGGTTTGTGATTCAAGTTTGCCCGGATGTTACCGCATAAAGGAAGCTTTAGTATAGATAGAGCACGAAAGAATGACGAGTTGCTTGATAAGCTGTGATGAGGTGATGAGTGATCATACCTGCCATCTAATCTAGATGTACAGTAACGCGATGGCATCACGTCTCTGGAATGTTTGCTTTGAGTATATCTGCACGACCATCGCGAATGCATATATAAAGCTCGTCTGAGAGATGTCAGAGAACAGCGACCCAACACATCCATAAAACAATTCAAAGCTTTTCCCCCTGGCCAAGCAGTCAAATCCAGCCTACCACCACGGTCCACATCTATTAAAGTACCAAACATATCACAATGGCCCCTATCGTTGCTCATCTCGGATACACCGGAACAGTAGGCTCTCACCTACTTGCCGAGCTCATTGAGCAGAATAAACAAGGTAACATCAAGCTCATCGTCCTTTATCGAGAAGGGTCGGACCTCAGCAAGATCCCATCAAACGTTGAGAGGAGGGAAGTACAGCTTGATGAGGCTGGTTTGGAGAAGAACAAGAAGGCTATTGAGGGCGTCGAGGTTGTCGTGTGAGTGAGACCCCTTCATTATCAGAACACTATCGTTGCAGTCACCATCGATCTCATCCCCACTGTAGCTGGTCCGGGCCATCGTCGCCATATGCAGGAAGACGCTGACTTTACTCCCTGTTGGTTATCGTGTCCAGCTCATCAGTCGGCGCCCCAGGCATCCTATCCCAAAATCACCTCGTCGACGCCCTTGCAGGCTCCCCATCACTCAAGACCTTCATCCACTCAGATTTCGGAACCAACTGGACTGAGGAAGAGCTCAAGATCCCTCAATTGAAGAGCATCACCGTCAAGGAGGAAGTGGTCGAACATGCCAAGGAGAAGGGAGTACCTCTCACCAATATTAGAGTCGGATTGTTCGACTTGTTCTTCTTCAAATTCAAGTGAGTCCACCCTTCTCTTTCTTTAATACCAGCTGCCCAACCTTAGGAATACCAGGTCATGTTTCGAGGGATAATGCGAATTATAAGGCTGACTGTCATTGAACTACTTATCGCAGAGCTGCCGGTACGGATATCGTTGAGAACAAGGTGGAAATCTACAAGAACGCTCTCAAAGCGCCTCTGAGATTAACGTGAGTTGCCCACCTGAACTGATCCATCCCGCAATGTATCCGGCTTGTCAAACGCGAGCTTCCGAAAGAGAACAACGGCTGACCTACGCCCAACGTCATATCTTATGTAGTACCCTCAAATTCCTCGGTTACGCGGTCGCTCAGCTCGTCACAAAACCCGATAACCTCCCTAACCAGACCATCCAGGTCTTCGACCTCGAACCCACAGGTCAAGACATCATCGATACACTCACCAAGATCCACGGAAAGCCCACGGAGATCATCAAGTTCACCGACGATGATTACCATAAGGGTATCACCGAGGGTTTCGCCATTGGCGCTGCGCTCAAAAATAAGTGGGGAAGTGATAGGTGGGGAGCTTCGGAGAGACCTGAGATCAAAGGATGGGAGTACAAGTCATTCGAAGATCACGTCAAGAAGAACTTGTACCAGCAGCATATTAGTGAATAATAAAAGATCAATAGTGCTTGACCGCTTTTATGACAATGATGCAAACTCTGCACAACTGCATTAGTTATAATCGTGTCTCATTTCTCGCTGGATCAATGCATCCCCATCTCTGATCTGCTGCTGGTATGAGAACCTGAAATCAGTGCAGTGTTTTTACTACAGCTCATATCACCGGCGCCGCCGTGCCCTTGCTCGTGGACACCGCAATGAATCGCCGTCTTACCGGTCCACGTGAGCGAAGCTAGCTACGTAGTTCATTTGCCGATCGCGAGAAAGGCGGGGCCAAGCAGAATATTCGGTATGATGCGTATTGTATTAAAACGCCTATGGTGCAGTGGGAATGCATGGTGGAGGTAGGTCTTGCTTACGCGAAAGGTTGGTAAGGCGACAATCACGGTACGCTGGTGGTGGAGAGCGTCGCTAGACGTCATATACATAACCTTTCCAATCAGTGCTCGTACTGGATGTATATAAAGGAAGCAAGTTAAAAGTCCAAATACAGGTGCAGAAGATTTCCCCTAAAACCAATCAAAACAAGCTAGTACATTACAAAAGAAGTACACATATCTGGATTCGGCAAAAAAATGTCCACTAGCATCCCCAAAACTATGCGTGCTGTCGTTCAGAAGGAGAATGTGAGTGAGATACAGTAGCACCGAATTTCCACCCATGATCCATCACCGTGATATGGGAACGCCAAGCTTAAGCTTTTGAAAAGCGCTGAAAGTTTTTTGCCTGGATTTCTTTTGGATTTTTCCAGGAAAACTGGATTGAGGTCAAGGAAGTCAACGTTCCTCAGCTTGAAGACAATGAAGTTCTCATCAAGGTCGACTATGCCGCTCAGGTAAGCTTCGCTGTTAAGTCACACCTGTATAATAGAAGCAAGCAGCTGATCGCTTGTGAACGTGACGGTGAAATCCAGAACCCCACCGACTGGAAGCACGCCGTCGCCCAATCGGTCCCAGGCGTAATCAGCGGCAACGACTACGCCGGTACAGTCGTCAAGGTCGGTCAAAACCTCAAAGTACAGCTTCAAGTAGGAGACAAAGTAGCTGGTACCACTCACGGAGGTATTTACAAGGATCGAGGAGCATATGCGGAATATGCCAAGATCACTAGCGATCTGTGCTTCAAGATTCCCGACGGGATGAAGCCTGAGGAGGCCGCTACGTATGGTATTGCTTGGGTCACTGCTTGTCAGGTGAGTGAAACACATGGCTTCGGTGCTCTTATAACCCCAGTGATGCCAGTACTCATGAAAATCGGCTGACCTATCCCTTGCGATCTTTTCAGGCTATCCTCGCTTCTCAAGGTCATGCCTTCCCTCCTGAGAAGGTACCTGAAGGTACTTGGGTGAGTGTTCTATCCGTCTCCTCCGCCTTCGCCATGATTTCGTCGCTCATGCTGATCTTTATCACTTCTTCAGTACATCATTTACGGCGCGTCGTCATCCGTCGGACTCTTCGCGGTCCCTCTCGCCAAGTCCCTCGGCTACGAAGTACTCGCAGTCTGCTCCCCTCACTCATTCGACCTCGTCAAGTCTTACGGAGCCGACGAAGTAGTAGACTACCACGATAAAGACGCGGCGGTTGCTAAAGCCAAGCAAGTCACGGGCGGCGGAGTCGAAAAGGCTTTCGACACGATCTCAGAAGGGGAAAGCTGGAAGATCACGGCTGCTATGATGGGCGACAAGGGCAAGAGGTTGAACTTGATCCTGCCCCCACCCAAGGAGGAGGACCAGAAGAAGTTCGCACCTGGTATTGAAATCGACTGGACCTTGATGTACACTCTGCACGGAAGGGTAAGTTGACATAGCCTGCCTTATCGTCCATCATTACTTTCGATTTAAGCTGCACAAAACGATACTGTCGGCTGACGGATTTGTGGTGGTGGTTATATATACAGGAATTCAACTTCACGCCCAGAAAGCCTGAGCCAATGATCTTCCCCGCCAAGCCCGATGATGCTGCTTTCGGCGCGAAAGTATACGAGCGAACTCCCGAGTTCTACGCAAAGTACAACGTCAAGCCTAACCCCGTTGATCTCAGGACAGGCGGTCTTGATGACGTTTCTGATGGTTTCAAGTGGATGAAGGTGAGTGCTGGAGTGCTTCACACTTCACACAAGCTATTTCTTGCAATATGATGGACGGAAGCTGATACGCGTATGTGCACTATAATAGGAGGGTAAGGTCTCCGGCAAGAAGCTCGTTTACAAGCTCTAAGGCCGTTAGTCATAGACCAAGAAGATGCCAGATGATATCGGTACAAGTCGCTAGAAAGTAAAGAAGACCATTCATGCATTGTAACAGCCCTGTCTATATGTTTTTCCCGCTTGTGTTTCGTATCAGATATATTCTGTTTTACACGCGTGCTGTGAGGCCTCGTTCAGGTCGCCACGTACTGTACAATTTCCACCATGATTTTCCGAATTGAAAGGCAGAAATCCCGAAGTGGGGAGGTGCGTGTTCGGGGTGGCGCGATATTGCGCTGTTGGCGGCGGCGGCGGTATTAGCTGTCCTCCGTAGCTGGTTTGACCATATGACTGAGACCACATGTCCTGATTCTTTCCCGGGGCGAATTCTTCGTCGATGTATTGAAATAGCTTGTCCATATCGAGGTCTGATTCGCCCTTGATACCATTAGTCGCAGCCTGCAAGCTTGACTGACTGTCAAAATCGTATGTGGCATTTGATCCTATCGCTGGATCCTCACAACCTCGTGTGGCCGTTCCGATCCATTCTGAACACGTGGTGTGTGATGGCAGTGGAGCAGTAATCGTGGCTCGAGCTCGCCCGTACCACGAAGGTATATTCCCTAAAGACTGTCCGGGTAGCATTTCGCTTGTAAGACTATCCGGGCGTGTATACGCTAGTCTGAAGATTGCACGATCGGTGGGTTCCCCAGCAGCATCGCGTTCGACACATCTCTGAAATCCCGCCCGCCTTCCAGAAAGGGGTGTGAGTGCGCTGTCGAACAGGATTGGAGATGTGAGCTGGCTTCCCGATACCGCTGAGCCGGCACGAAGAGCTGACTTGGCATCGGTATAGCCCAATACTGAAATGATGTGTCGATGTCCAGAACAATGGCAAATCTCACTCGTGATTGTTGTTTGCCTCGTGTCAGCATACAGCGAATCCAATGGCAAGTGCGAGGGACCTTGCGCTCGGGGTAAGATGGCCTCGGTATAGTCGGTGAGGTAGTGCACCAACTTCTGGCTAAGCTGATGGAACTTAGGCGATCGATCGTCTGATATTGGGGCTGTACGCTCTTCCCAAGTCAAGTAAGCATTGGTGGATCGCGGAAGCTCGAAAACGGTCAAGGGACGAAGATCGACACATGTCGTAGAGCATGTCCGACCGCGCTTATGAAAGTACAAGGTACGCCGGTGAATTTTGGTGATTTCTCCAGTGTCACTCACGAAGACATCGGCATAGGGAAAGAGGGTCAAGTCGGACAGGAACGAGTCCCGTTCCGGGAGGGATGGAGGGATTGTGCTGCTTGGAAGGCTTGATGATAGTTGCGACATTCACTATTGATAAATAAGTTGGTGTCGCTGTCGAACTGGGTACTGGTACTGGATAAAGCGGTTCTCTTTTCTCCCCACCAAGGATGAACTCTAGACATCCAGATCAACGGCAAAGGGGAATGATGAATGCGGCAGACTACAGTATTGTAGATGGAGTGCGGACGTGCAGAATGCTTTACAGGTACACTCCACCTACGAGTACTCAACAGTCGTACTCGTGCACCAGGCAGAATTGACGATGATCTGATAATCACTGACAGGTCCTTCTGTCGCAGAAAGGAGGACCCCCGGGAAGGTCATATCTTACTCATCCGATACTTTGCAGGCGAAAGCTTCGCTCGCCTGCCTATTGTGCTCGATAAGGACGAGCAAGTATACGATCTCTTAGCTGCGTTCGCGTCTGAACTGCGTACAGTAGGCCTTGTATCCTCAACCTAACATCAGCAGGGAAAACATCTTACTTGAGAAGTATATGCACTACAATCACAACCCAAGCCGTCCGCCTCCGGGCAAGTGTGACTACGGTACAGTAGTTTAGCACTTGTGCACAATCGCTCACTTTGCCTCCAAAAGCATATGGGGTTTCTCCAGTCTCAATCCAGTGGAAAATGTACAAGACAGTTCCGTAATTTCTCAAGTACTGCCATCCACTACAATCCCTCAAACAGGGGCGATCCTCAGATTCCGTGTCCTACGCTCGCATTGACGTGCACAGTATGTGTCTTGTACTTCCGAGGGAATAAATCAATTTGCAGATCTTGCAGAATGCTGCTGGTACGTCTCCGGAGTAGGAGTGGTCTCGTCTTCTTCGTAGGGGTCTTCGATCCAAGCGTCTTCGTCTTGGTCAGAATCGGGATCCTCGACTTTGGAATCGAAGCCAGTCCGCGGCATCTGTTGAGCTGTTCTGGCTGAATCGGCATCAGCTGCTGAAGGGAGATCGGTGAGGGTTAACGCCTTGAATGCGGGAACTGATACATTTTGACCCCAAGTTGAAGTTGTGAGGGCGTTGCAGGTCAAGTTGGTAAGACTTGGGTCTCCTTTCCTTGTAAGCATGGTCGGGCTGTCGATGGTACTGGAAGGGGGGTGTACAGCCAAGTTTCTAGCGGGCTTCCAGAACGCCTTGCCCCTCACTTCAGTGACATTGCCTTGCTGATCTGTCGTGATGGTCCAAAGCTGATCAGCTCTTCTTTCTCCGAGTGGACAGAACGAGGAATCGCATGCCACCTCTCCGTTCAAGGTCCGTTTGGGTCCATCCAGTAAAGCTTTGTATTGTCCTGGGCTCACGACAGCGACCGTGTGGATGTAGGCCTTGGAGCGACAAGCACTACTGCTGCCAGGTGGCTTGATCAGACTCAAGCCGAGTTTGGTATGTTCGGCCAAGTGCGTCGAGAGTTCGCCCGTAATTCTTGCATTGGGGAATCCCGTACTCACTTCGGACCGTGTGAGTTCCGGCGCCTCCAGGGGGTAGTCTCGCTTACGCTTTGTGGGTGCTGTTTCCGGACAGCAGACTCGCGAACAGTGCGCCGAAGCGGAATGAGACGGGCTTACTTTGTAATGCACCTTGCCGACCGATGTTTCCTGCCCTGGTTGAAAACGGAAGGTGAATCTCACTCGTGGGCAAGTTACTATGTCCGACCGGAAGCGATTAGTGCGGAATCGTTTTATAACGTCTCTCGTGCTGATGTCATTTGAAGGCGCTACTGTGTTCTCCATCGTGTGACTTGATCGGCTCTTTGTCGAAAAAAGCTATTGAGGGCTGCGAGGTTTCCCAACTGAAGCTGTAGAGAAGGTATTGATGCCTGTGGTTCATGCGTAGTTTGGGTACGATACAGGAGCTGTATAAAAGCAAGGACCACGAAGACTTATATACCCTGCCCAATACGATGATCGACTCGATAGCGCTTGCCTTTTCACAACACTGCCTATCAACCAGGTTGCTTCTCGCCTCAAAGGATACCGCTACAAAGGGCAGTCCTGCTTCTAAGCGAGACGAGCTTAGTCGAGCCCGCGGGAGACGGGCTGATCAGTCGTGAACTTTCGCGCCCGGTCTTAGAACCGATCCTCCAAGGCTCTACCGACCATTGATAATGGAAGTGCCGAAGGCTACAGGACGGGAAATAGTTCATTTCAGCCTCGTTCGGCTGAATTATACAGTACGGTGAAGGGGCAAAAGTATTCGCCTTCAAGGAGTTGTGTCCAAGTGTATAATGCTATTTCTCATGCTTCATCAAAGCTCTGATTGTGAATCCCAGTCAGAGGTATCCGGAGGTGGGTATCTTGCTCATCTGAGGCTGAGAAGCCCGATAGGTGATGCATAGGGACAAGTGCAATGACGCAAACCTTGAGCGTCATCTGACAACATCGATCTACATCATTCTGGGCAAATGCGGTATGTTCGCAAACCGAGACCATTGAGGCTAAAAACGCCCATGCATTGCTAGGGGACTGTTTTCTATTCTGACCTTTGTAACGACCTGGATATACAATCGAGCTCTGGGCCAGACAAATCCTTCAGCTACCGAAATATTCTGTGGATGGATAAAGGACAGTGAGAAAAGGAGGGCTCGCGATTTTACTGACCTGTAGACCGCGCGGACTTGTGCTAGAAATGCCGCCACTATGTACGTGGCATCAAGCATCAAGCCTGTGACATATCATCACGTAAAGAAAGTAGAGGTACGCGATCATGACAGTGTGAACACATAGCCTGGGTGAGTTAACACCGTGATATGATTGGCACTCATGCATACATGACATACAGCAGCCCACGCCACATGAGTGGCCTAGAGCCAAGTATGACTATCGTAATCTCCTTGCAAGTAGTAGCTTGATCCAACGGTCGCTCCGGACTCCGATCGGCCCTCGATCTGCCTGAAGTCTGCGACAAAGGTGGACCAAGCGGAGCTAGCAACTTCAGTCGCTGCAGCGCCCTGATCATCCTGGACCCAGGTATCGGTTGTCGCTATGGGAATTGTGGGCTGTTCACTCGCAGATACCGGAGTGTTTCCTGTCGTAGAAGATGATGGTGGACATGAGCAGTGTTGTGTCAGATTTGTCGGGGTATGAAGCGATGAGGAGAGTGGCTGTTTCGAAAGGTCATTTGCAGCCTTGAGAGATAATTGGAAAAAGATCTTTACCAAGTTTGCGTCGTGGTCGAACACGTCGTTCTGTGTGATGTTGATGCGTCTCTCGTCCAAAGGAGAATAAGCACAATCAAAGGCTGTTCCGGAGTCCAGTACCCCGCGAGCCTGCTGCATTGTTTTCTGCTCATCGGGACTCAGCAATGCCAACGAATGGGCTATAAGGGCTTCGCTTCGACAACCGGTGCAGGTGCCTGGTCGACTGACCATAGAGCATATCTTCTGCACATATTCGGAGAAGGGCTGTGCTAACTTGTGTCGCACCGCGCGCGACAATGGTTGTTCAGTCAGCTCCTCTGAAGTGAGCTTGGGGGGATTGATTGAGATCTTATTATCCCTAACCGCCTCATCATATGCTTTTTGAAAGCAGTGCACTGTACATCCAGTAGAGCCTTCTCCACTGGCATCCGGATGATAACTAGTCGAAGCCGGTCTCCCGGACACCTCGTACCCCAGTACAACCTTGGGGCATAAGACTATAGACGCTTCGAAGGTGGGGCGAATTGTGGACACAAACTTTGTGCTGGAAAATTCAATGGCCATAATCTTTGATATGGGATCGATAAATGATTCTGCTTGGATCAGTGGACGGACGTGCCAGTATATATTCGGGATGATACGACAAGGTTAGAAAAAACAGCATAGAAGCCTGAGAAGCACTTGTTCAACTACGGTCCCCACATATGGTATACGTGTCTTATGCCTATGCGTATGGCACAAATAGCCTTTGACTAGTGTAGAATGGATCCTCGTTTGATTGGCCTTCCGCACGGTTCTCGCTCTCGCTTCGCTGGGCCGTGGCGCAGATTTTGGCATCCTTTCGAGAACAGGCCCTTTGTCAACATCTTATTCAGAGCTCGGCGAGGTCATCTAGGCGCAACAGGCTACATACACATCCGTAACGTATGAAGAGGACAATCAGTCTCTCATCTCAGCCGTTTCCGGTCCCTCACACTCATATTTTCTGGGTTCTCGGCCAATCGCCTCGGCGGCGGCGGACATGGCCGCCTGCATGCTGGCAAGCTCATCGAATGTAAAGGTGGAGGCAACGTCGAAAGATCTCATGCAACAAGGCAAGGACCTCTGCAAATAGGGACTGCTTTCTCACTGCCTGCCTATATGTACTGTTCTAAAGCTATAAACTCAGCAAAAGATCAAGATGAAAGCTGTCATTCAGAAAGTGGTGAATGCTTCGGTAGCAGGTGAGTGCACACCATAACTACACCATGATTCAAGTGGAGGTTGCTGGAAGGCTGCTGGAGTATGAGCTGATCCGGAGGATCTACCTTAGTGGACGGTCAGACGATATCATCTATCGGACGAGGGTTGTTGGTTCTCGTAGGCATAGATCGATGTGAGTTTTTCAGATCCCATACTGTGTCATATCAATCGAAATTCTCACAAAGTTGTGATCTACCGGCGTAATGAGCTGATAAGGCATTTGACTGACGTGAATAGACGATACACCTAGCGATGCTACTCAGATCATCAAGAAAATTTTATCAGCGCGGCTGTTTGAGGATGAGCATGGTTCACATTGGAAGAAGAATGTCAAGGATATAGATGGCGAAGTGCTATGTGGTCAGTGTACCTGCTCCATCCCATGTCCAATGATCTCATCAAAACCTGTGACTGTCAACCGACTGGGCATATTGAATCGCGAAGATAGGCAAGCTGACATGTTTACATGTTGTTCATTAAATGGGCAGTCTCTCAGTTTACGCTGCTAGCTGGATTCAAAGGCTCAAAGCCTGATTTCCACGAGTCGATGGTATGTTCATCTCCCCCTCATCCCTGCGAAAATGTACTATACTGACTCCTCTGTTCCCGCGTAACTCGGGATACAGTCAACAATACCGAGTAAAGCGTTCTACGCTTCATTTTTGGAAGAGATCAAGAAAGCATATCACCCTTCAAAGATAAAAGGTATGTCAAAGCAACCTATCCAGGTTGTTCCTCCTCATATGTCATCATGGTTCGTGGTACGGTAGTTGACGACTTGTTACCGGTATGGAAGGAGCCAAAAGCTGATGAGCGATTTCTGCACAGATGGAGAATTCGGGGCGATGATGCAGGTGTCTCTCACAAACGACGTAAGCCAACTGCATACGCATTCATTGCACATGGTCTGAAGATTTAGTATCACCTATAATACTTCATATTTCATACAGCTATGTATATCGGTAAGACACAGGCTAATCTCATTAATTCGTCCACGCTGGCGGTATAGGGTCCCGTCACAATCTTGCTGTCATCTCGAGACAAAGCGTCCTCATCCAAGTCATCTACACCGATACCCAGCGGTAGTGCAAACACAACAGCGGACCCATCTCGAGCGTCTACACCGGTTTCCACACCTATTGACGGCGATGCGCCGTCGACTGCGGACGGAAAGGCGAAGGCGAAAGTGAAAGGTCAAGGAAAGATCAAGAACAAGGGTACTATGCACCCGAAATTTGGAGTAGATTCAAATTCAAAAGCCTCAGGTACTCCTTCCGCTGCCTCTGTTGTCCCCGACCCTGTGAGAAGCGCCATCGGCGTCGATACCGATGTTGCCCCCGGACTCGGACTCAGCGCCAGCCAGACCGAGTTGGAGAGACCGCCTGAAAGCTCGAGCATAGTGACCCCTGTGTAGTCTTCTCAAGACCGTATGTACCGCCTTGTGGATGTACGACCAGTAGACTTGATAATGCGGGTCCGAGTGGCGGTGACCATGGTGCCGATACCCCAGCGGTCGGGCATCACGGCCATGGTCATCGCCATTCGCGAGGGGTTGGTGTAGGGGAATCTGATGTGGATGTGGCCTGAACAACTGGATCGGGAGACGTAGACCATTAGATTAGACTATGCACTGTATGGGTCAGTACAAAGCAAGGGTCGGGAAGCGTTGCGTTGGGGTGGTGAGCGGAGGCTTGGCCGGATAAGGTGTAGTGTGACTGTACAGAATATGAGGTGATCGAGTGATTGAACGTTCGGGGCGCTCAGAAGTCTGGGGTGATGGGGTGGTGAGAGCTGCTGTGCTATGATGTTGGTCACGGCACAGCAGTGGGCAGACAGAGCTGAGGTGGTTTACTCTACACGTCACCAACTAGAGTGTGAGACTAATACAGGGAATCTGGGTGCAATGTGGGAGCAATGGGAGTTACGAGGTCGAGGCTTGTTCAAGTCTGCTTATGTATATATATATGATTAGAGTATCGCATTGAATCAGCAGAAACATGATGTCCTTCTCCCACCTCAGACTCGACCGTGAGCAAAGCTCTCAGTATGACATACCGCGCAGACTAAGCGCGAGTAGTAGAATCCGAATAAAATCGAATCGAGTTGAGTCGAGACCTTTCTAAAATGACGAAACACGTCTCTTGTTGGAGTCGAGGCTGAAAGAAGGAGGGATCACACAATGGATCGAATGGACCAGTCAGTCTTGGTCTCGCCAAGGTGATGTCAAAGGCCGCATGCTGTAGATATCTGTTCGACTGACCCTTCATTGTCGGTCGAAGCAGAATCCGATTTACACTGCTTTATAGATCTTTCAGTAGATCTCGCGATGTTGGCCGTGAGCGTACGATCCATGACACTTGCTCACCGCTTGAAGCAGATCAAACCGGCTAGCGGCAAGCAGCTAAGGACGCGGTTGTAGCTCCCCGCAATGACATATACGATGTATTGATGTAAAGCCGTCTTTGCTGCTTCTACTCCTATTAGTGCTTCTCGTTGAACCTCATCCTGAAAGAAAAAAGGTGGCATCTTGAGACGCGTTTGATGCAGCTGCAGCTACAGGATATGCCGCCCCTTCACACTTTATCTTTGTCTGCCTATCGAGCTTGGTGACTGGAGTCTGGAATAAGATGTAAATCTAAGCTTCGTACTCGTATAGATTCAGCTTCGCAGAAGGCCAGAAGTGGGGGTCATCTTGTGCGAAACTGACGGGAGGCGGCACGTCGTATAAGTGACTTATACCGTACGCACTGCATCACTGTCGGCGCCTACGATATACACGTTGTCGCACATACGAGTCGCTATATATAGGCGCTGTAAGAAGCGAAGAAGATCGAAATCGTATATGTTGTGTATCACTGGTGCCGTGGTTTGCCAGTTGATGACGAACCATCTCGGCATCTATCCTTCAACCAGGAAGCGCTTATCTTAAGACACTGACTGATCGTATCATCAAACGTTATGCCGAAGGCTACGACACCTAGCGCGATGTAGTTGTAGTGAAGTCAGAGTCCCACGCACTGTGTGTGCATCCCTTATGATTAGTATCTTGTATTCATAGGCAGTGTGATAGAGATGGGACGATGGCCGAAACATCAACGATCGTGAGTTCTAGCCTTGAAAACGGGCATCGTCCTCGCCGTAGTATGAAGCAATCGCAAGCTCTCGGCGATCGGCATTCTTCACTCTGCGGACATACCTCTAAGTGTCCGGATTCAGATCTCCGAGCCGTCGGTAGTCACACTTTGTCATACTTAATCGCAATAGGCTTGAGATCGGTGCCTGATCAAAAGACTAAGTCGTACAAATTTCGTTATTGGTTTTAGGATCTGCAGATCTCGCGCCATATATACAATATGCACCCTACCCATTCGTCATCCACGGTTGACGGTGTGTCTATCTGCCAGCCTGTCTGATCGAGTCGCGATACAACATACTAAACACCCATACATGTACAGGCGATTCAGAAGGAATGACAATCCAAAACCGATAGCTCGGGGACCGACCCTTGAGAAAGGATAAACGAATGCATTTCCTATCAATTTCAGTCGAGGGACGACTGATGTGGACTGTATGGTGCAGTACGCCGGGACTAGCTAGCGTCGGGCTGTCGGCCAACCTCCTTTCTCGGCGTAGTGGGCATACACAACCGTACACATGGATCCGATATGGGCTGATGCAGATGGCTATCGAATGACCCGTCACCACTCACTCTCTTGCTTGCTTGTTCAGCCTTCCTGCCCGACTCGCTTCCATCCCATCCTTTCAATCTAGCCTTTGGCTCTTGGTTTTAGCTTGGGCCTTTCCAAAGGGCTTCCTAATCTCGCGTCACTCAATGCCGTGTGTGCGTGTATGTATCCTTGTGTACCATACATACCAAACGCTTTCGACCTCGGGCATCAACCCCTTTTCCTTCTTGCGTGAATTCCTTCTCGTGCATATAAGTAGCGATTGATATGCACCTTTTCCCTGGTCATCTCCCCGTTTGATATACAAAGCATCATACACGTTTGTGGATCGCTGAAATACGCACAACGCCCTCTGTCTCCCACAGCAGCAAGCAAGTATAATTACCGATAAGCGTATATAAGTTATATAAGTTATCATAAACATATCGACATCTTTGTCTCAGACAAGCTTATTACGACACTTCGGCCTTTTTATAATTTGGATTTCGTTAGTCACCCTGTACGTAGATCATCAGTCGTCTCGGTACGCGACCTCGACACACCATAACCGCCGTTTCCATACCGATTGATTGCATTGATCAACATCACCGTCACCATCAGCGAAAAGCATTAGCATTAGCGTTTGCATCCGCATCACGATCACCGTCAGCACAGATCATCGTGATCACTATGTCCGAAAACTCTACTCTAGCCGGCACACCGGCTTCGCCACCTGTCGGACTTGCCGGCACCAACGAAAAAGGCAAAGTTGGCACTGTCGAGCGAGGGGCAAATGTCGATCGAACGATCAGCCATACAGAGCCTGTCAGCTCCAATGCCGTCGACAAGGAACAACAAGCTATGACGACTAGGAATCATCAGTTGAGAGAGGGAGCTTCGGACGCCGAACATGCTCAAGGTGCTTTGGCGCAGTTGGGTTCTGCCAGAAAGCACTTTTTGCTATTCATCTTCTCGATCGCTACCTTCATTGACATCTGCAAGTGAGTCCAGTTCTATGTGCCAATAAACAATCTATTGATGATCGGCAATTGGGTGAAAGCTTTCGTGCTAACACTTGTACTTCTACAGTGTATCCGGTGTTGCTATTGCGGTACGTCTTACTGATATATGCGTCAACACCCTCATTACAAAGGCTAAACCAGTAAAATGTTCTCGCTCATAGGTCGCGCAAATCTCCATGGACATCAAGCTGGACACCTCACAAATCGTCTGGATCATTACTTCCTATTCGCTTTGTTTCGCTGCTTTCCTGCTCTTCGCCGGTCGGTTATCCGACTTGTTTCCCGCCCAAATAGTTTTCGAGTCTGGTTTCTTCATTCTCGGTATTTTGAGCTTGGTCACCTCGTTTGTCACCTCGAACAAGTGAGTAATACCCCCGGAAATGAACCGGATTTATATTACGGTCTGACATTCCTCTTCTCGCCTTGGTCAGATATGGTTTCCTCATCTTGCGAGGATTAGGTGGTATCGCAGGTTCTATGACTATTCCTTCAGCGTACCACTTGACGGTGCACATGTTTCCTGAGCCAAAGGAGCAGCAGGCCAAGCTCGCCCTTCTCGGTCTCGCGGGTGCTGTCGGCAATGTTCTTGGTCTGTGAGTATCAACATCCATCTAGCTCAAACTTTTTTCTCCGAGCCATGCTGCCTTGACAAAGGCTAATTATTCGCTGTTCTCCGGTTCGGCTCCCTTAGCGTACTCGCCGGTATCTGCATGCTTGCCAACTACAGATGGTTCTTCCGAGTCCTCGCTATCCTCTGTGGGTACCCATCCATAGCTCACATTCTAGTCTTCTTACGCACACTGGTCGCGTCGATATTGACTGTCATATCTGGGATCACAGGTGTCCTCTTCACTGTCATCTGTTTTTGGCTCTTGCCCTTCACCGGCTCGACCTACGTGCCCGACCCTGCCCATCCCAGATGGAAGCGACTCGATATCATTGGCGTAGCCCTTATGATGGGCTCTCTTATCACCTTCATCCTTGCCCTTACCCAGGGTCCTATTGACGGCTGGGGATCCGCCTCATTCATCGCGCCATTCATCATCAGCTTCCCCTTGGCTTTCGCCTTCTTCTTCTGGGGTGAGTCACGATTCCATTTAATACAGGAACCGCGGCCGTAGAGGCAAGAGCAAGTATTGAGTGCAATGTGATTTGGGCTGATTACGATTCCGCACCACATTTAGAATCGAGAATCCCTCCCAAGTCTGCTGTCTTGCCCAGCTCTGTCTGGAAAATTACCAACATTGTCATCTCCTCCTTGGCCATCGGCATTGCCTGTAAGTCTATTAATACGAGTGGGCAATTTCAAAAGGTTCAACCAACTGATCGCTGATATCATACTGTAGTCCCCTTCTGGGCGACCTCACAGCTTCTCTACGCCACTTGGTTCCAACAAGTATACGGTTGGACCCCCAGTGAGTGTTCACCCTCCTCCTCAATCAGGTTTGTTCGACAGCTGATCATCGTGTGAACACGTCTCGTAGTCCATGTCGCCGCCGCTATGCTCCCTCAAGGCATAGTCGGACTTTTGGTGGGTGGGCTCACGCAGGCGGTCCCGCAAATCATCACTAAGCCAAGGATCTCAATGCCTATCGGCGGTGTCCGTGAGTACATCAGCACCGACTACATCTCACACATTGGCGATCTCGAAACCGCCTAGACTGAAGCTGACCAACGTTTCACTGGGGACTATCAGTGATTATCGTCGCCGAGCTACTTCAGGTCTTCTCGGATGGTGGCGCTGGCAAGGACTACTGGAGGTGAGTAGCCGAATAAGATGGCGGAGTGTGTGATTACTAACGACAGTCGTCTCCACTACCAGATTCTGTTTCCCTGCCTATATCCTCGGTTCAGCCGGTGCCGTCATTACCTTCTTCGCTTCTGCGTAAGTCCGATCTCCGCATCACATGTATACGGTTTGACCAAAATGTAGATTCTGATACTTTTGGTTTGTCACAGTATCAATCTGATCAGCTACTGTCCGCCTGAAATGGCTGGTGTCGCCGGCGCCTGGACCCAGGTCGTTGTGAGTTTCACATCCTCTCATCACTCCGCCACACTCCTTGCCGCCCAATCCTGTGTTCCGCTGACATTTTCTTTGTTTTCCCAAACGATCTATCAGGCTCAGATCGGAGGAGCTATCACGCTAGCGGTTCAAGCCTCATTCGAGGGTGAAGGTATCCGGGACTGGAAATTGGTCGGCAGACGATCATTCTACTTCCAGATCGCTTGGACAGCCGTCTTGACTATCCAATACGTCGTGTTCTACAAGACTCCCGGTACGCCGGAGGAAGAGCATGAAGCTGCTCGAAAGAGAATCAGGGAGAGTGGTAAAGATGCGGGTGTGCTCTAAATTTACACTGTACCAGATGTCAACCTAAACCCGCAGAAAGCGGTTTGTCTTCTTCAGGTGCGGGGTCGCGTCATATGTGTCACTGAGAGGACGGAACTGGTTAGTTCACAGGCCACTGTCACTTACTTCTTCTACATAGAGGATCATGATGATTTACTTGCTCGTCGGTCCATATAATCACTATTCCATCCAGAAATGCAAAAATTGCAATAAAAGATTGGATGAAATATGAGTGGACATGGCGTTGCTCATCGATCGCTCATTGAGGGGAGGTGACATCGATCGAATGTTTAATCAGTGTGGTCACCCAAGAGAATGCGCGGATCATCGACTAGATCCGATCTGCCCAATGATGCTATCGATCTCTTCGGTTCCTATCGCACAAACTATGACTGAACATTCAGCGCGATCCGGCGGAGCGGAGGAAGGGGAAGGCCACCTGATAGCAAGGAAAGGAAACAAGCGCCTCGCTTTATTGCGAGCATGATATCGTCCTATGCACTTGAATTTTGTTAAGGTACGAAGCCTTGATATCTGCTGCAGCTGTAACTTGTGCTAGCTACAGCAGCAAGGGAAGTCAGGACCTGTACGGTGGCGCGGCTCACGCCGCAACGTTTGTGTCATCGATCGCCGACGGCCATTTCGCCGGATATTTATTCAGTGGTGAGTTACTGATATATGCGCGCCTAAAACAAGTTCGTCCCACTGATTGCTAAGATCGCCGGCCGGTAGTTTGCTTGATAGATTCGTACGTACTCTGATCATTTCCTTTCCCGACGGAATGACATGTGCAGTGATAGGATCATTTGATATGAATCATTCCCGATGATGACACACAGCTGAGAAAGAATCGCTGGAATGTGTGTCGTACCTTACTTAACCTTGCCCCTTACCCCTTGCGCAACCAGGAGACATTTGTCAACAGTCCTGCTCGTACAGTACGAACTGAATAATGACCGAATACATATTCATTCGTGCTTGACCGAGGGCTTTCTCATCACATCATTATCAACATGACAACATCTACAATACATCGTACAGTATGTAGCTATTGAATGCCGTTCTCAACCAAGATGTGTGTTGATCAGCCTTGAGAAATCGATGGACGTCTTAGTGTCAAGTGGCCCGCGGGCTTACTTACTGATACTAATGGTTGATGTTGATATTGCATACTCACTGACGAGTCGATCCTAGAATCAGACGTCGTTGAAGTCTTTCGATGTCTATAAAAAGGAGGTCTTCATGCTCGCTCTTAGAATTAACATCCCCCTCATCACTCACATATCTCAACGCTCAACACTCAACACTCAACACTCAACCGCAATTGCCTATCACACCAACTCCCATCCACCCACCATAAACGTCACCTCATACACCAGCGATCTTTATCTACACCTCTGAATCGCATCCAAATCAAACCCCACTACAACTACAACTACAACTACAACTACCTCAATCACCGAACCCCTTTACTCACTTCACCTTGCTCCTACTCGCTTCTGATCAACCTTCAACCTTCAAATGTCATCAGCATCCAACATGTCCCGAGCTCTCCTCATCACTGGCGCTACAGGCAAACAAGGCGGTTCCATAATCAACCACTTGATTTCTCACCCAGCTTACGCTTCTAACAACTTCACCATCCTCGCTCTCACTCGAGATCCCACCTCAGCCTCGGCCAAAGCACTCGCTGCTAAATCACCCTCGATCAAATTGATCAAGGGCGATCTCGATGCGGTGCCTGCTGCGTTCCAAGCAGCAAAGGACGCTTCGCCCACCCATTCCATCTGGGGAGTCTACTCGGTCCAGGCTTATAGTCCTAAAGAGAGCGCAGGAGGTCCAGAGCAAGCTCAAGAAGTCAAGCAGGGTATCGCGTTGATCGACGAAGCTATCAAAGAGAGAGTCGAACACTTTGTGTACAGTTCAGTCGATAGAGGTGGTGAAGAACGATCATGGAAGAACCCAACTCTGGTCCCGCATTTCAAGACTAAACATCTCATCGAACATCATCTCCGCAACGCCACAGCTACCGCCGGTACCTCAATGCGCTGGACGATCCTCCGACCTGTGGCATTCATGGACAACCTCTCACCTGGATTCTTCGGAAAAGTCCTCCTCACATCCATGCGGGATACCCTCAAAGATAAACCCCTCCAGTGGGTCTCCACGTCCGATATCGGCTTCTTCGGCGCCGAGGCTTTCCGAAACCCCTCCGAATGGGACCGTCGAGCCCTCTCTATCGCTGGCGATTCACTCACTTTCCAGCAACTCAGCGAAGCCTTCAAGAGGTCCACAGGTAGTCCAGCGGGAACTACATATGGTTTCTTTGGGTCGGCTTTGAGAGCTGCAGTCAAGGATGTCAGGTTGATGTTGTTTTGGTTCCATGAGGAAGGCTATCATGCCGACATCGGTGAATTGAGGAGGATGAAGCCTGATTTGTTAGATATGGAAACTTGGATCAAGGAGAAGAGTGCCTTTGTTTAAGCGATAATATAATCGAATGTCTCGGTGTGTCTTACGCTACGTCAAGTCATGAATGGACCTGGATAGGATTAATATCATATGATACAAAATAATACAATAGAAAACACAGTTATAGTATGCACATCTAGAGGGTTGTCCATCACGATCATGATCATGAAAAAGCCGGTAACCATTCTTCACCGCCCCGTCGGCCTTTCCCGTCCAATTCAACGACTTCTTGTTCATCTTCGCCCAGGCGAGATACGAGCCGGGCGCGATAGGAGCGCATGAACGAGGGAGAGACATCGAGGGATTCGTTCAGGATCTGCTGCGTAAACATGGGCAGTGGATGGTGGTTCTCTGTGGAATATATTGTGTGAGAAGAGACAATGTCTCACGTTAACTAATTTTCCCCTGCTTTCGCAACCCCTTCGCTTGGGCTTTCCAAAGCAAGGCGATGGACTTTCGTAGACGCGGCTTGGTCTCCACTCACCAGAACTACCAAACACACCCCCAACTTCCCCAATCAACGCCTCGAGGCCCAACAAACACCATCCCGCAACCAACGTGATCAACACTAATGCCCACCCGCTCACCACGCAGAGGAGCGAACATGGCAAGGCGGCTAGGTATATCATTACCAGGTGTGTCAGGTGAAGGGTAAGGGGTAGTGGTGGGGGATCTGTAATGGGTCATAATGTCAGATGATCAGCCGTGCTCTTTTCGAAAAGCTAGTCAAAGCCATCGAAGGTATCCACTTCGCAGCAGTGTGTATGGAGCTTGGCGGAATTGTTCACGAATAAATGCGGGAGGACACGTACTGGACGATAGTCTCTCCGCTTCCCCTAGATTCGCACTCAAAGCTTTCACGATCCCCAGACCCCTCTCACGCTTAGCTTCGCTCCATCCTCCTCCAGAAGCATCCACTTCCGCCAGTCCCACTACATACGCCTCCGTCAACTTCAGCAGCGCTAGCGGGAGGTTCGAGGGGTATGGATTGTGCAGATTCGATTTCGGCTTCATTCCCATCCCGACTCCCGATCCCAGGCCTAGACCTGGACCTGAGGGAGGATAAGAAGTCGATCGATATACTAAACCCTTTTTGCCTATATCCAAACGTTGAGGGTAATTCTCTTGGTCTTTCCGAGGTATATTCAACTGAGATAGCTGTTGTCGCAGTTCCAGGTCGGATCCGCCCTCCCCCGTGCTCAAGCCCGAAGAGGCCACTGCCTCCGCTAGACGAGTGACAGCTTCTTCTGCTTTATCGCGCAAATTGCTGAGTTCCCATTCGTCTTCTCCTGCGGATTCTCGCTCTTCTTGAGTAGGAGGACCGGTCCCTCGCCGTCTCAATCCTGGTCGGAGATGATCATCGAACAGTGCTGAGGACGTTAAGCTAGATCCAGATCCAGATCCGAGCGCCGAGTTGGACGCAGGGATAGATTTAGCTGACGGCGACGGGTTTGAGGGGCCGGCGTGGGCCTCGGCAAATCGGACTCTGGCTTCTGTTCGCTTGAGAGACGATAGGTACCCTGTCGGCAGTAGATCACATAAAGGAGGCTGGGGTAGAGGTCTCGTTCCATGAAGATGATGCCTGTTCATATATAGCATAAGTCAGATGTAAGCTCATAATAGCTCGATAGCTCGATAGCTCAATGTCAATGTTATGGCGACATTAAAAAGAAATATTGGGCTCACTGAAGGGCGAAAGCGAATCCAACCATCAACCCAGCTAACTCATCAGCCCGCTCAACAACATAGTTTTCTCTCTCATCCTCTTTTTCTTCTTTGGCAGCCGATTTCCCCTTTGCCCTCCCTTTGCCTGAGGGCGACGAAGCCGATGATGAAGATGAGGATGATGGTGTCTCAGAGCTTGAAATCACGCCCAGTGTCTCTGAATCTGTCTCCTGTATACTTGATTTGGGATCTGTCCCGGTCGCGGTTTTGATTTCGATGTCTACCTCTCCTCCCAGATCGACGGACGTAGAAGCGGGCGATACAGCCTGAGAGGCGGACGCGACCGAAGTTGGGATAGACACCTATATATGGGCGAATCAGATCAAGTCAATGAGCCCGCGCTTCTTCTTAGAACACGGCTGCTTGGCTATTGGGACAACGGGGGAGGTACAAAATGCCTGACTTACCAGTCTTATGCCATCTCGGATGGTGATTCTGACTTGAGCCCAAACTTGTTTCCCCTCGTCCCATTTGGAAATTGCCGATGAGAATCGATATGACAACAGTAGACCAGTCACTAGATCCAACACGACGCTTCAGTCAACTCTCTAGAGTTCTTCCACGCCTTGACTGAGTCAATCGGTCGCTGCCTAGCCGGAGCTACCAGCTGCAGCAGCAACACGACTTTCAACAACTCATCGCTGAATGGTCACTCACCCATACTCAGTACGCCTACGATACTAGCCCCTGCCTTCCCCAAGGACTTTTGGTCGACCCATCCCTTCTCAGCAGCGTATATAATACAGTACGCATATGCCGCAAGGAACGGTAATTGGCGAGGCGGTAAGCGGGAGCTATGATATGAGCAAGTCAAGAAAAGTGTATATCAGTCAGATAAGCACGATACGACAAGCTATGCGAGATGCATGGAAAAAAAGCATCGTTGAGAGGACAGATTCTGTATAGCGAGGGCGGGTTAAAGGTATAGTCTATACTCACAAAGCGTATGTCAAGAGCTCTAACCTGGTCTTGAGCGGAGAAGGCGCCGAAGGTGCCTTGGGATGATAAGGCGTCGGAACGCGTCTTCGAGGCATTTCGAGAGCTTGCCTGAGCCTTCAAAGGTTTGTCTTACCAAGAACCGCCGTGGATTGAAGGTGCCGCTAGCACTGGTTGACTAGACTCGATAGTCAGGTAGCTTTTTTCAATGCAGAATAAGTTGAAGATGAAGTCTGTGGTACAAAGCCAAAGCTGAAATAGCGATTCAGTGATTGAATAAACCGTGATCGACAAAGTAAAATACCGGAATCCTCTGCTATGTATGTTGTATGTTACGCCTCTACGGTGAGCGGGGAGGACCGTGCCTGTTTTGCAAGCGATTAATCAAATCAAAACGTCATCAACATCAATAACACGCATACACGCATACACGCATACACGCGTCTGGGTGGACGTGGAGGTGTGTCCAGCGTTGCTGTTGTTCATGGAAATCCTTTTGACATCACCCCCAAGGTAATCAGTCTCCCTGCTACATTGGAATGGACATGCCCTAATTGTTATGACCACAGGCACTGTCTCCACGAGAATGGGAAAAGCGGCCTTGGCTCCAAATGACGGGCGGCCAGCCATCGTCGATGATAATGCCAGAATTCAAAACACCGCTGACAACAGCAAAAGCCACGGCGACAGCGGCAGCGGCAGCGGCAGCAGTACCACCAGCTCAAACCCGCTCTCGACAGCTCGAGCGCTAGTCCTCCTCCAGCTCTTGTCCCGACTTCTTACCTTTGGTCTCAATCAGACACTTCTTCGCCTAGCATCTCCAGCAGTATTCGGTACAGCTGCCATTCAGTTCGACCTGGTCTGTTCCAGTATATTGTTCTTATCGAGAGAAGGGATCCGGAATGCCCTTCTTCGGACTAAAACTCCCATCTCTTCTGCCTCTTCTTCCGATCAAGATCAAGATGGCGCAAGTCGCAAGACAGGCTTATGGGAAAAACAAGTACAAGCTCTATCTATCGTACCTCTCCAATTGGGTCTGGTGATATCTGCGATTATAGTCACCATCTACCTCAAAACATCAGACACTCTTACAACCTCTCAGCCGACTTTCTACCTCTCCCTGACTTTATACGTCTTCTCGTCCTTGATCGAACTGTCCATCGAACCACTCTACATCCGCGTACATCGATCGAACCCACCCAATCTCAATGTGAGAGTACAAGCTGAAGGTGGGATGGCAATCACGAGGGCGGTGGTGACTGTATCGTGTTTGGTGGTGTTGGGAGAATCAAAGGCTTTGTTGGGATTCGCGGTTGGTCAAGTGGCAGGAGCATTTTGGCTCGCAGTGGGATATTTGAGGGAATTTGGATTGAACGTGGGTAGTTTGTTATGGGTGAAGAGTGTCCCTGGGTGAGTCAGTTTTTCCTTTCTCTGTCTTCTCTATCTCGGATCTATAGCTCTTGTATAGCTGTGATCTGAGCAAGCCTTGCTTTCAATAGCTAGCTAACTTTGACTTAATCGTCGTTGTAGAGAGAAGCGATTCAATCCGCAGACCTTGTCTTTAGCTATTGCGAACACGGGGCAGAGCTTCATCAAGCACCTCTTGACTGAGGCTGATCGGATAGCTGTGGCTAGGATCAGTCCGTTGGACGATCAAGGTGGATATGCGGTCGCTATGAACTATGGTGAGTTGTGTGTGGTGGTAGGACTGTCTGACCAGTGTTTTCCAATGACGAGGTTGCTTCTTTACCCCTCAGACTGAGTAGTGGTCACGCTGATCCGCTTACGATCTGTCACACATCTATCTTTACAGGCTCACTCGTCGCTCGGATCGTCTTTCAGCCACTGGAAGAATCGCTTCTACTACACTACTCTTCCTCATTGTCTTCTCCATCTACTCTCCCCTTATATACCAGCACTATCCGTCTCTCCCTCTATCTAACGCTCCTCATTCGCTCGTTCGTCCCTCCCTTGTATCCCGCTTTATACCTTCTGCTTCTCCCACGGCAATACCACAGTACGACAGCGCCAGATATCCTCAAGTTGTACCTGACCACTTACTTGCCATTGATGAGTCTCAACGGCGTCTCAGAGGCATTCGTGACCTCTTCCGCTGATCCGAGCGAAGTGAAAACTCAAGCTAGGTGGATGATAGCTTCTTCAGCAGTCTTCGCTTCCTCCCTAATTGGATTCTCCCAATTACCCCACATGTACCTCCACCAGCCTGGCACATCATCGAGGTTGTTGGACTATAGTAGAGAAGAATCTCTAGTCCTCTCTTCGTGCGCTGCCATGATTGTTAGGATCATATACGCTCTAAGACACGCTTCTAGGACTTTCAAACTCCGTAAACCCAGCTTAAGGCTTCTTGACCTCTTACCTCAAGGCGGGGTGTGGATCTGGACTTGGGTCGCTTGGGGTATGTTGTGGTTGTTAGCTCGTACGGAGAGGTGGAAGAATGGTTGGAAAGGGTGGGTGGAGTTGGTTGGTTCTGGTGGAGTATTAGGCGTGATTAGCTTGGTTGCGATGTGAGTCCAGCTGTTTTGTTTCTGTGTGCCTTGATGGGAAGACAACTGATATGCTCTGCCGTTGCCTTTTTTTCCCCTTTTTGAATCGCGCGCATGATAGCTTCTTCGCTGAGAGACGTAGATTTCAAGAGCTAAGAAGGGGTATGAAGGCGCATAAGACCGAGTAGACCAGTCGCACAATATTATGCATATATATCATTGGATATATTTGGGTCCAACTCGCTTTCAAGCTGTCTGGCGGCCTGACATCTCGATCCTACGACCAGGGCCCAAAAACCACGTTCGAACACTAGGCTACTGGATCTATCTCTCCGACATCTCTGCGTAGATCTCATCCAGCAGCTTAGATCGTCAGCGTGTTCCGTAGTTGGTTTCTATAGCCGTAGCACCTCTTCCCACCCTAGATTGGTGACCTGCACATACATGCGTACGTGTAGCAGCTAAGCACATACAAGATCCACAGTGATACGTGACGTATCGTTCTTGTACCTGGTCATGCAAACACGCGCGTCGCTCGTAGATCTACGATGTCTACCCATGATGAGCGGAGTCACGGGTACCGGAGAACGCATTATTATTATTTATTGCTCAGAAGTCCAGACTTTGGACTTGGGCATTGTGACGTTTTGTTCATTCGGCTCCACACTAAATCTCATCATCCACAAAGTCTAATCCTAATCCTAATCCTAATTCTCCTTCCGCATGAACTCGCATTCTCAACAACCACTTACTTACTACGTACTGTATCTCTGCTTTGCTCATGTTCAATTAATTCAAGAGAGCAGTGCCTGCCGCGACAGCAATGAGTATAGTGGCGTTGATCAGGTACTTGGTTTAGTACTCGTACCGCAGAAATTTGATCTTGTACGAGAAGGAGAACCTACGACCAGAAGAGAAAGAACAAAGTATCCGTTAGGTCTTGAAATTCCGCACTTGATCGCTTGATTGCTTGAGAGCTCAAGAGCTTCTTGACTTGAAAGCAAGCAAAAGACGACGAAGTTGGCTTTTCATGTTCTGGCACAGGCATGGCATCCCATATTTATCAACAATCGTTAATTCCCTTTGGAAACTGGTTTGACCCGAAACGATATGAGTCATAGGATGAGAGAGGCGTCGAGTGCCGAGTGCCCCGCGTCCCGATCATCATACTGAAGTGATTCCGACGTCCTCTGGATGTTCTTTGACGCCACACGCCACCGCATGCACAAAGCTTTTGGCGTGAGGCGGAAGTAGAAGAACGCATAGTAGCCCCTGCTTGACTGTTTGTAGGAGGGTTAGGGAACACGGCGAAAGGAGAGGGGACGAGATTGACAGGGATAGGACAAGACAAGACAGGACAGGAACGTAATTTAGAACCGATTTGATTGTGAGCGGGGAAACTTTGTCCCTTAAAAGTCATCTTTTCATCTTTTCACGGTCTGCGTCGGGTCTGGGCGTTAAAGGTGGATGGCTCGTGCATGGCAAAGACCCTCGCCGACGTGATCGTAGATGGAATGAGTATGAGTCTTAGCGTGAGCATGAGTAGCGATGTCTTGCAAAGGGTTGATCGAGATATAGATAGATAGACAGTATCACTAACTTCGTCTTCGTGCAAAGGTCACCCATCTCCACTTCACTCGTCAGCATTATCATCAACATCATTACAGTCATCTGCAGTACTTGTTGATCATTGTCATTGAATCGCATCCACACGAACATTACCAGTACCCATCAACAAACGAACAACGGAAAGTCGATCACGCCAAGTCCAACCAACACCTGCTTCACGACGACTTCAGCAGCGAGGAACAGGAACTTGTCTTTTAGTGCTTTAGTTCCATTTTAGCTCGAATAGACCACACCATCCAAGCAAACCCTTCCATACCTTTGCCCTTCCTATTCACTAGCCAGGGATTTTCCGATCGATTCACGCGCACGCACACGCACACACGCATAAGGTATCTGATACTTTTCGAACATTGCGCCGCCTATGAAAAGCGCGTCCGACCGTCCATACTTCTTGTTCGTAGCGTAGCGACACTGCGGTTGGGTTGGCGAGACTGAGCTGCGCGAAACAAGCTAAGATCTACAAGAAAGGACGCTATACGTCTCGTGCATCTTTTAGGCCAGTCGGTCAGACGCTTGACGCTTGAGCGCCGTTCAAAGGTCCGACATCTGATCGTATACGTCAAAGCGATATCGACCACCCCACGAGGTACCGAACGAAATTTGTAAACACACATCTGGGCCACAACACACACATCATATACCTCAAGCGAATCGTAACGACATTTCTGGCTGTGGACCTGTGTATCCATTCTCTGCAGAGACAGAGATCAACCCCGTCCACGACATACATCCTCGACAAACACTTCATATACACATCGGTACCCTCTCAATATCATCACATCATCACAACGCACAACCTTTAATGGTACAAGGCGATCACTAGATCATAGAATCTACCCGGGTCGGAAGGATCGCCGGCCGCCTGTGTAAGGTGACCCTTGAAGGAGGGCAGGCCTCAAGAGGATAAGATCCACCTTTCTAGTTGTTGGGAGTATCTGATAGATCGAAAGACGCCGAGGAGCCGCCGGGACAGTCTGTCTGTGTGCATCCAAGGATACGGACAAGGTGTATGTTGCGCATATCATAAAGGTGAGCTGCGAGTGGAGCCTGATCTGATGGAGCAATATTCTCATCCTCTTCCCAAATGACTTGCGAAGCAGTGATTATGACTATTCAGACCGAGTGAGACCGCTTTGGCTGACGACAACTTGGATAATGACTGACATTCCTGTAACCTTCTTCTTCCGCTGGCTACACTTTCTTCTAACCTCTCGCGGTATGGACGACCCGTAACACCACGACACCCCCTATTCCAACTCCAATGATATATCTCCACCGCATCAACTACCGATGCTATAAATCTCGTATGACTTCAATCTCTGTTCACCCACTCCCACCATGTCCGCCGCTCTAATCTCACTCTACAACGCGACCCACAGCCCTATACATCCTCCTCTGTCTGCCCACAATCCAGTCTCCTCGCCCACTCTCCCTTCAGTAGGAGTCTCCTTCCTTCTTCTCGACATTCTCGAACCGTCACCGAAAAACATCAAATTTGCCAAACCCAAGATGGAACGACAATCTTCCGTCTTCGGCAAACTGCGTTCTCGGACCAATACATACGATTCTACTATGGGCCAGGACGAATGGTTCATCCCTTACAATTCTCGACCTTCTCTACCTACCCGTGAGAGCGGGATCGGTCTTTCGCCAGTAACGCAGAAAGCACCTCAAGGGAATTTGCTGAGTGCCTTCACCGGTATTGGAGGAGGAGGAGGTAGTAGCACCGCTGGTGGAAGTACCAGTGCGAGCGCAAGTAATGCTCTGGATAGGAACTACGCCTTCCCGCGTCCGACAGCGACTCCCAGTAATACCTACGCTAGCACGTACGCTCAGCCTCAGCCTCAACCAGTCACTGGAATGCACAGACTCATGCCGAGAAGACAAGGGACGCTGGTGAAATCGCCTTCGTACAGCTCAATATCAGATATAGCTCGATCGCCTGAACGAATGCCTTCGTCAACTTCCGTACCGACAGGTCTCGATGCCCCTAAGATGCTCTTCTCACCACTCTCTCGAGAGATCAGAGCTCAACAGCATATTGCCACTCCGACTTCTTATCGAGATCCACTTCACCAATCTTTCTCCAATGCGCAAACCCACACACCTCGTCAACGTACGGTATCGGCCCCGAGACCTGGAAGATCGCGTCATGATAATCCCTACGAAAGCAGAGCGGAAAGTAGAAGATGGGCCGTACCTACCATGTGTGATATGTTCCTCTTACCTCGTCCACACCTCTTACCGCATCTCATCACCCCGCCAGCGAGTCCAGAGGAGGCCGATAAGCGACTCAGCGTGAATAGTGGTTCGGAGACGCACGACCAAAGCAGAGTACTGGAAGATGGAAAAGCTAGGATACAGGAACAGGAAGAATGGACAGGCCTGGTGAAGCGCAGAGGCAGGAGTTTGAGTCTGGGAAGTACTGCTCCTCCTCCTGGAGCTCCTGTGATTGGAAATATTAGAGCGAGAAGCAGAGAGAGGGAAGGCAGCAGGAGCAGGAGCAATTCGTTGGTCAGGGCTATAACACCTTCATCAAGAGGGAGCGGGAGGAAAAGGTCAGCTTCGTTTGGCTCGAAGTGGAGTTCTTCGAGAAAACCCTCCAATGCGACTTCGAGGCGAGAGAGCGAAAGGCAATCTTCCAGTTTCCTGAATATCACGGATGACGATAACAGGGATGGAAGGTCCCGCCAATCCCCTCAGCAGAAGCAGAAGTTCCCCTTTAACAACCAGCGACACTCCTCTTCCGCATCTAAAGGAGATTTCGGAACTTCCTCCGGTCAGCCATTATTACCTGACGATCAAGACACTCGAAACCCATTCCGTCATTCTTACTCATCCGATACGACCTACCGAAAAAGGTCTAACTCGATGCCATATCGGAATGGGCATTCTCATACTCGCAGCGACCCGGGACTTCTCTCAGCTTTTGGAGACGAAACAGATCCGTACGCAAGAGCGGGAGAATCGAGATACCCTACAGCTGCTATACCAGCCGGAAGAACTCTGCAGTTCAAGCAGCCGTCAGTCGCCGATCGAGGGGGTGTCGTAATCATCAGTAAAAGTCCGGCCCGACGATCGACCACCGCGCACGGTGCGCACGTAAGCAGTACATTCCGACCGCCAGCTCCGCTCGACCTGTCCAAGCCACTGCCTGACCTTCCGGCCGAGGAAACTTCTTCAGGCCTCCCAGAAAGTGGGCCTTTCGTTCCTCTCACCACCGAAATCGGAATCGCTATCTCGCCTGATGTTGGTAGGAGATCTTCTCAGCGACAGCTGGTGGAGGGTAGCCCCACCCCGAAAACAGCTCCTCTCTCAAGAGCGGACCCCACTTCGCCCATATCGCCTACCAAATCCAGACTCTCCGATGGTGGATCGGCGACAGCTCGAGCGTTCTTAGCTAAGCAGCAGCAACGCGCCAGAACAAAGAGAGCCTTCCAGTCTCCTGCGCAGGGTCCTTCGATGGTTCGTCGTCAGCGGGAATCGAGTATGCCCCTATCTGCCTTGTCGCCCGCGACTTCTTCAGCTTCTTCTATGGCCTCGCCCTTGTCATCGGCATCGGTATCAGTCATGTCTGATGGACCGGGACCTAGGAGAAAGACCGCTCTCGAGGAAGCGATAGGAAGAAGTCGAGCGGCAAGTGTGGGAGTATTGCAAGAGCAACAACAACGAATGAGTCCTACCCGAGCTGCCTTATTAGATCGACCCAGCACAGCAGAATCAAGTCGAGCGAACAGGCCGAGTGGGCTACGAACGTCCGCTCCGCCTCCGCCTAGAGTATCACTCAACCCGCCTGAAGACGACGACACATCGATGAAACGAGTCATGTCTTCCCCTCCCCTGGCGTATCCTATCTCAACCGAACCTTCGCCTCGAACGAGATCTCGAGCTGCATTCCTCGATGTGCAAAGACCCGGTTTGCCGCATGCCGAGACTGGCGCATCGAAGGTCACGGTGTACACCGATGCCTCTGAAGGATGGAGCAGACTCGGAGACTCTGCCGGCTCGACGCCTCAATCTGAGAGCAAGAGGTATACTGCAACTCCAAACAGTGGAACCGATAGTCCTGCGCAGAGTATGGACGATAGGGATTTCCAGGTGAGCTGAATTGAAGAGATCCAAAGTGCAGACGGCATGGACATCGTACTGACAGATGACTTGGTTTTTTCACACAGGGGCTGTTTTTCCGAACCCCCCATGACCGAAATGGCTCGTTCTCCAACACGCCTATACCTGATCGATATGCGCCAAGCAGGTCTGATATCATTCTCCCTCGAGCTCTACCATCGAATCTGCCACCAATTGGCTTGGGCTACGATATCGAAGAACCCCGTTCCGCGGGGATAGAGCCATACTCTGACCCGGTATCTGCGTCCACTTCGGACGAGGCAAACCGTCGGCCCTCCGAAGGTGGTAGCGACGGAACGACAGACGAGCTGGCCACACCCCAATTGACTGGCGGAAACCAGATAGATCAGCAGCCGTATATGGCTTACTTAGACCCCATGACTGCTGCGGTCCCTGCTGAACATCACGGAAGAACCCAACAAAGGCTAGGCGCACCTTGGATTAATGCACAGCCTGGTACGCCCGAATCAATGGATGCTTCTGATTCAGAGGAGAGAGAGGATGCCGATAGGAGTGAGGATACGCATGTGCCTATCATTACCGAAGGACGAGGTGAGCTGTCCATCCCATCCCCCGGCAAAATGTCCTACGGTTGACATATTTGTAACTCTACTGACTCCCTCTTGCATGCTGGTCGCTTGCAGAATTCCCCTTCCCCCGCTCTCAAGAAACAATCCGAAACCTGAACCAAGCTATGGCCGATATCACCAACGATGATATCGTCGACGGTGTGGCGGAAGATCTTGTAGAAGATGGTGCCACACCAATAACTCCTGACGGGAAACGCCGCCTCCACCCTAACCCTCCTCCTCTTGCTTACGCACCACTTTCACCGGGAACTTTTGGAATCGACCCATCCAATGTTGAACATCTTCATCATCGTCAACATCAACAACCATTGCCTTCAACTTCGTCATCTCAACCACCTGCGTTACGAGACCCCTTTGCGAGTAGCGAGACGAGCGATAAACTTGCCCCCATCGACGTTTTTTCGTCGCAACATCGAGCTCTTTCACCGCACCGTTCTTCTCTTTCTTCCGCCAGTCCAGGTCGAGGTGAACTGTCCGCGTCGCCCATCCCTGGAAACGAGCATCGGCATTCCGCAGCCGTCAGTTTCTTCGACGAGTTCCCCTCACCACCAACAGCGGATCAAGAAGAAGCAGAAATAGGCATAATGAGCTCGATGGAACTGCCCGCGCCCAAGGTGCAGCATGCTAGTGCCTTTGGCCAGCTTGTCACTGGGCCTCCTGGTGCTGGTAAATCGACCTATTGTCATGGTCTTCATCAGGTGAGTTGAGTGATAAATTTCATCTCGCACTCTGGGTATGCCTGTCGAAAAACATTCTCTACGATCAACGAGGGAACGAACGATCTTTTTCCGATCTAGTGAAGTACTCAGCCAATGTTCTGATGAGTCTAGTTCCTTACAGCCCTCGGACGACCCGTCCACATCGTCAACCTCGACCCAGCAGTCCCCAACCCACCCTACCCATGCTCAATAAATATAACAGAACTCGTCACTCTCGACTCCATCATGGAGGAATACGGCCTAGGACCCAACGGCGCAATGCTGTACGCTGTGGAATATCTCGAGGCCAACTTCGACTGGTTGATTGAACGGCTTGACGAAGTTCTTGAAGCGGACGGAGGGAATGGTTATGTCGTATTCGATACGCCTGGTCAAGTGGAGATTTGGACGAATCATGATAGTCTCAGGCATGTAGTGGAGAAGCTCGTAAAGATGGACTATAGAGTGAGTATCAAGGCCCATTTTAGTATCCACGAGAACATGTGCCCTTCCGCGTGCTCTGGGGTTCTGGAGATTCAGTCACTGACACCGCCTACAGCTCGCCGCGGTCCATCTTAGCGATGCCCATTATATCACCGATGCCTCGAAATTTATCTCGGTTGTTCTTTTAGCCTTGAGAGCGATGCTGCAAATGGAGATGCCCCATGTGAACGTGTTGAGCAAGATTGACCTGATATCGACATATGGCGAACTGCGTTAGTAATCTGTAACACACGTTGCGAATTGTGAATCTGAATCATGGATGCATCAAGACTGACAGTCGTGGTTTCGCAGCTTTCGATCTAAGTTATTATACCGAAGTGCAAGACCTTTCGTACCTCCTTGAGAAACTCGATTCTGAGCCTCGAGCAGCCAAATTTGGAAAACTGAATAAGGCTATGGTCGAGCTTGTTGATGGGTTTGGTCTCGTCGGATTCGAGACCCTGGCAGTAGAGGTGAGTTCAGCATAGACCCCCCACATGGGTGTAGCATCCCCATCTTCAACCTTGCTGACTCTGGTCGTTCTCGTGTTAATCTTGTTATAGGACAAATCATCGATGATCAACCTGGTCAGACTAGTAGACAAGATGACAGGATACATCTTTGTTCCCCATTCCGACGAAGACGACGGTACCAACGCCATCAACACACAAGCCCTTTTCGGATCTATCGCTGGTATGGGTCGGAGACAAGATGTGAGGGACGTTCAAGAGAGATGGCTGGATAACAAGGAGGCGTATGATGAGTGGGAGAGGGAAGAATGGAGGAAAGAGGGCGAAGAGCGAGCTTTGGCTCGGAAGGCTCATCTGGCCCAGAGTGGGCATCACCAACATGAAGAAGCGGAGGACGGCGAGGGTCTTGAAGTATAATTCGGCAGAATTGTCATTGTTGTAATCATACGTTACATTCGTCTGCGACATTATATAATTTGTTGCAAATATTTCACATTGAGTCCATTTGATATAATACAATGATATGACCTTATGATCTCACTTCGGCTGGGCAAAGCGTGATCTTAACCGTGATCGGCAGCAGACCATCCTGCGATTGAAGCTGGAGGAAATGCACTGAACCAATACCGCATATGGTTTGTGTGTACTAAGTAAGCTGTATGAGTCGGTGAGGCTGGCTCAGGCAGGGATCGCAATGACGGGAACATTGCTGCATATGAGCTCAGGTCTGCATGCCAGAGGTGTATCGACTACAAAACTCAAACTGAGCATACAATACCCTATTGGATTTGACTAATTGTCTGATCCCTCACGGCTACTGTCCATCTGAAGCCCGTTCCGCTCACGAGCAAGCGATGACGTGGGGCGGCTTGGAAGGTTCGCCGGTACGTCCAACCAGTTTGAAGCACGAAGGGGATTAGTCCCAGAGACGTTGGCGAGTAAGTGTGTGATGTTGTCCTCGGTCAATTCGCGGACTGAGGTGCCCAGTCCTTGGGGTTTCCCATTCACATAGCTCAATTGGCTAGGAGGTAACCCCGACTCAGCGTCATCTGGCCCTCCACCAAGCGTCAGGTGCTCCTTACCGCCTGCAGCAGATTCCTCATGTCCTGATTTCTTGGACAGAGCGCATGGTTGGCCCTTTGGCGCCTCGTCATAGGAGATCAGAGTGCCAGGTTGGCCATCCTGAGTGGTGTTCTGGATGTTCACCTTTCTGTGGCCGATGGGACAAATGGCAGAATTGACCAGTTGACCTTTGGTGATGTTTCCTTGCGCATGAATGAGTTTGCCAGTCGAGGAGCTGAACCCTACGGCCCTCTTCTGATCTAGAGATACAATGGCCAGATAGTTCCCTTTAGTCGAGGAGGCATCCGATCCTCTCGCTTTAGAGGCGTGATTGTAGCGGGCAGTGAAAGCATCGAGATCACGCTTATAATGAGCTTGACCCCAGTCGGTATCGAGCGGGGGAGCTCCGGTACTGGAGAAAGCTTGTGCACGCAGGACCGACGAAGCTGGCTCTGAACCAGGCTTATAGGTCGGCTCGTCAACTGTCCCATCTACCGTCGTCTGGTTGGCCCGGTAGACAGGTAGACCGAAACGGTTACTGTCCCGAGTTGAAGTACCGTCTCCTCTGGAAGGAAAGAATAGGGTAGGAGAGGCTACGGTGGTGATTTCTTTGAAAGCTGTTTCTGCGGTTGCGGCATCGATAGACGAGACGCCCTGGGTCGCCATGTTTGAAACGTCGCCCTTTGTAAGAGTCGGTGGATTCACTTCACTTCGTGGATGGCTGAGAGTCGGGGACCCGAAAAATGTATGAGTATGTTATGTTGTCGTGGTCGACTTTAAGCGCAATGAGACTGCCCATGGACTTTTCATATGGCTTAGAATACGAGTACTCGAGTATTTCGTATGTGGGAAAGTACGAGTATAATCCTGTACGAGTAGAGTACTGTTACTGGACTGCTGAGAAGATCTGTAATTCTAGTACACCTGACTTGTCTTTCCTCGACAGAAGTACTCGTAAACTCAGTCAGTCAGCTCTTGATAGTACTTGCAGCATGACCGAGAGAAGCTTCGGTCAGCGGAAGTTGCAATTTAAAAAGGATCGAAGAAGACATTGTGCTTGTACAGTAGTGTACTTTGCGTGAAAGGAGGAATGGCAGATTGCGTACCGTACGCTAACGATCTTCAACGAGTATTGTACTGTGCTGCATCAAGTTCATACAGTATTGATGACGTCTGCGCTGAACAATTTCGCGGCAGAATGCCATGGCTGGACCGAGCTTGGTTACTGTATGTCCACGGAAAGCTGATATCATGTGTTCGGTCATTCAGTGTCTCCAGCATACTGTCGTTGCAAGAAAGCGCAAAATGAATTAATGATTCTGCACAACAGATATGGTACAAGATCCAGCATACGTACTCGGTCATATCATGGCGAGGTCCTGTCCATTCTAACCGATCGAGACTCAGCGGAGTGCAATACGAATACGGAGATACTGTAAATAAGACTACTGTGCTAAGGTTCTGACCGAGCACACAATCTTAGCGTACTCAATCTCATCTCCGACTAGACCCCGACACGCTTTTGTTCCGTCATGACTCAGTCAGCCAAGAGTTCAGTACTCCGCTTGTGCCCGCTTCTGATGCACTTACAGTAATTGGATAGTCGCTGTCAAGACCGAGGCGATAGTCAATCTCTTGCTATCATGTTCTCTTCGCTTCGACTTCTACCTTTCTACCCAATATGGGTACCCATCATCGTACTGAGCTACCCTTCAGCTGCCGCTGGGGAAAGAAAACCAAGTGGCGGCCGTTGTGGTCGTTTAGATAGAACGGTACTGGTCTTACAATATCTGAGATTTGAACTGACCGTGCTCAGAGTCATCTCCGCTCACGACAATCACGCAGAGTCTGAGCATCTGACGAACGACACGATGGTTCATAACAGAACAGACGTCATTGGTCCATTCTGAACGATGCTCATGATCGCCGGTCTCAATCGACCGTCTGACTCTCATCCTCAAGGTAATACCGCCATATAGTACTAGTGGACTGAATCTTCCTCGCCTGCAGAGGTAGATCTTTGCCTCCCAATCGATAGACGAGAGACTAGCAAGTGATAATATAAAACGATGCATTCCTGCGTTGTGCTCTATACTGTACTTACTGTAGTGTCATATGTTTTCCGCTGGAGGCTGAGCGACGCTAGCAGTGTACGAGTATGGGTTGGACTTGAAGAGAAGAGTGGCGAAGAAGCTCTGCATACAAGTACGAGTACTGTACAATCGCCCTATACTCTCGCTACTCGTGCTCGAGTACCGTGAATGTAACAGCAACCAATCTTTATCCTCCTTCACGAGCAGCATGGGATGACTTGGCTATGCGCTCAGATTTCGGGATGCGTCGACTTCATATCATCGCGCGCGTTCCAGAATTCCTTCTCCTCTCGTTTCTGATTTGCATAGAGAACAGAATCGAATCCCTTGGAAGTATAATCACCAGGAGCGCCAGAGTGACCCGTGTCAGGCGTCCGTCCCATGGTCTGCGCCGGTGCGAGACTGACTCTATGGACATAGGAGTCATCTCGCCAGAGATCCTCGTGGACAAGCTGCCTCTGTTCGAGTGGACAAAACGTAGCGTCCGAAAGCTCTGATGGGGAGATACCGGCTGTCGGTGGGAACTGGGTCCTATTCGCGTTGGAATCGATCTCGGACATTTGTGCCAGAGATACAAGCGCGACCTTGTGCGTGCCGCCTCGGGTGTTTGTACCACCAGTCGTAGCGCACGACTCGGTCGGAGGACGAACCTGCGAGAGATTGTGATCCTTGATAGCATTGATCAGATCGCATCGGAAGAATTGGTCAGCAATCGATTGATCGGACTGGTCAGTCTTGCCTTCCTTCTGCTCCTGAGTGAATCCTTCCTGATGAGACAACACGACACTCTCCTTGTGAAATGCAGTGGCGGTGTCTTTGGATGGAGCAGTAGGGATGAGATGCTGGCGGCATTCAGGTTTGGTGAATCGCCAGTTCGAATTGCCGAACTGTACATCGGTAAATTTCTCTTGGTTATCGTCCCATGTATACTCGATGGACGGCGCCAGGATCATATGGGTGTTGGTCGACTGTTGAGTGGCGGTATGAGTACTCGTATTGTTCGGTGCCATGATGAGATCTGCGGTGGAGGTGGAATGAAGGATGGAGTGTGTGTCTTTGAGAAGCTGGGGTATGAGTATGGGGTAACTTATGGAATGTAGATTACTGTAAGGCACATCGTGACACTCGACGAGAGCGACTGGCAGCCCCTCTTTATATATGCTAGTAAAGTGTGATGCATCGTTCGAATACGAGTATGGTTCTGGACTTGGTCTCCACTCGACCGAATATCCCACAGTACAGTAGAGTACAGCTCTGGCCACTGCACAGTACCAGTATGGTTCCGCTATCCTCGGTGTTCACCTGAAAGGATGCCCTTCTCGGCGTAATCAAAACAACATCATTCCAAGAACGGAAAGAAGCGTTTTCCCAAAAGTTCCGCTGAGTTGCTTTGCTTTGCTTTGCTTGCGCAGCTCGCTCGGTCGATCTCCATCTTGTCCTCGTTGTGAGAGATTGCCAAGTCTCATCGTGGATTGTCTGCTCCTTTCAGTTGTGACCAATGAACTCTTCATGTTGCGAATCCGTCAAAAATCTACCGGATCCATCCGTTGTATTCGCTGAAAAAACATCTGCTCGGTCAGATCATGATTGGCACTGAGATTGGCTTACAGTACAGTACAAACGAGAGCTGATACAGCAAGTGGCTGACGAGTTCGGAGTACTGTACACTACGAGTGCAGTCCGATTGACTTCGGTCTCGCTTATCGGACACACAATATCTCGTAAGTCCGCGGTCGGCATCAAGGGCTCACAGCCATACTGGTCCTGCATTCAAAGAAAGACAGTGAAGCTTGGCTTGCAAGTCATACAGTACGAGTACTGAAGCGCCGCTCGAAGCGGTCGGTCTACAAGGCATGCCGCCAATGACGAATAACGCTCTAAGAGCTCCGCACCGTACGTGTAGGGTACTCGTATAATTGAGGTATTCTCAGATTTGACCTTATTTTATTGTACCAGTAAGTACTCGAGTACCTTACAAGTCAGAGTACAGCTATCCCAGACTCCGCCGGTCTTCCTTTTCTTCCGTTCGATCCTCAGTCAGCGTGTCTGGCTTTATAGGCGAGCGAATGCAAGAAGCTCCTCTGAGCAATTGATGAATGAGCGGTGCAAGCCAGTCCATTTAGGAAGGGATCATCGACGGCGAAGAGGCTAATTCCATCGAGTATGACTGTGAGTAACAAAAACACTATGCATTGCACTGACACTGATCAGTATAGTGGGATCAGCACAATCGCATTGGGATATTCAGCCCATCTCCGCATCCGTATGATATATGATAATCTACAGCATAGTGTCGTCACATTACATCTCATCTCATGCCATGTCGTACAGTAGGCTGTATCTCTCTCGCTCTACAAGTACTGTATGCAATCAATCTATCTCGCCATATCTCACCTGATTCCATCTCATTATACGATAGTCTCAAGCTGCTGAGCGAGTTTCAACGCAGGTCCAACCATACTAACCATCGGTACTCCCCTCTTCACTCCTTTGCCCTTCAAAGCATCCACGGCGGCAGAGGAGGCGTCGGAAGGCTGAACAGCAGCGAGCGCAATATCGGGTCGAGTGGAATTGGGGAATGTGAATGTTTGTGTGGATGGAGAGAGGACCCATCCTCGTTCGTTTGCGAAGCTTGTCAAGGCAGAGGTCTCGCCTGCCTTGAAGAATAGGAGGGTGGCTGCTGATGAGAGGGGTAAAGAGGGGTATGATGATTCGATAGTGGCTGCGATTTGGCCTCTGTCGAGCACGTACGACAGGCAAAAATAAAACAGGCAAACGATGTCAGCTTGATTACAAACCAGAGTGGCATATCTCGATTGTGAGGAGATTTTGCATGACGTGGTCTGAAGAGTATATTTGAGGCAGACGATGGTGTTTGCCAGATTAAAGAAGAAGACCAAAACATACCGGACCGTTCCCATCAATCTCTCAAGCAAGAAACCAAACTCTTCCCTCGGTACCCTATCTCGAGCTCTGTACACCTTGTTATACGCGCCTTCCATCAACCATCTTTCGCTAAAGGAATATCACCAGTCGAATCGTCAGCTCTAGCGCTCTGCCGTTCAAAGGAGAAAAATGCGTGATCGAAAGCGACAGCCATGCTCGTCGAGGCAAGCCTCTTTGTACTTTCCGATCCGCGATTGTATGGTCATTCCATAGACATGGAATGCTGTGACATGGAATGAGGGACACTCACAGATCCACAGGTAGTCTCACAAACACATCATTCAATTGCTCCACCTTCAACGTCTCCAACAACGTATGGAATTCTGTCAACAGACCCTCGCTCAACAGCGCTAACAAGTGAAGTCCAAGCGTGATTGGTCGATTGGGTGAAGCGGGGATAATGGACTCTGATTCGAGATTTGAGTAAAAAGGCTGAAGAGCGAAATTGTATGCTGCGTATGATTTTAGGTTACCTTGGCGTAAGGCGTGGAAAGCTCCAATCTCGAGGATGGATCCTGCAGAAGTAAGTCGCGGAAGAAAAGGCATCAGTACGTGCTTTCAGTTGGGCTATATTGTTGTCGGATAGGTCAGATGAGTGGAAACGAGGCCAGACGGCCACGCTTTGAGACTTTCGAAAGGCGAGCTTCTTCGTTACTCACGAGCTGCAACGAGATCTTGAGGATCGGCAGTAGGAGGCGCGAAATATAATCCGGATTGAGCGAGCTCGAGCTATTCAAATCAATCGCAACGACGAGGAGTATGTGAGCCCTTTGATGAACGTTCTACCACATACTGGTTTCCGGTGAGCTCACCTTGAGCTTTGCAAGCTTCTGCGATACGTCGGCCTTGTCAGCCCCTTGGGCATCGAAAGCCTGTTGCAGCTCAGAGAGGGACTGTTGTAAGTCGTTTGACATTCTGTTTACGTGTTGGGTACAGTGCGTTGAGAGTTGATTCGAGCGAAATGAAGTTGAGTTTAGTTCCTGTCTTAATGGGAGAGGACGGCGGGTACGAGTCAATGATGATTATCTGTTGACGATTCAGGCTGATGTTTAGGTATATTGAAAGTAAAACAGGAAGAGGCCGTTGATAGATATTTGGTTGATCGAGTGCAGCGAGCTCGAGTGCGTATCACTATCAACGACCGACGACCAACGACGCGTGGCTCACTCTGTCACTCTATATATGAGGTCAGAAGCAAGGTGGAGGTCGAATCCTCCATCCTCAGTGCCACACCTCAACCACGTTCAAATTGCCGATCTGTCACCATAGCAACAGTGAATATATCGCCGAGATTAGACACTATTCACTATCTACCATGTTCTATGCTGCATGGTATGTGCTACATGCCACACATGTACAGAGAGTATGTCACTCGACACTCATCTTAGCATCTACGCACATACCTCATACCTCATAGCTCATACCTCTTTAACCGTCATCTCATCTCGCACTTTAACATATATATTCCTCTGATAAACCCTCAAATCATACTCAGAGTCTTTCGTTACGATCACGAACAGAACAAGAACGCAATCAGAATCAGAATCAGAATCAGAATCAGATATCCGCTTTTGGAATCGCATCGCATAGCATCACAGCAAGCAAGCACACAAGCATAAACCGCAACTGCAACATCACCATCAACTTCACTTCATAATCAACTTATAACTTTCAGGTGCGCTACACCTTTTCCTCTAGTTACCCCCCAGATATAAAGTAGAGAGACTAACAGGCTTTTTGTGATTGCTGCTTATTAGCTTCCGCAATCATGGCTACCCCTACTTCCCAGGCTAACGGCCACGCCGACGCTTCCGCCTCTATCCCATCTACCACGACCCCCTCCGCCGGTTCAGCTCAGACTTCAAAGATTCAGCCAAATGACGTCGGATGGCAGTTTGTCCCTCAATACTAGTGAGTAGACTCCGCAGCGATTTCCTCCTGCAGCCACAGCCACAGCTGCAGCTGCAGCTAGATTGTTTTTCCGGTATTTGTCGCCAGAAAATGGGATCACGGCTCACGAGAAATAATCTGTGATTCTGCGTTATAATAGCAACTTTGTGAACAAGCAACCTCACCGACTTCACTGTTTCTACAACAAGCGATCAACATTCAATCACGGCGAGGAGGGAGAGGAGTCCAAGATTGCTCTTGGTCAGCAGGTGAGTGCGACCGGATCAATTGACCAATACCTCCCACCTATCCCATTTCTACCTCCACCTCCGGCTCTTCCGCTATATGCTCTGTGCCCAGTCCGGCAGTCAACAAAATATCAGCAGTCGCTGATCATTATTCGGTACCTCACGTCTGGTCTGGCTCGTAGGAGATCCACGACCGAATCACCGCGATCGGATACGATGACTGTAAAGTGTACATCCACAATATCGACTCGCAATCCTCCGCCAACGGCGGTATTATCATTCTCGTCATTGGTGAAATGTCAAACAAGAACGGAACTTGGCGAAAATTCACTCAGACCTTCTTCCTTGCCGAACAGCCCAACGGCTATTTCGTATTGAACGACATTTTCAGATATCTCAAGGAGGACGTTGACGAGGATGAGGAAGTCGAGGAAGAACAGCAACAGCCTCAAGCGCCCGAACAGGCTGCCCCTGTCACCGTTGCTGGTGCTGGTGCTGAGAAGGAGGAGGCTGCTGCTGCTCCCGCTGCTTCCGCTGCGGTACCCGAGCCTCAACCTGCTGTGGAGACCTCAAAACCCGCCGAGCAGGTCACTCAGGAGCCCGCAAAGGCTCCCGAACCTGAGCCTGAGCCCGTCTCCGCCCCTGCCGAGGTCGTAAAGGACGCCGTACCGGAAGAGGCCCAGGTCGCTTCCGTTCCCGACAAGGACGTTGCCCCTTCAGAAACCGCTCCTGCCGTTGAGGAGCCCACCACCTCCGCCCCTCCTGCTGAGGAGACCCCTGCTCCTGCCGCTGCCCCCGCTGCTGCCTCCAAGCCTGCCGCTGCTCCCGCTGCTCCTAAGCCCAACGGTTCAGCATCCTCCGCCCCTGCACCTGCTCCTGCTGCTCCTGCCGCTCCTGCGCAACCCGCTGCTCCGCCGAAGCCCAAGACTTGGGCTTCTCTTGCTGCCTCAGGAAAGGCTTGGTCTTCAGCTGTCGTCTCCAACCAGGCCGCTTCTTCAACTCCTGCTCCCGCCGCCGCTGCCGCTGCGCCCAAGAAGGAGGAGACCGCAGCCCCTGCTGCTGCCGCTGCTTCCTCCGCTTCCACTTCGACTGAGGGCAAGCACCAATTCTACGTCAACGCCACCAGAGTCAGTACCCCTCACTGCTTCGTCAAGCTTCCCAACTGGTCTCTTGAGAACCAGGGCTCAGCTTCCGAGGTTCTTTCCGAGAACGAGGTGAAGAACATTGCTTCTCGATTCGGCGAAGTCAAGCGAGTCGAAATCGTCAAGGCGAAGGCTTGCGCCTTTGTCGAGTTTTCCCGAGTCGATTCCGCCCGAAAAGCCATCATTGCTTCTCTCCCCGCTTCTCAGGGAGGCGAGGACGGCGTCAAGTTTGACGGTGGTCGATTGAACTTTGAGACTCGGAAGGAGAAGGACGAGCGACGACCCAAGGGTGGTGCCGGTGGCCAGGGCGGCGCTGGTGGTCAATCTGGTCCTCGAGGTTCGGAAGGTGGTCGACCTCGAGTAGGCGGACAAGGTCAAGGTCAGGGACAGGGCCAGGGCCAGGCTAACGGCGGTGAGCGAGGTGGACAGGGCGGTGGTGCTCGAGGTGGACGAGGACCCAGAGGAAGGGGTGGACAGGGAAACCAGGGTGACCGGGTTTCGTCTGCTGCCAAGTAAGAGTAAGAGTAAAGAGAAAAGGGAAAAGATGTGGAACTGGGTTGCATGGGGGAATCGTGCGTGTATGTGTATATATCTGAAGGGAGAGTAGAAGACGCCGCGCTAGATTGCTTAGGCGATTGATCGTGGAGAACGATAGAATGGAATGGGCCGCGCGCAAAGGGTGAGGGGGAGGGCATGGTCGAGCCATGAGCCATGACTTTCGACATTAACATTGTACATATCATAATGTAGTTTTGCTTTCTGCTTCTGCTTCTGCCTCTTTCCCATAGCCTCGCAAACGGTTTCCGCACTCGTAAATCGCATTTGAATCCGCATCCATTTCTTTTTCTTTACTTTGGGGCCATTCGATTCCATTCTATTGTCTCTTTTGGTTTTTTTTTTCTTCATCTCATTTGACATATACCGTCTTTTCACACTCTATATATATATATCGATTCTGAAATCGAAAAGAAAACTCGATGCACGCAACGGACCGCAAAGGTAGGGCAGGAAGGGACAAGGGACAAGGGGACGAGTGAAGTGAAGTAAGGAATGGAAATGAGATGAAATGAAAATGTCCATACATAACATGTAAATATGCGTGACTCTATGGGTGCGGGTGAGAGTAGAATCGAGCTGAAACGAAAGAAGGGAAACACGACAATGCAGATTATGCATTGAGATACATGGCTGCTATGGCTGCTAGCCTTATGGCTAATAAAACAAATATCGATCCTTCAATGCTCTCCCACCAATAGCTTGCCACTCGTCCTTCCTGATCCACATATCGCTCAATGATTCTAAATTACACATCACGCTCGCCCCTTTCCAACTTACGAAACGGGGGTTTAGGTTCCGTGGTGGGGGGACGATGGAGACGTCTGATATCGGGAATCCCTTTCTTCTAAGCAATGGTGGAAGCCTGCGACAGAACAGACAGAGATTCAATATATGTACGGCAGCAATTGCACGAGTTTCCGAAAAAGGCACAAAGATTAAAGATTAATGAACATTGGGGATGAACGGCGGATAGATAGATACAAGCACCCCAAGGATTATTTGGCCAACTCACCGATCAGCAATGAACGCCCCTAGACCTTTCATAGCCGAGCTTCCACCAATGAGTAAGATACTATTAGAAGCAACCTTGACTTTGTTCTCCGTACCAGCCATTGAGATCGATGCAGCGATGGCAGCATCAAGTGGAGAACGAGCTGCTTCTTGAATGATTTGGGCTGACGAAAGCTCTGTTACTGGTCTAGCCGATTCAGAATTCCCGTTAACGGCTCCATTTCCATTGACGTTGGTTGTTCCGGCAGGTGTTGAAGTTGAGTTGGAAGGTGGGACTTGGGGTGGGGCCGGAGTACCACCTGGCGTGGGCGTTGAAGTTGCTTTATGTGCAGGCGTCGCTGAACCTGTTTCCGAGGCCGATGGTACTTTGATCTCAGGTACAGAAGTTGCAGTGCCATTTGCGGTCGCAGGCTTCGCTTCCCCCTCGGCGCTTGTGCTGGCGCCGACGTCAGTGCCGGTCTTGCTGGCATCCGGAATCTCAGAAGCGGGAGCTGGAGGAGGCGGTAACAGGTGTGCAGTACAAGCTTTCATCGCACCAGTCTGCGAACATGGTCAACTATCAGCCCCTAGCTCAATCACATACTTTCGTGTGGCCACATCACACCGTATATAGATCCTCCTTCTCCTAAGGATATCGTGAATGAGATAGTCAGATATAGAAACACACTTACAGGCTCGTCGTATCCAGAGGAGATTTCGTCCGATACCTTGTCCTCGGTCGGATTCCAGAATTTGAAAGGCACCTTGCCTTTCTTCTCCTTGAAATCGATCAATCGAGTATCGAAAAAGACCTGCAATTTCACAATGACCAATACAGTGTCAGCTAACTGGCTCCGAAATTACACTGTCTGTAATCTGTAGAGCAGGTTGAGGACTACTCACCAAGGGAGCCAGGATATTCTCTTCGTATGTCCTGAAGACGTATTTCTGTGTCAGACCCTCTGTCTTGAGCACGTAAAAGTCCCAAGGCGTGTTGGCAACGAGATGCTACGATGCCCATATGAAAGGTGTCAGCTCAGATATCTGTCCAAAACCAGAGTGACAGCTGATTCAACGATCGATTGTGACCAAGCTCTTCTGGCTCACCTCTTCCAGCGTACAAATCTTGTTCTTGAGATTATCCATCATGAGCCATTCTTGGCTCCTTGCTAGATTAAGATCGCGGTAGGGGAAATTCGATCGTTGAAGGATCGTGACTAGCGCCGAAGTGATATCGTCTCCTCCATAATTCAGTTTCATCCTATTGTCAATCATTCGAGGTCAGCCACGAATCCGGCAGGAAATGATTCGCAGGAGAAGGCGGAGGAGGATCGCAGTCTCACCTCGTATCGGCGTTGACCAAGCCTTCATCGACGCATGTTACTGATGTCACTTGAGCGCCGATATCGACAACGCATGCGCTGGACATGCCCGCACTGAATATCGCACAGTACGCTTCCTATCGACATAAACACTCGTCAGCTGAGTACTCCCAACCGTCCAGATGGCCAATCTAGCCCACTTGATGCACCGCGATCTCCTTGAACCCCATCGTGATCAGAAGCAGGTTGGTCATCTCCTGCACATACGTTCGATCTCCATGATCCGGTATAATGAAGACCACAGAGTATTTCTACGGTATATTGTTAGTTAGCGGAAGTGGAACTGTGGATTCAATGCCGAACGGCTCACCGAGTACTCTTTGGGCGATATATCCAGCTCGTTCTTCAATGTATCTTGCAAAATGATAGCGATATCATCCATCAGAAGCTGCGAAGAGGCCCAATCACGTCGGTTCAAACTTCGCTGTAAGATCGGATATCTGAGTTTATATCCAGAGTTCTCGGGTAATCGCAGTGCCTGTTCCAACACAAGCAAAAACCAATCAGCTGTCTTGCGGAGGAAGCAATCTTTGAGAAACCCCAGCTAACCTCTGTACCGATATAATACGGTCGACCGTCCGTTTCCGTCCAGTCGATACGGTACGGGTCGTTATGTTCCGGCAAGTTCTCAGGCTTGATTTTCGCATTGGCAGCTTTCACTCGAGTGCTCTCTTTCCAATCAGTAGCCAGACGTTCTTGGACCAACCGGTTTCTCAGGTAATCTCGCAGATGTCCGATATTGGTGTCCACCTACAAGCCCCGACAATACACGTCAGTCGACCATCAAGCATATGATATAAATCGAAAACGTGTACTCACAGGATCTACCCAATTTCCTTCCCCATCATCTTCATCGCTCTCATCTCCATCAGCTTGCGCATGCCCATGTCCATTCCCGTTCATCGGAACATCATCACCGTCCGCTTGACGATGCTTCTTAGCCTCCCTCTTCTCTATAGCATGCTGAGCCACCCTCTTGGCTCTACTTCCAGGTACAGGTGGGTCTTCGATCCTATTGAGAGCGTTGCCTGGTCGAGCAATACAATTTGGAATCTCTTTCGGGTAGAAATCTGAGGCTCTGCCTATTCGTAGATTCCGAGAACCGGGATGAATGATCAGGGTATGATGTAAAGGGTGTTGCTACAACGCATCAGAGATGAGTCAGCTGAGGCATTCCTTGTCAGTACAAGGCTTTTCCGCAAGCTGAAACTCACCTCGGGAATATCTCCTCCTTCAGCAGCTAATCTCTCTTTCTCAGCTTCAGCATCCGCTTTCTCCTGCTTCGCTTTAGCCTGACTTTGTTGTCTTATGACATCAAGATTCCTCTCTTTAGTCAAGAAATCTCCGGCGGGGATCTTGATGTTGTACATGCCCGGCACGAAAGCCGAAGTATAAGCCATCTGACCTTCGACTTTCTATTGCATTGATCCGGCCCAACCCAGTTTTCAAGTCAGCTAAACTCGGCTCTTCATCCGCTAAGAGAACGCTAACTGACCTTTGTCTTCTTTGTGTAAGCTCGCTTGTTGGCATTAGGCGCTGGAGCAGGCGTAGAAGAGGGCCCAGCTACTGGCGCCTCGCTCGTCTCTTGTACAGCAGGGACAGGAGTCGTCTCGGCGTCCATGGTGATGGGTGTGGGTGTAGGTGTCGCGGCGGGTAATTGGGGAAGAGGAAGTTGAGGAGGGTTGGGGGAACCCTCTGTTTGGGGAGTTTCCATGTTGAGGACTGACACCCGTTTGCGAGGGAGTTTCGGGAGGGTCGCTTCTCGCTGAGAAGAAAGAGTTGATGCAGGGGCCGTATGAAAGATCGAAGTCAGAAGATCAAGGATGAGCAGGCAAGAGACGAGACAAGCAGCCAGACTGATTAACGTGTTGCATCAACTACAAGTCAGGATATACAAGTGGAGAGCGCCGTACGGGATTACTTTGTATTTGGCTCCGGCGGAATCAACCATAAGCCCACGTGGCAATAAATTTTGCCACATCATGTTCAGACCCTTAAGCTCGCTCAAAAGTTGAATTTAAGCTGGTCCACCTTCTTCCACCTTACCCAGGAGCCAGGCTGGTGTGCTCGCTGTAGTGACAGACTGCATATTTTGACAATACCGCTCTTCGTGAAACCAAATTCACCCTTTGTTATCATACAGGCAAACACAATCGTAGAGTATTATACAAGATGGGACGAAGAGCAAAGAACAAGCAGGCCGACCCCCGACCTTTACCCGGTACAGTGCCCGATAAATCAGCAGACTCTCGTCGGCAGAACAAGAAGAAACGAGCTCCGTCTGCAGCTGCTGTTCAGAACGAGAAGAGCAAGTTTAAAGCCCCTAAAGGTGTAGCAGCCAAGAGTGGGAAGGAGAGGTCATTACCCGCTCATAGACGAGGGAAGAAGGTCGATGAAGTCGATGAGGATGATAGTGACCTTGATGAGGCTTTACAACCTGGGTGAGTGCATCCCCTGTTCCGTTTCCTCTTCCTGTACCCCGCTTCAATCGAGTGGTAGCTAACATGTGGTCCACGATGGTCACAGAGAGTTGTCAGAGGACGAGGATGAGGAGGAGACCGTCAAGGTGAAGAGCGTCAAGAAAGGAAAGAAGGCCGCTTCGTAAGCTTCTTCTGCATCATCATCCGCTCCGAGTCAAGCTTATACAACTTTGTTTCTGCAGATCCGACGATGAAGATATCGAGGTAAGCTACCTCGTCGCTTAGCCCTGAGCCCACAGACACCGCAGCTGATTTTCACATTTCGCAGCGCACTGGACCCGTCAAGCAGCTTGAGTTCTCCGACTCCGAGGAGGAAGATGACCAGGAGGTGAGCTGAGCTTGGCTGATTGGATCCCTGGGATGGTTTGGAATGATCAAGCTGATATCTTGATAACTGTAGGGTCTTAACGACGACGACGAGGCTCTTCCCGTTGGTCAACACGTGTTCGACCTCGACGAAGCCCCTTCAGACGAGGATGCCTCAGACCTCGAGATGGGCGATGACGATTTCGATATTTCAGGCGAGGAGGACATGCTCGACGATGACGACGATGAGGAAGAAGGAGACGGGGAAGACTCGGCATTCGCTTCTTCAGGTGATGAAGATGCAGCCATGGCCGACGAAGACGATGACGAAGAAGCCGAAGATGGAGATGAGGATGGAGATATCCAGACAAATTTGGAGGACGAGCTGGAGGAGACGTATACCCTCCCCGCTGTTGATAATGGTGGTGAAGGCGAAGAATTCGAGCATGGAACTAGCTTGAGAGATGTCGAGCAGAGGATGAGATGGCTCGTTGGAGTTTGTATGGGCAAGGACGAGAAGACGTCCAAGGGTGTACCGGGCAAGTAAGTGCTGCCACCTTTCTTCGATGACCTGACCTGTGAAGGTCCTGTGAAACGGTATTTCCGCTTGAAATTCAAAGCTCGAACGTTCGCTGACGATTTTCCATCGTCTGTCTACTTTTACAGGTCAAGATCGGATCACTTTGTACAGCTGCAACACGACATCGCCACCTACTTTGGATACAACACTTTCCTCGTTGGAAAGCTGATGAAGCTCTTCCCTGCTGATGAGGTGGGTTCTGTCATCTTGGTTCTCAATGACATATCGGTGTGGACACAAACGCTAATTAAGTCTCCTGGTTTTTCAAATAGGCCCTCGCATTCTTCGAGTCTAACGAATCCCCTCGACCTGTAACCATCCGAGCTAACACCCTTCGAACGCGACGACGAGATCTCGCTCAAGCCCTGATCAACCGAGGAGCCAACCTGGAGCCGATTGGCAAATGGTCTAAAGTCGGCTTACAAGTCTTTGAATCTCCCGTACCTATCGGTGCTACACCGGAATACCTTGCAGGACACTACATGCTGCAAGCAGCTTCTTCCTTCTTGCCAGTAATCGCTCTTGCTCCTCAACCCGAAGAGAGGGTACTCGATATGGCTTCTGCGCCCGGCGGGAAAACGACCTACATCTCAGCGTTACTGCAGAACACTGGAATCGTATTTGCAAACGACTCGAACAAGGCCAGGACGAAATCCTTGACTGCGAATGTACATCGAATGGGATGCAAAAACGTGGTCGTATGTAACTACGATGCGAGGGAGTTCCCCAAGGTTATGGGCGGTTTCGATAGGGTATTGCTTGATGCGCCTTGCAGTGGTACTGGTGTCATCAGCAAGGATGCGAGTGTCAAGGTGAACAAGGTAAGCAAGCGATCAAGTTCACCGAGTACAAAACCAGACAAATGCAATTAGAAGAAAATGCAAAGGTGGACCATGCTGATTTGCTTTTGTGACATTTTTAGACCGAGCGAGATTTCCAACTATTGGCTCATCTTCAAAAACAATTAATCCTCTGCGCCATCGACTCGTGTAACCCCAACTCTGCTACGGGTGGTTACGTAGTCTACTCGACTTGTTCAGTGACAGTGGATGAGAATGAGTCTGTCGTAGATTACGCTCTTCGAAAAAGACCTCATGTGAAGCTTGTTGAGACCGGTTTGGAGTTTGGTGTTAATGGATTCAAGAGCTTTGAGGGGAAGACTTTCCATCCTAGTGTATCTCTCACGAGAAGGGTGAGTGCTTCGAAACTACTGATTTTTTCTCATGTCGTTTTTCCCTTCGCCCTTCGAACTGGTGTTCGGTGGGACTTGTGCAAGGGAAGAGTTCTTGCTTCGGGTGTCCCATCATTCATGTCCTACTGGCCGATTTAAGATTCAGTTTTTCTGTTGTCGAAAGTCGGTGTAAGAACTCGCGCTGACATCGCTGAATTGCAATCGATTGTTCGCAGTTCTACCCGCACAAGCACAACATGGACGGTTTCTTCGTAGCCAAATTCAAGGTTGAAAAGCGCAAGAAGCCCTCCAAAGCTGCCTCGGGTGATGCCGACGCTGCTGCTGCGGAGGAGGAACAACCTCAATTGAAGTTGGATGAGAGCGGTATGATTGTCGAGGAGGAGAAGACTTCGTTTGATGATGCTGAAGATAGGGAGTTAATACAGGGTGAGTTTGCGAGTCTGCGAGTGAACGAGCGAACCCGTTGCAGTCGCATGGGATACTTTCGATCTTCACTGCTCAGACGACCCAAGTACCGGTTCACACCAAATAAGACAAGGAATGGAAAGCTGACCAAATCATCCACACAACACAGAGAGCAAGCGAAAACACCTTCTCAAGACAAAAGGAATCAAGCTCAACCCCAAGACCAAACCCGCTCCTACATCATTGAAGAAGGCTGCCGAAGAGGACGCTACGACAAAGGCTCAGATCAAATTACCGAAGGGCAAGAAAGTGACCGAGTCTAGGAGACCAAAGACCAAGAAGGCTTAAGGGTTAAGGCTTGAGGCTTGAGGCTTGAATAATTGGATTCTTTTATCCCGACTGCTTATCTTGAGTATCCAGTACCTCTTGATTTCTTGATTTGGTTGGTCGGTTGAGTTTTGGATTTTCGCATCGCATGCATCTTGTCTGTACTGTACGAGTACATTACCGAAAATTACGCTGCAGCTACACCGAGTCGGAGCTCCTTGCGGTCGGTCAGGTTATAAAGGTCAGACGCAAAGGAAAAACGAAACCATAGGATGAAGCTTGATGCAGTATCTATGATTCTTGTTGCTCTTGTTCACTCCTTCTAGACTACTTCTCAACAAACAAAAATCATCCCCGGAACCGGAAACAAAGAAGCGCCTTCCAGTAACGTTGCACCAATAAAGATGAAAAGGAAGGGGAATAGTATATAGCTAGATGAACCTGACTGTTATCATATCAAGAGGCACCAGACATAAGATACATGTCATGCTACAGCTATTCCCATTCCCGTTTTCCCGTCTTTGGTGATCCTCATTTTTCTGATTCGACTGTATGAGGTTCTATGGTATTTAAAAATACGTTCAGCCTAGTTACCAGCTTTGATGTAATCCTTCCACCACGTATCAAAGTCCTTTCTCTCTCCAACATCAACTCCGACCTCCTTCAACAACTTGGTACTGAGCTGCGCGTTCTCAGGTCGAGATGTACCTGCGGCGGGCTTGGCGGTATCTTTGATGATATGTTCAATGGGGAGATTGAGCGCTTTGGCGATGGTCTCGCACATTCCGTATTTGGTAGTTTGCGGCGCTGGAGAGGCGTAGTGCAAGATTGGAGGGAGCTTCTTGTCGAGATCTGTCGCGGGCAAAATCAAAACACAAATGAGAATTCACAAAATTCATGCACAAGAAGCGCCAGAGCCATTGTCAGCCTCTTCTCTTATCCAGTCTTTTCTGCGAGAACTGCTGCTGCTGCTGCTGCTGCTGTTTTGAGTCCACGCGAACCTGTCTAGCAGAAGTGCCGCGCTGATAATTGCCGATATAAGAAGTATGACTCACGAGCAATGTCGTACAACACTCGACCAACATCCTCGACGTTAGTAGGGAATCGAACCTGGTAAGCGTCCATCTTGTATGTCTTGCCGGACTGGTCCTCGACGACTAGACAAACGATCACAATGAGCCAAGTCAGTCAACAAGCCTCCCAGCACTGGTATTATGGCTGCAATCCGCAAATGATAGCATAAGTGTGGAGATAGAAAGTACATACCATCTCGGAGGAGATTTACGGCCGATTCGCCGTTATATTCGACCTTGCCGTACCTAGAAAGATAGTACAGGCAGAGCTCAGTGAGCGAATACAGCTGAGGGATCCACATCCCATAGACAGGTCAGCTGCGCGACTCACAAAATAGGTACTCGGAGAACGACGACATTGGCTCCCTTCTCTTGCTCGGCAAGCACGGCCTTCTCGCCCTCGAGCTTCTGTCGGCCGTACATCTGAAGAGGGTCAGGCTTGGCATCGACCTCGTAAGGGGGGCTAAAATTACCCAGATAACCAAGATCAGCGAATTCTCTCCTTGTATCAGCCATTATGCTGGAAAGATTCCCGGCGGGAACGGCGAAAGTACGGTATAGTTGGGCAAGTCGGCAGTATCCCTTCGGGATATGATCCTAGATACTCACTTCTGTCCGTTGAAGACATAGTCGGTCGAGATGTAGATCAAGAGGAACTTCCTCTGGTTGGCCAAAGCGGCGAGATGAGCAGGGACGGCAGCGTTGATCTGGAGACACGTATCGACCGACGGGTCAGCCCTACGGAGCGGTTTGCCCTTCCTATTCCCACTACCTCCACATCAAGGAGGTAGTATAGAAGATATTGCATTTATTCACATACCCTGGCAGCCTTCTCGGGATCCTATGGTCACGAGCAACAGAACAATCAGCTATTGGTTCAACGATATACGACATGCGTTGCCACCGAGCTCACAGCTTCGGCCACATCAGGTCGTCGCTCAGCGGCACCTGTGTATCAACCTATATCAGCTGCCGTCAGGGGATGGGACAATCCTACAAAGATGAACATACAGTGCACGACGACTAAAACAGAAGTATACAAGAAAAGATAGTCAGCTACACCTCATTCTGACGGATGATTCTCAGTCAGCTGATCTCACCATCGATATCGCTGTGAGTCTGGAAGAAGCCATTGACGGCCTCTTGGTCCATAAGGTCTAGCTTGGTGTAAGCGGGGTCTCGGTCCGCTCGAGTATTAGCGAGTCGGATGACTATGAACAAGAGATAGAACAGCATAGAACGTCAGCTTTTGCAGTCAGCAGAAATTCTTGTCCCAACGATCTCAGATCGACTGATTATGTGAGTAGACCACTCACCCTTGTCTCCCTTTGCCACGAACTCGTCAACGACGGCTCGACCGAGAAGACCACTTGCGCCTGTTCATCACGTATGTCGAGGGCAATCAGCTAAGTGAATAGGCTCAATCGTCGAAGGAGCAAGATAGCTGGTTCCTACGACGTACCTGTGACAATGACTGATTTGCTCATTTTGAGAATGTGTAGTGTGTTTTGTATTTATCGTAGGACAGAATCGATGGAAAGAAAGATGGGAATGTGAAAGTGTTTTTGAAGCAGTCACACCCCACAAACATTCCAATCCTAGTATAATATATCAGTCTAGTTACTCGGGATCTAGAGTCCGGATTCACGGAACCGCCGGTAGTGAGAGTCATGGCGGTTGTTAACTTTCTCACGGTATCAGCGATTCCAATAACTCAAGTACGCAAACCCCTGTCATGGCATACATATATATATATATGGTAGATCATGAATACCTCCTTCCTTAGTGGGGAAGGGGACACGACACTTCAAGCGGAAGGCGAAGACGCGTCAAGCAAAAGGCGGCCCTCGGGCATGGAATGTGCATATGTTTTTATATTACTAGATGCAGACAAGAGACAGGAACGACGTGTAAATGATATGATGCATGCATTGCATACTACGGCGCATTGCATACTACGGCATGCATATGGAATGGATGGACGGACGGATGGACACGATCGACCCACCATTAATTTGTACTTGCAAAGTGTTCTGCATCGCTCTCAGTCAGCTTGACTTTCCCATTCTTCTTGTCCGTGCAACAATCTGACTCTAAGCGCAAAGGAGAAGGAAGGCCTGTGCTGTAAGGTTTGAGTTATATCGCCAGGTCCACCGTACAGACCGAGAACACGCTTGCCCCCGCCTACACCTACACCCACGCTCATCTCGTAAACAAATCACCCGATCGTCGAAAAACGTCACCGCTTGACCGAAATCCATCCAACCCAAAACCACCAACCGAACCCTTCTTGATACATATTACCTCATCCTCCTTAGCATTTCATCCGTCTTTCCGAACTCATCAAGATCAAGCAAGCATCTCGATAAGCCTGGCTACGTCCGACGATATGTCAGGATTTCTACGCCGAGCGTCGCTTTCCAAGAAGAAAGGACATGGCCTAAACGATGATGCTGATGGCTCCTCCGCACCTCGAGGACCCAGTGTCAGAGGCGACAAACCGCCCAAGTCGAGGAGTGTGAGCGAGGCTAGTGCTGTCTCGGAGAACGGTGATGATGGCAAGACGAAGAAGAAGCATTCTTTAGGGTGAGCAGCGATAGCGATCTTCATATGCTCATTTCGCACAGAAAGCTTCATATCGCAAGTATTGACCTTCTTCTGCTACTTATTTTGATGGTCCTTCGTAGCACCAAAGGTAGAAAGCGACTATCATCTCTCTTCTCCTCATCATCGCTCTCTTCATATGCGTCAGACAAGGATGGCTCCCCGGCTCCTACTGCTCCGTCATCCGCAATCTCCGGCTCAGCATCTACTTCATCCAGACGCCCGTCATCTCACTTGAACGTTTCCACATCGTCTTCCGGTACGTCTACCCCTACAAGTGTTTCCGGCGGACCTGGTCCAGCTCAGAAACAGTCGACTCTGAACGGTAAAGGAGTACCTAGCGATCTCAAGGATGGTCTATCCAAGCTCAATCTCGGCACGAACACTGTCCCTCTACCTCTTTCTGCATCTCCATATTCATCACCTACAAACCCCACTTCGGCTGGACCACCTGTCCAGCCGGTATCGGCGTCTTCTTCGCCTGAGACACAACATCAGGCGAGAGAAAGACGCACGAGCATGTATTCGCAGTGGAACCTGGAGGAAGTCGGACTGGATTCGGACAGCGAGGATGATGAGGCTTTCTTGACGCCTTCCGAAGGATTGAGCGAGGTGGAAGAGGAGGATGAGGATCAAGTGGAAACACCTTCTGTCGCCGCTTCGAAACCTGTTGTCACGGCAAGTACGAGCAAAACGACCACTGCAGTGGCCCTATCTGCGGCTGCCGAGCTACCTGCATCTGGAGCGATCGAAGGCGAAACTCAGCCTCATATCGAGCCTACGAACGTCGAGAAGGGAGCCAGAGCCCAAGAAGAGGATGTATGCGGGACCGGTCCTTCAACGATCAAGAGAAGCAAACCTACCATCGCTGAAACCAAAGTCGTTCGGCATGTAGCTGCTAGTAAAGCTGGAGCGTTGGCCGTGGACCAAGGTGCCGTTTTGGCTAAGGATATAGATACGTGCAGGGAGGCCTTGACTTTGTTTTTGACTAGTCGGATGAGAGAGGCCGAGGAGTATTGCTTGGAGAAGGAAGGAGAGGGACATCACATGTATTTGCAGAGTGCGCAGGGTATCATTCAGGCGCTCAAGGTGAGTCGATTGATGGAGTTCACTCCCTCTGCTTGGGCTTGGGCCCCTCTTCCCGTTCTTACCGATGATTGACGTATCTGTGCTTGGTGGATAGGGTATGATGACTTTCGACTCGATCGACCTTGGTAATGCCCTCGAAATCACCAAAGCAACAGCCGTCACCGCTTCAGCACTCCGACGACAAACCGATTCAATCGTATCACGATTCGTTAGATCAGGTACCGCCGTAGCTCGAATCAAAGCGATGTCTCCGCTGGAAAGACACGCCGAGCTGGTCTTTGCTGAGACGTCGCTTATGAAGGCTGTTTTGGCGATCGTCAGCGGCGGCGATTGGCTTGGTCTTGTCAGGGAGGCGTGAGTATGGACTCTTCTTCTGCTCAATTCACCGGATGGGATCTGGATCGCGATGTTCGTAGGTCGCTGATGTGCGTGTCTTTTGGGTTTCAGGCTGAATATGAGGAACGCGCATGGAATCTACCATATCCTGCAACAATACCTGGATGATGCGGATAAGAATGGCTACGATGACAATATCGACATGGACTTCCGATCGGTGAGTGATCTGTCAGCTTCGGCCTCACTCTTGTCGTGGAACACGTTCGTTAGAATGAGACTAGCTGACTCGGACTTGGATCACAGGGTGTTGTTCTAGGCAGTGGTACGAGCGCTCTCATGCTTTCCCTTCTGCCTGGCAAAGTCATCAGGGTAAGCTTGTAAAGCAAACCGCTCCTAGGGGATAGCTGCCGAATTATCTCTGACTAAGATGTGTTGTGTGACAGATCGCCGAGATACTTGGATTAGCCGGAAACAAGGACACTGCACTCGAGACGTTAATGTCGGCCGGAGGATGGTCCAGGACAAAGGATACACCAGCATTTGACGAGAGCAACGAAGGTCTGAGAAGACCTGTTTGTGATTTGATCTTGTTGACTTTCCACCTGGTCATTTCCGTTTTGATGTGAGTGTTCCACACGAAGGGGAGAAGCCCTATGATGTCTTGCGACTAATCTAACTGTCGTTTAAATAGGCCGGTTTCAGGTGTGGATATTGGAATGGCGAGGAAGATCTTGGCATACAACATGAGGAGATACCCGGATGGTGAGCTCTGCTTTCATATTATGGTGTAAGCTGCATATAGGTCGATGCTGACAACGGAACGGTTCATCGATTAGGTGTCTTCTTTTTGTACTTCCAAGCCAGACTGTACACGGCGCAATGTCAGCCAGAAGAGGCCAACAGTGAGTCGACCAGATAGCATTATCGTTAATTCTATGCAGTATGCTGATTAGTAGCGTAGAATCACTACAGAGAGCGTTGGATCAGAAACTGGAGTACATCCAATTGCAACACATGGTACTTGTGAGTGCCACCCAGATAGATGCCCAGGTCTGAACCGACAGGGAGCTAAGCTGATCCGTGTTCCTGCGCAGTGGGACTACGCCTGTAATCATATGATGCTTTCGAACTGGAAAGGAGCATTGGATTGTTTTAGCATCTTGAAGGACGAGAGCAACTGGAGTCGATGTACTTATACCTAGTGAGTTAACCCATTTCTTGACTCCACTGCAAGTCTGCTTGGCGCACTCGCAGCGACTCATTATCGATGCCACCGATTCTGAGCTGGCTTGTATGTATGGACTGACATTGTTTGATTTGTAGCGCCGCCGCCGCTGCTATAGTACAGCTGGCTCAAGAAGGCGATGGAAAGTCTGGCGCCAAGATTTCAGAGGCTGAGAAGCTCATGCATCTTGTACCTAAATTGACGAAGAAGATGGTAGGCAAGTCATTGCCAATTGAGGTGAGTTTGTTCTCACTCCGCCTTGTCCCATCTCTTACACATAATCCCCTTGACCTTAAAAATCCCCTCGAATCCCTCTTGGTTGGCATGGTGAATTGTGGCTAATAAATATGATGTCCATCTCCGCCTGCAGAAACTCGTGTCTCGAAAAGCGCGTAAATTCCATTCTCAAGGCAACAGACTTTTCCTTCCCTCGATGGAACTGGCCTATGTCTTTGGTTCGCTCCTCAACACTCCTCGAAGAAGTCTGCTGGACGACTGGTTGCCCAAGGTGAATGCTGCGCTGAAGAAGCTTGATGAGGTTGAGCCGGCTCAATATGGCAATGGAAACGAGTACTGGGATGGTACGTTTGACATTCATTCCTTTGGACCTCTGGCACCGGGCACTGTGCCGACTGATAGTCATCAACATGGTTTCTTATGGCTGACATCGCTTGTCCTTTTACGCAGATTACTGCCTTGGTCATTTCCTTCGAGGTATGGTGCGATCCGTAGCGCGATACCAGGTGAGTTTGCAAATCCGCCAATCAAACCCTTTTTTGCAACGCACCGTTAGCTCACCCTTCTGTGCGATTGACAGAATCTCGAAGCTGCACCTGAAGCTACGCGCAAAGCCGAGGGTGATCCAAGTGATCAAGCACTCGACGAAGGTGCCGAGAAGGATTACAGGGCTGTTATAAGGCATTCTCCAGAGGTACAAGTGAGTATACATAGCTGGAAGCACCATACCGCATTCCGAAAGCAAATGTCCGCACACAGCTGTAATCGGACTGTACACCCGCTAATCCGGAATAATCTCCGCTTTTACATAGCTCGATCACTATATCCTGTTCCATAATTACTATGAGCTCGGTCGATTGTATGCTCGAAGAGGGGACGATGAGCAAGCCAAAGAGTGTTTCGAAGTCGTCATGTCAGGTGAGTAATATAGCCATAAGCCATCTTTCCCTTTTTTCGGCGTCTCCGCCATCTACATCTACGTCCCAACCAATAATCTCTGACTAAGAGTGATCGGGGGACCTGGAGCCCGGAGTCCTCTCTCTCTTTGGGTAGGGTACCTTGCTAATCCATGCTTATTGTACCATCGCATCGCGGCAAATAGGCAAACTGCCAGAACATAATGCTTACATGGCCAAAGCGCACGGCAAATACTCGCTCGAAGGTGCATTGTTGCTCAAGACGCATGCCGCGTTACAGAGTATCAAGGATAGGGAGAAACGCTAGGCTAGGCTAGGCTAAGGCTAAGCTAGACTGGGATCACATCTTGTCTTTCAGACATCGGTTGTCGGTTTGTAGCGTTCTGCAAGACGATATACAACGTGTCAGGGTCCGGAACGCCTTGAGTAGACATCTTTGTTTTGTCTGTATCTGGGAGAACCACAATGTCCATCTCGCTCGTCTCCGTGCCCGTCTTACAAAGCTGTCCTTCGTGGGGAGGTCTCGGCTCTTGCTGGGACTGTCGTTTCTGAGATTTGATCTCGCTTCTGTCCTGTCCTGTCCTGTCCTGTCCTGTCCACAAGTTGCTCCATTTTTCTACTATAGACGCTGTCCATAAGATAGCTCAAGGCTCGAGGTTCGTTCGATTGGCGCGATCACTGTGAACGATAAGTTTGAGATAATCGTCATATAGAATATTTTTCCTTTGCGTGTATATAATAAATATATATTGTGGTATGCTATGCTGGCTTATAAGCGTCAATCATGTCCTGATTCTATCTCTACAACACAATAAACGATAGATACGGTGTGATACATGTACATGTACTCGAGTACTGTACATCCTTTGGCTGGCCCAGTCGAGACCGGAAAAAAAATGCCAAAAGCTCTCTTTTGTGCACTTTCCCTCTCTCACTCTCTGACTCTCCATACAAGTACTTGTAGAGTACCTTTCACTTCTCGCTGTACTGTACTGTACTGTACTGTGGTCGTAGCATCCATCTGACCTACCATTTCTTTTTTTAAAAAAGGGGATGGAGGAACAACCTTTCTACATATACACCGGGAACAGTGCGGCAATCGAACTACAGTATGCATTGTACATTGATCATTGTACATTGATCATTGGGCATTGATTATGATGTCTGGGTGAATGGGGAAGGGGGGCGCGGGCGCTCGACAACACAGTACTGATCTTGGCCTGACTTGTCATGACGGTCAGTGTTTCGCAAGCGGATCATCTTATACAAAGGGCACAAGGGAAGGAAGAAAAAGTGAGAGAGAGAGAAAGGGCGGGTGGGGGGTCGTGCGAAGGATTCTGCGTCAACCTCGAATTCTTTCGAACATGAACGTACTGAATATAGTATATAATATACAGTGGCATGCCAAATTCCTCGAACATATTGTACAATGCTGCACCTCGCCACTCACACTCCCAACACAACACACCACTGACACAACACCACACACCCTCAACACAAAATAACACAACACATCATAATCATTTCATAATCATATCGTCACTCGACATTCGATTCCATCTCATCTCACTTCATCGAGCAGCTGCTAGCTCCGCACACACGGTACGAGTACACATTTCGACTGTGACAGACCAGCTCACTCCTCGTCAGTACAGTACGAGCACAGTTATTCGTACTTCTCAGCTTCTGTCGTGTCGGCGACTGCAGCAGATACATCTCATTCGAATAGCCATACGCTTACAGAGGCAGATAGAGATTGAGCAGGGTCACGGTCCGGGTAAGAGTACTGAGCTGGAAGAGAACGATATCCAATCCAATTTGACAAACTAAGAGAGCCAGCCACGTCGTACTGTACTGTACCTGACCTCTCTACATCAGCTCATTCAGACAATCGAACGGATACAAACACAGCCACAGCCAAAGCCACAACTAGATACATAAGCAAGAACGATGGCGAGTCCTTCTTGGCCCCATATACCAGGCCATCCACCAGGCCCTCTACCGCCAAACCCACCTCCTTTAGTTGATCCAGGAGACTCGTAACTCCGCCAGCCTAGCTTCAGCTCCAGTTTCAGCTTAGACCATATACTGTACGCGTCCTGTATATGAGTGGGTCAGTTCTGTGTTTCGTTAGGTCGATTCAATAAGGCAGGTCGGGGCAGAACGGGAAGGCGGGGGAAGGCAGCGGAAGAGTCCAGTACTAGTATACTGTGGGAAGGCAGATAGGGGTGTAGGGGAATGAATGGATACGAGTACTTTACTCGTACATGGAGGAGGCATAGTGAAATTTGGCTAATTGCTGAAGCCGAAGCAGTACTCTAAGTACCAGTACTCTACTCGCACAGTGCGCAGTAGAGTACGAGTAACGTACAGTACGCGGCGTGTCAGTTTACTGTTTACAGTACTAGTACATGAGATTGCAGACAGCCTCATGATGCATGCTTGCACCGTGTTACTCGTAATCCTGCAGTTCGCAGTGAAATCACAGATTCAGAGGGAAGGTGGTCCTTAAGACCCCCCCTCTCCCAACACTGTTGATGATGAAAGAGCATCGTCCGGTCCAGGCCGGTTTGGCTCCTGACTCCTGGCTCCACCAGAACGCCAAAACGAATTGCTCACGTTTTTTTTTTTCATTTTTTTTTTCATCGCAACATCAAGAGAATTATCGCCGCAACAGTATGGTTAGTACTAGTACGATCCGAAGACGGCTCGGATGGGATGGTGAATGGAACCGCGAGTGGCTCGGCTTCTCCACTTAGTCGTCTCGTCTTTAACCAGTACTGTATGAGCACTCTACCAGTAGAGTGTTCGGTCGACGATTAGTGTTCGTGTACGAATACTGTACCGATTAGTATTACTGGTTAGGACAAGAACACGTCACGCAGCGACAGCGATAATTGACGCGATGTCTGACCGGTTTTCCAGTCCATCGTTACTCGTTACTCGTATCGTTCCCTTGTCGCCAATTGGCGGGCAATTAAGAACTGTTGTTCCCTTCCGATGGCTTTGCCTCATCAGTGAAATTATATCATATCAACCTGCATTCGGCGTGAATTCCGCTCGAAGCTCGAAGAGCGCCAATTTTGACTGCTGTGATATTGTACTTTTATCATTTGAGCACGCAGGCAGTGTTCAGTGTCCTTATATCTGGCCAAATGGTCAATGGTAGAAACGAAACCCCATTGCCATTGGGAAAAGGAGAAGGAACGACGGAGGTGGGCTCGCTCGCTTCAAACACCTGATTTATACAGTATCGAGTCGGTGGTACATGTGACGTAGAAGTCCTGTAGAGTTCTGTAAATGAATGTACACAAGGAAGGCCTTATAGAATGAGGGTTAATAAACGAGTACCGTCGAAGCGAAGCTGCTGGAGTTGGCTTCTTGCGCTCGGTGCGGTAAAATATACTGTATATCATATCTATCGGTCGAGCCGTCAATGCGAGTGAACCCTACGGAACGAAGGTCATCGCATCATATTGCGATGCTGCGTGATGTGATGCGTGCTTAGCTACATATTGCTGAAAGCTGTAAAAAGCTCCCGCCGCAGCTCTCTCTATCCATAATGCTCTACTCTACTGCTGCTTTTGCTGCGACCGGACGGACATTATTTTCATGACACGCAATCACTTGCTATTCTACCTTTAAAATACACTAACAGCTTCATTAGCGTCTACCAAAGAAACAAGGGATCTATCTAGAGGATACTTGTAACAAGAAGGCTCCATGGCTCCATCTTTATACCTATGCTACACTGCGCTGTGAAATGGAAATGGCATGACGTCATGATAAGCGCCACTGTTTCATTTAACTCTGCCTCATACTGTACATACTACTGTATACCTCAGTGTCCGGACCGGAAGAAAACCCAAAACCCAACATGAGTAATATGATATGCAGATGGTGGGACCAGCGTGATGTGTTCCGCTTTCTCCAATTCATACAACCTCAGTTAGTTAGTCCATCTATCTATCTATCTTATCTCTCTTCGTTCATCCTTCTCTCTTACGAATCCATCCATCCGTATCAGACTACCAGCTGTTCAACTATCCAGCTCAGACTAATCTGAATACTGAACACTTATCACCCATTCTCGTAGTCTCCCAAATCCACATCCGCATACATTCGCACACCATGTCCGCTGATATCCCCGCCCCTCACACCGATGCCCTCGGCGCTTCCTCTGCCGTCCCTGCTACATCTACCTTGGTAGCTCCAGGAGCAGCTACCGGTACTTCAGCAGCCACCGCAACTTCTTCCACATCTGTTGTCCCTCCTGCCGGAGCTAGCGTAGGTGCCGGAGCCGACGCTCTGCCCAAGCCTGTTACGCCGGCCGAAGCTATCCCCGCTGCACCTGCAAAGGCCCTCGACCCCATCGTTGGCGAGCCCACGATCCTTGATAAGGCCCAAGCTTTGGCCAAGCCTGTGAGTAGATCCGTGCCATTCCCGCAAGAGAACACCAAGTCAACGTCGCAGTGTCGGCCTGTGTATTCACACGCGTTCGGCTGTGTGTCTATACGTTGCCAACACCGGGGCAGTTCATCTATTTGAGTGATTCGGAAGCTGACGAAAGACTTGCTATTGTCTCGCCTCGCTTCGCATCATCTCAGTACCTTGACAAGGTCGAGCCTTACGCCCACAAGGTGCAGGAAGCCGCTAAGCCTTACACGGATAAGGCCGCCGCCAAGACCAAGGAGATCATTGACAAGATTGAGGTGCGTTCCTATATGTACTTACATTCCATCTCTGAGCGAGTCACATCCCTTTTAGAAGAAGGAGCTGGCGCCTTGGATCTTCATTTTGTGGCCATACCCTTGTCGACATTCGACACAGCTGTACGAGCACGATTTCTTTGATGAGAGCTGACTGAATGAATCCAAACCTTTCCTTTCCCATGATTGCGCACTATAGGGCAACTCTCCTTCCACCTCGCCTGTACCGACCTCTGCCAACACTGTCGAGCGATCTACCGACAATGCTAGCGCGACCACCTCTGAAGTAGGAGACAAGGCCAAGGGCATCTTTGAACAGGGTCTCAGCGCTGTTCAAGTGAGTCTGCTGGTTCCTTTTGGACTTGACAACAATTTGGTCACAACTCAGTCTCTCAGTATGAGGTGAACCATGCTAACTTGTGTCCTTGGTAACTAGTCGACTTTCACCCAGATCACTCACACCATTGACGAGAAGACCGCTTCGCCCACGCACCCTGGTTTCATCACCCAGGTCACCAATGCCGTTCACAAGGGTGTCGAGAAGGTTGAGAAGGCTTTCAACGAGGTGAGTTTTGAGTACGGAGCGAGCAACTGACCTGGATCTGCATTACACCCATCGTTATCGGACCGAGCTGAATTTCAGCCTGAGACCTCAAGAGATGCGATGACCAAGACACGGAGCTGACTTTACATTTATCGTGACCAGGCTACCGATGCTCCTGCGACTACTGCTCCTACCGGAACGACAGGCACCGGAGCCGCGCCTACCATCCCTACCACCACCAACACTCTCCCTCACCCCCCTCTTTAGTCTGCCAAGACCTATTTATCTTGAAGAGTGTATTTATTCATAAGTATATTAGCCTATACATTTTGCTGTTATATTTTCCAAGATTCAATCATTGAGGAGTAGATAGTCACGACGCGACAGAAGTAAAGCATCGAACTTTTATACCATTTCTGTTGTGTGATTCTGTCTTTGCTTTCTTTGTGCGAAATTTCATATAGAAGTCAGACCTAAAGCAGTCGTGGAGAAATCATGAAATCGAAATGAAAAGAAGTGCAATTCCAAAATAGAGCGAACAGGTTTTAACCAGACACGCATCAGCACATGTCTGTCTACCTGGAGTTCAACAAATCTAGTCTACTGGCAGATCTCGCAGATCTCGACGCCATGTCTCTTCCACATGCATCTGCGCTCGGTTTGGAGATCGCAGGCGTACGAGTAGACGAAGCCTGATTCACTCATCGTCCGCAATACACATGAATGGTTGTCCAAGATATGCATATACCTCAGTCCAGCAGCATACATCCGTCCCGTGGTGTTATGATACGATGAACAGTGAGAATGGGAAGTGGACGCGCGCCGCTTTGCGGTGTTACACGGCGTTATGGATGAATAGATACCGCCACTCACGCTATGGTGGTGTTCCCTGTGTTTATAGTGCCACTTTGTGCCACATACAGCTTTGGTGAGAGAATACACACGCAGTCATAGTCACATTTCAATCCACCGCGACACCTATGCTAAATCCTTGCAACTCCACACTGGCACTGGCACTGACCCTAGTCACCGTTGACTACCTCATTCAGGTTCATCAACCACAAACTACAACCACATCCTGATAGAGATACATCTTTCATAACATCTTATCATTGCAAAATAATCCTTCTTTTCTCTCTCAAACACATACATATATACATCAGCGTCACCGCTCACCACCGGCGGCCAAGCGTTAGTTAGTGTACCAAAGGTAAGTGGGAACGATCAGAGTCGGAGCAACGCACGCACACATCAACCAGCCGCGTCACGCGAAAATCTGCTGTGGAAACGAATCAAGAGGAGGATGATCAATTCGCTGGGGCTTGTTGCAACCCAAAGTCAATGAGCATGGATGGCGTCCATATTGTTAGCAGAAGACGGGTGGATCAGGAAAATCGAGGATGAGCTGACAAGAAGCTGGATGGTGTTTCCTTCTGCTTTGCATTGAATAGGATCCCACATCCCCATCTCTGGAAGTAGAGAAAGAAAGAGAAAAGAGAGAGAGAGACCGTCAGCGACGACCGTGACCGCGACACCGGAACCATCCTAGCACCTCTACACAAATCCTTAGCATATTGCCCAACCGACCAACCACCTGACACTCATATCCCTTCTTCGGCTTTCGGCAGTGTAACGCGTAACAAGGGCAACACATAAACGGATCATTATCACCAGTCTTCCGTAGTCTCAACTCGTAGCCAGTCAGTTATTCCAGAAGAAAGGACATCCAAATAAACGGACTTTCGCATATCCCCAGCTGGAAGTTGGACATCAGATACCGGTACGTCCTAACCCTCCTCCGTTCTTTTCCTCAACCAGTTTCTTCACACTTGCATTTGTCTATCTGTCGAGATAATGAGATCGAAATCTTCGTATCCGTTTTTATGTGACGCGAGGGGGTGGACTCTTCTTGGCATCGAAGATCGTCCCTTTACCAAAAATTCCCAATGGTCAACTCTCATCTTACATCGGACGGAGCGTTGTCATTCTTTATTGATCTGGCACCTGTCCCAAGAGAAGGATATTTGACTGACTGACACCGCAATGGTTTGTGCACACTTGTAGATTCACCTTCGCTCAATCGGACCCCTTTCAACTCCCATAAATATTTACTCTTCACCCACACAGCACGCCTAGTCAAGCAACATGGGCGAACAACAGAACGAGATCGACCTTGATTCCGTCATCGACCGTCTCTTGGAGGGTATGTTCTATCCTCTTTTCTTTTCCTCATATCTTACCCATCTTGCTAGACAATACGGCATGTCCATCAATATCATCTACGAAAGTAAGAGATTATCGCTAATGATTCGACTGAACTCGATTGTCCCCCCCTTGCTATCTCACTCTTGCTATCTCGCCTTGATGTGTCTGAATATCAACACACAGTACGAGGGAACAGACCGGGAAAGGCTGTACAATTGGCCGAATACGAGATCAAGTACCTCTGTACAAAGGCCAGGGAGATCTTCATCAGTCAACCTATCCTACTCGAGCTTGAAGCTCCCATCAAGATATGCGGTGAGTACAGTAGAACCATTCAATCCTCCTCACATCGCACCGAATTCCATCGATGCGTAACCGAGAAAGAGAAGGGCAAGTCGTTTTGATCGCGTTCTGATGCTGTCGCGAAAAATACAGGTGATATCCACGGACAATACTACGACCTCTTACGATTATTCGAGTACGGCGGTTTCCCCCCTGAAGCCAACTACCTTTTCCTTGGAGATTACGTCGACCGAGGCAAACAGTCACTCGAAACTATCTGCCTGCTCCTGGCTTACAAGATCAAGTACCCCGAAAACTTCTTCATCCTCCGTGGTAACCATGAATGTGCCAGTATCAACAGAATCTACGGTTTCTACGATGAGTGTGAGTTGAGCTTTTCTTGCATGAAGAGTTGAACGAGTCTCACCTGCTTGATTACCGTCGTACTGCTCAAACCCATTGAAACGACACTGATCTAAATTTCAACTCTACAGGCAAGCGACGTTATAACATCAAATTATGGAAGACTTTCACCGACTGCTTCAACTGTCTGCCGATCGCGGCTATCATCGATGAGAAGATCTTCACCATGCACGGTGGTTTGAGTCCCGACCTGCAGAGCATGGAGCAGATTCGACGAGTAATGCGACCAACGGATGTGCCCGACACAGGTGAGGGGAATTGCACTTGTTTTAACAGTATAGGCGCGATGCCTGACGATCCCTCTGTTTGCAACTTTTCAGGTCTGCTCTGTGACTTGCTTTGGTCCGATCCCGACAAGGATATCACGGGTTGGAGCGAGAACGATAGAGGTGTATCATTCACTTTCGGACCCGACGTCGTATCTCGTTTCTTGCAAAAACATGACATGGACCTGATCTGTCGAGCCCATCAAGTAGTAGAGGATGGTTACGAATTCTTCGCCAAGAGACAATTGGTCACTCTGTTCTCTGCTCCTAATTACTGTGGAGAGGTGAGCAGCGCTTTTCACAGCTATTATTTTTACGATTAGCCCTTACTGATAAACGTTTGGACCGTTCTTCAGTTCGACAACGCTGGTGCTATGATGTCCGTCGACGACACTCTTCTCTGTTCCTTCCAGGTGAGTATCACTCTGACTCTGAAAAGTATAATTATAACCATTGGGGCTAGTCCGATCTGAGTATAACTGACGTCTACTTTTCTTGCAGATCCTCAAACCGGCCGAGAAGAAGGCTCCGAAATACGGCGGATACGGTGCCAGCGGACGGCGTCAGTGATCTTGTTCTTCATCACCCCCTGAGTCCGTTTGTTTGTTGTCCCCGTTTCTTTTACCTCAAGACCACAATACATTTCCCTCTCTCCCACTTTCAACTCTCATGGACTGGACCGAACCGTCATCCCTATTCCACAATATCTCATTTTTCGTATCTTCTCTGCTTGGAGCAATCGTGATAGCTGGAAGAGCGAGCAAGCATCAAGGATAGGGAAACAAAGCAGGAGAGACGGAGACGAATGTACACTCCATTCCAAACAAAAGCTGTGTAATACTCTACTCGTATGACGACGACCCCCGTTCTCTTCTCCTTCTCTCCCTCAACAGATCATCACTGCCGAAACAATAAGATGGGTGAGATGATCAAGGAGAGGCTGAGAGGGATTAGCAGGGTGGGGGGAAAGAGCATGTATAAGATCCTGATAGATTTCTCGCTTTGCGTCTTCCACCGAAGCCAAGAGCAGAGACATCGGATCGAGTTATATTGTCTCATGTCTCGTTTCTTGTGTGTCTGTTCTGAGCTTCAATTTGCAGTAAGCTGTTCATTGCTGGCCCAATAGGGTGTCAATCGTTTGGCTTTGTGCTTTGTGCTTCGTGTTTTGTGCTTTCGAACAATGCTCTCTTTTGTCCGCTGAACCTGCCCGCTATCTACCTCACCTGGAAGATCCAAATTCACTCAATCTGGATGACAAGACTGACATTGAACCGGTTCTTTTCTTGCTGCTACGATTCACTTTTCCGACCCAACCCAATCCCAAATCCAAATCCATCCTTTGTTGCTCAAATGTATTCAATCCTGTCCTCGACCTTCGACTCAAATCACCTCGACTCTTGCAGCTGCCGTTACACCTCCACGAAAACAGAAGGGCGGTAAAGGCAAGCCATAGATAGACGATGAAGGTGGATCAACTGGGGCCGGGGGGGGGGGGGAAAGAAGCGAGAGTCTGCTTCATGGAACTGGGACGAAGTGGGAAAAGGATGACCGACGGTCGGGTTCGACGAAGTGAAAATAAAGACAAATTCTGCCTCGTACTTTTTCGGTGTACCGGTGTACAATCTCGGTCTCGATTCGTGGACGAGGAAGGGAAGGCAAAAGGGATGGTATGGGCTTTGGTCATATTATGCAGTAGAGGGAGACCGGGACTCAACCGAAGTTAGGCAAGGCGACGTGCGGGATTCGGGATGGAGATCAGGTCAGATCCGAATGTCCGCATGTACTCGACACAAGTTCGGGTTGGGTTGGGCTGGGTCGGGACAGGACGATACCCGTGCATTTTTCAAAGGCTAAAGGCTTAAGAGAGAGGCAAGTGGCAAGTGGATTCTGACCAGAGGAGAGACCACTCAACGCTTGTCACCAGCCAGTTCAGTTTGAGCTGGCAGTTGGCAAGCTGGCCTTTCTATACAAAGTTTTTTCTTTCTTCTTTAACCTTTAACCCAAACAGTATGGTACGGTATGGTATATGTGTGTGTGTTCTCGTTTGCTCCGTTCAGAGTTCAGTTATGATATATGTGACATTCTATGGCTATGGCTATGGCTATAATTATGATTATGATCATTCAGTAGTGCGATCATCCAGAGAGAACATGTTAGCACTGCAGCAGCAGCACAGTGGCAGTCATCCCCTGCCTTGCCCTACTGCAGCACACTGTATAATAGTATAGGTCAATCGATGGCACAGTCACTCAAGTCAGTCCATCATACGGACGGACGGATCACTGACATTGAGCATTCGACATTCACGTCTTCTGTCTTGTGACTTCTGTTTTCTGTTTTCTGTCGAGGTTGCGCTTGCGCTGAATGACTTGATCATCCTTACGAGTCACTCCTAGTCACTACGAGTAATTGAGTCACTGAGTCACTGAATCACTGAAAGTGGCTACCGTTAGATGATTCTCGAGCATCCATCTTTTTCACTCTTCCTCTTTCCCGATTTAAGGTAGCAGCTTGTCACTTGTCATTGATTCATTGTTGCTTTTCTTCCCGGTGATCGCTTACACTTACTTTACATGTACGTTGGCAAGAAACCGCCGACGAACCACAACCGCAGTACGATGCGAGCAGTGAAGCACTGGATCACTAGCTAGTGTAAGGTGCCACCATACTATAAATGTAATATCTCTTTCTCTGTCTTTCCTATATTTCCGGACCACATCGTATCGCACCGATACCATCACCTTCATCATACTAACGTATATATATATCATCGTACACACACAGCATCGAAGCTTCTGCAAGCCAAAAAAAAAAAAAAAAAGAAGAAAAAAAACAAGTTTTCACCTGTATGCCCCTCTGTATGCGTTTCGGAGATAAAACCGAATCGAATCAGGTCAAAGTCGAATGCGATCGATCACATTTCCTTTTAGGCCTAATTTTCCCTTTAGCTAATGCTAGCTCCCTTATTCCTTACGTTGTACAGCGCCGAAGAAACAGGAGAGATCTTGGTTTTTCATGATCTTCGGCGCAGTCAGAGAAGGAAGGACGTTGTTTTCGCTCGCCGTTGCCTCGCCGTTTCGTTTCGGCCGCGGTCATTGACGTTGACGTTGACTGCGAATCGGAGGTAGGTTCAGTATTTCAGTACACTCACTTATCATTGTAAAGTACGGTACTTGGTTGCTGTAGCTGCACGAGCCGTTGCCCAGTGCTGCAAAAGATCCTTCGCACCATCGTATGTAGCTTCGTGACTCTGCGCGATTGACCATGTATAGATCAAAAACAGCATCAGCATGAAAAATACCATTGCTTTAAAGCTTGATGCTGCAACATGTACATATTATGTATACTCGTAGGGGAATAAAGGGGATTTTCCTCCCTGCAAAAGCTTGAAGCTGCACCCCGAAGTGTACCTGCTCACCTGCTCACCTGTTCACCGGGTCAACGTTGCGTTGCGTTGCTTGAAGGAGAAAAGGAAAGGGAAATCTTCATCTCATCAGATCTGCTTCCGTTCGTCCGTCCGTTTCCTGCCGTTGCTGTCAATCGTCGGGATGAGACATTGAGGAAGAAAGAACAAGGCAAGGATAAACAGCAAACAGCAAGAGAGAAGAGAGATTCCGGATTCCTGCATGACATCCCGAAACCGAAACCTGACTCATCTCAATCGATGTTTATACGTGTCTGGAACGCGTGAACCCATAAGGCATAGAGAGAGGGGAATTAAAGATTTTGGTTTTGCGTGGCATGGGCATGGGGCATGAACAGCAAATTTGAAAACTCCGATACAGTAGATAGATCCCATCCCATCCCCATCCCTTCCTAGTCCTATCATCCCATCTGTTCTTGCTGATGATGAGTGACTTGTGCAGATGATGATGATGACATGCATGAAATGAATTACTGGAATTTTGACTTTTTTGACTTTTGATAATTTTGACTTTCGATCTTCTGATTGTGCATTTTTGGTAGTGGGTTACTTCCATCCTTTGATCATCATCATCATCATCACATCATAGAGATACATTAATCGACGTACGACTTCAAGTACTCGATTTACAACGGCAGAGCCGGAGACGGAGACCAAGTCAACGCAGTAGCCGCAGTGGACCGACGCAGTGGCCGACGATATCCATCCACAGTGCACAGCGCATAACCTTAGTGCACATCGAAAGGAGAGCGAGAGCCAGCTGCCGGGCGGCGTGTTCGATTAGTGAAGTGGATCATCACAGTCAGCCGCTGTAAATTCAGTTGGAAAAGAGGAAAAGGAGTAAAAAAAGCTGTCGAGAGGTCACATGTCAATAAGTCATAACCATATGACTAGCAACTAGCAACAACCTAAATCGCTTTTACGTCCGACAAACCGAAAAGAGACCGACTATCCGACTATCCGACAATTCGAACTTTTGGTCTGGGGTAAAGGCCTTATTTTCGAATTCATCATCAACATCAACGTAAGACGCGGAAAAGAAAAAGAGAAAAAAACGTCAACGACAACGACAACGACAACGACAACGAGTGGACTTGATATACCTCATCGTATCCAATAGTAAAAAAGAAAGAGAAAGAGGTTTCTGTGCAAAGGTCGACTTAATCCATCCATCCTTGATCTCTCATTGCTTGACACTTTTCAACAAGTGATCACTCATACGCATTTACCATCTCTTGTTATCTCCCTCTCCCTCTCTCGCCATCATCGACACGCTCATCAAACTCGGTTTCATCAACATATCAACGGGATAAATGGAATTTAGCAATCTCACAGTCACAGTTCCATCTACACCACAACCTCAACACGAGGACATAACGTAGAACGAACGCGAGCCAAGCTTCACACCAAAACAACAACAACAATCACCATAGGAACAGAAACACATGGCCACTCAACCGCCCATGATGCATCCCAACCACAATCACAACAATACCTATACCCACCGCCCTCACAATCACACCCAATCATCACCCGCTGTAGGAGTAGGGGCCGGCGGTGGCGTAGGCGTTGGAAGTCTATACGATGACCCGACAGCATGGCATTCCCCCTCACCATACGCGGTCACCCCTTCATCTTTGCCCAACGTACCCCTCAACAACGCCGGAACGTCGCTTTCCCCTGTGGACATGAAGCAAGAGCAAGAGCAAGAGCGCCTTGGATCGGCGTCATTATTAAAGGATGGTCAGATCTTACTTGGTGGTGGTGTCACTGCTGCTGGCAATAACGAAAAAGATTATCAATCGTGAGTGATCCAGCTGAGGTTTACTGCCGTGCTTCTATTGGGATTTCGCGCAAGAACCACAAAAAGATCACAAAAGAGACAAAGGCAAAAAACCAAATAATACCTTGTCCTCCTCCTCGCTTCTCCTTTGGCTTTGACATTGGCATCGAGGTTACTACTCCTACTCCCGCTGGATGTCATGCTTCGTTTCCACCTTTTTGCGTCTGGTCTCTCGTTTTTGGGTTTTTTTTAACCCTCGATGACCGATCGATTGGGGAGACGGCGTTTTGTGACTGTATCTCTGTCTTGGGGTGGTTGCTTGATGGGTCTCTTTCTCTTGGGCACGTTCGTCATGGTCTTGCCGCATCCCAAATTCTTCAGGAAACCACTCATCATGTCAAAATCTGGCTCTCGCAATCTGATTATGCCATGAGTTTTCATCATCACCTTCATCTTCGCGCTGGACAGCCTCGAAAGCACGCATAGCGACAAACTGTGTGTGTTGATGTCGGTTGTCGGTGAAGAAACACATCCTCGAGCGAGTCCCGATCCATTCGCATCATTCTTTGACATCACACACATACACCACTTGCATCGCACTTACCACACCTCATACCTGATACCTGATTATCATCCTTAAATCCCCTATTCTCCCCTTCTTCTGTTTTATCCTTTGCCCTTTGCGCATTGCTTGCCTTGCTTTCCTTGAACTAGCGCATACTTTCATCTTTGACAAGCCCCACGTCCTGCTACAGTATATCAACTTTCTATTGCCGTCTTCTTGCACTTTAGACTTCTCAACACCACCCTTTTCAGTTGCACGATGAACACCCTTAGCTGACTCTCCTCAACTCTGATCCTGCACTATCTTTCACCATGTCTTCCTCCCGGACTTACCCTCGGCATACCGTGCGTGTGATCACATTTGCGATGAACAGTGGTAGCAGCTCCTCTGCGACAGCGTCCGGCGGCTCAATGATGAAGACCCACCCGCCTCCTGATCCCCGTTACCCATATGCAAGCCTTCTCCAACCCATCCCTATCGACTTGTCATCAGCTGCCATCACTCCTCAAACAGCTACCTTCGCGCCGGAGCTGCCTACATACTTCCCCGACTCGAGTGTCCTCGACTCAGATACATTCTCGCCAGACTCTAGAGCACACCCTACCAAAGCGGATATCCTCAGACAACATTCGATTTCGAGGTCGTATTGGGATGATCCCAGTCCGGAGACAACCAACAACGCTACTCCTTCGTCCATCACGGGTGGTGCAGGTGTCGGAACGGTCGAAGCGAAGAATGATGCTGCGTCAGGTTCTAACTCGAACGCTGCTACGCCTACGGGACAGCCGAAAGCAAGTGGGAGGAGCGGACAGAAGCGGAGGCAGAAGTACACGCGGACAAGGACTGGGTGTCTTTGTTGTCGGGCGAGGAGAATCAAGTGCGATGAAGGGAGACCAACTTGCAAGCGATGCATGATCGCCAAGAAGGAGGTGAGTGGTCAACAAATGCCTTGTTTCAACACTCCAATGCCTTGTTTCAATGCGCACCAGATTTAGTATCGACTGAACGCCTAGCACGTTACTTGCAGACCATTACTGACACTTTGTGCCTTGCGCTCTTCCTCTTTTAAGTGCCAATACCCTGACCCAGGTGAAGGGGTCAAGGAAAAGTCTGGCAAATCACGCAAACACGAATCTGGGTCAAGAAGCAGCTCGGAAGCTAGTGATCAAAGTGACGACGACACCACACACGTCGCTAAACGACGAAGGCCGACGTCAAAGGATAGAAGAAGCGCTTCGTATGTTCTACCTAATTCGAGTGACCCACAGTACAATCGTGTCTTGAGCTGATGATTCATTTCGTTCGCTATGCAGACCTCGTCGCAATACAGGTGCCCAGTCTTCGCCAGATGGTCAAGCGTCAGGCATCTCAGGAATAGGATATGGATGGGACGCTTCATTCATCGGCGGACCGGAATCGTCAGATATCGTAGCGGGTCCGTCCTCTTCCCTGGGCGACAGTGTCAGCTCGACCCTTTTGGCTGTTGGAGCAGGTACCGGAGAGGCTGCTTATGATCTTGCTGGCCAGATCGAGAACAAGGATTGGGGAGCTGCTCAAGGTGGAGCGCCTATGTTGACTACACCGAATTGTGAGTTAAACACTTCCTTGCTGATTATCACCCAGCCTTCAACAGCACATGCTAATGTATCGTTGCTGCTACAACGTGACCAGTCCTGCTACCTTGGTTCCCGACTGCAGAGGAAAGAAGTCTCATTTTGCATTATTGCGCCAATGCTGCTTCGCTCATGATGGCCATACCGAGTGGGCTCAACCCCATGTTGGCTATCAACCTACCTCTTGCGCTTGATTCTCCCCGAGGTGAGTAATCACCTCGACCTCTTCTTCTTAGCTTACACTCCACTTCCGTACGCCGGGCGCTTATTGTCATACTTTATTCGATTTCACAGGCTTGAACCCTTCAGCGGACGCCCTCCGAGTTGCTCTGCTAGGCATCGGTGCAATCCACCAGGCTTTCCTCCTCGCTCGATCGGGTGTCGCCACTGCTCAAACAGCAGCTATGTTCCAATACGCTAGCACGCTCCGAGATACGGGTAAAGAGATGGTCCGAAGGGCAGTGAGGGACGGAAACGGTGCCTTGACGGACGCCGCGTTGGGAGCCGGTACGGCACTGGCTACTATCGATATCTTCTTCGGAGGATCCGGTTGGATGGATAATTTCGCTTTGGCTAAGGAGATGGTCGCTCTGTATGTGCAAACTCTCTTGCTTGTCTTCTGATGTGATAACAGTTTTTGCAAGGTGATTTGGACCGTGGGTTGACGTACTTGCTGCTTGATAACGTAGCCGAGGAGGACCGGCAGAGATGCTCAAACATAGCGAGCCAAAGAAGCTCACTGACGGAGTGACCGTGTCGCCTGCTCGGTTAATGCTTGAGATCTTGGCCATCTATGAAACTTTCAGTGAGTCCATGATCCCATGGTTTGGCATTCGACGGATGATCTTTTCAAGGCATCGGAATTCAGCAACACTAACATAGTCGTCGTTACAGGCTGCTTGACGACTGCGCAAGAACCGTCCTTGATCAGTGATATGTGGGATAGTTGGTGGCTAGAGGGTAGCAGGTCGACTTACGAGGAACACTCGGTTGAGAAGCAATTCGGCAGTAAGTCCTGTGGGACCAATCACCTTGACCGCTTTACCGTAAGAAGCTCAGCTCAGCGTGAATATGCCGCTCACCTGCAATTCTTCCGTTTTATGTTGACGTCTTGTAGTGTCCCGAGTCATGGTTCTCCTTTTCACGAGAGTAACGAGGCTCCTATCTCGTGTCTCGCGTTCCAACGCACCCATCACCGAATCAGCGACCACTTCAATCCCTACCTCTTCGCCGGAGAACAGCACCACGCAATCGCAGACCGAAGATGCGCTCGTCAGGGAGGCAAGGCAGCTCAACAGGGATGTGGATGCCTGGATTGAGAGTCTTCAGCTCAGTACGCTCGAACATGAGAGAGTGCAGGTTGGCAATCGGGCTTATGCGTATGCGATGAAGGTGAGTGGGGGCGGACCTCATGGCGTGGACTCTCAGATTGATATACGCTGTCGGAATTAAATAACTGGAATGAGTATCATGGAACTTTTGGCTGATAGTTAATCTCGCAGATCCTTCTCCTCAGAATGGTATTCAGATACCCCAGGGACGATATCCGTGTCCAAAACGCCGCCCAGCAGGTCCTTCAGCACTGTTCTTGGTCTACTGCAGCTCTAGGCATGTCTATTGAGTGAGTGAAGCGCAGCGCAGATCTGCTTTCCTCATCTGATTATACCACGTCCCTTTTGGTGGTCAAATGCTGACGACTTATGTCTGTCCCACTTCTCTTCTTTCTCAGCCTCACTTGGCCAGCTATTATCTCTGGAGCTTGCATGGACGGCGCATCGCGACAATGGGTTCTCACGCTGCTGGAAGGTTTCAAGTGAGTATGACTTTGCATGACATGACATGACATGACTTTGAATCTCGAACCAGCCGGATCTTTCGCTACGTCCAATCGTGTCTTTTCGACTCAGAGCCACCAATCGCAATGCAATGAGAAAAAGAGACAGAGCTGATTCGCTTCAATCTCATGATTGTGCAGATCACAATGCTGTTTCGATATTGAGACTGCTAGTCGAATTCTCTCAGAGACATGGCGAAGAGCAGACACGAATGCTGATCGATCAGATTGGAGGGAAGTATGCGATGATCTCGGTCTACAGGTCTTGTGAGTCCGGCATTCATTCATTCATCATGCATTCCCCACTTTCCACTTCCGTTCTACTCCGGGCTCTCCGGAGTATTCGCGGGCCTTTGCAGATTCATCATCACGCACTCGCGATATGATATCTTTTGTTCTATCATGCTGATCAAATTTCCCAAATTCTCAAACGTACTTTTACTGTAGGCTGTGTTAAACTCGTCAAGATCTCGGTGCGAAACACCTTGGATCGCATCTGCTTGCTGCCCATTCCCATCTCAACCCAGTCATTGGAAGAGATGAGATGTTGCGCAGAAGCTGTCCCATCCTATCGCGACTATCCGATTATCACAGAGCCCATCAATGTCATGTACTGGTGATAATCAAGTTAATAATGTATTTTGTTGGGACGAAACGTACATGTACGTACAGTGACAGTCCTGCAATACCAGTAGAGTAGCACACACATGGCGGTTTTAGCGATAAGATAAAGCGAAATAGTAGTTAAAGCCATCGTAATATAATCTCAGTTTCACGTTTGAGTCTGTCGAGTCGAGAACAGAATTACAGTACATATACATAGTACATCGTGTTACATCCAGCGCAACACATATCATCATCCTTTTCACTGCATCGCAATCGCATCAAGCGCAACACTTTACAACTCACAATTCACAAAGTACATAGCACAAAGCAGAAACCATTTTATGTATAGTATAATCCTATATCATTGCAACCTTCTCCATTGAACGGTTACCAGTATTACAGTACTCTGTACATAGTCGTGTACTGTGTACTGAACGAGTACATTTAGTACACCTTGTCCCGTCCGTACGTGCACGTCGTCACTGGAACAGTACGAGTATGCGATTATACGAGTACTCGACGAATCAGATTTTACCTTCTCCCTTCTCGAAGGCAGGTACTGTACTCGTACTGTAAGCGATAAGGCGCAACGTCACAAACGTCACTCACAGTATATTGTGCACTGTATAGTCGAGTACTGCGTATCTGCCTTGTAAGTCACTGCAGATAAGATGCCACGACGATGAATGCATGAAATCTTTAGATTGTATTGTATTGTATTGGTGATCGTAGTCGTAATCGTAACTGTACTGTACACAAATGTATATATGTAAACAAACAAACAAACAGACACACAGCAACAGGAAAGTGTATATCAACAAATGAGGTACCGAGTACCGAATGGGAAAAACGATGGGAAGGAACGGACGATGGATGTTACAGCAATACTACGGAACGATGTGATGTGATGTGATGTGATGTGATGCTCGTGAAGTGATTGACTGGCTGACACTGAAATGAAATTACCTCTCTTTACTTTACTATACACAATATGCTATGCACGGATGCGCTTACTCGTGGTTGATTCGTGAGGTCGTAATGCTACGTTCCACCTGGGATCAACCCAGGTTGTTTTGGGCGTTTTTGTTTTTCATAGCTGGTAGCCTGTGTGATTCGTACGATGGTTGATGCTGGTGTTGATGCTGATGACTGAGATTCTGCGTGTATGGTTCGGTGAGGTGTGGTATATGCCGGTCGTGATGTGTGCTGATGCAACTGCGGACGATGATGCGGGATGCGAAATGTGGATGCAGTGAGATCACGAAAGGACCCTGGTATATCGGTGAAACGAAATGAGTAGGTAGAACTGGGTGGTAGCGAAAACGAATGCGAATGCGCGAATGCAAAGCGGGAAAGAGCGAGCTCTTGAAGGTGACTAGACCACAGGCAAATGAGGGTATCTGGTGACTGAAATGAGAGATGGGGAGGGAAAACTACAACGAGGACGCAGAAAACAGGTGAACCGGGTGAAGGCGAGAATGAGCGATATATGTGAATGATGCACGAGTGCACGGAGCAGAGGACGAAGCGAAGGTAGAATTGGTGTGGGAGTATGTAGCACGATTCAAGGATCAAGGTGATAAAGAATTGAGTTTCAACAATGGCGGGATCGCCCATTGTACCCTTCTTTCAGGCGTCGGTGGCTCGCCGCTCAGATGCCACGACTTGATTCGATCGGAGACGAAGCGTAATCGTAGTACTTGTCGTCTTGGTAACCGTACGAAGAGGAAGATCCTGGTCGTGGACCACACAAGGTCAGCTTCCTCTTCACGTGGCAATAAGTCTTGATGCGTTCACGATCTCTCACCACCGTAGCTAGAAAGCTGAGCCGCGGTCGATCGTTGTCTAACAGCAAGGTTGTCGGACTGCGAGAAGAACGTGAGCTGTGCTCGTTGAAACCAGAAAGGACGCTCACGTCTGGGAAAGGCTCCTAGATTTGACCATGTGTCGTCAGCGCTTGATCATCTAAGTGCTAGAATAACGACTCACGGGCATGCCCTTCATGGAACCGCTCGAGCTACGATAGCGTTAGCTTAGTCCAGGCATGCCGGCTATCAGACAGTGACTCACTAGAAGATCTGAGGCCTCCAAGGCTCAATGACGCCCATGACGGCAGAATTCCTGATGTAGGAAGGGCGATGTTAGCCAACTAAGCTGAAGTCAGAATGTAGGATCTCACCTGAATTTGTTGATCAAGGCAGCTTTTCCTCTGGAATAAAAAATGATCAGCTTCCCGTAAGTCTCACAAGCTCGTTTCCAGGACGACTGACTGGATGTCCGCGTAGGAAACCTGAGGTGGCAATGGTCAGTATGTATCATCTATCGATTATACCTGAGTGACATACCTGTAGAACTTTCTCGCTTGAGAACATATTCCATTTCTTTCCAACTTTCGCCTGGATGAATTGGTAAAGAGCTTTGACCGAGCAGAAGTTGACAAACGCATAACCAACCTGCCCTGTCAGCGTGAGCATGAATATTGGGCACTCACATTGCAACAATTCTGAAAGTCAAATCGGAGGTAGACAAAGTCGAAGTCTCCCGGAACGACCTGAGGAAGAGATTATAGTCAGCCTCGAGAGACGGCATTCCCTTGGTAATCGGGATACATAGTACATACCTCTTGGAGGATGTCGACGAGTTCTTGACGGGAAAGCTTGTTCTGCGATGTGCGATCAATGGGAGGCTTGTGAGAAGAATGTCGCTATGCTCACTGGAACGTCCTTAATCATGACGGTGGTTCGGTAGTCCAAGCCTAACCAAGCATTTGTTGATCAGCGACAGCATGTTAATGGGCCAACTAGAGGTAGAGGATGCTTACCAGACAAAATCCTCTCCGGGAAGACCCTATTCTGAGTTGGAATGGCCTTCCTGTCATTCAAGTTCCAATGACCACCAAGGCCTTGTTGCTGCCTTGCTCTTGCTTCGATATCGGCGCTATTGGCAAGACCTTGCACGGTCCCGGGTTCGTCGAGTCTCCTGCTCAGGGCGAGCATCTGAGAGGAAGTCTCACGGCCACTCTGAGAGCCGATGTTTGAGGATCTGTCCCAACCACGAGGGGAGGAGTATCGGGCGCTGGAGGCGATGCTGTGGCGGCTAGGAGAGTAGATGGAAGAAGGTGTTCGAGAGCCAAAGACATCTTGCTCGCTCCTCACTCGCCTGAAGATTGAGCTGGCAGGTGCGTTCAGCTGGCTGGATGAGCTACCCTCAGTGGTGGAACCTGTGTTGCCAAAGACGTCGGAAGAGGCGGCAGATGAGATGGCTCCACTTGCACTTCGAGCGAATCTTCCAGGAGTATATGCAGCAGATCCAAGGGTGTGACTGGGAGAGATGCTCGATCGGGGAGCGTTGTTATTGGCGTAGAGGCAAGATACGTGAAGTCGGGCTTGTCCAGCCCTTTGTCCATTGAGTAGCGTGATAGCTGAGGCTGCGTCTCGGGTGTCCCAAAACTCTGCGATGAAGACCTGGGAGAAGGCATCAGTAGATGAGACGACTTCGACGAGAACAAAGAACAGCTCACTCTTCCTTCATGTCCGACCGGATCGAGCCGTTGAAGCTCTCCGATGCTCGACAGACATCTCTAAGGCTGATGTCAGCCACCATCTTCCTCATCGTCCACTCAAGAAAGATTGGACTCACGTGCATTGCGTCATGGGAGACGCCTACGCCTCCTTCGATTTGGACTTTGACGATAGCTTCAGAAGTGCTGCTGATCTGGCCCCAGCCCTCGGTTCGCCCGAGAATCTAAGCTGGATCAGCGCCAGAAATCAGTGCTAAGGTGATTATAGAACTCACAGACTGCACCACATTCTTCTCCACCTTCATGCAGTGAAGCTGTAAGGGTTGACCATCGGGAGAAAGGGTGACCGCAGCAGAGTGGAGTCTTTGATACAGGGCTAGAGTCTGCCTAGGGTCGAAGAAGACTGCAATAACCTGTTTGAAAGAGTAAGCAGGAGTCCAAGGCCAGAAGGGAGATCTGAGCCACTCACACAGCCCTTGGTTTTGATGTGCTTGACAATAAGAGCTTTGAAGTAGGCGATGCTCTATGTGAGGAATCAGTGAGATCATGGTCGACAGCGATATGACAGCAACGTACCTGGATCATGTCTCGGACCTCTTTGTCGGTAGTGTCTTTAGGTATATCGCTGATCTATGTAGATTCCACAAGAGCATCGTCAGATGCAAGGACAGGAGCTTTGAGTTTCAGATTTCTGACTTACAAGCAAGTACCTGCCCATTACCTCCGCAGTTTCCTGAGCCGCAGCGAATGCTGGACTCAGCCTCTTGGCCTGGTCATCTCCCTTGAGATGGTCGTATGTCGAAGGAAGCATATGGGCTGGAGTGTAAGGCGTGACCGGCTGAGTTGATGCCCCGGAACCAGGGGTGTAAGGTGTATACGACATCTCGGGAGTAGGAGAAGAGGTATCATTCCTTCGAGTGGATCGTCGAGGGGTCTCGAAGTTCCAAACTGAAAGCGCAAAGGAAGTTAGCTGTCTACGCAACAGGCTTGAGAGAATTCGTGGTATTCCGCCAAGCTCACCTTCCTTCTTTTTCTTGGGAGTTACTGGAGCCTCACTCTACGAGAGATGAGGGGAAGATGTTAGCCAAAATTGCTCAAGATGAATGTAGATGAATGAGGCTGTTTCGTATGACTCACTTGGTGCTGCTTTCCCGAAGCTTCTTCGTCGGTGATAGTCATCTTGGAGAAGTCGAGAAATGCCTCGGTGGAGCCAACAACAGGGTTGAATGAGGAAGAGTGTGGGTTGAGCTAGATGCGTTCCCCAGGAGACATAATGCGCTGTTAGTTCGAGAAGACGAAGAGGAGCAAGAGGAGCAGGAACAGCAGGAGGGAGTTGCAGATAGAGTAAGCAAAGAAGGGTACATTCTGGTAGCTACTACTCACCGAACTCTTCTTCGCGTCTGACTTCTGGTTCTCCAACCCACCACCTTCCTTGACGTCGGAGCTTGTTTTCTTCATACCAGAGGTGGAAGATGAGGTGTTCCTACGATCGACAACAACATTTGGTCAGCATTGATCTTCCTCATGGTTCGTACTTGATTGCACATTCGAGCTCAGGAGGCGAGAATGGACAGAGGGACAGTGTGGGCCGGGGACGTAGAGAAGTCCATCGTACCTCGAAGAAATGGGAGGGAAGGCGTTTATATTGTCCTTGATAGGCGAGGTAGTCAGCGGATCGGGGGTCTGAGGAAGTGCCTAGGTGGAAGTGCAATGAGTATAGCGTCAGTACTCGTATTCCGCCGGATAATAGATATGACCGAGAGAGAGAGAGAGACGGAGGGAGGTATGGTTGTATGATGACGAAGAAGGAAGAAAGGGCGGTTGACTGGACTGGATATTGAGGGTGAGGGAGAGGAAGGAAGAAGCAGATAATTAGACACTCTCACCTTATCCTTGTTAGCTGCGGTGGAGGAACCGTTGCTCATCGAGCGGGCGTTGGTACTTTTGAGGTTGGACATGCTTGACGCCAGCTTTGAGCAGTGTAGAAAGTATATGAAGGGTAAAAAGAAGACACAACGCTGTAGTTATTTTTAGGCGGAGGAGGAAGAGGTCAATGGCTGGGAATGATCAGAGATAAGTTTGAAAGTACGTGATCTGTCTGAGAGTGAGAGTACGAAAACGAGGAGGATCTTTAGTGTGAAGTGTTGGAGACAGGAATGAGAAAGAGAATGCGACAGAGAGGACGATAGGCGAAGAAGAGGAAAGAAGAGAAATGAACGTGAAGAGAAGAACGAGATGAGCGGTTATATACTGTACGTTGTGAGGTGTGTTAGTGCGAGCAAGTGAGTTTTGTGGACAGAGGACAGAGGACAGAGCTAGAATGATGGGAAAAAAAGTAAAAGTCAACTCTAAGGTAAATGATGGATCGAGTAAGGGTTAGTGACCGGCGGTAATAGTCCCAAATCCCATTCCTTAGAATAGAGAATTCTTGAAACTTGATAGGATTCAGTATGCAAGGGGGTGAGATGCTGGAATCCATCAAAATCTACAGGGGAAGAAGGCCATACAGAACCGCAATATACTGTACTGTAAGGTTACCTTGGGCTTTGAGTGGAAGTGAAGTGAAATCCAAAAAAAAATCACCATCAGCATAACCAGGGTAGCTGATTGAATTCCGCGTCATCAGCGACTCGATCGAGCGGAGACCGACGATCAGTACTCGTGTAGACATCTTGGGGCGCACGGACCTCCTCGTCCTCTTCCTCCTCATCCTCATCCTTTGGTGGTGGTCGCGTGAGCGGAGCGAGATTGTGAGGAAGAAGCTCAAGTAATACGATTTGATCTATCTATCAGCTGAGAGTGGTCACAAAGCGGAATGGGCAGTGAGAACATCAGTACGCCGATGATGATGAGTTTACTTAGCTGCTAGGCTAACACGGGAAGCCAAAGTACAGCCGATGAAATGAGGGATATCGGGATGAAAGGAGGATACGAGTTATTGTCACCATCAAAGTCAGTCGCGCAGGCGCACACGCACGATCCACCGTGATTAGCGTAGATATACTGTACGAGTACATCGTATGATCGACCAGTCGGACAAGTCCGGCCATCTCGAGACTTATTGGCTAGGTTGTGTAGATCGGTCCAAATATCAGAGACAGACTGTTGCTACTTATAAACAGCATTGAGTCATTGTGATGGCCAACGAGCTGCTGCAGCAGCAGAGGCAATAGACACTTTCCGTTTCCTTCGCGTGTGATAGCGGTGGAAGGTCATCTATATGCTCAGTCAATTCATATTCAAGATTCAATCCTCCCTCCTTCCCTGTTTGGCAAGTGTGTGGTCTGTTCCACCTACACTACGCTACTTCATTCCCCATCAGAACGATCATAACACAACGTCAAGCAGTATATTGCGAAATGGAAGAACTGCTTGAGATTTGTTATCCCGACTACTACTTTCTCTTCCCCTTCTTTCCCTTCCCACCTCCGCCACCGGACTGATTGCCGCCTCCACCGCCACCACCACCACCACCGGCGCTGGCGCTGGCGGTACTGCCTTGGGTGAAACCTGTGCCCATACTTTCTTTACCGCCCTTCTTCTTGTTTTGAGCGGCGATGTATGACGTTCGTTGTCGCAATGGGATCCATCGTTCGGGCTAAGCGTAATGAAGCAAACAACGACAGATTATCAGTCTCTTGTGGCTCGATGATAAAGCCTCACCTCGCTCTCTCCTGCATTCGAGACTACGTTTCGAGGCGAGGTTGAACGAGCATGACTTACGTCCTCCGTGAAGGGTTTACCAGCCACCGCGCCCTTGGGCAACTTATGCTTAGGCTTAACAGCGCCACCTGCGGCACCTTTCCCTTTATCCTTGCCAGCTCCAGCAGAAGTAGCTTTAGCCGAGGCAGCGGCGGCAGCAGCAGCGGTTTTCTTCTCGACTGTTTTGGCCAGGCCACCGGTCGACCAACCAGTAGGTAAAGAAGGCACGGTACTTTCCAAATCCGCCTCGTTCACTACCGCCGAACCAGCAGATGAAGATTGCCCATTGTTGAGATGAGATCGGTAAGAGTGGGTGGAGAAGTCTGTGTGGGCTGAAGTAGCTGATAAGTTGGTGAGAATGTCTGGGTGTTCCGGGGATGACTATCATTTATCGGTGAGAGTAGTATTTTAATTTGGATGATTGGGCAACGCGAGCGAGCAAGGCAGAAAGGATGGAGATGTAGATTTTGGCTCGTCAGCGTTCATCTTGACTATACAACCGGGAGCATAAATGGATACAGTGATGAGCCATACTCACCGAGTCACAGTCGGCCAAGAGGTCATCGTAGATCTCCTGAGCACGTTGATACTCTCCAAGCCTGTATCGCTGTGGACGCAGACCATCAACAGGCAAGAATCAGCAACAGCCACATCAACACGCATACTTCCCTCGCGGGATAAATATACAAGATTTGATGGATGTATGTTCCAGCGCTCATACAGGCAGCTTGTTCGCTCCAGCCATCAAAGTCGATGAGTACGCTCGCTAGCTTACGCCAACTCACAATCTGCGCATCAAGATGCTGGACCTTCCTACCCCTCTCCTGGAGAGCTTCGAGCAAGCTCAAAGCTTCTTTCTCCCTATGCAGTCTGTAAAGACAATAAGCCCTCTCGAAGCCGAGAGTCTCGGCTACGCTAGCGGTAGCGCCAGCACTGGCGGTGCCGGTAGGAGGACTGTCAAGGAGTTTTAGGGCAGAGGTGTAGTCGTCGGTTTGGAGATACAAGAAAAGAAGGGTTTGGAACGCTGCTTGGCTCGAAGCGTCGAGGGCGAGGACTAGGAGTAGTAACAATAGCGATAAAGTTTATCACAGTCTCGTCAGCTTTGAATTCTCCGGTCCCGCAACTGTTTTTTTTTTGCTACAAGCCTTCCAAGCAAGGCGCGATTCACATGTGTGGACATAGTAGGAATACGAGAAAGACGGGATGAGAATCGCGATAGAGTCGGAAACCACACTCACTCTTCTTGCAAGTTTTGATAGCATTGTCAAAGTATCCATCATCCACCTGATCGGTCAAAGCCCTGTAAAGCTTGGGCAGTCGTTCTTCCGGCGTCCTAGGAGCTCGAGGGACGAAAGGCTTTCGCTGACCGCCTGTTCCTGAAGCCGAAGCTGGTTTCGGCTTAGTCGACATGCTGAGTGAATAGACTGATTGGGCTATTGTATAGTCAGTGACAACTGGAGGGTTCTTAACAAATGCATCAATACACGTCTCTGTCGTTCGAGCGTTGCATTGTATTGCCGAAGACAAGAAGGGGCATCAAGCAAGCGCTCACGTGCCTAATGATACAGCGAGCTAGCTTGGATCGAGTAGGCCTAATCACGGCCGTATAGACCGTGGGACCTCCGCAATTCGAGTCAAGGCATAGGGTAAATGACGTGGGCCCTAATCTATAGTTATAGCGTAGTCTGTAAGGGGGCCTAAAACCAGGCGAGGCTTGGCCTGGACTGTTGTACTGTACGAGTACTTACTACCTTACACTGCAATATGACATAGATGACACAGATGACACTGAGCAAGCAACGCCGCAGCCCCGGTCCGATGGGACGCCCATGCATGTCAGAATCGTCCAAATCGTCCTTGATCTTTCTTTTGATCACCATCTACCGCCTCGGCCGGTTTAGCTTAGCTTGTCTCAGTCTCTCAGTTCCAACCAACTTTTTCATCTACATATCCATCTATAACATCTCTGTCATCTAGTCTAGACGTTATAGAATTTTCAACTTACACCTCGAGGACATACATATATATATTCACAAATCGCAAAAACCAAAGCCCAAGCGCTACTGTGGTCATATAGCAAAGTCGCAAATCAACTGCTAGCACAGAAATCCGCTTATCAACATTTCCACATCTACCGACCCGACCCCGGATCTACTGTAGCTATAGTTAGTTAGCTAAAGGACTCAGCTACGGCGTGCAGCGAACGACCAGACAAGCAGGCAGGCAGGTAGAAAGACGAAGAAAGGAGTGCAATCAATCAGTCGGTCACATTACCACATACGTACGACAACGGATACACAGATACATCCAGACCGCTATATTCTGATTAACCTCGACACCAAAGCAAGCAAGCAAAGCAACCTTCTTCGACATCTATTGTACAGTCCTACTTCTCACACCGAGTTGCCCTACTACGAACCAACACATTTCAGAAATCGTAATCGATACATAATCAGTCTGCATGTCTTCATAACCATCGTCACATCACACAACTAGGCAGGTGAGTGAGTGAGTCCATCATACCTAATGGGTCTGTAGATAGATAGATACGCTAGAACAACGAAATATCGTCAGTAATAACGGTATGGAGTCCCTCACCCGAAATCCAATCGCCGCGTAAACGCAGTGCAATCTATCGATTAATAAATATAATCAGAGCTCACACGCCTCTTATCCGTTTTGCTTTGCTTGCATGGTTTCTATCATCAACGTCATCGATTCACCACGTCTCACCGCATAGATACAATATTCTCAGCCACATATCATCAACATAACAAGTAACAACAGCCGGGTGCATCATCAGTAATCTGTAATCGCTCGATAACTGCAAACACGCACGAACTCGAGAGATATAGCTGCATAGCTGCGTAGCTTCACGCAATCGCTTCTATTGGAATACGCTCGTGAGTCCTTGATTGCCTCTCAAGATAGATGATGGCGCAAAGGCGGGCGACTGATCAATTCCTTTTCACTTCTTGACCAGCCATCACACGCGCACCCCTTAATCCTCATTTATCAGACCTGAAAACCCATATCCGCCAAGCATCATGGGTAACGCATCGTCCTCGCAAGGGGGCGCAACGCCATCCGCATCAGCAACAGCCTCGACCTCAGCTTCAGCAGCCGAATCGACGTCGACACCATCACGAGCTACACCTACAGCTTCGCAGCCTATAAGCACATCATCCCGCCCTGCGGTGGGGACTTCATCCGCCTTCCATTCCGGTATAACTCCGCCCACATCCCCTCCTTCACCCCCTCCTCCCGGTACACCCGTTCTACTTCCCTTCGCTGGACACCTCTCCCCCCAAAATCCACATTGTCTCTCGCATCCTCAGGCTCACGATTACTCGAAATCAACCGTCACACGACTTATCATTGAGGGGAAACTCGCTCCCTTTTACCGTGGATTGGAAGATTATGAGGAAGAGTGGACTGAAGAGGATATCGGCCGTATATTGAACGAATTGCGTGAAAACGACTATACGGAGGGAGTAGAGAACAGTTATACTGAGCATCTGAAAGAAGAGCGGGAGGGTACAACATCCGCCGTTGGCAGTGTAGCGAAGAAGATCCGTATCAATCGAGCCAAGGAGCAAAAGAAGGAGGATGAGAAGGAGGAGAGAGTGAAAAGGGAGAAGAGGGCGTACAGCAATGCCGTGGAATGTCCTATTTGCTTCTTGGTGAGTGCCGCTAGCGTATTGATACATTCGTCGCATTAAGATGGAGAATTGGATTGAAAGGTGACTGATCTTGGGTCTGCTTGTGATTAGAACTACCCTCCCAATATCAACACTTCTCGATGCTGCCAACAGCCCGTCTGCACAGAATGTTTCGTGCAGATGAAACGATCCGAAGCGACCATTACTCATCTCGAATCCGACCCGGCATGCTGCCCCTTTTGCATGGAAACGGACTTCGGTGTCATCTACGAAAGACCTCTAGGAATGGGAATGAACGGAAGTAGCTCAAGCCAAGCCCTCGCGACTTCTCCAGGGGAAGACGCCAGTGCCTCTGGATTTTCGCAAGCGCTCAGTCTTGGTTCAGAATCCGAGCTGAGTCTCGGACCGGGGATGAACCCCAAGATGAAGGAGACTGTGAGGAGGAAGAGCGTGAGCTCAAAGGCGATGGAGGTCGTTACTATCGGTCAGTTGCCCTTTTCCGAGTATGATAGATTGCAGAAGCAAAATAGCTCACTTTACATTCTTGGCGATATCTTTGTCGCCGTACAGATGAGATCCGGCCTGATTGGGAGCAGAAGTTGAATTCCGTGAAAGCGGCAGCTGCAAGGCGTGCTTCAAGGAGAATCGTCATGCGACAGGTGAGCTAATTCTCCACCGATTATCCGCGCGCGAATTCAGCTCACCGTTTGTTATTCCGCTGCTCAGGTCGGTGATCGACTTATTCCTATTGGCTATACTTCTTCGCGAGCACCCGGTACGGCCGACTTCAGCATGTCTGTTGGGCAAAACAACAGCAATAACAACAACGAAGAGAACGGTGGTGGATCGAGGCGAGGTAGTCGACGAAGGGAATCCAACAGGGAGCGAGAGCTGGAGGAGGTGAGTACAGCTGCCTGTTTCTGAACGTTCACTGAGATGTTGAAAATGATCACTGCGAATGGTTCGAACACTGACAGGCGCATATTTCCTTTTATAGTTGATGATCATGGAAGCTATGAGGCTTTCATTGGTCGACCACGAAGACCACCAGCGCAAGATCGCCGATGAGCGACGCAAATCTTCCGTATCGAGCGTCTCGTCCCCCCTCAATCCAGCCAACGCTTCAATCTCCTCCACATCTGGTATTGGCTCTTCATCCCTTTCTACGCCAAACTACATTATCCAAGCTCAGCGCGGGACTGATCATGGTCCGCCTGCATCGCCCGGTCGAAGAGGGTCTGCACCCACCGAGAAAGTTTCGGGAGCAAGCAAGTTGTTATCCAAGATCAACAATGTCCGAGCTCGTGCCAACTCTGCTGCGTCATCCAAGAACGGAGAGACTAGATCTGTATCTTTCGCTCAGCCCACTACTCCACCTTCGGGTCCTGGATCAGCCTCGCCTTCCGCGCCAAATTCAAGACCTGTCAGTGTACGGTCACCGGACTCACAAGCTTCAGCTCCGCCTCTGATTCAACCCCAACCTCAGACCCAGCCGCAACGCATCGGGCACACTCACAGCCACAACCACGGCCAAGGATACGGACACGGGCACATCCGAACACCTTCATCAGGTACTGGTCTTAGTCCTACCTCACCAGCACCTGTTGCTGTCGCACCCGTGACGACACTAGCCAGTCCAGGAGCAGAGAGGGGCCAACATCTTCATTCGAACCTCGCCACCAAGGGATCTGATGGGAATGAAGACGGGAATGGAGGCTTGCCTAGGTTATCACTTGACATGCCAGCTCTGACACCCGAACCTGCCGGTGCTCATCCGCATGGTACGGCACAATTAGGGGCAGAAGGAGGTAAAGGCAAGATGCCCCAGCGTCAGCCATTGCAGAGGATGGAGAGCGAAATGAGCGAAGCTACTATTGGACCTAGTACGTATGCTCAGTTGGACAGCGACGATGAGGGTGAGGGTGAACCGGTAAGGGTATGAAAAGGAGTGATAACTTGAGAGAGGGAGATGGGTCACGGGGAAGCATCAGCATCTGTGGCCTAGAGTTTTTTTGTAACATCATATATCTGTTCCACCAAATCATCAATCACGTACCGTGCGTTCGTACATATATATATATATATATATATTCTGGTTTCTGGGTCAATGGTCCTTTTTTTTTTCTCTCTTTTCTCTCATTTCGTTCTGGCACTACTAGCTCTGATTCTGATTCTGATTCTGATTCTGGTTCTGGTTATCGTATATTATCTTACTTGCTTGCACGCCATTGTAACATGTCATGTAAAACGTCACTTTCGTTCATGATGTCTACAGTATTGCTACGCTATGTTTCATTCGGGAAGACTATCACAATCAATCCATCACCGTCCCGCAGTAGGGGCTTCCACCTGTTCAATTGACTGATCAACTAAACGGACGTACTGCTGTAGCTCCATATCGGTAGGCGTGAGGTGCAGTGCGGCGCAGTGCAGTGCAGTGGTTGTCGTGCGACCCGGCGCAGTACCTCGACGGCTCTCGGTGAATGATACGAAAGTACCAAAGAGTCCGGCGCGGTCATTTGGTGTATATACGAGTACTGCACTCGTACTCCATTCTCCTACACATTTAGATTACCTGTACTAGTACGAGTACAGCAGAGTACTTCACGTCTACTCTTGGCATTGTCGTGCCAGCACTTGAACAAATAACCCGTTTCGTGTTGACCCAGTGACTGATCGACGACTAGGCTGGCTGGCTTATTCTACCTCATTCGCTGTGCACTCGTACGCTTTGACGATCAGTATCAGTATCAGTATCAGTATCAGTGACCTCCCCTGTACAGTACTCTTGTACGCCTCGCATTTCGCTCGCATGTACAGTAGTTACCATCTGCGCAGTATTCGTATTCAAGTAACTCATAAGCATCAGCAGCAGCGGTACTCTACCGAATAGCGGGACATGCGTGAGGCGAAAGTATCAAGGCAAAATTCAAATTCAATTTGCATATAGTATAGTATATAGTACATCAAGTACCTAGATATGTATATCCGTCTGCAGCAGTCTTCAGCCTGCAGTCTATCCTAGCCTAGCCCGATCTATTGTAGAGACACTGACCTTCAAGAATCAAGAACAATATAAGAGTGAATGAGGAGGTGTATGAAACGAAATGAAACAAATCAAAAAGAAAACGTGATGGAACGAGAGCACGAGACGATTTTTTTGTTTTTGTATTGTAGGGTTTGTGTGGGGTTCACGATGTTGAGCTACTCGTATTGTGGAGCACACACACAAGTAAAAGCACAAATTGAGCAGAACACACCACGAGTAGTTCAGTTATCGAACGGTCAGAAGAAAGCAGCTATTGTAGAGTAATTTGAGAGTTGAAAACCGTGATAGAGATCCAGATACCGAACACGCAATTCGAGACACGATTGGATTGGAGCCAATGAAGAAGAGCAGTAGAAAAGCGGAAGAGATCGGTTCGCACGCGGTTCGCACACAACAAACCCTAGTGAAGACAAAAGACACAAGCAGACACAGTTGGTCCGAATCCAATTCGGCCGAAGAGGTTAGGAAAACGGAAGACGAGCCGCTGGTCATCGTCGTCTCCGTTTGGGTCCCACAGCCGTCCATCCTTCGGTCTTACTTTCGACATGCGGCGGCCGTTCCGCCATTGCAGTTGAAGCGTAGGATTTTCCAACGCTGGGACCGAGGGCGGAAACCGTTTCGGCCTTCGAAGGAGGGGGAGGGGGAGGACGATTGGCTGGTGGTTCGACTCTGGGTTTGGAGAACGGTTGGGGATGAGGCATGCTTGTCAAAGTGGACTTGACTTTCTTGTGATCAGGCTTCGGAAGATCATCCTTTAATGATTAGCTGCCATCCCTGCGCGTGCTAAAGATAGTCGTCATGAATGCTCACCTTAGTCTGTGACTTGAAGGAGCTGATACGCGCCACCCAATCCTCGGCAGACCCTTTCAGTTCCGTCATGGTAATGTCGGAGTCTGGGGCATCACGCCTCGACTTCGTAGGTACTGGCGATACCCCCGCCTTGAAGCGTTTGGATTGAGGTGGCTTAGGAGGCTGAGAGTGACGAGCCAGCTTGTCCCCGCGTTCCTTGGCTTTCCCCTTACCCACGAATTTGATCGGCTCCTCCGGAGGTGTAGACCAAGCATACAGCTGACTTTCCTCGTCGACTTGCATCCCTTCTTCGGCTCTCATCGTGTCGGCAGCGATCATTGCCGAGGAGGAAGAAGAGTCGAAATTGACAGCGGCGGAGCTTTCGGCGTGATTTGAGGTAGATTCGGCGAGTACAGGCAGGTCGAAGTAGAGAGGTACAGCATACGACCTGCCAGGATCCGACTCATCTTGTGTCTTCTCTGACGCTCTCGCTCGCTCGCAGATCGTGCAATAACAAGATGAGGACAGTTTAAAATCCTCTCGAGGCCCGCTGTACGAGCCGTTCGAAACTTCAGTCTCTTCAATGTTCCGAAAGCCGCTGAACTTGGTCCTGGTTGGAGAGATGATGGCTTTGATCGCTGTTTTGGCCGATGGGTATCGAGGCGTAGTGCGCTTCCGAGCAGGTGGAAGCGCGGTCTTGGGCGGATGAGGGAATGAAGGCAAAGGTAAGGACGGTAGCAGATCAGGAGAAGAGATCGTGAAGCCGGAAAGCATCCGCTCAACCATATCCATATCATCATTCTCCTCCTGTTCCATCTTTATGTCGGTAAGAGTATGGTTGACCTCTGGGACACTACTGGAAACGGTCGGGGTCTCGTCTTTGGGGCTACCTGAAGGTTCCGCTACAGGAGCTGCCACATCAGCAAGACAAGGGGCAGGAGTCGCACCGACTGATGCGGAACGAGGTAGCGGCGGAGGAGAAGAAATGCGGCTCGAAGGTATGTTCAAATCTTCGGTAATTCGGCCCTGATGTATGGAGGACTGGACGATGGGTTGCGACAAGGGATCAAGCAGATGGTGCGACTGGATTAGCGGCTCAGGTACATGTATAATGGCCTCCAACATCGCTGGCTGCATTTGCTCTTTCGGAAAATCCAAGACATGGACAGGCTCTGGGAGGCCGAAATGTGAGATCGAGTAAGCAGCCGACGGATGAGAGTCTGCATTGTTCATGTGACATCAGCCAGAGTCGAAGAGCAGAGGAAAGATGAGATATGCTACTTACCAACTGAGTCAGTGTGCTGTTGCGCGATCAAAACTTGGTCGGTCTTGATCGTATTTTCGGGGGTTACGAGTTTCTCCTCCAACGCGAATCGGGTCTGAGTAGGGGTACGAGGCTCGTGCTTATCGACGTTCTCAGGGACAGAGTACGGCAGACCTCCAGGCATGACCTCTTTTGAAGGACTCGTCGGACCTGCTTGGCTGCAACTCGGAGGGAAAGTAGACCTGATAGGACTCAGCACGATCTTGAAGTGGCTCGGTCGTTCCTCGTAAGTTCCCACCGGAAGATCGATCTCGATGGGCCTTTGCTGTTCGCTGTAGTGTGGATTGTAGACCTCGAGTAGCGGTACCCTGTGTTCTAAGATCATCTGATCCTGAGAGGAACTGGCCTGAGTCGACTGAGATGAATGTCGGAACGAATCACCCCTGGCGACAGGAGAAAGCGGTGAAGGTGGCGCATTACGAGTGTCCTCTATGGGTGTCTGTCATTGTAGAGTATATCAGCTGATGCCCGATATCCGTCAGAAGGCTTGATACAGTATACAAGTAGCTCACCGATCCGACCGACACCTCAAACCCGTTGCAAAAGACCTCAAGAAGCAGGCCGACTCTCTGGGCAGCATCGAACAGTTCATAGAAGCCATTCCACAGATCCTTAGGCAAAGGGTCCCATGGTCGAGTCTGGTCGTACATCGTCGAGATCAGCTTTATATACATATTGTCAAAGTCATCATGTTGCATCAACACATAGCCAGGGAGACTTACAGGATCGAAGCGGCTTCCCAGAGCTTGGACGGCAGCGTTCACCTGTCCGAAAAGGAGGTGGACTCTCTCTTCCAGCGCCTGCTGCACATCTTGTTGATCCTCCAAGCTCTTGTCTGCCATAGGTGTCATCGGGACACTCGAGAATCCGAACTCCTCCGAGGCAGCACCGAGGCTCGCCCCCGCTTCTTGCGAAGATGTCTGTTCGGTTGGAGAAGCAGACCTGATGTCAGCGGGTGGAGAAGGGAAGGCAGGGATGAGATCGTCCATCAATCCGGTAAGATCGAAGTCAACGCCATCGGGCACAAACAACTGCTGCTCGAACTGCCAAAGCGCCTTCACCTCTTGAAAAGGCCCTGGCATCGAGGGCGTATCCCCGGCGGTCGTGGCCGAGCCAGCATAAGGTTGACTCGGGAGCTCGAAGAAATCACTGGATGCAGCTAACTGATCGAGCGCTGCGGTAGAGCCATCTCGCGTCCCAGACTGCCTGGGAGTTGGCGTCGTGGAATCGAAGAAGAACGGAGGGGAAGTCGCCTCATCGGGAAAAGCAGGAGGAACCGAGTCGAGAGGAACTGCGACATGTGCGGAGGTCGCTGCTGCGGCTGCAGAGACCGAGGGAAGGCTGCAAGGCGCCCCGAAGGGAAATGGCAGGACACTGTGGCTTGGTTCGATTTTCTGCTCAGATGAAGAAGTGGGGGGCACGAAGAAGTCCGGCTCGCGAGGCAGAACGAAGTCGAAGGGCTTGAAACCCTGCTGATATGACAATTGGTCAACACCAGACCAGTCAGACAAGCTGTCTACTAGGATTTGCAAGGAAAGCGCGTCCGGTACTCACGAAGCTGACATTTTCTTCTGGCCGCGCCTCAACTTCGGCGCTGACGGTTGCGGAACCACTGGTTTTTGAAAAGAGGGAAGCGTCGAAAGTGAAACCCTTCTTTGAGCGTGAGGTTGCGGGCTCCTGCTATACTTCGTCAGCACGACATTGCCATAACCTGACTGTGGGACATGAAGTCAAATGTTACTCACGGGTTCTAGTTTCTTGCCTTGGGTGGGACTGACCGACCGACCTTTGTTGTGGCGTGATGTTGTGGGCCTCTACAAATTGAAGACATCAGTCATCAAGCGAGCGAGGACGAGCTGCAGAGATACTCACTATGTTGGGATCGGTCATCTCCGCCGGCTCAGCGTCATTCCATTCGCACGCACCTGTGTATCGGTCGCCGGTAATGGTAATGCCGCGGAAGGATGGAAGCTGAGGTGAATCAGGTCGAGTGGCGGTGAACCAGGGGGGGACGTCGTCCTTCATCTAGATACCAGAGAACATATTCAAACATGTGCTACGACCTTGAGCCGTCAAGTGGAGACTCAACTCACCTCCTGTTGAGTAGGCCTCTTGTCCCAGGGAACATACGGTGAGATGGGAGGGGCGATGTAGACCGGTACAGTGTGCTTGGACCTCGCAGCGGGCGATATGGAGCGCATGGGCGAGACAGCTTGGACTTCGGCGAGAATGTCATGGCTCGAGAAAGGCGTTGAGGATTCAGATATAGCTGAAGACTGAGAAGACCTCTTGCTTTTAGGTGGTGGGGCTGCACCCAGAGAGAAAGGGCCGAGGGACACATGGGACAGCGTGAAATCGTACCTCGACTTGGATGGCGGAGGGTATACGTCGAGGGGCAAGGTAGCAGAAGAAGGTAGAGGCTAGCGAATGCGACCATGTCAGCTGCTGACCTGGTCAAAGAGAGCTATAGAGTCTTCAACTTACTGTGTCGAGATCAAGGATTTGCTGTTCAGCTTGTTCTTTTGCATTTAGAAGGTCGATCAATGAGGTTGATGGGCTCGTTGGAGAGGCGGCAAGGTCGAGAAATGATGCCTATCGCAGTGATTTTTATCAGCGAGAGGTCGACGGCTGAGCCGAAGAGGGACGTACAGAGGTAGGCCGATGGGGTAGCTCGAGACCGTGCCGAGAAAGGGCAGGCTCGGATAGGCTACGCTCAATCAAGTTGGGTTCGAATAACTAGAGTACAGTAGTAGTAAACAGACAATACATATCAGCTTCGAGTGTCCCAGGAAATGAATAGGCAACTCACTATTAAATTTACATTCCTCAGCGCCGAGAGATGTTTGGACACCTGATCAGCCGTGTCGACCACGGCAAGATCAAGCTTCGCAGCAGCGGGACTGGGGGTAGGGTTATCAGCTGCGAGAGCAGGCTGAGCGAGGTCTTCAGCGATTTTCGGAGCGGGCTGGTTGAGATCGAGCTCAGCAAAGATTTCTTTGGCTGCAGGCTCAACGACTTCAGCCCGGGAAGCAGAAGCGGCGGTGACGACAGGAGCTGGAGAGGTGAGCTCTAGCTCCACGGTAGGCGCCGGGGCGGCGATAGGACTGGGTGAGATAGCCTGGGGCGCAGGGGAGGCGGCGTCGACGGCAACCGGAGCCGGCTGGATGACTTCGGGCTGAGGTGCAGGGATGGCGACAGCTAAGGGAGCGGGCTGAGCCAAAAGGGCTGGAGGCAAATCAGGGGCAACAACGATAGGAGGCTACATCAAATACGAAACAGTGTCAATTGATCGTTCGACATGGGCATTGTGTGCATCCAAGCCATAGTCACTCACAGCAGGAGCCTCTGGCACTTGAATGACGGGTGGTGCGAGAGCTGCACGCAAGTACCCTACCAAAGGCTCGAGGATCGGCAGCAACATCCGAGCAGTGGTTCGTAGCCAGACGTTGTAGATCAAGCGGCAAAGGACAAAGAGCTTGGGTAACAAGAGGGAGCTAGTAGGGATGAAGCAACCGAAGGTCAGCCACCGAGTCCTTTGCAGCGCCTGAAATACCTCACTATCCCGTGCAAAGGGGCATGGAGACTTACAGGACGATGTATGCGGCGTGAATAGAATACACGATCCTGATCAAGACATCTGGTGAAGACAGATCCGACGGGAGCACAGTTTTGACCTGTGCGCAGAACTTGGCGATGGATTTCTTGGCCTTTGACTTGAGTGACTTTACAATAGGCACACACATCAACATAGGGCCTCTGAAGTAATCGCCAAAGCTGGGAACGTCGAAACGGCCACCGAACTCAAAGTCGAAATCCCCGTCCTCGAAGAGATCGCCAGTAGGAGAGGGAGTAGGACCGACCATGGGAGAGACCGCGGCGTTAGTCATCGTTGGTATGCCGTAGCTAAGCGTGACCATTGCTGGATGCTGAATGTCGACCGAGGTCCAAGCAAATGAACCGAATCGAGCGTCGGGAACGAACTCCAATACGACTTTGATCGGTTGCAGCTCGTGTCTCGAAGAGGAGCCAAAGTGAACGATATCCCAACTTCGTGCTTGCCACTGAGAGTGGAGCCAGTCCCAAACGCTATTATCGAGAGGATGAGCGACATGGTGAGATACCGAGTGAGAGATGGCGGAAGAAGTGTCAACGACGTTGAGGTAGACGTCGAACCAGAGGTGTTTGAGGACAGCTGAGGCAGCTGGGCTGGAGAGGGCATTGGAGATGGATTGTCGGTGATTGAGGGTGGCAAGGATGAATTGGGCGACGACAAAACCCAAAGGGAAGAGCACCCATTGCCTTCCTACTTGTTCCCTTGCTTCGGCAAGTAGATCGAAGATAGCCAACGGCATATTGGATTGTAAACCCCGAAGACAGATTGGTAAAAAGAGGTTAAAATACAAGGCTAAGACAAATGATGCGAGCCCGATTCAGACGTAGCTGAATAGATGGCGGTGTGGAATAAAAAAGGTAGAGCAAGACGGTATTGTCTATCGGAGGAAGATGGGATGGTGAGTTAAGGTCGAGGGAAGAGGAGGCACAGAGGTACTTCGGGAAAAGAAGTTTGTTGTTATATGCAACAAGTGGCAAACGGAAAGACAAGAAGACAGAAACAAAAAAGGTTGGGATTAACGACGGAAAAGCGATGCTGAAACAGCAAAAGGAGTACGATAACTACAAGTAGTTTGTGAGACGATGCGAAACAGGAAGCAAAGTGTAAAGTGAGGTATGTCACCGAGATAAGGTTAGAATTGGATGATAGGGTCCGATAGCCGGTAGAGGATTGCTGGAATCCTTGGTTCGTTCGGATCGGATCAAAGGGAGAAAAGATAAGGTTGATCAAAGCAGGTGAGGTGATTTGATGCGATGGTTGATGTTGGATGGTTGATGGTAACTGAGGGGTGGGTGTGTGGGTTTGATGGTAACTTAGATTCGAAGGTCAAATGTGGCAAAGGCCTGGGGCAGAAGGTTAGAGCGGAGACGGCAAGGTGGGAAACGGGTTGTGATGGTGGATCAGTATGTATTTGTTTGGATGTGTGGATGGGGTTGATTGAGTGGTGATTGATGGGAAAGATGAGGTACCATCAAAAGATTTTCCATCGCCCACTCGACCGCCTTATATCCCTTTTTTCTCGAGGCGAATTCGACATCTCTGACTTCCATCGACTCCCATTTCTTCTTGAAGAACAATAACGTCCTGCTTTCTTCGGCACCGAGTCTCTTACGAGCTCCAGGCTAGTCTGTAGTCCGTCCCTAGAGCTGTGTAGATTCGCACGCACTGGTTCCCGACATGAACGCCTCTTCAATATCCGTCTGTCGAAGAGACTTGAGAGGACGTTTTTCTCGCTCCAGAGGCAGGAGAAGAGAGGCCTCCGGCTCGGCCGAGCTCTCAGCAGAGGCAGAAAAGCAGAGGGAGCTGCTGGAGAGTCTCGAAGGGTGCGGTTGGATAGAGCTCTTCCTCTGCTATCGTACGTTGAAATCCTCACCAAAGCATCTCATCTCTATCGTCTGTTAGACCATTTTGAACGATTTTAACATCTTCAACACCATCATTTAGGTGGTCGTCGTCGTTGGATTTTAGAAAACACGGAGGTGATGATACAAATCTGAAACGTTTTGCTCGTCCACCTCTGCTCTGATGCATCATGCCACATTTGTATCATCAGCCAGGGGTAATCCCTGGTTTGTTGGTGCCTTGCAAGTTTATCTTTTTACTCCCTGACGTTTCCGAAGCTGCTGTACTCGTAATGTTCGAAATAACGTGGTTTCTCATCAAGCGATCTTATTGTTTTCAGCAAAAAAAAATGTGCAATACTTGCATCATACATGGTACATTTACTCCTGCGCATGGATCATCTTTGCTTAGCTTAACTTGCAGATACAGTATTACAGTATCGTCATCGACTCCCGAGCATGCGGTAGATACATACCATGACTGGGTGAGCTGCTAGGCACCACCGGTTCATCGCTGGTCCGGCTTGGTCATCTGCTACGAAGACACACGAAGGCTATAGGTTACCTGTAAGCTGGGGTGCTCATGTTTCGGTTTTGGACAGCGGCTTGTCGAGCCTGAGCTTGAGCTTTAGCTTCTGTACGTGGTAGGTGGTGACAGGTTCCATTTTTGGCCACTCCGCATACGCGATGCCCCGAGAACCAGTCTAAACGCACTTTGTACTGTACGAGTACTGTATCCGTCGGTGCAAGGGGATATCACATCACGAGACTGTAAGGTCGGCTTAGAAGACGATGATATGTGGCCGGTGTACGTCCGGTCCATGGACCATGTGCTACTGCAGCGTACTGGTAATGACAATGGACGTGTCATGCTCGGATTGGCTGGAGAAAGAACGGGGGTATCACTACCGATTCGTATCGGTTTGATCGCGCATACTCTACCTAGGTCGAGTCGGACTTTGCTATCGTGTGTGTTGGATCCTGACTTACTCATTGGTGCCGGTCTCGGTCTCAGTTTCGGACAAAGTTGGTGCTTGCGTACTTGTACTCGTGCATGGCATTTGTGAGGTATAACTTGTATGCATAGGAAATACGGCATTGTGACATGGTGAACGCACACGTACCTACCGTAGATGAAAGACTGTACAAACCTACAGTATATTCTTTCAGTATCGCAATATCCTGATACTAGCCGCTCTTTCCCTCTCAAGCCCCAAGTATTAGTATGGATGGATGGTACTGATACTGAGACGGATAAAGTCCATGTACAAACTGTACATTCGATGCATCCCATGACTTAGTGAGGTTTTAATCGTAATTCATCTTTGGCCGTGTGCGTCGAACTTGTCTTGTCGTCATTCATGATTCATGACTCGTGACTCACTGCGATCATCTTAGCTAAGATCAAGTTGCGGCCGGCCTGACACGACACACTACATTCCTTCCGAATAACGAAAAATGCATCCAACCGATCTAAATAGGGTGTTCAGTAATACCACCAAGCAAATGTATAAAATGTTTCCGTTCTACGCTCGTCCAAAGTACTTATCCAACACAGCTCTCCTAATCTTGCCCTGGGGAGCTTGCTTCCCCGTCCACAACCTGAACTGTACCAAGCCTTGCAACACTAAGATCTCAACACCAGGTACGGCGGTCCATCCTCCCTTCTTATCGGCAATCTGCACCAAAGCAGTTTGATGAGGCTTGTATGCTAAATCAATAGCTACGCCGTTAGTCGCTCCGAAGATCTTGTGTTGAGAATCAAGATAGATCCCTTCGCCGTTTGGCAAAGTAGTCAGAGAATCTCCAGGTACGGTGGAGATGACCACTGAAGGCGAGGTGGGAATAGAGTCAAAGGAGTCGACGACTTGAATACCGTAGTTTGCAGGGAAGGAGTCTTTCACTTTTTCAGCGTTTGACAAGGTTCGGTTGAACAAGTAGATTGTCTTGATGCCCAGTTTGTACATTGCGTAGATGGCAGCTCGACAAGTCCCGCCGGCACCAATCACCAGAGCGCTCGACCCAGCGTCCCCGGAGCCGGAAGCGGTAGGGGCGAGATTTGACTTGGCAGCTTGCAGGATCGCCTGCCAATCCGTGTTCTCACCATGCAGTTTCCCATTAGACTGGGGTACAATGGTATTTACTGCTCCGATGATCTTGACATCTTCAGAGACCGAGTCGAGATGAGGGATGATATCCAATTTCAAGGGTATAGTGACCGATGCTCCTCCGAAATCAGGCGCTCGGATGATATCCAACACGCTCTGATCTACAGTGGCTGATTCGTGCAAGCCGTAGACGTGAGGAAGACCGAGAGTGTTGAAGCCAGTGTTATGGATTGTGGGCGAAGCGGAATGGGCAATGGGGCTTCCGAAGAGGTAAAACTTCTTCGAGGGGAGCGCACCGATCAATGATCGGACTTGCATGACTTCCTTGGCGGTGAGTTGGCCAGGCGCCGCTCGTGAGGGAAGAGCAGAGTGCGTAACTGGAGTCAAAATCGGGTTGAGAGCTCGAGAAAGCTGGCCGGCAGCACCCATGTTGATAGCCAACAAAGGCTTGGCGCCAGGCTGAGCGATAACCTCTTCAACAAAGAGCGAAAGCTTCGAGTTATCTACCAAAGTCTTGGCGGTCCCCACAATCTTGGTGACATTGCCGTACCTGGCACATAGAGCATATTTGGATCGGACCTGTTGACCATCCCATTCCATCTTGCCCGTCCAGTCGTGCCAAGAAGCAACGATGTGGGAGTTGCCCTTGGCCTTCGTGATAGACTCGAGGACCTTGGTGGGCCAGCCAACTTCTAGATCGACATACTCGCATGCAGATCGGATACCGAGTTCGACCATACTCTGATATGCTTCGGGCTGGTCTGAAGGCGCCATACCTCCTTGATCCTTCGATCGCACCGAGAAGACAATAGGGAGGGTAGTGGCCAATCTCAAGCTAGAAAGCTGCTTCGCGATGAAAGAGGCTGGCGAGAGACCGGGGGTAGTAGGGGCTGTACCGGCAGGGTTAAGAAGGTCGACTCGAAGCTCAACCGCATCAGCACCTTCGGTCAGCTCGTCAATGTTGGCGAGAGCAGGCGTGATATCGGGGAAAGTGAGCGAGAGGAACGACGTAGGAGTTTCCGCTGACAGTCGAGGTCGGTTGGAGGCTCGTCCAGTGATGAACTTGAAGAATCGCTCGCATTCCGATCTCATAGCCAGTTCGTGTTCAGCCTTGGACTGCGCGCCGACAGGCTCGAGGACGTTGTAGAACTCGTGGCTCGATGACTGAGCGTACCATGGTTCTCTCCTCTTGAAGACATCAGCGAAAGATTCTCCCCAGCTGGGTCGAGCAGCGGTGTTTCCGATGGAAGAGAGGAATCCGTCAATGTCCTCCAAATCCCGAGTCACATGTACGACCAGACCACCCTTCTTGGTGTGGGCAGACAAGAGCTGTCGCGCAACCTCGGTCTCGACCACCCCACCTCCAAGGGCAATGACGTGGTTGCCCTTCTTCTCCTGGACGAACCGACCCAGGATCTCAGTTTCGGTCTTTCGGAACGCTTCCCAGCTATTGGCAGCGACGAAATCAGAGACGGAAAGTTTGGTCTCTTCAGCAAAGACATCGTCTGCGTCGGTGAATTCGCCTCCAAGGATATCGGCAGCTAATCGACCGATGTAGGTCTTGCCCGCACCTCGCATACCAATGAGGAAGATAGGGTGGCCGACCTGGCTATGGTCGATAGGGGAGACGGCTTTGCCAGAAGTGGAAGCTTGCTTGTGAGTTTCGAGTTCGACACCTTCGACATTGATACCGATCTGTTTGGTCAAACAACCGATACCATCAGCATGGAGTCCAATGATATGTGTGGGAGCGAGGCTAGCTGACTCACCTTGTTTTGAAGATCATCCCAGAAGTTGGGCCAAGTCTTCTCGACACATCGCTTCTCCTCAATGATGGTCTTCTCGATGATACAGGCCAACACGCTGAAAGCCATAGCGACTCGATGGTCATCGTAGCAGTGGATAGAAGCACCTCGGATCAACGACGTGTGCGATTGGCCGATGACGATGATACCATCGTCAAACTCGTCGGTCTCAACGCCAAACTTGGCTGCATCGTGTAGAGATCACAGTCAGCTTTCCATAATCCTGATTGGGCATCTTCTATCAGCTGACGTACCGAGTTGATCTCGCATAGCCTTGATTCTGTTACATTCCTTGACTCGCTGGTTGGCGATACCGTAGATCCTCGAAGCGGTAGGCGGGAGACCTTCAACCTGTCTCTCAGGGAGAGCGGGTGCAGCGGCGACGGCCGCAAGGACAGAAGCAGTGAGGAACGCGTCCGTCATGGGCTCCATGTCAACGTTGCCGAGCGCACGGAGCTGGCCTACAGGAGGACCAGTAACCTTGGTAGAAGTAAGGGTCTGCTCAACGATGCAGCCCATAGGCTCGAGGACTTCCTTGGCGAATCTTGCGTCACCTTGAAGGGAAGACGAGCCGATGTTGGAGATGGTACAAGTGGTACCGGTGATAGCGGCAATAGCGAGAGGATAAGTCGCACTGGAGGCGTCTGACTCGACGCTGTATTCGGCAGGGTTGGTGTAGACTCCCTTGGGGATGACGTAGACGTCGAGTAGCTTGCCGTGGGAGTCAGATTGTCGCTGGACGTTGATACCGAATTGAGACATCATAGCGGTGGTCATGTCGATGTAAGGCTGAGAGATGACTTGACCTCCAGTCAACTCAAGGGTGACCTGCTCAGCAGCATAAGGTGCACATAGCAAGATGGAAGAGACGTATTGACTTGAGACGCTAGCAGCCAATTTGATATGGCCTCCCTTGAAGCCGTCAGTCTCAATATCAAGGGGGAGGCAGCCGGTGCTTTCGAGGTATTTCACCTTGGCACCGTTCGCAGTGAGCGCGTCAACGAGGGGACCGATGGGTCGCTGCTTCATTCGTGCATTACCGGTGATGATGGTCGATTTCTCGGTGGAAGCGGCGGAAGAGACCATTGCGCATACGGTGGTCAGGAATCGAGATGCAGTACCGGCGTTTCCGAGGTAAAGCTCTTTGCCCTTAGCAGGGGCGGAGAGAGTACCGCCGCCACCTTCAACAACGATAGTGTCGCCTCCGTCCTCCCAAGAGAAGACAGCACCCTGCAGTTCAATCGAGAATCAGCTAGAAACTCCACGTCACATCAGGCTTGTGAAAGTTAATTATTCACCTTGAGCTCGACAAGAGCATTCATCATGACAGCAGTGTCATCAGAGTGGAGCAAGTTCCTGACTCTGCAAGTACCCTTTCCGAGAGCAGCAAGTACCAAAGCTCTGTTGGAGATACTCTTACTTCCGGGCGTAGCCATCGTGATAGGGGATTTGCTGGGGGTGCCCGAGATGACTGTAGCTGCTTCACAGAGGACTTTTCGAATGACATCGTCGGCCACGACTGATGCCTTCTCTTCGTAGGTCTTTCCGATTCGAGAGAGAAGGACAATCTTCTTGGCTGGACCAGAGTTCTTCTTGTCAATCTTCATGATATCCAAAAGTCTATCAACGGACAACTGGCTCGAAGCTGGCAAAGCGGTGATTCGTCGATCAGACAATGAGATCGGCAATCCATAAGCCTGAAGACACCTTGTCAGTCGTCCTACGGCGACTTGGCTGAGGACGCCAAGCTGTCGAGCGACTTCGGCTTCAAGGATGATACCGACCGAGACGCATTCTCCATGCAGCATGGCAGGAGTGAGAACAGCTTCAATAGCGTGTCCGATGGTGTGGCCGAAATTAACGAGGTTTCGAAGACCGGTCTCTCGTTCGTCGATGGTGACGATATGCGCTTTGACGTAGATTGAGCCGGATACGACTCGAAGCAACAAGGCTTGTTCCTGAGATCGGTCCGAAGTGAATCGACCGGCGGTAGCAGAGGTGCTGGGCTTGGTGGAAGCGGCCAAAGAGATCTCGGCCGAGTTGGACTCAAGTAGAGCAAAATCATCGTCTTTCCAGATAGCGGCGGTCTAAGAGATGATAGCGTGTCAGATTTCCCTTACCTCAGGCGCGGTATATGGGTGAAAACGTGAAATCTGAAAGGGAGCAGGATAAAAATGCTCACCTTGACTACTTCGGCCATACCGTTGGATACTTCCCTCGTAGGTAAGGTAGTAAGGAATGAAAGGTCGACGAAAATGTAGCTGGGCTGCCAGAAAGCGCCGATGAGGTTCTTGCCGTGGTGAGTATCAATGGCTGTTTTTCCGCCAACGGCAGAGTCGACCATTGCCAGGAGGGTGGTTGGGATCTGGACAAACTTGACGCCTCGCATGCTGGTGGATGGAGCGTACTGTGTCAGTCATTGACCGCAAATGCAGGATGGGTCTTGCCAAGTCACACGTCACCGTATAAAGAGGAGTTTGTTGCGATACAGGAGAAGTGCAGCTTTTACTTACAAAGTAGCAGCGACGAAACCCGTTAAATCACCAATAACACCACCTCCAAAAGCCAAGACAACGGTATCTCTCGTACATTTCTGATCCAACATCCAATCCTCAATACCCTCTTTCACTTTTCTAGATTTCGCTCCTTCCCCCGGGGCTACCTCATACACCAAAAACCTAGATTTCCCCTCGACTCCATTCTTCCTCGCGGCTTCGGTATAAGCTTTTTTCAAATCATCAAGGTAGAGTTGAGAGAGGTTGGTATCTGTGATCAAGACGTAGGTGGAAGATGGGAGGGTAGAGGTGATTGTTTCGAAGATGTAAGGGAGTAAGTGGAATCCGCAGTGAATTGACTCGTTGCCCAAGATTGAGATCTTGAGCACGTCAGCGAGCGAAGACGACATTTTAAATAGAACGATCTTTTGCTCGCTACCTCGATCTTGACCGACGAGGTATAGAGAGCAAAGATAGTTTGTTTACAAGGTGAGGTGTATCGAAGGTAGAATGAGTGAAGAAGTACAGTTGGGCCTGACTTTTTCTTTACCTTGAACTTTCGGATGGTAAAGTCAGTCCAGTCCGAGCAATCTCATATCGGACTAGAACCCTGAATTTCATTGAATTGCATGCAGCCAAGGACTCCGAGTCGAATAAACGTGGTTTGCGGCGAGATCCGCCGCTGTTTAGTGTTTAGTGTTTAGTGGGGTGGAGGGTTCAGGTAGTATTACTTATTACTCTGAAACGTCCGAGCGAGCACGTTCTATACTTCTATACTACAGCTGCAAGCAAAAGCACAAGCAGTTGCAATCATCAGCAGATGCTCTTCATGACTGTGTGCTATAAACTTCGCTCCGAAGTCTGCATAGCAAGAAGCTACAATTACCACGCGTCAGTCAAGTTCAACCGACCATAGGCAGCGATAGCACATCAATCACCCTCGGCTATACACCAAGTCCCAGATAGCACAGCCGCTAGCTCCCTAGATAATCATGACAATCATCAGCGTGTTCGTCTCGTCGCCTGATACCCACTCGGAGCGAAGAATAGACTCAGATCTGACTGTCTCGCAGCTCAAGGTGAGCCAGCGAGCTACCCTATGCTCCTTTGGATTGCGCTCGGTATCCGGAACGACCAAGACCACATTTGACAATACTGCATGAGCTGACCCTGGCTGTATCAACGGCCTATTGCCCGCCTATCCATCGTTTTTGGTATTTAGGACAAACTCGTTCCTATCACTGGTATATCACCTCAATACCAACTCATCTCCCTCTATAGGTCTACGGAAGCTGCTGAAACCGGAAAATCATTCGCGAAGCTCGATAATGACAGCGCGTCCTTGAAGAGTTACAGAATCGAAGAGTGGAACTGCGTCAAGGTGCGTCCCGCGTCACCTTACTCTGAATCTCCTTCTTCGTACCCGGCTGCCAGGTCGTCCATCAATCAATCTCCGGAATTAAAAGCCATAAGTTCTTCTTGAAGTGAGCAAGGTATATGGACTAACTTTATAATCTGCGACTGACTTTGCGACGCGTCTGAATAGGTCGACAATACCGATCCTAATTACAGGCCTGGAGAATTCACGGATGAAAGCAATCTGGAGCGATTCGAGCTGACCAATGAAGAATACGAGTCGAGGCAAGGTGAGTGTGACTGTGTCTCAAAGCTCAAGAAGCAGCATACTGTCCCCCCGTAATCCATACATGCCTCCCTCTTCTGCGGGTTTTGTCATTCATGGTTCATGGCGCGGGCAAGATAGAAGGCCCCGAGTCGCGGTCCATTGCTCACCGTCTCTTGTCCACCAAAGAAGGAACACGGCATACAGTACATGACATCTAACGGCCCATGTGATCAATATCACTGACATGTGCCTTAAACCCTCTACGTGACGCAGATACCGTCCTTTCCCATTTGAAAGCCAACAAACTAGGCCGTTTCGCCGACGTACCCACCAACCTCACCTACCCTCACCCGTCAACTTCGTCCTCCACCTCAGCGTCCACCTCGAAGACGGCAGGCCCATCAACTTTGGAAGAAATTGATCCTTCGATCAAAGCTGGGGCGAGATGTGAAGTTTCCCATGGTGCTGATGGGCTCGGTAAGAGGGGTACGATAAGGTTCGTTGGACTAGCAGGGATAGGGAAAGGAGGTGTTTGGGTCGGTGTGGAATTGGATGAACCGCTCGGTAAGAGTGATGGAGAGTGGGTGGGACCACCATCTTCATCTATTTGAGTTATCTTCTCGATGCTCCTGTCACTGCTCAGAATCATTGTCTAGCCCTTTGAAAGCGGGAAGAAGACTGCCGCACACTATATGAGCTTGAAATCGCCCTTACGAACCAAACAAGACATATTCGCGTGTATTTTCGCTGATGAGACCCAATATACAATACACGCGCGTTCCTGTCCTGTAGAGTCGAGGGGAAAAGATATTTCCAATGCCCACCGCGCCATGCGACATTCGTACGACCTGATAAGGTGACAATAGGTGATTTCCCAGAGGAAGATCTGTTCGCCTCTGACGAGGATGAGATATAAGACAATAGTTGGGAGTTTTTGTCTTTCTATCTCCGCAGGGCGTACAGTATGCTCCACATGTACGTGTCAATATACAGCGTATGCATTCATCCATATAAATATCCGACGCGGGATGTGGTACATCATTTACATACTTTTCACCTTGGACGGATTACGGCGGGAGAGAACGTAAAGCGAAACACACAGGGTGAGTGGACACTTCGTTTCTACGTACAGATTCATGCAATCGACTGTAGATGTTACAGTGAGATGAGTAAGGCAGAGGTGCGGGCGATTCGAGGTGCGGAACTTGTCAGTGACCGCTGGGATGGGATCATGCCGTGTGATATGATATTGTACACAGAACTGCGATGAAATGGATACATGTATTTGGCGCTGAGGATACGACAGCTTGATGATTAAACCTGGACCTGGAAAGCGTGAACTTGGATGAAGGGGCACCGTGAACGAACGATCGAGTGAGGTGCAATCTGCGACAGGGGAGAGAAGGGTGAGTTGAAATTCACGATTGACGGGCGTGGTGATCGACAACTCACCGAGGCGGCCTGTACAGTATCAGAAAGCCGGTTCCCACAAAATTGGCGTTTATGGAGTATAGAGACTCTCATCGCTCTCAATTTCGTTCTCACTCTCGCTTCCGCTCTGAGCATTCCTGGATTTAGTGGAGGAAGTCCTCGCTCGTCCTTTCTTCTGATAAGTCTTGACTCCTCCTCGCCCTTTAGAGGAGCCGCTGCTGGTCGCAGCCTTGCCACCGGTACCGGTACCAGTCTTACCACTACCATCACTCCTGCCACCACCACCGCTACCGGCACTAGTAGGCTTGAAAGGAATCGAAGGTCCTGAAGACTTCGAAAGGTCAATTCGAGGCTTCTTGATAACTTGAGACTCTTCCTCGTAGTCAATCTCTCCCTGCCCTTCTTCCTCCGCCACATCTTCCTCTTCCTGTCCTCCGGCATCTTCTTCTTCTTCTTCTCGCTCGACGCTATCTTTATTGGCGTTCTTATTGACTGTCTCGTCTTTGACCGAGACAGGGAGAGACGTCTGGGGAGCGAGTAGAAGTGCGTTGTTATCGGTTCTGGTGTCGTAGTCTGCGATCCAGAGTGCTTTGTCGTGTTTGAGGGCTGGAAGGATTTCCTGCGTCCCGGAATTGAAGACAAAATCTCTCATCAGCCACGCTTGCGATACGAGTCTCCAAGTATTTAAGAATGGTACACTAAAGCATGCGACGAAGGAGAGAGGGAGAGAGGGTTTGGCAGGTCATGACTACGCACAGTATGGTACAGCTCGTATAGCTCAGTGCCATTTATCTTACCCTCACCTTCCTCGGCTTTGCCATTCTTTCCCTTGCTGCCACCTTTCTTCCCACCGCCACTTGAGCCAGTCTTATACGAAGCAGCGATTTTCTGCGACAGAGCATGCCAATCGCATTCTTTCGAAGCTTCGAGCTTGGCAACGATGATAGCTAAGACCAGCTGCTTGTCAAGCAGCGATTGCTCAGAGGAAAGAGTGGAGTCGGGATCATCGGCTGAAGTTGGGGTGTTGGAAGGCGATCTGGCTCGAGCGCGCTTGTTACTAGTACCCTTCTGATCGATGCTCTTGGCTGCAGCAGTGGCCTGAGCGGCTTTTTTGGGTTTTGGAGCGGAAGCAGCAGTCGTAGCCTGCTTCACCTCCTTGGGTAGATTAGCCCGCTTGCTTGCGATCATGAAACGAGCCATATCTAGGTAAAACCCATGTCAGTGTGCAGACTAGTGAATTCTAGTGAATACTTTGCATAGGTGGGTTTCAGAAAGGGAGACTTATATAAACCTACTGTGTGTCTCACCGGTCTTGGATTTAGGAGTGTACGATCTGTAGCTAAGACGGAGAGGAAAGAAACATTAAGGTGGAATGTCAGAAAGGGAGAGAGGACGGTGAAAGGCAAGTTGAGGGAGGAAGGGAATGGAATGGAAGGAAAAGTCACGGAGAGTGAGTGTGAGTTGGTTGCAGCTGACGTGAGGTTGGCTCGACTCGTTCTACGCGATGCTGTACAGTAGGTGCTACAATGAGGTACTGGAAGTGGGTACGAGTAACTGACGTGAGGGGTATCAAAGAGGGAAGGACCGTGCGTTGATTGATATGTTCATCATCAACCATCTGCAATCTGATGGCAACATCGACATTACCATCACCATCACCATTGTCATTACCATCAGAATGGATTTTTTCGTCCTTATCCTGTCTAATCTTTCCTGCATTTCCATTTCCGAAATCGAGCTTTGACTTCCACGGTACTTGGATACAGTGGTAAATTCATGTCTTGCCCGATTCAACTTCATTGGACCTCTCGTCAGCTTGAGCTCCAGTTCTTGTCCGTTGTATACAAAAGCTACAGACACTCCAGCGAGATCCAGTGCTCCGCCGCTTCTGTTTCCCTGCATCGTATTTCGTCACTTCTCCTAACTTTTGTCAAAGGATTCCGCCACCCCAACCTTCCTTGTATCCTTCATTTCGGATTGTCTGCTTGATCAGTAAACCATCCCTTCCTACTTCAAGATACTGTCTAGCAAGCTTGACAATATGGTCAGATCGTCGAATGTCAACAACATGCTAGGTCTCAACATCGATTCAGACTCGAAGTCAAAGACCAAGAAATTCACCGCGAAACTACACCAAAACAAGCTCGACCTCACTTCTGTCAGAGCCTGTACGTCACCTCCAAAGAGCAGGAGCAAGACAGGTGGATACGATAAGCTTATGCTTGTTGTCCTCGTTCTCAAGGTGAGCTTACAGTACATGTCTTCCATTCACGATCTCTTCCGATATACCGGTAGTAACTTGACCTGGATGACCAGGAGAGTCGTGAAGCTGACGAGATGTTTGGGCTGAATGATTGTAATGTAGAGCGCGAATAATGTGAAATGGGATGATCTCGCCAGCAGAATCGACAAGACTCCAACTCGTAAGTAATGCACACATCCCTAGCTGGCTTACATGAAAGACGCTAAGGGAGTGAAAGGCGCGGGGCAAAAGCTGATCTTGGATTGAGTGGTCTTCTTCAGAATGCAAAGACGTCTGGCGCAAGGTAATCCAGCCTGCTCTGACGAGCAATCAATCTTGGTTTGAGGGGACCGGTAAAGGTTGGACAAAAGAGATGAAAGTTGAGACGCTCCGTACCGTTCTTGAGGTGGGTGCACAGCCCCCGACTCGAGTGCAGGAATTTGCATCTCGCATATTACCTGAGGGCGGGGATCATACTGTAGATATGGTTCACAGATTTGGCTGATGAGAATGCGTGTGTGGTTCGGTTGGGTCAGTCCACGAACCCTGAATGGGAGGTTATCGCACTCTCATTCCCTGGCAAGACTAAGACTCGTGAGTGCTCCAACGTCTTTGATATCCACTCAGGCATGTTAGAATCCCATAAAAGTGCTCGTACTGGTACTGGTAATGTACCAATCAACGAGCAGTCAGTACAGCTGATTTGCACACTCGTACCTCATGTTCTCAAATGTCCCGTTCGATTTTCCCGTTATTGCGTGTACTCCATCATTGCTTTCTCGGTCAACATGGCAGAGGTGCACGATGTCTGGAGAAAGGTAATTCTACCCCGACTGAAGAGGGGTGACACCATCGAGTGAGGCGAGGTGCTCAATCACGACTGCGAAGGACGGGTGGGTGAAAGTGAACACCTAATATACATTAGGTAAAAGTGAGAACGGGGAGATCTTGCACCATCTGAAATGGGAAATATACTTCGACGAAGGCTAGTTCAAGTGAAAGAAAGAACAAAATGTCAATTAAACAAGGGAGTGATGCAGGAATGATTGCAGTGCACAGTATAGTATGCATTATGACTTGAGCGATGTCGAAATTTCAACAATTCAGCTAGCGAAGTAGACTGCTTGCCAATGGTGTCGTGTTGTGAAGCTCGATTCATCCTTTGACAATACTGTATGGACAGTACTGCTGCATCGCATGTGCGAGTCGTCGAAAAACAGCTCGAAGCAAAATAAGAAGAAGAAGAGCTTTGGCGAAAGTCAAGATCAAAGGTGGGAGCTGAGGCGATGACAGTGTGTCATTCGGTTTAAAAGGAGGGTTTACTACTAAGTAGTGCAGTCCTATTCTCATGCTATTTGAATACTGCGTATTCGCAACATGATCGACGAGCACCGCCACATGCATAAATAAAGAACCTTTCGAATCGTACGCACACCACCGTTACCTATTGATTTCAATCGCCACCCACATCACATTGATCGCTCCAGTTAGACACACCAAAGACAAACCATCATCCTGGAACCATTTGACCCAGTGAGTATGCGGGCTTATGAACAGTTCAATACGAGTACCGTTTCTGACAATGATAAGAAGCAATTCGTCAAGGCTGACTGTAGTGAGGCTAATCACTACTTGCACCTCTGTCCTCTAGCCAACCGAACTAGTATCACAACATGCACCCCGAAGATCAGTATGACACTATTCCTGTCCCACGGTGGGACTTCCCATCTTCCGAGGAATGAGTGAGGCGTACGACAGGCAGAGACTGCAGATATGGGCTGTGGCTGCGAGCTTTCGACAGAGCGATGAGGTGACACAACGTAGTCGGGGATGTGGGGAGAGAAGAGGAAAGGAAGATTGTTCTAGTCGTAGATAGCGAGAGGCGAATGCATGAAGTATAGTATCACAATGAACCCTGGTCTTCAACACATGTAGCGTAGCCTCACTAACTTACTGTCTTCCGAAACCCACCCCTTTTGCTCTTCTAAGAACCGAAGCCTCTTCATTGAGAAGGGGGAGTCACGTGATCAGGCTTTTTCGGAGCTGAGCGGGAGGAGTCCAGTGTATGTCGTCTAGGCGCTGTGTTTTATCGGCCGGCGCTCGATCTTGGCGCCGCTAACCTTAGCGTTCACATTCATTACCATCACATAACGTTACCGTAAAATGCCTCTTGATCTTTAATCTTGATCAAGCTCTGATCATTCGCATTCGACTTTTTCCAATGTTTATATGATTAATACTAACTTACTTTTATCCTCAACTTCGATAATTCTCGACACACGCTTACAGACGGTATTCTTGCTCAATCGGACACGAAGAGCCCTCCATTGGTACCTATATCAACCAACATATAGGCGAATCTTGTTCCATTAGTTGTAACTTGCTAGCAGGAACGAACTTGGATCGACTTATTTGAAGTGACGGTCAAATAGCAGGAGTTGAAGCACCGGGGGTTAGATCTCGAACGGATATCATTTGACTGTGATGCGATAGAAGAATCACCCAGAATGGCATTCACAGATTATTTCTCGGTGAGTACACCACGCAATGCTCATCAACATGCTGGCGTAGGATGTACACAGCGATTTTGTGCGTAAAGGAAAAGCTGACTTCAACTCCCCTCACATAGCCAGTGGCGTTCTTCATTCTCCTTCGAGAGTCGATCGAGGCCGGAATTATTAGTGAGTACAACCATTGAATTGAGCTTAGCACCTATATTCTGGATCAAAACATCTTTCGAAGCGGAGCGGAGCGGAAATTCCATATTGTCGCGATATTAATCACGACTTTGACATCCTTTTTTGTCTCTGTTTTCCCGGTCGCAGTTGCCGTCCTCCTAGGCTTCATCTCTCAGATAGTCCCTTCCGTAGTCTCTCCTCATAAACGACGTCCCTCTCATTCCCATTCGCATATCCACTTGAACGGCAATGGCAACGGCCATACCAATGTCAATGGACGACCATCGGGCGACTCGGCTCGATCGTCGCAGGAACTACTTACATCCTTACCAGAAGGATACGGCACGTCCCCTCGATCCTCTTCTCCCAATCCCCCAGAAGAAGGGAGAAGCCTCCTTCGGCCCGACCAGCGGGATGATCAGGATCAAGATCGAGCAGAGGAAGTTGAAGATATCAGGGAATTGAGGAGCGAAAAGGATTCGGTGGTCAGGAAGATGAGGATTCAGATTTGGTCAGGGGCAGTATTGGGCGGATCGGTGGCTATGGCCATTGGAGCAATCTTCCTCTATGTGGTGAGTGGGCGTTTCCAACACAACATGTACAGTCCGATATCCACTCGCGGCCTCGTTGGGATAATGAGGCCAGCTCATTAGACGCCTGCAAGGACTCATCTCATTATGCTCAAGTCGAATTGAAGAGGTCATATGCTGATAGAAACTCGCAATTTAGTTCTACACATACACGCATGACCTATGGCAAGATGCCGAAAACCTGTGGGAAGGCGGTTTTTGCGCCCTCGCTTCGGTATTGTAAGTGATAGCTCGAGCATCCACTCATAACCATGACATTGGCTCCTAGGCGATTCCCCGATTGACTGATGACTGATGTCCTGTATTGTATCTTTCTCCCCACAGGATTCTTGTCATGGGCTTAGCATTCCTTCGATTACCACACGCTCAAACGAAATGGCGTCTCAAACTCCTCTCAGCGTACCATTCCCAATCTTCCCCCAATGACCCCGAGAACCCTCATCATTCACATTCCCACGCACATGCACACAACACATCCCTCAAACATCGACGAGCGAACAAAGCTACCGCCATCTTGTTCGGTCTGCCCTTTATCACTGTCCTTCGGGAGGGTTTGGAAGGTGTTGTATTCTTAGGTGGAATTGGGCTAAGTGAGAAACCGAGCGCGGTAGCTGGAGGCGGTATTGGTGGATTGATCGTTGGTGGGCTCTTAGGTGCGTTTAAGCTCACTCCTGAACACACTCACCGAGTGAATCCCCCTTCATCCTGCTATTACATCGGGATATAAGCTAATCAATTCACTTCGGTCGTTTCTATTTTTTCTGTACGCACAGCCTGGGTCTTGTTCTCATCCACGACACCACTATCAATCAAGCGCTTCACGACCCTCTCCTCCCTATTACTGTTTATGATTGGCGCCGGTCTAGCATCAAGAGCAGCATACGCCTTTGAGCGACAATACTTCATCTCGTACGTCGGTACAGCTGCTGCAGAAGCTGGCAACGGACCTGGAAGTTATAGGGTCAAGGGAAATATTTGGCATTTGACCTGGTGGGACCCAGAGCCTGGATCAGGGGATAATTTGTCGCAGCTTGCTCAGGCCTTGGTCGGGTGGAATAACACGGGGACGTGGTGGACTATGTGAGTGGAGAGCGGGGTCCTTTTACTTCTCTACCTTCATCGAGGTTCGCGTCAAAAGTCGATCGACTGTGCCATCCTAGGCTTCGTGAGGAAAACAATACCTTTGAGGGGGGGGGAGGGGGAAAGGCATCGGACGATCTGATCTGAGCTGAAGAGGATCTGTGCCTGTGACATCTGTCTAACGAATGCTGACCTATTCATACTTTCTGTGCACGTTTCGCCCCACCTACAGCTCAACATATATGGCCTATTGGATCATCATCACCCTAACACTAGTAAAGATGAAATACAAAGAAGGTCGAACGGCTCTATGCGGTCAACTCTCTAAAGCTGCTTGGGAGAGGGAATTCGCACGAAGGGAGAGGGGGGATATGATGGAGGATGAAGTTCTGTTGGATGATCGAAGTGATATTGGAGAATGAGAGTGAGAACGAGAGTGAGAGTGGCGTCGAACATGAGCAACAAAGGTCAAGAGTGTGAAGCTGTTTTGAATGAGTGTGAAGCTGGTTTGAATATTGGGCTAGGGTTGAGAGATGGGTAGGAGATTGTTCGACAGGCGGTGTTGGTGGCAGAGGCTGTCCGCGATGTGCCACAGTATAATTAACTCATGACGCAACTCAGTACATCTTGTGAATTATCTCATTCATGATCAAAATCATTCTAATATAGAAGCAATGCAACGGGTATCAACTTATATCTGTCACGGCCGCCAAATAAGTGAATTGAACAGTGAATGTCATCAGTCAGCTTAGGTAGCAAGTCCTGGCAACACACATGTCGATTTCGTGGCGAATCGCGGTTCGATAGATCATGTTTCCGAAAAAAAACATTTTGCCACTAGCGGTTGAAGGTGTGATGTCCCGACGAGTCATGTCCGCGAGCGGACATGCGACTTGCATTTGCATACTTACAGCACATAGAGTACATCTCATCCTGATGCATACAAGGATACTACTGTATAATGTCAGGTTTCCGCCTGACCATATATATATATCTCCAAGTACGGTACCCCGCTGCCGACTATGTCGAGGCACGATCCCAACTCTTCCCGTTTCCCTTTACAGCCTAAGTAAGTCGATGGAACGACCTAGGCCTTAGACGGCGTATCGTCCACTTGCTGCTGGTCCTCTATCGGCGGTCTATAGGGTACATAGGTGAACATCAGCTCACATCATTCATTGGATTGACCATGCATGAGAAACGCATGAACAGTCCACCAGATATATGAGGTTAGTAACTAAAATTGTTCTCACTCACATTAAGCGCCGCCACACTGGCCTCTACCAAATTCCTCCTGATCTCATCGACGGCGGCCCTGACTCTATGCTCATCGTTACTCTCGATCAACAAGCTCAATTTGGGTTCTTGACCAGGTGAAGGTTCCTCTCCGGGTGGATAATAGATACCCTTCATTGTGATACTCGCTCCTGAAATTTCCTGAAGTAAAGTCATCTGTTCTTTGTTGGTGGCTTTCCATCGAGCCTTTTGAGGGTAATCGTTGATTGGGAAAATAGCATGCCAATCCGTAGCGTCCGGGTCTTTGGTCCGTACACCGCCAATAGCAGGTAATTTGTTATGGTGATGATCTTTGTTGTGGCCCAGTTTCTCGGCTTTGGTAAGTTCAATAGATTGCGTGAGACGAGCGACGACTTTAGCCAAGTTTGCAGCGTCCACTGTTCGACCCTCTTTCTTAGCCTTCTCGAGAGCGGCGATAGTCTGTGCAGGAAGGGCAGCGACAGGTGGTGGTGCCTTCGGTGCAGGGGCATTGGTATTGTTGTTTCCGATGACCCGATCGGGTGCGGGTCCATGTACGATCTCAACGTGGATCTCGGAGAAAGTGTAATCGGCATCTCCCTTATTATGAGCAGCGTTCTCCGGAGCTTTGAATTCCGTCGTCTTGGCCTTGTAAGGGATGACAGCTCCTTCTCGAGAAGCCAACGAAAGTGCTTCGGACGTATCGCCGTATGTCGTCTTCTCAGCTTGGTCTCGCTCAACTCGCTTTTTCTCAAGCTTCTCGAGACCTTTTCCGGCGAATCCACTTCCGGCTGCTCGCGCTTTACCAGTCTTGATCTTGCCCAAAAAGTCTGCGCGAATAAGGCGATAGCCACGATCAGCGTTCTGACGTTGTGCCGCGGCCTTCCGATCGTCGGAAGGCGCCTCGTACACGAGCAAATACTTACTATCAGACATCTTTCTGAGATCATCAGGCACAAACGCCTTACTCGCTTCCAACGCTCGTACAATATCAACGGAGAACTTCTCTTGCTCCGGCGTGACAAAGGTGATACAGGTACCCTTGTTACCTGCTCGTCCTGTTCGTCCAGCTCGATGGACGTAATCCTCCATGTGGTTAGGACAGTCGTAGTTCTGTAAAAAAAGAGAAATTCCAGCACTCGTCAGTGAGATATTCATTCAGCTTGTCCAAGAGAATAGACTTCAGGACGAGTACTTACGACAACCAGCTTCAATTCCTTGACGTCAAGACCTCGAGCGGCAACTGAAGTAGCCACAACAGTCGGCACGTCACCATTCTTGAAATTCTTGATAGCCTCATCTCGGTCCACTTGCTCTTTACCACCGTGCAACGAAGCACAGACGTATCCTCTCTGCAGCAGATCTCGGAACAAATCATCGGCTGATTCTTGTCGATCGACAAAGATGAGCGTCCTGAAATCTTCTTCCTCTTTGTGCTCCTCTCCCATTTCACCCAAGATCTCCAGCAACCTGTTAAACTTGCTTGCAGTGTCTCGAACCTCGACTCGCTGGTCAATTTCGGGTGCAACGACGGATCGCCCACCAACAGTGATCTCGAGCGGGCGAACCAATATCTTTCGAGCGAGCGATTCCATCGTCTTGGGGAATGTAGCGGAGAATAAAACTTTCTGAGCATCCGGTCGGACGTTGTTGATGATCTTCATCACTTGAGGCTCGAAACCCATATCGAACATTCGATCGGCCTCGTCCATGACAAGATACGTCGTTCGTCGTACGTTGGTCACTCGTCCGTTATTTGCGGTGAGCAAATCAATCATTCGACCTGGCGTGCAGACTACTACTTCGGCTCCCTTCTTCATCACGGCGATATCCTCGCTGATAGATGATCCGCCGACGCAACATGCGACCTATAGTGAAGTGAAAAAAACAGTACGTGTACGTTCAGTGGCCAATTCGGACAATAACAAGAGAAGGGGTGGGTGGTAAGGAATGAACTGACCTTGATATTCAGCATTTTCATGAACGGCTGAGACTCCTTGTAAATCTGAGAAGCGAGCTCTCGGGTGGGCGACATAACAATCGCGATTGGACCTTCGCTGCCGGTAACAGGTCTTTGATCTCGGACATGTCTCAGCAGAGGTAAGAGGAACGCAATCGTTTTACCAGAACCAGTCTTGGCGATACCAATAACATCTCGGCCAGACATGATGGCAGGAATAGCTTGAGCCTGGATGGAGGTGGGAGTAGCCCATTCTTTATGTCGAATAACGTCGAGACTGACATGCAAATGATCAGCTAAAGAACTTTGAACAAAAGTGTGGAGAGCCGAAAAGCTGCACTCACCATCCAGTTGGCAGACCGAATGCCCCCCAATTCTTGACGGGTTTAGGCGCATCCTGGCCTCGAATCTTGATACCGTCCATCTCGAGTCGCAAAAGCTCTGCATCCTCCTCGTCCATCTCTTGCACCTCGATAGGCGGGTTATAGAACGCCTTTCGGAATGGCTCGTAGTCGATCTTGGAGTGATCGGGTGTAGGAAGATCCTTCTTTCGAGTCTTGGCTGCGGCTTGCCTGCGAAATTATTAACCATTTAGTCAACAATTACTTCAAAACGTATTCACCGATCAACAAACGATAAGAATGTGAAAGACTCACTGTAATAATGCCTCTGCCTGAGCCAGCTTGTCCTCCTCAGCAGCCTTTTCTTCCTCCTCGGCTTCTCCTTCGCTATCATCGCCAGAAGCTCGAAGACCCATCCGCTTCGCATCCTCCTGATTGACGTTGGCTACTTCCTGCCCGTTCTGCCTCATGAACGCATCCAATGGATCCTCCTCTTCTTCTTCCTCCGCCTCTTCGACAGCACTGGGCTTCTTATCTACATCCATGTGGTCGTCTGCATCGCCATTCCCATTGACGTCCGGCTTGATATCGTCCTCCTCGACTTCAGCGACAGCCATATCATCTCCTATCGCGCCCATCTGAGCAGCTTCCCCACTTTGTACTTCCGGGTTGACCTCCGGTAAGTCGGTGAGTTTTGTCAATTTTCGGTCCTCGGTTTCTTCGTCATCGAGAGCGGCGATTGATCGCTTGAGGGGCGTTGGGCCCGCCTTGATGGGTAGACCGATGCGAGAAAGGGAGAAAGCGGTAGGTTTATTCGGCAAGCCAGCTGCAATACAAGGCACACACTATTAGTTTGATATCCTTCTGCCGATCGATAAGTAAGGAGGGCTGTGACTTACATTTGCCCGCAGGTGCTGCTGTTGGAGCTGGTACCGTTGGCTTGGGAGGTTCAGGCGTAGCTGATTTACCCTCCTTCAGCGCTCTTTGTCTCTTCCAAGCTTCCAGTCGCTCTTTAGCTTTCCGCTTCTTGTCCTCTTCAGTCTCAGGTCCAGGTGATCCAGAGGGCGTACCGGCGTCTACGAGCGGTGTTCGAATAGCTGAAGCTGGCGCTCGAGAAGGCGATACCGACCGGGCTGGAAGTGGAGACCCTCTACGGGGACTATCGCGTACATCGTCTCTTCTCCGTGCATGATCTCGCTCTCGGTCTCGGTCTCGTTCTCGTTCTCGTTCTCGATCCCTGTCGTCAGGACGTCTTCTGTCATCCCTCTCATCCCTCCGCCGTCTATCACGATCACGGTCGTCCTCACGATATCTGTCCCTGCTCCTCTCCCTATATCTATCCCTGCTATCCCTATCTCTTGAGGAGTAGTGGTCGTCATCGGCGTATCGAGAGCTCTTCCTATCGTCGGGTCGTCGAGACGAGCCAGCGTAAGAACGGTCTCTGTCGTATCGCGAGGAGCTAGAGGGTGAAGGGCTTCTGTAACCTCTATGACTACTCCTTCTCCCCTCGGGCGATCTTGAACGACGTGGTGAACGAGGCATGATGAGTCGAAATAATGATGATCGACTCTTTTGGTGTTTCCTTACGCTTACGTTTTTTGAACAAAATGAGGCAAGTTAGACAACGAGTATCGAGTGTTGTTGGGATCAAGGAGAAAGAAGTAGGTGGCAAGACACAACAGCGAAGAACGAAGGGCAGCGAGGTAGAAAGGCGAACGAAGGGACAACGGGATCAAATTAGTCTCAGCTGTGCTCCGCAGCGGCGATCGCCACCGTCACCGCACGGAACGCTTGAGTTGCCATAAGCAGTGACCGACGCGTCCATGCATCCCGTGTTATGTTCAACCAACATAACATTATCCCAGCTCCTTCCTCGTCATGTAATCGACTCGGACAATTGAACCCCTACTGATAGCTTGACAAGATCACCGGAAACTCTAGGCCTGTGCGCTTCCCAAAGATGCAGTCTCCAAACGCAACATCGCGCTTCACCCTACTCCCGACAGCCTATCTGGCCTCACAACCACCTTCGTCGGAAATAACACTTCAATCGTTGATTGATACTTCGGATCGCATGGCCGAAGAAGCGAGGGAAGCTCTGCCATATAGCTTTGATGAATGTACTTATGATAAAGGGTACCTGCGACAATCTGTATGGTCATGCTTAGGTGAGTCCGCTTGGCACTACACCTCGAATTTTCGCGCAAGCTGACGGCATCTCACGTCGGGCCCTGAGTTAGATTGCGGAGAGAAAGGTGTTTGCTACGGATGCTCGATCTCATGTCATTCAGGTCAGCTTTTGTTGAACCTACGATCTGAAACGAACGTTCGTGGAGTCCAAGCTGATCTTCGATTACCCGCTACAGAACATCGCTTAGTGGAACTCTGGACACGACGTCACTTCCGGTGCGACTGTCCGACCACCCCTACTCAGCCCGAACCCAGCTCCGCCTCAACATCTGCAAATACCACCAACAGTACTAGTCAATCAGCCTCGACCTCGCAGAATCCAAGGGTGAAGAGAAGAAAATGCACGCTCTATCCGCCGGAGAAACAGCCGCAGGCGTTCAATGAGGAAAACAGTTACACGCAGACTTTCCAGGGGAAGTTCTGTCGATGTGGGAGGGAATATGATGCGGAGACCGAAACGGAGGCAATGATCTGCTGTATCGCTTGCGAGGTGAGTACGGGCTCAATTGCCTGTCACTCGTAGACACTGCTTGATCAGGCTACTTGTCTGATGGAGGGGTGGAAGGGGAAACCGGTCGTGAACTGAGTTTGGTGACGCTTTTTTTTTGTCACGGTAGGACTGGTTTCACGAGTCATGCCTTAATCTCCGCCCGGCATCATCTTCCAGCAATGCATCTGGTCCCAACAGATCCGAAGGGAAAGACAATGGCATCAATGGACCGAGCGCTTCCGCTGAGCCTGCGATCTCGACAGCCGCAGCAGACGAGCTTGAAGAGGAAGATGAGGAATCAGCAGTGCTCATCCGGTCGGAAAGCTACGATGGCTTGATCTGCGCGGCTTGTGTCAATGGGAACGAATATCTACGATCAAGAGCTGGAGAAGCAGGATGGATGATCATCGAGCCATCTTCTTCAGAAGGCGCATGGGAGGTGCTCGGCAGACCGAATGATGGAGATGGTCCAGTAGAGAAGAAGGAGAAGAAGGCTCAAGCAGGCAATATCGACGGGACTCCGGATATCAATGTGAACGGGAAGAGAACACTGGGCGAGGAAGTAGCCGAAGAGGATGAGCAAAGTGGGAAGAAAGTCAAATTGGATTCAGGATCAATCGTCATGGCGCCTCAATTGGAAGGCGACCACGACCAAGCGGCAGGTAGCGCGCCGGTCACGACTGCGGCTCAGACCAACGACACTGCTGAGACTAGTGAGAGGGAAGCGGAGTGGAAGTGGAAGGGGAAGGGCGATATCTTCCTGGCAAACGGTATTCGAGATCAGCTCAAATTCACTCTGGACGTACGTATCATTTCTGTTATTTCTAAGAACGTGATCACCAGGTTCCTTGCTGTCGTCTCTCTGCTCCTGTGGAACCCCTGAATCGTACGCTATGTGAGACTTTCGATAGAACGTGAGATGCTGACGGTCGTAAATGACCTTATGTACAGGAAAAGACCATTTCGAGTCTACCTTTCCCACTGGAGGACGAGGAGATTTACGAACCACCTAAAGATGACGATCGAGGTGAGCTGAAATTCGATCAGGGGACTGCTTGCTTTCGTATTACCAATCTGGATGAGACACTGTGCTGATGTTGGTGTCCTGCTTGTAACGTCGAATCGCATGCAGAGGAGACGATGGACGAGGTTACTTCGAGAGTTATGGGCCAATTGCCCAGGGTGCAAGCTATAGAGGCCTTGCATGGATATCAGCGACTCAAGTGAGTGATGCCTCTTCTTCTCTTCAAAGTCAGAAATAGAAGTAGAAATGGACAAACGTCACGTTCGCTTGCCTTCACGTCTTCCTTGGATTATATGATTTATTTGGATTCGGCACTGACAATGTTTGTCTTCTCTTCGTTCCTCCTTCCTCTTTTTTTTTGTAACTCGAAATACTCACCTACAGAGACCGCCTGAACGACATGCTCAGATCGCACGTCGAATCAGGCGAGAGTGTAAGCAGGGAAGATATCGAGGGGCTATTCGAGCAGCTCAAGGGTCAACGATCTTGAAAATTTATACATACAAACTCGACAGGGATCTATCTATCTGCCCAGGATCGCAAAGCAAACGAGTAGGAGCGAAACATATGTGTGTGGACCTGTATCCAGTCTGAATCTGGTTTGTTGTAAGGTGCTAGCTCAATATGTATATACAATATCCACCATCATTTCGGGGCGCCCCATTCCAACAATGCTGTACAATATGCAGCTGTGTAGCCATCTCCTTCGGACCTTTTGACCTATCGAATTGATTTCTGATATACTGTGTGTGGTCCATGTTCTGGATATACATCAATACGCTTTCTCGACCTGGGCGTTAATTAACCCTTTATTGCACAGCCATTAGCTGAACTTTACCATTGGTCTGCTGACCGCCCTTCGTCTGTGTTAAGGGTGATAGATATCGAGGTTTGTCCATGGCTTGCGATTACAATGTACAGCATTGCAACAATCATGCAAATGCATAGCGAGGGTCTATAGATACCATACCATACTTTGCTGTACCGTACCGTATTCGAACGATACACAACATAAGTCTACCTGTCTACCTATTTAATCTGTATGGTAAACTCTCCTAACCTCCTCCGCCACATCACGTCCCCAGCCTTACAAGAGGGACTGGAATCGCTCGATGGCCAATCGGAGTGTCTCAATCTCGACCTCGATGTTCTCCATCTATACACACATACGCACACACAAAACTTCATCAGCCAATATTACCTTCCAAGAGAGATCTGGAACTAGCATCTACACAGAATTGCAACGGAAGGGAGACAACAAACTCACCTTGTCCTTGTTCTGAGCCCTGATCTCCTCTCGGATAGTGGTCTCGTAGTTGGGTTGCTGGATGACTTTTTCGAGCTTGTTCTTGTTGCCCTGTACGATAGCTTGCTTCTTCTCGAGCTTGTCGACCTCTGAGGCGACATTGACCTTACCCTGCGAGGTATGCACATCGCACACGCACCGTCAGCATTTATCCCTCAAAAAGCTCTGAGATTTGCGCCGTTCCTGCGATGACACGAGACGGCAACTAGGCTATGTAGATAAGATGAGTTGGAAGAAAACTCACAGCGACAGGGATATGTACGTTGATGTCGGCGTTGACAAATTCAGTACCACAGCCCTTGGGGACCTCGGAATCATCAACAATGAGCTTGAGGGTTCCACATCCTTTAGTCAAACCAACAATGATCGCTCGTTGGCTCTCGAGCGTTTCTCGCTGCTTGTCGTTCTTGACCTGGATAATGACGGTGATCTTGTCTTCGACGGTCTTGCCGTTCGTCGGAAGGTTGTACAGACCAATGACGGATCGAGCAGACTTGATACATTCTACGACCAAATCAAATTCGTTGGCGGCCTCTGCAAATTCTTGTTCGGGGATGTACTCGGGGAAAGGAGCAAGCATGATACTCTCGCATTCGTCACCTTCCCTTCGGGGCAATCGCTGCCACAGGTCCTCAGTGACGTAGGGCATGAAGGGGTGAAGAAGCTTGAGACCACCTTCAAGACATGTGTAAAGGGTGTTCTGGGCAGACAGCTTGACTTCGGCGTCGGTGTCAGCTTCGAAGAGGGGTTTGGTAGCTTCGATGAAGACGTCGCAGAAGTCGTTGAGGAAGAATTGGTATGCTGCGTTGGTCGCGTCGGCGAAATCTCGGTTCTCGAGCGCGTTAGATACGGCAGCAGAAGCAATGTTGAGTTTGTGGAAGAGCCATTTCTCGTGGATACCCTCCTTGCCAGTGGGCTACCATTGCACCACATACATCAAAATCAGCTTGATATCTCTTAAGATCTCAGAGTCATACTGCAAGCTGCACTCACCAAGGCAGAGGCGTTGGGCTTGAAGTTGCTCTGTTGTCGGACACCATTCAGGTCGACAAGATCCAATCGGAAGAGACAGAACTTGGTAGCGTTCCAAAGCTTGTTACAGAACTTTCGGTAACCCTCAACTCGGCCGATGTCCATGTTGATATCTCGACCTAGAACAGATCTCCATTAGTTGCGGTCACGATCATGCAATACCGGGAGTCCAGCTCACCTCCTGAGGTGTAGTTACAGAGCGCGAATCTCAAAGCATCGGTACCACACTGAGGAATACCCTTGGGGAAGAGCTTCTTCTGGCCGTCCTCAGCCTTGATGATTTCCTTCTGAGGCAAGTTACCCATTCGCAGGTCGTTGTGTAGCTTTTGCAGGTTCTGGCCGGTGATGACATCGAGAGGGTCAATGACGTTTCCGAGGGATTTTGACATCTTTCGACCATATGCGTCTCGGACCATGGGGTGACAATAGACTTCTTTAAAGGGCATCTTGTCGGTGATGGTGTTACCGAAGAAGACCATTCGGGCGACCCAGAAGAACAAGATATCCCAACCGGTCTCGAGAATAGAGTTGGGGTAGAAGTGCTCCATGTCGGCGGTCTAGGCAGAAAACGGCAAGGGATCAGCTTTGCTTACGTTGTGGCGAGATGTTTGACTAACCTTTTCAGGCCATCCCATGGTGGAGAACGGCCAGAGACCAGATGAGAACCAGGTGTCCAAGACATCCTCATCCTGTTCAAGGGTGTATTTCTTGCCTTGAGCCTTCTCCTTGGCTTTGGCATCGGCTTCCTCAAAGTTTCGAGCGACAATCCAGTTGCTGTCGTTAGCGGTCTACGATAGATCATATAGATCACACCATTCGTCAACATTCTCCCAAATGACGAAACAAAAAGAAAGACATCACTCACGTCGGGAGATCCCTCGCCTTCGATCTTGAGAATGTACGCGGGGATTCGGTGACCCCACCAAAGCTGTCGAGAGACACACCAGTCCTGCATGTTCTCCATCCATCGGACCCAATCACCAGCAGAAGTCTTGGGCTTGATCTCGAGCTCACCAGCTCGGGTTCGCTAATCAGGACAACAAGACATAAGCTGGTTGGGTGGACACTACCGAAATGCAGAACTCAAACTTACAGCCAAAGCGTCCTCAGCCATAGGCTTGCAGCTGACCCACCATTGAGGCTTCATGATCTGCTCAACGACATCACCGGATCGACTACGCATGAATGTTAGCGGTGAGGTGACCGTTCAATTGTATTGGATCTATAACTTACGAGCAAACAGGGATCTGCATCTCGTTGTCTTTCTCCTCGACGTAGAGTCCCTTCTCCTTCAGATCCCTGATAACCGCGTTTCTGATATGGAATCGCTTCATGCCCTACATTAATCAAAATCACAGCGGGGTCAGTCAGGCGGCACTTAAGCCAAAAAAACAAAAGCATGCACCCACCTTGTAAGGACCGGCATTCTCATTGTAGGTACCGTCATCGTTCATCAAGTTGATGAACTCAAGGTTGTTTCTCATACCACACTCGAAATCGTTAGGATCGTGAGCGGGGGTGATCTTGACGGCACCGGTACCGAACTCCATATCGACGGTGATGGAGTCGGTGATGATAGGGATTTTTCGGTCGACGAAGGGGTGAACAGCGAATTTGCCGTGGAGGTGCTAGTACACCGCACTGATCAGGGCTGCCTTTTTGTGATACAGAAAGCGAGACATTTACTCACCTTGTACCGAGGATCATCGGGGTGGACGGCGATAGCGGTATCACCAAGCATGGTCTCAGGTCGAGTGGTGGCAATGATAATCTTCTCGTCTACCAGCCAAAAACAAATCAACGTCAGTGTCTAATCGACGTACGATAAGGAGCCATTCGATCTTAACTTACCAGAGTTCTCGATGGGGTAGGCGAATGAGATGATGACACCGAAAGCAAACTTCTCCTTCTCGTCATAGCCCTTGACATTCATCTCCGTTCTTCCAGTCAACGCTTTTTGGTCGACCTGTAAGACATCCATCAAAGTCAACAATCCGCCGATATCGTGATAGGGATAGCGGAATAGACGCTCACCTCGATGTTCGACAAACTAGTATTCAAGTAGACACACCAGTTGACTAGTCGGTTTGATCGGTACAGGAGACCCTTCTCGTGCATCTGGCAGAAAGCTTCGGTGACGGCTTTGCTAAGAGTCTTTGTGGGCATTTCACTTTCAGTTTCAGCGTATATCCCTTGATCTGTATCTGTATCTTCGGCTTGAACTTCAGTCTGAACTTGCAGTTGAGGTTTTGGTTGAGGTTGTGGCTTTTTACGTACATCATCCATAGTAAAAGCGACTCGGTCCCAATCAAACGAACCACCCAATCGCTGCATCTGAAGGGTGATCTTCTTCTGGTACTCGTCTTTCCAATTCCAGACTTTCTCCAAGAACTTCTCTCGTCCATAGTGATGTCTTGAGTGACCTTCGGTCTTCATCAATCTTTGTTCGACGACAGCTTGCGTGGCGATACCAGCGTGATCGTATCCGGGAAGATACAGTACAGTGTGGCCTTGCATTCGCTTCCTATAGTATCACATGAGATACAGTATCAGCATGAGTACTTGGTCGATCACGAAACTACGGAAAGATGTGGAGACGTGACTTACCATCGGATCAAAGCATCTTGGAGGGAGACAGTCAAGGCGTGACCAATGTGGAGGTTACCAGTAACGTTTGGAGGGGGGAAAGTGATACAGAAAGTGCCCTTGTCTACGGGCTTTCCGTCGGCGCCATAGCGAGGCTTAAAGAACCCCTTCTTGGTCCACCAGTCGTAGTGAGCAGCTTCGACCTGAATAGGGTCGTAACCTGACGGCAGGTTTCCAGATACGTCTACATCCCAGAAGTTACGCAATGTCAGCTTGATATAGCTTCTGCAAATGCAGTGAAACCAGCTCACCCTTCTTCTCTCCGGCGGGGGTAGTGTTGACCCACTCCTCAGCGGGAGCCTCGGCCTTCTTCTCCTTCTTCTCAGCCTTGTCCTTCTTAGGTCCCTGGGGTACAGCGGGTCCCTTTGCAGCTTGTCTAGCGAGCTTCTCCAATCGCTTGGCTTCCTTCTTAGCTAAATATCAGGAGTTTCACACAGATGATCAGCTTGAAGTCTCCATAAGGTGAATACCGGAGCCATCTGCTTACCTGCGCTCTTGGTCATTCCACCTGGTGCACCCTCGGCTCCACCTTCGGCAGGTGCATCGGATCCAGGAGCTACGGTAGCAGCAGCCCCTTCGGCGGGATTGGCCTGCTCGGCCGGTATGAGTTGAGAAGCGGGGGCGGCGGTCTTGTCTTCGGCCATATTGCGAGGTATTCTACTCTCTTGAGAGGTACGTGAAGCGTTATATGAAAAGTGAGACTTTGGTATTACGCTCGGAAGATTAAGCGCAAATGCAGCCAAAGATGGTCTGGTGTTGATGTTAATGTTGCGGTTGGGGTTGGTCCTTGGAAGAAGGCGAAAGCGGCTCGAGATATATATTGATCTGAGCATGCACTATCGCTATTTTCTCTGTCCGTTGGTTTCCAGAGTCCAAGTCCAGAGTAACAGTCAAGTCAACGATTGAGTCGGTTTTGCTTCAATAATGTGAGAGTGGATGAAAGGAATGGCGTTATCAACCTTTCTGTCTATTCAAGGACGATTGGACGGTGCGAGTCAGAAAAAGTCGGCAGTATCGTTGTATCGTTTGGGACCGGAGACTAGATGAAATGTTGAAAGTGATGCACGGGGTGAACTTAGATGGGTATTCCACTTAAGGCTGATGAGCTAACTGCTAAATGGACACTCGCGCCGGCGATCCTGGCGTCACCGTCATCATATGCTGCATATACATGACCGCGACTACGAGCGACCAAAACATAGCACAGACAGGTGGCTATTGTTCTTCAGAAACGTCCGGTCTTAGATTCACTTTGCATCTTATGTCTTCCTCTTCGATTCTTGATTCTTAACCAAATACGGACATCATGATATCGGTGAGCTGTGAGCTCGGTCTGGATCAGGTCGCGTCTTAGCTAACGTGTATTTCTTATCTCCTAGGCATTCTTCATCTTCAACCAAAAAGGCGAGGTATGTCATGTCTCGAGACCGGTGCAAGTGCCGTAACGTTGGCGCTAACAGTCGTCTTTCAACTTGCTTCACAGGTCCTGATCTCAAGACTCTTCCGCCAGGATCTAAAGTGAGCTGAGAAATCAACCAGCGTGCGATCGACACAGGCTGATATACTGATCTGTAATCGTCCTCGTCGCGTCTTAATAGACGGTCAATATCAGATGTCTTTCGAATTCAAGTGATATCCAACCCCGATGTCAGATCACCCATCATCACCCTCGGTTCTACCTCTTTCTTCCATGTGAGAATAAACAATGTTTACGTGGTAGGAGTCACAAAGTGAGCCTAGAACCTAGAACCCCCCGACTCTCCACCGTTAGTCAGACTACCAGAAGTCGAGGATTTAGCTGACTGGACCATTTGTTCAGATGTAACGCCTCGGCCGCGCTAGTCTTTGAATTCTTATATCGGTTCATTACCATCTCCCGGAGCTATTTCAGCAAGCTTGACGAAGAGAGCGTCAAGAACAACTTTGTATTGATATATGAGCTATTGGACGGTACGTTAGCTGCTCGTTTTCCATCATCTCGACATCTCGGCTGACCGTATTTTGGATTCCTGTTCACAGAAATCATCGATTTCGGATTCCCTCAAAACTCTGAGATAGACACGCTCAAGATGTACATTACGACGGAGAGTATTAAATCTGAGATGGCAGTGGTGAGTCAGCTAGAGAAAGTACTGGCGATAATGGATCAGCTGAATATCTCGATATATGTTTTTTGGTTGTAGCGCGAGGACAGCTCGAAGATCACTATCCAAGCTACGGGTGCGACATCATGGAGACGGTCAGATGTCAAGTACAGGAAGAACGAGGCGTTTGTGGATGTTATTGAGACTGTCAACTTGCTCATGAGCAAAGAGGGTGAGTGGGCTTTGGCGGTCTGATAGCTCATTTCTGCATCAAGACCTGAACTGCGTGAAAATGCGATTTTGCTGACGCTGATTTATCGCCTTTGCGTATGCAGGTGCGGTATTGAGAGCGGACGTGGATGGACAGATCTTGATGAGAGCGTATCTGAGTGGAACGCCAGAATGTAAATTCGGCTTGAATGATAAATTGGTCTTACAAAAACGGTCAGTTCCCTCGTCGCAAGCCATCCGGAAGACCTGCACAGACAGCTGATGTATACACCCGAAATTTCAGCGGAGACCAAGTTGCCAAATCTGATGGTGCGGTTGAGCTGGACGATTGCCAATTCCATCAATGTGTAAGACTAGGAAAGTTCGACTCGGATCGATCAATCAGCTTTATTCCGCCCGATGGCGAGTTCGAGCTGATGCGGTGAGTCGTCTATAAACTCATCCTCGCGAAATCATCATTCCTTCTTTCGACTCCCCTCATGGACGACTGGACCATTGTCGTGGTGTGAATGTTGATCCCGAAGCTATACGTTCTCAGATACCGATCAACATCAAATATCAACTTACCCTTCCGACTGCAAACGCACGTTACCGAACCATCGAAATCAAAAGTGGAATATACCATCCACCTCAAAGCATCATTCGATCCAAAGTTGAACGCGAACAACGTTGTACTGCGCATCCCTACGCCTTTGAACACTACGGGTGTCCAGGCTAAAGTGGGCGTGGGGAAGGCGAAGTATGTTCCGGGCGATAACGTGATTGTGTGGAAGTGAGTCTTGCTTGACTTCTACGTGTGGGCTCAGCTGGCGCTTTTCTTCAAAGTCATGGTAGAACGGGACGAACCAGCTGAGTTGAGCTGAGCTGATCGCATGTACCCGTTATATCTCATCAGGATACCGCGACTACAAGGTGCTCAGGAGTGTACTCTCACTGCTGAGGCAGATCTGGCCGCAACGACACATAGACAAGCATGGTCTAGACCGCCTATCCAAGTGGACTTCTCTGGTGAGTCAAACATTGTTCATACTGCTGAGTCCTGCTGCGAGACCAGAAGTGATCCCCTGCATCGTCGTAAATCATACGCTGTATATAACGCCAGCTTGCATCACTGTGAACCGTGGAACTGACGTGCATCATCTCCTCACTTCAGTGGTCATGTTCACTGCCTCGGGATTACTGGTCCGATTCCTCAAAGTATTCGAGAAGAGCGGATACAACTCTGTTAAATGGGTACGGTATTTGTCGAAAGCCAACGGTTCATATCAGATAAGGGTGAGCAGCTGAACCATATGGTCGTAACCGAACGTGAGATAGATCTTCTAACAGCTGACTGGTGTATCCTTCCTCCATTTTCCAGTTCTGATCCGTGAGGTGGCAGGTAAGCAGTATGAGCTCGATAATCTAGACGGCGTGAGATGGCAGTCGTAGTAGATGACGAGAGGAGAGGGATCGGGTTATATTCTAGTAGAACGAGTAGCCGGAGGTCGGACAGTCTTTGTATTTTTTTTCTGAATGTGATTTGGTAGTTGATACGTGCTATGCTTATGGATACGACTTTGATATGAGATAGATTAGGCGGTCTAAAGCCTAAGTAAGGATGATTGATAAGCTGTGCAGTCGATGCTTAAAGGCTTCTCGCTCCTTCGTGTGTCATGCATATATGCTTATAGCAGTAGCACCTTATCACGTCCACAATATGGCTATAGGGTAGTGTGGAGGTCAGTGGTACAGTGGTACAGTGGTACAGTGGTGATTTCGGATCCGGTATCTTAGGCGATGTGATGATGCATGATCGAGGTAATAATAATAACCTTAGGCTCAAAGTCTCAAGTTCAACCAACCCATCTCAGCTCATCATACCATCTATTCACAATCAACCATACATAACCAACAGTACAACACAATACACTTCGAGGCACCTGACTGATTCAAGTAAGCCTCTCGATACCGTCGCATCAAAGAGAGAATCAAGTCGCATCGCATCACAGCTAGTGAACCTATAACGAAATCGAAATCGAAATCAAAACGAAAACAATCGAGAAGTCATGGCACCGCCGGCTAGTCGACCTGCTTGGGTCGTGAAAGACCTCGCATCTGTCTTGGGTCTAGGTGAGCCAAACAACGAACTAGATTTCGCTATGCTATGCTATGCTATGCTATGAGGTAGACTAGCTCGTCGTAGGTCGACAATGAGATTATGATCATGGCTGACGAGAGAGCACGACTTTATCCTTCAATCCCTCTACGATCGATCCGTCCTGTATCATCCTGTTGTTATGTTTTGTTCTGCATTTTCGTCGTCATTTCCGCTCCTCTGCTGGTACATACATACACTATGGGCACGGCTCCATCCCATTGATAGATGAAGAATCGATTAAGGAGATGATCATACCCGACTTGGAGAGTTATACACATGAAGCGAGGCTTACAATCCATCTTCAGGTGAGTTTAGTGGATCCGAAAAACCTATCACCGATTTCCAACCACTTTGCATCTCCCTTGCCTGAGTTCTTTCTAATTCTGCATACGGCATACGCTTGCTACAGCAAGGTCAGCGACGTATTATCACGCTCGATACAGTCTCCACTCATTTCTAGAGAACGGGGTTTGATCTATCTGCTGAAACATGCTCTACTGCATTATCGTACACTTGTATAGGACTTCCTCGGCTCATCGCCGCCAGCTAAATCATTTACGACCAATTACCTATCCCTCCGCTTTCCCTCACTGACCAACACCTCTTCCGTACCCACTCCCACCCCAGCATCGACGTCGACATCCTACGACTTGCTCAAGCCTAAGCCGAATGCAAACTCAAAAGCAGCTGGCAAATCACAACCTATCTCTCGAGGAGGTTCAGCCTCTGGCTCAGCACGCGGTACCGCGACCGCGACCGCGACACTGACATCGAACGACAGTATTCCCGATGCGCTGAACGCGGCGTTCGGACCTGGTGGGAAAGTGTATCAGAAGAACAGGGACGTCGATGTCTGTTGGGGACGACCTACTTCCACCGGACCACATTCAAGAGCTGGCGGCGGCGGCGGCGGTGGGTCCGCACCAGGTTCAGGCTCGCAAACGCCTTTGTCGTCGTCCCAATATCAACCAAAGCTGAGACAAGCAGGTGCTGTCAGCGTACAACTCCAAGAACCTAAACCAGTCCGAATAGACACTCTACATCCTTCCTCCGCTTTCTCACAGTACGGATCGTCAAACGGCCTCGGTACTGGCAGTGGTAGTGGTAGCAATAGTATCGGTGGGAGCCGGACGAATAGCTCGAAGGGGAAACAACGAGGAGGTGGCGAGGACAAGATTTGGGATACGCCGAAATCGCGTGAAGTTAAGAAATTAGAGGGTATGAAAGAGAAGCTTAGGATTGTCAAGGAAGGGGATGGCAAGGTCGATCTCAATGAAGGGGTGAAATGCTTCTGTCAGGGTGAGTATGGGCGTCAATCGAGCACCTGAGTTTTCATCGCATCTCGTACTACACTACGATATCGCACGGAAATGTGATTTTATACCTCAAAAAGGTTTAGTGCTGATTTAATAATCCTTCTCTATCGCCAGCCCGAGTGCATACCCTCTCCTCATACACCCCTCTGTGTCAATCATGCGGTCTAATAATCTGCTCTCTGCACCCAGCTCATCTTCCCTGCCCGTCGTGCGCACATCCAATATCGACCCCTGCCCAATTAGCAAGACTCATCCTTCGTTTAGAAGTGGAGATTGAGAATCAGTTGGCGAAAGAAGAACGTCAGCGCCAGGAAGCCGAGCGTGAGAGGCTGGCTCGACTGGCTGCTGAGGCGGGGGGAGGAGCGTTCCCTACCCTTAATGGAAGGACGCCAACTCCCAACTCGACCGCTTCTGCTTCTGCAGCAGCGGGTGCTGCCGCAGCTAGGAAGGTCATTTCCATCGGCGGAGGAGGTGCAGGGAAAGGAAAAGGTAAAGGGAAAAGTACAATCACGACAACGACCTACAAACCGTCTCCATCACCTTCGAACGGTAACGGCACTCCAGCATCCAAATCAAGGGCGAATACACCCCCTCCCAGCGATATAATGCCTAGACTGAGATACAACCCTATCAATCCTGAGAAAGTGGAAAAGGAAGTCCGAAAGTTGCTAAGCTGGAGAGAAGAGAACGATCGGCCGTTTGGCGATTTCCGTCTAGAAAAGGTCAATACAAACAAGAGCAACAACGAAGTGGGCTCTGCAGGAGGGTGGAAGTATAAAGAGATGGAGGTTGTTCATGTTCGTCATGAGGGGGAGGGCGATGGGAGAAGGAGGAGAGCTAAAGCTAGACGTGGAGAAGGGGGCAGGGAAGTCCCTGGTGCTGGTACTGCGTAAAGCGTAAAGCGTAAAGCGTAAAGCGTGAAGTATGAGGCGTAACTTATTGGCGCATCGCTTACCGGGGACGAGCGAGACAAGACGAAAGTGAGAGATGCTATAGGAGAGCGGGAGTGTATTTGCAGTTTAGATTCATGACCAATCATGAATGGCCAAGGGAGCCTAAACACAATCCATATACTGTATGTACATGATATGTTGCGATGATTTATCGCGACATTCATCATAAATATAACGGTATGACAGCTTGTACTTACATCGTAAATACCGTAGATGATGCATGCAATACCGATATTGGCGATGTGATTTGCAGTACCGTAAAAAAATGCAGCCGAACGAGGCCCTCAATCATGCTGCCTCAAGCGACACTAACACGCCGTCGTGATTTCTGACGGTAGTCGGTAACTAGCCATAATTCCGAAGTCAAACTGCATGCATCTAATCGGAGTGACTACAGTAGTTCGATCGCGTCTATATTGTTAATGCGTCTAGTCGCATGAGTGGGTGTACTGGATACCTGCGTTAAAGTACATCACAGTACCTCACAGTACCTCACAGTACTAGAATACTGTAGAAAGGCAAGACAAGCTTGCGGATCTCTCTCATGTTTCTACTGTATTTAGCCTCACCGCTCTCTAATCCTGTCATCTACTGTATACAATGCTCGTTAGGAGTCAGCGGCCTGTCTGCCTACTGACTGTGCAGAAATCGTACACTAGCCCCACGTCTGACCCCTACCATAAGCCACCGCATCGTGTTTCCGCCTCCTGCTGTCACTCCCATTCATCCTTCTTCTCCCATCCCTATTCATCATTTTCTCCGCCGACCTAGATTTGCTCCCATTGACTTCAACTTCGACCGATGGTGTATCTCCTTCAAGTCGACTCGACGAGGGTGGACTCGCGGGTCTACGTCCAGCTTCAAGAGGCGCTGAACACCTCTTTAACTCATAACATCTCTCCCTTGTTGCCTTCTCCAGTCGGGGCACTCTACCCCCATTGGAAATCAGGACACCGTCAAACATCTTTCGTAGATCTCGCGAAAGGTATGTTGATAATTGGGAGATGGCGTAAGTGATCTTCATATCATCTGGAATACTACGATACACAATGGAGGTTTGGTCAAAGTCAGCTCTATCGTGCGCCGTACGATAGCCCAAGCGAAACACGGAGCTCAATCTTAGATGTGCACCACCGAGATGGTACAGAGACTTCCAGTCAGATTAAAAGGAGAATGACACAATATAGCAGCCAGCTCCTGATCTCCTCCGGTGCTTGCGCTTCAGTGAGAAGGAGATGAGCCCACTCACAATGGTCCTATATCAGAAGACATGGCCTTTTCAACAGCCTCTTCCAGCTGAGTGTAATTTTGAGCGTAGTATTTGTAGACGTATGGCTCGCCTAGAGCGACTGCCGGACCATGTTGGGAGAAGCTACGATCAGGCGTACAGAGTACAGAGTACAAGGACAAGGATCAGCCTCCTACTCCCAACTCGGTTGACCTGTCTCAGAGCTCAAAGCTCGAAAGCTCCGGGATCATGTCAGACACAAGGCGTACGTTATTATTGAGCTGGAGGAGTGGAAGGATCGGTTATATACATATATAAGTGGATGATCAGTGTAGACTGGTAGTCGGGTACATTGGGCCATCGCTACAATTGGTGCTCACCCTCCATACAAGTGCCATCCGTCCATTCTGTGGTCTTCCATGAATATTGGCAGCACGACAGGAGTTCCTTGGCATCTACAGGGAGACGTGTCAGTCGATCATCGAACCCGCCATGTCTCTTTTTAAATCTTACAGCAAAGGCAGCACACGCCTCAAAGGCCTTGATCAAGCCGCACGGGTTTGGACATGTTTTGGGAGGCTGTGGTATCACCATCACTCACAGGGCAGTATAAACGCTCGGGCTAATAGGCGGCGCTCCCATTCCTACGAGTGCTCTCACATTGCCTACCAGTGCAGTGTACTGCTGTTTGGTCTGATATCCCATAGTTTCCAAGCCGTCAGGTAGGGGATTACCTTCTTCCTCTTTGGCGGTGCAGAGGAGATCGTATGAGGGGTTCTGAGAAAGGTTGGTCCAGAATGTTGATGGGGGGAAGTAAGGGTTTTTGTAGTGGAAGTAGGCTGAATCACGGGTTCGAAATATGAAGATGCACAATGCTGCCATTAGCAACGAATTGTGCATGCTTGCAGCAATTTTCAAGGGGAAAGGAATATTTTAACTTACACGATTTCTTGGCGAAAAGCAACGCCGCATTCTTCCTCTCTTCGTGCGGTATCAGAGGCGATTTCAGGCATTCTTCTTCGATCGAGTATGGCAGGTGATAATGACCGCCAGGTAACGGCCATGGTCTGCATTTTGCAACAGTCCCCGTCTTCTGATCAGCTTGTAGAGTCTCAAATGTCGCTTGTAGTGGGTCACTCCTCTCTACGAGGTTCCGAAGAGGATTTGAGGCTGGATACGGGGTGCCACTCACGTCGCGATCCATTCTTGGCCGAGAGGATGATAACTCCAATCTCCATGGGCAGTATGATTCCACCAGTAGTTGACATTGGCAATTTCCAGCGGTCTTGATCCCCACTACAAAACGTTATCATGAAGATTCGTGTCGTTAGAGGTCAGCGGAATTTCGACTTCCCTGTTCCGGCTCGAGTAGCATGGTACATACATAGTTGGGAAGCACTCACATAGTCAACGATATTGAGCGCCCAAATGGGTATCACGCCCCTTTCTTCATCCGGTACGCCGACGGACAAGTCTTCTGCACCTTCGGGCGGCATGTAATGCTCTTTAGCCACACATCGTGGGTCGGTTACACATGTCACGGTGTCGAGATCGTTGTTCCAGAGCAGGTGGCTGAGTGATCTCATCTAGTCAGCCGTAATACGTACAGAGAATCTCAATGTACGAAGCCAGTCGTGCTGCTTGTATGGACTCACTACACGTCTGGCATCATCTCTGCCACGGTGACCCAATTGACATATGGACCGACGGCCAGGTAATAATACCCAAGCTGTTTCAGCTGCTTGACCTGATCACAAACACCATATCGATAGAGGTAGCGTCAGCATGAAATGCTTTTATTTTCCAATCATGGCACAATATTTGGTAAGTGTGAAGCCGGACCAAGTCGAGGTGCAATCGAAACATCGCTTGACATTCACCACAGAGCTTTGCCAGATGACTTCGCCCGTCGTGGACCCCGTAACAGTCTCGGCAGTGTACCACCATCCGCTAATGATCAACGGCTTTTCGGGGCATGGGGTGAATTCTGGGTTCGTGACTTCTAAGAAACAGCGTGTCAAATTTCGTAGGGTCTGGAGGTTATGGTCTCTTGTGAACCACCAACGATCGCTAAGTGCACGCAAGTGCACGAATCAACAACAATCCATCAAAAGCCCCGTCAGCCCAGCCGATACCACATTCCTTTGTACGTCGAGTGCAGATTTCCTCGCCTCGCGTGAAAGCATAGTCTTGTTTACGCCAATTAGTCAATTGCGAATTCTACTCACTGCTTGCCCAGCTCTTCTCGCGCTAATACCCTCATAGTCTGCCTATACTGCTTAGCCTTCAGACACTCCTCGGGATCCAGCAACTCGTCTTCCTCCGGATTCCAACCTCTACATTCCTTCTTCTCCTTGACATACCCTCCATCCTCCAACTCCAACCACCCTTTCACCGTCGAAGCCCAACCATCATCTTCAAGCTCTACCTCGTCGAAAAGGTTGACAGCTTGATCATGACCCCAATCTTTGATCTTGCTCAAGTGTTCTGCCGATTCTGATCGTACACTTGGGTGCAAGAGACCTAAGACGAAGAGGATGAAGAAGAATAGGATGATGTAGATAATCAGTGTTCGGCGTTGGGACAGGTTTCGGGCTATGGGGGATAGTATGGTCGATAGTTTCATCGCTGTTGGTTTAGCGATTTACTATTGTGGGTTTTGACAAGGGATACTAGTAGAGTAGTAGGTTGGATGTTGACGGGGGGATGCCAGCGAGCCGTGACACCGTATAAGAGGTGACCTTGGCTGCTATTGTAAACAAGTTCAATCAATCAATCAAAGAGTGGCGTGTTGAAGGAGCTGCAACTGCGATTTTCATGTGAATATTTGTCGTTCTACGTGATGTCAATTTCAGTACTAGTACTAGTACACGATGGAATGAAAGGAGAGTCGAACATCAAATGATGGGGATCTTTGCAAAGAGAAGGAATGAAAACGGACAGAGATTGAAAAGATTTCATAGGTCCGGCTGATGGCTGATAACTGATGGCTACCGTGAGCATCAGCATGATTGTGAGTATCGATCGTATCGATAGCATCGCAGATCAATCAGTAAGCGTGTGTGGGTGAGCGAAAGAGAATCAACAAAGGAAGTCAAAAATCATATCACAATCAGCTAGCCCGCTGGCATTTGACCATCCATATATCAATTGTCCTTTCGCTGTTTCATCTGTGTAAAAGCAGATCAGAGATCAGATCCCTGTTCCCTATTGATGATGGACAACCCTAGCTACCGCAATAACTTTGTATTCGGGGGGCTATGCATTTGGTCAAAGGACGCGTTTTATGTGTGGGTGGTTGCGTTGTATTCGGTTCGGTCTTTGTCACCGCAGAAAGTGAGAGATCAATGCGCTTTAACACATCTTAGAGGGAAGTTAATGACTCTTCATACACGGATACACAGCCAAAAGCACACACCCACAAGGAGTCAGATGAATGACTTAAGCACATGTCCCTCTTCATGACTTCATTTAAAGTAGAACGCAGAGTGAGCTAGACGGTGCACGGACAGCGAGATTTGGAGATTTGGGGTGGTCTAGTTCGGTTGCGACCATTTGCTGATCGCACACGTACCATCCTCCCTTCACAATCATCATTTCCATTGCCATCAATCACTTATTTCCCCTTACTTTGCCCGGAACGGTCCTTCAGCCTGGCACGCACAGTGACTCCTTTTTCATCGTGTCCTTCGGCCTCTCCATGCCCGCCGTCTGCGGTACTCAAAGCACCTTTATCGTCGGACCACACTGTGGACAGGGGATTGAAAGATGTGGAGGTTGTGAGTATAGTTGTCCGGCAGGACAGAAGAAGGGTTAAAGATAGACGGATTTCTGGAAAGTCCGCGCATACTTCACTCGAGTAAGTTACCAGGAGGAGAGGAGGCAGTTAGGGTAGTCAAACCTGAAACGCGCTTTGATATCACTTCGCTGAACTAAGCTTAAACTGAAAGATCAGGCTCAGGCCCCCTAGTATGAAAGGTTAACGATATATCAGGCTCAATGCTAGAGGCGCTGCAAGTCCCGCACCGGACAAGATCCGCCCGACCGACCGACCATTCGCTCGGGGATTTTCACTCTACTCTATGCAACTTGCTACTTGCTATTCGGATAAACTATTCTACTAAATGTCGGCTTGGTGCGATAAATGTAAGAGGCCATCCTATTTTGACGCGCGAGCTGGTTAAAGGTAATAAAAAAAACAGGTACTTTTGAGGTCAATCTCAGCTCATTTGATCTGATTTCATTGCTTTATCTCTTCACATTCTCACACGCATATCATGTGTACATAGATAGCTTTTCCGGATTTATCATCGTTGTGTATATAGTCATTGATCTTGTCTTGGCCGATCTATACTCTGCACTTCGGGTGTATACACTTTCCCAAAGACCAGTATTTTGTTCAATTCGCCGATATGGCAGTCTCCGACCAAAGCGGAGCTCGATCCGACTCCAACTCCGACTCGATCCCTCGGCCTACCGAAGCTTTAGCAGCGGGTATATCGACCATCCCACCTACATCAAACACTAACAACCTGCTTTCTGAGCCAGATATCACCACGACTCATAATGGAATGACAAGTGCCGCAGTACCACAAACGACTGTTACGCCGGGGTCGGGGTCGGGTCCGCGCGAGAAGCGATCATCTGATATCTCACGAAAATACTCCATCGACCGAGACCGAACAGCGGCTGACGCTGCTCAACCGGAACATGGACATCAACTCGATCGAGCTCAGTCGACTGTGCCGATAGATGAGGATGATTTACCTCCACTCGCTGCACCACCATTGACGCAGACGAGGCTATTCCTCGTCGCTGCCGTTGTGACATTCACGATGTGTATGTCTGCTGCGGGTAGTCAGGCGTTGAATATCGCTCTGCCGACTATTCAAAAGGATTTGCAGATGATTGAGTCGGATCTACAGTGGATCGCATCGGCTTATTCGCTCACAAACGGATGGTGAGTTTCCTCCCCCTTCATTCTCTTTGTTGTCCTGGTCTGCGTACATTGCGGGAAGAAGCTGACAGGTCATTATAACATGTTTGTTGCATTCTCACAGTTTCCTGTTGTTGTCCGGAAGACTGGCGGATGTGCACGGAAGAAAGCTGGTATTCATCACCGGTGTGTTCTGGTATGCCCTTTGGACATTGATAGGAGGTTTCATGAAGAATGGTGCGGGCCTTGTGGTAGCTCGGGCGTTAGCAGGTTGCGGTGCAGCCATGAGGTCAGTCATCCACCCTCATCTCATCATCATGTTTATCCATCCCTGGTATGCGGCAAATTCGCATGGGGCTTATCGTGTGTGGTATATATAGTACGCCTAGTGCGGTGGGCATCATCGCAGGCAACTTTACCGGTAAAGCCAGGTCAACGGCTTTCGCGTGTTTCTCGGCCGGTGCACCTGTTGGCGGTGCACTCGGTCTAATTGTTGGAGGACTGTTCGTTTCCTATGTCAAGTGAGTAACTCGCTATACCATACCGTCTGACCAGCTTGGACCGAGCTATGATCTTGATCTCCACGGCCGTCAATGAGGCTGATGTCAAAATGTCCATCCATCTCGGCAGCAACACGTGGCGAGGCGCACTTTTCATGTTGGCCGGTCTGGCGTTCGCCATTATGATGGTAGCATACTTCATCATCCCATCCGACTTTGCTCACTCCGAGGACAAACGGGTCGACTGGCTTGGTGCTGCGCTTGTGACCGTCGGCTTAATCTTACTGCAATTCGTAATCAGTGCTGGCGAAACCGCGCCCCAAGGATGGAAGACGGGCTGTGAGTGTTCATTCACCTTTTTGATACGTATGTCTGTTACAGCCATCATGCAATCTCAGCTGATTGGTGCATAATTTCACCTTACAGATATCATCGCTTTACTCATCATCGGCTTCCTTTTGATCGTCGGGTTCTTCTTCTGGGAGAAGTATGTGATCGACAAAACGACCCGACCTCCTCTCATGCGATTGCAACTCTGGACACGAGCAAAAGGTCGACTCGCTGCTGTCTACTTTATCGGTTTTGTAGCCTGGATGGGCTTTGTCGTAAGTCCACTCCGTCTAGTACACACCTTGCTTTTCCGTGACTGACACTGGGCCTTTTGTTAGTCCCTTTTCTATCATGCGACTCTGTTCTATCAGCAAGTGCAAGGTACTGGTCCAATTGGCGCCATGCTTCGGTTCTTGCCCACATCCGTGTCAGGTGTATTGTGCAATGTAATCGTAGCTTTCTTGGTCAGCAAGGTGCCCACACAGTGGCTTGTCTGCGTTGGTCTAGTAGCAACAGGGTGAGTGAGCTGGTTCAAAGAAATATAGGTCAAGACTAGCATCAGCTGACTAGAACATGGTGACTTTTGCAGCCTTGGAAATGTGTGTTTCGCCATTTCTTTCAAGGATACCAATTATTGGCGATTGCCTTTCAACGGGATGTGGCTCTCGGTCATGGGAGCGGACTTGTGAGTACATACAATCAACTTTATAACGCGCGGCAAAGCTATCAGTTCGCTGGAACACAAGCTGATCTGATGTGGCCTGTTTCGTATGGTTTACTTTGTTTGATAGCTTGATGGCTACCGGTCTCATTTTCGTGGCTGCCCTCTCACTACCTGACGAACACAGCGTCGCCGGAGCCTTGTTCCAGACGCTGATCCAACTTGGCGGTTCATTCGGCTTAGCAGTAACATCTGTATTATCAAATTCTCAACAGCAAAAAGCGCTCGAACAAGGTCTTCAAGCGATTGATGCTATGATCAAGGGATTACATGCTGCCTTCTGGCTGGGAGCAGGCACGAGCTTCTTGGCGCTTCTGATCGCTTTGATTGCTCTAAGGGGAATGGGGACGATTGGTAAAGGTGTGAAGAAAGCGGAACCTTCTTCTTCGGTTGTTGAGAAGAAACAAGGAAAGGAAGCGGTGCCTAATAAGGTATAGATTACGGTATGATAATGTAGGTTGATGACAATCTCGGTTGGCTATATATATATTTTTCGTAGTAAGGTCTTATAATACTGCTCTTTCAGTCTGCGTGTAGTCTTCATCTCAATGAAGATGTGACATTATTGTATGTCAGGCACATACAAGTCTGCGAGTGTGATTCGGGAAGGGATCAACACCTTTGCTCTCGAGGTAACGAAGGGGAATTGCAGGCAGCCAAGCCGAGCCGTGTGTGTATGCTTTGGCGGGAGATCTGCGGCTATACGATCTCTACCACCCCAGCCGCGAGAACCTCGTGTAACTATACTCGAGTAATGCAAATATAATAGCAAGTGACGCTACACTCAAGCTTGGCGCATAGCAAAAATAGCCGACATACAGCAACACCGGAGATGAGCGATGCACACAGAGTACATGCGGCCAGCGCGATAGGCGAGCTAAGCGATTCGATTCGATCACGTTGACTATGCTACGGTTAAACGAGGTATATGAGACTCATAGCTACATGAACCGCCGTAGAGTAAGTAGATCTGGGTGGGCCGCGACATACACTGTACGTTTTGGTGCTACATCCGAGTCGTCGAGTCGTAAGAAGAGCGGAGCGGAACCCAGACCATCCAGACCTAGACCTAAACTCCCTCAGCTCGAATGCGTTTTGTTTGTATATATAAATACATGTACGTTACAAGTACGCCATGTCATTTTCTTTCTCGGGTGATTTGCTTGCGTTCCCCCCTCGATCTCACGGATCAGACAGAAAATTGTATATCGCTTAATCTCCTTTGCAATATCAATCGACTGAACGCCACGCCTGTTTAACATCTTGCTCCCCGCTAGTCGCTTCAGACCTTCTCGAGCACTCACTCGATAAACTCAGTTCAACGTTCAATTGCCTTAACAGAGCTAGAGAACGAACGGGTAGATCGGGGACATAAAGGAGGCCGGCTGCCTGTTAAGGTGGTTCGTAGTTGGTGGTTCGTAGCGAGTCATCAATATCCGTGGGACCGTGGGCAGAGCAGCACAAGGGAGCCCGGACGTAATCATACACACACGGCAAGAACGTCAAAGTCAAGACGCGGACAGTTAGTCGAAGGCATACGGCAATCATTACCATTACCATAACCATCTCGTCGGCAGCATGTCTATAGGACCTCTCGATCACTACCAGGAGGGGTTGACTTCCGTCGAGTCTGGCGACAATCAAGATCGGACGTCGGCGGTCCTCAGCGGCGGTCCTTTCCAAGGCCCACTGGCACGGGCGCCTGAGACGAAAGATACTCGTGACAATGAGGTTGGAAAATACAATCGCGATGACGGCGACGGCGAAGAGGGAGAGACCATTTCCGCTCATTCCGACCCGATCCCCTATCCAGCCCCGGCTGCAGCCCATGGCCATACCAACCCTCCTCTGTCTCCTACGCAGCCACAGCCACTTAGGCCGACTTCGACTCCGACACTGACCCCAACTCTATCAACAGCGCGCCAAATTACACTCGCAATCACACTCACATTCGCAATGCTAATGTCCGTATCAGGTATGCAAGCCCTAAACATCGGTTTACCCACCATTCAACGAGACCTGCACATGCAAGATACAGATCTCCAATGGATCGTATCGGCCTATTCTTTGACAAATGGATGTCTGTTACTGCTGAGCGGGAGAATAGCAGATATACACGGGAGGAAGAAGGTTCTGTTGGCTGGTATGGGATGGTGGGCTCTGTGGTCGCTTATTGGGGGTTTTATGCAGAATGGAGCGGGCTTGGTGACTTGTAGGGCTATGGCAGGATGTGGAGCGGCGATGAGGTGAGTAGATGTGTATTGTGTATCGATCATCTCATTTTGCTTCTGCTTTTTGCCATAGCGCATGTACTGTACAGTAGCCTCTCTTGTCATTGACTCAACAACAAATCGGCCAGAATGGACCAATTGAGTACTGATGTTATTCTGGCACATACGCAACTCAGCATACCTAGCGCAACGGGAATCATCGCCCACAATTATACCGGCAAAGCAAGATCAAATGCCTATGCTCTGTTCTCTGCTGGTGCCCCGCTCGGAGGTGCTTTGGGTCTGATCATAGGAGGTCTATTCGTGGCTTACGTCAAGTGAGTTCTTCCGGTATCATGTGTGATCAGGACCATGTGAAAGCTTGAAATCTACAGTGCCATTACAGCCGATATAACACGGGACAAACGAGCTAATGGCACTGGTATTACAGATACTCTTGGCGGAGCGCTCTTTTCTTCTTAGCAGGCTTAGGTGCCCTGACATTGATTGCGATCTACTTCTTCGTTCCTCCCGACGTGGAACATACGGATGATCGAAGGGTGGATTGGATTGGAGCAGGACTGGTCACTATCGGTTTGGTGTTACTGCAATTCGCTATTAGCGATGGACAAATCGCGCCTCAGGGGTGGAAGACAAGCTGTGAGTGTGGAATCCTAGATTTGCAGATATGCTTGCATCAAGACTGCAAGGTCGGCCCGGAGGTATTTGTACTCTAAGGTAGCGCGCGCGAGGATCATTGCTGACCCTTTCGAATGTGACATTGATTATCAGACATCATCGCGCTGTTGATCATGGGCCCATTGATGATCATAGCCTTCTTCTTCTGGGAGAAACACGTCATTGACAAGACTACTCGACCGCCGCTCATGAGGCTACAACTTTGGACTAGGGCAAGAGGAAGGCTGGCCGCTGTGTATCTTGTAGGGTTCTTATCCTGGATGGGCTTCCATGTGAGTGTCACCGTTATCAACGTCGTATCCAGCAATACTCTTCATATTCTTTTTCAAGCACAATCGTGTCATATTCGGGGAATCGTGTGGCACAGACGTGAGAAGCCATACACTGAACAGCCTTACACTCATAGTCCTTATTCTACCATGCGACCCTCTTCTTCCAAGATATCCAGCACACCGGACCCGTAGGCGCAATGCTACGCTTCCTGCCCACCGAAATTTGGGGGATCATCTGTAATGTTATAGTCGCTCTTATCATACACCGGGTATCGACCGTATGGCTTCTCGGTACAGGCCTGTTGGCAACCGGGTGAGCACAGTCTGTTCCCATCTCTGTATCTCAGCAATCCCGCGCACAAGTGTCGTATGGCTGTTCGGACCATTGCCTAGCCTATACCTATCCGATTGACACTCTGAACCCGTTTGCAGCTTGGCGAATGTGTGCTTGGCTCTATCAGAGCAGAATACGAATTACTGGGTCAAGCCGTTCCACGCGATGTGGCTATCAGTCATGGGTGCCGACTTGTAAGTTGTCTCAAACGTAATGCCTCGAAGCGCTATGAGAGATCGTACCATTTCCCTCTATGCGAGAACCTGCAATTTGCCCGGTGTGCAGTGGTGCTGACAAGAGGTACTGTACACATGTGTTTTCTTGTGTATGCGCGTGTATTCACTCGTATCGGTCAGCTTCTTCGCGCCAGCCATAATATTCGTAGCATACCTCTCACTACCCGATGAACAATCTGTCGCCGGCGCACTATTACAAACTATCATCCAATTAGGCGGTTCATTCGGCATCTCAATCACTTCAGTCTTAGCAGACATCCAACAGAACAAGTACCTAGCTAGAGGGTACGGGGCTGAGGAGAGTAAGTTGGAAGGATTGAAAGCTGCGTTCTGGCTTGGATCGGCCACTTGTTTCGCTGGGGTGATAGTGGCTGTGCTGGCTTTGCATGGATTGGGCAGGGTCGCGAAAGTAGACAAAGGTGAAGAGAGCTCAGAGGGAACTGAGGAACAAAGGGGATCCCAGGGTGTTATCGGTACCGTGAAGGTGGAAGAAAGTGGACGGGGGGAGAAAGCTGGCCACGGCCATTAGTGGAGGGCAGAATGTGCGTGCTGCACTGGTGTCGTAAGGAGCGGTTCTATCGTTTGACGTGCTATGTGCAGTATATCATGCCGAGGCTTGCCCGATCCCTTTTGATCGCTACGCAAAGGCTCTGGAACAAGGGGAATGCATGAACGTCACCTTTAGATATCTGCTATCTACACTGATGCTTTGACAAGGGATCACGCCATACGACGGACTGTCCGGTCCTCCTACTCCTCGCCTCATAAGGTGCCAACATATGATTGTAGTCCTTAAGGTACACCCTCCCCCCCCCCCCCATGCCACCTACTGTGTCCCTCATGATCGGGCCATCCGCTCATTGGCTCACTTTGTAGGTCCAAGTGGCAAGTCTCCTGGTACAGGTCGAGGGATGGAAGGGATCGTGGGCTCTGCGAAGCCAGGGTCGTTGTCATCGGTGAAGGCGTTCATGCTGTAGAGTATGCTGTTTGTACTCGTACGAGTACTGATTCGTCTGTGAGGTGAGTATAGGATGTGGAGGGAAGATGAAGACGATTGATTTGTGGAGCAGCTCCCAAATGATATCGAGGGGGGGCTCCGCTGGCTGCGATATCGATATCGGACTGCGAGTGTATCAGGTCCGAAGTGGTCTCGTGAGTATTGAGTATTGAGTACGGTGCGAGTACTGTGCTTTTGCGTTGTGAGTGTGGGTGGTGTCGGCTCTGATGGTGGATGAATAAGTTTGGATTGGATTGGGGATGGGGGATGATTGAACAAAGGATTGGGGATGGGGGATGATTGAACAAACGAAGATTGTTGAAAGCGTTGGGGTAGTGGTCTTGTACTGTATACACCTCGTACTCATCAGTCTGTCTATCAAACAAAGACCTACAGTAGTGGCAACGATACGATCGATTCATCGCAGTTCGTACCACAGCATAGCACAACCGCACAGGCTACAAAGGCTTCAAATTCATTCATATTCATATCAGTGCACTGATACGAGGATTCAAAAGAGCCAAAAGCCAAGACTACAAAGGTTCTTGTGACGATGACGGAATGTAAAGGACAACGACGAAAAGGAAAAGGAAGCAAGCGTGTCGAGGCGGCGTCGACAAAGGTGAATCAGGTCAGTCCCGTCCACCAGACTCGTGTGGATGCCACCAGTCTCCCATTTCCCTCAAGCAAAAGCAAGTTAACCCTCGCCGACACTACAGCTTTGTGCTAGACCCCACCCTTTTCTACTTCCCCCCTTCCTCACCCTTAGAACCACCACATCCCAGCCTGACCTCTGATTTCGGCGGAGAATGCTCTTGTCATCTGTCTCTTCTTTTCTAGAAATTAAGCAAGAGTTCATGTGCGCACGGGCCGCCTGACTTTCATCGTCGGCCATAGAACACATAAAGTACCGCATCCCGTCCGCTCTGCGCAGTTTAACATGTGTATCGCTCGGTTAGTACCAGGGTGGGGGACCACCTGGGAATCCCAGGTGCTGACGTTTTTATTTTTCTGCTTGGCGATGTCATCTTTCTTTGCCGATGCATTCATTCTATCTTTTGCATTCGTGCAAACAACGGATGGCGATTAAGGGGATGGAGATAAGATAAAGGACTCTCTGTGTTGTGAAAAGTTCCGATCAAAAGTTGGTTGATTGTGTGTGTGTTTCAAATGTCTTGATGGTACCTGTTTTATTAGGTAACTGACCGCACATTTCCGCCGGTATGTGTTCAGATTGCGATCGAAAGCGATATTGTACATGCACAGCCCGACTGGTTCAACTTGAGTGGTACAAAATCCAGAGTCTACCTGAGAGGTGCGAGGTGCGAAAGACACATTGAGGAGGGGAGGGGACAGTGGGGAGACAGATTGATGAAAATCGGTCGAGATCAATCTCATGAAAAAAAAAAGAAGAAAAAACCCATCCTCATCTATAATTTCGGTGGACACTATAAATATATTACTAAGCTACAACAGAACAGAACAGCGGATCCCATACCACAGATGCCCGCCATAATAATTTGTCATCCTCTCGCCCTTTTGTTTTCTTTTACATCTTCATATCAAGCCTTTTTTGACCGCTCCAGACTCAGCTCCGCCATCGGACAGGCTGGCTGCCTTCGTATGATCACGAGATGCCATAGCCCCTCTTGAGCAGCGTCGACAAGTCAATTTCAGGTGGCGGAAATAGTTCCCTTCCTGGACCGGGATCTCTGCCGTTGCCATTGGCGAGAGGGACTCCACCACTGGTGCCAGGAGCGTCCTGCATACCTCCCTCACCGTTGCCGCTCGTCTCGGGATTACCATTGCTCAAGCTATTGTGGTGACTCCGGTGAGCACTGTTGTTGCTGATATCGTTGTTTGCCGATGTATCGATTGGTGATCGAGCTTCGGGTCGCGCGAGTTCTTCATCTGTAAAGCTCGAAAAGAACGTGTAATGCCCGTCGGGCCTCACAAACTTCGTTGCGTCAATTCGAGCTTCCATCTCGGGGCTGAGGTATTGATAAGACAGCCTTGGAGTAGGTTGACTGGGCATATTGGCGTTCGCGTTGGCATTCGTATTCGCATTCGCTTTCGAGGACGATCCAGAGCCATTTAGAGGCGCAGAGGTGGTTTGGTTCCCTCCAAAGGCCGTGGTCAAGCCGAATCCACCCGCTATTTGAAGAGGGTTATGGATGGCGTCAGGTCCATACTTCGCACCGATCTTATCGGACGAAGGATGATGATTTGTCATACCATTGTTAATGGCATTGCCATTGCCATTGCCATTGTTCGATCCAGTCGATCCAAAGGAATCTGCAGCGGCCCCATACAAATATGGCCGAGTGGCGGTATCCCAGCATGGATTGTTGCTTTGCGTCTGGCCGGGGCCGGCGTAGTTCGCTAAGTTAGGGCCTGATCCATTACCGGCTTCACTGTTCATCGAGGCATTGCTGTCGGTGCTGTCTTGATGTACTGGTCCTCGCGGTTGATGACTCTCCCATGTTGACCCACTTCGATTCGCTCTTCCTCCATCTGGCGATCTTGAGTCATTTGGGGAATTGCCGTCGAGGTGATTACTGACGCTCGTACTCGTACTAGCCGATGCGAGGTTGCCTCGACTGCCGCCGCCAGCGCTAGCCATGCTCTCGGGAGTCGAGCCGAACGGCGATGCGCCGGTAGATGCCGGATGGGTTTGTGGCGCGATACGCCAGAATCCTCGCTTAACGTTGAGGGCGTTCAAGATACAGATACCGAGATCAGAGGTAGGGGTAAGCTCGGGACTACAGGATTAATGTCAGCGGGCAAGACCTTGTGCGGCTATGATCAGAGCTTGACTTACGCTCCGGGTCGAGGGTGCTCTGGATAATGTACCATGAGTTTCTCGTAAGAGGGGTTTGAAACTCGGTCCATAAAGTACTCGATGAGCTGGGCGTGATGATGCCCGATTTTGAATCGAAGACCAAATTGAGCCAGGGCCATTCTGCGAAAGATACCGTCAGTGTGCTGTATGATATAGTGGTCAGGGGGCGTGAACTCACCGAATCATCTCACAGTCCGTTCGGTGAGTCTGTGCCGCTGCCAAATCGCCAATATTGAGGGCATGTCGAAGGAAAAGCAAGGATGTCCTGGCGGAAGTTACCAGGCAGCTATATATACCGGCCCTTAAGCGTCAGCAACCGTATCCACACGGTAATTGAAATAGTCGATATCACCCACATCGAGGCTGAGGAGTGCATGGCGGAGGTAAAGTTCCTCTGTGCCGACTGAGCACCGCCGTCGCTGACAACACTGGCTAGCTGTTGCACAATCGACACAATCGCCTGAGTGGACGAGAGGATTCGCCGTGTGGATGGGTCATCCGCATCGGTGATGTCGGCGAACGGCTCGTACAGGCAGATGACGGCGGCATGAGGCAGCATGCGAGCAGCCTGTGCATCCTACTGTTAGCACAGGTATGAGCTGACAGTAACGAAGAGATGCTTACGATCAAGTCGATGTCAAATGACCTCTTCGGCGTGAGCTTCGTGACATCCCTCATGGTAGGCGGGAAGCTCATTCTAGACGGATGGTTAGCGATTTGCAACGATCGCAGAGGACGAGTGTTGCTCACTGGAAACAAGAGATAGCATTGGCTAGTTCTCTGAACTCTGGCTTGTTCATTCCCTCATGGTCATCATTTTCACGCAAATGACGGTTCTTCCACTTTCGGGCAAATCGATTTACTCGGTTCATCAAAATGGTCGCTGAGAATCGACGATCCTTATTAGCTGCAATCCGCTGACCACTTTTCAGTGTCGCTCACCTTTGAGAGTCATAACGAAAGAGTCGTTGACGGGGTGCCTAAGCAATCTTGTTAGTGATGTCTCTACACAAGCCTTGAGTCCAGTACCTACTTGACCCAAAGATCCGGTGATTCGAGATCTTGCGGATTAGGATCCATAGTTTCCTGCGCCGGCAAGGTCAGTCTACCCGACCACTGATGGTTCGAATAGCACTCACGATTCCCTCCTCAAACTCTTTCGCCGACACCGGTAGAGGTACGGTCTGTAAGCGTGTCAGCTTGACCTAATCACAAGGTACATTGTACAACTTACGAGCTCGTCGATGGACATGGATGTTCCCCATCCAGAGGCGGCGCTTGCAATCTACAGAGGATCGTCAGCAATTATAACGGGATTGTAGGAGGGGGAGAGCATACCGTATCGTGGTAGAAAGCCATCCAGACCGCCGCTCGACGCTCCTCTCGCTCAAGGGCATCTGCAGCGGGCGGAAGCATCACTGATTTGAGAGAGAGTTCGGCGCTTCGAACGTTCAAACCGAGCGGCAGAATCATCCGCGCGACAAGTCCGCCGTATGCCCAACATTCCAGCATTCGAGTGTCATCGATGAAGACTCGACACAAAATGATCATAGCTCTGACAACATCGAACAACCTGTTTCCAGTGTTGAGCCCGTCCTGGACAGCATCCTTTGCAAACGCAGCTTGCTTCTGTCCAAACGAGTACGCTGTCTTCTGGCCTTTCGTGTCAATCCCAGGTGGCAGATACATGCCAGCCGTATTGTGCTCTTGCCATTGCCATTGCTTCACCCGAGTGGATTTCTCATATACCTCAGGAGGACACCAGGCGGCAGCAGCGGCGCAGATGGCATGGATCAAAGCTGGATGTGGGAAGTTTGAGTGGGTGGGCGGTAAGGCCATTCGAGCGAGGAAGCGAGGTCGATGAAGGAGGCGCGATAGGTTAGGAATAGCGTTGAAGAATGCCTCGATGCTGATCACGCGCATACAAAATCAGGCAAGCATTCCGAGGCACGCTGTGGGGAGACCACTTACAGATCGTTGACAACATTCGGTTCGGGCAGGTTCATTGGCCAACCAGGCCAGAACAAGTCCATTAAGAGTTGCTGCTGCATTGCCGCATCCAGACCAGCCTGCAAGCCATCAAGGTTGATGTCCGTGTCCATACCTGATCCGTCCTGACCTGGCATTGGATCCAGATCAGGACCGGTGAAGCTCGACATGCTGGCTTGCAAAACGGTTTCGATGGTTTCGACAGCTCGCCAGGGTCCATCTGTCTTCGTGCTGGGCTGCAGTCCATCGGGACCTATTTGGATTGGAGGCCATTGGGACCCGAGACTGTGCTGGGAGGGATCCATTGGTCCACTGGGACCAGGCGAAAAGTTGAAGATACCGTTGGGTGATAGCATGCTCGGAGCGGAGTTACTATCACTCTCTGTGATACCTGATGAATTGGGGTTTTGTAGGCTTGATCTTCTCGAATCTTCAGAGGTGATTCCCGGTGATATGTCGGCGTCAAATGTATTTCTTGATGCTTGTTGTTGGGCGTTGTTAAACATGAACATGGGTTTAAATCCTTGGACATTATCCGTCTGAAGTTGGTCTAGTGGGCCTCCGCCCCATACGGGCCCGGTATCGGCAGAAGCGTCCTGCGCTTGCTTGCTCGCTGCTGAAGACAACATTTCGAGGAACGCTGTCGGCGAGGGAGCAGCGGCTGATGGCTCTTGAAATGGTTGCGATACGCCTGACCATGATCGATTCGGCTGAGTATTTATGGACGATTGGGTGGTGTCCTCCGCGGGAGGTTGTAGCTGATTTGTCAGTTGCGCCTGCAGTTCCTCTGCAATGACAATGTCAGTATGGCCGTGCTGGTGCGGATGATAAGGATCTGCACGTACCAATCTTCTTTGTCAATCTATCTCGCTCCTCCTCAAACTCTTCATCCTTCTTCTTTCTCTTCCCTTCTCCGCTCGCCTTTCGCTTCTTCTTCCCACCACCATTCTCCTCCTCCTCAGGTCCAGTTGCTGTACTGCCTGATCCCTTTTCAAGCTCAGCAGTGTGTGAATTCCCGTCATCGTAATCACAACATAGTACGGGATTGCTCTTGGGTGCAGTTCGAAGAAGATGTCTATATGATCGAACACATGTCGCGCAATGGGGTCGAGCCTAGAATTGACAGGTCAGCGAATGGTCAATGTGACATGTTCTGCATCATTGATTGATGTAACGTACTGCATCGCATTTCTGTGAGTCATCATCGTCAGCATACATTTTCAGTCTATACCTGAATGACTGCACACTCTAGACTCACTAGCTTCCTCTTCCTGCATTGTAGACAAGCCTGATTCCTCCTCAATACGCCCGCTACATCGGGGTGTTGCCCTTGATTGGACGGTCCAGAGTCGGAGCTCCCAGCAGTGTCGATATGCACCGTGCGCTCATTGAACGGGACACCCGCGGGCTGGGGCGGAAGCTGTGCATCAATCTTGTGCGGTGAAGCGGACGTCATGTCGAGTAATGCTGTATTATATGTATGGTATTATTTATGACAAGCTGGGAGTCGAAGACAGCACGAGCTTCTGGGATTGAAAAAGTATCGATAAGGGATGTGGGAAGTTATAGAAGGTCAAAATCCACTTGGGTGCGAGGTGAACGGAGCTGTCTGTTTCACTTGTGATCCAGCTGCATGTCTTCTTCACAAGTCTACTGCCACGACAGTTCGTTTCCGTATCTCCTCTGTACGACTCGATTGCTATCGGAATGGACCGTTTGTTCGGAAATGGAAGCGCCGTGATCGAGATCTAATGCTTGCTACTGCTGCTGCTCTTAGGCTTATCCTTACGAGAGATACCGGAATGAGAAGGTGCTATTTGCTGTATGTAAGGAAAGTAATTGGGTGTCTGCAACTGAATGATTGCGTCTCAAGAGAATGAAGACAAATGTGAGATAGGGGTTGATTGAGCAATTGTGATCGGCAAAGACGCTTTCGAGTCGCTCTAGCTGACTCGGCTGATGTGTATGTGAAATGACAGTAGTCTACTAAAGCATGCCACGCGGGATTGACGAGGAAAAAAAGCTAAGGGAACAGGCGGAGGCGGAGGACGACACTGCAAGGAATGTCGGGCATACAAGAATACTCGCAGACTAGCGTACATCAAAGCACAGCATGGCATGGCAATGCATGCCCGCCCTTTTGCGTCGACAACATTCATACGAGTCCGATAGCAGCAAGCAGCAGCAACAGCAGCAGACAAGCAGAGTTGTAGAGGATCTTTACACGTAATTCTCAGGTACAAACATACCGTACAAGTACCTCCTACAACAGGGACGGCGCGGTTACTGAACTGGTTACACTTCTGCTGCTAACTGCATACTCCCTTGCAGCATATGCTACCTGATTCACCTCGGCCATCTTCTAACCAAGTCATGGCCGAGGTCATAGCCCTATATAACGGCCCAGCCAAGTGTAGGGTAGATCCGATAAGGTCAGGGCACGAACGGTTAAAAAAAAGTAATCGGACGTAGTAGAGGAATGTATTTGTTAACTCTAAACGATCTAGACTTGTTACCCTGTGTGTTGTGAGTAAGAGCAAACCGAGAGTGCAGCTCAAAATCAGTGAGGGCAAAAATATCCGCAGGCCGTTAAGCCGAGCGACCATATCAAATCGGGATATGCTAAAAGGAGCTCAGTTGTTGAAAAACGTTCCTCAAGACCATATGCTAAGCAAATAAGCGCGAGAGACAGGACAGGGGCATTTGGACGGACGGGCCGACCGGCCTGCCAGGCGCTTCTTTTTCGACTATTTTTGGATTGAACTCTTTCTTATCTAACGTTCAACGGGGGTTGTCATAAATATACCGAGCGAAGTGATGAGTTGCGCCGCAACTCCTTCCCACGACCATGTCCCGGTTCATGATCATCGTCTTGTTTATGAGTTCACCTTGTGTAGGTCGAGTCGTGTCACGTTTACAGATCATGAGAAGGGAGTCCCGCGACTCTTCCGCAATCACGCTCAGCTGCTCCTGAAACACAGGCCAGTGCGAGAACAAGTCAGCGATCAATACATGATACGTCTTACGTATAAGTATATAGTCAGCTCTTCACCCGAAATGCTGCCTCCGTGAATGTTAGGAGGTAAGCCGCAATGATTGAGCAAACGAAGGGTGACTCGACCACAGCGCTAGCTTTCACCGTGATATCGAGGTAGTTGATCTGTAGATCGCTGATCGTTGGTAGTCGTGGTTGTCTTATTACGTTGTGTGACCATTGCACCTCGTGGTATTCGTTCGCTGAAAGCCGACCGGCGAGCAGAGCGAGATCTGATACGGCAGCTTAATTTGGACGGTTCGTACGTACTCACTCGGGCTGGGCTGCGCGGTGATGCGATAAGATCGAACGTGCTTATCGTCAGTCATCTCTGGACAGCTGCAACAGATAGTACTGACTGTTATAGGCATTACTCGTAACATTGTCGACATGTGGGACACGTGGGAGCGGATTGGTACCGTTGATAGATGACGACTTTGCGGGAAGCGGCAATGCTGTCCAGTAGTGCGAGATTCATCCGGACTGCGGTACAAGCGCCTATGGTCCAATCAAAGCGGGAAAGCTTTGGGCCATCAAGCACTACGCTTGCTCATGCGCGAGCTCGAATGTTGAGAATCCGAAATAGCTTTGGCTGGATGGATCATCAACGGTCTTGTACGGGTACTAGGCAGACCGATGAAATAGATTACGTAAAGCATCATTTTTCCTTTTCCCTTCGCATCAATTTGAACGAAGGATGCATTTCATTTGTGGATATACAGCGCCCGGATACACTGGGAATAATAGATGACAGGGTGCCCTGTCACCCCAGATACCTCCACGGAGGCCAAGTATGTACAGCAGATGTCAGTACGCTGTCGCTTCATCGATGCTTGAGTTTGGATTCGAGTATGTGATCGTCGGCTTGAGGCTCGCCCGGTTATTATGACTAGCAGCACGTCTCTAAGCCTGCAAGGACGCATGATGGCATATGACTGATCTTGCCTGGGCCAAGGAGAGAAGAATTGAAACCCTCCATGCAGTGGACACGTGAAGGCACGGCTATGGACGTCGAAGAGACGGTCAACCTGTTCTGGGCCTTCTCCCTTCGACCATTATCTCCTGATTTTGTTTCCGAGCATGCACTGGATCGATATTCATCTTGTAGAGTCGATGCATAACACTCTATGAAGGCCTGATAATAACAAAAAAAATTGAAAAGGCAGAGGAAAACACGGTTTTACGCGAGTTTCGTGGTTCACTGCCCTCAAGCAGATTCGAACTGCTGGCTATCGATCGCATATCTGTGGCCTCCGAACCGAACGCTTCACTATATGAGACGATTGATTTTACCTACTAATCGATGAGGGCGAGCCGTCTGAGCAGGAAAATGAAAAGATAATTGAGAAAGAAGAAAAACTGAAGGACATAGGGACGGAGGAAGGGAAGGAAGGGGCGATGGCGGCGAAGCGAGGTTGAGTGGCGGTGAAAGGGTCCGTGATCGCGTCAAGCACGGTTCCCCTGACCCTGAATAGACAGCTGATACCTGGTCTAGGCGGTCGAGGAGGCTAGAAAATGTAGTTGTTGAGCTGTCGAAGCGAGAAATCAAGGGGTCAATGTGACGATTAAAGGGTGTGAGTGGCGGTTGGACGGCGATCACTCCGAAAGTTTTCGCCACAAACCTGAAATGCAGCACCTGTTCACCCTTACCTCACCCTGTAATAGTGAGTTTCCCTAGCTTCATACCGTGATCATCGTAGCGAGCTGTCTGTGTCAGGATGCGAGTTTATACTGTATACGTCCGGCAGAAAATGCATAACATCTCCTCGGTGTCTGGAGTGGTTGTAGCATGGCTAGATAAGATACCTCACTTCCATTGTCTCCTCCAGATTTGCTCTGTCGCGAAAATGACACCGTCCGAGAACGTATCTTGAATACTTTGGGATATCAGCTTCTTATACGTGACAAAACAATACCAATCGATACGATTCGAAACAAATCAATACATGACAACATGCTTTCTGTACATAACGAGTAGTTTATCGGTGATACAAATGAAGTGCCATCTTTCTCAGCCGGGTGACTGCCCGATCCTCCTCCCCCCCCCCACCCCACCTGCTAAAAGGGCCGCCCTTGGCTTTCCCGTATCTCTTGTGTACGGACAAAAGATCACTACTAGAGTCTGACATCTTTTGGCATCTTCCTCATGCTGACCGAGTTGAGTTGGGTCACATTAGCTATCCTAGCGCAACCGATGTTGAGATATGGAAGGAAGAGAGAGAGAGAGAGGAAGGGAGAACGGAAAAGGGGAAAGGGGAGGGGGGGGGGGCACAAGAGAAGCGCTCTGGGGAGCTAGATTAAGAGAAAGAAACGAAGATGCTCACGCTTGCCTAACACCGAGATCGCCAAGAACCTCTTCGGCACCACCGAGGATAGCATCAAACTTCTGAGTCCTCTGGAATTGCTCGATGAATTTGCCCATACCCGTCTTGGTCAGACCACGACCACCGAAGATATTGACGGCGTCATCGGCGATCTCGCCTGCGAATCGTGTGGACTGCATCTTGAGGAACGCGATTTGGCTATGGCGAAGGGACAGGTATCAGCTTGGCGCACGATCGGCAGTTGACCCGAGAATGCAAACCAGCGAGCATAAGAGGAAGAAAGTGCTATTCGCTTACCCGGCAAGGTTTCTCGATTGCTCCTTGTAGGTCATATTGTTCATTTGGTACGTGACGCTCTCAAGCCAAGCTTGGATAGCTTCGATCTTAGCGATCATACTCGCGAACCTGACAAGCGAAACCCAGAGAGAAAGAGCATCAGCTGCTGGAGGACGGATTCGACTCTTACAAGGTAGCTGTGGACATACTTGGCTCTGATAACAGCTTGAGCAAGAAGAGGTCGACCGAAGACTTCTCGTTGAGCAGCCCACTTCAGGCATTCTTCTACAACCATCCTGGACGATCTAGCACTCGCACAACACATGACCCATCGCTCGTGCTGACGGTAGCGGCAAATCAGCGATGAGGTACAACTGGTACGATGGACTTCGATCTCCCGCCACTCACGTTGAAGTTTGACAGGATGACGAGTAGTCCACCGTCTTCAGGTCCAAGCATGTTCTCAGCTGGGATCTTGACATTGTCAAAGGTGATATAAGCTGTACCAGCGGCGGTAGAGTAGGAAGTCTTGATCTGCTTGGTCTCGACGCCTTCGCCTCTGGGCACAAGGAAAGCTGTTAAGCCGCCTTCGGTCTGTGAAACACACCGGTCAGTCAGATGTCGAAGCAAATGTGCGCAAACAGATCCCGATGCTCACCTTCGCGCCAACAGTCTGGAGAGATAGTGGTGTGGCAGGCATTAGCATTTCTCGCATGCATAGGCGAGGCAAAACAAGAAGGATTTTTACACTCACAAAGTAATCGGAATGCATACCGCCTGAGATCCACTTCTTGGTACCATTGATAGTCCAGTACTTGCCGTCTTCAGACTTGGTAGCTGTAGTTTTAAGATTGGCAACGTCGGATCCAGCAAATGCTTCGGAGATGGCAAGACTGATTACCTATGTACAAGTAGATCATGTATTTAGCGCGAGTCGCGCGAAAGAGTTGCGACATACTCACCTTTTGACCCGAGAAGACCTCCTCGACTACCTTGGATCGAAGTGGCTCTTGGCCGAAGTTGAGTACAGGTGGGAGACCAATCACCATACCGGCGTTTAAACCATCACCGTACCCTCTGGCGCCCATCCGAGCGACTTCCTGGTTGATCACGAGCTCGCTGTGAGACGCATAGAAGAATTAGCCGCTTTTGACTGTGGATCGTAAAGCAGAAAAAGACTCAGTCGAGAGAAGACATCGTAAAACTTACTGGAAGTAATCGAACTCTTCACCTTTGACTACTCCACCAAACAGCTCTCTTCCATGAAGGTGTTTACCGGGACCCAACCTCATGGCGTTCAAGTTTGTCTTCCTATTATAGCAAAGATACACAGTACGTGAGTTCTCGCTTTCGGCCGTGATCTCTTCAAGTTGGACAAGGAGCTGGTACTCACGCCATCGCCTCAAGTACCTCCTTACTAGCTCTTTTACCGCTCTCTTCGCAAGCTTGCGCGTCGGGGTAAATGACCTCATCCACGAATTTACGCATGACTGTGGACATGAACGTAAGAAAACGTCAGCTAAGACACTAGTAGCCATATGGCATGTGAGCTCACCTTTCTGAAGAGCCCTGTGAGACTCCTTGAAATACGGTGATTTGAATTCGGGAGTCAACCATGTTGGCTCAGCATAAGGAACTCTAGAGATATCTCCCGGTTTCATATGCTTGATGAGAGGCTTCTCGCCCTCGATTTGACCGATCTTGAGTCGTTGATATTGAGGTCGCAAGAGGATCTCTGAACGGTGTCTACAGAAGTGATGGAGGAGTGCGGTCGTCAGCATTGCTTGCCTTGTGCGGGTGATTCTACAAGACTAAGGGCTTACAGGCCATAGAAGAGGGTCGTAGCATCTTGTCCGGCTAACGGTGTATGACAGAACATGCAATTTAGCTTCTGGGTGATTTCATTGCTCACAAGGAGTAACAAGACGGGATGTTTACTCACCAACTTCTTCGTCGAGCAATACACCGATACCACCAGGGTGCATAGCCCCGAACTTGGACAGGTCGTAGACGATTGAATCTACGATGATCCACAAGTCTCCCTGCTTGTTATGCTATACATACAATATGGTCCGAGTGAGCCAGTGACCCTTTGCCCTCATCAATAGCGCTCGGAAGAACATGCACGCCCCGCTTTGACTCCGTGCTGAACGACGACGGGACGGACCGGTCACTCACCTTGGCCACTTCGTCCCTTGTGAGCGGCTTGAGCGTTTGTTCTGTCGTCGCCATGTTGATTGATCTTTGGTTTCCTGATGTTTGAGTGAGGCTAGGTTGAAGAATGGGATCTCTCCTGTTGAGCGAAACAGCTGAGTTGGTTTGGTACTAGGCGATCTGGCTATGTAGGACGTCAAGAGTTGTGGAAGTGAATGATCAAAATCTTGAAAGAAGGATTCAGACTTTATGAATAGCGAACAGCGTGATTCGCTGGCGATAGTGCCAGTATGATGACCGGCTATCAGTTGTTAGTGGTATTACCGGAAACACAACGCACCATAAAAGAGGGCTGGAACAAACTCACACAGCATGCATGTATGCCATACATGTAGTTGTCCCCTGCGAAGAACGCAGCTGCCGCGTCTATTGCTCTGCATAACAAGAAGAGTGGGCTTGACAATGGCCGCCTAAATGCATCACGCCAAGCTGAACCTTGTCAATTGTGTCACGATACATCTCATCGCTCTTCCATATTCGGTCGGACATGCGCTGTTTCCGCCAGAACCATCGTCACCCGCTTCGTTCATTGGTGGTGTGAACTGGTCTGCCCTGGACTTTGACTGATTTTGCATGATTATGACGATTTTGCTAATGCTATAACGACTAATTGATTTCCTTCTTCCTTTGAATGCTCCCTATCCATCTCTTCGGTGGCCACGATTGCGTTCCGCCCGATCCCCGATCACTTGAAAGGGTTGGGTCCCTTATCGGCCCTAATCTGTTTACGTGCAAGAACAAGGTGTCAGTCTACTTCCGTTCGACATCGGTTTGGTTCACACGATGCCAGCCACGACGCACATCTTCCTCACTTTCGGTTGGTGACTCACGATGCTTCTTGTGAGTGTCTGTGCGGGGTAAACGGTCATATTGCCAAGTTATGGCAAGTTGCGGTTGATGGGACAAAAGACAGCGATAAGGAAGAGATGGGCCAGAAAAGGGGAATGGGTCGGTCAGCTTTTGTCAAGTGAACCACCAAGATCTCTAATAGATACGGGAACATGGTTGTTCAGCGTATACGCACGGTCAACGGTCTTATCCTGGAGCTCTTTGCCGGGCTTTCCAACAGGGGCAGCCTGGTCAGCCTGTAAACAAGGGGAAATATCAGCACCTCGCACGAGCCAGTCTTGCTGCATCAGAACGCAAAGCAGCAGTCTGTCTGTGCTGTTGACAGATCATTGGGGGGATTAGCGCATCCTACTGACCTTTACGTTGGCCTCGGAGTCGGACTATTGTGTAAAAGGCATAATATATCAGCATGGTACCACTATACATCTTGCACATCCCCCTGGCTTGTCATGAGCGCCTACTCACAGCGAGGTTCTCGTTCCATCCGGGAGCGTGCTCCTTGTGGGGAGCCGAGTCACCCTGCTTTCCCTGGAGATTCTTGGCCTTCTCCTTGTCGAGGACCTATATGTATTGGAATGACAGATGTGGCGTCAGCGTGTGGCCCAGGATGTGACATGTGATGTTTCGATATGTCAGTGAGAATTCCGTCCCTCTATTATCCTCTTATATCATGAGTGAAATGCCATTGATAACAATGTCACGCGATTCGCTGGTGAAGCAGATGTAATCGCCCAAATGTCCTCATTCCCGCCTTCTAGCCCAGCACCGTAACATCGTATGGTACCTCCCTTTCCTGCACATCCTCTCTCGTGCTCTGTTCCCAGCGACGAGGTCAAAGGGCGAGAAAGGGAGTTGCGCGTGCGAATACGAATTATGCCAAGCAGCAAAGATACCGAAATAAGATACACGTCAAACTCACCTCGGGATCGTTGTTATGCACGCTTGAAGCGAGACCTCGAGAGAACACCCTAGCGGAGGGAGCGGAGGTAGGTCGGAACAATCGGGCAGCTTGGAGTCGGAGGACGGACATTGTTGATTGTTGGTTCTGATGTTATTGGTGTTTGGTCTTGGAGAGAGGTGAGTTTATCTGTAGATGGTCAATGGTCAATAATGTATGTATCTGTGAGAAAAGAGATGAAGTTGGTGTTGCGATTGTTCGCAATTGTTAGTCTGCAAGCTCTCTGCTCGAAAGGAACGGAAAGTCTACTGCAGCCAGCAGAGAAACCATAGTCAGGTGGTTTGTAATACATACTGTAATTGCGTATGACGTAGTGAATCCACTAGAGAGTACACCATCCAACCAATCGCGTTGACCATACCACACATCATTTAGCTAGTGGCACACTTCGATCCGATACAGCCGAAAATCACTTGTGAGTGTATAGAATATAGAATTCAGTCACGTGATCTCGAAACACCGGCGCCGCCGCCGCCGTGTGTAGTCCATGGCCAGAGCCAGAGATATCCGCCGATCTCGATACGGTTATGGCTTCTGGAACTTGGACCCATCCTGCATGCATGCCGCTACAAAGCTAAGATCGGGCTAACGTGGCCATGTCATTGCTTCACCACGGTGGGGTGATATGAAGAGACGGCCAACGGGTGGAGAGGAGTCTGAGCTGGGTTCGCAGATAGAGTTATGCAATACCGTTTGACCGTAGTTAACGATTACAAGTCAATACGCTACATACTATTATTACAAATACCAGAGGAGGGGATCCCACTCCAATTCTGGTGTACTGGCTATGCTGTACCCGTCTATCCTACCACAGCAACGTACATCTGCGATTTGTTCTATATTCAAAGATTTCACGTTCCAGACATCAGCCAGTAATCCTTCCGTATGACTTAACTAGATGGAGGGTGAGGGTGGGCGCGCGACACGACTTACCTTACGATCTTTGACAGGTGTCAAATGCAACAGACTCCTTGCGTACTTCTTACCGGTATCCGTGACAGCGTCTGCAATATGATCGGGGGCATCACGCCTCTGTCCAGATTGAGAGAGGAGTAATCCGGCAAACGTCGAGTGGGTGCTCTGAGCGGAGACTGTATTTCGGACTGCTTTGATGATCGAAGCTGTCTCGGCAGGCGTTTCACCAGTCAAAATCTCGGTAATACTAGAGCAGAGTAGAAAGAACGTTTCCATCAACACCAACGGAGAGCAAGGATTGCCTAGTAGTATAGTCAGAGAAAGACTCACTCCATACGCAACAAGCCGGATGCGAGTCGATCCTTGTGTGAACGGACGGGATATCCTTGAATGCGTGAATCGCCATCAGCGATCATGAACTGTATCTTTCAATTGTGACACTACTCACGGAGATACGCCAGAAGAGGTGGTGTCACATATTGTATGCGCCCACATTTCGCATCCTGCCATACAAAACTCATTAGCACTGTGCGCTGGTTCGTTCCGTACCAACTGATGTGATACTTACGAAAATGATCAACTTTGAATGAGCGGCGGAGAAAGTAGACATCCTATCTCTGATCTTTGGCGGTACTCGTACGGCAGCGGTATCATCGTTGGTAGTGGGTACAGTACTCCTATAAATAAGGTCAGCCCAAACTGCTCTGGAGGAATAAGGCAGCTCCACTTACGATGACATTGGGATCGGCGAGTCTCCCCCGCTTCTCAGCTTGGAGAACCATGTTGACTTCTTATCCGACGACAACTTGGGACTGCCCATGCTCGAGGAGGAGAACGTCGGACTGCTCATATTTGCAGCAGCGAATGATTGCTTCCGATGAGAGACGTGATTAGGGCCAGGATAAGCTATAGTGGGAGACGAGGCTATGGTTTCCGGTTGCGAATTGTTGGAGTGATCGCGGATCTGCCGTACCACTGATTGTCGTGACAACTGCTTCTCGGTCTGTACGCGCCCTCAGTCAGAAGAACATGATATATTACCTCTGAGGGACACGGGAGGGATGAACGCACTCTGTTGATTACTTCGTCGCTGAATCCGAAATTTCCCAAACCCAAGCCCCCGTCTCTATCGGTAGAATTGGGCTGCGCAAGGTCTTTCAGGTTCTTGAAAGCTTTGGCACCAGACATTGCGGACGTGACCTGTACGAGTATCAAATGTCAGCATAGGTGACTTGTGGTGTTTTGATACCACACTCACGTCTATCTGCGCACCAAGCAAATACTCAATCACTCCGTTCGAACCTTTGAGAGGTATCTAATCAAGGAGAGGAATCAATGCCACATCGCTTGCACGAAGTAATATATCATACATACCATGTTGAGCACTAAACAAAATGTCAGTCAGTCGATCTATAGCACGATCTGCTACTCATGGCCAATGACACTCACAGTTCCAGAATGGCCGACCTGTCCTTGTATAGTTCAGTAGCAAGCAACAATGTTCCTGACCAGCTTCAATGGCCACTGCAATCCCCCAATATCAGTCTATCGAGCATCACTGTTTGCAAACAGCTTACTTACCTCGTAAAGCTCCTACCGCCGCCTTGTCGGTCTCCGGTCCTTGTAAGAATCGGCAGTTCCGTCCAATCAAGAGATCTCGGGGGTACTCTGATAGTCTACAGAAAGCATCTGAGATGAAGACGAGCTGCTCAGGTATCAGCTGACATCCTGAGCGAATGATCAAGAGATTGGTTTGACTTACTGGTTGATCAGGTAGACGAGGATCGGCGATACCTAGTGTAAATGCAAGATTTTAGAGTCTCCATTCGAATCTCAATTAGGTAGGCAAACGAAGGAACTCACAGAACACTTCTCCAAGATCACCTCGCATGTTGTGGTCCGGAATGAACTGTAGACGGGCTTTGGCTTGTTCGGTCTATAGCTTTCCTCAGCATGCGGCATGCGAACCAATAGGTGCCAACAACGGTATATTCCTCTTCGCATGACTTACCAGTTTTCCAGTGATGAAACGCTTGAATTCCGTTGCATACAGTCTATCCGTCGCCTCCTCCTGAGCTGTATACATCCCTAAAGCTGCAGAGGAGAGACTGGAAACATAGGTTGAAGGACGTTGGGATAAACTACCAATGTGTGATCAGTACGAGTCAGCAGTACAATCGGCGGTTCTTAGACCACGACTTACGATGCGATCTGTTCTTCCTGGTTGGACTCTTCTCCGAAATATACTTCCTGTAACCCAGAACCGATGGCCTACGTTCCTTGTCAGTATATCTGGTCTCATATAGAATACACTGAAAAACGCTCACCTGTACCTCGGCGAACAGTGCTGAGGACGCTCGCAGGTCTTTATAGTACATCAACAATTGCTTAGACCCGGGCAATCCTTCGTCGTTTATCCACTCCTCAAACCGCGTGAATCCCATCTACATCTCAAAATGTCAGCGATTCTTCCCTCACGTAGCAAGGCAGAAATCACTCACACGAGTCTGCAATAGCTCCTGGAACCGATCCTTACTTGCCATGCCCAACAAGCTCTGCTCTTGGTTCTGATGTATCCCTTGAGCGATGGGTTCTAATCTGGATGTAAGCACACACACTTCTCGTCTCCAGATCGAGCCTACCGAGGTTGATCACTGACCACTTGTTCTCGCTTGCCCCGCCTCATCCCCATTCAACATGGTCTCCGACAAAGGAGGGAAGTGAGGAACCTCTACATTGTCCAGGATACCACTCGAAGCGACCGAGATGGCAGGGGAAGACGCCGGATCGATAGCGAGAGCTTCTTCCAATGAGGCCAGTTCTCCATCGCTAAGTTGTTCTTGGCCCGCTTTGGTGTTGAAATGCTCGAGCGCGTCGAGCAGATCCCACACTTCGTCGCTATCCTGATTGATGGTTGATGACATGTCCTCCCCTTGTCGTGATCGAATACTGCTTGAAAGGTAAACTAGCGTATTGAATAGCGTATATCCAACAGATATATGAAATGTGAAACGTTTGAAGAGTAAGATGGGGAAGGGAATCAACAATAAACCCAGAACATTACTGGCATGCATAATAATCAACACCCGTGCAAATCGGTGAGTAACCACACTCACCTACCTACCTACCTGACGACAGTTCATACAACAACCACAAACACATGTTACGCGATTCCAACTCGCTCCCTGATCTTCGGCTCACGCGGTGCAGGTGCACGCCCAAGATGATTAAGGCGCTTAAGCCTTTTTACTGTATCGTACCTGCCCGATTCGGCCGGTTGACGACGCTTCTTTCTTCTTACCCGTTGTTTCAGGCATTAACTGGAAGGAGGCTGTCTGGAATGTCTGACGTCTGCGGCGGCGAAACCCTAGGCCAAGGAGAAGGCTCCCTGGCTTCCTTTCTAAGAAGCTAAGAAGCGGGAGATCGCCGCACGGCTTGCACAACTTCACCTGTACTGCTTACCTGTATTGTAAGACGAGCCGGAACGACATGCATACATATATACGTATTCATGGTACCTTCTTGGAGGGATGGCTGTTCACGTTGATGTCCAGGCAGGAAGCTTCCATCGGAAATCATATCTCCTGTTTTCGATCGCCAAGCGCCAGTTTTCATATAGGGAAGGAGTACGTAGTGTATACATACATACGCTTTGCGAGTGAACTGCTTCTGCAGATAGTCTAGTCACCAAAATATTTAGGTAGAGCAGGGTCACCAGATACATAGGTTTGATTCGGCGGCGGTCATAAAGGCAGGCACAATGCTGGTATGGATTGGGTGCTGACAGCGTGCACAGCGGCCATACTCTTTCCCCGTCGATGCTGGCTCATTGTGTACTAGTAATGCTATTGGTTCGCTACAGGAAACGGCTCTATCTCAGACGGTATGTAACGGTTCGCGGAACAGTGTCTCATGGAATGACTGCCAGCACTTGGGAAGCAGACTGTGCCCCGTGCACAACCGTTTCTGCGCTATGACGTGGTGTAGGGGCAGGCGAAGGGAAGGTGTCGACGGCGAGTCATAGCGCCAGCCGAAGCGGGAAGGTATAGGAAGGCACATGGAATGAGCAAGCACATGGCATTGGTAGAATCATTGATTTGCAAAGGGAATATTCGCGGATGTACCTATGTTTTTTTTTTTAGTGGGGATCAGTCACGTCTGATTGAGAATCATGAGCCTGTAGCGAGGAGACGCGTGTGATAAGCTGGGTCGGAGAATGCTACTTCTCAGGATATGAAGAGAGGTCCGAGACTTCGAGCAGGATGGTCCCCCAGGTTGATCAGGGTGGCCTTCAAGCTTTCCGAGTACCGAGGGTATGAAGAGATACGAATAATCGTAGCTTGCAGCAACCAGATGTAGTAGACAGACGACTGAATCATACGCGCTCGTACGGTACGCGAAGCTTTCGGATGTGACAAAGCATACCTACTTCATGTCCCATTTACAAACGAAGATGGGAACACGACTCGTCTTCAAGTAGAGTACGTGGGAACTATACCCATGCTCATCGACCTTACCAGAGAGAATGAGGCTTGACTGAGCAATAACAACGCTCGTTCACTCGCTTGACCAAAATATATGTGCTTACTGTACCACGAGAATTTTTCGGCTGCAAATGAAGCGCAGTGATTACGAGAGAATCCGCAAAATGCACTGCGGTGGTACAGTACCCTACTGTAATCAGATACCGTAACGAACCGCTTATCTGACAAGGCTGCGCTCGAGGCTGCGGTTAGGACGGTCATTTCAACTGTTATGTGTATGGACAGACACTGCAAAGCGCAGATTCGCAGATCCTTCTCGGCCGACAAAACAGATTTTAGATACGAAGATGATGTTCAGTGATCCGAGACTCTGGTCAGAGTCCTCGCCGGGATCTTAATCGCGAGCAATCATCGACCGGGAGCTGCGCCCTAGTCCCAATCATTGTATGTCAAGCGCCGAAAAAACACCTACTACTGTAGAGTTTGAACTCTTTTCCTGGGGGTGAGTGGTCATGATGAGGTGTTTGACATGTATATAATGAGGTCTGTAGAGGCTCGTTCTGATCAGACTTGCCCATTCATTCGACCACTTACTCCCCCTCCCGAAACTCGCACAATACAATATGTCACCCTTCCACCACCTTGCTAGAGCCGCCTCTGTTGCTTCCGTGGCGACCGTTCTCGCGCGCGACACAGGGACCAACTCTTCGGACCTCCCTCGACAGTCTTTGTACCGTAGCCAATGTACAGGCTGCCTTCCCTCCCAACGGCACTTTCCTTGGGATCCAACTTTATCCTGATTCCGTTACAGCATCTGTGACTACTGCTTCCAGTGGTATGGGTGGTGGTGCCATGGCGAGACGAGCCGACACTCCACCCTCAGCAAGCGCCACTTCTGGCGCCGAAAACTCGACCACTTCTTCCACCGATAGCACCTCTGTTTCCTCCACCTCTTATTGCAACGTGACCTTGTCCTACACACACACCGGAAGAGGGGACACAGTCAACCTGGTGTACGCTTTCCCAACTCCTGACGACTATGAAAGCCGATTCTGTGTCGGGGGTGGTGGCGGCTACTCCCTCAACAGCGATGCCACCGGGGGTCTCGACTACGGTGCGGCGTCCGGTGTCACAGACGGTGGCTACGACGCGTTCAACTACAGTTACGACGAAAAAGCGCTCCTTGCCAATGGTACAGTCGACTGGCAGGCGGCTCATATGTTTGGCTACCAAGCTTTGGGAGAAATGACCAAAATTGGCAAATATATCACCCCCAACTTGTATGGCGTCGACAACTCGACCAAAGTTTACACATATTATTCCGGATGCTCCGATGGTGGTCGGGAAGGCATGAGTCAGATCCAGCGATACGGATCAGAATACGACGGCGTCATCACTGGTGCTCCCGCCTTCCGTTTCGCCCACCAACAAGTCCTTCATGTCTACCCTGCTGTAGTCGAAACCATACAGAACTACTTCCCTCAGCCTTGCGCGATTGCAAAGATTGTCAACGCCACGATTGAAGCATGCGACTCTCTTGATGGGCGATCGGACGGCGTGGTGTCTCGAACCGATCTCTGCCAATTGAACTTTGATCTAAGCAGCATCATCGGTCAATCGTATCACTGTGCAGCAAGCAGCGGCTCCTCTCTTGGGTTCGGCTTCTCCAAGCGAGCCGAGGGTAGCACCGCTTCTACTACTCCTGAGCAGAACGGAACGATCACTGCTGAAGACATTGCAGTGGTCCAACAAATCTATGATGGAATCTACAATTCCGCTGGAGAGCAGGCCTACCTGTCCTGGCAGATCACTGCCGATATCTCAGATGCCGAAACCACGTACAACAACGCTACTGATTCTTGGGAAGTCAGCATTCCTTCGACTGGTGGACTTTACGTTCGGAAATTTATCGAGCTTCTCGACTTGGACAACCTTGACAATGTCGATGGCGTCACCTACGACACCGTGGTCGACTGGATTCAGACCGGTTTTGAGCGATTCTATGATACTCTGCAGACTACCTACCCCGATCTCACCGAGTTCCAGTCTCACGGCGGCAAGCTGATCCACTATCATGGAGAATCTGACCCCTCCATCCCGGCCGGATCCTCTGTCCACTACTGGCAGTCTGTCCGTGAATGGATGTACCCCAACTTGACCACGACCGAGGCCGAAGAGCAGTTGAAAGAATGGTATCAATTCTATCTGGTACCCGGAGCAGCTCACTGTGGAGCTAATTCCCTTCAACCGGGACCTTATCCTTCGTCTTCGAGCTTGATGAATCAGATCATCAACTGGATTGAGAATGGAGACGTCCCGAGTGGACTCAATACTACAGTCTCTTCCGGCGATTACGAGGGCGAAACCCAGGAGTTGTGCATGTTCCCCAGCCGACCTCAATGGACCTCAAACTCTACCTTTGATTGCGTTACCGATGCTGCTGCTATTGCTACCTGGGACAAAACCTTCACTGCGTTCAAGCAGGCGGTCTACTAGTTGCTACCACGTCATGTGAGATCTGGAATGGGCTTTCCTAGACATGTGCCTGAGTGTCAAGTTTGGCAGGTCATTGGCCTTCGGATAGCTTCGTAAACCCAGGGCGAGGCTCAGCATCAATGTGAAATTCTCCCTGCCGACTTTATAGATATTCTTTGAATTGTGATATGGCATATCGTACTGTATGTACCGCACCACCACAGACGGATGGTGATATGCTAGAATACATATATGCAGATCTGCTCACGGCGTAGCACCTGAACGGCCGTCGCACCATCTCCAGATAGAACAAGTCGTTATCGCCGCAATCGATCAATTCGAGTCGATTGCAAGTCGGACACTTTGTCCTATCGAGTGCCCCGCCCTGCAGTGCTTGGTCGAGCGAGCATGCGGTGGCGACACCGCCCAATCCGATAGCGCCGAAACCACATCCACCTGTCGCACAGAATCACGTGACGCGGAGGCCCGTCTTCCCAGGAGTCCTGTTTTTACGTGATATCTAATGTAGCATTTATCATTATGCCGGCGGTGTCATGCATACGGGCATATGACCTACTAGCTATGCTACTCCACGATTGTTGTTATTGTCTCGGGTCGGTAGTATGGACAGAATGGTGCTTTGCTCGTTGATCGAACGGCGATGATCGAGCTTTTCACACTTTGATGCATATATGTCTTAGCCCGGTATATGATTTGCTTTTCGTATAAGACGAGACGCATTTACCATCTTGGACCATCTAACTGAACAAGATCCAAGAAAGATCCAAGATACTTTCACACGACTACAGCCATCTTTATTACGCCAATCTAAATCTAATACATCGACAGAGCATCGTACAATTGCGAGTACCATCGAATGGTCGAAAACGGACGAAAGGAAGTCTTCCTTTGATCAAACATCAAACGCTCGAACGATCACATCCATCACATCTCATCAAGCATCAATCCCGCTAGACACGGACCAATCAATACACAATACACAAGACACTCAACTACAGTATTCTGCTGGCTGGCAGGAGTGAATGCTTGAGACTAGGTTGTTGCGCACTAGTAACTAGTGGAGTAAAAGGGTGAGTGAACATTGCGCATCATCGGCAGCACAATCACCACCACCATCGCCATCAAATCAGGTTCCCAAAGGCCGTTCTCGACCGCTTTATTCACCTCTACCCACTTGCATCCTTCCACCCCACCCTTGAGCTACATTAGTGCTCCGCATCGGACATCAGCTCATCACATTAATCACCTGTACTCACTCTGGGTCCGGCTCGGCGTGTCATTGCGCCTTCCTTGCCTTTACATCTGTTTCATCTTGCTGCTTCTTCCTTTTTGCATTTTGCATTTTGCCATTTCCATCTCCATCTCTATCTCCGTCGTTTGACATACCGCACTGCATCTTATGAAAGCGTCATCTACCATCATAGCAGCCCTCCTTTCTCATTTCTATAACCCATACTCCACAGATCGTTCGTAAGCTATACACCTTTGAGCGACCAACCCTCTTCTATGGATTGGTCTTCCCCCTTCTGCCACCTCATATATACTTTTACGCTCGCGCCTCGCTCTGCTACGCCGTGTTATTTGAGCCCAAACACACTGTTAGGTCAAATTATCCTTTCATCCCGTTATCATCTTGATTGCTATTCCCACTCCATCCGGCCGGATCTGCGCCACATTGTCGTTCCGCATTCCATCGCATCGCATGACATACACCGTCCTTTCTACGAGTAAATGTCGACTACGCCACTCGCTCAAATCGTTCTCAGAATACTCATTTCGTTTTGCGCTGAGTGCTTCAACTGATCTTGGCGCTCCACCTTATATAGCTATATCATAACCACTTTCACAAGACCGACCAAGTCTTCGTCGAAGTACTATCATCGCAAAGCAGCGTTGGATCGCACAGATTCTTTTACGATATCAGAACGTATCTGTCGAAGGGGATCCATAATAAGGTAGATAGACCACATAAGATCGTAGTCAGAAATATATCGTCGACATGTCGCAGCCGATTCCAACCAACAAGAAACCCCGCTCGCTCTCCCTAGCATCGCACCACCTCCAACGACCTGATCCCAATGCGTCGATCTCCGAGTCCGCGCTCTTGACACCTAGCGGTACGCCGCCCCCTCACACAGCTGGCATCCCGCACGGTCGCGCTCAATCTCACGGTGCTGGAGTCGGAGCTGGAGGTTGTGATCCGATTGTTGAGGCGAGAATGAAGTTGCTCCTTGCGAATTTCGAGAGTGGGACCCACAGTTTCTGTCGAGAAGAGAGGGAGACGCCTGAAGAGCGCAGGATGAGCTTTGGCAGTGGAAGTGACGGTGAGTGTCATGGCTCGCCCCGTATACCCGTTGCCGTGCCCGCTGTGGCGGTGTGACACAATCCCAGCACAACCTTGCTCTTACTATCTCTGCAAGTTTGAACGGAACCGGATTAAAACAAGTCACATTGTTCGTAATGAACCACTCCAGCTGACTCTTCACTGATCTTCAATGGCATTGCATCACCCAGTTTTCCCAACACCACCCTCCTCTCGTCGACCGTCATTCCTCTCCTCCCTTTCCCTCTCGCGACCCTTTTCCTTCACATCTTCCGCTTCGGCATCACCAGCCTCGTCCTTCCCTTCGACCCCCGTCTCCTCTTCGTCTCACCACCATAACCCGCATCAAGCATTCCACAAGGAACTATCCAATCTTCACATGACATCTACCACTTCGAGCCCGATGGGCGTCTCAGACCACATGCACGCTTCGCCCACCGGTACCGCATCCAACGGTGTTGCTGCCAGACCAGCTATCGAGCCGATCTCTCATGCGCAGGTGCAATCCAGTCCGAACGTGCCGATCTCTCAGCAGATCAAAGACAAGGGTACAGAAGAGGGCTTGTTACCTAGTATGAACAGGAGCAAAACGACCAGTCAGCTGTTGCCTGTGAAACAAAGCGGATTCGTACCGCCTCCTGTTGCTGCGGCTGGTGTAAGCCCACCTCTTCATGCGCATATTGACGGGAAAAGGCATTTCGATCCTTCCCGCGAGCCTAAACTCCTGGGTTTGCTCTAGGAAGGTCAAAATGGATGCTCTCGCCCCCCTCCCCATTCCGTGCAGATATTGATATAGATGACAGTCCGGTTGAGTCGGTTTCAAGCTCAACCCAATGAGCTCCAGTTGTAAAACTCCTCTTTCCCCCTCTTTATCTCTTGCGAACCATTCCTTGTATACAGATCTGCAAATACTATCGTTGTCCCCGTCCAATAGTTCTCACGCCGTCCGCAAGGACAAACCTACGTGTATCTCACTTTATTGCTTAGTATAACGCTCAAACTCAGCTACCAGCTCGTAGTTCTATCAGTAGTATTCAGTAGTATCCGATAATGATGACGATCTTGTACAACTATACCATGTATACATTTAGCTACGATGCACCTGACTTGTCCAGTTGGAATCCTTTCAGATCGGCGAAGAACGATATCGCCATCTCCATCGCTCGACCCTTATTCTCCTTTTTCTTCTTCTTATCCTTTTTGCTTTTTTCTTTGTCCTTACCCTTATCCTTCTTCGTACCGGCATTCTTCCCGTCTCTATCTGAATGCTCATCGCCATCACTATCCATAATGACTTGCAAGTTTGGATCGTACCCCGCTGTCGTTGGCGTTTGAGCTGGTTCCCGGTCATCTGACGAAGGCGGAACATCTTCCACCTCGACAGGTTGCTTTTCGTCCCCGTCCAGTGCCGAAGGATCGGTATACCATTCTCTGATTTTAGATAATGTTTCAGAAGGGGTGAACCATGCTCTTTTCCGCTCGTGAGATTCGGGCCTGCATTTTGGGATTGTCCGTAAAGGTAAGATAGCAAACAGTAAAGGAGGAAAAAACGGTACGAGGAACGGGGGGAACGCACATATGATTAGCATACTTTCGCTCAATGATCGCCCGGAACAAGCAAAGAATCTCGACGGAGCTGACCTGAAGACAGCCTGCCGGAAAGGATACAGCTTCCATCCGGCCTCGTACTCACCATTCGCCGAGAGCTTGTACTACCGCTTCTTCCACCTCTAATATGTAGACATGCCACGTCGCCGGCCGCTTTTTCGATGGCAGAGCGAGTAAGGAGAGCCTTTCTGCTTCGGTCGGAGGTGAGAGTGTGGGAGGTGATCCGGCTGTTATACATGATGTGGTATATCATACGTTAAGACGAAGATTTCGCGCACGCACGGGAATTGCCAGCTCCAGCCTCACAGTAGCCCCAGCTAGGGCTTCGCAAGACAAGAGCTACGTTGAAGGAAATTATACTGGATACTCACCCTCTTCCCACGCTTCTCTGACAGCTGCTTCGCCTCCCGTTTCACCTTGTTCAATCCCGCCTTTGGGCACTGCAAAATCGGTTGAAACCACGTTTATGAAGAGCTTCAGCATCAGTTAAGGCTCCGCAAGGCGAGTCTTGAGATAGCATGAAAGATCATTTTAACGGTGGGATTGATGAGATGTAGCATGAGACATCATGATTTTATGGTGTGAGAAACGCTGCGATACTCACATATCCACAAGTGAGGATGTGCTCGACTGGTGACCATTAATATCCGACTTGTAGAAGGCGAATATACGATCGATAAAGCTACCTGCCTAGACTCCGAGGCTCGCTCTTTCCCCTTGCCCTTGAGTTGTCCCATGTCGATTAGCAAGCTAGCTAGCTAGCTGCTGACGAGGATAGTTGTACCGCTGTACTCGTGTTGTGTTCACTCAATTCGGATGGAACGAGCTTCGGTCGGATCGCGTGGATGGGTCACGTATGGCGGTGCGTGATCGGATGATGAGATGATATCAAGACCAGGATCGGCGTCTGGCTGCTGCTGGTTGTGTATTATGAGGTATGCATCAGATAGAATAGATGCATGTCCCTCCATTTCGGTGCGATATGATGCACGTTGCTTGTAGTGTCTGTTCGTCATGCCTAACATTCCCACATTCCACATCGCACCGACGACGCCCTCGTCAATGCGCTAACCGTAAGCTACCTTACTCGTACTCAAAAGCTGTTTAACGCCAATGCCGCTCGCTATAGACGTTGATTTTGTTCTTGTTGATCCCGCCCGGTTGGGATCTCTCGTCATCGTCCGGATTTAGGCTGCGATATGAATATCAACTACCGTTTGAGGCAATTATCCGAAATGATAAGCTTTATAGGCTATAGGGTGTATAGGGAGGGTATTGCTGTGCGCTGCATTGGATGGGGTTTGAAATAACCGGTATATGCTATGCACTAGAGAAATAGAAACAGCAACAGAAAGTGAGCAAAGACAATTGACAATTGACAATTGATCCAAGTTCAAGTAAGAGTAGTCGCTAACTCTTCCTGTCACAGTCTTGTTATCCTTGCTAGCATCATCCCGCACTACTCGGCTACATACCAGCACCTCCTTGAGATAGTCCTCACGATCGTCAGAATTCGTTCCGACTTCAGCTCAATCTACTGTCACCGTCGCGTCCAACCACGCCGCCGCTCGGTTTCAATCGTTCCATTGTCTCTCCGCTCGTGCATCAATCTGGACCTCGAAATCGCTGTTATACCGGTCAAAAGAACACCCTGCGGCCGCAATAGTAATCTCCCACTTGGCAATATAACATATCTCCATCGGGATCCACATGTCAAGCGGACCGACTCCTATCTTTCTGGATCAAACCATCATGTCGTTGTAAAGAAGCGAACACGACTTGGCTACTCTATGAATCAAAGAGTCAGAACAAGATCATTCTACAACATAGCTCATCCAGTCATCCACCGCGGCTATTCAGTCTGTTCCTATATCCTAGACTCTCAGTATCAACCGTCAAACTCTATCTCCCTCCATCTTTTCACCTGCGTCAGGAAAGCACTGTAAATGATCTAATGACCAAACAACTTTGGTGAGTACACGCCTCCCATCATCGCGATCATTACATCTTCATCTTCATTTCAAGAACGTCTGTGTTATTTCCTCTTTTTTTCCCTTGTGAATGGCCGCCGGACTTGTGCACTTGACTTACGCTGCGCAAAACCTTCATCACAGTGATCCATCATGATAGACCATATCTTAGGCCGTCCGTCGCCAGCTCTCCGCCGGACGGAGATCTGTTTCTTCCTCTGCTTTTGGATCTGGCGATTATACAAAGGAGATGGCGCACCAAGACCGAGTTCATCACCCTCATCATCATCATCAAGACCTCCACCATCAGCGACGAGATCAGCCATTGCCGCTGCGACGAGTAGTACGCGTGTTGGGAGATCAGGACAGGAATTCAGAAGGAGAGTCAGAGGGAGCTGGATATGGAGGTTGTGGGTCAGTTGGTTCGGGAGGAGATTGGCTGGTTGGATGGGCAAACTCAATGATAAACTGCGTGAGTACCATGTCGGCCGGTGACGCTACCTTGAACCGTAGGGTGATCTGCTTGAACGTGCTGATTGGTTTGCGCTTTGAATCTACAGAACATTTCACGCCGTATCAGCTTATACTGGGTACATTGACATTTGTGTATGCCCTGCGGCATCTCGACGATTTGCTAGGCCTAGGCGGTGAGTGCTGGCATGCCCCTCTAAGAGCGAAATATCAGCTGACAATATCATCACAGCGCCTGAACCACTAGCAAGGCTTGTGAGGTCCAATCATTCATATATCCTCGGTAGCGAACAAGCGCTGATCGGTCCTTTCATAGTACTCTCGATCATATTACCGAGCAACATACATCAACACGGCCTTCGACGCGGGCTTTGCATCAGCGATGAATATCCGACCGAAATGGCTGAAAGATATAGCAAGTATGCTCTTTACGGGATACTATCTACTCTGGGCGACAGAAGGCGATGAAGTGGTATGTCAACTCAGTTGTAACGATGGGATGTCACTCAGCTGACTTTTGATGGGCTCAGTTGAGGAAATTTAGAGCCGTCTGCTCGGTTGAGATGCTCCGTGTCACCTGGGAAAAGACAAAGAATCCCTATGTGAGCTCATCTTGGCCATCAACCCGTTCTTACCGTAGCTCATCTTAGCTGACGGTACAATTCGCTGTCACTAGGTCCGGCTCTTCACCACATTCCATCGACCTCGACTGTCAACCGTTCGGAACGTCACCATTCCTCGGCCTCCTACATCGTCACGCGCGTCATTACCTCCGGTCAAAGCGACCCTCTTCTTCCCTGGTTCCGAAGCGGAGCTAGCCAAAGCTACAGAATTGGTGATAGACTATCCCGGAGGTGGATTCATCGCCATGGGTCCGGAATGTCATGAGGAACGCCTGAGAACGTGGGCTAAGCGCACAGGAAAGCCCGTACTGGGAGTCGATTATGGTAAAGCACCAGAATGTGAGCTCACCCGTTCCCTTCCCTTTGTGACGCGAAGTACCTGACACTCTCTGTAATTGGCCACAAAGATCCGTATCCCTGGGCGATCGAAGAAGGCTTTGACGCGTATCGAACCCTCATGGAAACGAGAGGCCGATGCATCGGTATTGAGAGCGGGAAATTAGGTATAGTCCTGACGGGTGATTCAGCGTGAGTATATTGGGCATCTTCATCAAATAAGTCATGATGCTTCATACGAGATCAGTCGGAAGAGCTGATTGTACTGTGCTCTCTCCGTCGTGATCAGCGGAGGCAATATCTGCGCGACGATCATGCTTCGTATCCTCGAACACCCTACGGGTATCCCCAAACCAGTGTCCATGATCCTCGCCTACCCGTGTCTCGACTTCAACTACACCTCGTGGATGTCACCTACAAATCTCAGGGTGCTTCGTACAGAGCAATCCGAGGTGAATATACCCGGCTTCAAACATGGTAAAGACCACCTACGACACAAGTCGCCTTTAAGTGTGGTGGATGATGTGGGGATCAAGAGGAGAAGGGCCGTCAGTGGTGGTCGAAGGAGAGAGAAAAGCTGGACAGAGAAGATCTCTGACAAGCTGCCTAATATAATGAGCCCGGCCGAAGAAAAGCCCAGGCTGTCCGGGAATGGAGGTAGTAGGAGCAGTCCAGCGACTCCTGCTTCACGTGTCAAGTCACTCCCTCGAAGTATGTCAGCCAAGCTGACTGGCTGGCTGAGCAAAGAACATCCTAACGGAACCAAAGATGACTCGCCCCTCATCGATGACGACGATGAAGACGATCAAGCGTCAGACGCATCCGAGGGCGAAGATGAGGAAGTCAACTCGACGCAGAAGCCAGATACTCGTCCCGAATACGAACGATCGCTAGCGGACCGAGTGAAGACACCTGCCGAAGAAAGGCAATTCGCACTAACTCCCGTCGAATCTCCTAAGGAGCTCGAGCGCCAATTAATAGAGCAGGAGGCAAGTAAGGAGGAGTCCGTGGATCAGATTGTAGCGAAGAAGAGGAAGAAAACGCCGATTGGCACGAGACTGACCATGACCAGTCGAGTGGGATATTTCCAGGATCGGATTATCTCTCCCAGTATGGTAAGTGCATATCCTATCGTCGATCTAGGCTTAGTCCAGTAACACGCAGAGATGTCGAGTCAAAGAAGGCTAATGTCCCGCCGTTCCCCATACAGATGCGAGCGATGGCCATCCTCTATGTGGGACCGCGTCGAAATCCTGACTTTGAGACAGACTACTACATCTCGCCGATCCTCTCTCCGCCTCATCTCCTCGCTCATTTCCCGCCAGTCTACCTAATCTGCGGCGAGCGAGACCCTTTTGTGGACGACACTGTCATCTTTGCCGGAAAGATCCGAGAGGCCAAGCGAGCTCGCCGTGCCCAAGCGGAATACAATAATCGAAGCGATGCGCCGAAACGTGGGGAATATCTCCAGATGTCTATCGGCAAGAATAAAGACCAGTCGGCTTCTTCATCCCGGATCAAGGTTAATGACCCACCCGATCCCATCTTGAGGGAGTCGGACGATGATTGGGTTCAAATGAGGATTATCGAGGGGTGGGGACATGGTTTCATGCAGATGTCAAGTCTGATGCGTGAGGTTGACCCTGTTCTCATCGATATGGCCGATTGGATCGATGAATCCTTCTCACGAGCGGATGAACGACAGCGGGACCTCGAGGAACTAGCGGCTATCCATGAGGCTGCACAGGCTTCTCTTCAAGAAGAAGAGAGGGCGCTCGTTTCTCACAACGAGCACTTGATGCCGCCCAGCTCTACGCATGTCAAAGCCGGTCGAAGCTATAAAAAATCGCCTTCGCATACCCCCCTCGGTGGTGCTGATCTAGGAGGGACGAGCTACGTGGGAGACAGTGAGGATGAGAATGATAATTTGGTGACTTTCACGCCTAAACCCAAGATCAAGCCTAAACGATCTCTACCGCCCAGTAAATTCCAGCCGGTGCCGCGCCGAGCATCAAAAGAGCGATTGGATCTCCACCGTTCTGAGTCCGCACCAAAATTCGATATCGACGAAACAGGTTCGTCGGGAGAAGCGTTCTCGCTGAAGACACCACCGCTCACTGCTCGAGGTCTGCCCGGGCATGGCTACCACACCCAACCACCGAAAGGAGCGGGTACGTTCGCCCTTTTCGGTGGCCCGACTCCTCAGAGAACAGCTTCGGCGGGTCCTAGTAGGCCTCCTGGTACACCTGCTTTTGGAGCGGGAGCAGGCGCAGGGGCTATCGGAGCAGGAATATACGGTTCGATCGCGGGTATCGGTGGGACTGGTATCGGTGGCGGCGGAAGTAGGAGAGGATCCAAAGATGGAGGAGCAGGATCAGGAGCAGGGGGAAGTGCAACTGTGCCCGCTTCGATCGGCGCGTCAACGCCTATAGGCGGAGCAGGGACAACGCCAACACATCTCGACAAACCGAAGAACAGTCTCGTAGCAGCCGCCGTAGCTGGCGCAAGAGCCGCCTCCCCCGCGCTGGCAGCTGCGGGTCTTGTACCGCAGAGTGTAGGCAATGTGAGCGAGGCTGAGCTCATGAGGAGACGGAGGATGGAAGCTGTTTATGGTATAGGCGGGACCGATAGTCAAGTTGTATCGGAGGGTGAGGATGAGTAAGAATAGGAGGTCTGATCAAACAATTGTAGCTATGTGAATGAGCAGTGGTGGGGCTTAAGGCGCTGACGTTCACGATCACAAACATACTGTAACACCTCACCTCGCATCGCGCAGCATCTCCGCCCTTAACCCTCAAGCGTTGTATTCTCCATCTACATTGAAATCGCAAAGAACCATCTAGCCTCTACATTTGAACCTATATCGTACTGTACGCTCCGCCCGCTGTGTCCAATGTATCGCATGTACTGGACGTGTACTGTACTGTGATGCACTAGTATGGACGAATAATCATTATACATGCTCTCCTGGAAATAGTGATGGGACAACTACAATGTTCCAAACTGGTCTTACAAACTTTTATTATCTGTCTTTGTAGAAGTGGAAAACCGAAAGGACAAGCTATATGCATGTATACATATCACTGCACCACAGCAGCGATACGGTCAGCCGACGGTGAACAACCGTACAGTAACATTGCTCTGGAGACAAAACCACATCCCTATGTACAATCCAATCACCACCTAGTATCCTCTTCCGATTTCTCCTCCGCCTCCTGCGCCAAGGGCAATAGGCGAGTCATCCCATCTAACACTCTTGACGCTCTTCATACTCTTCCTATTCCCCCCTCCCATCGCACTTCCACTCACTACCCTCCCACCGCCACCGCCTCCGGAAGTGGTAGTAGTCTGCATACTACTTCGATCTTGGTAATGTGATCCAAGGTGGGAATTCGAGTGTATTTTGGGCCCTGGCGCTCCGTACATGCTATTTTGACTGCCTGGCGCAGGTGAAGAACCCGCACCGCCACTACCACTATCCCATAGTGGCTTATCATACCAGTTCTTCGTTACTCGATCGGCCTCTGCTCCGAATTGCTCAGAGAATGAAGGTGTCCCTCTTCCACGTCCACTTCCACTTCCGTGGCCTTCACTACTACCACTGACCTCCACACCGCCACCTACTTCAGGATGATAAGCAGGTACAGCCACTCTAGGAATCGAAGAATTGCTTCCGCGCTTGTTATTGTTACTGCCGTTGACCCCAATACCGCCGTTGACCCCAATACCGCCGTTGCCGCCGTTACCGCTCTTGATGCTGCCACTGCTTATACTTGCCGGATCGACATATGCAGTGTATTCCCATGTCCCAGAAGATCTCGTCGTTGATCGAGTCACCCGTTTACCTTCCACTGGTGAACGGATAATTTGTCCCCCTATTTCGCGTATCGGTGGAGGAGGCTGTAAAGATCCTCTAGAGCCGTTGGATCCTGCTGATCGAGGCGAAAGGATCGACCGAGGGAAAGTACCGCCGTGCGGTTGCACGGCGTACGGAGTGGGTGAAGGAGTATGGCTCGTGCCGTAGTTGATGTAGCCCTGTCCGTGGCCGATGCTATGGCCTTGGGAAGAGGACAAAGTCGGGGATGAGGAAGGTAGGGCAAAATTCATGTTCATTGGCGGTAAAGGGAAATCGGATCCATCCAGTTGATGCGGTTGCTGTTGGTGCTGCTGATACATACCCATCGTACCAGCTAGACCTCCCCCGCCACCTGCGCTTTCGGCAGTGCCTGTTCCCGTAGGAGACCGGCACATCGATTGACTGTGGCTCATGGATGTCCTAGAGTAAATCGAGTTGGTACCGTCTGAAGGCGCTGTGAGGTTCATGAACATGCCCGGACCCACGCCCACTCCTCCAGAGAACCTCTGCATTCCCGGTCCGCCTAGTCCTAGGCCAATTTCGGCATTGGGTCCGCCAGCTTCAGCGCTGAGTGGCACGCCAGACGGAGGTGCAGCGTACGAGCTTCCCCATGTCATGCGTCTCAGTTGAACCAGACTTCGTCGGGGTTGTTCCTGCGTCAAGACTTCGTTTGGCTGTTGGGTCGGCGAAAGAGATTGCGATTGCTGCTGATTTTGTGATTGTGACTGTTGTTGGAAGAATGGGAATTCGCTCAACTGACTCGTCATCCCTGCACTGCCGAGAGGAGGGCTTAGCGCAGAGGCCAGTGGATAAGGACCTTCGGTGTTCATTCCAAGCATGGCAGCAGAATACCCGATAGTCGGTGGGGGTGCTGTGGTATTGGTCGGAGGCTGCATCATCGCCGCCGTGGGTTTCTCACCAGCATTCCAAGCTTCACCAACGATGAAAGGCGCAGCGTCGGGGTATTTCTCCGCCCAAGCGGGCGAGCCTCTTACAGCTGATTGTCTCGTATATCGCAAGTCGGCAGTCGATGATCTTCTTGAAGGCATGATCGACTGCCTGATGGATCGGAAAGCTGAGAAGATAGGCAAGAAGAGCGAATTCTCGCTCGCGTTCTCTTTCTCTAGCTTCCTCGCTCTGCCGCGAGAAGAGCTAGAGTCGAGCGATCCCTCGTACGGATGCGGCAGTGGTACGGGATCACTGATTTTCTTTGGTCCATTCCCAGCTCCACCGAAAGGTAGCGGAATATTTCTTATCGCTTGCGAGATACCAGTGAAAGTAGGTAATGCCCCCTTGAACGGCGCAAATCTCCTACCTGGACCACCATTCTGCTCATCGTTCTGCGGTGTGACGGCCGGACCTTGGTTATGAGGCATGACAGGCATAGTCGACAGATCAGGCATGGGAGGAGCATCGACATATGGATTCCTGCCTGATTTCGAAGATTTAGCAGACATCGAGTTTCCCCGGATATGCGTTAGACGCCTGGGTAGGAGTTTGGGTAAGAATAATGAGCGACGGGACAGTAATGAAGGGGCGCTGAATCGGCTTGTTGGTCCGTTATTGGAGGGCTGGGGAGACGGGTTGATGTTCCGGTGATGAGGCGGGATAGCGGGTCCTTTCTGCGAGTTCGACAAGAACAGGAAAATCTCAGCTCGGATCTCCCCAGTTGACTGGCTTCAAAAACAAATACACAAAGGGACAATTCTCGCAAGCTCACCTCATTACCATCATCATCGATGTTACCACCGTAGAACCAGCTACTTCTAAGCAACATCGTCTTCCCCTCTCTTTCGCGTCTCTTCCACCATCTAATAATGAACAAAATCGCAGCGATGATAGCCACCAGAGCGAAGAACCCTCCAATAGCCGCACCAGCTGACAGTGCCTTGTTGGTAGTAGGCTGCGTTTCAGAGGCTTCTGGCGGGGAAGTGCTATAAGGCTTGTAGGTCAATGAAGCTTGGTGTTCCGCCGAGGCTTTTCCGCCTGACCCGGGAATTTTAACTCGCGTTGTGGACGAGACCATGTCTGTTGCCGAAGTATGAGATGGCGAGTCATCGTTCGATTTGGAGGCGGAAGCCCTCGTGGAAGGGGCCGCCGCTACGGCCGCTGAGTCCGTACTGTCCGTTTGCTCTTCAGACGTGGAGGTTTCTGAGCTAGCTTCATCGGTTGACTCGTTCGTGTCGACAAACGGATTCGAAGTAGTCTCACTCTCCATACTATCGGTCGCGAATGGAGAGGATGCAGGTGTCGAGGCAGAAGCTGTATCGGTGGAATCGGACTCGATGGAGGACATAAAAGTGATTGCCGTGTTCACAAAGCTTGGGGAGATGGTGTCTGTAGGAAGGGGGTCAGAGGAGGTTGAAGATGCCGGTGTAGTTGATGGCGTCGATGAGGTGCCCAAGGGGTCAGTAGCCGTCGATATAGATGCTGGCCATAGCATACGAAAAGAGGATCAGCTCCCGCAATTCTGCTTTATTCACAATACCGATGGGACTCACAAGAGCTCGGGGTCAAGAGTGAAGAGTCATTGCTGGTGGTCGCTACTACATCGGAAGTAGTCTCAGGACACTCGTTGAATATGGTTTCAGTCGGCACCGAGATGATGGTTGGTATACTCTGAGTGACAAATACCGTCGACCAACTCGTGCTTTCCGAGCCCTGGATAGTCGATATTGAGGTGATAGTACTGCACTCCTCCACTTCGGCCTGTCTCGCAGCCAAGATAGCCCGACCCTGCTCTCTGGATCGGAGCGAGGCACGTTTGTGTAATGACGATGATAATTTAGGTGTATGTCGTGGGTAGAGCATGGTTCTGGTGATCGTTGCGATTGTAGCTTCAAAGATCGATGCTCCCCTATCGTGTTCGTTGACTTGTAAAGCCTGTTCCACCTCTGGTCCATCGGTAGAGGATATGGACGAGGACGAGGCACTAGTATCTTCTTCCGCCGCTAAAGCGGCATCATCCGTTGTTGAAGTGGTCGAAGATGATGATACTGATGTTGTATCATCCACATTGGCAAGGGAGGTGGAACCGCCACTTGATGGCTCAGAAGTATCCACGAGCGCAGTCTCGCTTGAGGTTGTGCCATCGCTAACGGCCGAGTCCAGCGATGACGGCGAAGGAGAGGTAGTCGAAGGCTCGCCTATGGCCGTCGAAGGGATCGACACGAGCGTGATGGCAGCCAAAGATTCTGATGTAGACGCAACAGAAGACGTTGGCATTTCCGCTATGGGACTAGAGCTGGATAGAGTGTCGGGGACCGAAGAAGTTGTTGGATCGTCTTGAAGGGGCTCAAAGGACGTCGCAACGGCCGGGTCAGTAGTCAAAGTAGCCGACGTAGCTGAGCCGGGGTCGACAGGAGCTACGGGCGGCGAAGTGGGACATATCGTTTCGAAGATAGTAGACAGACTTGGCCCGGCTGGAACCACTACGGGGGTGGAGGAAGTGACGACCGACTCGATGAAAGAGCTATGCAAGGAAACGATGATCAGTCATTAGTATTCAGTAAAGAAGCATCTTCCGTTCGAGAAAGGTGTCTTTCCTCCACAACAAACCCTTACTGAGCGGGTTACAGCGCGTAAAACTCACGTAGAGGTAGAATAAAGGGTTGAGATGGGCGTAGGCGTACACTCCGCTGCCATCTTGTCGTATTCCAAAATGTTGTCGCGGGGTTATTTATAATCGTCGAGGTGCAGCCTTGACTCCTCTTAGATTCCCATGAACCGCGATCGGAGGCTCACCGACCGCAAAAAGAGGTCAAGCGTATGTCGGACAATCGATGGACAAAGTATTATGGGATGGTCGTGAAAGACAGCTGAGCGGCCGCCGTCTGTCCAGAGAGCTGCGTATCTTGAGGTAGACACTAAATAGGCGTATATAGAACGGATCGAGGGGCGTTCTGAAACGTCTGTTGGTCTCAAGCAGGATTTGATACGATGGAAGTTGTTGATAGGCTGAGTGTTATGGGTAAAGAATGACGACCTGAGCGAGGGTGTTGGTGATGATCGTGGATTTAGGTTGGTGGTGATGAAGGTGGGTGACTTTGAGTTTGCGATATGGTAGTGATTGAGACGATGGAGATGAGGTGGAAATTGATACGAAGCAACGGCGATGGTATGGTGTATGATACAGCGAAAAGAAGGTAAACGGCGAAGAGAGGGGGGTGAAGAGGAAAAAGGCGAGCTGTCCCTCAAATTGGGCATTAGATTGCTCGAGAACAAAGAAAGGGTACTTGGCACGCCCTGTCTTCCACTGTAGCTGTACAACACTGTATTGTACCCATACAGTAAAGTCTTATTGCAGTACAGTAGACCGTAGTACAGTGCGCGATGAACGAGTTTCGGCACCGAGTCCTCCTACCCTTCCGACTCAACGAGTGTGAGTGATTGAGGCCAATGAGCGATTATGATCGCTCGTATATTTTGCCAAATAGTCAGTCAATGATTGACCCTCCTTCAGCTTTGCAGCTAGATGCAATGCTGTACTCGTACACTGTAAGTAATGTCTCAATTGGATCCGACGAATATCGTACTGTAGATTATTAGCCCCTCGATTTCCCACGCCAGGACTGGTCCAAGCCAAGCCGAAGTGTGCCCATCCTACTCTACAGCATCTATGCTCCGATCCTTCAGGCGGAAGGTGAAGCTTCACCCCTCGATAACCAGGTTTTATCGATCCTTTCCCCAAAGACGAAAAATCCTCGATCAGTTGGGAGTTGGGAAGAACAAAGGAACATCGCCGACTTGATTGATGTGATGTCGAGTTCCTTTGCATCAGGCGATCGAAGGATGGGGAGGAGCACAGTATCCCTTTAGTAAAGAGGCAGAAAGAGGAATGAGGAGCGAGCTTCTTGCTAGCCAGACTTCCTACATGGTTACTGTATTCGTCCTGTAAAGCCAGTATATAACCTGTCGCGGATATTGCAATGAGTAAATACAGACAAAGGAAGGTTATAATCAAGGTTTTCTGTATCTGTGTTTATCGTATCGTCTTAATATCGACAATATCAACGGATTGGTCAACTTTCAAGCAACAATTTAGCGATAGATAAGCTCCCCCTGTTCAAGAGCGACATAATAAGCTGTTCATGTCGAATCAGATCCGCCTATAATATCAGTAAGCCGTGATGAATGATCCCGCATATTCCCGTGTATCCCAATCTAATCTCAAACTATGGTACAATGTCCGAATCAGACCTGATTTCCAATGTCTTCTATATTTTTCTTGAGGATGCGCCACTGAATGACCCATTTGGACCTGTGAGATTCGTTTATTTGCTTGCGGTCTTGTACGCTACCATACCGCCCAAAGCGAGCGAGTAGCCTGTAAATTTAGAAATCAGCAGCGTCCCGCAATTCCGTACGAACGTTGTCGTATGTGGTCGAGGGAGTTTCTCGGGATACAAAGGAAACTTACCGAAGATTTGGATAGACGTGATTGGGCTCCCGAAGAACAGTACACTTGAGCTGATAAGAAGGATATCCTGTAAATTCAGTTTTACCATCAGCTTCATCCTCCAATTGGCACCCTGTACTGTACTGCTCTGATATTTCTTGGCATGAGACAGGCGACAATGTGACATACCTTGAAAACTCCAGCAAGCGTGAGGACCAATCCACCTGCAGCGCCAATCAAGAAGACAGCCGCCACATTCAGACCAAACGCGACGGCCGCATTGGAGAACATGATGAGTGGTCCGATACGCATGAACTCCCTGAATGGCGCGAGACCTTCGGTGAATGGCAAGAAACATGCGTTGATGACGGCGCATACTGGGGCGTAGTAGTGCAGTGATACGAGAGGGTCCATCTTGAGGCCCTGTAGTAGGATTTGGATCATCACCAATCGGCTGAAATAGCAAAAAAAAGCACACGGGAACGTATAAGCATCGCATATCCAAGCGTATATCACATACAGTTGTGTACTTACGAAGATTCGAACTGTAACATAAAGCAATCAGCTGCAGCTCGTATGAAGATTATGATGTAAAGGTAGAACTCACTGCTACCGCGCTGACTTGACACAGGAAACCAAACATCTCGAAATGCACTTCGCCATAAGCAGCTGTAAGCGGTCACGGGTTAGCTTAGCGCCGGCGCAGGAGATGATTGGCGAGACACAACACAAGCTCACCCAAAGAACAACCAGCTGAGATGAGGAGAACGATAATGACCAGTCTCGAGGTCAAGACTTGTAATTTAAAGATGGCGGAGATGAGGAGGATGGCAACCGGTGTGAAAGCCTAAGAGAAAGCAAACAACAGGTGTCAGACTTGCGCGCAAGTGAAACCAAGTAGAAGTTGGAAGCGTACCTTTAGCATCTGGATGAACGATACGCTCAGTCTGCATCTCAGAAACAAATTCTATCAGTACGCTGACCGGGATATGACAGTGTGATGCACATACGTGAGATAGGCGGTGTTACTGAGGATGAGCGACCCTGAGAATAGCACCCCGATCGGCAGGATAGACTTGATATACAGCTCCCTCTATCGTAGCGAGTTATGCTGTCAGCTGAGACCCCACCAGAGAGCTATGCTAGGATTCGGATAGCTCACAGTCATCTCGATTTTATCTAGTCCATCCATGAGGTTGGTAGTGAGTCGAAGAACTCTCGTCCCCAGCGCCTACGGATTGTTCCGTCAGTAAAAAGTCACAGGTAGCGGGCAGTAAGCGGCTGGACTCACAGCGCATCCAAGGTGATAGGCAGTACTGAGATTATACCGAGATGTCAGCGCCTTCCTTCGGATCCTATCTGTTCCACCATCCATCTGAGATCCTCCTGTGCTCTGCTCTCGGACCCAATTGACGTGATGGAAGATTAGCTTACATGAATATGGGCTAGGGAAGGTGGATGGTCAGCTGCATGTCTCATCGGTTGTATTTGAAGAAACCGCAGCTCACATATGGGTAATTCAGATTGCTATACAAGTATTCTACGATGAAACTTTAATCAGCTGTTGTCCCATGTCATTTCTGAACTTCATGTAGCTGTAGACCAATACTCACTGTTATACAGGATGACGGCGGACGAAAGGGCAATCCATATTGGGACTGCGCGTTAAAGGCGTCAGTTTCCGCACGGGCTGAAGCGGTATGGAATCCGCTGGATGCTCACTGATTACAGTTGCGCTGAGGGCCGGTTTACTGCCCTTCTCCGGCAAGTTCGGCGTGATCTGAACTTCATGTCGAGCACGCTCAAGCTATACTCATCCCCGTCAGCTATAAATGACTACCCGTATCTGAGACCATTCGCCAGCTCACCAAGCCTTCCTCGTGTTCCGACTTCTCATTCAGATGTTCCCTCTTATCATAGCCAGGTGAGGAGCCCGACCCACTCCTTCGTAGAGGCTCGGACATGTGGGGGGAGTATGCTGATTTACCGCCTTCATTTGGCGATTCTCTTGAAGGGGAAGAGTGGTGGGATGGTAAGAGTTGTGCTGCTGTTTTGCCAGACATCTTCGATTGCCGCGTCAATCGTGAGATCTGTGAGTTTGGGATCAGTTCCACAGTGCGCCGAAGTAGAGGGGTCTTATGTAGACGCGAGCAATGTGTCGGTTGCTTGAGCGTTATATTTATGTGCGGGTGTGTGTATATGCAGTCGGAATCTATATTCAAAATGCTTCCACTTGGGCACAGGATGGAGCTGGAAAATCAAAAACGTTGATCATCTCTAGAACCCAAAACGCGTACAGTACCAGCCATTGCTGCATTGCTGCACGGGTATGGTATCAGTATTTGTTTTGTACGAGTATTACGTTGAAAGTGGTAATCTTACCCTTCTCGGCGTTCCTCTACCCGAACATTCCCTTGAACTCTAATCACCTCCTCGATAAAGCTTAAACCACGTGTCAGACGCATGGGACGAATGCAATGCCGCCCATGATGTGTTATTTCTCATGGTGCTGCCCACATGGATTATCACTGTCAATACACCATGCTCCGTCACGGGCTTCAGCCGTTGCGGCGAAGCATTACACAGCTTATTAGTATTACAAATGAAGCTTGTACAAGCATTAGAAATCGAATTTTGTAATTTGTAATAGACGATTTCATTATCTGAGACAGCAGTCCCATATGCATCACATCATTCAGAGTGTACAGGGTCTGCAGCTATGACCAGCTACCTCATGAACTCTGTTCTCCACCTCTCTTACTCTCTGTTCCTCTTGCTCTCTGTCCATACTCCATAGGCCTTCTCCCAGCCAAGTCTGATGACAGTCAGTCACCTATTCACACTTTTAACGCGCTAACTCGTTCACTCTCGTAACTTATTTCCTCTCGACTACCACATCAAAGCAAAGCCAGTCGTTTGTCACTTGAGAGCTTAGCTGCATGAACGATCCCAGGGATCCATCATCATAATAGCTTAATTATCACCATCACCAATTTACACCTCCACAGAACAAAAAGGCAAAGGCAAAGCACACACATACAATCCCTCCCAAGCCTTAAGGGCAAACCGACACACGAGCGAATTCTCTCACAACTGGCAGGTGCCATTCATTCAGATGGTTTCTGTTCAATCAATCCTCCTTCTCTCACTCGGTCTATCATAAAATCCCCACAAGTACAACTTTGTCTCTTGCGAAAATCGTTACATGCTTCAAAACTCTTATTAGCGAATACGGAAAACCAACTTTAAAGGGGGACCAATATGGTCTCGACGGCTCTGATCGCATCTCATCTACTCGCGCTGTTGATACCGCTCCTGCTGCTCTCACCGATTTATGCGACCCCAGAGCCAGCTGCGCTTGTTGCTCTACCTCAGTTCACCCAGGCTCAATCAACTGCATACCGCTTCGCTGCACCTCAACCACCACCTCCTCCGGTGATAGATCACGATGTACTGCCCTTTGTGATCATTTCGACCATTGACGGAGCGCTACATGCGGTAGACCGGGACGGTGGGAAGATCAGGTGGACCTTGCGCGAAGGCGTAGAACCGCTCGTAGGAGGCGGTGTTCGCGGTCGAGGCAACGATGAGGAGTACATCGTTGAGCCATTGAGCGGCAGTCTGTATGTTTTCGAGAATGAGGATGGCCAAGGCGAATCAGGCGATGGTCACACAAAGGAGGGATCCGCTCCCAAGATCAGAAAACTTCCCCTCTCAGTGGAGCAACTGTGAGTCCTTTCGTCCTGCACTGTCCTTCGTGTTGTTCAACATGCCTTTGGCTCACGTCCTTTGTTTGTCCGGTCGTCTGACATGTTTCTGCGTCTCAGGATCGAACTCTCTCCCTTCACATTCCCCCATTCTCCCAGTCGGATCTTCACGGGATCAAAGCACACTTCTCTTCTTACTATCGACCTTCGAACCGGCCAACAATTCGACTGCTTCTCGTCCTTTGGCACCAACCTGTCTCACCCAGAGGAAGATGATTGCGTTTGTGAGAGCGAGCAAGTTCTGGATGATCTAGAGGGAAAGGCTAGATCGAACCGCGACCTTCTCTTTGTCGGAAGAACAGACTACCGTCTCACCATTCACTCACCTCCGCTCGCCTCTGTCGGTCTCTCGCCGTCCACCTCTACCGTCTACCAAAGTGTAGCAGAGGCGAAGAAGGCCGCCAGTGTTCAGGAGATCACTTATTCGACCTATACGCCAAACAGTTTCGATCGCCCGCTAGCAGATTACTGGGTAAAGAATGGGATGGCGGAACAAGGTTGGGGCGAAGAGGATGCCGAGAAAAGGATGAGAGTGGAATTAGCGTTCGATGGAGATGCTGTCGGAGTCGAACAAGGCGAAGGAGTGAAATGGGTCACGAAGCTGGGTAGCGTTGGGTGAGTCGCACTCTGATCAATGAGAGTCTTCAAGTAGCTCACAACCCTTGTCTGGTCTGTAGCATCGCTGTTTACGATATACTTGTCCCTTTGGACTCGCCCTCATCTAACCCTATCCTCGTACCGCAGCCTCCAGCCCATCTGCCTTCGCTCTTCCCCTCGCCTCCTAGCCCTAATCGAGGCTATACAATCCTCATGAACAAGCCCCCTTCCACCTACATTGGCTCCGTACCTCCTCAATTATCGCTACCACCGTCGGCACAGGCAGAGAACGTCTCGCATTCGCCTCCTATTGAGAATGAGGATCCCAGACCTGGAGTCAAGAAGGGAGGTCGCCCTCTGCTGTACGCCCTCTCGTCATCTTCATATCCGCTTATCAACTTTGCTCCTCCTCCTCGACCAGGGAGTCTCACGAACGGCTCGTTCCTCTTGACGGACAATCTACCGGAAAAGGACCAATTGTTACCCTACCTCATCGACCCTCCTGCAGAAGATAGAGCTTTGATCATTCCAGAGAGCAGACCTTCGCCTCAACCTACTTCGGGGTTCAGAGAAAGGGAGATGACGAAAAAGTGGTGGCCTTGGTGGATTTTCAGCATGATCGGCGCTCTCATCCTGTGTGGCTTAGCAGTGGCTGGTCTTACACGATCGCCAAGAGTCAAGCAGACCTCATCACCTTCTGACGAGAAAACTCCCCTCCTTCTTGCCTCTCCTGAAGCTGGCAAAGTAGAAGAAAAAACCATCGAAGCTGGTCCGTCGACTGTTCCCGTTCCCGAACCGCCTGTACTCGCTCCGGAAATCGATGATGCTCCTACACCGAAGAAGAAGTCAACAAGACGCAGAGTACGAGGCAAGAAAAAGAGAAGAGACTCGTCCGCTGCGCTGTTGGAGGAAGGGGAGGAAGACGAAGACGACAAAGGAGAAGGGAGCTCAACATCCCCCAAGAAGGATGAAAAGCCATTACCTGATCTGCCAAGGGAGATGTCGTCGACCGATTTGTTGGACGATGAGGATAAGGAGAGGCTGGCGATTTCCGATACAATCATCGGTGAGCCTTCTGACCCTGGTAGGGCGCAGATCAGTCAGCTTACTGTCATATCTCGTTATAGGATTCGGATCTCACGGTACCGTCGTTTTGAAGGGCACGTGGGGAGGCCGACCGGTAGCGGTAAAGAGACTATTGAGCGATTTCACACGACTAGCAAGCCAAGAAGTCAAACTTCTTCAAGCGAGCGACGACCATCCCAATGTCATTCGATGTGAGCTGAACGTCGCCCAGAGACTTGAATCAGACAACTGACAGTTTTTACTGTAGATTACTGCCAGGAGAGAAGAGACAACTTCCTCTACATCGCGCTTGATCTGTGTCAGGCATCCTTGGCGGACCTGATAGAAACGCCAGACAAGCATCTCGAACTTGCGTCAGCGCTGGATCGGCGTAAAGCCTTGTCTCAAGTATCGGCGGGTCTGAAGCATTTGCATGGGATGAAAATCATCCACCGGGATATCAAGCCTCAGTGAGTTTTTTGAAGGGTTCAACCGAATTCAATGGCTAGCAAGTACTAACGTTGCATACTCTCGGTAGGAACGTGCTGGTATCAAGAGGGAAGGACGGAGCATTACGCATGCTTGTATCAGATTTCGGTCTCGCTCGGCGGCTAGATCAAGGTCAATCATCATTCGCGCCGACCGCCAACAATCTCGCCGGGTCGCTAGGTTGGCGAGCTCCCGAATGTATTCGGGGCCAAGTGAAACTCAACGAGGGTGTCCTCTTCGACCCAGCTTCCACATTCTCTTCATCTTCCTCAACTCAGTCTCAATTAGGAGCCGAAGAACCGCTGCTAGTGGACAAGAACAACCGCTTGACGAAAGCTGTCGATCTTTTCGCGCTGGGCTGTCTGTATTTCTGGACATTGATGTCTGGTCAACATCCGTATGGGGAGACATATAATCGGGAGAGCAATATCGTGAAGGGGGATGCCGTGAACATGGGGATGCTGGACGTGCTAGGAGAAGAAGGGGAGGAGGCGAAGGAGCTGATAGGGAGATTATTGTCCATGGAGCCTGGTGCGAGGTAAGTGGAGCATCTTCAATCGTTCTTAACCCTCAGCTTGATCTATGTATCGACCAGGCGGAGTGGTTAGAGTACCATGCTGACAGCTGTGTGTAGACCGGATACCTCGGAATGCCTCATACATCCCTTCTTCTGGACGCCTGGCAAACGGCTGGCGTTTTTGTGTGATGCCTCAGATCGTGAGTTCCTCCACAACCCGGTTTATCTTGCAGTATGCTATCATCGCCTTATCCCCATTCCCGCCTCGAAACATAACCAACGATACAGCAGAAGACTGATGCCGGCTGGTGTGCTGTCATAGGTTTCGAGATCATGGAGACAGAACCGCCCGAGCCTACACTAGTAATGCTAGAGACAGACGCGGCTTCGGTTGTAGGGAAAGACTGGTATTCCCGGCTGGATAAAGTGTTCACGAATAATCTGGGCAAGTACAGGAAATATAAAGGTGCGAGCGTGAGAGATCTGCTGCGAGCTATGCGTAACAAAGTGAGTTCAAGTCCTTGACCGACTTTCAGGTGCTTGGGTCCTGTCACAATATCCCCAATCCTTCGCATCAGCCTTCTATACGGTTGGAATAGGCAGCTGATATATGATGTGACGTGATTGTCTGGCACAGAAACACCACTACCAAGATCTTGAACCATCCGTAAAACGACATTTGGGTTCCTTACCAGCTGGCTTCCTACATTATTTCACTTCTCGCTATCCTCGCCTATTCTTGCATGTTCATGGGACAGTCAAGGATAGTATGCTGCGGCACGAATCGATGTTCGAAGGGTATTTCCAAGAAGGTTCATAAGTAGGCTTTGCCTATTCCACATCATATATAATTGTATTTTCAGCCGACGAGGTGCAGGATAGGGCCGAGGGAAGGAAGGAGTGGCTTCATTTGGGCTCTGTGTCTCTGGTAGCGTGCTAGCTTTTTGGCCAAGGGACGGAGCGGGGATGAACTTTGCGATGCGCGCGGTCGTGAAACACGACGAGACAGGCGAGGCCACTTTCAGTGGTTTCCTTGTCAATAACAGCAATAACAGTGATAGTGATAGTGCATGTTCATAGATAGATGTTGTACAGCATGTTGTTTCGATCATAAACAAATACATATCAAGTGAGATCAGATCACCATGCGATGCGATGCGATCATGTATCTTGCGTGAAAGATTCTTTCGCTTCTTTTCTGCATTCGTCCGCACCGCAGCTTGCCTCGTCTTATCGATAAGAGGAGAAATGGAGCAACGATTACGTCATACCCCGTACGTCAGTCTAAAGTCGAGTGATACTCAATAAGCGAAGTTGCAGATCCTTGGTCCTTGTTGAATATTGAATATTGAATATTGAATAATGTACTGCATTTTCACTCTAGCTCGCATTGGGCAGTGTCGCTGGTTCGCACCAGCAGAACGATCTGATCTGATCCGATCCAGAAAGGCGGGGAGGATCTAGCACCAAGGAAAGCTAAATACCAAACATGTCTTCTTCAGCGACGTCCTCATCATCGGCACTGCCTGCATCGGCTTCTTCTCCGCCAGCTCCCAAACCATCTGGTACACATAATTCGACCGAGGCTGACTTCCTTCCTACGTCCGAAGAAGTGGCAAAAGCGCTGGAAGTTGAGATCGTTGATGAGAATGGTGAGAAGTTCACCCTTGGAGAGTTGGTCAGAGGGAAGAGGGTTGTATTGGTTTTTATCAGGCATTTCTGTGAGTCGAAAACGAGCTTTCTTTGCTATTCATTTGATCTCGGGGGTTCTCACTTGTTTGAACTTTGAACCGTCTTTGTCACTTCATTCTGAGGTTCTCACTTGTCTGAACCATCCTTGTCACTCCATTCTCGACTGGCTCAAATGAGACACAAAATCAGTTGAAAGTTTGTTGTGAGGTATAGCTCATAGCTCATAGCTCATAAAAATCCTGGTACTTGCTCTTATCAGGGTGCACCAATTGTCAAGTTTATACTCATCAGCTAGGTCTATCGATACCGCCCAAGAAACTACCACACGGCACAGAAGGTGAGTACATTTATCTTCGTGCATTCCCTCACCTCCGTATAACTCGAAGAGAGGACCGAAGCTGAGCCCATCTTCGGTCCGCCCAGTCATTATCATAGGTTGCGGATCTAGTGTCCCCATTAAGACATACACATCGTTCACTTCATCCCCTTATCCAGTATACGCCTGTCCCTCTTTAGAACTGCACAAGATATTCAAATTCGTCCGTACGCTCCAATCAGCCGACCCTACAAAAAGTACCAGCAATGACCAAAATCAAGATAATGAAACTTCGTGCGGTGCGGATGATGGTGGTTCGTGCCATTCGACGACAACGACAGCCGGATACTTGGATGGGGTTGGCAGTGAAACCAAGAGGATCTGGTTATCGCTCAAGAATGGGCCGCTGAAGAATTTCGGGCATTATTCTACTAGTGTCAGGGGTCCAAACGACCAGAATGGAGGTGAAATGATCATTGAGCCAGGTGAGTGCGGTCAGAGTGCGCGCCTCGCCTTTCCCCCATCAATCACCGATGGCTATGTCAAAGAAAGAACTACATTGTGTAGTCTATAGTCTATCCGTCCATCCTCTGCAGGGATTTATTCTTTGATATCTCTTCTTTTATTCGGGGTGATGTTCCTCGTGGTGATGAATCATCAAGCCGACCCTAATAGGCTAACTCTTGTCCAACCGCAACTGGAACCCGCCAGACGGCACATGCTCCCTTATGCATCGCATGCAGAATACAGCCGATCACATCAGCCTCGAGGGACTCGCCAAGGCCATTGGAGCGGAGTATGTTCCTCTTTCAGAACAAGACAAGAAGTGGCCTGGATAGATGAATACGAGATTCGATCTATCCAAGACCATAAGGGTGTGAGCAAGCCATATGCACTCGATCCCCCCCCCACCCCCTCCTTTGTAAGAGGCCTTTGTATCGTTGTTACACACCGCGAATGTATCTTGTGTATCAATGACACGCATGTATCGAGTCGCATGTACCCATAGTGGCAACAGAACAAGGAGATCCTAAGAACTGCCTGAGCTGAGCCATCACGGATGTACTGATGTAATACATCTGATACATCTGATATAAAGCCTGACCACCTATTCACCGGGCATCCACCCACAATCATTTCGCACGAAAAACCAGCATCTTTCTCCTACACAGAACAGGATCACTATACAGTAGCAGTCTCCACGCCTCCAAACCAGCTTCCGACCCAATTCTTCCACCATCCAGTCTCTCCTACAACTTTGCCACCTGCATCGGGCTTACTTCCCGGTCCACCACCACCTGCGATCCTTCCCCTGGGTGTATGTGACGCGGGATAAAGCGATGAACGGAGGACGGCACCGGTAGACGCCAAGAAGAGGGTGGCCCAGCCCCAGAACATTCCTTGTAACAGCGGTGATATGATCTGTAAGATTCGGGCAATCGTCAGCTCTAGGCTATTTTCACGTTGGTTTCCTGATAGACTCGAGAGGGATCAAAGCTACAGGTAACGAATGATCCCGAAAGGGTGAAGCACTTTCCGCTGGATCATAGCAAACGAAGAGCTTGCGTAGTTTTCTAAAGTGATAAACGAGGGATAACAGAGCATTCTCGCACTCACCTGATCTCTGACGGTGACCCATCCAACCTGCTTCCAATCCACGTCGACCTGCCTACCCCAATGGAAGACCCGATCGTCCTCTGCACCGCTGACCAAGCTCTTACTATCCTCATGATTTCCACCTCCACTGGGAACAGTACCTTTCTCTTGTATCGTTTGTCTGGTTGGTCGGGGTGTCAAGAATGGTCGGATCGATAGGAGGAATGACTGGATACGTGGAGTAAAACGCCGAACCAGATGTCAGCATTATCTTCTCGCTGTTAGTACGTGTACAAGTATTGATAGATCGAGTAAACGCTGTGTACGTGTGCAGGATTTAAATGACCCGCAACTGTAGCAGCTAGCGCAATGGCCGAGGTCCACACGGAGCAAGTGACCGCTCAGAGCCCAGGCTGCAAGAGCATCCGAGGATATGCCAAATGGACCGGCGACTACAACGTACCTGCTCGAACCTCAAATCAGGCATAGGCGGCATAGCCTGCTTCACTCTTTCCCTCCCCTCACCCTCATGGTGTTTTCCTTTACGATTGTTATGTCCACGCCCATGTCGTTGATGGACAGTAGGCAATGAATCGGGGAACTTTGATTTCTCCCCTGACTCTGATGAAGATTCGGCATGATGGACCGCCTGGGCCGACTTGTTGAATGGGATATGGGACGGATTGAGGGATGTCATCGTGGGCTTATACGGCTCCTGAATTCGAGCACTAGTATCGTATGATGGTCAAGTATGCGGGCTATAGATGTAGGTTGTCGAGGATATGAGGTAGATTTGAAGGTGACATACCACACAACACAGGATGGGATCTTCAAGCTCTGGTGCTTCGCTGATGACGCTCGGCGTATGGAGTTAAGAGTTAAGAGATTAGGCACGCCTCGAACCCCGTTTGTCAGCCCGCCTATCCATTCGAACGCCCTTTGCTCCTCGCTCCTCGGGTACGTGTTGACAATTGTGCTCTCTACGCTTCATTGCGCGTTCTTTCGTAGTCGTAGTGTTAAGCATACCCATTTCACTGATACCGTCAACCGTACATAGATGGAAATATCCGCCCACGATTCACAGAAACTTACCAGAAGAGCTGCAGAGTGACTGTTATTTTATCACGAGACTTGATCTACGCTGGCAAAACAGTGGCGCGATACTTTTATAAAGGACAATTTCGACCATCAGCAAAACGTCGAAGGGATAATTCACATAAACTCGATTCATCTCATCTCGAACTCTCGTACTTCGAGCTATCATTCACTATCGGCGATACGATACCTACCACTCCATAATCGTATAAAGCTTTCCAAGATGGACACGAAAATACCGAATCCGCTCACATTGACTTCACTCACGATACTCTCACCTTCCAACGCGCCGTTATACGTACATTCATTCACGGGTGAACAAGATGAGCTGAGGCACTATCATCTCAGTCATGCTGCTGTGGATGTCATTGAGGAAAGGAGTGAGTGATCCCAATTTGCTATGAGCAATGCTCTGAGCTGACCTGTTTGCTTGCAATATCTAGTCGTCATGACTTCCACACCGACCAAACCTGCCGAATCGTATCTCGGTCTGTTGTTCTGCATGGAGGACATGGCATTGTGAGTGGATCTGGGCTCAAAATCTCATTCTTCAAAGTATCCTCCCATCCTTTGCAAAGATTATTGTAGCTACAATATTCATATGCTGATAACATCTTTACACAATGCACGGACTCATGATTTCGCCTGCACAGCTACGGCTTCCAGACAACGACAAAACTGAGAATGGTCCTTTCGATAGCGCTGGTGGATGCTATGATCAAAGATGCGGATATTGTAGCGGTGCGTATACTCAATCATCGAAAGGAAAAGAACAGACTTTCCCTCTCCCTCCCCCTCTCCATCTGTCTGTGTCGTCGCGTCGGTTGATATGACCATCTGAAACTCATTGGCGACATTCCCCGATCTTCTTTTTCTTCCTGGAACGACCATGCACGCTCTTCTAAAAATGCGATCGGCTGGCTGACGCGATCGTATGGCTTACATATGAAACGTAGATCTTCAGAGCAGTCCATAACCTACTCTTGACGACATCTCATAATCCCTTCAATTCCCTCCCATTATCGTTCAGAGCCAAGCCCGCTCCAAAACCGTCATCAAAGCCAATAGCAGATCAGCCCAACTCCGAATCTGATACAATGACGAAGAAGGAAAACAACGGGTTCGCACATGCCAACGGGTCGATCAACGAATCAAAAATGTTCGTTTGCGCACCCGAGGAAATTAGAGCTGAGTGGCTTAGAGAAAGTAGTAGGTTCAACGATGGGATACGCCGTATTGGTGAGATGCTCGGTGCTGGCGCTGGCGCTGGGTCTGGCGTTGGCGTTGCGGCGCGCTAGGGCAGCAGTTTCAATTTGAGTCTGAGCGAGATTCATCGGGTGCAGAGTTTCCGCAACCGCAGTGTCGATAGAAAACAAAAGCACCAGAGAGGAATGGTTGTATTGTATAATAGGATCAAGAACCGCCGCCCAATCTTTGATTCAATGTGAGTTTCCCATGCTCCTACTCTCGTCCGACCGTATTTCAACCAGAAGCCAGTCTTTCAGCTAATTCGGTTGTATCGCAGGTTGTACAGTACAAATATGATTCAAATCGCTAATATCATGCATGATCGATTTACCGCCGGCATCGTATTGTGTATATGTCCCCGACATGGACCCCTGGAAAGGAAAGATGTCTACCAAATATCCCCCAATCATCAGTCCTGTCTCCTCTTGTATTTCTTTGGTCATTGATAAGCGCGTTCAGTCTACCCATCATTACTTCACCTGAATCGCGCTTCATCGCCTCCACCCTATCTCATCAGCGGTCATTCCATCGTTCAAACAATCAGGCGATGATTGTAGCCCTTTTGCCTACCATGCAATGTTGGTTGCGATAATCGTCCTCGTTGGTGGTTGGTGAATTGACGCGATGGAGATAAACAGGGTGTATATGACCTATAAACACATATGTACTTTATGTACTTTTGGGTCGCCCTTTTATGACGCTGCGATGCAAAGTTCCGTGCGCGCTGCGACAGATACGGGGCGTACATATCATATCTATATTATCATATTCATATACGTTGAACACATAAGGCTTGGTCTACAATTACATTGTGATGCATGGACTATATTGTACAATATGTGTGGTGGATTCATTCAACCTAGTATTCATGGGGGTCTTGCAGCAACATCTCAGGCCGCAACGGACCTCTCATTTGACGACTAGACCCGTCTCGATCACCGATTCATTCGTGCCAGTGCGTCCTTTTCCCCTTTTCCCCAATTGGGTCAAAACGTACTCACATACTCTCACATAACCCTCCTCAACCATCCTAGCACTTCATTCCCAAGTTCTCTCCAATGCTCATCCTCATATTGCGATCCCAACGCACCCTCGGCCCCATCGAGCGTTTCGTATCGACATCCAATCAACGAGAGAGCCAAACAATCGAGGTATCCTTGTTTTGAAGCTGTTTCATTCGTATTCCCATGAACGGGCGGTGTGAGGTGCAGCGTTAGGGATGTGATGAGAGCATGTCGGGCTGTGAGAGAAGCGAACTGTTTATACCGTTGAAAGAAAGAAAAAAAAACGGTCCCTTCGTCAGTTGCTGTACCATAGCAGAAGATTCTTGAGTCGCATAGCTTAGCTGATCATGGTGGACAAAGAAAGAAGAAGAGGACGTACGATAGAACCAAAGGCGAAATCCCCTTGAAGCTGATTACTAAATTCAGGCGTCTGACCATACTGCCACTCCCAACTCTTGAGCTCCTTGACACCTTTCCAGACTTTCTCATCTCTCACCCAATCAGGGTTCACCTCCCTCGTCTCCATCTTTTTTCCGCTCGCAGGAGAGTCGGGGTCGGAGTATATCTGCTCAAATTGGGCCGTCACGGCTTTGACGAAGTGGTCGTGGTGGATTGGACTGGCGGATGAAGGCAGATGGTGGTTCAAGGTCGTTACAGCTGATCGGTGTGATGCGATACCTTTGGTTTCCATGTTTGGCTGCGGACACCCGGTAGATACAGATTGAAGTCAGTTGGTAGTTTTATACGGATGATGTATTGCTTGGCATAGAGCTAGTACAGTCCAGTCAGGAATAGCGCAAAAGCTTTATCACTCACCGAACTGGATTTGAGAGACTTGCCGAGCTCATTCAGCGATGACGAAATGAGCATAGTGCCATGATGATAGGCTCGATGTTGGATGATCTTGTATGCTGAACCTGAGACGTATCATCAGCAATTACAAGCCCATACAACGTTAGCATCAAAATCGTCAACTCAATATCATATGAGAACGAAACCGCCTTTTCAGGCAAGATGCGTTGGAGCGCCGTTGGGAAGAGAGAAGATGAGGCATGGACACTTATCTTGTACTCTTTGCCATGCTCTCGAATCACCACATCATTCCTATCGTTGACCGTACATCCCTCTATCCCGAGCTTTTCCCTGATAGCAGTCGCGACGAGCTCTGCTCCGTGTGATCTTGTGAATAACAGTCGAGGGAGGATGATTGAGAAATTCGTGTTGCCCATGTCCTACTCGAACGCCAACGAATTGCGTCAGCTAAGCACGCAACCTTTCACATGCACACGAGCGGAGTGAGTGTAGTGATGTCCATCTGGCAGAATCGTCTTACAAACCCAAGGGGCATGGGGGGAAAGGATAGCTTACATGATATACTGTCCCACCGCCAGATCTGCGCCTCACAAGCGGTATCGAGGCTTCTCTCAACTTATGCGGAGTAGTCTCCTTCCATGGATTCTGCGGATTTTCATCAGCTGGAATTCAAATATGACTCACAGTACGGATCCATCAAGACCGTTGATATGGACAGTAGACACATACCTGATTCCTGCCTATTACGACACACGGAAAATTCCTGTATAGAAAAAGCACAGGCTGGTTGTTCGGCGTATTTCGCATGAGCCTGTGGAGGGCGAAATGACAAAGCGACCGAGCAATTCAGCTATGAAATCATCCAGAGGAATGATCCTTGATAGCTCACCAGTCCTCATATGATAGGTTGAACCACGGATCATGGCTCTCGGAGATATATGTGACGGGCTAAGAAGACGGGAATGAACAAATATGTACATCAGCGAAGTTGAGCTTGTGAAGAAAACCCTGCGACGAAGATCTCACAGCATCCAGTTCGATAGAGTCGGTAGCACTCGTTTGTGGCTGGGCATCTTTCTGCTCGTGCCGAGAGAGCGTCGTCGAGAAAGGTCGTTGGGTGACAGTTGGGTGGAGGTCGCTGTGGAGGTGTGAGCGGGTCAACGATGCTGCGAAGCGCGATGAACATGGTCGCGAGAGTGCTGAGGCGGCCCAGGGGAGGAGCGACATCCTGGAAGCGTGCGTAGCCAATGATGAGTCGAATCAAATCAAGGATGAAGATAAGGACAAGTGTGGTGTTGGGTTGGAGAGAGAACAAAGGGGATAAGTGTCCTGATTCTGGTCATCCGAGGAATGTCATGTCGGTTGTTGCGTACTCACTCGTACTCAACATAACCTTAGCCAGTGACAGGTGACACATAGTAAAACGGGATCAAATTTCAGGCACCATCATAGAAAGCTCAAGGGAGAGTAGAGAGGAAAAGCTCGACGCGTCGTAGGGTTTGTTGCACTATGCTATGCACTACTATAACTGACTGTACAACTCTACTCTACTCTTTCCCGAAAACATTAATTGGCTTCCCATAATCTCGCGTCTCATCCATCCATCTATCCATCTATCCGATCTTTGGATCTAATCATCGACTTCGACTCAGCAAGACCCTACACGAAGGAACACACTGAACCACCACAAAGCTTATATTGTTGAGACTTTTTCATCGCTCCCATCTTTGCGAAACGACGGCCAGACACAGTACAGAAAAATAGCGATTGAGCATAAAGCAAAAAGCAAAAAGCAAGATGAATCGCCGAGGTCACTTATCGACCAAGATCCCTCAGGTCAAATTACGACCCGCTCTCGCGCCGAATGTCAATGCCAGACCCAATGCCGCGGGAGGATCATCCTCATCAACACGGGGAGGAGGGAAGAACAGGGAGGCTAGTCCGCTGAATATGATGGATGAAGAGATCATGCGGAGGGCTTTGGCAGATGCTGAGGGTGAGTGAGCCAAGCCGAATTTGCATATAACAAGAGCAAAGTCTTGAACAAGCATTCTGTGATAGCTGACTGACAGGTAAATCTCTTTGTGGCTTTTGTCGTGTGAGCAGACGAGGAGAGTTCTACCGCTGCGCTGAGACGTAATTCAAGACCGTGGAAGGGGATCGTCATAACATTCACCGGCGTAGAAAATAAGGTCAGTCAGCTAGCCCAATCATCAACCTGTGACGCTCCATTAGAAGGAGAGCTGATGGTGGTTAACGTGTCGCGGTCGTAGCCTCAATTGACTGCTTTGGCGAAAGAGCTAGGAGCAGGAGTAGAGAGTGCTCTGACTGTCAATGTAACGCATGTAGTGGCTTCAGGCTTTGGGTCAGCAAAATACCTGGTAAGTCGTCTCTGCCGATCCTCTCGCGAGCTTACCTTGCGGGACATCCATTTCATTCTTGTGCTGATCAACGATCGCTGTACGGATATCTTTCCGCCAGTACGCCGTTGAGCACAGATTGCCGGTGATGATGCCGAGTTGGATCGAGGATGCGCATGGTCAATGGCTGAATGGAGATGAAGTGGATACCGAGGCCGATGAGGAGAATCATCGTTTATTGCCTTTCACCGATCTTAGGATAGCCATGTCAGGTGTTGAACCTCGTACGTGTCATTCTCACATCACTCAGATCCTCCATCAACCCACACTGCAGCTACAAGGATATGGCCGGACCTGTGCTCATATTTAGGTTGTGCGGCGGATCACAGTGGAACGTCGAAAACAGCTCATCAAGTACATAACGGCCAACGGCGGCCAATACAACAAAGACCTCGACCGGACATGTACACACTTGATCTCAGCAAAGCCCACCTCCGAACCTCGTTCGTCTGAAAAAGTGAAATGGGCCTTGAGGGAAATCGCCGATCTCGAAGCTAGGAAGAGAAGAGGGGTGAGGACGGACGAAGAGGAGATGAAGATTGTTTATGAGGAGTGGATATGGGATTGTGTAGCTTACAAGGGTCGATGGAAGGAGGATTATTATGATGCACGCAAGGCTAGGAGAGGCGGCAGGGTACAGGCTGGTACGTTTGCTGTGGATCCGTGGACGCTTCTACATGCCGCAGGCTTAGTGGGTTTGACAACTGATTTCTGCCGTTATATTATAGATGATGTGCTGAATGGTACCCTCGAGTTTGATCAACCAGCCGAGAAAAAACCAGAAGTACAAACAGTGGGTGGAGGAGATGCTGTGGATAATAACGAACCCGCTGTGATGCGTAAAAGGAAAAGAGAAGGAATCGACAACCTCGTCAGCGAACTCGTCTCTACCACCGGTACCGGTATCGGTCCCGGTACCGCCCTCAAAACAGATCCCTTTTCTATGCAAGAGGACCGATCAAAATTATCAGACGGGTCATCCTCCAACTCCAAAGGTGGAAAACCTTCTTTATTGCATGTATCGAGATCGACGTCATTCGCCAATACTAGCAATACCAATGCAGGTCCATCATCATCAAAACAGTTCCCTATACCCTCGGCGACAGAACGAACATCGTCTATACCTCCGACGGCTCAACCTCCACCTGGGGTGATGCCGAGCGAAAAAGCAGGAGCGAAGCAGTTCTTTGAGGGGTTGAAGTTTAGTCATGTAATTGCTGAGCAGTGTGATGCGCTCGAAGAGGCTCTCAAGGTACATGGTGGGATATTGATAAGCGATGAACAAAGACGGCAGGGTGAGAGGGTGGACTATATCATCGTCAGACTGTAAGTTTCAGCTGTGCCTTCCTTCAATCGCGAGGCGATCGTCGAGGTGATCAGCTGATATGCGATGACCGGCTGCTCAGCTGCTCGGACGTACGGCCGACGTTATCAGAGAACGATGCAGGGACAGTGGTCATAACAGAATGTTGGGTCGAAGGATGCTGTTTCGAAGAACGGCTCTTATCGCCCGACAAGCACATTGTTTTCCAGCCTCTACCGGCTCCAATGCCGATATCAGGTATGTCGATCACTACTTCTAGCTGACGCTTCATCGTCTATTGGATTTAGACTCAGCTGATTTGGATCGGCCTCGTCCATCTAGGCGCTTCAAAATTGATTGTTCATCTATCCGGGTTTTCAGCGGAAAACAGCGTCTATATGCGCCGTCTACTCCGCGCGATAGGTGAGCTCAGCTTAGCCGAACCGGAACGCGGTGGTCTAGACCAAGCTGATGCATGCAATCACCTCATTCAGGCGGCACCATATCGATCAAGCTGAACAAGCAGACCACGCACTTGGTATCAGTGCTCAACTCTGGTCAGAAAGTGGAGAAAGCTAGAGAATGGGGTGTGAAGGTCATGCAGGAATCATGGTTGATCGCTATGGCTAGTTCTGGAGTGGTCGAGTCTGAAGACGATCATCGCTGGCTTCCTGGGACAGCTGTGACTGGTGGTGGTGGTAAGTGACCAAGCGGGTTTTCCCCCTTAGTCCAACAACCCTTACTGCCGTGTCGCTTTGGTATGCTGACTATACAAGGTGCTTCTTCAGGTGGTCCAGCTCTTCCTCATGGGGATCGAGAATTAACACGTCGAGCAGGTCACAAGGCGGCAGATCTGACAGCCAACATGTCGACAATGTCCGAGTTGCCCGAAGCAGCAGATTACGCCGCCCGTCGACCGACTGCCTCATCGACGACTCCTGTCAACAAATCAACAAATACCAAACCGGATGGATCAGCGCTCATAGTGACGGTCTCTCCGACTCGAATGCTCAAGCCGTCCCCTACGCATATCGGAGATGGATCCACCAGTTCCATAGGAGCAGCAGCAGGTGGTGGTGGGGCAAGTAGGATGGGGACCGGGACGGGGACGGGGACGGCAACTTCTATCATATCGCCAGAAAACGTCTTGTCACCGCCTAAAGCTGAAACTCAACGGATCCTCAATTCTGCTGATTCCGGTCTCGCTGTACCAATGGTCGTTGATCGAGAGGATAAGGAGAAGGACAAAGTATCGAGATTTGCCTCTGCACCAGCGAACGCCAGAGCTCAGTCCGAATCGGTGGCAACAGGACTTGGACCAGCGTCAGCATCAGGAGAAGGTTTAGAGAAAGCCGCTTCGATGAGCAGTCTAGCTCTTGGGGCCACTGGTGGAGGTGGCGGGACCGGAGCAGCAGCAGGAGATGTAGGCGCCCGACTTTCACTTGGATTAGGGGGAGGTACCAGCAGCAGAGATAAAGGGAAAGAGATGACAGAGGTGCTTAGGCAGTTGGCGGAGAAGGAAACTACTGGACCTGGAAGTGCGAAGGGACGGGTCGTCAGACGTAGTCGACCCAGTGCGAGAATCAAGGTGAGTACGAAGTTCCTTTTGGCGCCCGTCGTCGGGCGTTGTCTCTCCCAACACAGACCCGTCTCCTCTATAATCCTGTATTATCGCGAGTAAGGTACGCAGAGAGAAATCACTCCAATTGGGCTGAGAGGAGCAGCATCATCACGCCTGGCATATAACGGCTATTTTTGTCTGGATATATAGCTGACTTGTCGAGGTGATTGGTCCCTGACACTACTACAGAGCAACAGTACTCGCTCGCCAATGCACTCCTTGTCACCTGCCGCCTCGCGATACTCCCTCTCGCCCATCAAACCCTCCGATAGCGTCAACGGTTCTCGATTCCAATCACACGAGCCTAGTCCCGCACCGGACGGACATGGCCATGCGGCTGAAGCAGGAGCAGAATTAGGCGGCGCTGAGCATGCTGCTTTGGGAGCTGGAGCCGGAGGGATAGGGGAAGAATCTGTCCAGGTGAAATATGTGGATGCTGTTTCCGCTAGGGAGAGGAAGAAGATTATGGCTATGTTTGAGGAGTCTGCTGGAGGAGGGGGTGATGGGCGGGAGGGCTGCAGCAAGAGGAGGAAGCGTTAAAGTTAGCGATAGCGGTGAGTAAGCAAGAGCAGAAGCAGAAGCACTCCCAGGTGATGATTGAGTGATCGGTGGATGGTGGGGTGGATGAATCGTGAATAGTACAAGTAGTACAAGAAGGGGAAGGTGTGTCAATGTGTGATGATTAACCTGTATTCCTATTTCGATTAGTCTGTTAACTTAACAACTACTTGCCGTTTGTTAGACGCCTTCTACGTTTGTTTACCTTGCTGTCATGCCAGGCCAGTCCATTCCATAGCATAGCGACGTCAATGCATCGTGCGCTGCCCCGTAATTAAGGTTGTCACATGCTTCGCCATGGGTCAGAAACGTATAGTACCATACCTGTTGACTTGTAGCTATACAACGGCTTATACTTGTTTTCCGACGACCGTTGAGTTGAGTCTGTCTGCGCATCTATTACGTCCACGAAGATGAAGATGCGATCATCACGAAGGAACGAATAGAATAAATCGGCAGCTGGAAATACCTTACCTTACCTAGCTCTCTCATACTGCTAATTAGTAAAAAAAAACAAAAAAACAGCCACGAGCGAGGCGAGCGATGCTTCCTTACTTGCTGTATGAGGCTCATGGAGGCTTGTATTCTCTGTGTTATCTGCTTTCGAAAATCCTCGTGGACGCGAGCATGGACGTGAGCGTAGACGTGGACGTTGCATGGGCAGACTGTGGACTAAAAGGACGGAAACTTGAACGGTTAATCTTTCGCGAGATGATAACCGGTAACCTTGGACAACAAGGGAAGGGCAGGGAAAAAAGTGGCGTAGGCGTAGAAAGAAGGGTAATTCGGTCCTCACTGTCAGAAGAAGCTGATTGATAGAATTTTGATAGATTTGATTTTGGATTTGGGATTGTCTTGCTCTCTTCCAACGCTTGGTTTTTGCTTTTGCTTTTGCTTTTTGCTTTTTGCTGCTGTTACAGCACATACATACGGTATGAGATAATTCGAGAGCACCCACCACCCGATGATCACGAGTGTGTTCGACGGACTCGACGGAACAAGCCGGGGCCGAGCTTGGCTTGTATTACCTCTGCTTATCTCACACGATAAAATAATACCCAATACCCTTAAAACAAAAACCCTGCATGCTCTAGTGAACGATTCCCTTCTTATCTCGCCGTTGCGTCTGTCCGCGCGCCGAGACGGTAATATCTCTGTATGTCTGTCCAAAACTAGGCGGACGCTAATGCGGGAATGGACGTTTTAGCCTACAAGCATGGTTATGGCCGTGCCTCCAGCGAATGAGTCTGGACCGAGTCACATCACATCTGCCATGCAATGGCCAGTTTGAAAAATGCAAGATGCAAGATACAAAATGGCATCTCGCAGTAAGGAGGCAGCTTCCTTCCTTCGCTGCGGAAAACTGACTGACTAGTCACAGCAAAATCAGACAGGCGAGACGGTGCTGTGCTTTGTCGTGCTGTCGCACACAGATATAAGATCTATCCATTCGGCAGGCTGCCTTCCCTCGGCAGCTAAGCCAAGCCATTCGCCACTATACTATAGTGTTCTTCTTTTCTACTTGTGTACTCATGCAGTCGTCACCATTGCGCCATATCCTATACTCCTCACAATGAGCAAAGGGGATTATGCATCTTGTCTCGTCTTTTCGTTTTCTCACACTGCTGGAGTGTGTTTGCTGTACGAGTCGTACGACGACGCACTGACCTCTAATCTCAGTCTCAGGAAATCAGGGTCTCAATTACGATCAGCAGTAAGCACAGATATCTTCAGGGTATGGTGGTAGAAGAGAAGAAACCGGCAGAGTGACAGTGATGTAACCGTGACAAGAACAAGAACAAGAACAACGAACAAGAACAAGAACAAGAACCATCAATCATCAATTCAGTCATCTACTAGATGGAATGTTGTGATACAGTCAGTCGCCTGTCGACGTTTGACATCCTTTCTGACCAAGTACACAATCTCCTTGTCTTTCTTCTTCTTTCTCTTCTTCAGCTCAACAAACTAAAACTAAAAACAACAAACAACACCCAAACCTGTAAGTCGTCATCACAAACTTGACCTCCTCACCTGGCTTATCTTTGCCACCGCACTTCACTTGAGAAACGTGTTCAACACCACCGCATCACTCACCCCTGGCTCAGCTTTCTATCGACTCTCTTTTGGCCCTCCATTCCTTCCCGAGCCCAGCAACGCTTCTTCTGCTACATGAAGTGATCGTTCCCTCATCGCATCCTGTTCAGACCTCTCTTGCTTGCCTGCATGTCTGATAATTACACCTCGCTCGCTCGCTCGCCTTTATCAGGCATCATCGTATTACGCAAACACCTTACGTTACCTTCTGGCCCTTTTTTAATGGCCAGAATCAACCTTATTCTCCTCACCTCCACAACTACACCATATCAAGTTCACATTCTCATATCACCTTATCTTTTCCCACGCCAGAGTTGGGCTTTCACCGCTTTTGCTCTGCTTAGCACACAAGCACACAGTCTGCAGGCAGCGTCATCTTATCCTATTATCCTGACCAACGTGTTGACCAAAATCTTGGACGCTTAGTCTGTCTACTGCTCTTTTTGTTTCCATTCCCACGCTCTGGATGCATGTTAGTCACTAACCCGTACATGCACACATCCCTTCATCGTCTCTTCTCTCCTACGTCGGACCCAACGTCCACAGACGCTCATGCTCGATCCAATTGATGATTAAGCTGATTGACTTCTTTATCTTTCATTCGTGATCAACTGAATCTACCATACCAAACCGCAAACCACTGTGCGAACGGAATCTTATCTTTCATCATCATATCTGACATAGACTATCACCTAGACAACATTACACCTCAAAATGTCAACTGAGACCGCCGCCCCCGCTTCCCAAGTCCCCAGTGAGTACCGTAAACGAGCCCCTCATCATATCGCGGCGAAGGCTGGCCGCCCACCGGGAACATCCGGTCCCATTCGCATCGATCGAGGAGAGAATGAAAACGCTAATACACCTTGGCTCCACCTTTGCCGCGTACACTATCCCACCTACCCTTCATACGCTCCTTCCCCTCCTCTTACGCTCCTCCCTATGGCTATTCACCCGCTTTTGGATTCTTTGCGCTTCTCATGCTGTGGTCGTAGACTTCAAGATCGTCGAGAAGCTCGACAGCGTACCCGTCGTCCACGATTCGGTCACCTACGCCCAGTGAGCTGGGTAATGCGGTATGCTCATTGCGAACATCAAGCTGACACATCTCCCTGTATGTAGACACTTGATCAGCTCCAACGGGTACACCGCCAAGCTGTACGGTGTCGCCCTCAGCATCGCTAACAGTGAGCTCACAATTCCCCGGCTCACTGTCAGGGATACCAGCTGACGGAGTGTTCTAGAGTCTTACGAAGTCGCTACTCCTGTCCTTGTCAGGACCAAGCCCATTCTTGAGGGCGCTGACGGTCTTGCTGTTGCAACGTGAGCTGTCGGTTATCCCTGTCTGCCTGACTGTAGCTGACGTATATCTTATACTGTAGCTTCGAGCGAGCTGAAGCGACTTTCCCTTGTGAGCTCGCTTCGACTGCTTAAAATGTGTCCAGCTGATGAGATATTCTGTAGATCCCTTCAAGACCCCTACTCAAGATTTGATCGTAGTCAAGCAGGCCAAGGCTGTTTACGACGACGTGAGCTGCGTCCCGCTTTACCGTATTTGTACGGCCTTAGAAAGCTGACGAAGCTTCCTATTTGATTCACAGCGAGTCTGGCCCATCATCCAGAACACCCAGCCTGTGATCCAGGACGTGTACAACAAGACCGCCGCTATCAACTCTGCCATCGGCGCCCGAGCCTCGGCCACCATTCACACTTCCCAGGACCTCGCTCATGCCCTCGTGGAGCAGCTCAAACACCTTGCCGAGCATGGTCGAGAGATCCCTGGCGCCTTGATCGATGTGAGTCAATGCCCAGATGTCAGGCCTGGAATGTAGCTGATTAGTACGATGTGCACTCAAAGGGCGTCGGTAAAGCTACTGGCGATATCTCGGGTATCGTCTTCGCCAAGGAGACCAGTGTCCAGGAGAAGTCCAACAAGCTTACCGCTTACCTTGTCGTGAGTTGTCGAAAGCAGTCGGGCTCTTGCGGGGCTAACCAATTGACATGACACGTGACATTCATAGGACAAAGGCAAGCCCATCATCGACGAGATCTACAACTTTGTGAACGCGGCAAAGGTGAGCTGCTTTGCTATACGTTGCGTCCAGCGGACAACCCAGCTGATAAGGATCGATCATGCTTTGCTCTGCACAGATCAAGGCGGAAGAGGAAGCTCGAAAGGCGGCCGAACTCGCCAACGGTACAACGGAGAACACCGTTACCCCGCCCAACTAGATGCCTTACCAGCTCCACCCTCACCCTCACCCCTCCTCTCCTCAGGCCACGCTTCAATCGGCGACTGCTCTCAGCGATCGCAGATGATACGATATGATATGATATGATCAGAATCCTTTCGATGTTGTGTATAGATGCGATCTTCTTCTCTGGTTTTCCCCCTTTCCTTTTGTATCGTAATCCTGGATACTTCTCTTTAGACAGGTGATTTGTAGATGATTCTTCGTTTCTCCAACTACCTCCTAGACACGATCCTTGTGAAATCAGGAGATTTGATAGTTCCTTGTAGGTTCATCAGGCGGACGGACGGATGGACGGACGGAAGGACGGAAGGAAGGAAGTGAGATACAATAGTGTATGATCGACATGGTGGTATATAGTTGGGTAGAAACGGATACGCCGACCTCACTTGCAACCTACAAGAGCGGGTTACGTCCTCGATTCTCGAACATGAAATCATGCAACGCTGTGTATACATAGATGATATGTACTGTACAACCGGGGTTTCAGAGACTTACAGAGCCGAGCAAGTTTACAGTAATGATTAGATACACTGTCCATTTCCATATCCACATCCACCGTCCACGATGAATCACTCATTGGTCATACCCTTTCACTTCCGTTCATTTGCCAATTCCACCCTTCACTTTCCCATTACCATTCTTATTCCTTTGCTACCTTATCTGTCGCACTACTCTCCAATTGTTGTTGTTTCCTGAATTTGCCCATAGCTCTAGAAGTCCTCTCGTCAACCGGAACACCCATCTCCTCAATCGTAATAACCCCCGCTCCAGGGGGTCTCTTGCGCGTTTCGCCCCTTAACATAATCCCTAAGCCCTTGGCGCCTTTGCCCACTGTTATGAACTTGGATACTTCCGGTACGGCCAGGCGAGGAGAGTAGAGTCGATAGAGTGTTTTGTGCCATCTCAATTGGGCGGTTAGGTGCGGTATCAGAGCTGATGAGAGCGAGTCGGCGATCTGCATGTGCCGTCCACAAATATATTACAATAGTTCGGATCCGGATTCGGATTCGAGCGGTACCGTTGAGGCAGAGCAGGATTGGCATAGAATAGATTTTCGGAGTATTGATTAGCGTGCACTTCACACATTTTACCGATCGTACTGATCAATGCTCGTGCCGCCCAACAGAGGACACGAGGTGAGAGCGAGGTGCGAGGATTTGAAAATGAAGTGAAGTAGATTGGGAACGGGAATTTGATCGGATCAGAAGAAGGATCGGGAACCGGCAATGAAGAATGCTGGTAAGAACAGCAAAAGGCAACGAATGGGAACTGCAACTCCAATCCCAGTCGAATCACATTTGGAAAATGGATGGGATTTTGCCCTCATGACAAAACTCACAGGATGCGTTGTCATTGGATCCAGGATGATAGGTGATCCTGCCGTTGGTCTTCGGAACGTACATCGTTCCAGCACGTCTTGGAATTTCGGTATAGCGTGCGTCATGAGTTTGGTATGATACGGGCATCTGAACAAAAGGGTCAGCCATCCACAAGCTCAAGCGGATACAGTAGTGAGTGCCGCAAACTCGTTCCCCGAATCGCTTTGGCTGGACTGAAGGAAGTAGGCCGTGCCGTAGAAATGTACGCCTCCGGTTCTCATTCTACGTAAAGGTGGTGGTTTGTGATTCTGCAGTGGCAGTGGCAGTGAGAGAATTGAGTCTAAACTCACGGCATGTGGACATCCATGACTGGATTGGCTAGGTTCAAGTGCTGTAGTCGCTCAATCACTTGGAGTACCGCATGATATGTACCCTAAAGAGCGCATCCGGAGTAGAAATCCAGTATCAAATGTCAGCTGTGACTCCAACTCCGTTAGACTCGACAAGTAGGAAGCAAGATCCAACAGGAATCCAGTACAGATTGATTCGAGTCTCGAGTCTCGAGCGAGAAGGTCACGCAAAAATTAAAGTTCGAAATGTGACGTCCGACTACTCACCGAGACAACCAGCACTTTACTACTATTGATAATCCCCGCTGAAGCCCACTCTTGATTCGCACTCCTTTCCTTCTCCCAATCGTGTTGCAACGAATGGATCTCATCCAAGATCAACTGCATAGCTCTCCGTCTCTTGAGTGGCGTCGAGCTAGATTCTGACATCTCGTCGCATGCCGATTCGGTAGATACGGGCGGGAATGGATCATCGGCCGATGAAGGTGGTGGTGGAACGAAATAGGAGGGCGAGGAGAGGGAATGAAAGTGACGTGCTGAGAGAACTGTTGTCAGGTGAGCTCGAGGATGAGAGCGGGGTGGTTGAGGTGGTAAGGATGTATATATGCGCTACGAATGGAGTACATACTCAGCTTCCAACATTGACTCGAGCGTTGACCAGCCGCCATACAGTGGTGAAATGACCACAATCGTGAATCTTGGCCATCGCCCGGATTGTGGTTTGAAATGCTGGGTCAACCTACAGCTAGCCGTACACCCGTTGCAAGATCCAATCTACCCGAAGCTACTAACGCCGTCAAAGTCCCAATGAAACCATGTCCCACAAGATGCGTAGTACCCTCAGGAAGAAGTGTCGGTGTTCCGTCTTTCTCCTACAAGCGCAAAATCATACCAAAGCGATAAAGCCCGTCAGCTCATGTGTCAAGAGCTGCAAGGTTCCGCTCCAGCGGACCAGGAATCTGATGTGTTTTTTTTTCTTTTTAGAAGGGAATGAATCGATGGCGCTAAGCAGCCTTTGGAACATACTTTGGCACTGGCTAAGATGGCTAATGATGAAGTTAGGATGAAAGCCGCCGTCACATCTGGCCGTTTCATGAGTTCTTCCTGCAAAGTCAGATCGAACCCGGACCAACCAGATATATCAGCTCAATGTCGACCCTCTTACGCACTACGCATCTAAAGCAAGGTTCCTGCTTGATGCGGGGCAAGCGACAAAGTGTAAACTCCCGTTCTCCTCTTTTCCTTGGTGCTGTGAAGATGGTATGCTACAGTACTCAACGTCGCGCGCACTCACCAGACTCCTCCCTTCCACCCAGCCTCTCATCCAGCCTTGGACCTGCTTCAAACCCGCATTACTCATCCCCCTCGTCTCGTATCCTATCGTCGCGTCGGGCGTTAACAGCGCATCGGACGCTTCATCCCAGACTTTTAACGAGCTAGATGTAGGCGAAGATGGCGTGTGCGGGTATGAGCCCTGTAGGCGTAAGTAAAATGGACAGTAAACATACATGATCAGCATCAGCTAGCTGTACGAACGTGTGATCTCTGAGGCTCTTGCTAGGTTTGTCCAAGCTGAAGAAAGGAGGTGAAGAGTCGGCATTGTGTGTGAGTAGTCACTTACCAGACCGGCAAAGAGTAGAGCTTTACCAGGCGATGAGGTACTACTAGATGCATTCCTTTTCAACCAAGTCACCCAATCTGTATTCCCCGCATTCGTCGATGCATGCCGCCTTGAGGTAGCTGATCCAGAGGCAGATGCAAAGGTATTATTGGCTACTGCTGATGAAAGTGAGGCGGCTGACCAGGTTGCCGATGCCGATGCCGATGTGGATGTTGATGGAAGGAGGATGGCTGATGAGGTTGGTCTGAGGACGGGGCCAGCAGCTGCCGCTACCGTTGATGGTGAGCGGGATAGTGATAAGACTTGTCGTGGCCTCATCTTTCTGTGCGTATCGGCTGAATTCTTATGGGCGAATACGTTATGTGTCTTCCTTATGAGTGGAGTACGGGTCGATGCTCTAGATTGTTGCCAAGATATGTTGGAATGTTGGAGGTTCGGGAAGAATTAATGATGAGGTACTTTTGTCCAGTCAAAAGATCAGAGTAGTGAGTCGGAGTCGGGACTTATCAGTTGACTAGATAGTAGCATACTGCATACTCTTACTCACTAATCACTAATTGATTGGCCGTTGGTATAGTGTCGATTACAAGTGCAATCGTATATTGTACAATCGGTTAATCAAACTGATAACGTAACCGAGTATTGAAATCTAATCCCATTTAATCCCGGTCCTAATCGGTGATACCCACTTCACTATACGCGTCATTCGACGAGCAAGTTATACTTGTAATTACTCCACTCTGCTTCTCTACACCAACCCACACCACACGACCAAGCTTTCTGTTGTCCTTCTTTTCAGCAGTCAGGAGCTAGTGACACAGTCGTCTCAACCCCTTCTTCTATATCACAATACAGCGCAGCGCAAGAACGAAACTTAACTGTAGACTCAGCGGGCATCAAAACACAATTTTCGGTCTCGGATAACAGAAATACATACCAACCTTTCCACCGTGCGATTCACTGGAATACTTCGGAAGATGAGCCAAGACCTCATCGAATTTAGAGTGTGAGTAAAGCAGCGCGGTCGGACCTTCAACACCGATGTGTCACCGCACTGTAAAGGGTTCGGGGTTGAACAAGACTGGCGCTGACCTCTGTGTCTGTTGTCATGCAATCGAGTAGCTCTGGCGAAGTGCAGGTATGCTTCTTAGCTTATTTGGTTGGTTCTTAGATTCTAGTCGAAGCTGATCTAATAGCTTGGCTTGAAATTGTAGGGCGTCAACTTCCGTCATTACACCCAGAAAGAGTAAGCTCCCGTCTAGTCTCTGTATATCTAACCTTAACCCCGTTCTTGTATATGCACTACCAAGTCAGCGATATAGATACGCGACGATGTGCTGATACCTCACCTCGACTTGACGACAGAGCCCAGAAACTCGGCTTGAAAGGTCATGTATACAATCACGATGATTCGAGCGTCCAAGGACTCGCAGTAGGCCCAAGCGACAAGATCAAGCAATTGTAAGTGGTAGTCAACCAAGCCGACCACACTACACCTGACGTTAGACGACTAGCTAGCTGGCGAGGCTACCCCTCAAAGGGTCGATAGATTGACCGACTTGGATGTTCATTCACCGTTCAGCCACGATTTCCTCCAGAAGGGACCATCAGCAGCTACCGTAGAAAAAGTTGAATTTCTAAGAGAATCAAAGGGCATCTCGGATGAAGAGGCTCAAAAAGCATTGGGCGGGTCGAGCGGTTTTGACGTCAAGCGATAATTAAATAATCCATGGCTGGCAGCTTTGCTCCTGCCTGAAAGTTTTCGGAGGCCGCACTTCCACATGATTTTGTTTGGATAGGTATCACGGAATAAATGAAAAGGAATGGAAAGGAAATGATTTCATCGAGAACATGTAGCATATTCGTGGAAAGAGAACAAGTCGGTCCTATGTATATTTGGTTTCAAGTCTGAGTATGAATTCTCGTCCATGAACAGGTAATTCAAAGTCTCTCTCTCTCTCTCCCAGGCTTACCGGACCGCCTTTACACGCAATTATAAGCCATCTGGGATTTTCCGAGTTGTCACTCTCCAATCACAATGCAGTTGTCTAACGGCCTCCCCGTGTAGCTGCAAGAGACCCTCACAGTGCTACTGTATTGTTTGTGATGGAGGGCTTCTGACAAGTAGTAGAAATATGTCCGGACACTCGTTCACTCTCCTACTAGACGTGTCGATTCCAGCAAACCGGGTTAGTCACGGTAAGCTGTCTGACAGTAGTGAAAGCCCTTTCACCATGTCTCGGACCTCGCCTAATCGTCTCGTCTCACCCACTCAGGGTCGATAATGGGTTTTGGTAATGCACTAATGCACTAATGCACAGCATCCCATCAAAAGTCTAATTGTGATTAGACCTCCTTCTAATCGACATTACGATAAGGTACAGTAATAGTCAGTAATGTGCAGTACCGCCACTGACGCCATTCCATCATGGGCCTTCCTTCTTGTGTTATGTTTGCCCCAAGGTGCCAGCATGGAATGTGACCGCTAAGGTGGGTTAGTGTTGCCGGTGATCAGCGATTCGATTCGAGATATCGTTTGGTTCTTGGAACCTTTCTTCCCAGCAACTACCCGTATATTAGTTCTTTTACTGCGTTTACAGTATCGCAGCAGACGATACCACCGACTTCATATCTCTCAGCTTGTTATTGGACTGATTCAGATTATAAACAGGAACAACCTCCCGCTGTTGGGATAGGCAGGCAAACAAATCAGGCATGTCGCTAACGCACTATCAACAACAAACAATACCGCCTTCCTCTTCAACTTCCGGCCCTCAAATCCGACTTCCTGCGCCACCGCCAAATGCAAATGCAACCTCGACCGCAATCTCAGGACCCTCTTCGACGATATCTGCTTCATCCAGCTCTGGCTCTGGATCGAAGAGGGAAGCTTTGAAGAAAAAGTTGCGTCCGTGGAGCTTGGGCGGTCAGGCCAGAAGATCAGTCACGTCTAGCGCATTACCGGATGACAGACGCGTCCAATCTGGTAATGTCGTTGCTTACGATTACGGCCAAGATCCAAGCGGACTAGGCGGAGCGCCATATCGTGATGATGGCGTTGGCGTTGAATTTGGATCGCAATATCAAGACCAAGGTCAAGCGGGATCGCCGACTAGATTAAGAGTCCAGAGCGATCAATCGCCTTGCCGAAGATCAAGTCATGGTAATGGTACTCCCCCTGAAGTCGATGAACAGGATGACGGATACGATGATGGGATATGGGAGGGAGATAGTGATGAAGAGCAGGTAGATACGTACAGTTGGGTCGATCCTAGTATAATCGGTACAGAAAGGTTCAGAGCGACTGTGAGTGTGAGCGAAACCAATCCTCTTCTTCTATCATTGTTTCTGCTATAGATCGGTGCTAGCTGAGACATCTACAGGGAGCGGGAAGCCTCTGTTACACGTCATTGACGTTGGTGCTGAGTGCGGGATATGCGGCTGATGTACGTGACATATGACGTGACTTTGTAGCCTGCCGTATCCAGAAGTGAACTCGGACCTTCTCGACCACCGGAGCCTGCATCTCACGCAACTTCGCGAAGGAGCTCGACATTCGGTGATCTACTGGACACACCAAATGTGAGCAAAGATCTGTCTAAATCTCGTTCGTCCTCGTAAATAGTATCGATGGATGTTCATCGTTAATCTCATCTAACGGATGCGATGCGCGGTTTCTTAACAGAACGCTAGCCCACCCGCCATCCTACATCCCGACGACTCGTACGCCCTCCTCCTAGCATACCAAGCAACCTCCGAGTCTTCTCACTCTCACGGAGCGACAAACACTTCTACTTCTCACGCGGCTCCTCCGTTGTCGCCGACCTCGCCTTATTTGCCCACGCCGTCAGATAGCGGTCAGCTTCGTAATCCGAATCCGGAGTGGTACGAGCTCGTCGATACCACCTTGAGTGATTCGCTCAGTAAAGATGAGTTGAAGAGACAGGGTCTGTGGTGGGAGATGATCAAGGGTGAGAGGGAGTATGTGAGGGATATGAAGACAGTATGTGATGTGAGTACCACCTTGCACCCCCCCCCTCTCTTCCCCGTATCCATATACGGTTGACTGAGAAAGAGGACCTCTTGATGGGCGGATCGGCTGATAACATACATTGCTTATCAGGTGTTCATTCAACCGCTAAGAGATCATGATCCTCCACTCTTAACGCCCGAGACACGTTTACACGCTTTCATAGCCGAGGTATTCAGTACGGCGCAGCAGATCTATCATGCTCATGTGAGATTGCTTGGACGGCTCATGGAAAGGCAAAGGCATGAATGGCCCTTGGTGAGCGCTGAATGTACTAGCTGACAATATCAGAAGCTTGGTGTGGAGTTGACCTCTCCTCAGATTACCACTGCTACAGATATCCTGCTGGGAACATTACTGGAAATCGTTGACCTATATGAGTCGGTACGTCCAAGCTCTTCCTGACATGCCATCCAAGCCCATATCCTACTGGTCGTCACTGACAGAACCCATGCGCGAATTGCAGTATATGAAGAACTATCCTTTTGCAGAGGCGAGAGTACGTAGGGAACAAGGGCGCAACGGACCCTTTCGAGCATTTCTGAGCGAGAGAAATACGAATGAGCTTACTCGTCGGCGGGATATAGTACGTATCATCTTCCATGGCTACTCATCAATAACGTCACCTCTCATCACATCACAAGCCAGCACACCATGCTGTGTATTCTGATCTGCGGACTGACTTTATGTCTCCTTTCCGAATCAGTCCGCCTTCCTCTCACGTCCTGTAACGAGACTCCCTCGTATCCTCCTTGTACTTGAAGCGCTGTACAAAGTCACACCACCCGATCATCCGGACAAGGATGATATCCCCACCGCCATGGAAATCCTTCAAAACGTGGTGAAATCTACACAACCAGGAATTGAGAGTGCCGAGATGAAGATTAGATTGTGGAATGTAGCGGAGAGGCTGCTGTTCAAGAAGGGCGAAGTGGTTGTGAGTTTCTGCGAGACAATCTGAATCGTTTTCCGACTCTAGCGATGGCTCATGAGACCCGTTCATGACATGGCAGGAATTGGATATTTCTGATCCGAAGCGGACTTTGGTGCATATGGGCTATGTGTTCCGGCGAGTTCGGAGCGAGACGAATTGGCATGGATGGTAAGCCCCAGTCGCGCTTTTGCTCGTGCCTCGTAGTCGCCGAGATGGAGCCAATTAACTCATCGGAACCAATATGACAGGCAAGACCTCCATGCTATTCTGCTCGACAATTACTTCTTGCTCACTCGTGATGAGGAACATGGGAAACACGTCGTTGTCTCACGGGTGAGCTATGATGAATTTCAGGTGGCTAGAGCTTCTGTTATGGTGTGAGCTGATATTAATTAAATACTCAATCTAGCCGATACATCTTGACTTCCTCAATCTTCAATCGGCAGATGGAGTGCCCGAAAGGAGATATGATTCGGTCACTAGATATCAGCGCAAACCAGGAGGTCATATGTGAGTCAATCGTTCACAGATTTGCGTCGGTATAAGCTTGCTAACGGGTCCGACTTCGAATTGTTTCGACTTCTGATCGTCTCAGGCTCGAACCCATCTTCCAGCCTGAAAGACTGATGTTCCCGTTCACCATTTCGACGTCTGGCGGCAGGAACGGCCGAACGTATACCCTATGTACTGCGTAAGTGAGCTAATACTGCAACTGGGGACTTTTGTGCTGACCGGTAGATCGATTTCATCTGTGAACAGCACGCAAGGCCTTCGGTAAGTTCATGTTCGTTGAATGTAGCAGACCCTGGGCTGACATCTGAATAACCTGCAGCGACGAATGGAAGGAGAAGATCGAGGGGGCGAAGACATTACGGAAGTTTGATATTGAGAGCAACAGGGTACGTAATCCCCTTGCCCACCCCACATTCACTGATCATAGAGGTGTGCTGACAAGCGCAAGGGACTGTTCTTAGACATTTGCCGTTCATACGATCACTACGCCTCTGGATGTCCGAGAGCCCATCGTCGCGGCAGATACGTTCACATGGCATAATCGAGAAACGGTTGCAATCGCTACTGGAAAGTCAGTGTGGCTAGGATGGCGCAGAGACTCCAAATGTGAGCTATAAAGCCTCAATGCGATACTATTTCCCCGAGGAGTCATAGCTGACGGTGCGCTGAACTCAACTGGTGCGGCATTGTTGCTGTTTCGAGCAGCTTTTCGCGAATTGATCCGTTTCCAAGCAGGCTATATCACCGCCGTTTCCATCGTGCCCGATTTCGGCTGGCTACTTGTCGTTTCGGCAGGTCATCTGCTAGCGTACAACATGAAGGAGATGATTCCTACTTCTAATCCTGTCACGTGGGTGACGAAGGGGCGAACGGACGGTGATCGGCTTAGCGGGGTGGATCATATGGTCGCTTTTGTCAGAATTGGCGTGACCAAGGGGAGGTTGCTTGGTGAGTGACTCGCGACTTTTAGACACTGTATACAGATTTCTGTGATACTATTTTGTCCCGGCATGAAGTGGGACAATCGGAAAAGGCTTGGGCTGACCTGCTTCTGATGTTCGTTACAGTGGTCTACGCGGTTCATTCGAAAAACTCGCACCATACGACACTTTATTTCCACGAACCTCTCTTGTCCTCATCGTACACCCAGACAGCTTTCCGACCCTTCGGTACCGTAACGATTCCAGGCTACGCTTCCGACCTCTCATTCTTTCGTCAAACAGTATCTGTAGTCACTGAGAAATCATTCATAATCGCCGAACCGGGCAATCCGACTTTCAACTGTATACCGACTTTCCCTGGGGAGATACCTGAACGAGCGATGGTAGTGAGGATGGTCAGTGAGGCTAAGCCGTTGGGCATGTGGCAGGTTGACGAGAGGGAGTTTTTGCTTGTTTATGATCTTGGGGCTTGTTGGGTAACCAAGTGTGAGTAGAAGAATGTAATGTACCAATGCCCCCTCTCACGAATATGTGAGTTAGTCATGTTCAAACGCTGATTATTTTTTTCTCGGTTCTTGCTTTTCTCCTGGTGGATGCCCCGCCCCGCATGCAGTCGGCGAAGTATCTCGAAAAGGCGCATTCCTACGATGGAATCTCACACCCTCATATGCAGTCTTCAGACCACCTCATATCCTACTGTTTGAAGAACCAGGCGGTGGAGGCGGCGGAGGCGGTCGAGCAGAAGTTAGAGATGTATTTAATGGGAAAGTTTGTGAAGTCGTCGAAGAGAAGGGTATGAAACCTTTCGCTTTGACTCGATTAGGCCAGGGGCTGGTGGCGAAATGTTCTAGGGGTCTGGTCGAGGTTGTCGAGGTGAGTAGAATTGTGTTTTGGACTGGGTGGGATCCGCAGTGTGCACGAGCACGAGTACATGTAGAGGGAAGTAGCGCTGATCCGATTTTTTTTTACATTTTTTTGTTTCGTTTTCTTTTTTGAAACCCGAATAGACGGTGCCGTTGTAATGCGTCTCAGCTCGACAATATGTTGTTTGATGTGATTCATTAGCCTCTGTTGTAACTCGTATGAGTACTGTAATCTTGCTCGTATTCTGTATCTATGGCCTTCCTTCCTTGACCCGTCAACTTAGTTAGGTATATTTCTCATATTTGTTCTGATGATTTTACGACGATTGATACGACATGGTACGATACGATATGAGATGTATTGTGAACACACGGCAAGCAGGTACTGGTACAGTCCACATACTCAAGCACAATCCGTCAATTATTAGTTGCGCATTGGCTCTGGGTACTCGTACAGTAGGTGACCTCAACTCGTGTCCCGCGGAGTTAGGTAAACTACGCTTTCCATCCTTCCCTCTTTCATTCTTTCTTTTTGACTAAGGAAAATTTGGGACAGAGCACTGTACTACTAACACGCTTTTTGTTGGTTCGTTGCGAAGACCATGTCAAGGTTGGAATTGGTACGAATGACGGACGGTAGAGACTTGTTCGAGTTCCAGAATAAAAATGTTCGCCTGGAGAACCGTCATCGATTCGCCTGGACCACCTTCAGCGAACGAGACTCCCAAGCGCGTGAGCGATCCCGATGAGTCACAGGACTTTGCGGTCCATCAAAATGAGTACGAGTACGAGTACGAGTATTGTAGAGCACTGAGATTGGCTGTGAGGAAGGATGAGTATCATCATCCACATGAAATAACATTGACAACAACAGCTACAGCGACAACGCGGGCAAGGACAAGGATCAGGCTTGGAATTAAGCCTGGAAGAGATTTCATTTATCGTTGAAGCTGGAATCTATGACACCTTTTTTTCGTCATGTTGTAGTCTGTCCGTTCTGTTTACCACTCGTCCATGAGTAGGGTGTGCGACACGGGTATGACGCAGTCAAGTGGAAGAAGAAGGTGAATCGGTGGATATGCCTCCGAGCAAACCACACATATCAACCAAGTGTGACGGAGTACTCGTATACAGTATTGTCAAAGCACATACAGAGGAAGAAGAAAAGAACATCATTACCCCGCTACTAGACTGGCGATTGAAGAACGATTTTTCTCCAGATCGGATCGGATCAACATAATATGCCTGAACCTTACAAGAACACGACTCCATGCGTGAGCGATGAGATGCCTACGCAGGTGACGAGGATCGTGAGAGCATATAGGCATATGTGCAGGTGAGGGAAAGAGTAAGATTGTGGCATAGCTTTCTCAGACAAATAAATGCCCTGCTACCTCGAAAGCTGCTTCACATTGCCATGCCACGGCCACAGCTACAGCTTATGCGCGGAAGTCCGCGCCTGCAGCTGCAACTGGCATACTGGCATGGTCGAGTGCGGAAAGACGTATGTAGCGGTACTCGCCGCCAAGGTATATGTTCCCCCTGTTCCCCCCCGGCAAATCCGCACCAAGCATAATAAGCGGAGATGGCTTCCGAAAAAACCGACCCATGACGAAAAAGCGGGCCATCCGTTGGGGTCACGTGATGCTATTGCATTAGGTTCACTTGGGTGAGTTTGCCGCATTGGTGGGTACTTACTGTAGTTACTCGAGTACTGGTCGGTTTGTTAGTGACTTGGTTGGCTGGAATACTGGTAACTCAATTCTCACCGCTCTCACTGCTCTCAATGCTCTCACTACACACTCATCGAACACATCATATCCTCTTCTCAAACTCCTCTCCTTCTTCATCATCTTATACCCATAAATCCCGTCATTCAATATGCTGCGAACACTACCGAGAAATATTCGGTTATCGTCTCGATCGTCAATATTATCAAGGTCATTGGCAGCTACCGCCAGCGCCGCTTCTGCGCTTCCTCGTAGAAATTACGCGACCCAGGCTGAGCCTCCTAGCAAGAATGACTTGTTTGCCAACGGTGGAAACACCTACTATACCGAGGAGTGAGTATTGGTAGAACCCCTCATCAATCTTTGCTGCTTGCTGCATATGAGTGCATGCTGGTCACAATGCTGCGAAGCATATGGGATAAAAGGAGGAAGTGCTTGGAGCTAGCTTCCAAGAGAAGGCGCGGGTAGCCCCCACCCTCGAGAACGGATCAGATCAGCTGACATGTGACCTCGTTTCCGTGTTTGCATTTACCTTTACCCGCCAGGATGTACCGACTTTGGAAGCAAGATCCCAAATCGGTCCACGCTTCTTGGGCTACCTACTTTGCAGGATTAGATAAGGGCCTCCCTTCATCATCCGCTTACACCCCTCCGCCAGGCTTCATCGGTGCCGCCAGCTCGGTGCCTACGCCGTCTGACGGAAGTCCCAAGATGGACCTTCAAGGTGGTGGGGATGTCACTGATTACCTCAAGGTGAGCTAGCTTGTCTGACGCGATTTCGCATTCCAGGTCTCTCTCTGCTTGACTAACGCTGTACTCATACACTCCAGGTACAACTCCTCATCCGAGCCTACCAAGTTCGAGGCCACCACATCGCCAACCTCGACCCCCTCCGAATCGCCAACGCCGACCTCGACTCGCGAGTACCCCCAGAACTCACGCTCGACTACTACGGCTGGACCGAAGCTGATCTGAAAAAGGAGTTCAAGCTCAGCGACGGTATCCTCCCCCGTTTCCAGGGTTCGGTGGAGAGTGGCAAGTTGACTTTAGGCGAGATTATCGAGGAGCTCAAGCGAATGTACTGTACGTATCTCACAAATTGTGTCGATTCTCATATTTAGCGTGGGAAAAAGCTCACGAGGGACGCGCTGATCCGCTTCCAATGCATAGGTCACCACGTCGGTATTCAGTATGTACACATTGTCGACCGAGGACAGTGTGATTGGCTTCGAGAACGAGTCGAGATCCCCGTTCAGTGGAAGTACAGCACCGAGGAGAAGCGAATGATCCTCGATCGACTCATGTGGTCCGAGCTTTTCGAGAAGTTCATTGCGTCAAAATACCCCAACGAGAAGCGATTCGGTCTCGAGGGTTGTGAATCTTTGATCCCCGGTATGAAAGCTTTGATCGACCGATCCGTTGAGTCTGGTGTCAAATCCATCGTCATGGGTATGCCCCATCGAGGTCGACTCAACGTCCTCGGTAACGTCATTCGAAAACCTATCGAGGCTATCCTTAACGAGTTCAGGGGTAACGCTGACAAGGACGACACTGGTGGTGGTGATGTCAAGTACCATCTCGGTGCCAACTATGTCCGACCCACTCCCAGCGGAAAGAAGGTCTCCCTCTCTCTCGTCGCCAACCCTTCGCATTTGGAAGCCGAGGACCCCGTCGTTCTTGGTAAGACCAGAGCTATTCAGCATTTCGAGGGTGACGAAGGAACCGGTGACTCCGCCATGGGTGTCTTGCTTCACGGTGATGCTGCGTTCGCTGGTCAGGGTGTCGTCTACGAGACCATGGGTATGCAGGGCCTTCCCAACTACGGTACTGGCGGTACCGTTCACTTGATCGTCAACAATCAGATCGGTTTCACCACCGACCCTCGATTCTCTCGATCTACTCCTTACCCCTCCGATATCGCCAAGTCCATCGATGCCCCCATCTTCCACGTTAACGGTGATGACGTCGAGGCCGTCAACTATGTCTGTACCATCGCCGCTGACTGGCGAGCCAAGTACAAGAAGGACGTTGTCATCGACATTGTCTGCTACCGACGATACGGACACAACGAGACCGATCAGCCCTCATTTACCCAACCGAAGATGTACAAGGCTATCCAAAAGCAGCCCACCGTCCTCTCCATCTACACCGACAAGCTGATCAAGGAGGGCACTTTCACCGAGAAGGAGGTTGACGAGCACAGGCAATGGGTTTGGGGCATGTTGGAGAAGGCCTTTGATGGATCAAAGGACTACAAGCCCTCAGCTCGAGAGTGGCTTTCTTCCTCATGGGAGGGCTTCCCCACCCCCAAGGAGCTTGCTGAGAATGTTCTGCCTCACCACCCCACCGGTGCCGAGGAGGAGACCCTCAAGAAGGTCGGCGAGGTCATCTCCTCTTTCCCCGAGGGCTTCACTCCCCACAAGAACCTTGCACGAATCATCAGCACCCGAGGCAAGACCGTTTCCGAGGGCAAGAACATCGACTGGGCTACGGCTGAAGCTCTCGCCATCGGTGCTCTCTGTCTCGATGGAACCCACGTCCGAATCTCCGGTCAGGACGTAGAGCGAGGTACCTTCTCTCAGCGACACGCTGTTGTACACGACCAGGAGAACGAGCAGACCTACGTGCCGCTCAAGCACCTCGGTGGTGATCAGGGTTCTTTCACCGTGTGCAACTCGCACTTGTCAGAGTTCGGTACTCTCGGCTTCGAGCTCGGTTACTCGCTTGTTTCCCCCAACTCCTTGACCATCTGGGAGGCTCAGTTCGGTGACTTTGCCAACAACGCTCAATGTATCATCGATCAGTTCATTGCTTCCGGTGAGAGGAAATGGCTCCAGCGAACCGGCTTAGTGCTCTCCTTGCCCCACGGTTACGATGGTCAGGGTCCCGAGCACTCTTCCGGTCGAATCGAGCGATTCCTCCAGCTCTGTGACGACGAGCCTCGAATCTACCCTTCGGCTGAGAAGCTCGACCGACAACACCAGGACTGCAACATGCAGATCGTATATTGCACGTGAGTGGTTATGTCCAGCAATTGTCCAAATTGACCGCAAATACTGACTTGATGTTGATACTGTAGCACCCCTGCCAACTACTTCCACGTTCTTCGACGACAACAGAAGCGAGACTTCCGAAAACCTGTAAGCGGGTTTTGTGTTTATCTAATTTGAATTGAAGCCAGAATGTACTGACGCATGGAAACTTCCATCACAGCTTATCGTTTTCTTCTCCAAGAACCTTCTTCGACACCCTCTCGCTCGATCAACGCTTGACGAAATGACCGGCGAGACCCTCTTCCAGCGATACCTTCCCGAACCTCACCCCGAGAACCTCGTTGCTCCCGAGAAGATCCGAAGACATATCCTCTGTACCGGCCAGGTCTACTACCAGCTTTTGAAAGAGCGAGAAGACAAGGGAATCAACGACGTTGCCATCTCCCGAATTGAGCAGCTCTCACCCTTGCCTTATGATCTCTTGACGCCTCATCTTGACAAGTACCCCAACGCTGATATCATGTGGGCCCAGGAAGAGGTGAGTGGGCGTGAAAAAGAATGGCATCTATTACTTGATGTATCAACGTGCTGATTCTTTGACTTTTTTTTTTTTGTTATAGCCGCTCAACAACGGTGCTTGGACTTACGTACAACCCCGATTGATCACTGCTCTCCAGGAGACGGAGAACCACAAGGAGAAGGTTCCCATCTACGCCGGTCGGAAACCCTCGTCTTCCGTCGCTACCGGTTCCAAGTACGCCCACAAGGCCGAAGTGGAACTTATCAACGAGATGGCTTTCGCCCCTGCCGAGCAGGCTCAATAAGCGTACTTGCGGGGAATGATCGGTCAGGCAGAAAGTCGTCAAGGTGGAGTGCTAGATAGGGAATCATTTAGGGAGGACGAAGGATGAAGGACGAAGGTTGAAAGTATGGACGATGGAGGATGGAGTGTCAACATTATCTGTACCATCACATAAAGATCACAAGATCAAGGAAGGAATTCTTCTCATTCACTTGCAATTCAATCCATTCCATCTTCAATCCAACACGTATCATTTTGATTGATCATCCCCTATATCAAATCATCAATCAGATCATATATACTTCCAAGACGCGGATTGAATGCATGAATATCCTAGTCTCATGTACGCCTGCCTCGCTGCCTTGCTCACTGCCTCCTTGCCGTGTGGTGGTTTCAAGGGGGACGAACACCGAGGCGAGGGAAGTACAATAACCAACAGGTTATCTACATGATTTAGCTAATTGAGTACCATGGAGCATGTCATCAGTCTGTGCTCTGTATGGGTTCCGAGAGCAGGTTCTCTCTCTGTCTTTATGCTTCGCCACGCAATCGTAAGCCAGACTTTGTACAATCTACAATTCGAATAACGAGCAACGAGTGAAGGACGTATTAAACTCTACATCCACCTATCTTATTCATCTTGTTCATCATCTCTATTTTCCAGCCAGCGGCTACACTCCACACTCCACGCTCCACACTCCAGCTGAAGCTGAAGCTGAAGCTCGTCTCTCACACCCATATGATCATACTATGATTCATGGCCGTTCATTCATTCATTCATTAATTCATATCATTTCACTTTGCTGCCTCTACCTTGTCAAGACAAACTCGCACGTGACAGCTTCTCGCTACATTACATACTGCTCTATGTTTGTCACAGTACGATACGTACTTTTCTGTTATCTACTCCTACTCCTATTTCTAGTGCTAGTGCTATTGCTATTCTTCGCTTCGCTTCTGACTAACCTAGCCTAGCCCAAAGCTTTTTCGCGATCTAAGATCTTTTGATCGAGCTTGATTAAAATCACCGTTCGTTGAGGCCATTGGTCCGTTCCTACCGTATGCGCCGTCACTCTAGCCGGCTAAACACACGAAATTTCAAGAATTATCATCTCGTCAGCAAACTTCGTTCTGCTACACACCTCTCTCTGCCTCTCTTTTTGTCACTATAAGATATTTCGCTGGGCAAAGAGGATCCAGCCATTCAAGTCTGAGATTCGGTAGTGGCATGATATGATAAATCCCTGGTCCCTCGTCCACGTTGACTTTTGACTCACCACATCTAATCCATCCAAAACCCCTTCCACCAGCCCAGCAGTATACGCCTCACAGCTCAGCTGGGACATATCTCTCGGTACGGAGATATGCTGCGTCAATGGCGGCTGATTGAGCGTGATCATGTCTGCGAGCGATCGATCGATCGATCGATTGGTCCAAGACGCAGACGCAGACGCAGACGCAGACGACAACAAATTTGCACGTCGAATCAAATCAAATCGAATCGAGTCGTTGTCGTTGTGATTGTGGTTCGGTCGATCACATTTGAGAAAGGGTGAGAAAGATGAGTGGCAGGAGAGATGAAAGAGGGTTTAGAGTAAAACGTCAGTTTCCAGTTCCTCTTTGAGAACGAGACGACCCGACCCTCACGATAGGAGGGAAAAGCGTATTCTGGTCAATAGGATAGGATAGAATAGACAAAAAAAGGACAGCCCAAAAAGACCCAAACTCACATTCGTCTTCTGCATCAACGCTCTTTTCCAACCCATCGGCAGGTTTCCCAAAACAATACTTGTATACTTGAGTATGCACGAATTGAAGGATCGGTATCAGGCGATGTTCGCGTTTTGGGTCCTAAGGGAGCACGCACGGCACGCGGCACGTTGACGAGCAGTATAAACAATTGTAATCATCAGCGCGCAACGCTCAGCGCTCGACTCTCCACCCTCAACCGTCTTGAGCTTCCTGCCATTCGTAGGACTAGACAGATAGTCGAGGCGTGCCAGACGTGCAAGGCGTGCAAGGCGTGGGCAATTGCGGCAAATGGAAGCAGGCCATTGATTGAACGTAGCTGATGATGAATGGTGAGCAACGGCCAAACTTGACTCACCTTCGTACCTGACGTTTGAGTGTTTCGCAGAAGTAACAAGGAAAGAATACGTTGTCCCGCTTCATAACCTAGTGACGATAATCTATTTCCAACGTCAATATTCCAACGTCAATATGAGACAGACAGCCAACCAGCAACGCCTTCCACACAGGGCACCTCCCATGTCCGTCCTTTCCCATATCGAGGACTGGGTGCCGGTATCTACGCCAGGTAACCTGCGTCGAGCCGCCATCAAATTCATCCTGCAAAAATTCTCCAGTCCGTTCCCCCCTTTGGCAGGCAGAGCTGATGAATATCGCGAAATGCCGAGAAGACGGCATAGCTTCGTGCTCCTTGCAGACGCAGATCTGAATCCGACGCACTCACCTCTTCTCAAGATCTGTCACGCTATCGACCCTGCTCTGACTGTACGCCACCATCTCAGCGAACAAGAACGCCCATGCAGACATGGCGACTTCGGCGCCTTTCGTCTTATTCAACGGTCTATCCAAGATATTCACAGGTCCCGGTCCCCCTCCTACACCTCCTCCTCCGGCTAAAGATAAAGCGGTATTCGATCCTGATCCCCCTCCGCCAAAAAGCTGTTGTTGTAAAGAGGAAGGTTGGATAATTGACGAACGAGCTGATTCGCGTCGATTCGGGTTCGGGACATTGGCGGCATTGTTGCTGCCGCCGGCCAATGAGGAGGAAGCAAGGTGTTGCTGAGATGAAGGATAGAGAGAGGATGGTGGAGAGGAGATTGATGAGACGGATGGTAAGGAGAATCTGGATGAGATGGACGCTGAAGGTGGGGTCGAGATCGATTGTGCTGCTGGTGCTCCGCTCCCGCTCGAAAAGTATTGTGACATTGTGTTTTAAGTGTAATGTCGTACTCGTGATGAGATACGATAAGATAGGTCCTCGATTTAATTCTTGTTTCGAGGTTGCTGAATATGAGCTCAGCCGTAGCTATCTAATGACGCTCTAAGGTTTGGTCTAGTCTGACCGTCCGTCGAGGCTATGTAGAATCGATTCGTGCGCTGTGTGGTGTCCGCCCGACAAGAAGAGATCCCTGTACCGGAAAATGATGTGTGATATGCTTAGGATGAACGATCGAGCAGGAAAGTGCTCCTTTCCGAGTGTTCTTTGACCGAATCCGGTATGATGTCGGGTGTCGAGAAGAATATCGATCTGACGAGTATGTGAGTTCAGGTATCCAGGTATTCCAGTGTTCTCTTGCTCCTAAGCTACACCTTAGCTAGTGAACGCGTCGGATGGGTTGAGATATCAGTTGTTATTCCAATTGGGCGTAAAGGTTAATTGCTCAAACTTCCCTGACGAGCGAGGCAAAAGTGACCGCCGGCCGGTGCGTTCAACTGCAAGGCAAGCGTACGGTGTGTGTATGTGTGTGTGATGTATGGGGTCGAGACCGATCCTATATTTCAACTCACTCGACACTGGGATTGAGGAAGGATACGATGGGTTTTGAACATAAATTTACTGTCGTCACTACTGCATGCATTGTAGCTGGTGCCCTGGTGTGATGTGATGCATAGCATAGCATAGCTTATCGTAGCTATTGGGCTTGTTCTTCGTCTCCGTAGTTGAGTGAGCTGAGTGAGCTGAGCGAGCCGAGCGGTGAGCAGTAGTGAGTTGTGGTGTGAGGTTAATCGCGCTGCGATGCTGTAATGACAATCGACGGTGTAAAGTAATGGTTATTACGCCTAAATAGGCAAACATTAAGAAAGCTTAGGCTAACGGATAAGTTGATTTTGTAATGAGATGTAATGTAATATCGTATCACCTGACCCTGAGTGTAGTGTTGTAGCCGGGCGACGTTAACGTTCACTGCAGCTGCTCACCCTGACACTGACACTGACACTGACACTGACACTGTGACACTGTGACACTGTGACACTGTGACACTGACTCACCACTCACCACTCTCACCTCTGACACTAACCACTAACCACCTTTCTCACTCCAACTCCAACCTATCACTAATCACTCTTGCAATCTAATCGCATTCATCATTGCCTTATACCTCAGACCTCAATGGCTTACTACTCTGGCACGCACTCATGACACGACCTCCGTGAACACTACTTGCTCATACACCAATAATCTGCTCATACTCCTCAAACAAGGATCGGATCATACTGGGAACCACATTCGCACTCGCACTCGCACGCTACCCGCGCTTCAGCCATCGCATTCCCTCCCTCCTGACTCCCGACTCGGTCATCATCTCTATCTCCTCCGTCTCATCTGCCTAGATCGATCATCACCACATCCCATCACGCATCTCTTATCGTTCTATAGTCGCGCTACGTGCCCTTCAACAGACCTGAATATCTGCCTTTAGTCCGATCAACTATCCATATCTGCATTGACTTACAATGGGTCAAGGCCAATCCTCATCGTCCAAGAAATTGGGAAGGACGTCCTCCAAGCAACTCTCCGCCAATGACCTCGCCGACAGTCTCGCCTCAACCAAACTTTCATCCGCATCCGATGGGCCCTCCGGCGCACCTGGTACACCCGGAGGAGCGTCTCCCGTCGATGTGGGAGGTAGCGGTCAGTTCAGCACACCTGCTCGAGTGAGCGGGAGACGTGGTGGGAAGGAGAAGTCTGGCTCTATATCAAGTTTCTCTTCGGCCGGGGGTAGACCGACGCTTAATACGCAAAACTCGTTTGACGGCGCATCAGTCAAGTCAGGCCAATCCACAACTACGCCAACTTCAGCCAATGCCTCATCTCCATCTTCCATCCCGACCACTCAAAACATCCTCGCTGCACCCAGAACACGATCGTCTCTCCTCGGCGCATCGCCCCCACCTCCCTCCGCACTGTCTGTCTCACCGGGAGACACCAGTTCCCCATCTACCTCTCCGCTGGCTATGGGCCATATGTCGCGTGATTCAGGATCGTCCCTCTCACCCGGCGCAGCACTCTCAGCGACCATAAGCAGATCGAGTATCGGAGGATCAGGTGCAGGCGTTCAGGTGCTTGACGTGGACAACATGATTCATCGATTGCTTGAAGCGGGATATAGTGGGAAGGTAACCAAGACACCGCCCTTGAAGAATACCGAGATTGCAAGTGTTTGCGCCGCTGCGAGAGAGGTCTTCCTGTCGCAACCTACGCTCATCGAGCTCAGCCCACCGGTTAAGATCGTGGGAGATGTACATGGACAAGTGAGTACGGAACAAACCGCCTTGACTTTATGATAGGAGTTCATGACCATGACTAACGAATGAATGAATTGCCGAATTACAGTACGCCGACTTGATCCGGATGTTCGAGATGTGCGGCTTCCCACCTTCCGCCAATTATCTCTTCCTGGGCGACTATGTTGACCGAGGCAAACAATCCCTCGAGACAATCCTCCTTCTGCTGTGCTACAAGATCAAATACCCAGAGAACTTCTTCCTTCTTCGTGGTAATCACGAGTGCGCCAACGTGACGAGAGGTATGTTTCAATCCATCCCAGCCTTACTCCTCTGTGATATTGAGTTGGCGTGCCTGACTAATCTACCGGATGCGTTTCTACTCTCCAGTGTACGGCTTCTATGACGAGTGTAAACGACGGACTTCGATCAAGATCTGGAAGACATTTATCGATGTCTTCAATGCCCTTCCTATTGCGTCTATCGTTGCGAGCAAGATTTTCTGCGTACATGGTGGACTGAGTCCCAGCTTGAAGAGCATGGATGATATCAGGCGGATCCAGCGTCCTACAGGTGAGTGGACAATTCAGCTGGCTTATGAACCCGATTTCGCTAAGTAAGCTGATAACTTCCAATGTCATCCGCAGACGTACCGGACTATGGACTGCTCAATGATCTCGTATGGTCTGACCCGTCGGACACGGCGCTGGACTGGGAGGACAACGAAAGAGGTGTATCGTTCTGCTATGGAAAGAGCGTGATCAATTCCTTCCTTGCAACACATGTGAGTGACAGTCCTGCTAGCGGCTAAAAGGCGCAACTGCCAGTCAAAGCGTAAAGCCAGAGCGGAAGCTGATGGAGATTTCACCGTGATAGGACATGGATCTCATCTGCCGAGCGCATATGGTCGTTGAAGATGGATATGAGTTCTACAACGATAGGACGCTGGTCACCGTTTTCTCTGCGCCAAAGTGAGTCACAAGTCCACCTGTCTGCCCATCCCGCATTATCTGAGGAATATGGCCGGGGCTGATCATTTTTGGTTTTTTTCTCTTCTCAGCTATTGCGGAGAGTTCGACAATTTCGGCGCCGTCATGTCCGTATCGGAAGACCTGCTGTGTTCGTTCGAGCTGCTCAAACCGCTTGATGGAGCTGCGTTGAAGAAGGAAATGACCAAATCAAAGCGGAAAAGGTGAGTGGTCGCCAAATGAGGGCGATCACAGCAAGGGAATGACCTGGCTTTGAAGGATGCAATTTGGGGCTAGCTTGTTGACGTGAACATACCATTGCAGTTTGCAAAACCATCAATCACCACCCAATAATCCGATGACCCAGAGCTTCTAAATCTCCCTTCTCCTCTTCTGTTCTCATCAATGCAATCATCTTCTCGACCGTCACCGTCCACTCTCTCAACTCATCATAGCTCGCGCATCCGCTCTTCAGTCCCGCCGGCATTATAAATACGATACACGCCTTTCACAACGCCATGCCCCGATGATCTCATATCAATGATCTTATACTTCCCAACGCGCATCACGCTTCCCCCCTCCATCTCGCCTTCAACGCAACGGACAGACTCCGGCATCACTAAATTCCGGCTCTCAAGGAGGCAGCAACTCAACTCATACAGAGACAACGTCAGTCTCTTCAAGATCAGTGGTAGTTTGGCCAAACAGAGCCGCTCGTCACTGTCCTCTTCCCGACCTATATGCGGTGAAAGGTCTCGCATCGCCAGGCTGTTAGTGGAACGCCGAATTAGCCCGACTGTCCTATTCCAACGTGGATCATGCGAGAGGAAAGAGGAGAATGTCGGTCAGTGGAACGAGAACGTCAGTATGGTGTCAGGGCACAATCAAGAGCGGCGCGATCAAGGAACAATAACATCCAAGCGGCGCACATCAGGAGTCGATACTTCGTCACGGCTAGGATTGTAGCGGACCTCAATGGCAGATAATCATCCATTGTTGCGCCATCTATCTATATCTGCCACTTGCCAAACAATCTAGAGGTCGACTGAAATCAAAATGTCATATATCGTATTCTCCTGGACATCTGACCCGCCTGTCAGTTGTCTTTTCAAATCTACTGGACTCATCGATCGAGCTCGATCTATGCGACCCGACCATCAAATATTCGATCTCAGGTAACGCGACCTGATTCATCACCTTCTAAACTGAAATTCGTCCGCCTTCATGTGCATCTCGCCACCCGTCGGTTTCGACCGGCCGCAGCCATGAGTGATTGGCCACATGTGCTTCTGTTCTTGTCTAAATATCCTCTCGTTCTACGTCTGTCAATTATGAGTTTAGGCCCGGTATTTATCCGAGTGAACCTATTCTTCAGTTCAGTCCAATCCAGCTTCTTGGTCCTCGTTCCATCTTTGCTTGTTCTTGCTCCTTTTTGAAAACTTTCTTCTTTCCGGTTCCTCTTGACCATGTTTGGGATGATCTGATCTGATCTAATGTCTGAATTCGAAATTCATCTACGTATCTACTCTATACTATATGTAACAAACGATGATCAGTATGATTCCAAATCAGTAATCAGAAATCAGCATCCATCAGTTTTTTCGCTACACTGCACTATGACTAAACCTGTGCATGTGCTCGGCGTTGAGTACAAGAATCGAGTACTACAAATAGTTGCACAATCATAAAGAGCCAGCCATGGCCAGTCCGGCAATACTCGTGCTTAGCTTGCAGTCCGAACGGAAGCAATTTTACTGTCACTACAACTACTGCACGGTTACGGTGTAAACGCGTCGCGTTCGCATGCTGGCTGGAGGGCCTTCGCGTTTCGCGGCTTGGAAATTAAATATAGATTAAATGACTGGCCACAGCTGTTGGCTGTATATCATTGCTCTGGTGCTCCGACATTGACAACATTACATTAAATTATCTTTCATTTGGCAAGCTGTTAGTTCTGCTGCTGCTGCTGCTGCTGCTGCTGCTGGGAGATAACAAGTTGAGCTGTGATAATCCGAGCTGAGTCGAGCTGAGCTTCGACCAGACCAGATCAAGCCAGAGCAAAAATACCAGAGATCTAGTCTAACCATGTCGAGTTCAACAACCACGTTCCTCCTCGAACCCCCCGCGACTCTATCATCTGGATCTTCATCGACCAGGTTTCCGAACAATGGGACCGGTACCGGTACCGGTACGGGTTCTAACGTTGAGGAATTGCCAGAGTCCCCCGCGTTAGCCCTCTTACCATTCTCGCTTGGTCCGAATCATACTCCCTACACGAGCACGAGCTCGAGCACGAGCACGAGCGATTCGGCATCGGTAAAAAAGTATTTCAAGCCGCGGCCATACCTCAATCCCGAGTCTGATTCTAATCCGGCCGGTGCACCAACCGGAAACGGAAACGGAACCGGAACCGGCGCGGCTGGCGATGCACGTGTAGTTGGAAGATCACTGAAGCCGGAGACCACAGCAGGAGGAGGAGGAGGAGGAACGAACCCGAACCCGAACCTGACCTTGAGCCAGCTCTCAAATGAAAATGAGGATGAGACAAGCGGGTTGAAAGGGTCAGCTGCAACTGCGACTGTAGCTTCATTCAGAGGACGTCAGATCGTCGGTCAATATATCAAAGTCCCCTACGGATGGAGGGGTTTGATCTTGTCTACGTCAAAGAGACCCGATCGAGGCGGTGCGGAATTACATCAACATCAAGCTGGTTCATCTACAAGCGATCAGCAGCAGCAATCCATGTCGACCGGGACCGGCGTCCAAGCGAAGTCGGAGTCGGAATCGGAATCGAAGCTGGCTGTACGAGATGACGATGATGATGATGGGACTGCGTTGAGAAGGACGACGAGGTCTGCTGGTATACCCGGCGGCGGCTCAGCCTTAGCGGCTGGACGATTATCAGGAAGAGTCAGAGGTGCGGGACAAGTGGCTCTCTCTAGGCCGCGCACAAGGCAGGCTCAGGCTCAAACTCATACTCAAACTCGTACTCGTACGGCCCCTCAAGGACAAGGACAAGGGCAAGGACAGGGCCAGGCGTCAGCTGGAGCTGGAGCTGGGTCTCGTGTTAGGGGTAGAGGGGTAGTTCAAATTCAGAGTAAAAAGAGATTCAGGTTGGACTCAGACTCGGAAGATGAAGACAATGACAATAACGATGAGCCATCAACATTAACATCGACATCGACGGCGACATCGACGTTGTCGACCTCGTCCTCGCTAGCTAGAACACCATCCAAAAGAGCCAGAAACACCTCCACCTGCACCTACAACTACACTACCCCTCAAAGACCAGGACCAGGACCAGGACCGGGACTCAATGGCACAACTGTATCCATCTCCGAAGTTGAACTTGAACTTGAGGATACGCCAAACACAACGATACCGGAAATAGTGATTCAAGAAGCTACTCCGCTGAAATATCCTTTACCGACACCCAAGAAACGACTCTCGCAACGAAGACCTTCGCCCCCGCCGAGGATCGCATTACCCACCACCAAAGAGAAAGAAAAAGAAATCGAAGAAAACTTGGATCAGAACAAGAATATGGATATGGATTTGGATATGGACATGGCTATGAAAGTCGATGGAGATGATGCGCGTGTGCTGCCGCAGCAGCAGCAGCAGCCACAATTGGGGCCGTCGGAATCTATGGATATCGTCGAGCAGCAATTGGTTGAGCCGGTGCAAACGGAGGAAGACTCGAATCAGATTGCAGTCAAAGAGGAAGGGGAGAAGCACAAGTCAGGAGACTCTGGAGAGATGACAGCGGCAGCGGCAGTAGGAGGCTTAAGTGAAGAGGAGACGTCGGCGCCAGCGCTGGGCGTCAAGAACGAAGAGCAGCCTGCCGCTGCTGCCGAAGAGGTCATTCCTTCTCCTGCTACCGAAGACGACCCGCCTGCATTCACCGTTACTAGTTCCGGCGCTCGTGATAACAACAACAACAACAATCTCCTGCCGAACTACGATGGTCCGCTTAGGATCCTTAGACCCACGTCGACGTTCAAAGGGTTCATGCTTTACACGCCTGATGCGCCCTTGGCGGGCTTCCGAGCTGACGAACTGAGTCTGACGGCGGACAAGAGGGGCCATGACAGTGACAGTGACAATGTAGGCAGCAAGCAGGAAGCATCGAAACAGGAGGGAAATGCCAATGCGGAAGAGTCTACAACAGCTACAGCTACGGAAGAACCAGGACAAGGCACGCAAACTGAGACTGCGTCTGGGGCTGGTACTGCGACTGGAATACAAGTGCGTAAGGGGTGGTGGAGGGTCGGAGGGGCTGGAGAAGGTGGCGATGAGATTGTAAGATCTATGGGAGAATGGTTGGGATTCCTTGAAGTAGTAAGTATCTCTTTATCCAATACATTCCAATCTCATCGTTGTCGGATCCGACAAGCTGCTGTACTGTGGGGAACAAGAGACGCTGGCTTGTGGAGCTCGGATTGAAGATGGCTCAGAGCAAGAAGCGATGCATGTGACAGAATGTGGCTAATCCTTGTTATCTCTTACAACGCTTTCGCCTCGCCTCGTATCATGTAGCTCAACAAACCTGTGTATTTGGACGATCTCGAGAACTTAGGCGAAGAGGACGACGACGACGACGATCTGTAGATATACATACACATAGATGTCGAGTCTTCGCGAGGCGAAAAAGCTCAACGTTCGCTGTTGCCTTTGTTGTTGCAGGATGATCATCTATCAAAGAACCTAATTCTTTATATAGCGGGGAGAGAGGGAGACCGGATCCAGGGCTCCCTGCTCCTAGTTCTAGTTCTAGTTCAATTAGCAGCGCATCTGATTGATTCAGAGTTGACTCGCTACCTTGCACAACGCATCCATGTACAGAACAGGGCCTGTCAGGTCTCTCTGATCCTGGAAACATCACGTGCATCCCACTACTATCGTATGAAATCTATGCATGAGCGATAAACACAGCCATGAAATCGGATTCCACTGTTAACAATTTGTCGCCTTCTTGCTTCTCCCTCTATGATCAATTTCAGTCTATATTATGGGGGGTGACTGACTCCCCGGGATTCGATTCGGACCCGGCTAAATGCGATGTAACCTTAGTGGGTGTATGTATGGTGTGTATTTACGTGCTCGGCTATTGGAGGATTGGAGGATTGCTAGTATATTTATATTATACACAAATCACGGAATATCAATCCCCCGGCAACTCACTGCTACTGCCATAGTAAACGCATATCCCCACTTTACTTTACTCTTTTTGCCGCCATCTTGCATCTTTCTGATCGATCCTCTTTCTCGTTTCACACTTCACCCAATCATCTCTCTTTCGGACTTTTTCCCAATCAAGGACAAGACTCAACTGCCATCCTATTGTTCTCATTTTCGTCAGACTATACGCCAAAAATGCCTATAGGTCATCACCTATCGCCCCTCCGCGCCGCGCTCAGAGTTAGAGGCGGCTTCGGCAGATCGGCCCGGTCGCGATCGGGTGTCTCATCTGCTTCTTCTTCTTCGAAAGCGTTTTCGACCTCAGCATCGACAATGACATCGACGAGGACGCAGTCGCGGACGCAGCAGCGATTGTTGATAGGTGCTGGAATTGCGTTGGTCGTTCCTGTAAGTGACACAGTTGGCCAAAGGAAGCTCTACATGGTGTGATCGCATATCGACTTCTGCCCTGCCGAATTGCTAGAGCGCAGCAGTGGTCGGCTGGCTGGTCTCGACTAGCACTGGAGTCAGATGCAGTGGCCAAAGGATTATGCTTGACAAATAACACTATCACTCACTGACAAATCACTTGCTGGCTTGTTCTCTGTGCACCCCTCACCCTCAGACATACCTCTATCTGAATAGAGCGCACCTCGATTCGGATGCGCAACCCGATAAGGTCCACTCGGACGTTCCCGATAAAGTACACAGCGCGCAAAATGGTCAGACAGGCCTTCAGGTCAAGAAGATCAGTAGTCGGGATATACTGGATAAGAAGGATGGGGACGAGGTCTGGGTTGTCATTGAGGGTGAAGTGTACGAGTAAGTGCTTTGTAGCTTTAGTCAAAGCCATCTATGCCTCAACGAGTGATCAGTCATGTTGGTCTGAATCTGACGAAAGGCGCTGTGTTTATTGAGCTGACGCGCCCTGGCATACATATACCCAGCATGACGGAATTCCTGGATGAACATCCCGGGGGTCGCGAGATCATAGAGAACAACCGTTCAAAAGACGTCACATACATCTTCAAACCTCGACACCCCTCCGACCAGCTCGAGCCTGAAAACATCCCACCTTCCGTTAGACATCTAGGTCAATTGACAGTCGATTCTCAAGAAGAGCGAGATGCGTTAAAGGTCAAAGTGTCGAAAGATGAGGAAGAGGAGAATGATCGGATCCAACGAAAGAGAGAGGAGATCGAAGAAAAGGGTTTAGGGAGCATCGTCAATATGAGGGATTTCGAAAAGGCTGCAGAGGACATGTGCAGTAAAGTTGGATGGGCTTATTATGCCTCTGCCGCCGATGATGAGATTAGTGAGTACGATCCCGATATGACTATAGCTATCGAACGACCACATCCGCCGCCAGATCGACCGTCTTACGTTCCCCTGCGAGCGTGATAGAGTACCATCATGGACAGCTGTGCTGATCTTTAGAATATTCAAACCCCTTACAGCCAAGGAAGACAACAACACTGATTACAAGAACATCCGATTCCGACCTAGGGTTCTGAGGCCTGTAAAGGAGGTCGATGCGTCCACCAAGATCTTGGGGTACGATAGCAAGATCCCTCTGTGGATTTCTCCTGCGTGAGTATAAACTACACTCTCGTTGCGAATCATAGTTATCGAGTGATATAGGAGTGGACAGCATAGTGTGGGGGACAAAAAGGAGAGAGGCTGATGAAATCTTTGGCTCGCTTACCATACTCACAGCGCCATGGCCAAGCTTGGACATCCACTCGGCGAAGTCAACCTCACGCGAGGTGCTCATTCTTCCGGCATCATCCAGTGTGTGAGTACCCGACCCTCTCCCACTTTGGTCCGCACAGTATCACATTGATACAATACGCTGACACTTGTCTTTGATCTCTCCCTGACAGATATCATCATTCGCATCTTGTTCCATCGAGGAGATCACCGCGGCTCGAGCACCAGGGCAACCGCTTTTCTTCCAGCTATACGTCAACTCAAAACGACATCTCGCCAAAGAAGTCATTTCCAAAATCAACAGGCTGGGCCTCAACGCTATCCTGCTCACCGTCGATGCCCCAGTAGGTGGTAAACGAGAACGGGATATACGAGCGAAGGGTGAATTCGAGGCTCCCAAGACGGAAGCGTTCGATAAGCAGGGGGAAACGAAAGGTGTTGCCGAGGCCATTTTCAGCGCTGTCGACCCTGATTTGAATTGGAAGGACCTCAAATGGTTGAAAGAACAAACAGAGCTGCCTATCATTATCAAGGGTGTACAGACTGTAGAGGTGAGTTGGCGTTCCTGCGCGTGTTTGACTGATCTTCACGGAAACAGCTGTATTGTACAATCGCGAATTGAGCTGTAGCACGGAAAGACTATGAAACTGACGCTATCATGTCCCGCTTTATTCCAGGACGCTGTCATGGCCTACAAGAACGGCGCGGACGGTGTTGTGCTATCCAACCACGGTGGTCGACAACTCGATACCACACAAACAGGTCTTTCTACCCTGCTCGAAATCCGCAGACATGCTCCTTTCCTCCTTCGACCCGAATACAGAATACCGACAGGTCCCAACCCCCAACTCATCTCGAATCCCGAAAAGCTATACCCTGACACTCCTGCTGGCGAGAAACCGTTAGATAGGAAATTCTCGATCTTCGTCGATGGTGGTATTTGGCGTGGATCAGATGCTGTCAAGGCCCTGTGTCTCGGAGCGGACGCTGTAGGCGTTGGAAGAGGTTTCTTGTTTGCTCAAACTGTTGGCGGACAAAAGGGTGTTGAGCATGCCGTGCAAAGTGAGTAACACGATACGATATCCCTTAGAGAATCATAGGTATCATCCTAGTCTTAGTCTTCGTCACTCTTCAAGGCGTGACAGCGCATATCACATATCGTGGCGTGGGAAACCGAAAAACTTTAGGTTGGTTAGTCTGAAAGCTGACTGGACGATGTCGTGTATCAATCATTAGTATTTGAGAACGAGATTCTCTTGACGATGAGATTACTAGGTGCCAACAAGCTGGAAGATTTGAGACCGAGTATGGTAGAGGTCATGGACCGAAGATAAGGCTAGGGGAGTGAGGCCCTTCACACCCAAGGTTGTGTTTTTATGGTCATATTTGTATCGAGTAGCGGTCGCGGAAGGGAAGGGAAGGGATACGAGATCTAGTGTGTGATGTGAACGGATTGTCATCTGCATATGCATCGGGATATACAGTCACTCATCTGGACCAAAAGACGGGGTCTGCACTTGATACTTTATACTGCATACTGTATACAAGTAGACAGACAAGCCAAGCCAACCTTTCCTTTTCTGTATAGTACGGCACTTGAAGTATCGCCTCAGGAATGATATCGGACAACACCGAGCCGAGCATCGGTTGCCGGTTTAACTGTGTCTAGCCGTGCCTGAGCGATGCGAGCGAGTGGTAGTCAAGGTATGTCGCCATGAGTTGCTGAATTTGATGTAGACTGCTCTTGAGCGAATTACTGCATCTCCTGTTAACAACATTATACACCTTCAAAGATCTACCATAAATACAAATCCGACCTGAAAGAAGTGAAGACACCAAGACGGCCCACTATCCGGCCCAAAATCTAATTGGAAGGAGGGAGTGCTTCCGGACCGTAGCTTGTAGTCTGTAGCCATCAGCCGGATTACCTGTATCGACTGTATCGACCGGAAACGGAAACCGAAATGTCTAGGTCGACAGCGAGCTTCGGCGGTGGTCGTTCTCGTTTTTACAACTCGGCGATATCGCCCTCAGCTCCAGTCTGTGGGGTTCGCTTTCATTCCAGTGCTAGTGCTGAGAGCCGATCGATGGCAGCGGGCGTCACAGGCGCAGTACCAAGTACGGATTCACGGTTATCTGGACCTTTTAGTCGGCTCTCACGCCGGTCGACGATAGGCGACAGCAGCAGTAACAGCTTCAGCGTCAGGGACAGCCGTAGTCCACATGTATACCGATCTTTCTCGACGACCTGTACCTCATACGCGGGACCGTCCTCCTCCTCGACCCAAAGGGACGGTAAATACACCACTCTTACCTTGTCACACATTAAAGAACTTCGTACCTTGCTCCCACATCCGACATCCATCCTGACAACTCTAGATGGTTCAGCGACGGAAGATGATTTGACGCCGTACAATATCGATTGGATGGGCAAATACAAGGGCCGAAGTCAGGTGGTCGTACGTCCTAGATCTACGGAGGAGGTTGCGAAGGCTGTAAAGTGGTGTAGTGATAATGGGGTGGCGATCGTGCCTCAGGGTGGTAACACAGGACTGGTGGGTGAGTGCGCGAGCTGAGGATCGGCCTCCTAGACTACAGTCCAGAGCAATGATGGGCTTGATTTTTATACTGATTAATTGCCGGGATACGTTGCAGGCGGCTCAACACCGATCCACGATGAGCTAATCCTTTCCCTATCCCAATTAAACGACATCCGCTCATTCGACGCTATATCGGGCGTCTTGACCGTAGAAGCAGGCTGCATCCTCGAAACAGTCGATCATTTCCTATCATCCCAGCAACCAGAACCGGGTTTCATATTCCCGCTCGATCTAGGAGCTAAAGGCAGCTGTCAAGTGGGTGGAAACGTAGCTACCAATGCTGGTGGATTGAGGTTATTGAGATATGGGAGTTTGAGAGGGAGTGTTTTGGGCTTGGAGGTGGTTTTGGCTGATGGGCGGATCTGGAATGGATTGAGTGGGTTGAGAAAGGATAATACGGGTGAGCCGACGAAGATTCTGAGATTAAACGTATCGGTTGCTTTGTGGTGGCTGGACCATGCTTTGACCTACTGCATACTCGATTCCTTCGAAGCGGCCGACTGCGTCAAGGCTATTACTATGCGAGACTTCTGCTGACGATCAAACCACCTTGCGCTCGTGGTTCAGGCTACGACATGAAACAGCTCTTCATAGGCTCCGAAGGGAGCATCGGCATAATCACAGCTCTGTCAATCCTCTGTCCTCGACGCTCTGCATCCACCAACGTAGCTCTATTCGCATTACCAACGTACGAAGCGTGTCTTGAAGTCTTCTCGGAAACAAAACGGCATTTGGGGGAGATCTTATCTGCTTTCGAGATGTTCGACAGGTCCTCTTACGATGCTGTCAAAGCTCACGGAGCAGCGAGGCGCGTGTTTGGAGAACAAGGGGAGAAGGAAGGAAGGTTTTTCTGCTTGGTTGAGACTAGTGGGAGTAACGCTGAGCATGATTCAGAGGTGAGTGAGCCGACGTTTTGTCTTCCACTACAATCCCAATTCGCTCGTACTGCCAATGGAAGCGAGCTATCCCTCGGCTGCTCCGCTCTCGAGGGGTCGATGGGGGGCTTCAGGCGATGATGGTGCTCGTGCTGACTACACCTTCAACAATAATTTTTCGGTTCCTTTATAGAAACTATCTAACCTTTTCGAATCCCTCTTATCAACATCCCTGATCCTCGATGGCGTCTTAGCGCAAGACGCAACTCAATCATCCGAGATATGGAAGATCCGCGAACTATGTCCTGAATCATTGAGTAAGAGTGGGAAAGCATACAAGTACGATCTGAGCGTACCCGTTGAAAAGATGTATACTCTCGTCGACAGGATGAGAGATCGTCTGGAAGGTAATCAGTTGATCAAAGGTGTTGCTGGATTCGGCCACATGGGCGATGGTGGGTCGATTCTTCCTGACTTGCACGGTCTGCGGTCTGCGATTCGCGCAAACACCAACAAAGACGATCGGTACAGTATCTGGGCGGGTGTTGATGGCTCTTTGCTTTGGAACTACAGGCAATTTGCACCTCAACGTACTCGCTACCGAGTATTCAGAAACCGCCCAAAAGACTATAGAACCATTCATCTACGAGCTAGTCTGTAAGTCTCAACCTCCTTCATGACTATGCACTACACTTTCCGCCGTTCAACAGTACAGCCGCATTAGCTTTGACTGACGCAAATATACTGCTTGTCGTGATTGATCACTCTTCGCGCGGCCTTCACAGCCGAGTATAACGGTTCGATATCGGCTGAACATGGCCTAGGAGCAATGAAAACCCCCTATATCTCATATTCTCAATCCACCAATTCCATCGAGCTCATGAGACGAATCAAGGAGATCTTCGACCCTAAAGGAATTATGAACCCGTACAAGTTCGTCCTGCTGCAACAGGAGCTCAAGTAGAGAGATGCAGGACAGACTTCGGATGCCCAACTGCATCTAAGGATCCAATTAGTTCAGCGCCATGTCCAGAGCTCTTGTTGTAATGTAGCCCACCTTCATCCACATCAGTGTGTATATGCAAGGATCGATGAGTAATATCGCATGAATACCCTCTCTGTCTATATATCACTTAGTTCCTCTTGGCCCCATAGTGAGCAGGCCGAATGTAGATTTACGTAAAACTGTTCCATCGGAAGCACGTGGTTTTGCCCTGAGCAAATGTTGCAGATCAAGATTTCTGGTCCACCATAACATATTTTCAACAGTCCACCAACAGCAACCACGATCGTCTGTCTGGTCTCAATATCAGCTCTCAAGTGTGTTTACAAGGTAGCGTAAGTTTGTGACTCTACTCAACCTATCTATATATACATTCGCAAAATGTCTGGCAAGTTCGCAGGCAAGAAGCGGTCAGCAGGTGAATCCGCCGGTGGTGGACCCGCCAAGAAATTCAACAAATCGTACGGAGGCAACCAAAATCAAAACCAGAAGAAGCCATTTTCATCAAACAATAATGGCAAACCCAACCCTTACGTCAAGCCTAAATCCCAAGGTAGTGCCGGAGCCGCTGGTGGCGCTGGCGGCGCGAGCAAGAGCAAGCCTCGATCTGCGCCTAGGGAGAGGGAAGAAGCTCCTATGAAGAGGAAGAGGCCTATCACCCGTGGTGGAGGGGAAGAAGATGTCAACGACGACGACGACGATGAAGATGTCAGCATGGACGAGTCGCCCTCAGATGATGAAGAGGATGATGACGAAGTCATGGCTGGTAATGGAGATGATGACGATGAAGAAGCTGGCGCTGGAGCTGGCGTTGGCGGTGCTGGTGGAGAAGATGCACCTGAAAAGAAGAAGCTTTCCAAAGCTGAAAAAGCGGCTCTTCACGCTGCTCAACCACACCGAACGACGCTCCTCCCTTCTCATCCTCTCTTACATGATACTTTGCTTCCGTTGTGGGAGACTGCTCGACGTGCGGATCTGAGTAAAGACGAAAGGAAAAAGGCGATCAACGAACTTTGGTTGGCTGTTAAAGGTCGTGTAGGCGAAGTCTCCAGAGGTCACAAGGGTGGTCGAGTACTTCAGACTGTAAGTCCCACTCAGGATCCAAAGGAAAAGTTGGCTCTGCTAGATCCACGACCTTCCACAAGTGCTACCAGCTGTCCTGAGTGATGTGCGTTGCCGTTGTGAAGCGATGCTGATGTGCTGGTCTGGTGTATTATAGATCGTCAAGCACGGTGGCAAGGAAGAGAGGACTGGCGTCGCTATGGAGCTTGAACCTCAATGGAAGGCCATGATGGAGTCCAAGTACTCAAAGGTGAGGACCGTTTCCACACATGGTCGATGTCGATATAAATCGCATTTTATCCCAATGTTAAACGACTTCGCGCATTGGATTTGATGCTAACGATGAGGATTTTTTCATCGCAGTTCCTCATGTCCAAGTTGATCCGATACTGCCCCTCAATCCGACCCCTTTTAATTCCTCAACTCGCTCCTCATCTTCTCACTCTCCTCAACCACGCTCATGCCGTAGCGCCACTATCAGACTTCTACGATCTCTACGCCAGTGCCAAGGAGCGACGAATGTTAGTTCGAGGCTTTTACCCTAGAGAAGTCAAGATCTTCGACGGAGCCAAGCAGGGCGCTGAGCTCAAGGGTCTTGAGGGTTCTTTGGAGGATATGGGAGATGGTAAGGGTCGAGAACGAGTTTTGGACGTCGTAGAGAAGACCGTCTTGGATGTGTGAGTATTACGTCGATCAGCTTTGGAATTTCTTCTCAGAAGAAGTTTCAATTAAGCTGACTGTTTATCCGTTTCCATACAGTTTCAACGCCACGCAAAAGCAAGCACTTGCACAGGCTATCTTCCACCGACTCGTACTGGAATACGTCACATGTATCTACAAGTTCCTCGATGCCGAGACAGCAGACAAGAAGATGCACGAACTCCTCGCAGCGTGAGTGCGGAACGCCTCTGACGCCAAATTGATAGGGGGACAGGTTCGCGATAAAGTCTTTGAACTCCTTGAGCTGACTAGAATTTCTGGCTTCCTCTCGTGACATGATACGATATGTAGCGGCGCCGAGAGTTTCCCCGAGATTGTGCATACCAAGGATGGTTCAGCTGTTGTCAGGGAGTTGATCGTTCGATGTAATGCCAAAGTGAGATTTCTCATACCTAACGCTCTCTTGGGGGAGTGCAAAGCTTATTTCATCGCATTCGACTGTAACAGGACCGAAAACAAATTTTGCAACCTCTTAGAAAACATGTCGAAGCTCTCTGCAAGGATGGTGATGCGCAGATGGTGCTGTTCACTGCCTTTGACTGTGTCGAGTGAGTTTACCATACTATTGATTACGCTTGTCGTTGGTCGGAACCTGAGAAGCTGGCTGAGCTGACTCGTTGTTTCTTTCGCAGCGACACCAAGCTCATGGGTAAAGCATTTGTCGGCGACATCGTACCCCTCGCCCCATCATTAGCATTCGACAAGCACGGCCGACGAGTCCTTCTATACCTCCTGACCCCCACTTCAACAAAACACTTCATCCCTTCAACTCTCACATCGCTCGCTGCTTCTGCTCAACAAGCGAAAGAATTGGGAACGAGCAAGAAGGACACGGATGTAAGACGGAAGGAGCTGCTGAGTCAGGCTAGCGAGGGTTTGTTACAGGCTGTTTCGGACAAGGGTGAAGAGATGGTCAGAGATCCTAGAGCGGGAATGGTCGTACAGGAAACGCTGTTGTATGCCCAAGGAGGTGAGTGCGGACAGTCATCGCTACAACCTCATGTCAGACGGCGTCCGAGACGAATGATCGGGTGTTTGCTGACAATACATTTGATACTGTTATTGGCGTTATAGACAAATCTGCTGCTATCGATGCTCTCGCCTCGGCCCTCAGAGCACCGTACCCTGACCCGGCACCTGTAGACCCCAACCCGGATCAAACAACATCGCACCCTCTTGACCTCTCTCATGCTATCAGGACATACAAGACCCTTCTTTCAGGCGGCCACTTCAACGTCTCAACCAAAACTCTCACTGTCCCCGACGAGAAGCTCTCCCCTCTATTTGCTAAAGCTGTATGGGACGCGATCTCCTCCGAGGAAGCTGGTGGTGAAGACAATGTTATCAGAGTCGCGAGGGGCAATGCGCCATTCGTGGTTGTTGAGTTGATCGAGGCGCTGAAGAAGGCTGGTCAGGCTGAGGGCATCAAGAAGGTTCTTGTGAAGAAGGGTGTCAAGGAGTCTATCGAGAAGAGCGTAAGGAAGGGTGCGGGTCTCCTAGCGGAGAAGATTGCGGAGCTGTGAGACGGTTTCAGGGGAAGAATCACCCTGGTCTGTTGTCAGATAGGGAAGGGAGTGCTGTGGTGTAAAATGGTGTAGTGTAACGCTTCGGCTGTTTGCTACTGATTGCTTTCTTGTTTCTATTCTCATATCGCCTCGATTCATCGTTGAGGCGAGCAAGCTTCTCGGAGCTACGTATGCATGATGATCTGCTTCTCATCTCCCGCTACCAGATCAATCAGCTAGTGAGGGTAATCGAAGTACCCGTGGATTGATTCCGCGTCATTGACGTCGGATCGTGAAGCAAGGGTAGATGGCATGGAGCAACGCTGAGGCGGTGGTGGACCTAAAGCACCTCTCATGGCTCTGTTTGGTCCGGGTGAAACCACTGTTGTTGCATACGTCGTGCATTGGTTGTTGAGTCGAATCGTTGATCCCCGCGATGTGTATAGCCTTCTCCTACAATGTCCGTACTCATACATGTTTTACGAATACACTGCACCTGAACTGGACTGGCAAGTAGTTCATCATTGCCGTCAGTCCGAGCGGAGCTACTTACTTTCCCTTCGGAGGAGACTTCATTCACACAAGCGGCTAAGAAGGTTCCGCATACTGTAACTCATTTTCGGGTTTTACGAGAGAGCAGTGTTCGATGGATTCATTACTGTACATCACACCTACACCAATACCAAATGCTATACCAGGCGGGTCAGTATCAAGTGCTAAGTGCTAAGCTCCGGAAATGTGATTCAAACCAGGCCGGAGGGTACTCATCACTCGTTGATTCGGGTTTAAGAATTTGGATTGAAGAAGTCGAGTTATTCCTTTCTAAATAACGTTGTTACGGTGTCTCGGTGAACTCAAGGTGTACATGTGTACTTGTCTACTTGACCCTCATAAGCTAATCAATCGACTTCTGTTGATTCGATAACCCTAACGATGTCCGGTAACCTTAGCAATTGACGGTGTATCGCCATCGCCATCGCCCACGTTGGCCTCTCTAATTGATCCTGCAGGATATGTGGATAAATAGCAGGCGAAGGCGACTAACTTTACATCATATCATGTCATGTCACATGTCTTTGGGAAACTTCTCAGGCTATAGCTGGTCTAACCTTTTCGGTGAATCATTTCCATCGCATGCAATTAATGCAGTGATATGTTTGATGTCATATGCTGTGCAGTGTCCGGGGTGCACATATGAATGTCGTCTTCGTCGTGGTCGAAAATATGTTTATATACTCGCAAGTGCTTAATACGATAGATCGCAATTCAATGCATTCTTCACTCTATCATCCTAACAATCCACATCTATCTATCATCACCAAAGCACAAGCACAAGCACATGTACAAGCACAAGCACAATGAAGTTTTCCTTCGCCCCGCTTATCTCTATCGGCATGATTGTTGCATCGCTCTCCCTCTTCTCGTCTACCGAAGCTAAGATTGCGCATATTTCCGTACCGGAGCAAGCGTTGCCCGGACAGAACATAACGCTGACTCTTAGGGCTCAGTCGTATATCCAGAACTGGCAGGACTACGGGGTGAGACATTGCCATCTTGTTCTCTCATTTCATCCTTGGTATAGAATAAGCTAGATTGGAACTAGACAAGGTGTCGATCGATTCTGTAATCTGTTGCAGATGTGTCCATCCAAGTCTACACTGGTGCTGACCTATGTTTTAACTTTGATATTAGGCAATCCTCGGTCTCGTGCGACAAAATAACGAATGTGATACCTGTCTCGGCCAAGAAGTAGGCTACATCAACCTATAGTGAGTTGGCTCATGGATCATGGATCATAAACTCCTTGCGTCGGAAATGTGTCTCGCAATGCCCTCTTTCTTGTCCACTGTATATACACCAAGCTAACTCGCGTTGATACCGTAGCAAAAACGAGACATTAGGCAACTCGACGTACGATGTTACCCTCCCCGAGACTGAAGCAGGGCAGTATACGTTCGTAGTCGCCGTTCCGTACCTCGTAGGCGTGAGTCACTCATCTACACTCGATATAGCAATCCGATCTATACCTGTTCATGTCTGTTTAGCCATGATTCTGACGATTGTGCGCTGTGTGCTTGGACTGAGCAGGCATCCGGTGTCACTGGTATCAATTACTTCAACCAATCTATCACCTTGACTTCCAGCGCTAAGATGCGAATCTAAGAAGCTTTCAAACGCAGAAAAGCGCACGACCTAGTCTGAGGTCTTGAACGGCGTACAAACATAGTGGAGGAGGCAAGAGCTGAAGCGAGAGCAGTGAGAGAGGGAGGCAAATGTACAGTACTCGGAACCAAAGGATGCTCGTGTACATACCATACTGTAGCCATAGTCAGAAGAGTAAACACAAAGGACATTAGATATTACGATATTTTAATCGATAATAATGACAATGTAGCGAGCGGTATCATTTAGTTTCATCTGTGACAGCTGTAAGTTTGGTAAGATGAGCTGCTCGTATTCGATCGGATCCCTGCACTCGAGTAACATACTGTCGCATACACACATTGATATACAAAGAGCCGAACCGTAACTAGGTGAGGAATCATGACAAGATCTGCGCTCCACATCATCCGTATTAGCTATTTCGTTGACCCTTGATTGTAACGGTCGCGGTAACGGTCGCGAAAGAGAAGAAAAAGGGACTATTGACTTACAGCAAGTAGCACCACGGCAATGACAATGACGAGAATAAGAAGGAGGCAGGCCATCCTCCTCCCTGCTTTCCGTTGATACTCGTGTGCAGTAGTCAATTCTTCCGCTGCCGAAGACGTATCTCTCGCTACGGACGTTACGTTGCTTTCGATATTATCTACGCCGCGATGTGTAACATCAAATCAGCCCACACGCGCCCGCACATGACTGTAGATGTAAAGGAAGACGATCTTCATGCTTCATGCTAAGAGATTATGCTGAGTGACTTGACTCACCAATCAATCCACCTTGCTCAACGACCATCGTACCGAGATCCCTGAAGATATCGTTCAATTCGTGAATACCGGTTTCGATCTCCCTGATTTCCGCTTCTCGCTCAGCTATCAGCGTTTCCTGGAAGTCGAGTTCTTGAGGCGATACTCTGCAACGCAATAGGAAATGACGGAAAAGAAACACATAAATCAGCCTTGTATAGGTACATCATGTCCATGCGGACTCTCATCGGTAATTAGGCAGAAGACCAGCACGAGGCAGGGTAAGGGGGGAAAGGCGACAGCTTGGTCCGCATCGAGCCAGAAAGGCACTCACTGTTGTACCTGCTGCGTAGCCTGTACTTGCTCGAGCTCGACAGATCCTCTGGGCTCATCATGCCTAAGTCGTCCCATAAACGAAATCAGCATTCCAACTACGCCTACGTGCTTCGACCGCTGGCCTACCCGACCGATGACGCGGACGTAGACGACAGGAAGCGTTTATTGAAGAAGTGGAGATGATGAGCTCTCTCCAAGGGCGTCACTCACCCTTCCTCGGCCTCTTCGACCATCCGATCTACACGCCTCTTCTGACTCTCCACGAACGACCTCTGTCTCTCCGCCGACGATCTCTGTACTTTTTGGAAAGCAGTAATTGCATTTCCAAACTCTTTCGATAATTTCGTCTGGATCGGTTTTCGCGATAACTATACACCATTATATACCGATGATGTTTCGCCTTATCAGCGATGCTCACCATCTCGTAGTATCTCGATATGGGATAAATATAATTGGGCAGGCCAGATGACAATGATGATGGTGATGATGATGATGATAGAACTTACAAATTCTCCTCCTGCAGGGTATGATGCGAGTTTCTTGACATCCTCTGTAGACTTCTTCACCATCTCTCGCGTCGCTTCCGTCAGATTATGCCTACGCGAGAGAAAGGATGACACCTCCCATATTAGCGTTATCTGGCTCAGGAGCGAGCGTTAAACAGTCTAAACGGTCTGAACCTTTGCAGCCGCAGTTATTCGTCTGCTAACATCCGAACTTCAGTTCATACTCACAGACTCGTCCGCAGTGCTGGTCCATCCCCGTTCCCACCCAACTTGTCCACCAATTTCTGGATACCCTGGACATTGGATTGGATCTTGAATATCTGAATGGACACTGAATCTTTCAGAGCAGTAAAAGTAGCATCTTGGTCTACATGAGAGTCAAGCAGGAGAGAGTAAGCAAGTAGTACTTGGACAATAGGCTAGGCTTAGCTGAGCTGCGGGGGATAAAAGGATGAGAAGCTATGTCGGGTCGCAACTTACCTGGCGCATTGTTCCTCAGCAAAGGCTGAGACTGCCCTCTTTCCAGATCGTTGAAGCTCATCTCGGCGTGTTTGCTGTACCTCAGTAAGTCTGAAACTAGATGGATTGATTTGCGCTGAGGTTCCAATTACCGAATGATGCTGGGTATCTAATCAGACTCGGATGTGGTAGGAAGTAATGTTGACGAGTGAAGAATTAGATAGGTGGCAAGACGTGCAAAGAGGCCAGGCCTGGGCATAGAGAGGGGAGAGGTAGCTATAGCTATAGGGTAATATGGCCAAGAGGCGGAGATCGCCGAAACACCTCATAATCAGCGAACGTTATTACGCTCAGACGCGCTCACCATACGTGATAACTCTAATCTGTCTGTTCGTTATGAAGCTGTTTCTTTCCTTTCTGTTCAACAGATCAAGGAGCTACAAAGTGTGAAAGCAAGAAAGCATCAGCCGAAACGACAGAGATAAAGCATCAAGAGCCATGTCACGAACGGCAGCTCCGTGAGTCTGGCTTCCGGATCCAGATAAGCGAGACACCTGCCTTTAGTCTAGTTTCGGGATGATCGACTTACGAGCGAAGGAGAGTAGCGTCGTGGAAAGAGCATGAGGAAGAGCGAGCGCTGATCATTCGAACCGTAATCCATATCCACATCTACATGTTCCAAACCATGAATCATATTGATATGACACCACGCCACGCACGCTATGCCATGCATGATATAGCCCACCAAATCTCACGATCCATTCAACGGCGATAATAGCGCAAGATACAGACCTAAGGGGCGATATAACGATCGAATCAGGCGTAGTCATTCACCCGAAAGCTACGATATTAGCGCTCGGCGGACCGATTGTCATTGGGAAAGAATGCATAGTGGAGGAATTGGTCGTGATTGTTAATAGGAATAGGTCGGTGTTGCTTATAGGGGATCATAATCATTTCATGGTCGGTTGTCGTGAGTGACCAACATCTTATCTTACCTCTAAACACATATGAACACTTAATAGATGGAGAAGAAAGCTTGCCTTTGTCATGTGTTGCAGCTCTGAGTCGAGCGAACGACTGATGTATGTATGTATGTATGGGTTTCTAGGCATCGAATCGCCCTCGATAGGTTCGTATAATACGTTCCAGCCCCGCTGTAAAGCCTCGTCAACAGTGGCTATAAGCGATAATTGCACATTAGGTATGTCCCATTTCCGTTCCACAGCTGCCTTTCTTTTCTTTTCATAATTCGGGATACAAGAGTCAGGCAGATCAGAGAACATGAATGATTAATCATTTTAGAATCCATTCCATCCCACATCAACGTAGGTGCTGGTACTATCCTCCTCCCGTCACCCAACCTTGACCCAGTATATCAATCAGAGGTCCCCAATCCGAACGGCAATGAAGTGGTCGAGACACTAGAACCCAACAGCGTGATATACGGTTCAGCGTCTGAGAGACGAACGTGGGACGGGAGTGGCCAATCGGCCGAAAGGGGTTTGAGAGGTAAACATATCGAATATCTGAGGGAGATTATACCGAAGTGAGTTGGGAAGAGCGGAGTATAGTGAAGGTGCCTGGACCAAAGCTCTGCTCTGCCTTTTCTTAAGATACTTCGAAACCTGTTATTGACGCTGACCATGTTTTTGCCTTCATGCTTTGATAGGTACAATCGTCTTCGACCTACCTGATAAGGACCAAGAGTCTGGTGGAAATCCTGTTCGGAACCTCCTCCATATGGATGTCTAAACAACCCTGATTCGGTTCGTTGTACTGTATATATCACGCATCTTTATACCCACCCATGATCCAACTTGCAAGCCAACCGCGCTTCGGTCAGAATTGACAATAACAAATTGCAATGCCACCGATGACATACGCGGAGCCATCGTCAGCACTGTATGGTATGTAGACTAGCCAGCAGGACATATGGCTTTCTAGAAGCTGGCGTTTTCGACATGACAGCTCCTAGGTACTTGACCCGTATGTACATCGTGCCCGAGCGAGACTGAGACTAAGCAGTATCGCCCATCTATGTATATCATGGAGCTGTGATGATGTGTATGTGATACAGTCTGATGCTAGCTATGCATGGTATGATATAATGAGATGAGTTGCAACATTATGTTAATCCAAGTAATACCCATGCAAGTATGTTGCCATTTAAAACTGAATGACGTGTGATGAGTATGCTATCCGAACCAAGCCACCAAATATTTTACTGTACTGTACGTGTGGTAAATCATTGTCTTGTGTAGCCGGTGCTTACTGGTCCCAGCTGCTAAGTCCAAGGAGGGGATTTCCACCACCACCGCCAACGCCGCCAGCGGCCGCATTGCGATTCAGAGCCGAAGCATCGGGCCCAATATCACGAGTAATCATAGCGAGCTCATCAAAGAACTCCTCTGGAATCAATGTGCTGCTCGATCCCTTGGAGTCTGGCGTATACTCGATCTGCAATGTGATCGACGGGAGATCCAGAGGACACGTACGGGTATATCAGCTGGTGCTCTTGCGATCTTTTCACACAATCGACCACGGTGGAACACCTTGAAATGGCGACCGAGCAGATGTAATTACGAAAGATGACACGTCGACTCACCTCGTTATACACGATGGGCTTGGCGTGACCTCCCAAGCTTTGATCTACCGATTTAATCATCCGCTTGACCAGGCCGCTAGTAGTGAGAGCAGCATTCTCTTCGTTGACCTCGAGGTACTCGTCGAGCTCAAGCTCGTACTGCACGCCTTCGAGCTCGATCTGAGCGGGTGCAGATGACGAAGAGGCAGTACCGTCTTGATCGTGGCCGAGGTAAGATCGGAAGAGGGTTGTCATGCTTTCGGGTATCGATCCCGTCCCAAGGGGGCTCGATGTGATCGCTGTGAAGCGAGCGTCGGATGGTCTAACAAAACAAATAAACAAACAAACAAACAAACAAATAAACAAACAAACAAACAACAAACAAACAAACAAACAAACAAACAAACAGTCAGTCAGCCAATCTGAACGTTGGTAAAATCGACCTAGAATCCATTTCCATCATGCGGAAGTTCGGCGGAGACTCACCGATCAGGGATATGCAAGTCTATCTCCCTCAAAATCCCTCGCTCGGCGAAAAGCACCAACTCTTGCTCCGTTATCGCACCAGCACCCTTGACACCTCCGTCTTCCCTGGTCTCAGTATTGACGATCGGCGTTGTTTCCTCAACCTTGCCCTCTCCTCCGACAGCAATCGCTGCACCGTCCGCGACGGCTTCGGTTGTGGACCCGGTCGAGTTTGACTCTGGATCTGAGATTGAGGTGGCTGCGCCCTTCTCTTCAGCCTCGATCTCTTTCTCCATCTGATCCAAGAAATCTCCTAATCGATCTTGCCATTTTGCGTCAGGCTGCGTGGATTGCCCCTCACCGCCGATGGCGTCTTCTCCGGTTTCAGTGGATTTGGACTCAGCAGGCTGGTAAGGGTGATTATACGTGAACGAGAGGAATTGGCTCTCCTTGATCACATTGCTCGTTTCTGCCTCTGAGGTAGATGATGGCGCCGTTCGGTAACGCAATCTGCGGATTTGGCGATTCGTACCCGACAGAGGATATTGGACCATAGCTGGTGTCAAGCTGTCAAGGACGAATCAGAAGGATTTCGTCAGCCTTCATGAGCAAATGGGAACAATCGAAGGACTTTCTTCGTTCAATGACGAGACCACTCACCTCGGCGCAAAGAAAGGTCTCTTTCCCTCGTCTCCGCTCATCCATTTCTGCAACGTCTCAAGATACCATTGACCCGGTAATGGGGAGTCCCAAGTGCCGATCCGCCCGTCTTTCGGAGAAACAGGGTACAGCAAATGTCCGAACGACACGGACAACGACGATTGACTCGTCTCGCCCTTTGTGTCCATTGTGCCTTGTCCTACAAACTCAGATAAGGCCTTTTGTAGGTTTCTATTTTCGAAGCCGCCGCGGCCCATGCTCGATGACGATAAGACAGATCTTACTTGGCCATCACCTATATGTTCTTGCTTCTGCTCCATTTCGCGCAACGCAGGTTTATTGGCCCACTGTTGAACTTTTTTCAGCCTGAACAACGACTTGGAGTCGTTCTGAGCGGCTATATCCCATTGAAGTGGTTCAGTGAGTGAGGGCGCGAATGGGTATAAGGAGAATTTGTTCTTGGGCGGCGAAGAGGCGAGGAAATGCGGTACAACCGGTAAGACTGCGTTGAGCGAGCGTGATGATGGAAGGATTGTGGTCTGATGACACGCAAGCGGTATTTTATCAGTGTTAACCCCGAGCTGCTTGCTTCATCGAGGCTTGGTAGTCCCGAGCCAAAACTCTTGCATGAAAGCCAGTATATGTCGTGTCTTTGACTCACTCGGAACGCGGCGATGCTCAGTAGACGTTTGGCTTCTTCGGCATCTTCGATAGACATCGCTGTGGCGCGGTACTGTGGTGAAAAGGCATTTGGGTTAGCTAAAATCTTATCCAAAAACCCCGTCTCGGAGTTGCGGTGATCGGTGATGTGGACATATGCTGACATACCCTACTGTCTGCTATAGGCTCAACGAAGGCACCGGTAGCATTCGACACCATCTGCAATAGTCCTGCAGGAGCTTGATGATTATGCACATCGTCCCCGGAGAACTCTAGAGTATGTATCGACTGTGTATTTTAATCAACGACACAAGAAAGGCAATATCAGCATCAAACTCCTTCACAGATCGCATTCAGGGTGTGATACTTCGTGATCGTGATGACAGACATACCTCTCTTCGTTCTTTGAGGGCAGCATTAAGCCTAGCGAGGGGTTCATCCCGCCCAATAGCAAGCAGTACCATCCTCCCTTGATCTTCGGGTTTCTCGACGTTAAATACCGATTTGGGAGCTTGTGAGAAGGGTACGACGGAAAGTTCCAGGGGATCGTCTTCGTGTTGGGCGAAAGACTGGACGAGCTCGTTGTCTCTCAAGAAAAGGAATAATTCGGGTGCAGGGAGATCGAATACTGTACATCGTAGCCAATCAGCTTCTGCTGTGTGTGAATACGGAGAGAAGGGGGTGGAGGAGGAGGAGGATCGTATTGGGTGAATAAAGAATAAGAGTTGCCTTCACTCACCTTTGGACTCTGGAGGCCTTTCCACAGGCTTGGGGATCGGTTCCATCCAATCCCAAGATCTCATGATCTTCTTAATAATCAAACTCTTGTTGCTTCTCGTTCGTCCGCTCATTCTAATATCGAGTTTCTTGGCGAAATCACGTACTTGCGTCAGGACGAACGCAGAGTCTATACTATCGTATATCCTTCTATATTGTTTAGGGTATCGAGGGTGCCATGGCTCCCGAGGTGCGTATGCTGGTCTCTTCGCTAGTAAGTCGTCCAGCGTAGGATCTGTTGACGAAGCCGAAGTAGTTTTGGCAGATGAGCCGGCCGCCATGGCGGTACCAGTGGTGGTTGTGGGTTTGGTTAGCATATCTGCCCAGAACGTATCGCCAGAAGTTGAATCCGAATTCAAAGTCGAAGTTGAGCTTGAATTTGAATTTGAATCTGAATCTGGTAGCGGTATATCCTGTTTCGCTGAAGGTGGTAAAGCAGGTTTAGCGGATACCTCGGATTTGAGCGCTTCTGCCAACTTCTTGGCGTTGGCCAGAGCTTGTTTTCTCAGTCGTGGATTAGGTCGACTCTTGCTCTTGCCTTTGCCCTTTGTCGATGGTGATCCTCCTTGCTCGTCAAATCGACCTCCTTCAGCTTGAGACCCTCGTGCTGAAGGTGCGGCATCTCGTATTCGAGGGGTAGAAGAGAGTTGCCTTCGGAAGGGTGCAGAGCTCGATTCGGCATGAGGCAGAGGTAGAGGAATCGCCTCTACATGCGAGGAAGAGACTGCCGCCGCTGTTCGGGATAGGCGAAGAGCCGAGTTTCGGGCAGCTCGGAGGGTGATCATCGTTCTCGAGATGGTCGCTAGTAAGTATGAGTAAGTCTATGCAGGGCGGATCAAGGTATATTCCGAGTTCAAAGTGGACGAATCCGTTTACATGAATTCGCATATGATGGATCCCTCCCTCAGGTTATCGAGTGATCCGAAATTTCCGATGTCCACCATACGGCTCATCGGGACTGATTATCAGGCTCACTCTGATCGCATTGCATCGCACATACTTCACTTCCCCCCGTTCGTCACTATCACTCGCTGTGTCATTTTGGATACATACTAAGACACCTGCTGCACTCATCTATCACTGTGCACCCACAGCTTCACACCATACTTCATAAACACAGCACACAATGTCGGAAGACGCAGGACCCTCTTCTCTAGGCAAACGAGCGCGAGAAGTCTCGCCGAGCGATACCAACGGCAATGGCACCAAATCAAACGCAAATGGTAATGGGGCATCCGAAGTAGACGTCGATGTTCCTGAGATGCCACCGGCGGACATGGATGATTCATCAGATGAGGAGATCGGGCCTATGCCTGGTGGTGATGGAGGTGCAGATGTAGTGGTCAGCAGTAGTCGAAAGAAGAAACGAGCGGGTGAGTGTGTTCGATGCATTAGGTCGATACATAGAAACCAACGGACATGCCTTCGGATTGAGTTCGAAAAAGCTGATCGATTATAATCATTTGATTTCGTCTGGTTGTAGTGCTACCGCACGAGAGGCTTTACCTCGCTTCTTTGCCCGATACAGACAGATACTACAAGTCGTTCATGCATCGTGAGGCTATCAATTCCATCACTACAACGAGGTAAGTCTCGGCTGTCCTGTCCACAACACCCGTGGTAGGAAGGACCACCGTATCCTGTTCAATGATCAATAATCCGCTTACATGACAGGGCTTTGAGCTGATCAAACGGCAACCGTAACCTAATAGGACCAACTTCGTCGTCACTACATCTGTCGATGGTCATCTCAAGCTATGGAAGAAGCAAGACCAAGGAATAGAATTCGTCAAGCATTACAGGGCGTCCTTGAAGACGATTGTCGGAACGAGCGCGAGTGACGATGGAAAGCTGTTTGCAACTGTGTCAGAGGGCGGAGAGGGACGTGTTTTCGATGTTGTCAATTTCGGTGAGTCGGCCTCCCATCTCGCCCCCAGCAATCCTATCTTTCCTCGTCCTCCGGCCGACGAAGCACGAGTATTTCGCTGACGTCAATCAATCTTGTTTGTACTATCGGTCACGTTTACACTTCTATTCAGACATGATCAACATCCTCAAGTTCCCGTTCACTCCCAAAGCGTGTTGCTGGGTCCACGAGCCAGGAGCGGGTCAAGCACTGTTGGCGGTATCAGAGACCGATAGTCCCACCATCCGAATTTATGATGGACGGGGCGAGGGAGAACCGTTATACACCCTCGACAAGATCCACAGGGCCCCTGTACATCTCATGGTGGTGGGTTGACCCGTTCTAATCTGATAGCGACCTGGCCAACATTCAATGTCCGCTCCATGCTATGCTGTCATGCTGATTGACTTGTGCGTAAATTCCAGTATACTGCCAAGTACGACTGCGTGGTTTCTGCAGACGAAGATGGTTTCGTAGAGTACTGGCAACCTAGTGAACCGTGGGGATTGCCCTCTGCACCAGGATTATGGCAATACAAGTCGTCGACGGATCTCTTCCACTTCAAAAAGGTGAGTAAGAAACAATTCGATGTCAATATCACATAGTGGAACGACCTCGAGCTTGAAACTGACCGGGGCATTCGGCATGCTGAAATTTTTGACAGACGAAAACCCTTCCAACTTCATTAACGTTCTCCCCGAATTCCTCACATTTCGCAACCCTCGCTCTACCCTCACGATCAGTCCACATCTTCAACTTCCTCACGGGCAAACTCACAAGAACATACGACGAGTCCCTTACAGCCGTTATTGAGATGCAACAAGCCGGTACAGCTGTATATAAATTGGACGATATGGATTTCGGACGACGGTTGGCCGTGGAGAGGGAGTTGGACCGGAGCGAAAGTGGACCTGGAGGAATGCTGAGGACTGCGAATGCCGTTTGGGATGAAAGTGGGAACTTTGTACTGTACCCTACTATGCTCGGTATCAAGGGTGAGTTCTATCGTACTGCATCCGAGTATTTTCCTGAAGCCCGGAAAAATAAACTCTGTGAGGATGCGTGAGGCTGACAAGGTCGAGATCCGGTATGAACCCATAGTTGTGAACACCGTTACCAACAAAGTAGCTCGAGTACTAGGCAAAGACGAGACGCTACGATTCCTGAATTTGTCCTTGTACCAAGGCGCGCCAGCCAAGAAGGGTGTGACAACCCTCCAGATGGCGGCTTCTGCCAATCCCCTCTTACAAGAAAAAGCATCCAGAGATCCGCACCTGTTCGCTACGGCTTACAAGAAGCAGAGATTCTACCTCTTTGCTCGAGGTGACAAGGAGTGAGTCCATCGCTTCTATCACCGTCTTAAGAAACCCATCTTCCTCGAAGGTACGCCTTTCTCAAAGGGGTAGAACTGATCGGAATGTGATCGTGTGTTATATCCTTGCAGAGAAAGCAAAGGTGATCGAGACGTTTTCAACGAACGACCCACAAGAGAAGAACAAACTGTCGCTGTCCCTGCGGCTCCCGAGAAGAGCAGGGCACTGGCGACGAGATGTACGATTCACACCACCAAGGGCGATATCACAATGCAGTTGTTCCCTGACCTCGCGCCGAAGACGGTGGAAAACTTCATCACGCATGCTAGGAATGGTATGTCCACCTTTACCTTCAACAGCGACCACAGACCTTATTTTCGTTTTCGCGTGTATGGTTGGAGCGGATGAAGATTGATTGATTGATATTGTAATGTTCGCAGGGTACTATAACGGTACCATCTTCCACCGTGTGATCAAGAAATTCGTAAGTCCGCTTGCCATCGCATCGCCTATAGACCCGTCTTCGCCTGTGGAGCTTAACCACTGACATTTTTCTGCTATACAATATTGTAGATGATCCAAGGCGGTGACCCGCTAGGTGTAAGTCGGCTGCCTACTTCTCTGCACCCTTGGAAAGAACAGAAGCTGAATGCGCTATCACGATATCTTCAAATAGGACGGTACGGGCGGTGAATCGATTTGGGGAGGTACATTCGAAGATGAGATCTCGCCCAAAGCACGACATGATAGGCCTTTCACTTTGTCCATGGCCAATGCTGGTGAGTGGTGGCGCGACGCCAACTAGCCTACTCCTATCTCAAAGGAAACCTGCCACCAAATGTAGTGTTGTTCGATGGTGGAGTCCCGAGCTGATGCGCCGACTTTCGACTTCTATTCCCGTTCGATGCGCTTCAGGCCCCGGTACGAACGGCTCTCAGTTCTTCATTACCACAGTCCCCTGCCAATGGTTAGATGGCAAACACACGTAAGTCGCGACTCACCTCTTCCTGCGTTCTTGGGTTCTGGTAGTCTCAACCCCATGGTGAAGGGATCACTTTAGTCCGGCTAATCGAGAACGTCGACATTGAGCGATCCACGCACCACATGTGGGACATGAACATGGGCACGGGCATAAGCTGACTATGTACTATGACTACGTCGGTCAACTCAACTTCAGTGTATTCGGACGAGCTGTTGGTGGACTGGACGTAATTACCACCATCGAAGACGTCCGAGTAGGCAAGAACGACAGACCGTTTGACGATATCTCCATGTCAAGTATTACGGTAGAGTAAGCTTGGAGCCACAAGCTTCAGCTCAAGCTCAAGCTCAAGAAAAGGATCGGCAGTGCAATAGGTACAGGTGGTATGGCAAGATATCGCTACGATGTGCAAGGATACGTCGCAAAGTCAAGAGGCAGTCGGATCTCTATAGAGATAGATCGGGCTATCGTCAGACATATATATATATATCATACATAGCTTGTCGGGCGATCGGATGCTCCCCCTCTGCATACACATATGCATGCTTGTCGCACGGCATCTGTATCAGAGTTGACACAAGGCAAAGTGTACGTCGTATACACTCTCGGACAGTTTCTCTCAACCGACGCGGAAGCACGAGTTGGGCGAAATGAGAGCGCTATCGCTCTCGTTTCTCTAGTGACTCACGAGCCCGTTCATTCCATCCGCTTTAACTGTTGAAGAAGAGGAGGTTATAGAGAATGCAGGACTTCGGACACAACAACCTTCTTCAATGCCGCTTATCTGACTTGACTCTCACTTAAAGTCGAAAGCAGCTTCAGAGTCAGGTCGGCGTGTACAATACGCCTTAAGCCTTGAATAACGTACGAACCGGTCCACACAGACACCCCAAAGAGAGGATGAAGTCCCTTTCGCTTGTCCTTCCACCACCTATTCATATATGAACTCTATAACAGTTTTTTGTGGGTCTGTTTCTGTTTCTTTTATTCCTTCCTACTTCTGACATTACTTCTCACCCCTTTGTGTCTACTACAATTCAATACTTATCATCAGGAAGTGAGCGAATCGATTAGTTGACTTTGAGGAGCTCGACTGTAATAATGCAAACGCAAATAACATAGATCAGTATATATGAACCTCTTAAGACGAATAAATTAGGGGGGTATCGTTTTTGATAAATTGCAAAAACTCTTTACTCACCCTCGAACTTGAGGGTCGAGTTGGCGGGAATGACGGGAGGGAAGCCTCGAGCGCCGTAAGCTGCAAGTAACAAGAGCAAGCATTAGCATTATAATCCCATAGATTTGCTCTCCAGTTCAGTGCATTGCAGGGCTACCGCCGCGGGCGAATTCGCAAGAGCTTCGAAGCACCGGATCGACCGCAAAAGATCAGTCACACTGAGCGAGGGAATTCGACTTACCGTAGTCGGGGGTACAGGTCAAAGTGGCCTTCTGGCCGACGGAGAGCTGAGGAACACCCTCGTCCCAGCCCTTGATGACTTGGCTGTGGTGGTTAAGATGTCAAGAAACGAGCATCAGCTATCTGAACAACGACCAAGTTACATCAAGCGAAAGAGAAGAGTCTCGGTGGGGAATGAGAACGGAAGGTTCGAGGGGAGGCAGACCGTGGGTTGTTTTCAGCAAAGACATTGATATATTGAGTTATCAGTGTAATGAAGAGGAAAGGGTAGTGTACAAATGCAAAGACATTGATGTTGTATGGCACCTGGTGTGTGTAACACATAGTCGGTGAAAAGGCGATATCTCCCCCGAACAACAAACGTGCTTGCTCATTTGGCTTATCTGTATAGCTGGTTCACGCGCAAGCAGGCAGAGAACAGGAGCTCTCATGCTCTACACAGGAGACGACATGGTAGAGGGACGAAAAGGATGGTGATAGTGTGGTGACAAGCATAGACATATCAAACGTAGGAAAAACGAAACCATGCAACGATCGATGAATAATAATAAAATAAAAAAACAACGGCGGAACTTTCACTTACCCCTGGCCGATTCGGCAGACGAAGGGGGATCCTCGGTCTCGGGACGAGTCGAACTTGGAGCCGTCGAGGAGGGTACCGACGTCTGATAGGTGACGAAAATCACAATTCAAGGCCGTGTTAGTAAGCATGTCCGTGTGGCAGTCTCGCATAAAGAGTGAAGAAATTCAATCCAAGGTTGTTTATTGCCTCTTGGCTAATGAGATGAATGTATGATGACAAACAGACGGACCGACCGACCGACCGACCGGTCGACCTAAGCGGTTGGTGTGAAATGTCGGATGTGGGATAACAGAGACTGAAGCTGCAACAACTCACAGTGGATGGTGACCTGGTCTCCGGGCTTGGGGAAGGTCTTTCCGTCTCCGGCAGAGATAGTCTACAGTGTATGTAACAGTGCCAAACCAGCAAGAAAGGACGTTAGCATAAGATGCTCTTCGTTGAATTAGGTCCATCTCCATGAACCATGTATCTGGCACTAAACTCATGTTACAGTTTTCTGCGTGCGTGATCTGCACCTGTCCTTCGATCCGATCGACAATATGATGCAAAAGGACCAAAGGACGGTAGATGCAGCGCCAGTAGGAAGATGGAAGAGAATTCACGGTCTCCTAAGGATCAGATATCCAAAGGTGATGGGATGGTGGTACACGTATGAGGTGTAAAAGTATGAGATAGGGTAATGATGATACTCACGTCAACGGTAACGCCCATTTTGATAGCTGTAGAAGTGAAGTTTCTGTATGAAGAAGATCGGATAGTCTTTGATGAAGTGTTGAGGATAGACCTGAACATTTGAAACGAGTTGGAGAAAGTGTATAACTTTATATGTAGGTGGGAAAGGAGAGGAGAGTGATGTTCTATGGTATGCGATGCTGCGATGCTGCGATGCTATGGCTATGGAATAACGATGATGTGGGTGTGGGGGTGGTGTCAGAGGAGTAGTGATGAGGTGGAGGTGGGGCGAAGCTAAGCTAAGCAGAGCTCAACTCAAACTCACAGTCCGATCTCGGGGTTAGTTGCTCCGATGAGTGTGGCACCCTCTCGTCTCGTATCGATGCTCTCTCTGGATGGGACAGAGATAGACGTGTGGCGGATCAGGAAGATATTGTCTGTACAAAGGGGATGCGTGCGATACGATAGAGTACAGACAGTGCAGAATATCATACGGTTGGTGGTCTGAATCTGTGTCTTGGGGGTTTCTTGAGTATGAATCCGAGAACCACCGGGTCATGAGAAACATCACGAAGCAAAGCAGAGGAGTCTGCGATCGTCCGTTCGCCACAAGTCAAGCTGATATCATGTGCTACAGTACCCTACCAGAGGAGAGATGACGGAGTAGAGCCTCTATCAATGAGTCAGATTATTCCTCCTGTCAGAACACGAGATACCCGTACAGTACAGTACAGCAGCAGGGGCTGATCGTGGACGATGTACTCTGTATCACGAGCCGGAGTATCCAGGGGATGAATCCTACGAGTACAGGTACTAGGATGGAGATCACAGAACTTACTGTCAGGTCAGAGTATTCCGAAAGACAAAGAGTCAAAGGAAAGCGTTTCGAGCCGCCTCAATTCAGATGGAAACGAGGTTGACTCTGAAGACTGTACTCGTACCGAGTGCACAAAAGTACCAGTGTATTCGCATTGATCTGATCTACCGATAATGTAACATCTTCCGCAAGCGATAATCCATGTTGGAAATGGAACTTTGGCCAGGAAGAGTACTTGACAATTGATGCAACAACCAGGCCTGCGAAATTGACAAAGTCAGTACGAGTAGTGCATTGTACCGATCCCGATCCCGATCCCGATCCCGATCAGCGAATGGGCTTCACTACAGTATAGCCCCCTTATGGCGATCATCATTTCTGAGCTGAATTGGGGACGATAAGAGACGAATTGACCGTAGCTGTACAAGTATTGGGGCCAGGGCACAAAAACAAGAAAGAGTAGGTTTGAGTTGAGCGAACTTTGAATTAGAGCATGAGTCATAGTAGAGTCTGTGCTCATACAGTAACATCAAGTGATTGACGAATGATGAAAAATTGGAGATTCAGTGCGCCTGTTTTCTTTGCGACCCCGGTGCCCGGTCGACGCTGTATGTCGGGTGAATCGTACTGTATTATCGACATGAGGGCACTGCGCTTGATTACATACAGTATTTTATATCACGGGTTAGCAATCTTGTGTTAGCGTCCAAAGTCACTGCACTGCATCGCATCGCATCGCGAGTCGAGCAGAGCAGAGCGGAACGAAACGTCGACGTCGACGTCTGTCTACAGACTTGTTCAGTACCCGTATTCACAGACGATGAAGCGCGGCTTGTAAAGTCAAACACAATGCGCCCAGCTGGTTCGCAGTTGCTACTCATGATCCGATTCCGCAAGTTGCAAATTGCATTTTATGACACTGCGTGTGGTACCTCCAGAATATACACGAGTACAGAACCAAACCCAAAAAATGTAGATCTCAGAGATTGGCGACTCCTATCCTCGACCGATGAAGGGCATTCCAGAGGCACTGTGAATCGTAACACCAAGACTCAGAGGTCAGCTCTATGTCCCCACGACCAAAGGTGGAAATACGGTATCAGATGAGAGATAAAGACCAGACCGAACCCGAAACCAAACCAAGACTGAAATTCAAACTGAAACTCACATGATCTCCACACTGAGAATATCAGCATCCCTATCCAAGCTGGCAATGAGTCCGACGGTCTTGGCGACATTATCAGCATGCATCATAGGTTCATGCTTGTAGCTTCCGTCAGCCTGCATCGATCCTTGACCTTGAACGACGTGGCTGCCCATCGTTGTGGACGCGTTTCCGATATCGATCTGGGAGGCGGTGATGTGGTATTTCCGACCGTCGAGTGATGTGGATTGCGTTAGACCAGTCACGGCGTGCTTGGAGATTGTGTAGGCGGTGTTGTCTGAGAAACGATACACAGTCAGAGATCGGATCAGCCTAATACTCTATGACTTGTTGGTTATTTGATTGAGTTCCAAGGTAACAGATAAGTCAAGCAATGTGCAGCGAGCGCCAATGACGCCTCATGGTGCAAGAAGTAGGACTCAGAAATCTCAAGTCGAAACCCCCCAGAATCAATGTACCAGGACAAAGAGTTTACTAGCACACGTCCGCCACTGTGTTGGTTTCCAAACCCAGGCGGACTTAAGGCTGTGTTACCGTGGAAAACCTGTCCACACTCACTAGGTCTAGGGGCAGTCGCCGAGATACTGCCGTTGTTGATGATCCTTCCTCCTTGAGGTTCTTGCGCTTTCATGATGTTGAAAGCGCCTTTGGTGAACTATTGAGAAAAGTACAATGAGTCACCCGAGTCAGCTATCGCTCTTCACATGAGACATAAGTCGAGAAAGGCTAGTGAAGACGGCCTTGAACAGGTAGATTCCATATAGGTATCATAGCGACGGAAGGACGAGTGCACATACCAGAACGGCAGACATGATGTTCACGTCGAGTACTTGTCTGAAGACGGCCATGTCTTGATCTTCGAATTCTCCTGGTGTCTTGGAATTGATACCGGCGTTCTGCGGTCGAGAGTATAATAAAAGCACGGGAATCAGCAAATTGTCCACATATCATATTCCCACAAAAGGTATCTACAGCTACACCCTTCGGCTCGTAGCACCCTCGATGACCTGCACCGTTACCGATACCAATACCGCGTACGTGGTTTTATGATCCTTTTCGAGTGAACGACCGATAAGATGAAATATTGGCAAAACTCACGTTGAAAACCAGATCCAACCTCCCATACTTCTCCTTGACAGTGGCCATGATCCTATCCACATCCTCCTCTTTGCTAGCATCCCCAGCAGCAACTTCAATCACGGTACCCTCTCGACACAACTTCCCAGTCTCTTCGAGCTCAGCTTGTCTTCTTCCCACAAGGACAATGACCAGTTCTTCGGGGTGAGAAGCGGATGGGAACGCGTTGGACAGGTGAACGGCAGTGGATCGACCTATTCCTGCGGAGGCTCCGGTAATGAGGAAGACTCGTTGTTGTTGGGCTGGCATCTTGTTTTAAGGAGATCGTGCTTGCCTGTACTGCAGTTGAGCTTTGTCAAAAGTTGGCTTGTTGAGTTGTTGGGTCGTTGGGTTGTTGATTGGTTCTTCTCGTTTGAAGTGGTTTGACGTTGATCTTACCGTTCAGAATCGAATCAAGAAGGTGACTTGGCACTTATGCAATGTCGATACAGCCGTTCTGTCTGTAATTGAGCAGACGAGAGGAGATGAACTGATTGATTGATTGGTTATGCTACGAGTCAGACGAAATCCGAGTTACCGAATAAGCAACCCTGCGAACGGGAGGAGCTCCTATATATTCACAATACTTCATTTCGCATTCCTCTGCACGGCGATCACTTGCAATTTGTCCTCTGTAGTATGCGCAGTATCCCATTTATCCCGGGTGGACAACAAACCGGCAATCGTGCCGGATCCACCGAAGCCGGCCACAGCCGACGAGTATCACGGGGAAGTGATAAGATATCATCCGAATGACAAGTCAAGTGTTCGAATTAAATGCCACGTCGTTCCAACTTGATCAGCGGTACTTCGGCGTTATGATCAGACGAGGACAGGCGAGTGACTTTGAGGGTAAATATTAATGTGCCAATGTGCGTGCCTGATTTCGCGGTTGATGTTTATGTCACAGTCACAGCAGTCACAGCAGTGACAGTGACAGCTTGGACCACGTGAGAATGAAGTGAGTACTGGGTGCATACTGCATACGCAAGGGATTGATTGAGTGCTTTGCCTTTGCCTTTGTGTGTGATCCGTGACAGAGTAACAGAGTACATTGAATTTCGTGTGTTGGGTCTTCATGTTGTTTCATATGTTGCTCCAACAAATTGATTCGACTGTACACAGAAGATCTTGAGAAAACGGAAGCATCGGACAGCGACAGCGACAGCGACAACGACAATATCGCTATCCCACGATCCCACACTCGTGTGTTTACCACCGCCTAATCCCCACCTACCGCCAAGTTCTTGGGTCCACCCGTCTGTCACCATCACGATTACGATTGATTCACGACTAGTACTGGAACACATTCTCGCCCTTCAATCTCCTGGCAACCTCCGCACGAAGTCAACATCTTGATATCTGAACCTGATTCTGATTCTCTTCCTGATCTCACTGTCATCTAAGGGATTATTCCAGCCAGCCTTTCTTTCTTGGATCGATCTATTTATCATCATTCAATCCTACGTATCCGTCTTACGCTCTTCACCATCGTCACTATCGTACAGACGCCCAATTGACAGTTTGAAATGCCAGTCACCAAGAAGAAAGGCGCTATATTCGCCATATACGCCGACTCACCCCTTCGTGGCTCGTCTCCACCACCGTCCAAATCAGCCTCTTCGTCGTCTTTCAAGGCTGCATCTGCACCTAAATCACCTTCTAAGCGGTCGGCACTAGGCAACAACAAAACGGGAGTGGTCGGAACGGGGTCGACGAGGACTGTACTTTCTTCATTACAGCCTAAAGCTGTTAAACCTTCTTCAGCATCATCTCTCTCTCAATCTTCGGGTAAAGCAAGGTCTGCCCAACTAACTTTGGAAGATGGACCTCTGAAATTGAAATCCACAATATCAACGACGACGATAACGAACAAACCAACGGTAACGACACAGTCGAAATCGCAAATCAAAGTCTTCGCTGATGAACCGTCCACTAAAGCGAAAACACGAACCAAATCATCCATCTCAGTCTTCTCAGATGAGAACACCGCCACTGCCTCTACCTCTACGTTGTCAGCTACGCAACATGCCAAACCATCATCGTCATTGACAAAAGGTAGATCCGCCCTTGGAGTCAAAGCTGATCCGCAAACTCAGACCAAACCACGAAGAACAGCCTCATCGGCTTTAGCGCCTCTACAGCCTCAATCACTTGGAGCCGGTACGAGTACAGCTTCTAAAAGATCTAGGGATTTGTTATCGCCTTTACCTATCCTCGCTCCAACCACTTCCAGCACCAGCCAAATCGTCGCAACTGGAACTTCTTCTTCAAACTCTGCTGCTACGAGACCCGCCGAGACGCGCGTGACTCAGACCGAAGTCACCGACGTTGATCTCATTGGTGAATCACCAGCTAAAAGAAATAGGACATCCATAAACACTACCCCTTTACGCACTTCTCGAGTTGGCGTTATCCGCACCACTGTGGACGATAAAGAGAACGTTCCTCCCACAACTACTACTAGTACTACTACTGATATGTGGGGGCTACCTGGTACGCCTGACGACTTGGATGGCAGTCCGGCAACTAGGACGCGGTCCAAAATTCGCGCTTTGACTATCTCTGGTTCACCTCGCGGAGTCGGAGTCGGTGCTGGTGCTGGATCTCCTCTAAGATCGAGCCGGGTTGGGTTGGCCAATAGGGAGAGGAGGATTGAGAGTCTCGTAGGTGATGGCAGGGGGACACTCACCTTGAAAAAGGGCAGAGAATTAGCCATGCTCATGAGCAATGGTAATGGTAACGGTAATGGCAACGGAGAGAATGAGGGGCATGGTGTGGAGAAGAAATATGGAAAAGGAGCTGCAGTAAGGGCGGATGGAGCTCTGGTGGATGTCAGTGAAGCGTATGGGGCCAGCGGGGATGAGCCTGAGGGATTCAGATCACAGGGCGCGAGGGCGCGAATATGAGGGTGAGTACAGTAAATAAATACTCAAGCTTTTCCTTCTTTTTCTACTTCTATTTGTTCAGTCCAAGGATCATTTTTTCCTTTTCCCCATGTTCGCTGGATGATATGGCAGAAGACTGACATGTTTACGATCTTTGCTTTGTATTTGTGTTTGCGAATCGAGTAGCGATAGAAAGTTGGATCCCAAACCAATCGATCGATCATCCTTTCCATCGATTCGATCAAATAATTAAACGATTGGGCGATTGGGCAATTGGGCAATTGGGCGATTGAATTGGTGAATCATGATCGACCCATCAATGAGATTCACGACAACAGTGGAAGCCCGCGAGGCGAGAACTATTTTTTTTCAACGTGACAATTTGAAAACGGTTCGAGAACGGATACGAGTACGCATTCAGAAACGGTAATCTACGATGGAAACGGACAAAACACACACTATTACGATCTATAATGACCATGACTAAAGCTTCAGCCTATGACTATGACCATGACTGTGACCATGACCATGATACATCACTACTATTTCTCATCCATGTCCGCAAGACATGAATGAGTAACATACAGTATATCCCATAGTCATCTATCTAGCGTACCTATATACATATATACATACAAACATATAAACATATACCCAAATCCATGACCATATTCCCAAAAGTACCATGCACCTCAACGTCGCGTCAATGTCAACGTACTAACCCCCTACAGTGCTTAGTGCTTAGAAGACTAGTGTTCTTCATTTCGAGTAAGGGCAGAGGGTTCTTTGCTGTTTTCCTTCTGTCATCTGTGTGGTGCACAGTGCATGGTGCATGGTGCGTAGCAAATTATGTAAGGTGTCGATAATTTCAAGTCGATCGTTCAAGTTTCAAACTGGATCAAAGCCTGTGGTCTATGGCAAAACCTACTCGAAGGAAAAAGGATCTATAGATACATTATCATCACTTCATTATATAGCTATGCTACGCCTGACGACGTACGTATTATCCGGAGTTCAAGTGTTGAAAGTGTTCAAGTCAAGTCGTTCGAAAGTCTAAATTTGGTCTATTCTAGTCTATTCTAGTCTAGTCTAATCATTATAAGTCTAATATCGATATCAATATCGATAAACCAAGCCATGTGAGCAGATCAAACGATTGAAACATCCCTATTCTCTCTATTGTTCATTGCTTATTGTTTGTTGGTGCTCATTCCCCCTGATTCGAATATATGGCATAGATCCAAGTCCAACAAGTCCCATTTCGTCCGTTCATGTTCAGTTCCATCCATCAACTTAAGAGCAGATTAGATCTAGATCGAGATCGAGATCAGTAGGCGAGGCGAAGCGATGCCTATGTACGTCTGTTCTATCTTACATCAGATATACACTGCGCCGGTGAAGATTGCGGGTCGATGATCGGATCGTCCCTCAAGTTGTCGCATGCTATAATCAGGCCCATGGCAAATCAAAATACTAGTCAGCGATATGTCCCACTGCTCTGCCGTGGATCAATTACTAGGCAACTTTCCACAGCGCTGTTTTGCGGTGTGTTTGTGTTTGTAAAGAAATGTATAGATAGATTAATGCGCATTCCGTACTCACCCAGCATCATCAATCGTACCATAGTGTAAACACCTAACTTCCCCCTTCTTCCACCTCTTCTCCTTGATTTCCACTTCGACTTCATGTCTTCCACGCTCACCCAGATCATTAGGTCCAGAGGAAGACCGATGTAGCCAGCCAGGCAAGTCTTTCAAGAATCGAAGGAAAGCATTCTTGTCGTGTTCCCTAGCGCCGTGACCATGTCCTGCCGTCGCTGAAGGGTGCGTGTGTGTATGGATCGTAGTGGTTCGCGGTAGTCCATTCCCATTCCCGTTTAAACTGCTGCTGTTATGTGATTGGTTGTGTGGATATCCTTGGCTTGAAGTCGGTTGAGAGTGGAACTGAAGACGATTATGAGGTTTATCATCATCATAATGATAGCCCTGGTCGTTGTGGTCAAAGGAGTCTGCCTGTGTCGGACTAGTCTCATATTGAGATACAGTTCTAGCTCTCTTGCCATGGTCGAATATTCTCAGTGAACCACCACTGTCTGCTCTCATAGGCCTGCTCACAGCACCACCCTTGTCCGTCGGACCAATGGCGCCGGCAGATCCAGGTCTTGATCCAGAGCGAATGAGGCCATCGCTTGATCTACCTTTCTTCAGAGCCGTACCCTTATCCGCTTCGATCCCTATCGTATCTGAGTTACTTCTAGGTCGATGATCCTTGTTCACTCTCATTCTATCAGCAGTAGGCGAGATGGGGGAGTCGAATGTGATTTTCGGTCGAGGCGGATCAGGACTTGGATGCGTAAAGATGGGAGTTACAGATCCTGAGCTAGGCGGAGAGATTCTTGAGATGGGGCGAGATGAGTGGCCGGGAGCTGAGCCCGATCGGGTCATTGTGATGGACGGTAGGAGGCTTGTCGGACTGCGAGATGATGGCGCAGATCGAGCTGCGTTCGAATCTAAGCTGAACTGCTGTCTGCTATTGTGATCGTCCTCTGAATTTGACTTTAGGGGAGATGCTCTTCTTGGCGCAGGAATCAGCCCGACTTCACCATTAGGCGAGCTGGCGGACATCCTCGGCGAGTCGGGTGGAGACGAGACGAATGTTGTCTCGGCAGAGTCATCGCCATTTGCGGGTGTCTGACGACCGCCGGAACCAAATCGCGGCGGGGTCGAGCTTCCACTACGATGTATACCAGGAGACGATTTGACGCGTACGTTGATCCGGTCGATTGGGCTAGGTTCCATAGAAGGCGTCCGAGTCATCTGAAGCTTGAGATGACCTCCGAGATTTGTGAATACGGTGGTCAGTCGATGGAAAGGGGTATGATTGTCTGTAACAGGTACATCGTCCGCTTCGTCTTCAGATTCCGGATCCGGATCCGGTTCGACATGGGCCTTCCACAGAACTCTGTCACACTGTTAAGATTAAGCATGCCCAGATACGATCAGCTGTGTCCTCATTTTGCGAGAGCTAGGGTAGCCGTCACTGTGGACGTGGAGGAGATACTCACCCAACTGGGCACCCTTTGCTTCTTTGACGAGTCATATACCCCTTCCCGCCTATCCACTTCGACTTCCGGCTCATCCTCCTCATCTTCGTCATCCAGACCATCGCGTACAGATTTGTTCGACATGGTCCGCTTCATCAGACTCAATCGCCTACCGAAGGGCTGCTTTGGTGCATCTCTGTCTCTATTCCCATTTCCATCTTGAGGAGGGGACGAAAGTGTTGTTGAGGAATGACTGTTGTCTGATCTTGGGCCAGGGGGAGCAAGTCGATTCGAGAGCGGGTCATCTTCCGCTGACGCGTCGTATCGCGTCGAAGCCATTGATATCCTCCGTGCAGACTCGACAGGAGTGAAAGGCACGTCTCGATTCCGTTCATCTTGCTCTCGCTCATTGGTGGAGACGAATGATGACATCGATGTGCGTCTTGAGGAGGGGTCAAATTCGCCTGAATTCCTAGGCCGTCTTAACGATCCTCGACGTTTCACACTAACTCTTCTACCCAAACCTCTTCGTCCAGGAGACGAAGTAAGAATACCATCCATCTTCACCAGACCCAGGAAATGCTTCGTCTTCTCCTTGAGAGCGACCTCGAAGGCTCGGTGTTTCGAATGTTGACCTTGATTATGCACCTCATCCGACTCGTCTTCAAGATCCGTACCGACCGTCGAGCCTGCGCCGGAGGTATATCGGCTCGACTCGAAAGAACGCCGCGACATCTCCGCTTCGGTCCCATCGTCGTCGCTGCCTAGGACCGATCGCCGATCTTGCGGATTGCAACCTTCCTCACCATCTTCATCCGCGTCTACTTCTTCGATCGAGTCGCCTTCAGGCACATGAGAGAGCCTTTGCTGCATGGTAGCACTGGTCGATATCTCGATCGAGGCTGCAGAAGCCGTCGACTTCCGCCTTTTCAGTGTCCGACGTATTTCACGATTTGTCGCTGATACACTCTTCCACACCTTTAGAAGGGAAATTCAGCATCCACCTACGGGTAAAAGGTCTAAATCATAGCTCACATCGTATTTGAAGGTACAAGGGAAATCGATCGGGCCTTCTTCGAAGCCGGGGAACGGGTTCATATTTGGATCTTGCATCGCAAGTTTCAGTTGATCCCATTTGAGTAGATCAGAGTATTCTGTGGTCACAGGAAGACGAGTCAGCTGGAAGCTCGACGGTACCCTGTTCCGCGACTGGGACAAAGCTGACTTACTCTTCTGCTCGATCAGCCAGTCCGCATGTAGTCTCGATAATTCGAGTCGGAAGTTCACTGCAATAAAGTCAGCCGGGTCATGCTCCTGGAGTGTAAGGTAACACTTACGGTCCCCACACCAAAATGTCGTGTCGAACCGCTCAGTGATATCTGAAATATGTGGTTAAGTCAGCTATATTCCTTTGATGAAATCACAGTTACCTTACCATCGATGTTCGCTCTTGGATCATCTTTGGGCAAGAAGCAGTCCAGTCTCAAGTCGGATTTAATCTTCGCTATATTAGAAAGTCGGGCATGCAATCGACCCGTATGGGCCGCCAAATGGGAGTTGACGAATAGGAATCTGTGATCGGCCAACTTCAGGCTTATCCCACTATGAAAACGCAGAATTAGCTTCGTATGTCCTTCGAATAAAATCTGAAGTACAGCTCACATTCCGCCTTTGTTGCCTACCCGTCCACCTGCTAGACCGGCTGTCACCAGATCCTTGTCCAATCCTAGATGGGTCAACGTCAGCTTTTACCTTTGTTTGCAGTACGCAGTGTCAAAGGCGGACAAACCTTGTATGAGGTGTTCACAGCCTTTGTAAACGTAAATAGAGAGGTACATCCCCAACAACCTTTCCTTTACGACGTGGACATAACTTCCATTCCCGCCTCCGGTCGAGCTGGGCTCATCGTTCGGAATGATGATTTCCGGTCGTTCAACTTTCGGTCTCGGGGGTGATGATAATGATTGTTCTCTACTATTTCGCCGGTTCTCCTCAGAGTCTAGATAAAGGAATGTGTCATCCCCTTCAGCCGATGAAGAAGAGGTGCTGTTGGACTCCAAAGACGATCTGGATCTAGCCAATGGTGAGGGCGAAAGACCAAGATGGGATGGCCCGTGAAGAGGCGCTCGAGGCGGGATAGGCTGGGGAGTGGTGACGGGGGTAATTGGCGCCGAGGCTGATCTGAGAAGACTAGGTTGAGATATCGGAAATTTAGGTGGGTGTGGGAGGAATGGCGAGTCGCGCGGAACGGGGGAAGATGAGTCGTAGGATGTCGGTACAGGTTCAGCTGTACGAGCGTTGGGACCGCAGAAGTAGTCTAGCAAGAAGAGGAGGGTAAACATTCAACGTCTTCACTGGCAGAGTAGCCGAACCTGATACTGGGAAACTTTAACTCACCGTCTAACATCTGACTCCAGCCTTTTGCGCCCTGCTGATGACGCTGCAGAAAGGGCGTATGAGGTGTCATTGGACTCGTGGCTCTTGATCGTTGTTGATCCGACGAGTCTTTCCCCCTTTCTTCCTCATCTGAATCACCTTGATCGGGTGATTTCGACACAGAGTCCTCTCGATCAAGAATCTCCAGCATTTCTTCTTTAGCCTTCTCCCTCTGGACATCCTTCTGACTTTGCTTCTCCTTATCTTTCTCTTTATTAACTTCGGCATTCTTCTCTTTATCCCTCTTATGTCTCAGCGTGACTCCCTTGACCAAACCTCCTCCGAGTCCTCGAGGGACATTGCTCAGTGTAGGGCATTCCTGTCCGGCGACTACGACAATATGGTAGGGGTGGGCGTTCTCCACGTCGAGATGTAGTAGATCGTCCGTTGGGGATTGTGGTTGATAAGGGGGGATCTGACCGAAAAGAACGGAAAGATCTCCTTTGGGCTAAGGGAGTCGGACGTCAGTAAGACAAGGTGCATAATACCGCACACAATCCTCTAGCAGGTAGCCTAACCAACAATACTCACCAGAGCGTCGCCCATATTCCAAGTGACCACCATGACCTTTATCGCTTCTCTCTGCTTATTGGGCGGTATTACAACCGTCTCTGCCATTCCCTGAGGTTTCGCATTCCCGCCACTTCCTTCAAGTTCAAGAGGGAACGTCTTGGACCGTATCACATCCTGTCCTCCCTGGAAATCCGGCTCTTCATCTTTCACTTCCAGCTGAATCTGCGGCGTATCCCTAGATTTTCGTCGAGGGGAAGTCGATGGACCAGGCTCGTTCAAATCTCGATCCGGTTCGTTGGGCGGTGATAAGTTGTGGGAGTTGAATAGCGCATGTAAACGAGTTCGTACCCTCGAACTGTCTGGTGTTGATGTGCCGCTAGAGGCGGGGTCGGCAGAACCTCGCTTTGCGAAAGGTCGGAAATGTCGAGGCATGACTGAGAGGTCTATAGCGTGGATCGAGTCAGCCATGTCAAAGTATCCCTAATTGATAGGTGAGAGAGCGAGCTGTTTGTACTAATCACTGGGTACGTTTTTTCGAGAGATAACTTACGGCTCGATGTGTGCGGTTTTTCCAACCAAACACACTACAGCTATGGTATAATCTGTTCTGGGTATTTCATGCGTATCGATCATTCATTCCATACAGCATACACCATGGGCCATAAACCATAAACCATGTGCAGCAGCATACGCCTCTGTGGATGTATGGTATTCGTTACGCCTACTGCCCCCGCCCTGTCGCCTGTCCAGCCTGGACAGGACCGAAACGGAACCCAACGTGCAGGAGAAGCGCACCTGCGCCTGCGCCTGCGTTGTTATCGTTGTATATCACTCCTTTGAACGGGGCGTATCGGGTTAAATGGTAGGCGTTTTCGTTTTCGTTTTCGTTACTCGTATAGGATCGGAGGCAGTGTATGTTTCGCTGACGACGTATCTAATCTGGTTAATGGAATAGCTGTAATGCGAAGCGCTGAAATGTAATCTAGATGGTGTTGATGATGATGGGATTTGATCTGAATTGGTTCGACAATGGATGCTCGTTTTGGTGGGTATGGTAAGGGTGCTTGCTTGTTGACGTATTGTACGAGTATTGTATTGCTTAGCTTTGTTGTGAAGCTAGCTATGCGGGGGGATTTCTAATCAGACTTTGTAATACCCCATTAACCATCCAATTGTATCGTTCATTAATGTTTGTCGTTTCAGGTTGTGTACAGTGTCCGCTTGATCCCGGTTTCACATCCCCTGGCTGGCGTACCTGGCGCAAACTACCTCATACTACTAACTGAACTTTGTTGACAGCGTCCAAATCAGCTCAAGGATATTAGTTGCTAAATTTACCAGAGCGCCTACTGCATCCTCCATCTGCTCAGCAAATCATAGAAACGGAGCGGGACCCCCAAAAAAGATAGTCTCTGAGTATTCGCGATGAGCATCAGCGGTCGACCACAACAGGTCCATGTGCACTCTTCATCATCATTGGTTGACGAGACGGCGATAGATTCAGCTCGCATCCAAGATGGGTTCAACGAGAAACGGACCAGGATCACATTCGCTCCTCCTCCAGCTGGGCCGTATTCGTCTACGACGCTCTACATCTTCTCATCTATGATGTTTATGGTATCCGTCATCTCGATGTTATTGGGTATATCATACGTGTATTGTCCAGCACAGGTGCGTACATTTCAATCATACATCTATCTTACACGATCCCCTCGTCCCCCCTTCCACCCTTCCACCTTCATAACACGATCCATCTCAGCGCAAAAAAAAAGATGAGCGCATTACTGCCTATATGAGTATGACGCGTGCTGACCAATTCTTCTTGGACCTGGATCTGAATCGTCAACTATGCAATGTAGGCTATACCCATCCTGAAACCGATTTGCGAAGATACGCATTATCGATATATCGTTCCCCTCCTTGTACCCGTAACAGCGTGGTTCGGGATCGCCAACTGGGTAGGATGGGAGTACTTCCGATATGCGTGAAGTGTCGCAAAACACCAAACATACACGACGAACGCGAACATGATCCAACACTTGATTCATCGCTCGCTCGAGCCTGACCTGTTGTGATTTCAGCTCACCAACTCGAGCGTTCTTTGGAGAACTTGGATGCGATCAGTCAAAAAGGAAGATAATCGGTCAGTCAGCTTTATCCGACGACCCCAAGAAGGAGGAAATGGCCGCTGGGTCAGCCCATGCATCTACACCTCTCATCGAGACACAAGTAGGGAAGGGCATCGAGCATCAAGAGGTTGCGTGGCTTGCACAAACTCCTTGGACGTGGTACGCTACACCTGGGATCGGATTGTGGAAGGTGAGTCATTCAGCTTGGGCCGCCTTCGTGCCGCCTGCATCGGCGTTATATGGCTGATCCTCTTGATGTCTGCGACTAGACACAACTACTTTCTCCGTCATCACAAGACAATGTGTACTCTCTGGTGAGATACACGTCATATCCCGACAGTTTAGCCAAAGAAGAGTCATCACTGCATTACCGCATTACTATCGTGGACATGTATATATAAGTGTGTGTTATATGAGTACTAGTAAATGTATGTGTGAGTTTGCAATCATATCCCAAGTCCTTCGGACGGAAAGAAGACGGAAAAGGACAAAAGAAGTATCCACATATAAACCCAAACGAAAGAAAAGGAAAGATAGTAAAAGAAAACAAACTAGAAAAAGAAAAGAAAAGAAACCGGCAACTCTACCCTACAGTCTATAATCTACAGTTGCCTGAACGAAGTAGGGCTCATAGCTCTCTCCCTCTGTTTCTCTCGATGACCCATAGCCGACTTGCTCCTCTCCCTCTTCTTAGCTGTCGAAAGAACACTTTCACCGTCACTCGTCACTTGAGCATGGCCGTGACCGTGGCCTACGGGATGGTGAGATGCATTTGATGGTCTTCTAGATCTGATCGACCATGCTTTTATTGAGGGTGTCTGAGCTCGAGCGGGAGTACGAGGGACGTTGGGATGATGATCGTGGTGATGATGCGGTTGTCCAACGAGATGTTTCCCATCGCAGCATGCTAGATGCAGAACATCGAACAAGTCAAGTAAATATCAGCATGTTATTCCTGCACCGATCGCTGGTTTTACACTAGAGCGCACGCTAGGAAATCAATCCGCCAGACTCACCTCGAACGTTCTCTAAACCCTCAAAGCTGGTATCGAGATCGTCCCCATCATCTCGACTGACATAATCAAAATCATCCCCATCTGCAATCGGTGCGCCCTTGTACGTCCCCTTATATCGATGTCCACCATGAATAGTAGACGGGACCTCGTGTCTTCTCAGATACTCATGAGCGGCAGTCCCTGCTCTCTTACCCATAGTTGACCCTGGTCGGACATGGGACATCGCCGAGCTCGATCGAGCGGCTTTGGGAGTGATGTTGGATAAGGATTGTCGTTCTGAGCCGAATGATCGGAGCGACATTGGTGATTTCGCTGGTATGTGAGACGCGGTCAGACGACCTTGTTCGTCCGGGATGGACGAAAGAGCGGATCGCGAGGTGTTATGTCGGACAGTCGATTCCGCAAGGTTGGCAGTACTCTTGTCGCCGTGTTGCTGTTGCAAGAGGAATTGCAGAGCCTATAGTAGTGAAAGGTGATCGGGTCAGCTCCTCGCGAAATCAATTGGACGTTTGACAAAAGCACTCACAGACATCCACAGATCATGTCTCTCCTTGTCAGGCGCCGTGAACTGAATCTCACGACCAGGCGTAGCAACGACGATGCTCTTGTTGAACAAGCCAGGAGGTTGAATATTGGTATCATCGATAGCTCTGACACTCGAGATAAACACTGGAATTGTACAATTTGATCAGCTTTAGCAACATCTGCGTTGGGGATGCAGTTAAGCAACTTACCACTCTTTGCTGAAGACTCCGAGACTCTGCTACTTCCGGGATCCTCTGAGCTCCAGTACAATGTCTTGGTATAAGGATGTACCCAGAAGAACCTCTGATGCCTGTTATTAGACTGGCCCTTTCCAACAGTCCTTCGAGTGTACTTGTGGAGGTATTCTCCGATCATAGTCTGAGTGATGGCATGAATGGTGTTGGGGTCTGTGGATCCATGAGCAGCTTGAGCAGGAGGCTGTGGGACCGTGCCTGCATAGCTGTCAAAGGAAGACATGGATGGGTTTCTATCGTGTTCCGTGAACTGATCATGGCCCGAAAGGCTGGAACTGGCAGAGGCATAGCCGGACGACGTGATGACTCTGTCGGCTCGTCTCCTGACACTGTCTCGGGACTTGAGCCATGCTTCGTCTCGGATAGGAGTTGAAGCAGCCGAGTGAGGCATCTTGAAGCTTGCACGAGAAGTCTGGCGGGAAGCAGCAGAAGGAGGGGGCATATCCGTTGATATTCGCATAGCAGCCGAGGCGGAAGACGGGGCAGTCCGAGAAGCTCGTCGATTGGATGAAATCTGGAACGTCGGCGTAGTGGCTCGGTTCAAGAAATCGTCTGGAGGAGGCGAAGTGGGTCGGGCCGGAGGACCGGTTGACATCTTCTTAACGGCCGTAGGAGGGGGAGGCATACTTGGTGGAGGAGGCATGAACATTGTGGGGGGTCGAGATCGGTCTGGGACAGTCATCGTAGAACCGGTAGGAGAAGAGGGCGGGAGCCCATCGATGTTGACAGGTGAGCTGAGATCCCTCGTCTGGGGCAAGCCCGAACCAAAAGCGAGTTGGGCGAGGTTGTCCGCTGACACATTTCGACTGTTCCTGTTGCCCAGAAGACCAGGAGCCGGAGGAGCCTTGAGGAAGTCATAGTTGGCGCCCGGCGTGACTCGGAAGAGCGACATGTCAGGAGGAGGGGCAAGAGGCGAGGAGGGTGTGGCGGGAAGAGGTTCGGTTTGCATGCTCGAGTCGGATTGACCAGCTTTGATTGCTGGAGCGGGAACCTCGATAATCTTCTCGATCGTAACGATCTTCTCGATGGGGACTTCGATCGTTTTGGTGACGGTGACTATCTTCTCGACTGGGACTTCAACCCGCTTCTCGACCGTGACGATCTTTTCGACTTCGACCGGTACTTGCACGATTTTTTCGACCTCGATTACCTTCTCGACTGGTACTTCGACAATCTTCTCCACTGTGACAATCCGGTCGACGGGCACTTCGACCCTGTTCTCCACTTCGACGATTTTCTCGACGATACGCTCGATCTCGACAGGTACTTCGATCGTCTTCTCAACAATCTTTTCCACAATTTTTTCAACCTCGATAGGAACCTCTACCCGCTGTTCCACAATCTTCTCGACGATCCTCTCCACTTCAACAGGTACCTCAACCCGCTTCTCAACGATCTTCTCAACCTCAACGGGCGCTTCGACGCGCTTCTCCACCTCGACAGGAACCTCCACGATCCGCTCTACAATCTTCTCAACTTCTACTGGCACTTCAATCCTCTTTTCAACCTCGACCTCTTTGATCACCTCAACAATTCTTTCCACCACCTTCTCCACCTCGACTTCCCTGATTACCTCAACTTCCTTGGGTACCTCCACTATCTTCTCGACAATCTTTTCCACCTCGACGATCTTGGGTACTTCGACGATCCGCTCTACCGGCTTTTCGACCTCGACAACCCGTTCAACGATCCGCTCAACATCGACGTTGACAGGTTTTTCGACAATCTTCTCCACCTCCACTATCTTCTCCACCAACTTCTCGACCTCGACAATCTTAGGCACTTCCACTATCTTTTCGACGATTTTCTCGATCTCAATCGTAGTGGGGACTTCTACAATCTTTTCGACCTCGACAATCTTCTCCTCGATCTTGGGTACTTCGATAATCTTCTCGACCTCGACAATACGATCGACAGGTTTCTCGACTTCAACAATCTTCTCGACGGTGACCTCGACGATCTTCTCCACGGGCACCTCGACAATCCTTTCCACCTCCTTCTCCACGATCTTCTCTACCTCAACAATGGTGGGCACTTCCACGAGTTTCTCCACTTCGACAATCTTTTCGACTTCGATGATCTTCTCGACCGGTACCTCGACAATCTTCTCGACTGGGACTTCGATAATCTTGTCAACGGGGACCTCGACAATCTTCTCAACTTCCACAATCTTGTCAACCGGCAATTCGACGAGCTTCTCAATTTCGACAATCTTCTCGACAGGAACTTCGATGATCTTTTCGACTTGAACGGGAACTTCGACCCGTTTCTCGATTTCGACAATCTTCTCCACGGGGACCTCGACGATCTTTTCGATTTCAACGGGGACTTCGACTCGTTTTTCCACTTCGACCGTGACAATCTTCTCGACGGGTACCTCCACTATCTTCTCAACGATCTTTTCCACCTCGACGGGGACCTCGACTCGCTTCTCCACCTCTACGATCTTTTCCACCTCCACAATCTTTTCCACCTCGACAGGTACTTCAACCGTCTTCTGGACTTCAACGATTCGCTCGACAGGTACCTCGACGATCTTTTCAACTTCGACGATCTTCTCAACAGGTACCTCTACGATCCTATCGACGGGAACCTCGACAATCTTCTCGACCTCGACTATTCGGTCCACGGGAACTTCGACGATCTTTTCAACCTCAACGATTTTCTCTATAGGGACCTCAATGATCTTCTCCACAACTCGATCCCGACTTGCCATCTTATGAGCTTGCTTAGCAGCAGACCATGAGCCGGCAGCCGCGAGCCCGGAAAGCTTGAGTCCTCGCATCGTGTGTTCGCGATCTCGTCCATCGTCGGAATCTTCGTCCGCGCTTGACTCGCCGGGCCATTCTTGACCAGTCTGATAAGCTTCGGTATCTGTCGGAAGTTCAGAGTGAGATTGGTTGGGAGTGAGGGTTCCGACAGTTTCTCGGGCGTCTTCATAGTCGGCCTCGGTATCTGTCGTCATTGACATGCCGTCGTCGATTGATGTTGATCGCGGGAAGACATTGGCAAGTCGGCTGGGCATAGGTGGGAGGGGTACAGATCGTTTGGTGGGCGTAGTCTCGCCCGCCATATTAGGAGTAGATGGGGAAGCTTCTTCAGGTCGGAATGTTTCGTCAAGTGACGGTCGCTTAGGAGTCTGAAGGGCCCATTCAGCAATAGATGCGTTGCTAGCAGCGGTGGTCATAAGCTGAGGAGGTCGAGGTTTGTCCGCCTTTTCTCCGAGCTGACTAGAAGGTACAATGACCTTTTCAGGCTCCCAGTCATCGGTCATAATGGCCGCGTCAACATACTGAACCGAGGGTGCCGAGCTCATTTGTGTACCAATCTCATCAGCAAGTGCATTGGCGGGAGCCATGAAGCTGCCAGGACGGATAAGACTATCGTGGGATCGATTGGGCGAGTCGAGTATCTCCATCGAGTCATTGTTGCCGAGTACACGACCGAGATGGTCGCCACCAGGAGAAGAGGAAGAAGGCGCAGGACTACCTGACACGCCTCGAGTTCGGAGTAGGTCAGGGGTACCAGAACTTGCAGAGTTGAAGCTCCTGTCGCCTGGAGTGTTGTTGAGACCAGAGACAGCACGGTTGAAGCCAAGTTTCCGTCCGAGACTGGCCGCGAAACCTCTTCCTCTGCCTCGCCTGCCTCGCGTGGACCCCTTTCCTCGTCCGCCAGCTCCAATGGTGCCTTCATCATCCTCCCAGTCTGCCCCAGGCGTACGCATCCCGAATTCATCAACGCTCTTGTTGGAAGAAAGACTGTCGGTTCGTGGTCTTTCCTTCTCGCCTCGAAGCATCTCTATCTCCTTGTGCGCCTTTGCCAGGTTATCTCGAAGCTCGTCGATCTCGTTCACGTACATGTCACCCAGAGGGGATCGAGGGAAGGGCTTGGATGGGGTAGGATTGGGCGAGTCGAAGTCGGATTCGTACAGCTGAGAAGGTGAGAGAGCGTTGTCGTTGTCGTCGAAGCCTGGTCCTCGCTTGGTGGGGCTAGTGTTGCCCTTACCCGGAGCAAATACGTCGTCTTCGTCTTCTTCTACCCCGTTCGGACCCAACATACCAGGACTAGCACTCATGCTCTTGGACAGTCGTCCCCGACCACTGACTCGTCGTTGTCTTTCCACGTTCAGTTCACCAAGAAGGTCGCTCTTGTCTCGCTGAAGGCCGGCAGTTGTCTTTCTAGCTTGAGCCATATCCGTCTCATGCTTGACCTTCATCTCCTCGACCATCTGGGCGTTCTTCTCCGCATCAGTCTTGTAGGCTTCGGCGGCATCTCGAGCAGCGACAAGGGTCTTGGCCAACCGAGCTTGTTCAGCATTCGATTTGGTGATTTGGTCTTGGATGTCGGCGTGAGACGTTCGGAGCTCTTGCAGTTGAACTTCCTGATTCCAATTTTCCTCCCTATACCGTTCTGATAATACATGAAATGAGCATGCGTTAGATGACCGACCATCAGGGAGTTGAGATTACTCACCGACACTGGCCTCAGCGGTTCGTACTGCGTTAAGAATACTCTGTCTTTCGCTTTCCCATGACTCCTTCTCCTCACCGAATTTCTCCAACGCACGATCCCGCTCATTCAACAAAGCTTGGAGTCGTCGCACCTCCACAAGCAAATTTTGTCCAATCTCAGCTGCGAACTCCATATCCAGGGTTCGATGTTGAGCGTTTCTTTGACGACGTGTGAGGGTACTGGGAGCTGCCGGGGTGGAACCTTTGCTAGGTGATGGTACGCCGAGTGATGGGCCCTCCAATGACTCAGAGGCCTGCGGTCCATCAGCTAATGTCTTCACAGTAGGGGTGCTGAACTTTAGACTCACCTTGCCGCCTAGCTCCCTCATCATCTCGTCATTCTGATCTTCCCAGCTCTTCATCGCTTCATCCAGCTCATGCAGCTTCTCCTTCGTCTCGCCATCAATCTCATCTCCGCTATCCTCTCCTGCATCTTCAAATCCTCTTATTCTCTCTTCTAGTTCTTGCTGCTGTTTCAATATCTCCTGGCCCATCGTTCCCAGTGTCTGTAGCTGAGCAGATTTCTGCTCGAGCAGATCAGCAAGATGCTGCCGCAGCGCTTGGCCTGTCATCTCGGGTTTTGGTCTTTGGGGAGTCACAGCTCTACCTTTTTGGGGTGAGGGTGTTCGTGCCATTGAGGCGATCGAGCGTGATGAGGGAGGAGCTGGGATAGGGTGGGAAAGGTTCGGACGGGATCGTTGACGGGGGATGGCTCCTATAGGAGGGCCAGCGAATGGGTCGTCCATGTTGTCCATGTTGCCGAGTGGTGGTGAGAGGAAAGGGCTAAATGCCCGCTAGATGAGCGACCGAGCTATGGCGTTGATTTGATCGATAGCCGCTCGCGGTCGATGATTAGGGATGTAGCGGATATATCCCTATCTGATGGTCGCTGCTGGGCTACAGTAGCAAGAAAGCAAGCCAGTCAGCACACGACAACTGACCTGCAAAGCTGTGTTACAGCAGTCCGATTCGTTACAGCACTTAACGCAACCGCGGCGATGACTAATGGCTCAGACCTCCACGCAGAGCCTCATGGCGACCGTTCCAAGACAGAGCGGGTCCGACAAACTCACCTGTAAGTATGCGATACTTCCTTCACAATGCGTTGTTCTACACCCCACCTTGATCACTTACCGAACGCTTGGGAAAGAATGAGAATGAGGTATATGTGTGCGTGACAAGAAGTAGCCCTTTGAGGGATGATCAAGTGATAGTGTGTTGAAGGATGTTGAGTGTGTGGTGAGTCGGCGTACGGTGTGGTTGATGTTTGTTGTGTTTGGACTAATTCTAAGGTTATTTGTTTTGGCTTGGACCCCTGAAAATGATCGGACGCGCCAGAGTACGTATGTGACGGGTTAGGCACGCACACCCGGGGCAAGTTCAGAAGCCTAAATGCCAGCCCAGCTGCCACGTGCTTGCCGGATATGCGCGACTTGCTTGTTTTCGTGATTTCATGTCGCTGCAGTCGTCGGTTACTAGCCTTGAAGGTGATGTCAACTTTCGAGGTGATGACAATTTGCTCTCAAATCCTTATCTCATTCGATTTCAACACCTCAATTGAAACCGAGATCTACCCCTCAACATGCTTCTTGGGACCACCTAAAATAACGGTGACCTACTGCAAGTGACCCATCTTGGTGCGATTTTGAGGAGGAAGAGCGAAGTGGGAGATCTTGTTTCGCCACCATGACGGCCGGTCCTCTTGTACAGACTTTCAGTCTGCCAAGCTCGACTCCGGCAGAGAGACCATACACTACACTTCTCAATTCCACTCAGGTAAGCAAGAGTATACCTATACCTTAATTGATCCACTGACCTGGCATGTTTATTTGGTGCTGTACGATATGTACAGTTTGCGAGAAACAATTTCCAGCCGAGAAAGAGAGAATGGCGACGTACGATTTCTCCGCAAGAGACTACGGTCGCTTTGAGGTGGAATCTACAAAAATGTCAGTTCAGTATTCAGTGTCATGAGAAAAGCTATTGAACTGACTCAAAACCTCATTCAGACTGGGGATACTCTGACTTCCGTCATCCGCAAGAGCAAGTATGCGAGAATGCAATGAGGGGATGTAATATGATCGTGGTAGCTCCGACTGGTCTAGGCAAATCGTAAGCGATTTCTCCTTGCGCCTCGTAGGAATGAGATAGGTCAAGCTGATGGGAATCCTCACTTTCGTGATTAAGTATCTGCTTTCAGCTTCCGGCAATTACGATAGAACACGGCGTGACAATCGTCGTCTCCCCTTTGGTATCGTTGATGGAAGATCAGCTGAGAGGCCTGCACAGAAAAGGAATCAGAGCGGAGATGTTGGGCGAGAAAATCACGGATGCCAAACTCGCAGAGGTCAGCTGCTAAATCCCTGGTAATCACCAAGGTTGACAGAGCTGAAACTAAAATTGTTATTTGTATCAACAGATCCGCAAGGAAATGAGACTCGGTCATCCAACGATCAGGCTTCTTTATGTCACACCGGAGAGTCTGCTCAGCCCAAGACATAAAGCGATGTTCGATAAGACCTATGAGCAGAGACAAATGGCAAGATTAGTCGTAGATGAGGTGAGCTGTCGCTTGTGGTGTTTTTGTCACTGAAGGCTGTAGCTGACGTATATATTAGGCTCATGTCATCTCGGTAAGTCACTTGGACTCAAGCTGTATTGAAGCGGGTCTTAACGGCCATCTTTGAACGTAGGAATGGGGCTTGGACTTCCGACCTGTGAGTGTGATCTGGCTGCTGCTGCTGCTGCTGGTATAAGCGCCAATGCTGATGCGACCATACGTAGCGATATCGCGAGATCGGTGACTTCCTTCAACGTTATCGCGGTTTACCAGTAACTGTAAGCGTAATCCTCTTGTTCAGAGATCGTCATGATAGTGGTATGCTAACATTCCTCTGGTAAGGCCTTGACTGCTTCTGCAACGCAAGAAGTACGGAACGATATTATCAAGAGTCTGAATATACGACCAGGATACGGCCAATGGGTCATGCCTTTCAATCGGCGCAATCTGTATTACGAGGTAAGCTGCTTTAGACGTCTGTTTCGTGAAGCCTTCAGCTTACCCTCTTTGCATCACCTTTATCCAGGTGCGTTACCAAGGCCGAGGCAGTGAGGAAGACGCAGAGCAATATGAGGACCAGAAGAGCACTGTCGAGGAGATCGCCGACTTCATCGAAGGCTACAAACCTCGAGCCAACGCCAAAAATGCCGCCAATGGCATCTTGAGACAGTGTGTCACTGGTATCGTGTACTGCCGTACGACCAAAGACGTGAGTCATCAGTCCAATGTATCCCAGCTCAAAACACATCTGACCCCCTCCGTAAATGATGTGCATAGTGCGAAAATGTATCAGCCTTCCTAGGGGACAGAGGTATCAAGTCTAGACCGTACTACAAGGCTCGAGGCAATGAGGCGAACCGGATCACCCTGGAAGCCTGGAACGATGGTATGATAGAATGCATCGTGGCGACTATTGCATTTGGAATGGTGAGTTTACCGCACCACTCTTGTGGAACGAGTAGCTGACGAATGCTTGTACAGGGGATCGATCAGCCGCATGTCCGTTATGTGATACATTATGACATGCCGAAAAGTTTTGAAGGTGAGCTAAGAGGTGTGCCCAATCATCACCTGTAAGCTGACTTCGTCTTAGGATACTACCAGGAAACAGGTCGAGCGGGACGAGATGGCCATGTAAGCTAAATGCTGGATCACAATCTCAAGCGATAAATCAGCTGACAGGTCTGTATAGAATTCGCATTGTATTCTCTTCTACTGTGAGTATGCCGATCTCTGCCCTTCGTAAGCCATGTTAACGTGGATTGTAGCCCGCGAGGACGCCAAGAAGGTCCGTTGGCAGCACGAGATGAACCGGCAGAAAAAGCGAAAGCATGGAGCCGAAGAAGATCCAGAAAACACCATGTCCCCCGTGAACAGTTTCAAATCGGTATGTGCTGAGACACTGGAATGATACTAAAGCCCGAAGGGTAGTTGGCTGATTCACCTGGTTTCCAGCTACAACACTTCCTAGAGACAACGGGAAAATGTCGACACGTTGGCATCTGCCAATACTTCGGCGAGAGGATTGACGTGTCTAGCCAAAGATCCCAGTTGGAGTACTGTGAGGGGATGTGCGATGTAAGTTCTTTCCCCCGACTTCCTAGACTGACCAGAACTAATTTATATATTTCAGGTCTGTACCAGTGGGAAGACGGTCGCTGCTCGGGCTTTGCAACTCTCAGAAGGGGTTGAGATTGCTTCTCAGCCTGATATCAGGCCCGTGGAAGAGATCGTTCCCCTACCACCTTCGCCGGAGCCTTTGGATGCCATTTCGGAAGAAGGATCAATTGCGGGCTCTTTCGGTGGCTTCGACCTGGATAATGATGATGAGGAATTCGCTTTTAGCGAGGATGAAGATAAAGGTCCAGCCCCAAAACCGCTCTTTCCATCTCCTATAGCACCTCAAAAGCCAGCCTCGCCGATCTCACCTGTGCCGCCACCTCAAGCGACTCTGCCACCTGCCACGATTGGGAAGAAGGCGACACCGTTGTCGAATACACATACACCCATCGTCGCGGCAACGAGCAGCCACGAATCGAGCCCGTCTACCTTACATGGATCCTCGACGACTTTACCCTCAGCACCGACTACATCGAGCGGAGGTCTTGGCATTCCTGTATCGATGACACCTCGACTCCGACGTGATATATCCTCCGAAGCAATCATACCCGTGCCGGAGAGGGTGTTCCAACCTATCAGGCACCGCGATATCTCTCAATATACCCCTACGCGCCCTTCCAGCTCTGACGCAAGACAGGCAATAGCTGGACCTGGACCAACAACAGTCAACGCTGCGCATGCCGCTAGTAAACAGCAGCAACAACTAAAACGACGCAGAGAACCTTCGCCAGCGAAGAGAGATATGATCACGCCTGTCAGAGGAGTGACGTATCTTAATGATTCGGAAGAAGGGACTGGATCAGAGTTGAAACTGAATAAGGAACAGAGGATGAAAGCCGAAAGGATGCTGAATAGCGTTGATCCGGTTAGAGGGAATGGACCGTACGAGTGCTACAACAATAGTGAGCTGCCTGCCGCGAGTTGAACCAAGCATCAGCTGATATCGATTCACATCCGGTAGCACCTACCAATAGCAAGATACGTAAGATTTCCTCGGCGAGAAATACCTTCAAGCCGCCATTATTCGAAGCACCTCACAAGGTGCGATGTGATCTCATCCAGGTATGGCCCGTCACACGCTTACGGTCAGCGTGAAGTACGATCAAGCTGATATGGGGTAATGTGTAGAAACCATTCCGTGAGAAGGGGGTGAACGAGATGGTTGACGCTTTGAAAGTGGGACTTGCAAAAGGTGATCTTGCGAAGAAGGTTCTGAAGCATTGGGGAAGGAGAGAACATAGCCTGCAGAGGTGAGCAATTGGGAACGTTTTCGAGGTGTACGATGATTCGTTACAAAGTTCGGATGCTGACTTTGGCTCTGAAACAGAATGAAGATGCTGCATGATGTAGCGGCGCTGCTTGAGCACGGTGAGCGGCTGTCGCATCGCTGAAGTCACACACATGAAGGCTGAAGTATTGTTCATTCAGAAATCGCCGACCAATCGAGAAACGATCCCCCAGGCTATCGTGAGTACCTTCTGCTTCCAATCACATATCACAACAAGCACGGCCCTTCAGCTAGTATGGTCCGCCCCTTGTCAGACGAATTGTCAGCAAGTTCGGTTGTTTCTGGCATTGCGAGCTAATGTCATGTTTGTTCTTCGCGTCGGCATCTCTGCCGTTACAGAAAGTCGAATAGCCGAATTCAAATCCGCCACGAAATTCTTCCGATCGCCAGATCTAGTCCAAATCCTCATTGAAGACGCTTTTGGAGAATTCGAAGATATGCGCGAAAGACCTGAAGTAGGGCATTTGAGAGCACTCGAAAAGTGTATGAGGGGATACCGGGCGGGTCCTTGACCTATAAAAAGGTCTTTGTCAACCTGGTTCTCCAATGTAAGGTAGGGCATAGGACCAGAACTTTTGAATGGTTTCTTTCTATTGTTTTCGTTCTTGGTAGATTCGACAGGAGCCAACAGTCGCCTCTCATATAATGTGTCTAATTGGTAGAATGACCGTTTCCTTTTCTTTATTTGGGAGGGAGCGGTACAACGACTGTAACCTTTTCATTAGTGTCGGTGTGGTCATCCATAGTATTCTTGTTGTTTGTAGGAACTGTAACGTATCTGTCGTAAATGAGGTCTACTGTACTGTATTTACTGTACTCGTACTGTACATCCTTGATATAGGAGATGTAATGAACAACACAATACATCGTCCAGCTGAAGATGGGTATATCGCGGAAGAGGCGTGTGCGCACCTCCCTGCCGTACGAGAACCTGACGATACAACAGCAATTCAAGTACACATTACCGCCGCGCTGTACATTAGCCGCATTCAGCTATCGCCAACTCATGTCCATATTACGTCCTGTCAATGATATGACATGGTCTATAATCGGATCAGCCTGGAATGAGCTGAGAAGAGCTGACGAATGCCATGCTGCATAAATCACGTAATCTCGAAAGAGAACGATTCAAGCTACTCTCCCAAGTCCCAATGTCAAGCTGAACGATAAACGTAAGTGTAAGTTCAAGCTCAAACTCGATCCGTTCTTAATCCTCAGTCCGACCTCCGATGTTATCGTCGTCGTTGATATCGCCTATAAGCCCAAGAGAACCCATAATATCCAAATAAGATAGAAGCGAAGCATCCTATGATCGCAGCTCCTATATATCCCGATTGGTCGTTTGCCTAATCAACCATGCACGCAACATCGCGTCCAAATCAGCTCAGCTTCAATCAAAATCACTTGTTTCTTCTTGATTCGCATATCTATATAATGGAACGATATCGTATGGTATATCGTGCTAAGAATTGAGGCGTCCAAAGCGAATCTCAATGTCATCATGATCAAAGACGGGGGAATAAGATATTGGAGGCAAGATCGATGAATATGCGAAGCTGAGGCTGAGGGTGAGGCTGGAGGAATATCTATGGCTCTTGTCGTGTCCTGAGGGAGGGGACTCTACTCACCTTGGCCCAACCTCGCCACCAACTACCTGCCAATCCACCTCCATCCGGATCTTCGGCAGCTTCCGTACATCTCGCGCAGTTCTCGCCTATCAAGCCCATTATCGTAATCAATGAAATACTGCGATATATATAAAACGCACAACGTCCATCGTATAAGCCAACATCAGCATCCAAATGAGTTGGTTGTTATCAATCTCTGATGAGATGCGATGAGAAGGAAGCAACTGTGCGAGATGCGACGCGCGACGTGCGACGTGCTGCGTGGTTAAAAAAGATGTGCTAACGTTGATTTTGCAGTTTTTGGTCAATAGAACAATTTTGACTCACCTCAATGCTACCAAGATTGAGAGCAAGGTCAAGACGATAGATAGACTCGACATCGTATTTGTCTTGACGCTGATAATTCTCTCTTGTCGGCTCTCGCCTTGAGCGCCTTGTTCGCTCTGTCTCAACAGTCCTTCTTCTGCAGAAGCCCTCGCCACGTCCACTTCGTCCGCAGACCCTTGCACAGTATCGCCGAGTGGTACTGTGAGATTGTTGATCGACGGTCGGCCGATATCTGACCTCTCCTGGAGTTCGCCGTTCACCTGAGATTTGCTCAGTCCATCTTCCCCCGGCCGGGTTTTCGAAATCACTTGCTCCTGATCCTCAGCTTCAAGTGCCTCGATCTCTGTCCTTCGAGCGCTTCCACCATTTCCTGTTTCGGCATGCAGATCTGTCCCAGTGGTAGTTGTAATGGCAGGAGGTCCAGAAGACAAAGTCGGTACCAAAGCCGTACCGTCCTCCTCATCCTCCCCTGCCACCGTGACTCGCACGTCGCCATTCTCATCATTCTTCTTGTTCTTTGAGTCGGTCTCGTCGAACGATTGTAAGAAGGCGATCTTGCCTTCTGATGTTGATGTGGAAGGGGTCGCGTAGGCATATAACATCAAGATCGAGTCGAGGGAATCCACAAGCGACATACCCGCTGTGAACTGGAGAGAAGAGGAATTAGTGATTGTCAAACAAATGTATAAGTCATGCGGGAAGAGGCTTGCTGGATGATGCATGGTGCATGATGAGAATGTTGAAAGGATGCGGGTAGTATGATCGAGACTCAACTCACCAAGAACTACACGGGTGTGGAGCAAGACAGTTAGAAGGGTATTCGAATCAGCCACGACCTTCCACCGTCTACGTCCCCTGCCGCGCAACCACTGGACGACCACGTTGGTTCGAGATCGTTTTCGCAGATCCCATTCACTCACTGGCAGGATGACGATCTTGCCATGACTTATAGCTTGTCCGTTCGGACCTCTTTGAGCAATAGCTGAGATAGCCAGTAAAGCAATAGATGAAGCAGTGTCGAAGCCTATGATGATCCAGTCGCCATATCAGATCAGATCCACCAAACCATGTCAGTTCCTATCGCGTAATGACAAGATGATACAGGCCGACTCGGGTTATAGGTTATGGGAAGGTTTTTCAAAGGCTGGCATGCAAGGGGATTGGGATGAGAAGGAGAAATCAACTGATAACAACTTACCAAGACCGAAAAGTACGCCAACGGGATACATTTTCCAAGGTCTATCCACAGCTCTCAGAACAGGCCCGATAATCCTAACTAGACATCCTCCACCGTGTACTTTGGTTGGGTCCTCGTCTTGTTCGGGAGGTAAATTGTGTGCTTGGCGGTACTTGATACGTTGACGTTGTTTGATTGCGCCGATGAGGAAATAGATGTTTATACATGCTATCAGGAATAAGAAAGATGCCGAGACAGAGGCGCCGATTATACCGCCCACTGAGCCGAAACCTGAAGGATACGACGCCGACGACGACGAAGGACAAGAAGAAACCGTTAGCATGAACCAGCAATGTGTTGCGCTGTGGCCTTTTTTTGTTTGGTAGCCGGCCGACCACAAAATCAACAAGGTCACAGGACAGACTCACGATCCAGCTTGTCATAGATATCGACACTGGCCATCTGAGTCAGTCACGATCTAAGAACAAGCCGGAAGAGACTTCTCACTCACCTGACTGCAATGGCGATATTGACGACGATGACAATTGTCGAGTGTCCAAGGGAGAAGAAGAGGCCTGACAATTATGCATCGAAGAAAACGAGGTTGGAGTCAGACACGGCTTATCGTTGGAAGAGGTCCTACGCGAGCACTCACCACACGTAATGGGCAGTTGCCCCAGACTGACCAGCTGTCGAGTCGCATTATCAATGGCGGAGATATGATCCGCGTCGAGGCCTATACAAAAGTATGAATACATATCATTGTGAGTAAGAGAAGAATGTTCCAGGTCAGCAAACGTTGGATACGATGACACTGCATGTATAGAAAAGTGGGTGACTCACCGTGTCTAAGTCCGATGGTCTGTGCGCATCGTTGCACTAGTCAGCGCCCGCTATATTCCGTATCCTTTTAGAAAGAGCCATGGTCAGGATCAACCCTGCTCACCCAAGCCAACATGGCCAGTCCCAGTAATCCATCAGCCTGTCTCAAAGTCAATGCAGCTGCTATCCAGCAGATAGCATTGGCCAGTAATTCAGCCGCCACGAGCGCGATAGCTCGTCCGAGGAGTGTGGGTCGTCGGGTCGATCCATCGGGGTGTCTGGCCCATCTAGGTACGAGGGCGCGAATGCGGGCGCCCATACTGCTTTGCTGGTCGATGTTGATATCGCTCTTGCTGCTGCACTGTCGGCCGGTGAATTGTTCGGTTGAACCGCGTGCGATCTACAAAGGTGACGTAGCAGTGCTAGCAAGAGAGAATCAGAACCAGAAATCATCACATCGAAGCAAAGAGGTTCAAATCTATCCATGCATGCGCTTTCGATGCTGTGGATCTGGGCTTTCGCTAAGTTACAGGCTAGTCAGACTAAACTCACCCGGCGGGTGCGGCGGGATGGTGGTATGCGAGTAGAAATGAAAGCAAATTCCTTATCAACAGCAGGTACAGCGATCGGGTAGTTGGTTGTAACCCTATTTAAGCGCCGTGCGTCTCGTTTGACGAACCAGATTAAAGATTAATTACAACAAAGATAAGCTAGTATTGGGCAGTCGATCACGTGGCGGAAGACGGAATCCCGTAGGAATCGGCGGCGATGTCCGCCATGCGAGTTCAGAACAACAATTGAACGCTATGTCCTGATCAGTCACTTGGACTGAAGAACAGCTAATGTTAATAATGTGGGCCTGACATGTGTACAGGATGTGCTACAATCTTCAGATTAATTCAGCTAACCTTCATCGATAAAAGAACAGATTGGTATATCCGCTGGCCCTCAAACTGATCTTTTGGAAAGATGCCACCTCTGCAATTTTGGAAGCCCGGCACCGCTGCTCCAGGTACGTCCACCTTCGTCGCCACCATCATCACCCCTTCCATCTCCTCTGTCTCCTCTTCCTCCTTGCCCTTCGAAACGGACGCGAGATGTGACTGATCAAGCTCTTCTTTCTTCTCTTGCAGGCAGTTCACTAGATAGGGAATCGGAATCAGAAGGATCCCTCCTCCCTTCCGTCTCGTCTCAGAACGCACACCTGAGTCTCGATGCCCAGAGGCAGAAATTACCTATCTACAAGCACCGAGAGAAGATCCTCTGGTGCGTGGAGAAATATCGTGTGGTGATTGTCGTTGGGCAAACTGGATGTGGTAAATCCACGCGTGAGTCAGCTCTTCCTTTCGCTGTAGGTTTCATTGCGCAGAATGAGCTGATACATGTCCATGTCTGGATGCAGAGATACCGCAATACCTCCACGAAGCTGGATGGACATCGCAGAATCACGTGGTAGCTTGTACTCAACCCCGCCGAGTAGCTGCTACGAGCGTAGCGACGCGGGTGGCTGAGGAAGTGGGATCAGTTCTAGGTGACGAGGTGAGCTGGCGCGTCTATACCTAAAATGAAGTGCGAAGAGACAGCCAGCTCATACAAGGTTTATTTTTCCGGGAATTTGACAGGTCGGATATACGATCCGATTCGAAGATTTATCACATCCCGAACGGACCAAAATCAAGTATATGACAGATGGGATGCTGTTCAGGGAGACGATGGTAGATCCTCTCTTGAGCAGATATAGCGTCATCATGGTACGTTAGCTAAACGCCAGCCTTGCTTCAGCGGATATTGAAACAAGCTGATTTCTTCTCGTGGTACTGTAGATCGATGAAGCGCATGAGAGGGGAGCGTATACAGATTTACTATTGGGACTGCTCAAGAAGTACGCTCCGCTTCAATTTCATCATTAACAGATGATGGGTTAAGCTGACGAGTACTTGTGTGTTCCTAGGATCATGCGGAAACGACCTGAATTGCGAATTATCATCTCATCAGCTACGATAGACGCGTAAGTCTCTCTTCTCACCTCTTATCTCAGGCAAACGTATCCAGGTGATTGAACCACGATCTCTGGACACATAGCGAAGACTTCATGGAGTATTTCAACAGTAATGCAGATGGAACCGATCGATCGAAAGACGATGCTATCAGTAAGTCAGCTCTTTGATGCTGAACCTCCAGACAGAAAATCGGGCTGATGAGTTTCCCAACCGAAATAGTCGTCAGCTTGGAAGGACGGATGTTCCCTGTCGAGGTGTGCTACCTGAAGGAACCTTGTCAGGACTATGCGGAAGCTGCCGTACAGACCGTCTTCGACATTCATATGAGAGTGAGTGTAGTGAACCTTTGAAATCGGGGACTGGATCGCTAGCTGTTGATGATTTCTGCTAATGGCGCCTACTCTCTTTCGGAATTGGCATTGGCATTTGTAGGAACCAATGGGAGATATCCTGGTGTTCTTAACGGGAAGAGAAGAGATCGATCAGGTCATCCAACAAGTCGCTGATAGAGCTCAAACGTGAGTCGGACCTAACCGACCTGACCTCCTGGTCCCGTCACTAAGTGGAACCGCGTCCAGCCCAGCCCAATTGATATATTCGATCACTGATACTGTGGATGTAGATTGCCAAAAGCCGCTCCGGCTATCTTACCATTACCGCTTTACGCCACCCTTCCACCTGAAGAACAAGCGTTGATCTTCGATCCTCCGCCGAGGGATACGAGGAAAGTGATTTTCAGTACGAACATCGCCGAGGCGAGTGTGACTATTGATGGGATCAAGTATGTGGTGGATTCGGGTTTTGCCAAGGTGAGTAAAACGTTTCGTTGACTACACCGACTGCATTCCGGCTATTTCCATGTCCCTGACAACCGCTGTCGCTGGTTCAGTCGGAAAGCTAAATATCTGATTATCTGGTATGATTTGATCTGTGATGCAGCTCAAAACATACAACCCCCGCACATGTATGGACGTACTCTCGATAACTCCCTGTTCACTCGCTTCCGCAAACCAAAGAGCGGGTCGAGCAGGCCGAACATCCTCTGGCAAATGTTTTCGTCTTTACCCTTCCTCCGTCCTACCTCAACATAACCCCTCATCTCCTATGCCCGTAACTACTCCTCCCGAACTCACTCGCTCAGATATATCATTGTATCTCCTTCAGCTGAAAGCTTTGGGGATCGATAATCTCGCCAAATTCGACTTCATGTCTCCTCCTCCGAGCGAGATGATGGTTCGGGCATTGGAATTTCTGTTTTGCTTGAAAGCTATTGATGATGAAGGAAGATTAACGAGGCCTATGGGAGAGAGAATGGCGGAAGTGCCCCTTGACCCTATGATGGCTGCGATTGTGAGTGCTGCCTACTTGAGTACTACCTTCGCATCTGCTTGACCGGTCGTGGAGATCCGTTCGAATGCCATCGTCCATCAGCGAGAGAGGGCTGATATTGGCTTGAAATAGCTATTAAACTCGCACGAGTTCAGATGCGGTCAAGAGATCTTAACGATAGCAGCAATGACATCTGTTCAGGTCAGCTAGTGTTTTCACCTTTCCGCGATGGTATGTGAGCTGATGATGTGACTTCATTTCCAGAACGTCTTTATCACTGCTGAAGGGGGTACGAAAGGCGCTATGGCTGAGCTTGAAAGGCGGAAATTCACTGCTGAAGAAGGGGTGAGTGCGCACACTCTGTCCCACACAACCGTGTTCCGCTAATGACGTTATTATCAGGATCACCTCACCTTATTGAATGGTCAGTCCAACTTCCCGCAATCTCGTGTACGAAGTCTCAACTGACTGTTATGTTAATGGATTTTTTTTTCTTCTCTTTTTTTTGGTTGTAGCATACAACGCATTCATCAAGTTTGGGCAAAACAACAAATCATGGTGTGGTAACCACCGTATCAACCATAAAGCACTCTCCCGAGCCGTGTCAATTCGAAAACAACTCAAAAAGTACTTGGATAGGTTTGGGATACCTATTGTCAGTTGCGAGGGGGATGCGGTAAGGTTGAGAAAGTGTTTGGTTACGGGGTACTTCAAGGTGAGTTGCAGTGGTATAGTGGTGGTAGATCGAATCTCAATCGTGATCTATATCTTCAATGCACTGTTTTTGTAGTGAAGGTATGTTAGGCTGACTTGGGATTGATTCCTGTAACTGTTCTGTATCGCCTTTAGAACGCCGCTCGGATGATGCCGGACGGTACGTATCGAAGTGCAAGAGAAGGAGCTGTGAGTACCTTGATTTTCTCTAGCTATGCATTTTGAAAGATACTCTACTGTCGTCAGCATCGCTCACTGTTTTTGTGCCTGTGTTCGCAGATCCTTCATGTGCACCCTTCATCCGTTATGTTCACTCGCCAACCTTCGACGGGATGGGTGATCTACCACGAGGTGGTGGAGACCACCAAGAGCTTTATGAGGGATTTGACCGTTGTCGATGAAGAATGGCTTGTTGAGCTTGCGTGAGTCTCATAAGTCGCATGACCTAGGTAATAGTCGCCTACGGCCTGCTGTCCCGCCGAGATCACATCAAGCTGACATGTTTCTGCTATGTGGACAGGCCGCATTTCTACCAATTCAAGGGCGGTAATTTGAAGAAGCATTTCTGATCAGCGACTGTGGTCATCGACTGTGTTGAGTTTGAGTAATTCGTTTGTTCTGTTGGGAACGCTGGGATTGCATAGGGCACGATTATGTTATTGTAATCAACATCGCCTTGTATAACGGCGCATTCAAATGTTGTATGCATATATGAGCTCGCTCGAATCTAATGTGTGTATGTCGTTGATAGTGGACTGAGCTCTGGTAGTATCTATAGCCACCGATTGCATCGTTTACCTATAGTAGGAGCGAATTGTATGGTGGAGAGATAAGTGATGACATCACCATATCTTTTTCGAACATGACCGTTGAAAGACAGCTCAGATAATAGATGTCAGTGCAAATGAAATGTCAGTTTCTATGCGAAAAGCAAAGTGCGAGTACAGCAAGCAGTCCGTAAGGTAGTCTGTCCTCTTCTCTATCTCCCTCGGCGAGGTCAAGACTGCACACTTGCTCCGAGCCGCCACAACATTCCTCGACTCAGTTTGAGTTTGAACGACGAATCGACGGAAAGAAAAGAAATCATCGCAATCGCAATCGCAATCGCAATCAGTGATCCATCGCGTCCCCTTCCTCCTCTTTCTCATGAGGGAAGAATTTGGCGAATCTCAAGACTCCACCATAACCATAAACCAAACCAGGCCATAGATTCAACCCCAACTCAGACATACATACAAATACAAATACAAATACAAATACAATGTCGTCCAGCAAAGAAGAAGCAAGCACAGGAAGCAGGAGACATTCCCAGTTCAAGCCTTGTATAGATCTGCACCAGGGCGTAGTGAAACAGATCGTCGGTGGAACTCTTGATCTCACAAATACAGGAGGAGAGGGACCCGGTCCCAAAGAGAACTTCGTGGCTACGTGAGTCGACTCGAGGCTACAATACAATCCTATCTATCTCTAGATTCCAACGCTCCGGCACCTGAACCGAACCTATAGAGGCCACATCGTAGCTGTAGTTTAACAGCTGCATCTCACTGATAGGCTTGTAATCGAACGATTATGGGCAACAACATGATCAAAGCTGACCACGAGCAATTGATTGGTTCGACCTTATTCCAAATCCCTGCTCTATATTTTGTCGACAAACGAATATATAGCCACCCCCCATCATTTTTCGCTGAGCTATACAAATCCAACCAATTGACAGGAGGACATATTATCAAGCTTGGACCCAAAAACGACGAAGCTGCTACGGAGGCTTTGAATACTTGGAGGGGGGGAATGCAAGTTGGTGGTGGGATTAACGAGGATAATGCAAAGGAGTGGCTGGATAAGGGCGCTAGTAAGGTGAGTCAAGCAAGCTTCAGACTGGATGCGGAATAATCTAGGAGTATCATGGGGGTGTGTACAGAGCTTTATGAGGTTTGGTAATCGTGCTCGGAGCGATATTATACCTCTGCTGCATGCTATGGTCATCGCCCTACCTACCCATTGACCTGGCCATCGGAGCGACAGATGAGAATGAATTGGACAAATGGGCATAAACTCACGTGCTCGTCTTTCCCTATCTGCAACTCGCCACTTTCTAGGTCATCGTAACGAGTTACCTCTTCCCTAATGGTAAATTCGATGAAGAACGACTATCAAGATTAGCAGAGCAAGTAGGCCGGGATAGACTTGTGGTTGATATCAGGTGAGCAACGATAACAGCTCGAAAATCGATGCACATCTTGCACATCATGCTACGAGCTGTTCGTTCGCAACACACCCATCTATGTACATGGGCGACCTCTTGAAGCTTGAGCTCAATCGACGCTGATGCTTGTCCTTATATGATGCTTCATAGCTGTCGAAAGAGGGAGAATGGCTGGGTAGTAGCTATGAACGGATGGAAGACTTTAACAGATATGTATGTAACGCAAGGTGAGTAGAGTTGAAAATCGTCTACTTGACTCGTTCATCTGGCATCTACCTCAAGATACAACAGCGACAGAAGAGAGTCCCGAGTTCGGGTATAAAGTTTCGGTGGAATCTCGGTTGTTGAGATCTTGGTAAACACGTCGGGTATGTTCCCCGATTTGCTAACGAAAACATTGATTATCACCATCCATTCCCGTACACACTGTCACCCACAACCTCGTAGAATCTATACAGTTGATTGAGAAATACTCCTCAGAGCTCCTCATCCATGCTGCGGACGTAGAAGGTTTATGTCAAGGTATCGACGAGGAGCTGGTCACTCGTGAGTTCATTCAAAACCCTGCTGAAACAAAAACAGGCCAAGTCGTCCAAATCAAGTCGTCCAAGCGATATTTCTTTCTCTGAGTCCTGTATCAGGACCCCTCGACCGAGTTTATCTTCCCACATGCACACTTTAGATATCGCTAGTTGTGAGTTTGTATAGCTAATGATTGGTGTGCATGCTCCCTTCAATGTCGTCAGGCTTAGGAGAATGGGTTTCTGTCGAAACCACCTACGCTGGAGGAGCCAAAGGTGAGTGAATGAGAGTATATTGTCGTATTACACATACATAGCTGCCAATAAACTGGTTATGAGCGTCGAGAAACGTTCTACAGTGCCCATCGTGATTACTTGTATCTGTTGATGCTGATGCTGATGCTGATGCTGTTAATCACCTCCCGCCCCGCCCCGCCCCGCAGACATCTCCGACCTCGCATTGGTGGATAAGTTATCCAACGGTAAAGTCGACTTGACATTCGGCTCATCGCTAGATATTTTCGGTGGCAAGGGCGTAGTTTTCGATCAACTTGTAGCTATCGATAAAGAAGCTAAGAGCCTCTCTGCAGTATAGGCAATGTATATGTATATATGCTTAGCCTTTTGCCTACGATGCATGTACGTTGCAGCTGGCTTGATCGCGTTTGCGGAGAGTATGCGATCAATCATTGGTTTTTCCGTTGGTTTGAGAGTCGAGTCTGGAAACTATGAGCGCAAGTGTCGTGATATTGTCTGATACCATTGAGTATACGGAATGAGTGAAGAGAACAACTCGGGTGCTCCGACTCTTGTACAGCTGCATTGTGCATTGATCCGAGATTATCAGGGATTATATGGAAGCTGAACCGTGCAAAGTATGCTGGGAGATTGCAATGTTGCATGATGCAAATTCGTATCAAGACTATTGAATATACACACACATACACACACATATATATGCCATGCTATTTGATGATTCACCTGCAACTGCAACCCAGCCAAGGCATTACTAGCTAATCCTAATCCTCCCTAGGAGCCTTTCTCTTCTTGCCCTTCTTCTTCGCCCCAGCAGAACCCGGTGTATCAAGCACCATACTATCATCGCCACCTTCATCCACGCCTTCGTCATCCTCGACATCCTTTGACTTGCTTTGCGATTGCGATTGCTTGCCATTATGGTGCACACCATGACCATTGACATTGGCAGCGGCGTGGATGCCTAGGCGCTTGTTCTGTGGTGTCGAGGTGGAAGGATGATCGCCATTAGGCAGGTGACTGTTGACCTTTTTCGAATTACCAGAGGCGATAGCAGGTGCTCTAGGCGCAGGGGTGGTAGCAGTAGTGGGCTTGGAAACCGACAAGACATCTTTGAAGAAGGCTTCGAGACTCTTCACTTCTTCATCGTCCACTGCTCGACCTTGCGATCGACCAATACCAGCCGCAACGGGAAGGACGTCGACCTTGCTTTCCTCCTCATACAATACTCCCTCTTCTTGTGAGCCTTCTACAGCATCACCTTCATCGTCAGCTCCGGTAGAGGCAGTGTGTCCTGAAAGAAGCTCGTCCATGAAAGCATCGAACAACAAGGTTGTAGGCGGCATGGTATGACTCGGTCCGCTGAAGACATCGCTTGGTCGACCTTTGCCTGATACGACACGCTGCTGTAATGCCGAGGCGGTCGCGGTGTTTTTCTCGTCGGAAGTAGCGGAAGAGGCAAGGTCATCGAGGAAGGCGTCTTTGCCGAACATCTCTTGCCAGATTGATAAGCCGCCACCTGGAGCAGTACCGCCGGTGGAAGTAGAGACGGATTTGGCACCGAGGGGAGCGGCGGAAGCGGCAGCGTCACCGAAGCGGAAGATTTCGCCTGTAGTAGCTGCGACGCCGATAAGGTGCAGAGAAGAGGAAGTCTCGGCACCGGATGGATTGGGAAGCAAGGTGAGTCGTGAGACAGGTCGGGAGGTCGACATGACTCGCAGGGGCTTGGATGAAGAGGGGGAGAAGATGGTGACTCTGCTAGATTTGCTAGACACTTCGGACGTGATGAAGAATGAAGCCGAGGGTGAAGTGATAAGATCTTGAACAGACTGGCTGGTAATGGCCCAGGCTACTTCGCAGGAGAGAAGATCCCAAACGATCACACCCTTCTCGGCGCCAGACCCGACGAGGTATCGACCTTCGGAGCCGATAAACTTGACTTTGCTAATTTCGCTTCCCGAGGTCGTGTCGAGAACCTTCAACAAGATGTTGGATTCGACGTCCCAGAAAGTGATGACGGTGCCATGGGTTATAGCGACGATCGTCGCGTCGGAGGAGAAAGCGGCATCGTAGATTGGTAGACCACGGTAATCGAATGTTGATCGACAAGACCAGTATACTACTCAATCCTTATCAGCATCGGCCTTAAACCAGGAGAAAAAGCAAGGGAGATCAAGAAAAGAGTGCCACCGCGGTACCCCTCAGAGGGTTGAAGAAGAAGAGTGGTATCCTCATGCATCCGAAGATGTTGGACTGTTGAGCTTGTAAAATTTGTTCATCATAAGGGATCGCGGTGGTAATGAAGGAGTGTGGAAGGAACGAGTTTGTAGCTGTTCTTGTACAGCAAGAGGAGAAGAATGCACTCACGTTCAACCACCGCCGGTCTCTTGGCTGACACTTTGCCTACACCCGCAGAAGTATACTCGTCAGCAACCTTGCCATTTGACCATGTTGGTATCAAGTATACAGGATGTCGAGGAATATTCAGTATTGCAGAATGTTAGTCGCCATTTCCTCCGAGGAGGTTGGTCCGTATAAGGATGACTTTGTGAATGTGAAAAATGACTCATCCGAAAAAGGAGGGTGAAACGCTAGAAAGGCTTGGTGACCAGACCAAGAGGGAGCGTTTGAGGATTACTCACCGTGCAGGTTCTTCTTTGATTGTCGGACTTGCCAGATCTTAGCGACGCCGTCGGCAGACGCTGTGAAGAGATATGGAGTAGGCAAGGTGGATGAGGTTGAAGAAGATTCGCTGGCAGCTTGAGCAACAGGCGAGAAAACGACAGACGTGACATCGGCAGTGCCGTGAGGTCGGGGGAACTGTGTGTTGACCGCGTATCTGGTAGACAACGATCGCCTTAGCCAATGCCCACACAATAACAGATGTGCGATTGACTCACTTGTCATCGGCCCATTTCCACAGTTTGAGATTCTTGATCGAGCCGCCACCTTCCATGTCATCTCCATTCCTACCTTCCATGGTAGCCATCCAGACGGACTTGCCATCCTGAGCATCGGAGAAGGCGACCTTCTCGACAGCAACAGGTTCGAGCTCTTTCTCGTCTCTTCTGCTTACACGGTTGGAAGGGGCTACCTCTAGGTCAAAGAGGACTGTTGAAGCCACCGGGTCGATGAACTGCAGAGTAGAGGGGTGGGAGGAGGGTACAACCAAGGATTGAGTGCAAGGATGGAGGGCGATGGGGTACGCCTTGGTGGCGGAAGTCGGGCGTAGCGGATCTATAGCGAGAAGTAAGCTTTGTTACCCCAAATTGTTACCCCAAATGAGAAGCTGCTAGGAGTAGCTTACCTAATCTGACGCCTTGTCCTACATGCGAGACCTGATTGGAAGCGGCACCAACCCTGATGACAGCACCGTCCGCCAGGCTCATCCACCATTCTTCCTCAGCTTCCTTCGACGCCTTTCGAATAGCCAAGCTGATAATTGGTCGACCACCAAGTCGAGGAATGTACTCTCTCTTGCCGGAAGCGAGATGCCACTGTACCAGTACACTCTCTTCACCTACTGACAGGAGTTGAGAGCCGGACGGAGTGAAAGCGATCGCTGACACAGCATGGGCATGCCAATGCAACGAGGTGGTGGGCAGTCGCTTCTCGGTCTCGGGATGAAGGACTTTGTTCGGGTCCCCAGCGCCGCCAAGCATCGCTTGGGCAGCAGCGTCGACTTGCCTGAACGCCTGGGCGAGACCGTGCCATAGTCGGATAACACCCTTTTGATCACCCGTCGCAAACCACTCTTCTTCGCTGGTTGTAGCGAGTGTTTTTTTGGGACAGAAAGCACCGCAGGTGAATGATTGGTCGGAAACGAACTTGACACACGTCGGTCGAGCTTCCCATGGGTCGGATGAAGCGGGTTGAGTGGATGGTACGGGCATTCGGTAGGTGTATGCTTTCGTAGCAGCGAGAGCGACGAGATAAGTGCCTCGAGGAGAGATCATCAATGCCGTTGGAGGCGCTGAGAGCTTGCCAACGACGAACTGCGCTGAACTACCAGAGAGCGGTACTCGCATCACTCGATGCGACAGCTTGGACCCTGCAAATAGGCCAGGTCGCGTGAGCGAAAGTTTTCGCACGAGTCGAGCGACCCAAGAAGGCGAAACTTACCAGAAGCGTCTTTTTGATGGGTCACAGCGGCGAACATCCACCACTTGCCAAGCACTTCACCAAATGTGAGATGTTCGACTTTAGCACCTAGGTCCTTGAATTCGACCGTACGGACCAATCGACCAGCTACCCAGTCCCAGACTTTGATGGACCCGTCGTCGGATGACGAGATGACTTGGAATGGGTTCAGAGGGGATAGGTTGAGGGAAGTGATTGGCTTAATATGGCCGTTGAGATGTGGCGATGAAAGTGTTGAGAGTCGGGAGAAAGAGGGTGCAGTGGAAGAGTGGACATGAATCGAGGTGTGGGTTACGGTGAAGTAGAATCTGCCAGAACGCACATCAGCTCATGATACAACTATGGAGAAACATGTAGCTGACTCACCTGCCGTCCTTCGACCACACAGGGGGTATTCGAGACACCTCATTCTGGGCGATGGGTATAGCGTCCCATAGATCGCTTCTTCGCTTCGCAGGCTGAAGAAGAGCACCCGCGGCTCCGCTGGTCGAGCTCTCGCCATTGAGGCGCTCTTTATCCTTCCTCGAGCGTCTCTTTCGCTCCTTCTTGCCCGCCTCTGGAGGAGGTAAGGGAGCAAGAGCATCGAGGTCGACTGCCCTTCCTTTTCCCTTGGCAGCAGATGAGGAAGGAGGAGGAACCGCCGTCGCTCGACTAGGAGTGACGTTCACCTCGGCAGCGAGGGACGATCGGCTCTTTTTGGTGCGGAGCTTATTACCGCTACCGCTACCGCTACCACTTGAGCCAGCCTTAGCAGCGCTCATAGGCGTACTGGTGTTGGTAGATGGTGAAGCATGTTGTTGTGCCATGGTGGCATTTGTGAAAAGTGAAAGAGAAAGAAAGAGATTGGAAAAATTGCGAGGGATAGCGGGGGGGGGATATGAAGAGTGGTGGTGAGTGGGTGAGTGGGTGAGTGGGATCGAGTGAGTGAGCTGAACTGAATCTCCAAGAGCAAAACCAAAAACTTTGGCGAGGGTCATTGGGACTTAAGTGGGAGGATGTTTCATGTTCCTGGGGAAATGGCAAAAGTGCCACGAATTCGCCCTTAGTGATTATATTCCCTTTGGTGCCACTCTCACTATCACTCTCATTCTCACCCTGACATCTTTTTGTTCACTGGACGACACTAGTTGAGCGAAAGAGCAAGACGATTAGATCAAAAGTCTTGATTAGTCTCGTTCTGAAAACCAGTCAATAGACACAAAACCGTTCCAAAATGACGCTCAGCTTCAACCTTCCTCCTATCCAGGACAACGCCGACGGATCATGGGGTCCTAGCACCAGTGCTCTCCCCGCTCAGTTCAAGGAGTGAGTAATGAGCGCGAGAGAAAAGTTGCCAGGCAAAGCCAAGCCAAGAAGGATACCGGCTAATATCACCTATGTCGGAACTTCTTCTTCCAGCATCCCTTACGCTCCCTTCTCCAAGTCTGACAAGATCAACCGGATTGCCGACTGGCACGACGCTTCAGCTGACGCTACGGGCGGCCGAGGTGGACGACAGGGCTACACGCAACGACGACAGGGCAGGGAAGCTTACGGTGCCGCGGAGGGTACCGTCTTTGGTTTCGTACATGACGAGGATGAAAAATCGTTCTCCCTCGTCGACTCCGGAGCTAGGACCAGCACTCGAGGTAAACCTGCTATTCGAGGTGTCAGACCAATGAGAGGCGCCGCTACTGGCCGAGGAGGTCGAGGTCGAGGTGGTCCCGGCGGACGAGGTGGTTTCGGCGGAAGAGGACGAGGTGGTGCTCGAGGTGGATACGGTGACTGGAACAAGGTAAGTTGCTACAGGCATGGTATTCGATCTGCCTAGCTCATGCTGATAAACTGTCTGAATATAGCCTCAGCGAACCCGAGACTCGTCTGTTACCATCAGCCCTGACTGGCAGGTTCTTGAGGAGATTGAGTTTGCTCGACTTGCCAAGCTCAATCTTAGCGTTTCCGAAGGCGAGGATCTGTGAGTGCAACAACACTTGAGCTTTATCGCTTGGCACCTGTTCGTCCAACACGTTTTATGAACGAACTCGCTGACCCGAATGATGTGGTTTCATGATGTCACAGCGAGACCTACGGTACCATCCAGGCTTACGACCGAGCGTTCGACCGAATCAACACTCGAAACGAGAAGCCTCTCGAGATTCTTGACCGAGTACGATACAACACCTCTACTTCTGACGACCCCGTCATCGCTCAATTATCAGAGAAGAAGGCCGCTCAGATCTTCGCTACCGACTCGATCCTGTCCGTATTGATGTGTGCTCCTCGATCTGCCAACTCGTGGGATATCGTCTTCGAGCGAAGAGGCGACCAGTTGTTCCTTGACAAGCGAGAATCCGGTCCATTCGATTACATCACCGTCAACGAGAACGCTGCCGACCCCCCAGTTGATTCCGACGACTCGTCAAACATCAACTCTGCAGGCTCGCTCTCGCTCGAAGCTACTTATATCAACCAGAACTTCTCGTCCCAGGTCATCCAGGCTTCTTCAAAGGCAATCACCCCCAAACCTAACCCCTTCTACTCTGCCGAAGTGGAGACTGAACCCCTCGCTTCCACCTTGTACAAGTACAAGAAGTTCGACCTCTCAGTTGCTGAGGACGAGACCTTTGACATCATTGTACGAACCGAGGCCGACGCTTACCTCGGTAAGAAGGACACGTTGGTCACTGTCAAGGCTCTTAACGAATTTGACCCCCGAGCTCAGGGCGGTGCGGGCAAGCCCCTGGACTGGAGGAAGAACCTCGACACCCAGAAGGGTGCGATTGTCGCTTCCGAGATGAAAAACAACTCTGCCAAGCTTGCTCGATGGGCCGTGCAGTCTATCCTTGTAGGCGCCGAGCAGATGAAGATGGGGTGAGTGCAAGGCTTCAGAAGATCATGGTGCTACAAATCATCTCTGACCTGATCGCATGACTCATCACATCGATTTCCGTCGTCGACCACTATCGGCAGCATGAAGCTGACAATCTCCATATTTTACTACGCAGTTACATCTCCCGAGCCAACCCTCGAGATGCCCAGCGACACGTCATCGTCGGCGTTCAGTCATTCAAGCCTACCGACTTTGCTCGACAAATGAACGTTTCTCTCGCCAACGGTTGGGGTATCGTTCGAACCATTGCCGACTTGTTGCTCAAGCAGCCTGAGGGCAAGTACGTCCTGGTCAAGGACCCCAACAACGTGAGTCGAAATATTCGACCTCTGAAATCCCAAGATCCCTCGCGTACCTTGTGTCCTGCAAATCGACTATGTTGCGACTCGCTCGCTTGATTGTGTGGTTTGCGAACGCCAAAACCCTTCCTTGCCTCTTCCGGATCATAGCTGATTTACGTTTGTCTGATTTTTAGCCCCAGATCCGACTCTACAAGGTTCCCGATGATGCCTTCGAGGCCGGTGTTGACGAAGAGACCATCGACGAGGAGCAGATGGACCAGGAGTAGAGTAGTTGTCTAAGCGATCATTTCATCGGAGGGTGGAGTGATACAGTCGTAACGTAACACAGGGAAGGGCGGTTGGTATTCGTACTATCTAGACAGCGATTGTAGATGAGATGCTGTTCTGCTTTTTTGTTATTGTCTACTTGGTATTGATATCGGACAGTACAGCATGCATGCACTGAGTATAGCGTGCAGACCGGTACAGCGCCGAATGTCTCCTTGCATGTGTTGTATGCAGGAAGCGTCGAGGTATGTTGTGAGGGGTTTATCGTCATCGTGCAGATTGTGTGAGGTGCAAGCATGGTGGAGGGTGGAGGGATGAACCGCTCGGGTCGATAAATAGGATCAGCCAGTTCCTCCCTCTCCTTGTTTCTCTTCTATACTCAAATCACCATTCCCAATACTCTTTGCTCTCATTTTTCCGATCATCTCTGCTTCATCTGTCAGGAGATCAACTTGACGAAGATAAACTCGAACAGCGAACCCATCCTCTGCTCGGCTCCAAAAGAAAAGGACGACCCTGGTCGATTTGGCCAATTACTCATCAACCTTCCCAACTTGATACAATCAATTTCCACTTCGCAACAACGATGAATCAACTTTCCGATCTTGAGCTTGTAGCTCAGGCAATGTCGGCCACCGAACCTCAATTGGCGACGACGACGACGACGAGGAAGGACGAAGCTGGAACTAAGAATGGTAGCGCGGATACGATCAACAACTCAAACGGTGCTCAAGCTCAAAGTCAACCTCAAGCTCAACCATCAGATCCGACTTTGCAAACCCCGTCGACCGCTTCTCAGAACACAAATAACCCCCAGAATCAGAACCAGAGTCGAAGCTCTGATTCTAGCTCCGAGTCGAACGCCAATACAGTGGACGATCTCTCTTCACTCGGCCTTGATTCAACAACGCTATCATCACTAACATCCCTCCTCTCGCTCTCGGCGGAAGATATGGAAGGTCTAGATGAGCAAGGAATTATGGACCTGTTGGCGCAGTTCGAAGCTGCTGATGGGGTGGCGGATGACTTGGAAGGGAAACTGGATAAGTTGTTAGAGAAGTTGGGCGGGGTTGAAGAGGAGATTGTACAGGATCAAGCGGAGGCGCAAGCGCAGGCGCAGGCAAAGGCGCAAGTTGGTAGACCAGGAGGACAATAATGGACGGATCGACGTCGACATCGACATCGACAGCACAGGACGGGATGAACAATGAGGATGTGTTAGTCCATTCGGCAAGGAGGCACTACACGGACACGGCTGGTGGCTAGTAGCACGTTGCAGCTCGAGCCGGGACTGGATACGGGATACGGAGCGGGATCGGAATGGGGTAGCGTCAGTTGGAAAACAGGTCTGGGCGCGCTGCGCGATAGCGGAGCCCGTCACTCCCTCTTGCACTTCTCGGTATGGGATGAGCTGAGGATAAGAAAGCGTCAAGGCGATGAAGGGCGACAAGAAAAGACCTGGGTTTAGGCCTAAAAGGCACACCGTGAATCACCGACAAATCCCGTATCTCGTATTCGCGAATCCGATCTCGAAGATATCTCGACGGAGGAACGGGACATCGCAAGTGCTTTTGTCGTAGTCACATTCGCTCCATCCAGCTCCTGAATTCTCATACAGTATCGCCCCACAATCCATCATATGGATGGAGTCTTAGACGCAGTCTCGCCTTCAAGGCCGGCTACGTCCGACTCTGCTGAATTCGACCTCATTACAAACTCGCTTCCCGCTTCCTGCCTCCCGCTTATCGCCCACTCCCCGCGCTATGCAGTCGGTCTCTCATTACTTTCACGTTTCCGTCACGTCGCGGTCTTAAGAAGACGTGGTCAAACAAAGCCCCGCTAAGCAAGGTTGGCACGGCAACGGAGCATGGCGGAAGGGGGCCAAAATACCAGACCGAGTGGAGATGTCGACATGAAGCTTTGTAGTAACCATGACTTTATGCTGTGCCATGCTATGGATCGTCGCAGAATACGGCCAAGTCATTGAAATGTGTACTGACACTCATCTCATAGCTGTACACATATAACTGGATACCGTACTGTTCCCCAAGCGATCTACCATGCAGTATCCATAAGGTAAAGTCACAGAGCCCTGTCCTTCTCCTCGCTGCACTGACAAGCATGATCTCACCCTTTTACACCACCATCGACTCATCATACCTCGCAATTCCAGAAACTCCTTTCACTATGAAAGGTGCTTCTACCCTACTCTTCCAACTCTCGAGTCGCTTTCTCGTCGTCAATAGCTTCTGCTTCCTCACCAGTCACTGCGTCCTGCTCGGTACCCTGCGCCGAAGCTGCGCCACCCGACATACCGGTCGTCGTCGCTGTGACAATTAATCCACCACCGCCACTGCTACCAACATCTAGATCACGACCGAATACCCGAGCAAAATCCGCGTGAGATGGCTTCGTGGACGACTGCGCATATGAGATGAGCTCCCATAGCGTCAGCCCCCCATCTGCCTGTGAGTCTAACTGAGATTGCTGCGAGGGACTGGTACTGGTAGGGGGCTTGAATCTGGAAGTAGAAGGAGTGTTGGAAGTGGTCCCGCTCTTTAGGCGAGTCAACAAGGGCCTCCTTCGTCAGTGAAAAACAGAGACAAAAACCTGTACAACCATCTTTCTACTCGGGGCACGAACAGGGAAACGAAAAACGAAAGATGGAAAGGGAAACGCTGTAGTTTCCCACAGTGATTCACAGCTGATGATGGCTAATGGATTGACATCAAGTAGGAAGAACCTCTGACACAGAGGTGTAGAATTAGCATCCTGACTCACTGCGGCTGTACTCAAACCGTTCTCAGCCTCAGAGGGAGGTGTGCTTTCCTGGTGATGTTGACCTTGATCGACATCGATACCACTTGACACGGATTTCTCATCGTAAGGGTCTTCTGCCATGATGCGAAGATGAGGAATCGTACTACTGACTTAGTGGTGACACCTCACTGTATATAATGGGAAGCTCAATGGTTTCAATGGGAGGAAGGAAGATTAGGAGTCAATGGGGAATATGACGCTCTGTATGATTTGTCTGACAAGCCCCAATAAGTGTACAGTACTCGTATGAATTCCGGATACAACCCCTATATACAGCATGTATACCTGACTGTTGGCTCTGCGCCCCGATCAAGACGCATAGTCGTGTACGCGCTGTACTGCACGCCTAGTCATGGCATGGTCTGGCTCGAAGTAAGGATTCTTTTTCTTTGTTCTTCGTTTCTTCTGTTCACCTTTTTGTCGTCAACGAAAGAGAAAGGATTTGCAGTATATCACAAAGGACCCGCCGAGTCAGCCAGTCGCCTCGGTCTTGACTTGTTTGAGGAGCTCAGGGGTGAACGGTAGCGCGACAGACATCTGAGTCTGTCCTTTCAGTTCTGCCATTACAGCACAGCACAGAGCCAGGACAAGGCCGAGGCAGACGCCCTGGTCCTGTCAGGCATTTGTCTCGTCGAAGCTGGACAGATATCTGCACCTTACTCGTGATTCTGCTTGGTTCAGGCCGGGGGGGCAAATACAACACAATGATCTCCCGCATCGTCACGCAAGCGCTGCGAACGCCTTATACTTCGAGGCCACAATGCTGTATGTAAGTTTGCACGTACGGATGCACGATGCGATGCATACCCGGGGGACTACCAATCTCCCCCTGTCGGAATGGACTCGTTTACTCCCGCATCGGTTCCTGCTGGTGAGTCCAGATGTTACACCACAAGGACATGTTGTGATCATCCACTCTCTTCTAGTAACGCTTCGACAGCTTGTGCGGTATTGTAATCACTATCAACGAATGGCAGCAGTTGCCATGCACAGTGTCAGCTCTGTGATGATCACGAAGGACACGCAAATGCGAGCAGAACGGAACCTCAACATGAGGCAAGATATGATAGAGACGTGAGACTCACCTTCGCTGTAGTGCACGAACTATCGTATCCCTCGCTAAGTTGGGAAACATGCTCGACAGCCTAAAGCAATGGCCAGTATTTAGCGTACAGCAGCAGCAGCCATAAGCCGGTCAACCAAGAAGCCAGTAGCGCGCAGGCCGCTCAATGTCCAGATGATTCGATTAGGGCTAAGCTCAGACTTACGCTCCAATCTCTTCTTCCGTAGGTGCCCTCGCGCCACCACGTCCAGTGATCTCGCTGACCCATTCCCCCATGGCAGCAGTCGCCGATCCAGGCTCTCTGTCCCTTACATCCTCGCCCACTCCTTGTCCTCGTCCTCGTCCAGTTTGATCTCTATCTACACTGCCAGGTATTCCTCTTGATCCGGCACCCTGGAAGGGCTGAAGGGGGCTTGCAGGGGTTCCCGTCTGTACTCCCAATCCAACGTTCCCTCTTCGCAATCCAGCCCTCGTCGGCGTGCCTGCCACATTGGCTCCGAATGTCCCCGCACCCGTAGGATTCGGTTCAGCATTCAGTCTGCTGCTCAGCAAACTCCTCAATGTGGGCCTTGTCGTTCCTCCTGTCAGGCCGGCGTTGATCGCTGTCGTGGTACTGGCACGGGTCGCCGATTGACCAGGTAAGACTCGCTGCGATCGTCGAGGTGCATGACTACCTTCCGCGAGAGGGCTAAACAGCCGAGCCAAGAGTAGATGGAGAGATAAGGGTATTCTGTAGCTCTTGAGGGATCGTCTCGTAAGTAGACGGCGACGAGAAATAGACAGGGACGGTAAGGGGAAGAGCGTGTCGGTTCGGTAGATGTAGCCTGCCGCTAGGCCGCACAGTGAGATGAGAATCGATGAGGGAGGGTTGGAGAGTATGAGCTGGATGGATCGAAATTGGGTTAGCAGAGCCATTCGTCCGCTTAACTAAGATGATGAGGGTAGACTGCTGCCCTTCGGGGCAGGAGTTGGAGGGAGAAGGACATGTCAAAAGTAGGGTCAAGATAAGCGTTGTAGGCTAGAAAGCTCACCTGGGAAGCCATGATCCAATGGAAAGCTTTACTGCTAAACTCGATTCCTAAAACTCGGAAATGGTACAGCGAAGGGAAGATGCGGTACTGTTGCCAGAGTCTGGATTAAACATGCAGTAAAGCGCAGGTCAGTAGGTCAACACCAAGTAGCCGACACCTGAGGGAAAGAGGATCGCCTCGATTATGATAAATTGTAAGAGGAATAATGGCACACCATACTCACAGACTGAATATCACGCCATACGGTCCGGCCGGGATCGAATTCAGGCCTATTGAATGGAGAAGAATGATTATAATTGAGGCTAAAAGAGTGGATAGTAGCGATGATACAAGGATGAACGACTATGAGAAGGAGGAAAGGAGCAAAGCAGATTAGGCAGATCAGCATCACGCTTTGCAATGATAGAACTCGGTCGTCCGAAAGCGTCCTTGTCGATATAGGCAGGAAATCCAAAGCAACAGTACGAACGACTCACAGCATATTTCCTTGAACCGAAGGCTCTAATGTGAAGAAGAATGATGTCCAGAATCGATATCAGATCAGCCTCAAACAGTGTTGATCCATGAGAGGGCAGGACGCAGACTGACCGCTCGACGCTCGTCCCTGCGTTGTATAGTAATAGCTCGCCTAGTACAAGTTCGGTGGAATTGGCGAATGCGAAAGGATGAATCGCTATTCTCCATATCTGAATGATAGTTATTGCCAATGCTGTCCGATCAGCGTTCATTCAATCTTGTTATCGTTTCACTGAAGGAGGAAGAAGCGTATGAAACTTTTGAGGCGCAAATCGGAGCGAAGGGAGTAAGAATGAATGAAAAGTTGCACGCCCACCTGATGATATTTAGTGATATGCGGTACGAGCTGTAAGTGTAAATACGGCTTGATATCCAATAGTGAGGCGCTCAGCGTCGTCAGGCCGAGCATGATCATCATGCCTGTCGAGTTGGGCGATGACAGAACAAGTTGGTTAGCTTAGCTCGTATTCTGTATGACCTCTCTTCTCTTTCCCACCCCTGCTTCAGCTTGGAGGTGAATATAGTGGTCACCGCCCCCCTCAACTACTTCTATTGGACGACATTTCCTCTGATATGCTCATCGGTCAAGCTCTGAGAAGCTTGAGTGGTTGAGGGGTTTTAAGGGTCTTATACGGATCGGGTCAAAGGACGCAGAACGGAAGATTGAGGACGGCTGAAGACGATTGAAGACTGAAGATTGAAGATTAAGGATTGGAAATGAAGAAAGGTGTTGCGATGCCTTACCTTTCGTGACGCCGGCATGCTGGAAGCCTGTGCGTAAGCATAAAGCACGACAGACAATAGACACACATCAAAGACATTTCAGCGTCAGCAAAACGATTAACTACACTCGAGTGAACGAACGGCGTAACCAAATAACCCTTCCTTCAAACAGCTCTTCTGTTTGAGGGTTGGGGGACACTCGCAGACACGGCTCACCTGTCATCTTGTCGAGTGGTCGCTCGCTCGCTCGCTCGCTACCTTTTGTGTCTCCTCTTGGGCTGGACGCGCTCTTCCTCCTTCAGTCTCCCTCAACAGTGTCGCTTTCTTTCCTCCAGTTGCCTTCTAGACAATAGACAACAAATCCAGAATGACGGTATCGTTATCGTTTACTAAGAATCGTTTGATTCTTTATCTCCCTCCTGAAAATGGACTAATTGAATTCGCCACACAGTCCTGCTGTTAAGTGAGCGAAGTTGAGCGAACTGGTGTGTTGTTGCTGTACTGTTCTGGCCTAATAAACAGTACAATGTATCGACCGATTTCCGACCTCCGACTTGCGATCTCCGATTGCCAACTGATGTTATCACCTATAACATGTAATAAGGGAGGAGGGATCTAGACCATAGAAATAGCTGGATATGACAGATTGTAGGCATAGATAAAGCGAATAAAATGCGTTATTTGTAGGTATCTCGGACCATTATATACAATTGATCTGCATCTCCATCTGCATCTGCATCGGTATCGGCAGCCCGTATCATACGAAGCGAAGCCTCCCGGTTATCGGTCTCACCCATCCCAGCATCGTGGTGCAACGTCATCATTTCTCACTCTGAACAACATACATCCTTTGTCGGTCTTTCATATCTTCTTCAACCTGATTCAACCAACGGTGCACAATGATCTCCTGAGACGGATGCAGCAAAGCTGGTCTCGCGTTACGTCAATGCTATAGCAATTGCATGCTTGTCCTGATCCTGACTAAGAGGAAAGAAAAAAATTACAAGGAGAGAATGAGAATACTGTCTGATCTCGAGACTAAAAACATCGAGATACACGACCGAAAAATACTGGTATAATGCACTACCTATCCACTGTGCTCTGGCTCCGAATCATCTCCCTCACACTGTCCACTACCTCTAAACTGCACATCACGAACCTTTCTGGAGACACGAGACCCGCTTAGGCGTAAGAAGCCTGAGCGACGTCATCCACGTTACCGAGAGGCCAGTCTTTCTTGGTGAAGGCTTTTGAGCATTCGGCCATGGTGACTGACGCTCGGGAGATAGGGTCGGTCCGGTAGAAGTCTTGTATGGGCTTCTTGAATGGTGTTGATGAGGCTGCTGAGGTAGATGCTGATGAGAGAGTAGAGAGACCGAGCTTGAGAACCTCGGGTGAGGGGGCTTCGACGGAGTCGTATCGGACAAGAGAGGGGGAGATGTCGTACATCCTCGATCGAAGGGTGTCGGTGTCATCGTAAGGCAGGGGGTTACCTACTACCTCTGACAAAGCTCGGATGATCTTCCAGTCCTCCCTTGAGGCACCAGGGGGAGGGACAGCCGTTCGACCCATCTGACTTCGTCCCTCGGTGTTAACCCAGGTAGCAGCCTTCTCGGTGTAAGCGGCAGCGGGGAGACATACGTCGGCGTACTGGGCACCGGCATCACCGTGGTGACCCTGGTACACTACGAAGGCGTCCTCGGGGATCGATGAGGGGTCTACGTCGTCGGCGTTGAGAAGGTATACGAATTTAGGCTTGGTGGAAGTAGCAGAAGAGGTGGGGGTGAAACCAATGTCGTAGGCGGCGGCTCTTGAAGCAGCTCGCTGAAGGACGGAGAAACCGTTCCACTCGGGAGTGAGGAATTTGCCCTCGTTAGCAAGGACGTGCTTGCCGATAGCCTTGAGAACGGCAGCACCGTCCTTGGTCTCCGTTACGGCGGATCCGACGACAATCAAGGGCTTCTTGGCCTCCTTGAAGATCTTGGCGAAAGCACCCTTAGATGTGCCAGACAGGAAAGCCTCGACGTCCTTGGGGGAAGTGCCGACATGCTCGTACTCGAAAGTAGAGTCGAATTTCTCACCGATCACGGCGAACTCGGCTCCTCGGTGAAGGAAGGATTTCCTGAATCGACTGTTGATGGTAGCGGCCTCGTGTCGGGGGTTAGTGCCTACGAAGAGTACGGCGTCGGCGTCCTCGACATTCTCGATACCGGTGTTGAAGAGGTAGTTTGATCGGATGTCGACAGAGTTGGCGGGGGCAGCGTCACCAAGGTTCTGGTCAAGAGTGAGGTTTTCAGAACCTAATCTGTTGATGAGGTCCTTGAGAGCGACAAGGGCTTCAGTGTCGGCAAGACCACCGGCAACAGCCTTGATCTCGTCACCTCGAGCACCAGAGTTGAGGAAACCGTGTCGGATAGTCTCCATAGCCTGCTCCCAGCCGGCGGGGACGAATCGGTCTCCTTCTCGAACGAGAGGGGTGGTCAATCGCTGGTACTTGAGACCATCGTAAGCGTATCGCGATTTGTCGTTGATCCACTCCTCGTTGATCTCATCGTTGATCTTGGGCTGAACTCGCATGACCTGTACACCTCGAGAGTCGATTCGGATGTTGGAACCAACGGCATCGAGAACATCCACACTCTCCGTCTTCTTCAACTCCCAAGGTCGAGATTGGAAAGCGTAAGGCTTGGAAGTGAGGGCACCAACGGGACAGAGGTCGATGATGTTTCCTGACATCTCCGAGTCCATAGTCTTCTCAATGTACATTCCGATCTGGAGGTCGTTTCCTCGTCCTGTCGTACCGAGATCCTCTACACCGGCTACATCGTTGGCGAATCGAACACATCGAGTACACTGGATACACCTGTTCATGGAGGTCTTGACGATCGGTCCGAGATCCTTGTTCTCCACAGCCCGCTTTCCCGTGATCTCATGGAATCGAGTCCTGTCCGATCCATATCGCATTGACTGATCTTGCAAGTCACATTCTCCGCCTTGGTCGCAAATGGGGCAATCGAGAGGGTGGTTGGCGAGCAAGAATTCCATGACGCCTTCTCGGGCCTTGTGGACGAGGGGAGTGTTGGTGAATACCTTGGATCCGGGCATGACGGGCATAGCACATGAGGCTACAGGCTTAGGTGATCGCTCGACCTGATAACAAAAGTAAAATAAAATAAAGGTTAGGGTATTCTCGTTGTTCACAGCTATGCTTCCTTGTTGAATGCACTCACCTCGACAAGACACATTCGACAGTTACCGGCGATCGCCAATCGGTCATGGTAACAGCTGTGAAAGAGGGCTGAATCAGCTTGACTGCACTAAGCAAACTTGAGTTGTGATCGACGTAAGACTTACAATCGAGGTACAGCAGCGCCACTACGTTAGACAAGGCGATCTGTCAATATATATCTCGACGAACGGCTCTCCCACATCTTGTCACGCCACAGAAGAGGTTGTTGTCCACTTACGCCTGCTCACAAGCCTGAATCAAAGCCGTTCCTTGTGGTACTGTTACTTCCTTGCCATCGATAGTGAGGGTGACATCGGCTTGTCTAGGCTGAGTAGTAGAGAGGAGTCGTCCTGTAAACGCGAGCAAAAGTAAGATCAGTACCGAGTGAGATGTGCGGGCACCTTCACTTTCGCCGGGAGCGAGAGAGAGAGGCACGCTGGATCGATATACATCCTTGTGAGATGTACGTCGGCAGAGCAGCGGGAGATGGTAGTGAAATCATATGTGCAGGTGTGAACTAAACTAACGAGAAGGTCCTCCAACCGATCTGGCGATATTTCTCGTAGCGGCGATCCGACGAAGCATTTTTGCGTATATCTAATCAAATATCACTGTCTTATGTCGGGGTCAAAGATGGGAGTGGGAGTGTCGATGACTTTTTCGAGGTAGCAAGATGATCTATACAGAGGAAGGTGTTAATGGATGATGAATGATGTATGTATTCGATCTACTGTGAGCTCGTCAATCAAATGTTGAACCACAACCCGAGCCAACGTGAAGCATCAGCATCAGAATACAGAATGGCAGAATGGCAGAATGGCATCAACCACTCAGATTATGCGCAAACCTCATATCATCCACCCGCGTACAGTGGCGGGGATGATCAAATCGCCGAAAGTGGCACTTGCATCACAGCCAATAAAACCGCGCTGCTTACTGAGCTCTGAAGCGTCCTGGCGGAGGTCACCGGGGCACGTGACTTGGTGGTAGGTAATCGTGGGTGTGCTGCAGCAGGCGTAGCTAGCTGTAGCAAGGAATCGTTGTTTTCTGTTTGTTCAACAGGGCTGGCTACACAGCAGAACAAACAGACAAACATTGTTCATCCATACTAGTATAGCTGTCGATGTATTACAACGCTCTTCTCCAGCCATGCCGGTGATAGCCCAAGCATGCATCCCTGGGATTGCTCCGCCTGGCTGGCTGGCTGGCTGACCTACGCGACTGAGCAAGCGACGGAACGGAGATACTAATACATCGAATATGTACTAAACGCTTATTGAGCCCAGATAAACAGTCGTAAGATGTCCAAAAAGATGGTAAGATTGTCCTTTCTAACTTCCGTATTTCTCTTCCTTCCTGTTCCCGTACCCATTGGCGCCGGCACCGGCGCCGGGGCCAGCATCTAATCTAAAGTAAATCGGAATCTACCGCTATATATCTAGATTATAATCTAATCACGCAACTATGGTTTCGTTTCTAGCTGACTTGACTTCAAACCCAATTCCCTTCTCTTACACCTCGTCCACTCTTCCTCTTCTCCCCGCCTTCCCTTTGCTTCTCAGCCCCAACCTCGAAAACCTCCTTCTCCCCCATGTTTGGTGCTGATCCAAGGTTAATATCGCCCCAGAATTCCCAGCCTTCTTCAACCACTTGTTTTTTCATCAACTTCTTTTTCTCCTCCTTGATCTTCTTGTCTTTCTTCTCTTTCTTCAAGCCAGAGCTACCGCTACCGCTACCGCTACCGCAGGGCCGAGTAAAAGCATTCAAAAAAGGGAATGACATTTTCTTTCCAATGATATATTCCACGTCGGCCAGTAGACTCTGTTTGGGCCGATGATCGAATAATGTCAATTCGGTAGGTAGGGTATCGTACACTGTCGGCGAAGCCGGTGGCGAGTACCTTGAGTATGATGGATGGGGTACCGCCGACGAAGAGGAGATACCATGAGGCGGCCTGGTCTGCTCCAGAGGCTGGGTTGCGAAATGGCCTTTATTGGTTTGACCGTAAGAAGAAGCAACATTGTGGTGGCCCAAGTTTGGATAGGTAGGATATCTGTGACTATGATCATGATCATCAGGATAGGCTGCACCGAAACTTGAAGAAGAAGAAGTGACAGAACATGCAGTGCTTGACCCTGAGATTCTGACAGCGTTCTTGCGGGGTGGAGTGAGCGGCTGAGCAAAGGACGAAGTTGGACTTCGAGGAGAAGCGAGAGATCGGTCCGAAGTCGAATAAGCAGAGTATGAGTATGGGGTAGCAGCTACCTTGGTCTTGGTCTGGGCCTTGGATGAAAACGTGTTTCGCGGTGGGATGTAATATGTCGCGAAAGGATGATTGGGGGGTAACGATGCTGGTACGTCATAAAAGTTGTTTGCAGGCGAGAAAGGAGGTGAGGGCGCTCGTCTAGAAGGAGTGAAATTGACCATTTTCTAAATATATCACTGAGGTGATTGGCGGCGATGCGTGTGAGTGGTAGGTAGTGATGACCTGATGATCTGTGGGTGGGTGTGTATGTATAGATAGGTTCTCGCGCGGAACTTGGATGAAAGCTTTGGTCGAAGTGGTATGTGTAGTCGTTGATTGGAGGTGGATGTATGGATGATTAAGCTTTGTAAGCTTGGGTCGAGATCGAGTCCGAGGTCGAGGTCGAGGTCGAGGTCGATCTGGATGTGTGTCAGTATTAGAAATGGATTGAGTAATGGGTTCAATCGGGACATGTTGATGCATCTCATGAGCTAGCTTTATATGCATCGCCAAGATCATACACATATCAACTGGGTTTGATTGCATTGCATTGCAGTACTAGTAGACTTCACCTTGTCGTCGAGTCGATATCCTTCATAATCAGCTGTCAGTATCTCGTCAGGCTTCATTTCATCCATCAGCTGTCAATTCAAACTCAACTTCACATCCCAATCACGGTCCCACATACAGTGCTCGTAATACAAGTAGTAGCGTTCATTTCACACCATCAAAATCCAGAGTCACCATCAACATCAATCGCAATCAATGTCAAGTACACCTGCAACATCGCTTGCGCTTGATCCAATCACCCTCGAAAATTACTAAAACCGATTTGATCGTGAAGTGAAGTCAAGGTGATCTCGGCAAAAGGTTGATCAGCGTTCAGCGTGTCTCAGTCAGTGTATGTATTGCACGTATGCAGCATGTAAATGTACTGTTATGTAGCGTTGTAAGATCAAATCGCACCCCTTCACTCGCTCGTCGAGCGATTAGACCCTGAAGTTGTGTGTGTGTCATGTGTGCGTGTGCGGGTGTGTGCTTTTGTGGCTTATGGTTTTGAAACAGTGGATTATCTCGGCGAGCGAGTAGCGAGTGAAGTGACTCCTCGATGAGTGCATAAGCACGTTTCATTCCGTCCTTTGAATCCTTGCGAGGTGCCTGCCTCGTAAGAGATGTACAGTAGTGATCTGATCTGATCTGATCTGCCTCGATCTGCATGTGATCTGCGTATGAAGGGTTTGTCCTGTCAAATTGGTACGACCGGAGTCAGAGTGAGTGGGAGGGTGACTCGGATGAGGGGGGTCTGTGCTCGGCATCCTCGGATGAAATGATTCATCCATCCATTCACTCGAACCTCTCTGGCGCGTTCTTTGTGGAAGACCCACCAACAATCTCTTTTTCCAATCTGTCCACATCTATCGACGCATGTGCATGTGCATGCACTAGGTATGCGTCGTCTAGGCTTATCTGCAGTATGCATGATATTCTGTCTATCTATCTCATCTCCCTGCGTGCGTGCTTGTTTGTCTGTGATCTAGTACGTTACGTACCATGTCCATCGACTTCGACATGTTAAGCAAGACGCAAAGTGTCGAGCTCAATCAACAACCTCTGATACGCCATGTATTGCCGTTCAGGTCTGCGTCGTATATCCTCCCTGCTCTCCTCTCCGCTTGATATCTGAACCAACACCCCTTCACTGGCTGGCTCGCCCACTCCACTTACTTGTGAATCGCATTTAACCCCCTGAAAACCAAATAAGCCCCGATGGTGCTCCCCACGTACGTAGCCACCCTCCCTGGCAGATCCATAATAGTCAAGAACGGATAAGGGAAAGCACCGTTGATAGAAGCGCAATGCTCGACCCAGACGCCGTAGGAAGCACCGAATGTAGCTGCTAAGATGAACGCGCCGATTGTTGAGGCAGGGGGGCGGAATTTCTTCTCGAGGAAGAAGAAGTCTGCAATTGGAGCAAGCGGATGACCTTCAATCAGCAAATAGTCTCTCGCCGGAAAGTCTGGTTTGGAGGAAAAAGGTTGGTGTGTATACTTGTGTGATTGAAATGATGCAGGGGTGGATATAGAGCGAACAATCGAGGCATCTCGCGAGCCTACGAAGATACTGAGTGGTATCATGCGAGTCTTGGCAGATAGAAGGACAGTCAATAAAGTCTGACTTACCAATGATCAAAGCCACAGCGGGCGCCAAATGCATGCTCATATCCATCCAAAGCGGGATCCTGAACAGTCCATCTTCCATTCCTGACGAGGAGGGCTCGGGCGAGCTGGCCATATTGGGCTTGGGAGGCAACATGAGGTGAGGAGCGAGGAGGATGATCGACCACTAGAAGAGCAACAAGATACGATCAGACAAGCACAGTCAGGAGGATGTCAGCATGTATACAGTAGTTATACGGATGGATAGACGGGGATCACAGTGTAGTATAGGGGAAGAATAAGACCGTATACTACAGAGGATAGAAGATAGGATGAAAAGTTGTTAGCTCACGTAGATTGAGGAGATGACCAGTTCCACAGGTAGTGAAACGAGCAAGAAGATCCTCTTGATGGATTTGAAGACTAGACCGAACAAAGATGAAACAAGCGGATCAGTCATCAACATCGCATCGATATACGTCGCCGGTCTCAGCCGACCCGAGCTCGATTTGACCACCATTTTTTTCGCGGAATATAGCTCATAGCATATGGGACGTGCTTGCACCATGTCGGGTCATGGGCTGGGCAGAATAAAACCGGAACGAGGAGAGAGCACATTGGATGTGCGAAGAACGGTCATAGTGATAGTGGTAGTGATATGTGATGGTGGAACTCACCGTTAATTCCTGGGAAATAGTCACACAGGCCAGAGAGCAACATGGCGGCGATCGATCCGAACAGCCTATCAACATCAAACGATCAGACATATCAATCAGCTGCTCGAGCTCGTTGCGAAGTTGACGATGGGTTGAAGCGCATCTTTTGGTATTCGAGATCCCTCGAATGACACTCACCCAAGGATCGTCAAGTATTGGAAAGAGCCTAAGAAAGAGATCCCAAAGAACTTCATATTAGCATCTACACATTTGAGGATCGAGTGTGGCTTAGTATCTCCCGGTAGCTCAAGATATTTCGTTTGGAAAACTGCGACGCTGCAAGTCACCACGTATAGGGGTTTGCGGAAAGGCAATCGGGCTTACCTCCGTACTATCGGTCAAACAAAAACAAAAACAAAAACATCAGACCAAACTCGATATCAGCAGACTCCACTTTATTCCACCACAGAGCACAGTAGACTGGACCAGAGCAGGGACGAGCAAGCTCGCCAGAAGATACTAGCATTCATCCTGATCGAATCCTTGATCTACTCACCTGAGCCTCCATGAATTTTTTCATCTCAACTCCTTGCAAGCTGATCCAACCTTGAAGCATCACAGCCGCAGCGGCAGCATGAAATACCAATCTACCAATCTTGGGCATCGCGTCGGGCGGGTATTGGTTCGAGGGCGCTACGCGCTGTTGAGGTGGAACCGACCTTGGGGTAGACATGGTATTGATAGCGGGCGTGAGTGAACTTCCGGTCGAAATTCCCTCGTGGATGATCGGTCGGTTAAGGAGTATAAAATCGACTTGGTCTAGGCAGAGATCGAATGCTATTGATGGCTATACACACAACCAGGAGGTACCCTTCAGAGTCCGACGTCGGTTTCACAGAGCAGACAAAGCTGTACTTTGTATGAAACAGGGAAGTTATGTATAGATAGAAAACCACAAGATCGCTGCTACCTCATCGACAATCAGTGCGCTGCAGGGTTGCATGAAAGATCGGTCGATTTTATCATTATTCTGACTTTGGCTTGGAGACGTCGTCATAGCTCCGACACAACTTAACGCATAGGAGGACGAACGTGCCTGATATACAAGCTTTGTTGACAACGCACGCTACGGTTTTCCTTTGGCCGTTTACCGGCCGGGTTCTCGTTTCCCGGTATTCTCGGATGGTTGACGGGGGAGTCGTACCGTGTTCGGAACGAGCAAGCCAAGGCTTTAGCTCATGTTGTTGTTTTTATGGATAACCTTTACTATACGAAAAGGGCGATTCGTGAAGGTGAAGCCTGCATTGCTGCTTTGACATTGCATCTCTTCTTCTTCTTGGCTCTCACAAAAGCATATCATCTTTCTACTCTACCCGTCACCCCTCAGCCTCTCTCATCTCATCACATATATTCAAGTCACCTCCCGGAATCATTCACACTCACCCGTCCACTTTGCAAGATGACAAACTACTCATACTACCTAATCCCCCTCGTCCACCTCCAAACGCTCGTAACTTCCATCCGAGGCGCCTCCATCCGATTAGGATTCCGAAACAATGTCAACCCCCGAGAAATAATTGGTGAAATGGAGAAGAGCGGCAAGGTGAAACCTGCTACGTTGGCTAAAGTGAAAAGGAGGCAAGCTGCTCATGAGAATTGTTTTGAAAATGAAGCTGTTTGGATCGGAGCTGTTGTGAGTGCACTTGTCGTCTGACACTCATCCCCATCCACAATATGTTCGTGCATACAGAGTGGTTGGACGGAGCGATATCGGAACAGGAGTCCATCTTGCTCAGCTGTGCTAGTTTGCGTGCGAGTCTGAGGATTGAACGAGAGTGAGACTTTCGTCTTGGCTGACGCTGTATTGTCACCGTAGATCGCCGGAAACACAGCGGGCCTCTCCTCGACATGGATGAACAACATGTCCATCGGCTATTTCGTCTTTAGGTGTATCTACAGTCAGTCAAGCCTCACCCATAGTAACAAAGGACAGGGGATGGTAAAGCTGACGGGCCGACGATCTGTTTCTACTGTTCTACTGTACTACTGTACTTGCGCTTCGCCCCGGTAGTTTGGCTCTACATCAACGTTACGACGCAGAAGAAATCGTATCTCCGGTCCATTATTTACTGGGCTAGCAACTGTGAGCATATCTGGAATCTCATCCGTTGCGTATTGCGTATTGTGCACGCACTGCATACTGTAGAGCGCAGTGCCTGCTCATGTTTGGTAGCTGAGTGTAATGGGGATTTGTGCTAATTGACATGATTTATATTGTTTATCACCAGTCTGTTTCCTCGCTACGTATGTCAAAGCTGGGCTCAAGCTCAACTCTGGTCGACTATAATCGCTACCCTATATCAAACCAACATCATCTATCAACATTCACATATGATCTATCATATCATACGTGATAACACGTCAAGTCGCCAGCAGTAGCTCAGCTCGGCTCGTGTTATTCAGCATATCCAGATCTATGTTGATCGTATTCATCCTTTTTTGGGAACATGCAAGTCGAATTTCGGCACTTCGACTCGTCAGTCAACAGGCACCAAGTTGTACATCTTTTACTCATTGACTGGTAATCCAAAGGACCCGACTGATCACGGTTTTCATTGTGTTCTCCATTGTGCGACCTGACACTGGCGAACAGTGCGCAAGGGGTAAAGATGAAACAGCAAATATCAGCTGAACCCGACAATCGATCTGTACCTAAGGTTACTCTTCGGCTCAACTCACTCTGACTTCCCTATCCTTTTCATACTGACACCTGACATGAAGCTGAACCTTGATGTACATACGAACAAATAATCCTACCGGTTCATTCCTCGTCCCTCATTAGAGTGCGGACAACAGACAAAAAAAGGATTCGAGCACTTGACTGGGGCCCTTTGCGAGTCATCCAACTTGACGAGTGATATTTATTCCCTTATTCATCGTTGATGTCGATCAAAGGAGGGTCCAAGGTCCAAAGGACCCTTTTCGCACCAATTGACGTCCGAAGAACAATGGAAATAGAACGGAACAACGTTCGTCCCATCAATAATCCGCACACCTTCTTTATTGTCCTTTTTCGAATACGAAATCACCATCATGCCCATCCCTTGCCATCACTTTACTCGACACAACCATCAGACTGATAGGCTGTGATTGGTTATGCTATACATACACCAGTGAACTACAACTACTATACGTTAGAGCGAGAAGTCTAAGTTTCCATACAGCGCAAGAGGATGGGGAATTCCGCTCCCTTTTCCCTTTCCCCCTTTTACTTCTTATTCTTGCTTACAATGCATCACACATAGTCTTCTCCTATAATATAGTCGACAAGCTCATCTGGTACTCACACTCTTTACTCACTCTACATATCCACTCACCCGCATCCCCGGGCTCTTCTTCACTCTCGGCTTTTACAATAGGCCCCCCCGCCCACATCTCGTTCTTCGACCAATCTGACACACTACCTCAGCGATCGACATGAAGTCCACCACGACCCTTTCTCTACTTCTCGTCTCCTCGTCTCTCGCATCCACCCTTCAAATCTTTGCCCGCCCTCTATCGCTATCACACCTTCCCTCACTCTCACTCTGGACTCGAAGTCCGCCTTCCAATTCTCAACAACTCCAGAACCCAGACTCCGACTCCGTCTCCGACGCCGATTCTGACGCACAAGTGCCCACTATCGGTCTCTACGTAGTCTCATTCAACACCAATAAATGCCTGACCCCTTCTCTAGGGTACAATACGACAGATGGCGATCGATTGATCATGCTCGATTGTGAGGATGAGCGAGTCAGGACTTGGCATGTACCGTATTCTGCGGGGTTATTTGGGCTTTCGACACTTGGATTGGCGGTGCAGCCTGATGGCAAAGGTGTCAATGGGGACAAGATGAAGGTGAGATTGAGGTTTGAGCTTCTTACCGACCGCAAACAATCAAATCAAATTCAATCATCCATGTCCGCCGGGTCTAATACAGTAGCATGCCTCGAGGTCGCCTGTGTTCGTGTATTAATGTCTTGTACAGTATGCTGATGTTAAATTGGTGCTCTGCTCGTCACCGCATAGATCACAGACCCGCTGGACGGCTCAAATTCAAAAACACTGTGAGTCCACCACGCCAAATCTCCTAAACCGTCGTTTTCATAGACGGCCGCCTGAGTGATTCACTATTGCATGAGCAACTGTGCCAGTATGGCTGAATTGTTAATTTTTTCGTATTCTCTAACTCTAGTTGGCTTTGGAACACCGATAACCGAATCGCCACTTCGGGCGGTACACAATGCCTTGATATGGGTAAAGATGGACCTCAGATGTTTGACTGTTATCCCGAGAACACCGATCAGAGTGAGTCGGAAAGAATTCCAATTCACCATGAATCATATCACTTAGACCAGCTTCATCGTCGTCGTGGGGGTGGGCTTCCGGGTGAGCGATAAGGGGAACTTGAGAGATTGATGAAACTCCCTTGCGCTGCATTAAACGATTAGTCTGGATCATGAGGAATACGACCCAGCCACAAAGGCTCGAGGATCTGCCTGTGATGGACAAAGGTCCAGGGAAAGGATACATTCACCGTGAGTCGACGCACGCCGACTCCTTCAATTTATTAGCCATTTGTGCCGTTTCGTCCCATTCCCATTCCTATACCCCATCCTCCACAAATATCCCACGAACACTGCAGACTTAGTGCCCAGCGAATAACGGTACTGACTACTAGTACTCACCCCTCACATTTTCAGCTCGCAAGCGAGACGATATCTGTGTCTCGGTCGCAAGTGGAGACGAGCCTCATTCAGGCCACGGTGTCGCCCTGTGAGTGGTAGTATGCTGTAGTTGCCACCCATGGCCTACCCACGACGAAGACATATGCACTTCGGGCTGGGCTTTGAAGTCTCGCAACATGCCACGCGTCATCTTTGGCGATCTACATCGTACTGACATGTTTTATCTGGATCTGAATCTGTTATATGTCGGCAGGACATACTGTTCAGGCAAAGGCGATCGATCCGGTCCTAAAGAAATAACCACCTCTCAAACCTCCCTTCAATGGACTCTACCGTCAATCAACACAGCAGGACGAATCAAGCTCGCGGGTGCGAAAGCCGGACTGTGCCTGGAGACCGGTATCAGAAGGAAGAAGCGGTCCAAAGCCGGCACAACCGAGGGAGAGGAAGAAGAGGTCTTTGGTGATGGGATGGGAATCCGAGTTGAGATTTGTAACGATAAGAGAAAGGGCCAAGACTGGCATTGGAATGGGAAGATGCTGCGAGTCACTGGTGGCGAAGGAGGTGAGTGACATCAATGAGCACTGTGTTGTGACCCTTGACCATCTACGCGGATACGATCAATCAGGCAAGGGAATACAGAGGAGATACATAAGCTGATAACGTTTTTTATAACACGCCGTGCTGTAGATCAATGCTTGAACATCCTGGACGGGGCGGGTCCCGTACCCATGTCGAATTTCATCAATCTCGGTCCTTTACAGACATGGAAATGCTCGAACATCGATCCTAACCAAGTAAGTCCCTTGTTCTCTACAGAAAGCGGTGCAGCGAAGACAGCGGGATAGATCTGAAGCTGACAGCTTGGGATCCTTGCAGAGGTTCTCCGCTTAAGTCGAGTGCCAGCTCTGCTGGATAGTCGGCGAGGCAGGTGGAATCCGAACACAGCGAAGTTGCGGGGCGCTCACGGGTTGAGCGGTCGGAGGAGGGGGATATCATTTCCCTGGTACTCGGTCAAACTTTGCTCATGCTAGAGATCTGGGATCAATGGGCGGATCAATAGCGTAGCGAAGCGAATAACCGGTTGTAAACCGTCAAGTGATCGATGTCGTACAAATGCTTTATGTCCACCTACTATATATATCTTCTCAACTGAGCGGGCGCATCGTCAGAGTCAAATGGGCAGGAAGTACAACATCAGTACAACAAGCAATGGTATGACCAACATGTACTTCATAGCGCTGTATAAAAATGCGTACACTACGTATGTATTCATGTACTCTCGCAGCGGGCGTCGTGCGAGATGCGAGACCCATAGGGAGAAGGACGCAGTCCAGTTACCGGACGTGTGGTCAACTCAGCAGCTCAGCATATGAACGGTCTGACTACTACTACAGTGCGTCCGCAAGCCTCACGAGAATAAAAATCCTGCGATTTCCAGCTTTCACCTCTATCTTTGCATTGCTGTTAAACGAGTCCGGTTTCTCAGAGGACACAGGAAAATTGGAATGGAATTGCGAGATGGGCTAGGGTACTTTATCAGCGTGTTCCTCCGTGATGCCTCCCTTGACGGAATACTTGATCCACTTGCTGCACAGACACCGAGAGTGGCCAGTCTCTAGAACGATCACGGCTTTCCAATTATTCATGATAGGTCTTGTCCATTTATGCGTAGAGCGGACGGGATGCGGTGTCAACAAGCCCCATTGCCTGAGCATCATACATCACACGCCTCTCCAATGCGAATGTCCCGCTTGTTCCAGCACCAAGCTTGATAGACGTAATCAGAAGGTTATTTTCATCCTCGGCCATAGAACACATAAAATACCGCATCCCGTCCGCTCTGCGCAGTTTAACATGTGTATCGCTCGGTTAGTACCAGGGTGGGGGACCACCTGGGAATCCCGGGTGCTGAGGTTTTTGCATTTTTGCAACGAGAAATTCAGAATGAAGACTGAAAGAATGGAGAAATCAAGAAATGAAGGATGAATGTCGATGCATCGTTATCGATAAGATTAAAGGCAGGTCAGGTCAGGGGAGTGTGTCTGTGTGTTTGATGATGTTTCAAAGGGATGCCTTTGTGTGGGCAGGTGCGTGTGTGGTATGATTCAGGGCTTTTCAATCCTCATTCCTTATCGATCCAAGCGGTGGATGCACCTTACGAACCGCAGCACCGCACCAACCGGGGCACCAACCAGATGAATATCTTGCCAACACGATCTATCCAGACCGTTATCGTCGTGGTGATCTGAGAGCATGGTCATCGAGGACAGCCTCGGGCGCTCGTTCGCGGCCAAGGTACAGGGTGTACAATTGGTCAGGTCAGCGAATGCGAATACTGTAACTGTATGTCGTGCCCAATGGGACAGAGGGAGACCGGGAGTCTGGTGTATGGGTTCATCCGCTAAACTAATTAGGAAGGCAGTGGTCCGGAGAACTCCCATACTGTAATTATACACATCTTTTTTTGTTTGAAATACTGTTATGATAGGTGTGAATCGCGACGTCGATAATGCTATCTCAATGCAATGCAAAGTGTGATCCAATAATTGGTAGGTCTATATATCTCGGTCACGACATACCGTTCACGACATGCCAAGCGCCTCCAATGGAACACCAAGACTACTGGGCAGTACGCTATACGGCCCTAACAATAGGTCCAAAGACATGTTCGAGCCTGTTAAAAGACTGTACGACCTCTTTATCCAGCTTGTCGAGTTCTTTGATATCTCGCATATCGAGACTGTAAGGGAATCGGTCCAATGACCATTTCCGCTCGGTGCCGTCTGATTGGACGATTTTTAGGCGGACGGTACTGGCGTTTTCTGCGAGGAGTGTCCCGGATGATCAAGACAACATGATGCGTTGGTCAATCAGCTCAAGTCCAGCTCACGGACGTTTCGGTGATATCACTTCAGGGAGCCGGTAGATGCAACCTTCGGAAGACAGTAACGAGCTTGAGAAGAATTGGAAACAGCTATAGTGAAGGCGCTTGACTCACTCAAGTTAGGAATGAACAGCCTGCAGTTCTGAATCTCAACCTCCCTTGTCCGCTTACTACCAGGGATCATCTCATGCCCTACATTCCTCAACTTCAAATACGTCCTCACCTGTGCCTGTGCCTGCGCCGGTGTAGCTTCAACACCAGCACCAGCACCAGCAGCAGCAGCGGTTCGAGGTCTCACTTGAACCATGGTGATTTTCGTGGCTATTCGACTGGCTCCGATAATCAGAGCTGCGAGGATGACGGAGACGCCGCCGAATATTAACGGTTGGGCATAGTTGAAAACCGTCGCGGTGAAGTTCATGCTCATCCTCGAGGCGATGTTGCTGCGTACGCAGGATATTTGTTACAAGGGGTTAAAGTGAACAACATGATCAGTACGCGCTACGTCAGTTTCAAATGGATTATTGGGAATCAATGTATCCTCCAATGAAACGCCGAACCTCCTCGAGCAGTGGTTTTAGACGGCATAAAAGTGTCCGCTTGCACTCACGCCTCTTCAATCTCCTTGTTCCTTGCATCTATCAAACTCATTTCTTCGTCCGTAGGTTGTCTCTTCCTAGGTTCAGGTAGAGCATACCAAGCAATAGCAAAGATCCCCCAGACGCCAGCCGCGAACAATAACAACGGCGGACTCAGGTCTGACGGTCGGGCGAATAACGTCCGTTGGAGTACCTGAGTTTCGGGCGTGGAGAGAAGGGGGGATTCATGCCATGGCCAAGGGGCTTTGAGGGGCACGATTCCAGAAGATCTTGCGTGGCTGTGTCCATGGGCTCGGAAACGAGCAGATGTAGCTGTAGGTGTAGCTGCCGGTGAGTGTATTGTTTCGCGGGAGGTGGAGTATAGCCGTATACGTTGCGCTGCCGGTGAAGTTCTAGAAGATGATGCTGCGGCTCCGGCACGAGGGAAAGTTGGTCGAAGCGATCGAGTTAGGGGCCGCAGAGCGACAGTAGACGAGGAGGAAGCGTATCCTCGCGTCATTCGCAAACCGATAGTAGCTGATCGTTCCATTATTCGGATTGTTCGGCGGATTTTGTGCGAATCGGTCTTCCGATATGCAAAGGTGAACAGCAGTAAGACCTTAGGTGATCCTTCGCTTGAGAACGAGGGATATATAGCTTGTCACGATGGAAGGCTTTCCAGGTCAGGTCAATGAGATACAAAGGGGGAAAGAGTGAACATGAAGCTGGATGACTTATTATTTGGCGCCGAAAGATCCATCAATCATACCACCAACTTTCGCGAGCAACCGCGCCGCCGGACTTCATCACAAGAACGGGATCAAAATTTCCCAAACCTGGGACTGAAAACATCGTCATCCTAGAGGCTCCGAGGAATGTGCTGTATGCTGCATGCAGGCGGTGATGGTGAGCGCATTGATGACGATGGGGGGGGGGACAGCGAGTGGGCGTGCATGTATGCATGGGGACGGTGGCTGCGACGATAGACTGTCTACAAGCATGACTTTCCGCTCTATGCCCTATGCGCTACGATGCTGGTTACATGTAGCCGTAGACTATGAGGTGTGCTATCCAGCATGGTTACAGTGACCATGAGAGCCATGACCTGCACAGCGTATGACGTACTGCTGCATGCAAACGTGACTGCTATGCAATGGCTCTATATACTCTACTGATCTATCGAATCAAAACACAAGGAATTAAGCAGGAGTACCCCCCAAAAAACGATTCCTAGTTACTCCAATCAATCTTACCAAAGACCTGTTGAAGCCTATTCAGCGAGACGACATAATCTTTCCCGCTCTTCTCAGCGTCTAGCGTAGCTTGAGGCGAATCCCGAAGATCCATCCAGTATGGTCGACGATCACGGTTCCATGATTTTACCTTAGGGTCTGAGGGTGTGATTTTGAGGTCTAGTACGGGTCCTTGAGCTATATGAGTAGTGACAGAGAGATAGGTGAGGGAGAGAAGGTGATGATAGCAGTGACGGCCTGATTAGCTCTGTAGTTCATGACCAGGTGTACAATCAACATGTATGTGTATGAAGCGTAATGGGTAAAAGAAGGGTTTTCGTAAGACCGGGACTGAGAAGAACAAAAAGTCTGCAAGAAGGAACTCATGAACGACTGTCTTATTCATACACTAGACTCACCTGACCGTACCCCGCTCAATCCAATATCAGCAATCTCAAACTCCCTATACTCCTTCTTACTCGGCACAAGCGCGTCCAACTTCGAGCGACCAGTCCTCATCCTCACCCAGACCCTCTGCCCTTGCCCTTGTAGTGGATCGGCGGGGCTGGCAGGTGCTCTGACTTGTTCTAAGCGTGTCACGACGCGTAGAAGACGGAATGTCTTGTTAAGTGATAGGACGGCACCTGCGAAGGCTATGAAAGGGATTTGGTCTAACAGTAGATTGGCTGTTGTACCGGCGATGTACCTGCGACAGACACAACACATGGAGCCAGTGTCAGCGTTAGCTTGAGGGCCGGTGCCGGTGCCAGTTCCGGTTATAGGCTTCATTGTCGATTTGAAACGTCGATGACGATTCGGCTGCCTAAGACACATATGACTAGCGATAGGCGAAAGGATGTAGTGGTCTTAAGTCGAGGCCGAGAACCTGCACTTCCGGAATATGAAGGAAAATAGACCTGAACTCAGACTTTCTTTCACTCACCTGCCATACCCAACATCTTGTTCATCCAATCCTTCGACCCTCGGCTTATCAGGAATAATAAACCATACGCAACCCAACCACGTTATACTCGTAGCTAACAAGATCCTCTTCCATGGAGAAGAAGGTAATGGTCTAGTAAAGATAGTCCTGTACTCCGTCGCGGTTGGTCTTCCACCATCCTTGGGGTCGGGTTCCATACGTGATTTGAATCGTTTTTCAAATTTTGTTAGGACGACTGGGCGCCATGGCCATTGAGGATCGTTGGGCAGTGTCGCCGATACTGGTGCTGATGCTGATGCCGATACTGGTGCTGATGCTGATGCCGATGCTGATGTCGCTGTCGCTGTCGATGACGATGTTGATGGGGCATTGGACGGAAGGTGTGCCCGCTGACTTGAGTGGTGCGGTATAGGTGAAGTGTTGGTGTCGCTCTTGCTTTGCGAACGAGTAGGCGTAGGCGTAGGCGTAGGGGAAGTCGCTTTGACTCGAGGCTTGAAGATAGACGAAGGGGGTCTTGTTTCAGTAGGTCCTATAGAGTGGTAGGTACGATAGAGTGGTAGGTACGATAGAGTGGTAGGTACGATACGATGTAAACACGTGATTAGCTCTTTCCACCATAAGTAAATGTACCTATTTCGATCAAGACGAGATTGAAATTGGACGAAATTTTCCTTTCCAGCAGCCCCAAGCAAGGAAGTCAAGCAATGGACGGAAAACTCACCTGAGTTTGTTTTCGTTTTCGAATTCGAAGATGTGGTGCTAGTCGGCGCTGCTCTGCTTGCACAGACATGAATCTGGGACTGGAACCCGCTCCGAGGCCCTTGTATTCGAGTTCGATTTCGAGGTTGGATCCGGCAGTGCAAGCTCGAAGGTCCAGGTCTAACTGACAGTGACATTGACATCGACATCGACCTCAACAGAGCAGATTCGGACACGGCAAGTGAACACGCCAGATGGATCGTCTACTATTTGTTTCCTTTGAATTGGAGTTGTCGCGCTTGATTGTTCTCGGCTGGCCGATCGGCAATCTTCCCATTCACAAAGATGCGTGCTTGACTTGTTTTCAGAATGATGTCAGTATGAAGGAATGCGAACGTTTGTAAAGATCACCGGCCGGTGTTGTCAACATCCCGCTCGAACATTTCGAACCGAACATTTCGCGGGTGCGTTCCGGCCAGCATAGGCGGAGTAAGCCGAAAGCTCTCTTTTGGACTTTCTAGACTCTCTGGACTCATCTCTCTTTCTTCGTCTGCCGCTCTTGTTGTCGTATATCTAGATACGTACGTCGGCTAACATGTAGATAAAGGAGATGCTTGCTTAGCTCGCGAAGGGCTGACAGTCTGCTATGCGTCTGCATTCGTTCCATTTATGCTATTTGTTTTGGCAATTGGTGCGATGATCACTCCCAATCCTATAGTTCATCGCTGATCCTCTGAGATTCCTCCAACAATTCTTCCACGATATCCTCATCCTGCGTTGCTCCATCTGCACCCACACCTAATCCCTTATCATCCTCGACAACCTCAACATCTTTCTCTTTGTATTCTACGTCTCCTTCCTTGTTGTCGCCTGGAGCGGCGCCGTTTGCTCCAGCCTCGGAAGCGAGATCGTCCACGCTAATAGCCAGCGCCCCACCTGCGGCACCGCCTTGTTGCTCCGATATACGAGCGGCGAAAGCTGCAATCTCTTGGTCGTAGGTATCCCATTCTGGGATCTGACGAGCTCTGACAAGTTTGGGCTCTTTCTGTTGAGGTGAAAGGTAAGAAAAGTCGTTTGTCAGCCTTCCACGTCTAACTGTACATACATATCACCTGTACGTTTTATGGCGGTACTTACAGTAAGAGGGTTCTGGCATAAATCGACTGTAGGCATCGCAAGGTGGGGTATCATCATCATCAGTACCAGCTTTCTCAGGATTCCTACACGCTAACATGTTTGGTAGATTGGCGACTCGACTTACTCGTCTTGGCAGTCGACAAGCTCTCATCGCTGCACCAAGTCTGACACCACAGCCAATCTTGCTCCAGCGTCCAAATAGGGATTGTATCCTGCATCGAGTTGGGCAAGTCTTGGTCCAAATTGGCCAATGAGTTGGGGTCAGCTGAGAGCGCATGGTACTGGCCCCGTAGTCGGTCCTGTAAAACAAGTGCGCAAGCGGCATCAGCTAAACGGTCCGATTCGACTCGACCGAATGTGGATGGGAGCTTTCACTTACTCCCGTAGCGAGCTGTCGGAATCGCTGGAGATCAACAACGTAGAGCGCGCTACATCCAGACAAAGATCGTGTCAGCCCAGCTTCACTCAAATGTCTTCCATGAACTTCGAGCTCACCTGATATGGTATGGTCGACCCCTAAGAGCTTCCTTCCAATACCCAGATTTCCAGAATCGGAACCCTTCCATCTCAGTCCTACTATCTCCCATAGGTGGGTACCCGTACACTCGACCATGTAAGTCGGTATCTACGAGCTCTTTCATATCAGTTCGTACGATCTGGTCGGCGTCGACAAAGATCACTTTGTCGAGATCCATAGGGAATAAGACATCCAGGAAAAGGATCTTATACCTGCGCGCCCATGGGGATGTGTCAGCTTGTTTCATATCGGCTTTGTTTATAAGCTAGTAGCACTCACGCCCAGATGATCCGCTGTTTTTCCGTTTGAGCTCGGAGCCAATGAGGCCACTTGTATGTTACGAATTCGTACTGGAATCCGTACTCCTCGGCGAGCTTAGGAATGAACTCCTGTAACATCAGAGCCAGAAAAACAACAGTCAGTAGCCCAAGGGGCGTGTGTATATCCTGAAAATGAGATGGGGACTTACGATAAAAGTGGGCGAGAGGAAGTTCTCCTATTTAGGGCAGTAACCAAGAGCGTCATATGAGCTGATGTTACTTATATAGATGACAACACAACAACTCACGATGAACCAGAACTTGACACTGCTTTTGGTATGTTTCATCACGCTGAGAATCATGATCGAGGCGAAGCGCTAGAGCAACGGACAAAGTACAAAAAAATCATAAGCTTTCGGTTAGTTGTCCCTCTGCGAACAATGTGCGAATATCAGCTTACCTCGTAAAGTAGACCGGAAGCGACAGTGAAGATGTTGATGTCCGCATGCCTAGTCTTGGGCTCGGTCGAGAGTACTTCAGTCGAAAGACCGACCATCTCCTTCATCCTGATTCAGTCACACACATCTGTGTCAGCTACGCCCTATACGTCGAATCTGGACCAAACAGCTGATCTACTCTGGGTAAGGTTTTGACTCACCTTGAGAAGACTGCTCCAGCGAATGATTCAGGTCGTTTCGCTTGTTCCTCTTCCTGCAAGACATCGGCCCTCTCCATTCCTGGTTTCCTACTGAACCTAGGCAAGATCGTGACACCTTCAAACGAGTCCAAAATGACTCCCGTACCAGTCTCGTTGACGCTCTTGCTATCCCACCCTTCATTGCCGACGCTCTCGAGATCGTACACTTCAACACCTCGACCAGGTCGAATCGAGAGGTCGTATACTCCTGGAGTAGCCTTGAATTGTAGGTAGCCGAGATTAGCCATGACCTGAGTATCAGAAGCGACTTCTAAGCCGTTCTTGGTCAGTTGAAGCTGAAGGCCTCGGGGCGGGGCGTTGGTGCCTTCTCGGGCGTGGCCTTCGATCAGGAGTTGCTTGAGCTGGAACGAGATGTGGACTGGTTCATGGACGTTGGAAAGGACGAGGTTGTCGAGGTCATATGGGGATGTCTTAGGGCTGACAATCCAGGACGAGGGGGCGTCAAGCCCGAGAGTGAAGATGGGTGTTGTTGGCAAATGAGCGAAGGTGACGCCAGGCGCGATCACATTACTGAAGACGACTATCAGTCTCTTTTCGTCAAACAACACTCAAAAGTGGTTGAATGTCTGCTCACCCGTCAACGTCGAACGTAAGATGAGACGGCAAAGAAGATCGATAGAATCTCTTGAGCTTGACCTGGCTACCCGTTAGCTTATTCATGGATTACCCACACAGAGTGAAGATGAAGCTGACTCACCTCTTCCAACATGGGTGTTGGCTCCAGGTACACCGACACAGCTACGTTCTCCATCTCGGATAAGGTCTGCACAGAAATCTCAGCACCAGTGCGTCCGACCCTGTGTTACCGAGGAATAAGCTCACCTGTAAGAGTGTCGACCATCGCTGAGCTTGCTCTGAGATTGGGTCAAGCACAGCCGCTACTTCCAATATAGCCGTTTCCAGATCACCGATAGTGAACGACCTGGGAATAGGAGTGTCAGCTGGAGAACGGAGGTCGAGATGCTGGTGCCAGCTAGACTTACAAGAGTCCATCATCAAGCTTCTTGTAATATCTATCTCGAGAACTCTGAGTGACGGTAAAGATACCCTCAGCATCGGCAGATTTGTAAGCTGATGCAATGACAGAGGAGGTCATCGAGATCAGATGGGCCAAAGTGGGTCTACAAGTCAAAACAGACCAGGCCATCAGCTTATTCTGCGTTCTTCATGCACACATTGCGGGAAGAAAGCTGACATACCTATCGAAGACTGAGATATCGTCGTACATCGTTTTCAGCAGGTCGATCACAGGTTTGACTCGCTTCCGATGTTCGTACACTTCCAGAGCGTCAAAGTCTTCCAAGATGAAGTTTTCAGGTGTGATAGGACCAACAAGCTACAGTTCCAGTGTCAGCTGATTCTTGGTGAAAAGCTGCATCCGATGCTAGGGAAATCTCAAGAGAGGGATGTGCGAGCGAAAAACAACTCACTCGACCATTCAATAGAAGATGAGGCTTGCCACCTCGCAACTTCATCTTCTCCGCAATCGCACTTCCAGTTTTCCAGAACTGCGCGGCAGCTGCTATATCCTGAGGATTTGTGTTTCCTAAAGTAACAGCCTGAAGGGGTTTATCCTCATAATACTTCGCCTTTTGTTCATCATTTAATCTGATGGTGACGCAAGTACACTTTGACTTCTTACCACCTTCGCCCTCATCCTCAACCAGACCGTCTTCGTCTTCGTCTTCTTGGCCGATACAACCAGTGGACAGTTGCAGATCAAGCTCAGAATCAGCAGGGACACCGTATTTGGCCAAGTTGGCGTTGTTCTCGTCGATATCGCTAAGCAATTCCAGCAGCTGGCCAGGAGTAGTCTTCGACAGTAACGATTGCGCATGAAGCTGATACAGAGCGGTTGATACCTTGAACCCCGGCCGAGGAGGGGCTGTGAGCTCAGTGACAGGAAGGTGGACAAAGCCAAGTCGAGAGGAACATTTAGGTGTCTGCGCACATCGGTATGGTCAGCAACTTTCTTCTGCGTCGAATCAGCTCGAAACTCACCTGGAGATGCCTCAGCGCATCTTCGACAGCCTTTTGTCCTTCTTTCGTATCGAGATCGCCAACGATCCACATAGTGATGGGCGTACCTCTGTCGCCCTCTACATCCGATCGTCAGCTCCATTTCGGACAACCAGGGCTGGACTCATAGAGATAGCTCACCTGGGTAGATGAAATCTTCCGTTAGACGCTTGGTGATATCCCCCTCAAACAGGTTGACGAGGTTGAATACCTTCAACTTCGAGTCCCCTTGACCGGGGTTGATCAACTTGTTCCTCCGAGTAGCGGTCGAAGGGAGATCGTAAAAGTATGTGTCGAGGTTTTCCGGTTGGTCGCCCAACATGAGCTGTGAGTAAAAGTCAATCAGCTACTTCATAGAGAGCCGGCAACCTTGTCAGGTAGATTTGCACTCACCTGACTCTGGAGATGGGCAAGCTGAGAAGCCATCTCGGACTGAACGACTGAGGTCCAGTGCTGGAAGAAGATAATTCAATTAGCACGACCGGTTATAAAGCATGAGTGCCTAACAGTGCAGATATCAACCGCAACACTTACCGGTCCCATCACGGTGTGCTTCCCATTGACGAACAAATGTCCAACAGCGCTCTCCTCCTTGGTAGCAAGCAATCTCTTCATATAGCTTTCTGTCTTCTCGAGATGAGCATCGAATAATTCGCTAGAAAGAACCTCTTCGAAGGGGAGAGCAGCTTTGGTAGATTCCGCCGCTAAGAGGTCGTACGCCTTTTTGACAGATTCGAGAGATACAGTACCCGGCGCGGCATGCGAGCTTGGCGTAACGGATATGAGCTGAACCATACAGCAAGAAATATCAGCTTATGGATCCAACAAGGGATAATATGGAGTGAGAGTGCGTACCGCGGAGAAGAAATCACGAGTTACGCCTCGACCGAAAGTCTTGACCAAATAATGGAACACCTTGGCCATTTGAGCAGCTGCAAGATTACTTGACGTGAGCTACGGCACCGACGATAGTCATAACAGTACCTCGCAGACTCACAAATATCGTTCTTTCCAGGTTCGAACATAGGCACGATACCGAATCTGATCGGCAGACCTCGCTGAATCATGGGACTGATAGCGGAGGATATGATTTCGAGCGAAGGCACTTGAGCTAAGTCGAGGACAAAGACGAGATTCCAGGTATTTCGACGGATGGTGTGGAATTGGCCTGGGTAGAGTTGTCGCATGTACTGTAATGATGAACGGCAGCGATTAGGGATGCAGATAGTACCAAATGAGCAAGAAGGGAAACTCACACCAGTGACGAGGTCAGGCCAGTTCTTGTATCTATGGGACAACATGCGTCAGCTCTAAAATTCCTATGGATGGGACTATGAGCTTACCTCTTATCCTTCTCAATATCGTTCCAGTACACGATGACGTCTCCACCGTCAATCCTATCGCTGGCATCGAGTACACCTTCTCCAGGCGCATCTTCGACCTGTGCTTCACCAATAACGGGGTCCGAAATGAGATCTACTGCTTGCTTGGGAGTGAGACCAAGAGATGTGAGGGCCAGTACGAGATCTCGCTCAGATCGGACGTTCTTCAGGAGACTATGATCGAAATGATAGTTGCCAATATCAGTATCATCGAGAAAAGAATCGTTTGCGCTCGTCAAAGGTTCTTGGCGCGGTGATGAAACAAGCTAGCTTTGTCACAAACGCTGATATGGTGACAAGGTTTACAGCGAACTTACGAATACCCGTTAAGCTCAGCCATAGCTTTCCCATTAATCCAGATACCAGCGTCGCCTTTCCCTCTCTGCCATATCGTCCTTCCTTTTGCCCTGATATCATCAGGTACTTCGACTTGTCTCGCTAGTGCAGCTGAATATTTCGGAAAATCTTGAGAGAGGTGCGTCAAGGCTTCGAGTGGGTTGTCGGAGGACATGATGAGGGTTGCTGCTTTGAGGCCGAGATCTATCATTCGTAATTAGACAATGACATGGTTTGGTAAAATACGCAACGTAGAGGTCAGCTCTGTTCACTCTATATATATATATATGGGTGATGAACCGAGACTGAGGGACGGGTTGATGGGCTCCATTGACTCGTATCTGTTTGGGGGACTCACCTTTTACTTCAGTGTTGGTTAGAGGCGTAGCCAGATCAGACCACGGATCATGGCCCAACACGTCTCTAAACACGCTTGACACATTCTTATCCCTAGTATCTCCCTTCATGACCTTCTGCGCTTCTCCCGAAGAAGAACCGGAGGAAGATGAGGTGGAAGCCCTATCATCAACGACGAGGTAGTCCGTCTTCTTGAGCGCCATCTCCACTCCCCACCCGCTGAGCGGCGTCTTCCTGACGTCTTCTTTGTCGGCAGCGGTCTCTGATAGCAAGGGAGGAGGTAAATATCGGATTATATAGCTAAATTCGGGATAAGCGGATGTGTGTTGGCCGAGGTAGTTGAGAAGAGCAGACGAGGAGGAAGAAGTGGGAGTGTAGTATAGGATTGCTTGGGGCGAGGTTGATGCGGAGGTTGAGGTCGTGTAGACGTGGTCAAATGGCAGGGAGACGGGGCGGGCATCGCTAGAACATCATACCTTCCAGTATCAGCGTTCTCCCGGTCGTTTCTCACGCTGCACACATGCGCCTCGTACTGTCGACCACCAAGAGACTTCGGTTTATCGCTGGCTGGTAGATACGAGCTTAAGGGAGACTCACGAATGCTGCCCATCTTCAATAGTCAACTCCATATCCCTCTTCAGCTCATCAACATCGCAGAACCCCTTCCCTCTCCATTCCACCCACCCTTCACACCCTGTTACACCAAGTGTGACTTCTTGACTTCTAAGCGTATCTTCATACCATGAATACTCAGCCTCAATCTTCGGCACGGCCGTATGCAATGACAAGGCCAAGTTGAACGTTGATAACGACGAAGGGTTCGGTAAGAGGGAATAAGAAGAGATCAAGTCCAGCGTGGACGAAAGAATGTTCTCCGGGGAAGTGGTTTCGGTCGAGGGGAGGGAAGAGAGGAGGTGTAGGAGGGGGAAATATGATGTAGGCGATTCATCGTAAACCGTTTCTCTACGAGCGTAGATATATAGACATGTATAAGCTCACTCGCCCAGACTTTTCTTTTCCCAGAAGTCCCCTAGCAGTCATAGCTGCAGTGGACATAAGGACTCATGCATATCTACTTACAAGATCTCAAGGATGAGCGGTGGAGCAGGCCATGCCGTCTCCAGCGATATACTAACAGGCGGTGAATCCGAATTGGCATTGGCGTTGGCTTTCACAGCCACGGCGGTAGACAAAAGCGCCGAGAGCAGAGCCGCCGATAAAGATGCGGAAGCTGTACCTCTAGCTCTCATCTTGTAGATTCTTGTCCGGCGTTAACTTCGGACCTGATAGTTTGCTGTAGAGCTGTCTTTATAAGAATACTATTGTCCGATCCGACCTGCATTAGCCAGCGAGACATTCCTCTCCAGGCGGTAACTTACTACCAGGTGGGACCGACGCGTTACTCTATGACAATGGTGCCGCTTCGAAAGCAACAAGTCGTGACGTGGCACCAATGCGAAGACATCTTTTGATCAACGGTGATCGCCGCTATAGCCTTGCAGTCGCCTACGAAGAAGCTTAAGAAACAGTATGGATCGGCCTGCATTCTTACGGGGAGAATATAACTAATACATTGTATAAGTCACAACAAGTCAAAATACAAATGGAGTGTTAGGTTCGAATGTCAAGCGGCCTTCATAATTGTGACCAATACAAGAAAAAGTCTCAGAATGTCTGATCCAAGACTGAAGATCTACTACTGTATTAGTCATCATCATATTCCTGGTTGTTCAGTGCTTCAGCAGCCTCATCCTCGCTGATCTTCGCAACACTCTGGCCTTCCGCTTCGACCTCTACGGTGACCACAATGGATGACAGTCATATCAGCGATAGTCGTGGATAATATCCGACTCTGTAAGCTGTAAGAGAAGTATCAGACAACACTCACTCTCCCAAAAATCCTTATGTTTACCCTTCTTGACCCCCTTCTCCAGCTTATCCACGAAATCGTTATACGTCTCCACCTCTTCATAGCCCAAAGCTACCTCTCTCATCTCTTTCAAACAATCGATGGCAAGCGGATAAGCCTGCCATGAGAAACTAGCTTCGATATTCTCCTGGACTACTGAACCTAGGTCTTGAATCGCTTTGCGGAAAACATCGCCTTCGCCTGATATTACTCGTCTGAAATCTTCGAGAGGCTGCTCGTTCGATATCAGCCTACCAGGCTTGGGTTTAGGTTTAGTTGATGCTTTCTTCTGGGAGTCTTCAGACTCTTCAGCTGGAGGAGCCGGTGTCAGGTCTTCGTCGTCTGATTCGATGAATCTCGGTGCGCTAGGAACATTTTTCGGCTTGGCAGGCGAAGGAGGTTCCGCTTTGACGCCTGTAGGCTCTGGTGTTTCATCGAACAGCTCATCGATGTCGATGCTGTATGAAGCACGTAAGCAAAAGGCTTGGAAGAAGGTACCTGGAAGGCCCACTCACTACCCCTCATCATCTCTCAATCCTTCCTTCGTCACCTTCTTCCTAGTCCTGATAGGCACCTTCTTCACATCCAGCTTCTCCTTAAGCCGTTGAGTGAGATCCTCCACTTTCTCGCCAATCTCCTCGGGGGTATTGAAGTATTTCACTAATTCAGGATGTGGTGGACCGAGTGGCTTGGCATCGAGATCGGCCATGAGAGAAGCATGGAAGATGGCTTCTTTGATTCGGTGGATGACGGGATTATACGACCGCTGAGGGTCGAACCACCGAGGAGGCTCTTCGTCCCTAACCACGCAAGTTTTCAGATAAGCTTCTGCAGCGTAGGGCTCACTACTGAAAAATTAGCTTACTCTTCTTCGTCGTCATCCTCGTCTTCTCCAGCTTCAGCCCTTTCTCTCTTAGCCTGCTCTTTAGCGTATTCATCCAGATCCATAGCTTCGACTAGCTCGTCCATCAAGTCACACTGCTCCTCAGTAGGCAGCAAGGGATGCTCGGTGATGACTTTGCCAGTCGCTGTTTTATATTTGGTCAAAGATGGGAACCAGAAATTGTGTTCGTCCTCGGCGAAAGGTAGCTGAAGAAACCCGAATGTGAGCTTTACCAGGATCGAGGAAAATTAGCAGCTCACCTTGACCCAGTACATAAAGTCCAGTCGTCTATTGTCTCCAGGAAAGTCCATCGATGGCAAACATAGGCCGATAGTAGGTTCCCCACGATCCTTCAGGACCCAACGTACGACTGCGCACATACCTCGAAGCTCCATTCCCTCGACCAGCGAGGAGAACTGAATCTGAGCTTTAGGGGAGGTAAGATCGGGCCAGACGAATCGGACTTCGCCCATGAGCAAATGGCGTTTGATCTGTAGTGGGAAGACTCAGCGTGATCCTGATATACAAAGAAGAGATCGATGTTATGGTGTCTCGACTTACGGCATCTTTGGGGAAGAATCCTAAGATCTCCACTCCCTTCTGCGTATCTAGTGGTTCAAAGGTATCCGCTTCCATAGGTACCCAAGTGGACCCAAATCTCCATGCTTTCACCAGATCCTCCTTATCCACGTACTCCTCCTCGGCCTCCTCGCCTTCGCCGCCGGCTTGTGTCTGCGTTGCGTTGAACTGATCCAGATAATCTCCGACCAGTCCTTGACTGCCTAAGGCTTGACTAGCTGGTTGCGTTGCACCAGGTGTAGGAGGTTCGATCTTCTTGACGATGTACGTGGAGTGATGCTTGACCTCTGCTGAGATCATAGCTGCCAGATCACCTGGATTAGGCGGTTCGCCGTGTTGACCCTGAGATTGAGATTGGTTGATAAGGCTCGACATAAGCTGACTAGAAGGACCCTGTCCGCCTTGGCTTTGCGAAGCTTGATACCCTTTTTGAGGGGGTGCTTGAAGGTCCATGGCCGGTTTCCAAGCTTTACTAAGGGTGGGCGGACGAGCTTTCATTGTAGCTTTCGAATATTTGATCGGTATCGTGATAGCTTGTTCAGCATCGACCTCTGATGATCCGATATGTAGGTCGATGCCGGATACGGTTCCATTGACGATTGCTGCTCGTGGTAATCGGGCGTCGAGCAAAGCTTCATCGAACGTCTCGTATGACGGTAACATCTCTTCGGATTCGGTGGTTTTGGATATTCGCTCGTGCAACATCGACACGAACGTTCGCCAGAATTTTTCGGATAAACGCTGTAGCCACCCATAATCAGCTGCCAGCCACTTGACAATTCTGTGACCAGGACCCGCTCTAGCTCACTTTGTTTCTGGGTTTTGTTTTGTCCACTTGTTCACTCAATGGCTGAAAGTCGATTCCTCTGTACCGGATTTGGAATGTCAGCTTGACCCCACAGCCCACAAGTGGGGACGCTAGCTCACACCACTGATAATCTGACACCAAGATCATCAAAGCGGTCCATCGCTTCCTCGTATTCATCCTGACGGAACGCACTTTCACCTACAGATAAGCGTGTCAGCTCATATGCCGTGTCCAACGCAATCCAGCTCACCGTCCGTTATCAACACCACCTCAAGAGCCCAACTCTTCGTGTGTTTATGCGTATGCACCATATCCAGCGCCACCATTAGTGCAGATATAGCTATGCGTTATACTTCATGTCAGCTGGCTATCACATCGCAGCAGAGTTGATTGACAGCTCACGATTCCCCTCGTGTTCTCCTACATCCAGATTCATGACAACTTCCACCGTCTTAGGTTTGGCAGTCTGGATCGCTACGTCGCATGCTACGGCAGCATAGGGTGGGTCATCGTCTTCTGGATTCTGGGCAACGTATGCTCTGTTCGCCTGATTGTTCGTCTCTGCGAAATGGCGAAAAGCTATCAGCAGGAACCTGAAAGTCTGAAAGCACGCGTTTCGTGTCCAATACGAGCAGCACAAGAATACTCACTTCCGCCAAAGCTCAGGATTCCAACAGCCTCAGTCTTCCTTCCACTTGATATCTACGCCAACCAAGCTAAAATATCAGTATCCAAAGTTGCTGGCTACATCCTCCAGAACAATCGTGATCACGCAGCTCACCTTGGGCTCGCACTTCCTCGCGACATACTCCTTGACCAGATCCAGCTTCGCTACTTTACCATTTCCCGCTGGATCAGCCTTGGCTTCACCCATCGGAGGGGAAACATCGATGGCGTACACCGAGAGTGTATACCCTGCTCTGTCGGAAGGCATCTTGACGAGCTTATAGGCGCTTAATGTTGTCCGAAGCCTGAGGAATGGAAAGAAGCTCAAGTTGAAAATGAGGACTGGAACCAAGTTGGACATCACAGTGTATCTACTAACCTCACTCGCTGCTCTCGGCGCCGGCGCGGTTGACGTGTGTTGACGTATTGCAGTTGAGACCAACATTGGGCGGAGATGACCGCCAGACACCAAGACACGAAGACACGTGAGCGGGATCGAAATCCAAGCTTGGCTGTGTAATGACGTGTTTTGCTTATGCTTAATCGGTTGCGTATAAAGGTATGTCTGTCTGTACACCTGCATTGTGCATTGCCTTGAGATTCTACCAACCCTTTTCACACAGCCTTGGCTCTTCATTCCATCTACAGCCTCTCTCTCTCTGCAGCCAATCTCCCTTCGACGCATATATATTACCGGCATTGCCTTACTCAAAGTCGGTCACTCTCGCCACCTCGTATCCAGAGATCGATTTTACTTTTCAAACATATCCAACATCATGGCTAGAACAGCGCTGCTGTGTCTAGTCGTCGCCCTAGTCGCGCTATCTTTCACTCCCGGTGTAGCCGCCTTCGGAGCAGGTAAGCTCAATGTTTCATCAGAATCAAGAATGAGTTCTCATATCCTGTGGTGATCGTACTGATATCTTATTGTCGCCATAGGCAATATCCCTTCATACTCCTATCTCGAGGAGAAAGCTTTCCGACACGGTGATATCGAAGATGTCATCGCCAACCTCTTCAAAGCCGCTGGAGGCGGTTTCCTCTCTCGGGGTACCAAATTCACCCCGCTCGACGTTAAGAGAGTCTACTTGTGAGCTTAATTATAACGTATGCGTATAGCGTGACACAGTCAGCTCACTTGTCTTTTTTCATCGCAGCGGCAATTGGCTCCGAGACTACAGTCAGGTATGAATAAGCCTTTCCTTCTCCCGTTTAACCGGCTTTCCGGGCTTGTCGACTGACGATCCTCTTGGTGGATGTCATCAGGCTGTAGATGTCGGCGCTTTGAAGAAGACCAACCTTCAAACTATCCTCAATGTAGTCATGGTCCTCGGTTTCCTCGGTCTCGGTTACGCTACCGGTGAATTCGAAGTCACCAAAGAGCGATTGGGCTGTTATCTCCCCACTGAGCACATCGATAACCCTAAGGGGTATGCCGATGGAGAGGATGCTAGGCAGTACGATGATCGACTTCGAGGTCCTGTCGATCCCCAAGAGCTCGAGATTGATCCTAGGACCGGTATGAAGAACTACATTGCCAACGGTGAGTAGCCTTGACTACGTGTATCTCCACGGGAGGAATAGGTGCTGAGCATACGGCGTGCGTAGAGAACGGCCACTGGGACACCTCCAAGGCGCTTGTTCGTCGACGACTGGAAGAGTGCATCCACTATGGCCGACTGTACAGGTCCAACAACAACAAGGCCGACTCGTACCAGGCTTTCCAGATTCTCGGTCGAGCCCTTCACACCTTGTTAGTTCATCTGCTCCTATGTCAGCATCGTCGGGGCCTTCCCAGCTGACATTGATGTACAGGGAGGACTTCACTGCCCACTCCAACTTCTGCGAGCTGGGTGAGTGCAGCTATGTCGACGGTTAGCTGGACGATATGCTGATGCCTGTGCAGCCCTCATCAACTTTGGCTACCACAACGTTTTCCCTCACGTTGGTCGAAACGTTCAGGTCCGTGCTCCCAACGGAAAGTCCGTCTTCCCTCTCGTGACTGGTACTTTCGGTGGTGCCGACTTCATCCACTCCGTCATGGGTGAAGCCACCGATCATCTTTCTCAGGTAAGCTATCATCCGTGCAGACCTGTAGCCAGGTAATGTTAGCTTACTTGGTTTTTCCCAACAGCAATCCGTCTCAGACCTCACCAAGCAGATGACCAACGCTCGATCCATCTCTGAAGGTCAAAGTTCGTCAGCCGACACTTTGAGGCAGCTGTTCTTCTCCATTCCAGGCGGAGAAGGCAGCGAGATGACTCGAGATCTCGACGGTATCCAGAACATGCGTGCTGGCCAACCTGGAGGATTGGATCCTGCGAACATGAGCCCTCAGGAGCTTCATGACACCCTTTGGAAGATTCTCAGCTTCCGAGATTCTGTCATGAAGAGGATCGAGGTGAGTCGCGCAGTTGTCCCAGGCGTGGTGGTAGCACACACAGCTGGCAACTGATGACTGTTGAACAGAACACCATCGACCGAATCCCCGGTCTCTCCGGCCTCGTCGAGAAGATCTCTAACTCGGTTTCCGTCTTCATTATTACCACTCTCGAGCCTTTCGTCAAGCCTCTCGTTGGTACTGCTACTTCAGCGCTGGGTCAGACTTCTCAAGCCGTTATCGACTCTCATGACCAGTACGAGGTCTGGAATGACTACAATGCTTCTGATCCTACTCACTCTTTCCTTTCCAAGGTGAGCTACTTGTCGCGGATCAAACATGTGCACATCTTACTAGAGCAGCTGACCAACGCTCGGTGCTCCCATAGGACCACTTCGGACTCATTTTGAACCACCCCGCCGGTGAGATCGCCCAGACGGTCGTCGAGTACACCGTCAACCTCGTCGTCAAGGCTTGGGACGACAACAGCATGCACACCAGTCAAGTGACTGAGCCTGTTCTCGAGGCCCTGTTCCACCCTGACTTCTACGATGGTCGATGTAAGTTGTACAATCATACACTGCTCTGTTACTATACTAGGCATTCCGAGTGCAAGGGCACTGACTGTTGTTGGACTTTCTTTAGCCCAAATCCAGCGAATGATGTTGGACAAGATGAAGGCCTGGATCGATGGCCAAGGTTCGCACAAGAACGAGATCCTTAACCGACTCACTGCGGACAACGTCAAGCAGGGCAAGAATAAGCGAATCGGGGATAACAGCCAGTCGACCGGTCACGTCCACAACCAGATGTTGCCTGAAGGAGGATTGCAGCAGGTTGTTGCTTCTCACAACATCCATGTGGTGAGCTAACAATGGTGTGATGCCTGTCACGATGTGGCGAGGAACTAGCCAGCTTACTTTGTTCGTGATTGATAGCCTGGCGCACAACTCTTGAACGCTGGTCAGGATCTCATGTCTGGGAAGAAGGTGAGAACAGCTCTCTATCACTCGAGATGATACATTCGCATCAATGGTTGTTGACCTTGATTTTCCGGGTCATTTCAGCCATGGGAACAGGGCTTCGGTTCAGGTGGACCTAACGCTTGGCGAGGTATCGACCCCAACGCACCCGACTCTGGCCCTCAGGGAGGCTACGGCGGTGGTGGCGGTGGTGGGCCTCCCGGCGGCTATGACCAATCTTCGAATTACGGTCAGAATCAGCCTCAGGGTCACGCTTCAAGCTTCTACGGAGGCCAAGACAACAACAACAATAACAGTTACCAGTCCCAGCCGCCTCCAGGTCACTCTTCGTCTTTCTATGGCGGAGACAACCAGAACCAGGGGTACGGGGGTCATTCCTCGTCTCCAGGATTCAACCAACCTTCATACTATAACGCTCCTCCCCCTCCTCAGGACAACTATGGTGGAGGTAACGATGGTTATCCGGGCCAGCATCACGGTCATCACGGTGGCCACGGTGGTGGCCCTGGTGGTTTTGGCGGACCTCCCCCTCCTCCTCCTGGACAAGGATACGGTGGTTACGGCGGCGGTGGACCTGGAGACGGTTATGGCCAACCTCCTCCTCCTCAGCCACCTTATGGTCAACAGGGATATGGCGGTAACCAATGGGGTCAAGGTCAACAGCAGCCGCCTTACGGAGGTGGTGGTGGGTGGTAGATGTAAATAGGAGCGGGACGTGAGCCAGACGGTAGTCGGATGACGTATAAATGGACGGTGCATTGAGAGTTCTTGAGGTCTCGAGGTCTTGGGGTTTTCGCGAGGTTCAATGGAATGCGTAATACGATATGATGAGTGACGCCTTTGAGAGCCGATACCAAGCAAAGCACATGGAATGGGCGACGGGGATGTGTAGCGACTGGTCTTGATATGTGAAATACTTACTATAAGGGTCGAAGCAGGGCGTTCACGCCTGGAGGCTATCGGAGCATAACTACTGTGTAATTAAGAAGGAAATTGAAGAAAATGAATACAGAAAAATGTCTATAGTCCGATCGAAACACGACTCAAGCGCATCGTAGAGCAGCATTGCCTACCTAAGCAACGGAAAACGGAATGATATGTAGACAATTCATGAGTACACCACACCCGTAAGTCAAAAGTCAAGGATGTCGCTGATGCATAGCAGACATACATTGAAGACCATATATACAAAATATACAAGAACAACGCCTGACCCAAAGGATCAAAAAACCTATCTACAGTATCACAGAGCGCGCCAAGCTCGAGCTTAACCAGTGCAAATATCATCTAGAACCTGCTCGCTACATTCAATCAGGACCGGGTGGGAATCATCCCTTCGGTCATGTTGCACTGACCTACCCACCAAGCGGTGTTGACCCTCTACTAACTCTCTCTTCGACTTTCTGCCTTACATTCCCCCATAATCTACCTGCTCCATCCCTCAATCCACCAGCAACACCAACGACATTATCCATCTTTGGAAATTCAAAGTTTCCCCCCGAGACATTGACGCCCATGCCATCGTTTGGATTGGCTCTGTACAGTCCTGATCCAGCTACACCTCCTACGGAGAGCTCGTACCCCCCTGCTCGGAGGTTCAAGCTCGGCCCGTTCGAAGGTCCAGCGGGGCCGACGTGGCCGGCAGAGAGAGCTGGGGTGGAAGATGGGTTGGGGGAGTTTGTGCTTGAGGATAGGAGGGAAGAAGGGGGTGCGTTCGGTGGTGGGGCGTAGATTGATTGAGGGAAGTGCTCGGCTGCTTGTTCGACCATATCGAGGAAGCTAATCAGATGCAGCATAGCACAATGCATGGTCAGTGTCAGCATTTCTTGCTCGGTAAACCCCCGAACAACGGTATCGCCGGGCCTGGTACCATGTTGTTGCGTTGCACTGGGAGGCGACTACCGCGCTACGGTGCCAGTGTGCCATCGGCCTATGCGAAACAGCACTCACCTCTGCGAATTGTGCACTGTACTGCCTCCCAGAAGGATCCTCGTCCCTCCGGGACCACCAGCAGCGTCGCTCGCCAATCTCTGATTTAGCAGTGCCACAGCTCGACTTTCTTCGTAGGTCGTACCACCAATCATGAAAATTATGATATCCTGGGGTCTGCAACAGCCATACACTGTCAGTCAGTATCTAGTAACTGGACTTTCGGGAGTTGCCTTGAAGAGTGGCGAAGCGACCTACTTTTGCATTCTCGCTCCCTCATCACCCTCAATGAACGGATAACTCTGTTCCCTCAATCTACCTTTCAAAAGCAGATCGAGCGTTTGAGCAAGATGAGGCTCATGCCTCGTAAACACATTCTCGACGCCCTTCAAACCTTTCAAAGCGCTCTTGCCTCGAGAGAAGAATCCCTCATTCATAAATAAATCGTCTTGACGAACATCCGCACCAGCAAAATTCAACATGACGTAGACTAGTCGAGCTCGGTCGGCTGAGACGCCGTTCATGATCAACGAATCGATGACCTGGGCTATCTGGTTTTGGGGCAGTTTCTGATATCGTAGCGCGTAGAGAATGGCCAGTCGGAGCTTATTCGCCGGTCGAACTTTGGGTGAAGAGAGAAGAGTCATGACGCTCTAAGAAGTGAGTGAGAACGAAGCAAGGTAAGCTGATCACCGAAAGATACCTATACAAACAATTCTGCCCTCCACTGGATGATATGCCTATCATTCTCGCCATATTCCTCGTTGCTCTTGCCCATGATAGATGGAGAACAAAAGCCGAGCAATAGCTACGTGATGCTCACCTTCAGATCTGCCTGATGACTCTCCTGACTCGCCAAACTCTGTTCCACCTCACTGACGGCCAACAGATCATCCCGCTCCACTAGTCGACTCAATTCCCCTACCAAGGTCACATGCTTGGTGACATTTCCTCCGAGCTTCCTGAACTCGGGATATTCCTCCACGAATCGCTTCATATCTGCTACCGTCTCAATACGGTTGGTAGATGCCGGACCGAGGGTCGAATTGCGTGATTGATAGTCTGATACGTATGATGCAATGGCTGCTCCTAAGTCACCAAAGTTTGCGAAGAGGTGTTGGGAGTAAAATGGGTCTGAAGATGGGGAGAGGACCAGATCCTAGGTAGTATTGTGATAGGTCAGAAATATGTTATCGTGACCGCGCGATCAAATAGGCCTCTCCAGGACGAGGAGTAAGTGCTAGATACTCACCCTCAGCTCGATCTTCTCCTCGCCATCTATCCTCACTCTACCATTGGTAATACCCAGAAGTTCGTGCACCATTGCCTGATATGTCCACTGCGATAGCAGGGGAGTGACAGGATCATTCCGTCGATCTGCAATTCATGGTCGTTCTTCAGTGTGTAACTCTTCTTGCCTGAAGAAGAGATGCCGTACATGGCTGGAGACCCGGATGTGGTCAAAATCAGATAGCTCACCCAAAACCAGCAGCAGCGGACTAGGTCCTTGAGTAGGTCTGAAATCGAACAGCTCTCGGTACGGGGGATGTTGCATAGCAGCCTGAACTTCGATGGCTAGTTTCTTGCCTGCGAGAGACATGCGTTCGTATCGAATCACAGGCCGTTTCTTGAGCGAGAGGAGGATGGCCATTATTCCTCTCAAGTGAGAGGATAGTGTTGGCGGTGGGAGATGCAGGGGCGGCGGAAGGTACAGTGGTGGCTAATATGGAGCGGTATCAGCCTCTTCGACACTATTTCACTTGAAATTGTCATAGAACAAACTTTCCCGGATGGGTTGATCGGTACTCACATTCGACGGTCCATCGCCTCCGTCACTCAACATCGCCTGAGTCAAGCTAAAGTGCGATGGGTACTGAGCCAGGTAGTCCGCGAAGTATTCCTGTGCACAATATATCGCATGAGCTGGACGATCCGCTTCTCCACGACTATAAGTCTAGCAGCTCACCTGAACTTCCTTTACTACCTCAAACTCGTCTACCGTCGCCATCTCCTCAATCTGGCTCTTTGTCAGCGTATTGGAGAAGTCTAGTACATCAGTCCTCGATCAGCTCGCATATCCCCTGATCCAGTGTGCCAAATCGAGAGGGGGAGGCGGAGCTGACTTACATAGCCAGTATCCACCATATCTGGGCTTGGCGAGCTCTTGCTTGACCCAATCTATACATTGATCTGTCGGTGAGAGGAAGGCGACACATGAGAGGTGGTTGAGCGGTTCTCGCGAATTGCTACGTAGCAGACCAGCGTAGGCTCAACATATGTTCTTTGAACGAGGACATGGAGTTTTTGGTCGCAAGAAGTACAGCTGAGTGAGAATGCCATGATACTTACTTGTCTATTCTATCCGTAAGATACACTTCGTGCGAAAGCAGCTCGGTCTGGGTAGTAACCATCGATACGATTGGAGTCTGCGCCAGTCCGTTAGAGAGTCAGCCTTGTCCCATTCAAGCCAGCTTCTCTTTCGCCAGCCGAAGTTGTCCATATGGTTAGGTATAACGGTATAGAATTCTTGGCCGCCGACTCACGGTATGCGCATCGAGCAAGAGCACCTTCATCCCCGGCACCTCTGTGACCATCTTCATAACGTACGTCTGTACAGCCTTGAGCACGTCCATCTTGCGCTATCGGTCAATGTCGAGTAGGGAGTGGGAGATCCGGCCGACAGGGAGTCCGTCTTTGAATTGATTCGGTGGCGGAGCGAAGAGCGGTTTGACCATGGATGACATAAGAGACAAGAGGGGTGGATATCATGTAGACAGGGTTAGAGGAATGTGATTGTTGTTCCACCTCCACCTCGACAGTCAATGTCAATGTCATGCATGACACTAACGAGCGCGGTTGTTGTCCTCGCCAGCACTGTCTAATGAGAAAGTTGTAATCTGATTACAAAATCGCCTTGACAGCTCTGAGGGTGGAATTAGCCACTTTGTAATCAACACTAGAAATCGAACGTCCCCGGGTTTTAATAGCCATTCCAACTACTGACCCGCATATTGGCGACGATACACTCGCCATAAATAATAGATGTCTATCTAGTCATTCTTCCTTGTGATCGGTTGATCAGATCAAGAGACGCCTGCAGCTGCATGCCAGTGAAAGACGCCTCCGTAACCGATGCCTCTGCCCATGAACACGCAGCACGAGGGGAGAGCCACTGCTGAAGTTACACTGCGCTGCTTGGACCCAATTGCAGGGTCAATGCACTTTTTGATCGGAAATTATCTTTCATCAAACCACACAGACCCACACACACACACACACACACACACACACACACACACACACACACACACACACACACACACACACACACACACACACACACACACACACACACACACACACACACACACACACACACACACACACACACACGATACAAAAATACAAAGGTACCATCAGAACCTGACACCTTCGACCCGCTCGACATCATCCTTCGACAAAAGCATCGTTCTCAGCGACATCATCATGCTCTTCCATGAGCTTTTCATTCATTTCCAAACCGTTTGAAGCAAAAACAAAAACTACAGCACCCGGGATTCCCAGGTGGTCCCCCACCCTGGTACTAACCGAGCGATACACACGTTAAACTGCGCAGAGCGGACGGGATGCGGTGCTTTGTGTGTTCTATGGCCGTAGATGGAGGTCCGCGCGTCATGAGCCAATATGAATGTTAATACCGCATCCCGTCCGCTCTGCGCAGGAGTCTGCTTACATTGCAGCTTGCTGAGATTAGGATGGAGTGCTGATAGTCCCCTGGCAGTGTGGTAACGTGTCGTAGATCAGATCCGAGCAAGACGGATTGGCAGTCCAGCAGAGACCCAATGGCAGTGTCCTTGTATTGTATATATTGGCATACTGTCAGTTTGATATATAAGCTGTATGATGCCGAGTGGCCAGATTTGGAGCGCGTGAACGCAGGACATGCATATCAGTCTACGATCCAGAGCCAACACAGTACTTAGGCATGACGAATCCAAATCAGACGCGCCCCCAACCCTGTACGTTCGTCTGCCAGTACTGCACTTGTGCGACTGGTGACTAAGAAGCGGTACCGCTGGTCTCGGCGCCGGCATTGGTATCATCTGCCGAGGGGCCACCAGCAGCAGAGGCTGCGGTAGTAGAAGAGATGTGGGATCGCTGCGCACTGCTTGTACCCCTACGATACAAGTGGCGTGTCAGGGTCCACCTTTCTCACTAGGGTGGTCGTTTTAGAGGGCCGTTCTGGGAACGCTAGCCGACTTACCGGTAGCCGGATACGAAGTCTGAAGAGTTTGTCCAGACGGATGGACAGGAGTGTTTTTGAGAGATGGTACCGTCCGAACTTTGTCTGACCCCTCGCTCATCAAACTCGTCACCGTACGAGGAGTAGTGACTGGCTTCAGACATGGTGAGCTGTGAACGGGAGTGAAGATGTTGGATGATGTAAGTTAGGTCGTGAGGGGATGTATGTGTGAGTCTTTGTGAGTGATGCAACTTAAAAGCGTGGGGGGGGGGGAAATGTGATACAGTATATATAGCTGAGTGAATGACCAAATCTGTGGGAGAACGGGCATCGAATCGAAACCTTTTTATACCCTCTCGAGCTGCGCCTTAGGACCCCCCTGTTTGCCTAGCGATCCTTTTCAGCTTATTAAAGCCCACGATGATTTCCAATTTTAAACCTAGTCGATATGACCTTTCATCAAGCTAGTCCTTCCCTTCATCTCGAGGACCGCAAACCCATCTGACACATGACACAAATTCATGCTCGTGGGCCTTTCAACGTATGTTGGAATTTGCCAACGAATGACAACGCTCCGACGATAATCCGCTGAGGTCGAATGACTCACAGGATTATACTTTCCGTTCATCGTACAACATGTATTCCCACGCCTGTATATAGCTCCTTGGTCCTGATGTGCACCGGATCAAGTCCAATAGGTCCGGAACATGGTGAAACGATCAGCCTCAGCCTCTCCTTTGACACTACTGAGTGCTGGCTGTAGTTATCTCGCTTAGCGCTGCAAAGATCAGGCTCCGCCGTATCTCCTTCTCGATCCTGGGGTCAATCAGGCGAGATACAGTAGACGGCAGGCGGATAGGGCACGATAGTAATGTGCGGTCCAATGAAACAAGTGGGGCGCGTCGAGAGAGTTCCATGCGCTGTGATCCGTGACCTGGATATCCTTCAAAGAAAGGAGCAGAGGGCAGTCAAGTCTTAGTGTCAACGTTCTCTCCGAAGATCCCATGATCACGCGAACGTGCCCTGAAAGAACACTGCTGATCCTCACAATAAGTTGTCTAGAGCGACTGGGTATCGACTACCTTGCTAGCTAGCTGTATCCAGTCCAGAAGCGGCTTCATTTGCAACCCTTGATAGGAGTAGCAAGAATGGACCGGCGCGACCTCGAATTTCTTTGCCTGCTGCGTCTGTGCTATCTCGAAACCCCAAGCATGCCTTCTCTCCGCGCTCCAAGCTGTTATACACCGTGAATCCCGCCGAGCGTGATGAAAGGACTGCCGTATGTATGATCTGCGTGTATCGAACCTAATCGAGGTGATGTATAGCGATACCTACAGTACTCCTACTCGAGTACCCAGAACCTCTTCAATTTGCCACCAAAGCCGACTCGGCGACGCATGGTTGCCACGTGTACAGAGCTTTTTAAGCCAGGCAGCGCGGTTTTGTTGGTTTCTGAAAAAGTTGACAACCTCCTCCACCACACCCTGGGCGACAACCTATGCGGGCCGTCGCTGTATCGATCTTCTCATATATGCTCAGCTTTGCTTTGCTCATGATTGATACATATAAGCTTCACATATCTTACTGACGACCGCCGACCAAACGAGTCTGAACGCTGGCAGGAACCAAAATTGTATTTGTCCAGACAAGATCAAGGTCGCAGCGTAATTCGAGAGGAACGAGTCGAGAGTCGAGATGAATGCCTTACTCGCTTCTGCTGGGCCATTGCCTAATAAACGATCAAACACCACTCACAATACCAAGGGGAAGAACCGATCCACATGGACTCGGCCTACCGGACCCACGTCCCATCAAACAATCACCCGAGCTGATGGTTCCCAGATCGATCCTTCGTTAAACTCTATTCTCCCTTCAACGAGATTACCGTCCTCTTTCCACTCGTCGAACTTAGCGACCGGTTCCTCCAGTGCGGCTATCAAGCCAGACCCCGGATTGGGTCGGATAGCCGATAAGAAATTACGCTCGAAACTTGCTCGACAAGATGTAGGAGCCAAAAAAGCCAAGCAGGAGCGAGAGGATGTCGATGAGTGGTTGAATAAAGCTGTGTCAGGAGGGAAGGGAGGGATTGAGGTTGATGAAGAGGAGGGCGAGAGGACTTGGAGAGTTCGCCAGAAGGATATTGTGGATTCGGTCGGGGTCGGAGTTAGTGGGAAGAAATTCGATTTGAAGATGGAAGATATGGGCACGTATCGTGTGGATTACTCGAGAAATGGAAGGTTGGTAATACTTTCTTGTCGCTACTTTGCTTCATCCCTTATTTTTCGGATATGGAGTGATAAGCTTTATGCTCGCTCGCATACCAGCAGAGGCTGTTAGTGGTCAAATCTGGGTGGGACCAGACACACTGAAAGCGACGGTTATCAATGTATATATTTGTCATATGCTGACCCAATCGCAAACTTTTCCCTCACATAGACATCTCGCCATAGCATCCTCAAAAGGTCATATAGCGACGTTTGACTGGCAAGCCGGTAAACTTCATTCCGAAATCCAATTGAGGGAGTCAGTGAGGGATATCAAGTTCTTGCAATCGGAGAGCTTCATTGCTGTGGCGCAGAAGAAATATGTCTTCATCTACGATCAGGACGGTGTTGAGCTACAGTGAGTGGGCTGCACCAACCATTTCCTCGCATCCATAGTAGGAAAGAGTTCGGGTGCTGCAGAGGCGGAAGATGTCTGGAACTATGTGTACCAAATCGACAAAGAGAGGTCTCAGGCGATGGGTAGCCCCTACTTCTCCAAGTTGTGGGCTCTTCTTTGCTTGTCGATGCTGACCATCTCCTGCCATGCTACGCCTCATAGCAAACTCAAACAACATATCGACCCGACTCATATGGAATACCTACCGTACCATTACCTTCTCAGTACAGTGGTAAGTCTCCCTGCATGGCTCTGCCTGTTTCAACTGGCTTCTAACACCACACTAACGCATGCTACTTACTCCACAGGGCCACGCAGGATACCTGAAATACCACGACGTATCAACAGGTGTCATGCTCACCCAGATTCCGTCCCATCTCGGCTCGCCTCACTCGATGGCTCAGAACCCTCATTCAGCTATCATCCACCTTGGTCACGCGAACGGTACCATGACACTATGGTCTCCCAACATGACCACACCACACGTCAAGCTCCTAGCGCACCGTGGACCAGTCAATGGAATCGCTGTAGACCCCAGCGAGAGCAGTGCGGGCAGATACGTCGCTACGAGCGGTATGGACGGGGTCGTCAAGATTTGGGATGGTAGGATGTGGGGCAAGGAAGTACGCTCGTGGAAGGTCAGAAATCAAATCACAACCTTGGGGTACTCGGGTATGGGGATGCTGAGCGTAGGAGGCAAGAGCGGAGTAACGATCTATCGGGATCTTCAGACGAACACACATCGAACACCAACACCCTATCTCACATTACCACTACCATCCCTCACTGCCTCAGCGACGAAATTCTGTCCGTTTGACGATCTGCTTTGCGTAGGCCACGAAAAGGGAATCTCGTCATTGCTCGTTCCCGGTGCTGGTGAACCGAACTTTGATTCAGCCGAAGCAGACGTATACGAAACTTACTCCCGAAGGAGAGAACGAGACGTCCGTGGTGTTCTTGAGAAGATCCGACCCGAACTTATTACGCTCGATACCGATTTCCTGGGACATGTCAATGAAGGTCGAGGAGGAGAGACATTCGAAGAGCGAGAAGCGAGGAGTTTCAGACAGCTTGGCAGACTTGAGAGGTTGCGAGCTACGGGCAAGGCTGATGAGCCTGATCAGGCGGGACTGGAGGATGATGAGGACAAGGAGGATGGTACGCCCGAAGTGAGGAAGCAGAAGGAGAAGCGACGGATGAAGGGTAAGGGTGGAGCTACATCCCGATACCTCAGAAAGAAGGCAAAGAAGAACATCGTAGATGATTCGCTTGTGAGTGGTCGCGGTTCTCTCCAACTCCGCATTCGACCCAATTGACTCCTCGTCGACGACCAAGGAGAAGGGAGTCCTGTAATCTTGTGCTGCGCCTGTAGATCCGTCACATGCCAGAATTCTCGCTGACCCTGCGCTCGTTTCGCTCTTTGGTCATAGCTCGCAATGAAGGCAAAGGTTGCCGCGCAGAAACAGCAAGAGGAGAAGAGGAGGAAGATTGCCAGTGGAGAGATCGTACAGGAGACTGGCGCGCTGGCGAGATTCTCTTAGTATTAGCGTTGCCCAATTTGTTACGATGATTGGTATTTATGATGGACATGTATCACGCGTGTATACAGCTCTCAGATGTACTGCATTGTGTTGAGTTGACAAGCAATGGCTCGGGCTCCTGATCAGCAGCGGAAGTCCTCTTGAAAGCCAAGGCGAGGAGAGGTAGGTACCAAGTCCAGGAACCACAAGCGACCTCAATGTGCTGGCAGTACACATCGCGTTGTCAACCAGCCTCAAACTCAATTCACAGAGGGTGACAGCAAGGTCACAGCGGTTGGTGGTGAAGTTGACATTCTAACGACTCTCGTAGCTAGCTGAATTTGTGTACTTGTGTGTGCAGCGGTTCCTTGCAATGCAATACAGCCAAGATGAACCCAGACACATCATGATTATGGAGACAGTGAACTGCATCTCGCAGACAGCTAAATAGTATAAGCGAAAACGAAGGGGATTGTATAAAAAGTATGGTTGAGGTCTCTAATTAATTATCAGAGCCTATAAGAAATAACACCACGACACACAAACTAGCTAACTGTAACCGAAACTGGTATGCTAGCTAATTTAAACCTCCTGAGAAGCCTTGGCCTTTCCCTTGGTCTTGGCGGGGAGGAGCTCGGCCATGATGTGAGGAAGGACACCACCCTGGGAGATGACGACGGATCCGAGGAGCTTGTTGAGCTCTTCGTCGTTTCGGACGGCGAGCTGCAAGTGTCGGGGTACAATTCGGGACTTCTTGTTGTCTCGGGCGGCGTTACCGGCCAACTCGAGGATCTCAGCAGCGAGGTCTATGAAGAGATAAAGAACAAGCTATCAGTACAATGGACCAATGGTCGATTGAGTAAAAGAAGAAAAGACTCACACTCAAGGACGGCAGCGAGGTAGACGGGGGCACCGGAACCGATTCGCTGGGCGTAGTTGCCTCGCTTCAAGAGTCGGTGGATTCGGCCAACGGGGACTATGAGATGAAGATAGGCATATCAGCTGATGGTCGATGACCGACGAGAGGATCAAGCAAGTGGAAAGAATAGAGAGGATGACTCACACTGAAGACCGGCCTTGGAAGATCGGGAGGAAGACTTAGCGTCGGAAGAGGACTTGCCCTTGCCACCGGAAGACATTGTGAATAAGTGGTTGTGTGTTGGTTGGGGGTTGAGAAGGGTGAAAGAGTTGGAAGTTCGTTGACTTGGTTGATTGGCTTTGAGTGGATGAGGGAAGAGGGGATTGGTTCGAAGATTGATACAAGGGTATTTAAATGTATGTGGAAGATAGGATAGGAGTAGGATTCGTTGCGGCTTAGGAATTGGCTAGGTGTATCTGTCTGTTGCCCTTAGACTCACTCAGTGGAGGAAGCAAGCACCAAGGGATACTGCATACTTTGCACTACGCGTTACAGTGTATGGTATGGGTAATGACAGACGTGTGTATGGTGGAGATGCCATGTTACAGCGTGTAAGATTTCCGTCTGATGGCTGATGGTGGTATCACCGTATGGTGGTGACGCTGTCCGGTGTGCTGGTTACGTGTATACGTGATTTGAGCCATCTCCAGTATAACCCTGTCTGATTTCTAACTTGAAATCGTGATGTCAACACATTAAATCGTGACGCGGTGATTTCAGCTTGATTCAGCGGGCAATATTGCCAATAAAGCCAGAAAGTGGTGATGTAACGAGCTTCAAGTCGTTGCGCGTCGTTGTTTTTACCCTGAAATCACCATTAGACGAAATCAAATCACACTCTGCATAGGTCAAACATCATCACATTCCCTGGATCACCGCACACGCCACCACCAAAGTAAATGCATACCGTCACACCGTACGAGTTACCTTACACATCACCACTGAGTCTTACCTGTAGGACGTGATGGCGACACCTTCCTTGCAAACCACCTTACACTACACTACGCTTACACCATACCGCCTCGCTGCTTGTACGCGATACACTCCTACCTGCCTACCCTGACTCATACTCTGTGCATTCGACAACACATCCTATTCCTATTCCTACATTTATAAAGACCGCTTTACTTTCTTCCCTTTCGAAAACTCCCCTCATCAACCAACACATCCAATCAACTCAACGCTTCTTCAAGTCTTCTCACACTCCAACCAACCAACCAACCCAACTCAACTTATTCACAATGGCTCCCAAGTCCGTCGCTTCCAAGGCTCCTGCTTCCCAGGCCTCCAAGGCTCCCGCCGCCGCTTCCAAGGCTCCCGCTAAGGTAAGCTTGACCCACCACTTGCTCGTCTGTATGTGTCTTCTACATGCGCTGATCTCGTCTTGTCCCTTCACAGGCTGCCAAGACCTCCGCTGCTCCCAAGGACGGTAGCAAGAAGCGATCAAAGAAGAGGGTCGAGTCTTACTCTTCTTACATCTACAAGGTCCTCAAGCAGGTCCACCCCGACACTGGTATCTCGTGAGTCAAGCAACCAACCAATATATATATATATATGATATCCTTCTTTTCCATAGTCGCTGACTTCTTTCTTTTCGATACAGTAACAAGGCCATGGCTATCCTCAACTCTTTCGTCTCTGACATCTTCGAGCGAATCGCTTCCGAGGCTTCTAAGCTCGCTTCTTACAACCACCGATCTACCATCTCTTCCCGAGAGATCCAGACCGCTGTTCGACTCATCCTCCCCGGTGAACTTTCCAAGCACGCCATCTCCGAGGGTACCAAGGCCGTCACCAAGTACTCTTCCTCCAAGTAAATGTTGGACTAGTCGTAGCTTGGTTTTGGTTCTGCAGTGGTAGTAGTTAAGAGGATGATCAGCAGCAGTAGTTAGTTGGATCATGCCTTCTTCGGCAGTAGTAGTTCTTCATCGGTCTGTAGCTAGTGCTTCGGTTACCAGCACAGTCTATTTTATACACCTTCGTCTTCGCTAGTTCCCTTGACATGAATTGTCCTGTTCACGATACCTATTTCAGCCAGCTGCATCGCATGAGTACAACACGTATACGGTGACTGACAAGGAATGCATCCCAACAGTCCTCAGTTGTGGTCGACTCGTCCTATCACGTCTGACGATACCTCTCAACCTCATCGTTGTTGAGCACTTGTTGCTATATGGTTGACTGGAACTACTTCGCCTGATCTTTGTCCAGCATCAACGCGTCCCTTGCTTATCTCACCGTAGAGGATAACGCGTCCTCAAGCCTTCAGCCTTCCCCATCCGTGGCATGAGTTACACAGATGGACGAGTTATCATACATATATAACCCACACGTCCCATCGGACCGAAATATCACCTCATACGTTCTCACTTGGGCACCATGTAAGATGAAAAGAGTACGCATGACCGTCTACAATCGCGAAAGGGAACTGGGCGGCGACTGGAGTACGGTAGGGTGATCGTGATCGATGTGGCAGCTTTTTTATTTTTCGCTGAACGGTATCAGTATACTGTACCAATACTGAACAAGTGTACGACAAGTCCACTGCACTTCGGAAAGCTGTAACCAGGAAATTACATTATCAATGCTGTCCAGAGACACCCGCAAGGCTGTACTCGGTGCCATTGAACACCTCTCACTCGACAGTAGGATGTTGCTGACGAGATCAATCAAGAAGAGAAGATCTCATCCTGGACTGTCCCCACACCCTAGGTAACAAGAGGTGTTCGATCAAGGATTGATTACAGTCGACTCAGATACAGAGGTACAGTTTGTCTGGTACGATAAATTAATTGAATCAGACTGAACCAGCCAATGATCTGTACAGATCGATTTATTTATCATCTCATCCTCTCCCAGTCGGAACACGCGAAGGTAGTGGGCGAGATCAGGCGAGGGTTTAGGAGTACAAAGTTCATGTCATGTTATTCATCATCTGCTGCCGGGTCCGCGTACCAAGTGATATATGATATTATATGTCGACGGGATGGATTTGTTGTTCTTACTGTATCTTTGGCTTTCCTCACCAACTGAAGTGGCAGAATGTCGTTCTTCTTAACGCTCTTCTCGCTCACCTCGTCGTCTTTGTTTACTTCACCGACACAGCAATTTCACAAGACAGAACAGCCAAAGTAACGCCATATCAGTGCAACCTAGACCGTCAGTCGTCATACCCTCCTTTGGCATTTGGATCAAAGTCACCATCAAAGTGAACGCTACTTTCTATCTGCTCATCGATATCAGCTGAATCACCCGAAAGAGAACTGATGGCGGTCTGTGCGCCTCGCTTGCCATACCTCGTAAGAGTACTCAGAGTTGACTCAACCCTTACGAGTATCATACAGTATATATCGTGGTTGACTGTACTCAACCCAGTTCCGAAGTCCAATAGTATATAACGCAGATGTTATCTGTCTCTTGCCCATCTATTTACAATCCTCTTTCTCATCTTTTGACTCCAGATAGAGTCGAATGATCAACGGACAACTTGACCTTTGCTCAAAGCATTACTCGCTTGATTTCACCCCAATCCCAGTCAACAGCGTACACCCACACTCACACTCACTTCCGTTGACTATCATCTACCTCGACCATTCTCAGACCTTGCTCAATCTACCTCGGTCGTAAGATTGAGAAAGTCTCATCATCAATCAACTCATCATGGCGGGAATCAAGACATCGACTCGTCAGACCAAGACCACGAAGTCCGGCTTGACCTGTAAGCACTCTAGCCCGTCAGACCGTCTGCACACCATCGAATGTCTCATTCAGAGTGCCTTCGTACGACCACTCGAGTACAGCCCTGATTGTTGATGCGTTCCACGAGTACGATGAAGTCGCCAGTCGTGAACATGCATCGTGGCTTGTATCATACAGTATGACCTTTACTGACTCGCTACTATCTGTACCCGCAATACTCGGCCGAACAGTCCCCGTGGCTCGATTGCAGCGATACTTGAGGCAAGGTCGATATGCCAGAACTATCGCCACATCTGCTGCGATCTTCATGGGTGAGTAGACCGAATAGAAAAAGTCTGATTTATTCGCATCCTTGTCACCTTCATATTCGTATTCGTCACACCGTCATTGACTCCAGTGAGGTACTCTGCCCTGCCGTATGCTGACCCCTTGATCCTCTCGCATTCTCGATCACAACCTTCAATGATGCACACACAGCCGGTACAATCGAGTACCTGATCGCAGAGATCGCAGAGATGGCCGGTAACGCCGCTAGAGACAGTAAGTATCTATCACTTATACTAGCTTACCAATCCGGCAAGGAGCAGAACCTGACGCAGGATATCCCTGTTTGCGTATCAGACAAGACCAAGACCATCAAACCCCGACACTTGAAGCTGGCTATTGCAAACGACGAGGACTTCAGTCAAGTCATCGGCAAAGCGACCATCGCCCAAGGTGGCGTTATACCATACATCGCCCCCAGCCTGCTTCCCAGAAAGAGTAAAGCCAAGATGAAGGTAACTCAAACCACCACCTCCACTGCCACCAGCTCTCGATATGCCACTCCTAAAGGCTTGAAAAGCATCACGGGCAAGAAGGTCGATAAGCAGATCACGCCTGATCAGGACGAAGATGAAGAGGACGAGGAGGGACAGGAAGAGGAGGAACAGGAAGAGAGCGCTGCCAGTGAGTCGGACGTACTCTCGTCGCACTGTAGGCTTACATGGGCATCCTCGCTAACGTATATGTGCCATGTCAGTCTGAGCTAGCTCTCCCAGTTACCAGACAAGTAGCACCACCTTCTCCGAGATGACGCCGTCGGCATTTTCGTTCGAGCATTATTGTTTAGTCATCAACTCCAGAATCCGCATGGGCAATATTGGTAACGTGGCACAGACGGATCTGAGTCTTCTCATCATCCCTCTCGGTCCGGCATAACCGTATATACCTGCTATATATCGTTCTCAAGCAAAGCACGTTTCACCCTTTCTCCTCCGTCCTCTTCCGACACTCGTAGCATCTCATTCAGTACAGCGAACGCCGTCCTGGTATCACACCTTGTAGCATAGTAGCATCGCATTGCATTTTGTACACTTACAGATCCATCATTCAAGCATTTTCCATACCATGTCATGCCATGTCAACTCCCATATAAGAGCTCCCTTTGCAGTCTGCATACGTAGATGTACGGTGATGAAGTACCTCCACCACACGAGGCCCGACGAACATTACGAGTGTTCGACGCGTCAAAAGAGCCAGAGAGACATCATCACGCATCGCATTGACAACGAAATGCGAATGTCACCAATCAGCAAGCTCCAAGGGTACACAGAATGCATGGTAACATGTATCTGCACCTTACTAGAAGTCATCGTGGATGGGCAGACACAGCTGCGATCGTCTGGTCAAGCAGACCGGCCAGTTATTGAATGTCTCGAAGTCGCCACAACATGAGCTACGGGCGGTGCGCTAGTGCATCGTTAAAGACGGGACTCCTGGGAATGCCATACCGCCCTCTAAGGCTTCGTGATCCTGATACAACAAGTCAGGGCAAAAGAAAGAGTTGCAGAATCACCTCAATTGGGCGCGCAGCATCAACCCGAACATAGCTAGGAAGGCGGGCGGGATTCCAAAGCATGCCTTCCGAAGAGTGTGCCGAACGGGACCACGCTGCCATCAGCATGCATGATGACGCATGAACTGGTCCCGAGTACCGATGTCCAAACACAATACAACCACTCCGAACTCTGCAAAGTGTTGCATGCAAACAAACGGGTCAAGGGGTTTCAGAGAGTTAGGACGACAGAAAAACCAAAAACACCGCGGTGATTCTTCGAATCAAAGCGTATCACGCGTCACGTGATTTCATCTATTCCCGTATCAACATCACTGATTCCGGACGCGTATGGTGCGGAAAATCACAATCAGTGATCTTTGATATCCTGATTGTGCTGTGCATACGCTACGCCGCACTGTACGTGATGTAAACAAAAAACAATCAATTACTCGTTGATGTGCCGTATGCCGTTGTTTGCTCGTACAGTGCTTGGTGCTGGGGAGCTTGTGCATACACTACCAATTCGATGCATGATTGCCTGCTTGCCTTCCTTCGGATCAGTGCTACACTATGCTATGCGATGCAAACGTTCGGTCTGGGCGTCATACCCCTCGATTCCGATTTGCTTGATTCCCCTTACAATACACACTTAAATACCCGCATTACAATTCCTATCTTCTCTCCTTTCCCTCCCTCATCCATCAAAGTAATTCCATCACCGCTTCTCACCACTACACCATCAAACCCAAACCCAATCAACTAATTAATTAGTCACAATGGCCCGAACTAAGCAGACCGCTCGAAAGTCCACCGGTGGTAAGGCTCCCCGAAAGCAGCGTGAGTACCATCTTTTATGTCTTTACTGTTATCACATCACTCAGTTGCTGATATCGGTTTCAACATATAGTCGCTACCAAGGCTGCCCGAAAGCAGACCACCACTGCCGCCGCTGGTGGTGTCAAGAAGCCTCACCGATACAGGCCCGGTACCGTCGCTCTCCGAGAAATCCGACGATACCAGAAGTGAGTCTCTTACACGATAGCTACCAGTACAGCTTGACTGACTTGTCGCTTTCTTGTTAGGTCCACTGAGCTCCTTATCCGAAAGCTCCCCTTCCAGCGACTCGTTAGGGAAATTGCCCAGGACTTCAAGACTGACCTCCGATTCCAGTCTTCCGCCGTCATGGCCCTCCAGGAGGCTTCCGAGGCCTACCTCGTCTCCCTCTTCGAGGACACCAACTTGGCCGCTATCCACGCCAAGCGAGTCACCATCCAGCCCAAGGACCTCCAGCTCGCTCGACGACTCCGAGGCGAGCGATCTTAAGCAGCTCTTTGCTCTTAGCTAGCTTCTGATTTGCCTCTAGTATTGTAGTAGTGGTGGTGGATGTTTCCGACGTCGACGACGACGACCCTTTTTATTCAACCTTCGATTTGCTTCATCTCTTTTTATACTTGGAGCCGGCTATTTTGCGGAGCGTGATGTATGCAGCCAGGCCTTGTCCCCCATAAACATGACCGTTACACTGACCGGTGATTAGTAACCAGAATCGTACATGAGCTGCACTTGGTACAGAGTTTCATTGAGCATCACTATCAAGACTCAGCAAACATTCTCGCATTGGCAATCGTATTGTGCTAGTAGACTACTGGTAAATATCAATGTCATGAGATTCTCAAGCACCTACGTGGCAAGATGTGCTGAACAACAGCCTAATGATGGCGAGCTCGTAATGCCAAATAATTTGTAATAGTAAATAGAGACGATTAACAGGTGAATTGTAATAGGGATTAGTAACACGACTATCAGAGCTTTGACCAATTTCAATCGATGCCGTGATTCATCTCTACCAACAAACATTAGCTGGACAATTGGACTACCTCTCATATACCTCACATCTCATTATTTGAATTCGTTTGCCTGAGCATTGATAATTTGACGACGCGTTTTGCCTACTATACATCCAAACCCGAAGCTGATTTAGCCACCAGTCGACCGCTTGACTCTCGAGTCGAATCTATCGCTGTCTTGCACTCTGCATAACGGTCCGTCCTCAAGATGGCGCGAACAGTCCCCGTCCCTCTGGGCGCCTCGTCGTCCTCCTACTCATCCTCATCCTCCCGCCAAATAGCTCCTCTCCCCCACCACTCACAATCACACTCTCAATCTCAATTGCGAACCGGATCGGGACTGAATGCCCCTCAAAGCGGTCATCATCGTACGATGTATCATCCGAAGCCATCGGAGCTGATCATGAGTGCTCGGAACCCGTTGTTCCTCTCGTTGAAATCAGGTATCGACGAGGAGATTGACTATGCGTTGCCGAAGCTGGTCGTTGCTTCTTTCGATGAGAGAGATAAGTTCTTGTTGAAGTATTGGATGGATAGTATCTCTGCGCTGAAGGAATGGCCCGAGAAATGGATCGAGTCCCTCGAGCATGAAGCGGCTTTGGACGAGCTTCGGAAAGCCTCAAGATCGATCCAAGGGCAATTGGACTTAGAAGTGGGAGCTGAAGGTAGCAGCAAGAAGCGCAAAGTCGAGATTTATCGAGATCAAGAACAGGAACGGATCGCCCTGGGTTCTATCCCAGAATGGACGACACCACCTTCGACATTACAGCGAGCGACCAATTCACTGCTGGTACTTCGAAATGCGTCGTTCCACAATTCCAACGCTGAGATGCTATGCCGAGCATCCTTCCTCACCTTGCTTGACAGATTCTTCGTCCTACCAATCTCCTTCATCCTCGACCTGTCACTTCGATACCCGGAACCGGTACACCATATCTTCACGATCGTTCAATCGATCTTCCCTTACCTTCAACCCGAAGCAGAGGTGAAGAGAATCTTCTCTCTCATCTTCCCGAAACTGTTGATCGAGACTAGAGACTCGGCAATGATAGGCAATCTCTTACCACTCATCATAAGCGGTCTGACCGTCCCATCTATGCCGCCTCCTCCAACCCAGCTTATCCCTCACTTGCTACAATTGCTGGTTTTGCGCCCAGTCCAGCAATATTCCACCCCTACAGCAAGTTCGCAAATTCTCGAACTTACGCTGGACCTGCTCATATCCCTCTCTCTGAACGGCCACAACGCCCGCTCCATCCTCTCTCAGCCCAATCTCTCCGCGCACCTGAAATCACTCACCCTCCTGCTTGAACACAATGCCCAACCAATCATTAAATCGCAAGATGCGCCAACGCACACACTCGGCCGGTCGGTGCGGAATCCCGCTTCGGAAGGGGTAAGAATTGGTACGGCGACAGAGCGGCGGAAGAAGGAGAGAGAAGTGAATCAGAGGCAGATGGAGGCGTACGGTGGGCCCGGAGTGAGGGTCGAGGTGGGAGATAGGTCGCCTGTCCTATCGCAGGCTGTGAAAGATAGGCTGTACGCTATGCCCGAGCCGGCGAGGTCCATCTCATGGTGAGCTTGTTCTCCGTGCAAGTCTGTAATCTAGCTGATACCGGACCTCTCATAGGATGCACGAAACTTTCGTTTACTCCTCCACTTCTCAACTTCTTCAAGTGACCTTCTGGCACGCATACCGTGATTTCTTTCAAAACCCAGCAACGGTCGAAGCCCTACTAAGCGCTTCAGAAGTCATCAAGAACGTGACGATTGCTTTCCCTGGCGCCATGGCGAAAGTGTGGACGGATGCTGCGGGCGGTCAAAAATTTGTGATTGCTGGTATGGGATTCAGAAAGGGGTCTGGTGAGTGGTCAATAAGTTTCTTCATGACGCACGGATACAAGCACGAGCTCTGTGATGCAATCCGTAGCCTCATATGGGCCGGCTTCGAGGAATAACCAGTATGCTGATACCTCTGCATCGTATCCCTGTAGACGACGAAGAACGGTTCTTGTGTCATTGGAAGGACTGTCCTCGCCGATCAGGTAGCTCGAACCCGATGCAGCTCCTCAATCACGTTCAATCGACTCATCTATCCGGCCCTGCACCTCCTATACGATGTTCATGGGGTAATTGCTCGCACACGCCCTTCACCGTATCGCACCTTCTCACCCATTTCCCAGGCTCGAAACCGATCCCTGTGCCAGAACTCGTTTCTTCTCATCCTTCGGTACCCGATTGGACGCTTTCCCAACCTATAATCACTCATCGGCCAGCACCTTTACTCCCTGCCGGATACAAGCTGAGGATGACTGGTCAAGCTACGATGGTTGACAAGAACAAGAATCCAGCTGGTTCTTCCTTCTTAGCTGCATTGATCATACGGAACCTAGCCAGGATACTTCGAAACGAAATCAACCTGGCCACTGTCGACTTGGAACAAGAAAAGGAAGACAAGAAGAAACATCTGTTAGAAGAGAGATTCGGCCTGCCTATACCGGAAAATATACTGAAAGAGGAAGAAGAGGAAGAGAGAGCCACTGGCGGGGCAGGGGCAGCGTACAGCAAGGATGATGAGGGTGGCTTGAAGACGGAGGAGAGGGAGAGAGCGGTAGATGCGTTTAGGGACAATGAGGTCAGGATATTAGAGGTGATAGAGACGAACATGAGTGGTTTGGGGCAGTATCTGAGCGAGGCTGTCGGGTGGTAGTCGGCAGACGGTAGACGGCAGACACACAACACGGCGCGCGTGCCCATAAATCCATTGAAGGCCAACCGAGCAACTGAGGATTGAAGGACTTGGAAGGAATGGCCAAGCTAGCAGGCGAAGCGCAATCTTGTCTTTGCGATCAGTCTATTGTTTTGGGACATCTTATGATACAGAGCATTATGCAAATATGTAACATGTCCGTCACCTGATCTGTATCAATCACAGCACGAATGGATTTCCATTCTGTTCAGGACAGTCTCAATCCTCTGTTCAGCTGGAATACACAATAATGCTTCGGATTGATGATATTGAATTAGCGCCCGGTGCATCAACTCTCAGCAAAGGGCATTGAAATTCAGTGAGATGTGCGATCAGTGCATGCGCATGAGCCTGTGGGTTTTCATGCAATGCAAGCAATTTGTTGACCAATGAAGACTGACCCACTTACCTTTGAGTGATAAGTGACTGACTGTACGATTATATACATGTCATAATTTTCATTTCCAGCAAATACGGTTTCGTAAGGCATTCGCCTGTTTCGTTGGTGCAGTGGTAGCATGCCCTCTTAGGGTTCTGATATTTACAGAGCTTTGGGGGTGGTCCTCGGTTCAATCCCGGGACGAGACCCGTTCTTTTTGATTTTGTTTTGGTTTATTCCTGTCATCCATCTCACAACTCGATTGCGGTCAGTGTGGGACGGTATTGACATGAAATGTGTATGATGTATCATGCATGTAATCATATATTGCTCATGAGTAATATTGTGCTTCGGCTTCGAGTAACCTCAAGTTAAGACATGGGTTACGGGAAAAGTAAGGAGTAACAAGGATAAGTAAGGATGTTCTGATCTCGAGCTGCTGGTTGTACTGTACAAGCAAAGCAATAAACACCTCGTTCTCGGAGGAGAAGCTGTGACTCGTAAGCTGACAATCAAGGAACTCTCCGCATTGCCCGAGCTCTGGAGCTCTACTATGCTTGGCTCGTGTTTCAGTCGTAGTCGTGTTCGTGAGCCGAAAGGCGAAAGTGCGAGAGCTTAGCTTCGAACAAGCTACATTTTCGAAGCTTGCGATCCATATTCCACGTCTCATCTCCTGAGCACTCAGCTCATCGACGAGGCGAAATGAGCTCCGAGGACCTCGTATGGATCGTTTCAAAAGGACATTGCTTGTCATTATATGTAAATTGCATGAAAAAAGGGGTAGGGAGCGTACAGTAGATGGTTATTCGGTTTTCGATTTTATGCTATTGACCCTGTTTGTACTTCGTACTCGTACTCGTAACAGTGAACGATAAAGGGGATTGATGTGCTTGTAGGAAGTAATTAGGTCCGTGCGAATGATTGTGGTTGAAACTCAGGTTGAGATCCAACGTTTTTACGGAAGTAACAGGGGTAAAGGCCATAAAAGAGAGGGAGTATCATTGGGACGTCCAGGCTCTAAACTCGCACTAAGCTCCTCGCCGTACAATACTTGAAAAAAGGAAGAAAGAAAGGCAAAGCAAGAAGAGGTCCGCCGTGTTCCCTTCCCCCCACAACACCTCGCATACCACTCTTGGGGATTGTCCATTGAATTTTATTATCGATTCTTGAGGGTTATCGTATTTCCCGAACTACCAGATTTCAGCAGACTGGGTCTCCTGTATCCTCCAGCGCCTCCTCCGCCGCCAGGTCCTGTAGCTTTCAAAGCCGGACTCTTGCTGGTGGAACTGCTTCCACTTGCGCCAGTAGCCGCAGAGAACGACTTGGACCTCGCTCCTCTCGTTGTTGTTGTACCGGTACTTGATCTTGAGGAGTTTTTCTTCTTGGGTTTCTCCTTTTCATCCTCGCCCCCATCGTCGAACTCCACGTCCATCCCATCGTCTCCGTCGCCTTGACCGTCGAGTGAGAAGTCCCCCTGATCTTGATCTCGATCTCGATCTCGACCTCCGTCGATCCCATCGTCATCGCCTCCTTCTTCTTCTCCTTCTTCAGCGTCGGTAGTATCAGGTGGTCCGAATTCTTCATCTTCGCCTTCTCTCCAATCGTATTCCAATACATCCACCTCTTCTTCTTCGCTCCCTTCCCCGACCCCTGCTTCATCCGGGGTGTCGATATCACCCTCTCCTTCTCCTTCTTCAGCTACAGAAGCGATTCCGCTTGCATTTCCATTAATATCAACGTCCGCCGTATCTCCCCCTGCTCCTGCTCCTGCTCGAAGTTTACGCACTTCCTCCCTTAGCCTTTCGATATACGTATCTCTTCGATCGACCCTCCCCTTCAATTTATCGATGTACTCATTACTAAACCTAAGCAAGGCCACTTTCGAAACACCCCTATTGGGATTATCGTCCGGCACCAAGCTGCTCTTGGGCAACAATCTCGGCGCAGATGATCCGGGGATAGGTTCGCCCGTCTCAGCATCGAGAGCTTCAACGTTGATGGGCGGTAAGAGGAGTCGGAGTTCATCGAAGCCTGCTTTAAGGGAATCACGTCTCTTTTGCTCGGCCGCTTTATGGGATGTCTTTCGGTTTTCTGGTTCGGCTTGTACGGCTAGCGCAGCGGAGGCTTTGGTAGCTGGTTGACAAAGCATTGATCAGCCCGTTACAAAGCTGTTCAGTGTGTTGCACACGGCAAGACACTTGAACGAATCATAAGAGATATGACACTCACCCGCTCTCACGCCCACACTTCCTTGCGGCCTGATCGCCAGCGCCCTCTTCCCACCCGCACCTCCAGCACCGCTCCCGGCAGGCGCCAATTTCCCAGCCCCTTTCTTTCCCGCTGCGACGGCACCATTTCCTGCGCCATTGGCAGCGGGCAGAACGGTGCTTTGCCTCTTGGCGGCGTTTCTGGTTCCCGATCCACCCCGTTTGGGAGGTGGAGGAGGCGGAACCCCTTGCTGGCCATAGTTGACATCGTCGTTTCGCTTGGAGTTCACCGTGCTTGGGCCGGGGGCGGCAGCAGGAGCTGAAGCGAGATTCATGAGACTGGCAGGAGTCATTGGTGCTACGCCTTTCTTGCCCTTGGTAGTACCGTTCGGTACAGGAGGCGGAGGCATGATCTGGCTCAAATCCACAGGTGAGGGGGTCGAAGCTGTAGATTGCGAAGTATCCGTATGGAGATGTCGGTGGTCGACAGCAGAGGGAGGAAGATACCCCATACCTCCCATCCCTGAAGCGTTAGGGTGGAATTTCTGAACAGCGGGAGATGTCGGAACGGAATATTGGCCCGTCTGTCCAGAGGGTACACGTTGATGCGAGCGGTGATTTGTAGGCTTGAGCATGGGTGAAGGTCGGCTTTTGGCAGGGAGGGAGTGCCTGTGCGGCCCTGTACCCGTCGGCATCAGGGCAGGCGAAGCCAGGATCGTGCTGTGACCGGCTGTCGAGTTGCTTACGATAGATGAAGGAGAATGGTAGCTGGGCTGAGCGGGTTCGCCAATGGACGTAGGTCCGTCCAACATTCCAACGAGGGCACGAAGATACTCCGGATCGCTGAGATCTGCACCCGTTTGCGGTCCAAGAGCCGGCGATAAAGTCTGTTGTGCGCCGCCACTTGATCCGACCGGGTTCAAAGCAGGGGAAGACAAGGCGCTAAGAGGGTGAGGTGTTCGGGCTTGCTGTGCGTTGAAAGCGGGCGAGAAATGGTGTTGATGGCCATGCGAACGATGCACTCGGCTGGTGGCCTCAAGCGCTGGAGAAGTCAATGGCGAGAAGAAGCCCGAGGTCGGCGTCACTCCGGGGGTGGTGGCGGGTCTCGAGGGACCAGAGGAAGGTCCACTTGATGAAATGTAGGGCGAGTTGTTGGAAGCTGCCACGACAGCAGCTGCTGTAGCTTGCATCTCCAACTGACGCTGTTGCAGTACGGCCAATTGTTCTTGGAATTGCCGTTGTTGTTCTTGTAATTGCTCAAGGGGTGATTTATTACCATTGCTAAATCCATTGCCATTACCACCTTGGGTGACGTTGAATTGCCCAGAAGGCGGCTGAGAGCTGAAGGCCGTCGTTGTGGCCGGAGAATTGAACGTGGATGCGGAAGTCGAATGTGACAATGCCGGTGAAAGGAGCGGTAACATGTTGGGCTGCGATACAATAACACAATAAAACAAGATGAAACGAACGAGCAGTAAAGCCGGAGTCAGATTCGATGCTTCCGCGTTTGTATGCGACAATGCAGGGGAACTCACATCTCCATTCATTTCGGATTGAGCTCGAGCAAACATCTCCAGCTGGATGGGGCTCATCACATCCTGCTTGTTCTGCGGTACCATCTCGCCGCTCGCACCTAAGGATTTTCCGTTTTGAGTGAACAGAAAACACGATAAATCAAAAGCGATACAAAAAAAACTTGCGATTAGCCTTGACTCCCTCACAGGGAGAGAACATATTCACCTGGTTGGCGGTTAAGGAGATTTTAGACAACTCACCTGGAGTGGGCATACCCCCCGGACCCTGATTTACGGCCCAACCAGCATCGAGACTACCTCGATGCCGGTGTTGCCTTCCATCATGACCTCCTCCTCCTTCGATCGACATTTGCTGACTTAGCTGAGCCATCTGGGATGCAGGCGAGGAGAGGAACATCTGAGCGAGCGGGAATTGGGGATTTGATATATCGAATCCGAGGGGCGATTGCATATGTATCGCTTGGAGCTGTGCTCATCATCAGGTCAATATGACTGAGCAAACGATTGCTTTGATAACCCCGACTACCCATCGACCAACGTACCTGTTGTTGCAATAGAGCCGCTTGAAGTGTATCAAAATCCCCTCCTCCTCCTGGACCGACACTATCACCATTAAACCCAGCAGCCATTATTCCATTACCATCCGGCAGTCCCGACAAGTAATCTAAACCCATCTGATCCACTTCCATGGAATTTGAATCCCTCCTTTCCACCGCTACTCCGCCTTTCTGCCGTCTTCTCGAGCCACTCGCCATCCCCATACCATCCTGAGACTGCAGCCCTACCTCTGTATCTGTACTTGGGTTCCTCGTTACCGTTGACGAGCTAGCATGAGAAGAAGGCCCAGCAGTCGCATTCGTGTGACCATGACCTCCACTTGCATCCCAGTGAGGATTGGATGAAGAGCCGACATTCGCATCCGAATTGATCTGGTTGAATCCCTGGGGAGATGCCATATCAGAGCCAACGCCAGCGCCAGCGCTATGGCTATGGCTCGAGCCAGCTGCGTTCATCCCTGAATCCAGTCCTGCTAAAGCCAAAAAGTCCAAAGAGAACAATTCCTGCTCCGTAGGCTGGTGCTGATGCTGGTGTTGATGTTGGTGGTGGTGGACGACAGGAGAAGCGGCATGTGAAGTTGTAGTTGACATGATGGAAGATTACAAGATGGGAGGACAGGAAAAGGTCCTCCGCGTTGACCGGCTGACGATAGTACTAGGGGGGGACAAGGGGGTGAAGGGGTTGTTTCGAATACCAGTACCAGGATGCTATTCCAGCAAGGTTTGATTGTGATCTTGGTGATCAGGGTATATCCTCTGCTGCTAGCTTGTCTCGACGGAGAAAGGGAGATCCAGATTGGATGAGACTGTTGCCGTCGCCGTTGCCGTTGCTGATGCCGCTCGACCTTTTTGATGGAAATGCTGACAGCGGTACAGCAGTTTTGTCAAAGGTACACCGTGCTCGAAGCAGCGATGAGCACGTTGCAACGCGATCTTCTTTGCTATTTGGCCGATAACCGTGGTGTGTATAGTGTATAGATTGTGTGTTTTCAGTGTCTTCGATGAACCAAAGGATGTCACCGTCACCACCGTTTGATGCCGATGCCGATGTCGATGTGATTCTATTCTTTTTGATGATGTGTTTTTTGTCGTCTTTGTTATTGACAGAGTACGAAGCCGTTCTTTTGGAAAACCCAAATCCAAAATTACCAGCACTACACTGCACTCCTGTACAGTGGATACAATTCGGCGGTGTGGAGTGATGCGGAATGCGAGTTGATCGAGCGACCAGAGGACGAGCGAGAGAGCTGGGAGCTGATGCTAGCTCGCTAGCCCAGGCTAAACTACCTAGGTAGGTCCGAAAATCCGGTATTGCTCTGCTTTTGTGCTGGACGCTAGACGCTATACGCCGTGTCGCTGTTTCGGTGTGTGTCGTATGCAGTGCAATATGCTGGTCGTATGCTAGGCTATACGTTATGGTTGGAAAGTGTGGTGTAGTGTGATGTGGTATGGTATGGTGAGTTGGAATGGGCTTGCAGTGGTGCGAATTGACGAACGTGCGTGAATTCGTCGTTGAATTGGTGCGTAGTGGATGCGTTTGTTATTGTCCGATCCGATAGATAGATAGCCCGACGATGATGATGATTGTTATTATTACTCCTTCTCTTTCTCGGATGGTGATCCCGTTGATTGTCTATCAAGTTCGCATTCGTGTAGATAGTAGTGATGAGCGATGGTGGTCGTGTGCACTCTTGGTTCTGAAGAATGTGTGCACAAGGTAAAAATACAGGATGAGATGACTAGTTGGACTCTCTTGATACGATTTGATTGTACAGTATGATTAAATACTTACTATAGCGTATATAGCTATAGCTCGAAAATAGACTTAAGACGTTATCGATGTACGCGATATAATACCCCGCTCCGCTCGCTGCCTTGACGCCTCGGCTTGTACTACTGCGTCACCAGCGGGCGGTTGCAGGCCCAGATAACTCGTGCGGTACTGTTGACCAAACCCCCCTTACAGGGCAAAGCAGGACAGGGTACAAGCAATGCAGCATGCAGCATGCAGCAGAAAGACTACAGTGGATTGAATTACCCCTCATAGCAATTATAACTCACCTCTTTTCAACTCAACGCATAGCCTGGATTTTTTAGTCCCGAATCGCAAAACCGCAAATGCATTCCAGCCGGGAAAGGATGAAAATGGCGGCGCCACGCGGAGCACCCCTTCAATAACTGTACCACACTTTCAGGATTCTTCATGCAAGCTTCTTTGTCCTAGCCTAGGGTACTGCGTTGAGGTTGAGGCAAAGCGAGATGTTACGCTCGAATATGATTCGCGAGAGATAGGTCGCGTGCACGTGTGTTCCAGAATACATGATTTCATTCGTCGTTCGTTTCGTTTCTCGTTTCTCGACCTTCTTTTATTCCTTTGGCCTTTGGATGCCTCCGAGACTCACTTCACCATGCTCATGCCCATGCCCATGCCGTACCAACCACCGGATTATCCGTAGGAAAGTTAGCTAGTAGTTTTTTTTTTGTTCTCCTGTCTCTGCCAGCCAGCCGCCTCGACTCGCTTCGTTTCGAGAACCTATGCTTATTCCGTCCGGCCGGGATCCCCTCCTGGCTGATATGGAGCAGGCACGATACGACACGATACGACACGGTACGGGTAAATAAATTATCGGCTCGCCCGAGCGCTCAAGCTATTCATGTTCGCTGCGTTACGATAGTCTTTCCTTCCCTTCCGTTTGGGTGGAGTGCGGTCTTTTAACCTTACAGTGAGTGTTCGAGAGCAAGCGCAGGGAGTGACCGGAGTGGCTATGTGTGGTGTCGAAGCTACTGCCGGACTCTGACGAAATATGCATCTCTTCTTTTCAATTACAACCGCGACCGGCCCGAGCGAGCAAGGGTCGGGGGTTGTCTGGTGTCGAAATTATTTACAGAGTATTGCGTTTCCGTTTGTACCTGGCTCTGAACCTGTATCAGGTTTATTTCATGTCCACCTGAGCCAGCATATTCCCTATAGGGTCGAGGGGACGCCCCCGACCAATCCATCTGTCGTGTCAGCGTCCCGAAGACTTGATAAATATGAGTCCACGTCAAACAGTCCTCGGCCGGATCATACATACCAGCAGCCACCGTTCACTTGAATTGTATGTAAGTATATAAAACACTGCTGGTTCCGATGATGGTCTTGACCATCGATATTATTGTAGGCAGAGTATCAAAACGAATCCTATCCTACCCTATCCTACCCTATCCTGAGTCGCCCCGATTGTCTCCAAGCCGTATGTATGATCAGCACCCGTAAGAGTATCGTTCAAGCTTCGCTACAAGAGCGACCTTGCTTAGCGCCAATCGTTAAGCGTCGAGCGTCAAAAATCAAAATCATCACAATCCAAGTGACTCTGTGAACCGCCAACGATCCCCTCGGGCGCTTATAGACCATACCAGGCCAGGCTTGTTGAACATCAGAGTGTCCGTGTCCGCCCCAAAACATTTAAGCTCTGCTGTATAGTCACATAGTTACAAGGGACCGGTCACCTCCATGATCCGCGGTGTGCACTCTCAATAGCTTATACAATGCACCAGGTCGTCTTTGTTAGATGATCAAACGGGGCTTGTCGAGAGCTGCCATTGCCACGCTGATGATTGGTGTTTCAGATTCGACAGTTCGGCGCAGGTCCGAATAAATGTAACTTAGGACGATGGAAATTGAACACCCCTATTAGGATACAAGCAGGCGATTAGTAGTCAGGTAGTCAACTATACGGTAATAGGTATTACAAACTATATCAACAGGCAAAGGGCATCGTTAACGTAAGCGGAGATTTCCGCCTAAGCGTGACGCAATGACATATGACATGGGGTGCGTTTCAGCGTGCGACCTAACCTTCCTCCAATGCACTTCTTGTCCTTGTTGTCAATCTTCTCGTGTTATCTATCTGCTCTTCGACCTCATCATCATATACCATCTACGTCTACCTATACCAGTGCCCCTCTTCGTAGACTGCTCCTCTCCGTCCCAGGTCCCGCCAGCAGATCTAGCGAACCGAGCCAAAACCTACCATCAAGCGAGCTCAAGCATTCATCACACGGGTTCGATCCAAAATGTCCGAATCAACATCATTCTCAACCACCGCCATCGCCTCGCCACCGGCACCGGCATCAATAGCAACATCGACATCGACACCGACACCCGGTCCAGCAGCTATCACACTTGGCTCAACACCGGATATAATATCGCACGTCCTTTCATTCTTGCCCCAGCCTGCTTTGGCGAAGACGCTGCGCGTCTCAAAGATGTATTTCCATCTCTCCGCACCGTTGCTCTATCATACCATTGACATAAAGCATGGTATGAAGGATATCTCGATAGGTTCGACCAGGTCCGAAGCGGACGATCTGACTCTTGACTCGTTCTCTAAAGCTCTCAACTCTTCGAGCTCGTCCAAGCTGAGCTACGGGAAGGGCGGCAGTCACCAGTTGCGTAATGACGATTTTAGTAAGAACAGCCTTCTCAGGCTGGTCAAACGAGTCGATGTCCACGTTCACGGCAAGAACGAATGCCCCTTCGTATCGAACTACATCCAACTTTTCCCGAATCTCCAAGTACTGCACCTCGCAGGAGGGCAATGGCCTGATGGGATGGAGCCGGACGATGTGTGCGCGTACGATCGATCGTATTACGGTAGCAGAAGCAGCGATATAGGAGAGATGCGGTGTCAATTCGTCCGCAAGGTGTGTATGTACGCGCGCAGGGTCATCCTCCGCTCGCTCGACTTTTCGCCCATAAAGGGGTATGGCAAGGTTGAACATGTCATACTCAAGCTTCGACCCTGTCAACTACCGCACTATACGCCACGCCGCACAAGTGGACCATCCGCAAGGGACGATGATCACTCGATCGACAACTGGAATACAATCTCCATGAAACTTCCTCCGTTGGTCAAAACTATCGACATCATATGGTGGGATGAGCGCCATGTACACCGCCTCGAGGGCTATGAGGTCACCCTTGACGCAAAGACCTCATACTGGATGGGTGGACGTGGCGGAGACAACAGGTCAAGAATGCTGGGATGTACATACTGCGATCAGGCGGGCTGTATACGGTATTCCCCTCATGCCGGCGTTCAACTTCCCGGTATGATGAGATCGCTGGGAAAGGATACGAGCGTGGATAGAGTGAGGGTTTGGAATGTGGATTATACGGCTGAAGAACAATGGCCAGACGACCGGCTTAGCTTGGATCAGCTCAAGATGGCGATGTTAAGAGAGCTACGGGAGGGCAGGAAGGTTAGGCTAGGAGCGAAGGTTGAGGAGATTTCTCGATCTGATGACTACATCGAAGAAGCACCGCCTCCCGACTTTTCTCACCTAATCTACGATTCTGACCACCCCTTGGATCTGCCCGGCGACTCCGATCCTAGTAAACCTACCTTGTCGTTCCACTCGGCAGCCGAATACTACGCCCGCGCTACCGGCACTGCCTCTCACTTCTATCATCACCACCAATCCCCACCCCAGCCGCAACCGCGATACAATCACGCGGACGATCTCGACTGCGTCTGCGAGATTGACGACGAAGAATCACCATACTGGGTGGGCCGAATCAAGCCGCCTCGAAGGCTTAAAAATCTGAGGGAGAGGGTGGAAGCTATTTGGCCTATGGAAGATAAGAGGATGCTGAGCCTTTGGTCGGCTGATGAGCTTGAGAGGTATTTGGACAATTATGAGAAGGACCTGGACTCTGTGGCTCAATGAAGATGGGCGAGAATGAAGGGTGAAGGGTGATTGATCCATGTGAGGTGACTTGTGCTTTGCAAGTAGAAGTACGGAAATCGACGCATGCGATGGTGATTTATCTTGAATAAGTCGCTTAAGTTATATGTGAGTGTTGTATGCATTGCAGCTTATCATACGACAGACTCATTCCAAATCATGTCGATGGAGAAATGACTAAACAAACAGATCAGTGTATGGAAGCGCGCGACTACAGATACATTAGCTCTTCTATGGTGGAGGGGGAAGGAAAACACCACGTCTGAGTGGATTCCTCCCCTCCACTCTGACATACTCAGTTTCTGCTTCTGCTTCTGCTTCAGCATCTATTTCTTCTTCGTCTTCTGTTCCGGGTCCAACTTGACCAGTACGTGCGCTGGTACTCTGAGCCTGCACGAGAACCGCTGAACCTCCCATCTGGAACGCGGCTGCTCCACTCGTTCCTCTCCCCTCGCCCAAAGCTCGCCTGCTATGCTCCGCCACGAGCGGATGAGGAGGAAGTCTAACAGATAAATCATATGAGACTAAGCATTCATTCTTGGGATCGGTCTGTAACGGGTCGAACGGCGGATTACTCATGTATCCATCGCTTTCGTATTGGTGCACAACAGGCGATGACGAAGGCACAACGAAAGACCTGTCTATAGCCCTATCCAGTCCTCCCGTTCGATCTGTCGTAAAACCATTGAAATGCGATTGGGGTCCGTGACCGACCCGAGTATCACCGTCGTAACCACCGCCATGATCGTCGTCTTCCTCGTCGTCTTGCTCGGGCTCGTACCCTTCAACTGGCACTAGATTCCACCCAGCATCTTGAGAAGCCACGATCAACCTTGACTGAGGACCAATACCAGCACTGGCACTGGCACGGGTACTCTGGCTAGCGAATGAACCCATTACTGCTATTGGGTCCGTCGACCTGCGCACCATTTGCCAGGCCTTACGGCCTACTCCTGAAAAGAACGAGCGCTTAGATTCTAGGCTGGTACGTCCCATCTCCAGACCCGCAGAAACCCCGATTGCAACACCGGACCTTCTAGTCTTGGTATGCCCGATTGTAGGCCTGGGTGTGGGTCCAGGTCTGGGTGCGGTGTCACTGGTCTCTGGGTGAAAATAATTTGCCTGTTTGGACTCTAACTCTTGTTCGTCCGTCAAGGGTCTGAAGGAGGAACTGTAATTATCAGTAGGGGTCGGAAGGGTTCTTGATCGCCCATGATTGAAGCCTAAACCTCTGGCTTCGACCAGATCTTCGTTGTCGAGATCATCTTTTGATCCACTAAAGTTCAGCGAGATATTGGATCCTGACATTGTGGAAATATTCATTTAAAAGAAAACGCTGCTGGCCTGGGCCTGGATCGAGTCTGCGAGTCTGGTCGAAGAGTGAGGAAACGACGACTGGACGACTTAACCCACATGAGCGAGTTGACTTTGATATAACACGAGTACAGCTGGATACAAGTACAAGCATGGAAAGCAATGGTACGAGTACGAGTAGGAGTTCATCTCTCTTCCCGCCCTTCTGACCCTGGCGCTTGCGACCCCTCTTCTCTTCTTATGAGTATTCGTTCTTTACACCCATTGACACACGAATCGAAGGCGTTTTTTTTTTTTTTTTTTTTTTTTGGTTTCTACTGTATTCTTCTCGTATGGCAGTACAGTATAAGAACTCCGCATTGGCCAAAGGCCACACCCATTCTTACCTTCTACTGTATCTCTTTTGACCTCGGTCGAAGGACGGAGGGCACTGGACTCGGTCAGCCCACTTTGGCAAAGCGCGCCTGCCCGCTCGCCCCAGACAAAGGATGGAAGATCCATAATTGTCAAAAGGGTGAAAGGTGAGATTTTGATCGTGCGTGCAAACTGTACCGGCATTCGCATTCGCATTCGCATTCGCATTCGCATTCGCATTCGCATTCGCATTTGTGCAGCAATCATTGATTTCGTACGGTAATGGGATGCAAGGAGGGCTATGCTAGCTGGACCGTCCAGGCGTAATGTGTGAATGCGGAGCAAAGCAGAGCAAAGCAGAGCAGAAGGAAGATATGGCGCATGACGATTCATAGAAGTTCAAGTCTCGCCAACAAAAAGTTGAGATTGAGATTGAGGTTGAGATTGAGACTAACAAGGGAAAGGTGCACCGAAGGAATGATACATACGGCAGAGAAGCGCAAATCCAACACACGACTCTGACTGATAGATGATAGATGAGTAGGAACCAGCGAACTGTACTGTCTTGTATACTGTACTTGAATTTGATCTTGTCTGGTCCTGCTGAATCATCGTGCTGTACAGTGAGTATCGTTTGAAGTACGAGTAGATACTTGCCATTCAGCAGAGTACAGTATCATGTCGAACTAGTGAATGACTGTTAGTGTACAGTATCTGATCTGAACTGAACAAAATTAAGGATCGCCATTCTATCCTATCCCATTCCATTCCATTCCATTGCATTGTGTCAACTTGTCGACCAAGTCTCAAAGCTTCACGCTACTGTACTGCACTCGAGTACTGTACAAGCTACTCAAGGGGTTTTTGTTTTGCAAGGGAGAATACAGCCGTGCGAAGCCGTCAACTGATTAATGCAGTCATAATCACAGTCATAGTCCCAAGGTCCTTTTTGTTTTCTTTTTTTTTTTTTCAAAGAAAAAAACTTTCTGTTTTGTTTGACATCGTGGTCAGGGCACGAGCAGGATGTGATCGATGAGGTACTCACCCACCCACCTACCCACCTTACTCTCTCAAACCGTAGGGTAGTATGTAACTCCCTCCCACCCACATCGTTAAGAGCTATACGTCATGTGATCACTTTAAAACAAACAAGTGAAATCCATATTCTCACAATCTTTGAATGCTGTGATGCTGTACGAATCTCGGGCTTAGAAAGACCCAATCATATAGCGCCGATGACGAGATACCTCTCTTCGTGTCATCATCATCATCATCATCATGTCCCTTGTCCCCAAATCTTGCTCATGAGACGAAATAGGGTAAAAAGGTGAAGGAGTATGTATGTACACAGGGCAATAAGTCATATTCAGGGTGTGGTTGTGGATATCCACTGCCGCCGGTAACTTTTCACACGCTTTTGAATCCGCCTGGAACCAATTTCATTTCTACCCCACCCCGAAACCGAAAGTGTTCATCCCACCCATCCATCATCCATCGATGGCTGGACTTTCAGCACGGTGCTGGTATACTGGACGTGCGCACACACACTTGAGATATCGTCTTCATGCTATTTTCCTGGTCACTAGACAAAACAACACTACAAAATTTCACCCAAGGCTCAGGCATGATTCAACTACTGACTACATTACGTTGATGCAGTTCAATTTTTTTTTTTCGATTCTTTTCGAAATTCATTGCAATAAAAATAACTTCTTCCATATGCTTCTTCCCCTTTGTCTATCTACCATGCATGCACGTCATACGTGGCACAACACTTAGTTTCGGTTGTCGTTGCCCAAGTCGGCACAGGCCTCCTTGACTCGGGTGGTCATGGTCTTCTCACCCTCTCGGACCCAGACTCGGGGGTCGTACTGCTTCTTGTTGGGCTTGTCGGCTCCCTCGGGGTTACCGACCTGGGTCATGAGGTAGTCCTTCTTGTTGAGGACAAAGTCTCGGATACCGGTCAAGTAAGCCCACTGGGTGTCGGTGTCAACGTTCATCTTGACAACACCGTTGACGACGGCCTCTCGGATCTCGTCCTTGGTGGAACCGGAACCACCGTGGAAGACAAGGTACCTAAAAGAGATGTAAAGCGTTAGCCATACAACCCCCCTACGAAACTTGCAGATTGCGTTCGTGATGAGAATGGGATGTGACATCAATATGACACCTCCTTCCCCACGACCCACACCAACCGCAGCCGCTCAAAAGGAGCTGACAAACGGAGATAGGCGCTTGTCTCGGTCCCCCGAAACAACATTGAAGGGTAGAGGAAGCAAGCTCTAAATGTGATGTATAGGTACATTGATCTTCGCTGACCGGATCGCCTCGACGTCTCATTGAAGGAGAGCCGGGCACTGTCTATTTGGGTAGCGTGGTGGTGGTGGTGGTGGTGGTGGTGAAAATGGAAAGAGGCAGAATTCGAAAGAATGTAGTATATAACTCACAAAGGCTTCTCGCCCTTCTCGCCCTTGAGCTGCTCGGCGGCGTACTTCTGGTGCTTGCCCAAAAGCTCGGGTCGGAGCTTGACGTTTCCGGGCTTGTAGACACCGTGGACGTTTCCGAAACCGGCGGCGATGGAGAAGTTGGGGGAGATGGCGGCAAGGGCGGAGTAGACATCCCAGATGTCCTCGGGCTGGGTGTAGAGGGAGTTGTTGTCGACGGAGGTATTGTCGACACCGTCCTCCTCACCACCGGTGATACCGATCTCCATCTCGAGCCATTCTGAAGGTTACAGCATGATCAGCTCTAAATCCCGATGACCGATGAGGACATTTTTTAAAAGCTGAAGACTCACGGTTCATCTTGGCCATTCGCTGGAAGTAGTGGACACAGTCCTTGATGTTGTCCTCCTTGGACTCCTCGGACAAGTCGAGCATGTGGGAGCTGGTGTGCCAAGCAAGGTCAGAGTTGTTTCGACTGCTTCCTGTGCTATTGATGCACTCACGAGAAGAGAGGGACACCGTGCTCCTTGAAGTAAGCCTCGTCGGCATCGAGCATACCGTCGAACCAAGGGAGGAGCTTCTTGGCACAGTGGTCAGTGTGGAGGACGACGGGGCTGCGATGCGAAGGAGAGAAACATGTGAGTCGTCAGCTTTTGAGCGAACCGTAAACGAGAAAGAATGTAGCGCCGACGTGACTTACACGCCGTATGAGGGAGCGATGCTCCTGATGAAGTGGGCGGCAGCGACGGCACCGGCGATAGAAGCCTCCTGGTTACCGTTCTTGAGGCCCTTACCGGCAAAGTAGGCGGCACCACCCTGAGAGAGCTGGAGGATGATGGGAGAGTTGATGTCTCGGGCAGCCTCGAGACAGGCGTTTACGGTGGAGGATGAGGTGACGTTCTGCGAGGAAAGAAAAAGAGTCAGCTCGTACTTATTTTCGTGTAGACTGAGAAGGGCTAGCTGGACTCACGATGGCCTAAATGAATGGGTATCACACCGAAAGATGAGAGAGCAGAAGTCAGTTCGAGTACAAGATAAAAGGGACAAGTTCCACTGGTACACGTACAGGGATAGCGAACTGCGAGTGACAAGTCACGTCAGCAATAATACTTCTCATTTGAGCTCTCTTGACGGAGAATCGGGATGAGTCGACTCGGAAACAAGAAGCGGGACGGTACATTCCTCCTTTCTCCTGTGTTTGGTCTCACTGAGGAGGATAAGACTGAAGGAAAGCTCACCTTGTTGTCTCGAGCGTAAGTGAAGAGAGTTCGGACCTGGTCACCGGAGAGGACACCGGCCTGTTCGTGAAAGAGCATAGTGAGCGCGCCGAAAAGTCAGCATTGATGACTAGCGAGCTTTGGAAGTTTGTTGCTGGGTACGTTTCGGTCTGGATGTTGGACTTACGGGAACGACGGAGAGAGCACCTTTGCCTGACATGATGGATATGTGTTTTTTTGTTTTCTATAAGTCGTTTCGAATTGATCAGTATCAGATATAAGACGTGGGGGGATCACGCTCGAAGAGTCACTCACTGTTAAAGTGTGGTTGAATAAGTGATCACAAGAAAAGTTGTTGAAGAAGAGAAGAAGTAAAGAGATTGAGACAAAAAAAGAAAGAAGGTAGAAGAATGCTGTGGATCTGTTGGGTCAGTGTGACGGTATCTATGATGTGTTCACTATTTGGGGGGATGGGAACGTGGAATGAAACGAGTGCGGAAGAGTAGACGTCACATTACATACCTCACCTCACCTCACCTCACCTCACCTCATACCTTAGCTCCCGCTACACTCGCTTACCCTCAATATCATTATATTTCATACCCTATCCCCTTAGCCGTCATTTCCCTATCCCCGTTAAGGCTACACAAAGCACAACGATTATCCGCAATATTCAGTGTATTTATCTTCTCCCTCCGTTTAAAGGGAGCTTTGCCGCGGAGCCCCAGCTCTACAGACAATTTTCGAACAGGTGGACCGAGTAACACCGTCTCCAACGCCGGATGAGGCGGATCACCGAATCTGGATCCGCCGATTCGGATAAACGTGGCAATCAACACCGGCTAGCGGGCCGCTGAAACGCGATGTTCGGCGATGACCGCTGCTTGATACAGTCTCGATGCCGTGCCTGGACACCAAAAGTGATTGATGAGAAGCTAACAGACCGGCGCGAGATGGGTCCGGTGGATATCTTTTTCGCAGAATTCAATTGCAAAGTATCGTCTGATCACATCTCGATTTCATACAGGAGTTACGTCCGAGAATGTCACATACATTCGAGGATAAGGATGACGAAGCGATACAGTATCTCTCGCTGGAATCGGGTAATAAAATCGTTACCGTTACTCTCATCACCCAGCTGTACCCGGCATGATTTGAACCCTCAGCCAACGCCAGCAGCTATACTTGCAGCCCTGGCTATAGCTACAGTGTAGCTTTAATTCGAATTTAACCTGCAATTAAACCTGTGATCAAACCCTTTCCTTTCGATGAAGTGAGAGGGGGAGCATGTGCTTCCTTGACCCTTGTCCCTTGTCCGTTTTCTATCAGCTGATCTGTGACTACCATGATGCTAAAGAAAGTGGAGGTTTCGGCCTATTCTTAGCTTCTTCTTTACTCTTGGCTGACCGGGCCGGATGAACCATCGAGCTAGCGAACCAGCGAGCCAAGTGATGAACATGAGTATGTAGATCAGTTCTTTGATCAGTAAGGGAAGACAGGTAGGATGGTTGACATCGTAGGCACCGCTCCGGAGAGTGGAGGTTGGAGGTAGATGCCAGTCTGACGGCGTGGAAAGACGGTTGAAAGAAGCTTGGAAGATGGGTATATAAAGCCCCTCGATCTCATCCGACAGAACCCCCATCTTCTCTCCACAAAAGCACCTAGAATATTACTTGCTCCCCGCTTGATTCACGAGTTTTCACCATTTCGACCTTCCATTCCGCTCTCGCCATATCATGAGATCACTCTCCCTCCTCTTGGCCGCTCTCGGTCTAAGCTTAGGCTCAATTAACCTCGTCTCTGCAGCGACCGGTTACATTCACCCTGAGTCTGAACGATCATACCCCGCTGCTGCAAGACGAAGGTGGACTTCTGATAATCCGTATGTGACTGTCGATGGATCAGTATGTACCGTCAAGGTGAGTTGAGTGGGGTCTATATCCCGCTTCTACCCCTTCTCCATCCAACGCCCAGCGCTATCGGCATCGGCATCAATCCCCAAGAATGCCGAATCAAGTGTAGAAATACAGTAGAGTGATAAGTGATGCCTGTGTGCGAACGAAAGCTGACATGTTTATGTTCTATCTCACCTCTTTGTTTATGTCCGTTTTTGCTTGACTAGCCAATGGGCGGCGGTCGAGATGACGGTCCCAACTTGCTCTACGCATTCAACCTATGCGGCTCGTACGCCCTGATCAACCTTCCAGGATACTACGTAGTCGACACCGTCCTCAACACAACATTCCACAACGTCGAGATCCGACTTACAGGCGCGATTTCGTATGTGCCCGATATCGACTACTGGTCTCCCAACTCGATTTACCTAACGTACCAAAACGCCACTACTGCTTGGCTTCTCCAGGGGGATGGGATCACCCTCCATGGTGGCGGGACAATCGATGGGAATGGTCAAGTCTGGTGGAATTATTTCGCTACGAACAAAAACAAGGGTGTAGCAGGTGGTTCATCGAGGACTTTCGCAAGGCCTATCCCATTGACAGTTGGAAATGCCAATAACGTCGTTGTGGATGGAATCAGCGTTATCAATTCACCATTCTGGCATAACCTGGTCTATCAATCAAACGATATCACATACTCCAATATCCAAATTCACTCGATCAGCTCAAACGAATCTGCCCCCGCAGCAAACTCGGACGGATGGGATATCTACCGATCAAGCTATGTGACTATCCGAGACTCAAACGTCCAGAACGGCGACGATTGCGTTTCCTTCAAACCCAACTCTACTTATATGACAGTGGAAAACATGATCTGTAACGGTTCTCACGGTATTTCCGTCGGCTCATTGGGCCAATATGCTGGCGAAACGGATATCGTCGCAAACGTGTACGTGAGGAACATCTCAATGTCCAACGCTGAAAACGGGGCGCGAATCAAGGTATTTGGTGGAAGCAACGATACACAATCAGTCTCGGGCGGAGGTGTAGGATACGTGAAAAACGTCACTTTCCAAGATTTCGTCAATGATAATGTCGATAATCCAATCTACTTGACTCAATGCTATTCAAGCTCGACTCAACAATGCCAAGATCATCCTTCGACTCTTTCAATCTCCGACGTACATTTTATCAATATCTCTGGGACCGCTTCTGGTTTGGTGGCCAATAACACTGTGGCCACACTGGAATGTTCGGCTGAATGCGTCGATATCACCGCTACGGGCACCCAGTTGGCTCCTAAGAATGGAACGGTCGGTTCGGGCAAGTATCTGTGTGCCAACTTGCAGGATGAGAGTACGCTTGATTTCCAATGTACAGACGTACCTATCACCAAGGGTTGATCAAAGGGAAACGATTTCCTCACGGCGAGGGGCAAAAGGCGAGGGCAAGGGCGAGGGTGAAATGTGAGGAAACCTGGTAACAAGGAGTAAGTACTGTAAGTACTGCAAGTAATGTATATCAAGGGGACCTCGTAGTCAATGTAGCAATAAACTTGCTGTCCTAAGTTATTTTTAGTCAGTAGAAGTATAATCAAGGGGACATGGAAATCATGGAAATCAGAATAGCTGTAGTATAGGAGCGTCAGCTACAAAGTAGTACGGGCAGCATGCAATTGATCAGAAGTCCCGGAATGGCCCATCATCTCACCGCTCTCAATCAAGAGATCCAGATCCAGTGCCAGGACCGCACCAAACTCAGAAGGACTTGCGCCGATCTGGGTATGAAAGCAGAACAGCATTGTACATTATGCGTGCTGTTGTAGCCCTCAGCGACTGTCAACTTATAGTCGTCTGACTGCTCATACTCCGCCCCAGTCCCAGGTAAGCGAGCAGTGATAGTGATACGCTTAGACTCATGATGCATCATGCCACCATCAAGGAAAGGCGATGTTGATCTCACTTTGCAGAAAAGCGAGAACCGTCCGCTCAGTGTCCGTGTCCGTTCATATCCTCGTCATTGGGCGGCTCTTCAGCTGTCATTTGACCCAAAAGTTTCCAGCTTCGCGCGTATGTAGCTGCAATGAAATATACCAGATGGGAAAATCAAGTCAGCTGTTGGTTGGACGTAGGTAGCTTGGCGTTCACTGATACGCATTTGCATAGGGTGGATGGTCAAGACTCGAGAAGAGTGGTGAACGACTCACGCTTGTATATTCTTACGATGCCTTCGTCGTCTGTCGTTGTTAGTGTGGTACCGGTCGCGTTCCACTGCAATCGATGAGCAAGATCAGCATGGACCACACGTTGCCCCTTCCCATCTCATCCAGGGCTTTCATCAGTCCAGGTCCGCTCCGCGGATAACGAGATTCGTTGACGTTGACCATAATCAGTCATTGAGGGAGAAACTGAAACCCGCACTCACATCTACCATACCGATCCTCGCCCCACCTTTACCGAAATCAGCCACACACTGACCCCTCCAACCCTGCCTGATTTCCCCATCCTCATTCCCATATCCCACTCTGAGCTTTTCACCAGGTGGTTCAATCCTCCATATCCTGACTGTTCCATCCCTACTTCCCGTCGCGATCAAATGATACGCTCTCCCACAATTCGGCGCCCACGAGACACTTGTCAAGGGCGCATTGGAGGATGATTGACCTGGTGTAAGGTAGAATAACGACGAAGGTGAAGAAGAGGTATCGAGTGGTAATGAGATTATCTTGACAATGGGGGATGTACCTGCAAACGCGGCGATGACGGACCCCCACCATCGTTCTTTACACCATGATAGTCCCCATCCTCCAGTAGCTAGCTCCGTAGATGATATAGGTGCTGGAGCATCAGTTGCCGAGGAGGAGGAGGCGTCGTCCAGTGATGAGCCTGGTGAGGGGATCGAGGGGATATGGATGGGCTGAAGGAGTGACCAGTCGGATAATGAGGGGTCGGCTGATGAGTATACTCGCAAGTACGAGTCGGTTGATATGGCGGCCTAAGCCAAAAAAAAAAGCATCAGAGTCAGATCACGCAAATATTGTCAGTACTATCAGTCACGTTGGTTGTCGAGGCACAAGAGGCTATGGGATTCTGTATTTGATAGACTTATAGATCTCAAAGATCGATCGTAATAGTGACGCGCACTCACCACTCTCGGCTCAGATCCAGAATCAGCAGGCCCAAATTCCACCTGTCTCACACTTCCTTTAGCTCCCGTCAATACAGCCCGTTCGGTCCATCTTCCATCTCTCTCCCGGCCCGATGGTTCTTCCCATATACGTATTGACCTGTCGTGCGAACTCGATGCTAATAATGAGCCGTGGACTGGGTGGGCAAACGAGAGATGAAGTACGGGCGCGTCGTGGGCCTGGCCAGAGTATCAGTTGTCAGCGCGAAGATTGATCAGTATTCGGTATTCAGTATATTACTGTACGGTCAATGTGGGTTCCAGATAAGGTAGAGGTGGCGTGGAAGCGACAAGATAGTAAATGGCAACCCACCTTCCACTCGCTCTCTTGGTCCCATGTCCCCTCAGGCGACTTGCGGAACACCTTGATCTTCTGATCAGCAGAGCATGTAGCCACTGTAGCATTTGAGCAAGCAGCATATCATCAGCTCGGATCGTCGCATGTGCATTGAAGAGGTAGCTCACGTCTCTCTCCGTAGAAGTCGTACGTCACATCTGCAAATCAAAGAAATGATATCAGCTTCTTTCGTATTCGGTAACAACTATTGTCCTCGATGGAGACGATGAGAAAGCTCACGGGTGACAAGGTCTGCATGCCCTGGAGCAAGAAGATTTGTTTGAAGCATCTTTGAGGTTGTCGCTCTGATTGTTGGGGTATCGCTAATGACAAGAGGAAGAAGTCAATGTTGACAATCAGATCAACCTACCATCCCATCTATCTCGAGGCGTGAACCAAAGGTTAGACGCGGGGCCACATAGATAAGTGGTGCGGTATTTCACTCTATTTCCGGAATGTGGCACTTTTGTGGTGACCGCTTATTCGCCCTAGCAGCTACGCCATGCCCATGCCATGCTATGCCATGCCATCAATCAACGCGCCTGCCTGCCTCGTCACCAGTCACCAGTCACCCAATCTCCAACCTCCAACCTCAACCCAAGCAACACATCATCAAGTAATACTGTATCGTCACGAATATCCTAGCACCTACATCTCTCGCCTGCCTTTCACGACGCAGATACCCTTCCATCGCTTCATCTTCTCAAAAGTAGCTTATAGCGTTCGCCCCCTTGTCTTTGAAATCATAGTTCGAGCCACACCCTGCAAGACAAGATGTCACAGCCTGTCATGTTGCCTCAGGGCTGGGAAGCTAGGTGGTGAGTTAGATATGTCGCGATGAATCAATCACATACACGGAGAGATAGCTGATATTGAGGTGTCTCATCATGTAGGGACTCTCAAGCGAACACTTATGTCTACGTTGGTCAGTACACCTATGTTATTAGTGCTTTCGTTAGGGCGATCGTAGCTGACTATAGTATGTATACCTTGCTCGTGTATAGACCAGGCATCCGGACGATCACAATGGGAGGTCCCTACTCAACCTTCATACCCTTCATCTCACCCTTCCGCCTCTCCTGCTCCTCCCAATCCTAACGGTCCCGAGCAATCCTCAGCACCTGCCCAAGGTGCCTCGCACCATCGACCGGGACGTAGACAGTACCCCACTGCGCAGATCCAACAGATGTACGGCGGAGCAACGGGCTACGATAATCAATCTCAACAACCTATGGCTCCAGGCTATTCGGACCAGTCGGCTCAGCAGCAGCAACAGCAGCCTCAGTTCTTCACGCCCGGATTGGGGGACCAGCAACCTGCTTATGGACAACAACCTGCCTACGGTGCAGGTGTGCCTCAAGTCGGACAACCTTCAGCTTATGGACAACAACAGCAACAACCTGCCGGATATGGAGGTCAACCTCAGCAGCCGGTGGATCAGATGTCGAACCAGTTCCAGCAGATGAATATGGGAGGATACAGAGGCGGAGCTGATCAGAAGCAACTTCATCAAATCCAAACTGTAAACCTGATCGGTATGCAGCCCGACGTTGCCGGGCTCGATGCTCCTCCTCCACCATACCTCCTTCCTCCCAACGCAGCGGTGACCGCCTCTCCCCACATCCAGCCCGACCCATCGTATCAGCGATGTACGCTCACTTCCATGCCTACGACTCAATCTCTCCTCAACAAATCCAAACTCCCCCTCGCCCTGGTCATGGCTCCTTATCGGTCTTTCCGAGAATCAGACGGCGACGACCCCGTACCTGTCATTGAGGACAGCGTGATCGCGAGATGTCGACGATGCAGGGCTTACATCAACCCTTTCGTCACTTTCATCGAGGGTGGAAACAGATGGAAGTGTTGCATGTGTGGATTGAGCAATGAAGTTCCTCAGTTGTTCGACTGGAATCAGGCGGAGAACAAACCTGCGGACCGATGGGCTAGAAAAGAGTTAAACCATTCTGTTGTTGAGTTCATCGCGCCTACCGAGTACATGGTCAGACCACCTCAGCCTCCCGTATATGCCTTCGTCATTGATGTCAGCTCGCAAGCTGTTCAGTCCGGTATGGTAGCCGTGGCAGCCAGAACTATCTTGGAAAGTCTCGACAATATCCCCAACGCGGACAACCGGACCAAAGTCGCCATAATCGCTGTATCCACCAGTCTCCACTTCTTCTCCCTCCCTGCTGGCGCCACTGAAGCTTCCATGCTTGTTGTCTCTGACCTATCCGACGTGTTCCTACCCAAACCTGTCGACTTGCTCGTCAACCTTACCGAGTCCCGACCGGCTATCGAATCACTTTTGGGCCGACTCAGCGATATGTTCCAAGAGTCACACGTCGTCGGTAACGCGCTCGGATCGGCTCTTCAGGCTGCTCATCAGCTTATTGGAAAGATTGGCGGAAAGATCGTTGCTCTCACTGCCAGCTTGCCTACCATCGGAGAAGGTGCGCTGAAGGCTCGGGATGACCCCAAGCTGCTCGGAACAAGCAAGGAATCGTCATTGCTCAACGCCGCTTCAAGCTTCTACAAAACTTTCGCTATCGAATGCTCAAAGCAACAAGTCGCTGTAGACATGTTCCTCTTCTCCACCAGCTACACCGATGTTGCCACCCTCTCCTGCTTGCCGAGATATACCGCCGGTCAGACCTACTTGTACCCCGGATTTAATGCTTCACGATCCGAGGATGCTATCAAGTTCGCCACCGAGTTCGGTAAGGTTCTGGCTATGCCAATGGGTCTCGAGGCCGTCATCCGAGTCCGAGCTTCGAGGGGTATCAGGATGTCTGCGTTCCATGGAAACTTCTTCATTCGATCGACCGACTTGCTCGCGCTTCCCGTTGTTCCTACCGACCAGAACTACGTGATCGAGCTACAGCTCGAAGACGATCTTAAGGGATCTTTCGTCGTTCTTCAGACTGCTATCCTGCATACGACATGCTACGGCGAGAGAAGAATCCGAGTCATCACCCAGGCCATGCCCACGACCGACTCCGTGGCCGAGTTATACGCTTCAGCAGACCAAGTGGCCGTTGCGACATACCTCGCCAACAAGGCTGTCGAGCGATCCATGTCACACTCGCTTGATGACGCTCGAAACACCATCACTAACAAGCTCGGAGAGATGCTCGCTGTATACAAGAACCAGGTCACTTCCGCTGCTGGCGCTTCAGCGCAGCTCGCCGTACCCGACAATCTCAAGCTCCTCCCCCTGTTGTGTTGCGGTCTCGTGAAGCACGTCGGTCTGCGAGAGGGCGCTTCTATCCCACCCGACCTTCGAGCATACGCCCAATGCCTGCTCACGACATTACCTTGCCAATCACTCGTACCATACATTCACCCTCGGTTCTACTCATTGCATAATATGCCTGCCGAAGCTGGAAATGTCGGCGAGAACGGTGTGGTCCTGCCCCCTGCTCTCAACTTGACGTCAGAACGATTAGAGCGACACGGCTTGTTCTTGATCGAGGACGGACAGAACATCTTCTTATGGGTAGGACACGAAGCCGTCCCTCGATTAGTCCAAGACGTCTTCGACTTGCCTTCGTACGGTGAATTGACTGGCGGTAAATCGACATTACCAGTACTGGACAACCCGTTCAACCAGCGAGTAAACAACATCATCGCCAAGACCCGTGAATTGAGACGAGGAGTCTACAGACCGCATTTGTATATCGTCAAGAGCGATGCAGAGCCCGCGCTCAGAAGCTGGGCGTTGAGTCTGTTGATCGAGGATAGGATGGACCATATGAGCAGTTATGCTCAGTACTTGACGACGGTCAAGAACAAGGTGAGTGCGGTGTAGTAGGGTGTGATAATAGCGGTCTACCGACCTGATTGGAAAGAATGGAACGGATGCTAATGTTATTGTTGCGCTGCTTGGAATTAGGTCAACGGTAGCTAGACGGATGAATGATACGCGACGCGGGGGATGATCAGGGGGATGCCCGCGCGGTCGCCGGCGCGAGAGGGCGATGAGACTCGATATGCAAGGCCGTTGCGGTGCCGTGCCAAAAAAATGTGCAACGAAGTACGAGATTGACGGAATATATGCATGCGTGGAGCGTGGATGTACGGTATGCCTGTAGGACGCGTGGCGATGTATACATTAGAAGACGAGAATAAAAGAACGCTTCCTTTGTTCGCTGTTGCATATAATGTTGGAATGCAATGCAGATTCAGGCCGTGGTGTGATTGTCATTTCACTTCTTGACCATGAGATATGATTTACATGCAACCAGTGATAATGTAACAATGCTTCATGAAATCTTCCAGTTCCAGTTCCAGTGGGGTTCTGATGTGAGGTATGTATTCGAACGTGAGTTACGATTATGATCTTTTCATCTCGATACTGTAGCGGATCGGAATCACATGCACAAATTGATATCGTCAGCCCCGCCCCCTCTTAACATATAATGGAGCTCCAACCACACCCGATGACTGTTGTGTTGTCATTGTGAGACGATCAGGTCTGAAGACAAAGACGACAAATAGAGAGTCTGCACTCAAACTCACCCTCCACCCATAATCTCAACCAATATATTCCTGACGATAGCCCTTATCCTCTCTTCAGAAGCAACATCCCACTCCGAGCTCGTTGCAACGCTAATCACCGTACTTTCCGCCTTCACGTATTCTGGCTCCCCTCCTCCTGCATCTGATCCTGATCCTGAGCTGGAGCTAGAGCTGGACGAGTCTGAATCTTCGGATGGCTTCTCGATGAGGGTCGAAGTGATTTTGAGTGATATTGGCCATGCGGCTATGTCATAGTTTGGTTTTGCGTACCGTATTATATTATCATGCCCATAGTCATAATTATGATTATGATTACGATTATGGATCAGTCAATCAGTTTGGAAAATCTCATTGTACGTACATACTAGTACATGTAGTACATGTACTCGTACTCGTACTCGTACTGTACGATAACCCGGCATAGATAGATAGATAGATAGATAGATAGATAGAAAGATGGCTTGGGATCTCACATTTCGCGTATTACTCACCCAGAGTCTCCTCGAAATGCAAGAATGTCAGATCTTCCAGCTCGTCAAATTGGTCGTCGGTCAATACGTGCGGAATGGTGAGTTCGATGGTCTGTAAGACAGACAGATCTCTCTTCCTTGAGCTACTGACTGGCATGGCGATCGATTACCGATTTACTCAAGACTTAAAAACTCACATGAGGTGGTCTGGGAGCTGGCATCTCTTACTATGCTCTTCTTTCAGCCTGGAATCTCTTTCGCTGAGCGACTGTCTGTCGTCTCGAATCCAAATTGCAGTGATTGATAAAGCGCAAAATATGAACTATCTTGTCCTTGTCCAATTGTCGATGTCGAGGTCAATAAGGTAGTGGGTAAATGGCTAGCTAGCTATGAACGGTTGTTCTTTTATCTTCTGCTTCTTTTGCATGATGAATGACATTGAAAAGGAGCATCATCTCATCTGCTGTACATTGCAAGTTCTATATCTATATAATCGCATCAGCTTGCATCAGGTGCTGGTGAGTATGATGTGCGCCCTGGCCTGCCATATGCTGCTGCTGCTTGCTCCTTACAAAAGGCGCTGTCCAAGGAGGTCATGCACCACATACAGGTACCGAGTCAGTGCCTTTTGTAAAGCGCTCTGGAGGTGATGTGATATGTGATGGCGATAAAGGCCCCTTCACCAGTAAGTAGTCCTTTGGAAAACAATGGGATCATGACATCCCTTTTGCCCCAACTCGACCCACCAATCATACCTGGATGGCCTCCTTTGTACAATACAGGTTGGCCATATGCGCGCTTCGTTGTTATCGCCTTGTGGACTCAAATGCATACCGATATATGCAGTATCTGTGTATAGGCAGGATGGATTCGTGATTGTGATCGTAATCAAGCTCCAGCTCAGACCTCAGCCGCATCTAGGCCAAAGTCGAACAGTAATGCAGAATGCTATATGCTATATGCATGCCCGTCTTATAACTTACAGACGACTCGACTCATCAACGAACGCATCTAAAGGTCTCAAAATTAAATCAAATATGCTTGATCCCATTCACTAATTCACTAATCCGTTAATCTACCGGATCATCCTTCCTCCTGAAACAAGCGACCCATTTATCCCCCTTGTTCCTCTCGACCTTCTTTCCCTCTTCAGTGGCCGTTCGAGCAGCTTCGAGAATTGGGTCGTCTTTCAGTTCTTCGGTGGGGATTGGGTCAAATAATGGGTGAGCGTTGAGGTGGGATGCCATCCATTCGTGGAGATCTAAAACGACCAAATCGGCATCAGAATTTTTTCTTTCTTTTTTCATTTCGGTTCTTTCAATTCCAATTCGATAGACGATAGACGATAAACGATGCGGTATGATTCAATATTTGAGACGGAGTAAATGATCATGGTCATGGCTGGACGGATGGAAGTGTTCTTTGGAAGGTCATCATTGTTTGTAGGAATGAAAGGGAAAGGGACTATCACCTTTCACGTCTGTTACCGTGTACAGTATACCGCCGGGTCGAAGAACGAACGCATACTCGGCTAACAAACCAGGGCTGTCAGGAAGCACAGTACAGTATCGCAGCATCGTCAGCTTGCATTTTCTGTTCGGTTCTCTGGTTCGCTCTAATCTCCCGCGGGCCGCGGCCTGCGGTTGATGTGTGATATGTGATACGCGAATCCAAAGGTATCTATCTACATTTAACATAGTATAGTGAAGCAAGTCACACAGACTTCAACTCACGTGATGATTCTCGCCTTTTGTTTTCGGTTCTTGAAATGAGGGTCGGGGAAGAGGAAGAACATCTTTGAGAGCTGCGAATATGCGTCGGAAACGAGTCAGAAGGGATCAGCATTTTTGTTTGTATTTCTTTTCAAAAAGGAGCAAAACCAGGCCTGTTGGAACCTGATGATCCAGAACGAGGCGAGATATGGCTAAGGAATCCCCCGTCGTTTGACGAGCTTGGATCTCGGACTTCGGACTTCGGAACCGGGTTCGAGGATGGATGAATAAAATAGACATCGTGAAAGCCTGCCGTTCAACTTCAACTCACCTGTCCACGCTCGAAGAAATTAGGCATATACTTCTGCGAATTCGCCCTGATGACCGAAACGTTCTGATACCCTCCAGCGACCCTATCGCTCGAATCGGCAGGTAAGAGCGATTGAGCTTGTCGAGTGGCTGCGATTCTATCATTGACGTATTTCGTGACTGATACTCTGATTTCCATTCCTGCGCGGAAAATGAACAGAGTTGAACGTATAGTCGAAAGGAGTCAGCGTATAGGCCAAGGTTGAGGGTATTGCATCTCGGGGGAGGGCAGGACGGAAAATGGAAAGGTATAGACAACACAGCATCAGATGGACTGAAAACTCGATTTACTCACCCAGCATCAACGTATCGGGGAACATGGGCGCAAGCGCCATCAACAGTCCACCGAACCCACATCCCACATCAGCCCATTCTACCTTCTTCGTGTCCTTTTCAACGGATTCTCCTCCTACGGCTGCTTCTGAAGAAGCCACCGCCGTCCTTTGTGGTTCTGCGTTGGGGGAGGTAAAGTATTGGGGATAGTGGATGGACCAGTCCATAGCGCTCGGGCTCTTGGGGCTAGAGGAGAGGGGACAGGGTTTCAACAGTCAGCTCGACTCTTAATCAGTTTCCATTTTGAGCATGCGTCAGAGCGAGTGAGGCGTAAAAGCTCGAGCGGTCCTGTGCATGCGCTAAGACTGGATTGGATTGGTTGATTGTCTTACTCACTAGTCCAGCTCATGGTCGACAAAGACGTTAACATGCGCTCGTTGTCTGTAGAATCGTTTCTGCAACGCGACGGAGCGAGTTCACAAATATCAGCACAGGCGGACAGGCGGACAGACGGATAGGCGGACCGAACAGGCGCAATTTTAACGCGACAAGAGGCCGATACCTGCAGCGACCCGTAGCTTCGTACGAGATCATTACAGTACGACAGGACACCACTCACCTGAGGGATTTGAAGCAGAGCTACGTCCGAGCTCTCACTTCCACTTCCACTACCAGGTGTGAGAGTCGGAGTCGGAGCAGGCGATACCGAGGTTGAAGGACCGGCTTCGGCTTGGGCTGTAGCTTGAGCCTCGGATGTCATGTCAACTTGTTCGATGGATCGCTTGGACATGCTTTGTTATTGTGCTCTTGCGATTCCTTGCGCGATATTGCAGGTTGTCTGTAAGTATGCTTTCAGTAGAGGGGATATGTCTTGGACTGACTAGTATTGATGTTTTGGTTACATTTGGCTGCATGCAGAAATCCGAAATAGAAATAGATAGATGCCCCCTGATTGTGGCCAAGTCACGTGATATAAATCCCACTGTAGGTCGAAATCGTTCGCTGCGCTGGTGTGTCTGACCCTCGTTTACGCTATTCGCTCCGAATCACTCACTCGCTCTATCTCCTTCGATTGACTACATCCTTCTCATCATGTGTATGTCTTGAGCATATGTACCAGTAGAAACGCATATACTGTCAACTGTACACACGTCGCCGTCGCGCCGACAGCATGCTCCTTCGCCGACTGTATTCATCGGCGCCGTCGCCACGGGCTGCTATTTGCAGTACCACCACGGCGTCCACCGTCCTTTCTCCTTCTTTACAACCTCGACCCCCTACTCGAGGACGAATCAGGATCAAACCTTCTCGACTGTCTACTATCTCATCCACATCGAGCAGAACTAGACATACCATCACTAGGTCCCTTCCTGCTGTTAAAGCTGAGAACAAAGGTCGAGGAAGGAGTAAGAGTGCTTCTGCTCAGGGGGGTCGTGTGGTCTCTGGGGCCGACCAGATCAACCAGGTCTCCGACTCTGATCGATTATCTGTCGAGTCATCCCATATCTCCCTGTTCGATGATCTCAACACGGTCGAAGTAGATCACTCGCATTCATCGACAGCTCCGTTGACTACCGGTCCTTCGTCCCCTCGATTGATCTTCACTCACCCTACACCATCAGCAGACCACATCAACACCTTCAAACCCCATTACCTCTACCCAGAGCAATTCAAGCTCCACACCACATTCACCCACCCATCTCACCCTCTGCCCCTGAACCTCGGAACGGCAATCTACACCCACCCTCGAAAACCTAATGCCGCTTCAGCATCCATCGAGGGCGATCTGTTCGCTGCTCCCCCTCCGCCCAACCCCGCTCCTGCTCTGAAGCGAAAAGTGAAGAACAGCAGTGGCCTCAACGACCATTTCAGAGTGATCAGCAACTTGTCTCACCCGAGACTCTCGCATGGTTTAGGAGAGCATTCACCTTTCGTGAATGGTGCGGCGATGGGTATGGCCGAGGCTGAATTTGGAAGCCTATCGAACACTCTGGGGAACAAGGTGGCGGAAATCAAGGAGCAATCAGAGAGGGATTGGCAAGCCGTCCTGGAACAGTTTGAGCGAAAACCATCCAGCACCACAATTGAGCAGAAGACTAGCTCTGCGCCCGCCGAGACATCGTCCGACGCCAACTTGAACCAAGTCGTCAGCGACCTCAACTCGATGCTCTCGCGACTCGGTTTGTCATCTACTCGAGGACGAAAGAACGCTGGTGTGATGGCAGGCGCAAAGGAAGGGCTGCTAGAGGATGACGAGGTGGCTTGGATGGACAGCGTGAAGAGGAAGAGGAAAAAGAAGATCTCAAAGCACAAGTACAAGAAGAGGAGAAAGGTGAGTTATGCTACGCCTGCATGCAAGCGCGAGCAGGATATCGCCAATTCCCTGCGACATTTGGAAAAGCGCTGTCAGCAGCTGGCCGGACTTATTCTGCTTCTTTGCCTACACCGAGCTCTGGATTCTTGCTTGTTGGCAGTGGCTGATATCGTTGTTATTAAACCTGTTAGGACACTCGAGCTCTCAGGAAGAGACTTGGCAAGTAATCGAGCCGGTAACACTGGACTTGGAGTGCATCGTAGTGATCGTCTGCACCTCACATCCCTGATCAACAAACAACTCTTAGTATACGGGATGATATATGCATGCATGCCAGTATGCCAGAACCCCGACATATGATCCTTCTAACGTATCTCCGTATATCAGCAAGCGAGACAGCTGCCTACAGGAACGAGTCTAGTTGAGCTAAGCTCCTCCTTCATCGTGTTGGTAGCAACGAACCAAGATCACCAAGCTTTCAAACCACCTTAGCCACGTCTTTCGCCAAGCCGACTGTACGGAACGCAACGAGGATGATGATCAATACTAATAGACCAATGTTGAAGGTTGCGAATGCGATTATCAGCATCAGCTACAATTCTTTCCAGGTGTTGATATACAATCTGCTTCAAAGTCGAGTTCGAATACGAATTTGAATTCAAACCTGAATCAGAAAAGAAAGAAGCGTACTCACCGACCCAACAACACACAGCATTGAACCAAAATGCCACTCGCAGACCTTCCAACAAACCTCGTGTGGTTTCGATCTGGGAGTGAATAAGCGACGAGAGGCAGATATCGATCGAGCCCGCGACCTATACAGTATCATACGACAGGACGCATGCGCGAAATGTACCACAGTCAGCCACGATACCGTCTAATCCTGGCTGTGTCGCGGAATGATCGAAGTTTTCCCAAAGATGGAAACAGGGCTGGAATCGAAATACTGTACTGACCTGCATAGATACCGAAAACAGCGCACCACAAACACTCTGCTCGTCACTGTACGACGCAGGGACAACAAAACAATCAGTCTCGCTGAATTACACCTGATACAGATACTGAATCAACAAACAAATGGTTTGATTGAATACTGTACTGTAGGTTACGCGACACTCACTCAGCACAGAGATTTGAGATCATGATACTACCAATGGGAATAGTCAGATCCCCACCCCAGGGCTGCATGATCCCTCCCCAGAACCCATATCGCCAATACGACGTGTCGGCTGCAGGCCATGCGAAGAGGGCGTTGGACAAACTATTTTCTCATCGTGCTATCGTGAGTAATGATATCTGAAAGAGGGTTTGACCTGCGACTTACCCCGTACAGATACCACCTAGTGCGAGCAGGAGAGGGGCGTTGACACGCTGGACCAACGGGATGACTGCGAACTGGAACGAAACACCCAATACAGATTCAAAGCACAATCTTCAGTCTGAGCTGAACACTTCTCCATCATGAGGATGGTTGAGAGTTTGATGACATTTCGCTCACCGAGATCAGGATACCCGTCACAGGCGCCGGTAGGATATACACCGCGTTCTTCATGGCTGAATAGCCCAAGAGCTGTTGCCACCAAATCGACGTCAAATACACCCACCCCTGTTTGTAAAGCGAATCGCAATCAGTACAGGCCACGATGATTCTTGCGGTCCGGGATTTGATATTCAGCCAAAGTAAGTGCGGGAGGTCGCTGTAAATTGGTACAGTATATGATGGAGTACTCGTACAGTATCACTCACGCAAACGCCACACCAATCGAAGAACGCGATTCCGAGTATGGCAGTCACTCTCCAGTGATGCCTTGAGAATACGCTGAGCTTAATTATAGGCGGTGTCGTGGTCCGATGCTCCGTGTGATGTTCCCAGAACCCGAAGAGGGTTAACGCTATGATCGAAATCGCGAACACCGGTCCAATGTCTGGATTTGAGGAAAGTAAGTTTGACATTCATCCGACGTGGGCGAGCGTGGAACCATTGACGACGGTTCGGAGTGCGGAGAGGGAGCAGTGAGTCCGAGAGTGAGCTATGACCGTAACCATGATAGTGATACGATGAAGGGGAGAAGCCGCTGTACTCATACTCACAAGGTGTCTTCCATCCCTTCTCCACTAACCCAGCCTGAGTGACCGAAAACATCAACAGACTCAAGCCGAGCGTGACCAGCACCGCACCGATCCAATCTAAATTTCGGTTCTCCGCATCTATCCGAACCACTGAGTCCATTCTGGCACCCAGCGCTCCCGTCCGGAATCTGGCTTCTCCGCTCTGCCCCTCGTGCAGGTCGCTTAGAGTAGCTCTTGGAGCCTCTTTCGCTGTGGCTGACGATGACGACGAAGGTGAATTCGGTGGTTGTGTGGCGTGCTTCTCGTCGTTTGGTATGAATAGGAAGCCGCCTATGATTGGGATGAGACCCAGGCCAGCTATCAAGAAGTAGATGTACTGCCATCCTTTTCTGAGATTCACCAAGCGTGATGTTCATTTTAGCCGACGAGCAAGGAAGTCGAGCGCCCCTTTGGCGCAGTGAGTACTCGTACCATACATGTATGAGTACATGTTTGATCAATCCCACTTACCGCCACGCCCCAGCCATGACTCCACCGACAATTTCACCAACAATAGCACCCACAGGCGTCCCTAATCCTAAAGCCGCGAAAGCCGCAGTCCGAGCAGGCTCCGTGCGGAACGTCGTACCTGTTATACCGAAAGATGCGGGCGCTGAGATCGAAAATGCTAGGCCAGTGAGGGCTCGGAAGACAGTCAGAGCGATTCGATTCTAAGGTACATTAGGTGTCAGGTGACGGAGAATCAGCAGCACGTTCAGCTGACCGTTCTCCCCAGTGAGACTGGTACACTAGTTGGGTCCCGTCGATGATATACATGTATCCTGCGACAGTACACTCACTGGCATGACGGCTGAAACGATATTACCGATGGTACCGACGATCAAGCCAAACAGGAACAATTTCTTCCTCCCGTACAGGTCTGCTAATCGACCAGCAACCAGCAAGCCGACGCCCTGTAGATTCGGTACCGATATCGAACATCTTCAGCTATAGCTATAAATGACTTACACCTCCAGTCCACTGGGCCAGGTACGCGTCCTTGTGAGGCACCGCGTCACTCACATAGGCTAGGGTATAAGCAGATACCACCTGTAGCAAAGTGAGCCGCTTTAGCTTTATTTACCTTCATGTCCTCACTCCCAGAGATCGAGTCGATGTCAAACGAATACTCTGGGTCCTCATGGGGTGAATGGAGTGATCTGTTCCAGGAATGAGAGACTGCCTTGTTCTGGACCTACCCATTGTACAGCTAGCGCAGACTCTCGAAAGTATCGAGACATGACGGGGATGGTGAGCAAGCTGGATGCGACTGATAGAGACTGCGCGCCAAACGTACAGTAGTCAGCGTCGTAACACAGAGACATACAGCGTACAGGTGAGTTGGTTCACAAACTTGACACCGTAAAGAGAGCATTTGATGTGTTGTGGAGCGGGGCGTCGGAAGCACGCACCATCATCAAGGAGGTGAACATCATCGTCCCCGCCAACATGATCATTCGAAACATGGTCAAAGTAGGCCCCTCTACCTGTAGCTCGATGTCTCGCGGTTCTGCGGAATTCGGCTGTTCCAAGACCGTATCGTCGAACTTCGAGTCATCTGCGGATGAATATGCGCTGGGAGCGCCTTCTGGTTCACCTTGACCCCCGCGAGCTTTTTTCGTTACTCGCGGTGTCGGATGATCTGAGATCGCTTCGAGTTCTGGTTGTCGGTTCATGTCGACACTAGCAAGCCTTGCCATGTCGCTTGAGGTATCAATAGAAGATCCAGTCAGGACTGTCATCACTTCATTGGAAGAGATGTATTCTGGTGAACAAGGTGGGGCGACCGATATGGTAAGTAGAAATACATCACCAATCAGCCAATGCAAGATCCTTGAATTCATACAAAACTGACAAAGGCACTAAGCCGGATTGAGCGCTATTCAGCACGTACTATACAGTGGAGTCGGTAGCTGCTTGATGAAAGCGAAAGTGAAGTAAGTACCTGCCTGTATCCCTTTGTCCCCAAGCACCGATGAATGACAAAAGAGGTATTCCAGTAGATCGAATGGGATACACACGTTACATGTATGAACATACACATCCGTGTGTAACAGTGATTGCCGCAAAGGTCTGCTCCCCGGAATCTACCATTATCGGATCATAATTCAATCATCTCACTTGGTCCTTCGTATCGTCCGCCACGGCACGGACCGTTGGAGCGGAGTGGATGGGAAAATCTGCAGCCCCCAGTGAACGAGAGTAGAGGGGCTAATTTCCACGACGCAAAATCATTCTGCAAAGATCATGATATCAAGAAGTCCAGTATAATTACTACACTGCAACAGTGATACTGTTCAAGGTTGATTCAGGTGAGAAGTGCGGTAGCAAGCTACAGTACGGCTACAGACAGTTCGCGAAACTTGCAGTGTCAACCTTGTCTATGGTTTAGACAACCTTTGCTACATCTTTCGCGAGCTTGACTTTCCGGAAAGCGACCCCAATAATGATTAGAACTGATGGAGCGGGTTGAGTTGCTTCAGCATCCACCCACACGGTACTGTATATCGGAACGAAACCCTGCCAAAGTCCCGTGATTACTCACCGAACCAGCTGATAGCTGCATTGAACCAAAATGCTACCCGCACACCCTTCAACAGACCATGCTTGGCTTCGATCTGAGTCTGAATGAGAGATGTGAGGCACATATCGACCGTGCTTGCTACCTGTAATGCTCGCGCAAGGACAAGCATCACGATAAGCTATCAACTTCTTCCTCTTGCTGATACGAACTTGCGGGCCAGAAGACCTCATAAGTTACCTACCTGCATCGAAACCGAGAATAGAGCACCACAAACACTCTGCTCATTCCTGAGGTGGCAGAGCGAGGATCAAGCTCGCCATGGTCAGCACAATGTCATAAGGGGGTCGTCGTATATAAGGCTCCAGACTTACTCAGCACACAGGTTGGACATCATGATACTGCCAATAGGTATCGTCAAGTCCCCTCCCCAAGGCTCAGAGAAGGCGCTCCAGAAGCCGAACTTCCAGTATGACTCATCAGGAGACGGGAACGCCAAAAGAGCATTTGACAGGCTGTATAGTCATCGCAGATGCCAGACAGACTCATCAGCCACCTGACCCAAAAGAGGTGTGCAACTGTGAGGCGAGAGAACCAAGGCTTTCGACGGGGATATCGAAAGCTGGGTCTACAGTACCCACCCTGTCATTATCGCGCCTATTGCCAGGAGGATGGGAGCGTTGACTCGAGGCACGATCGGTATGACAGCAAACTGAGAACGCATAGCGAGATCGGAAGCCCCACAATTAGCATCTACCTGAACTGCTTCAGGAAAGGATAAATTAACAAGCACGCTGGGTGGTTTGATCATCAACTCACACAGACAAGAACGCCGACTACAGAAGCTGGCACAATACAAGCCGCGTTCTTCATTGGCCCGTAGCCCAGGATATCTTGATACCACAAACTCGACACCAACATCCATCCCTACGAGCAGACCCGGCAGCATGCATGCATCCATCCATCCCCTTATCAGATGGATGGTTCCCTTTGCAATCTCCCCCGAAAGACCGTACTCACAGCGATACCGCACCAATTGCAGAAAATCATCCCGAGGATAGCGGTCACCCGCCAGTGGTGTCTCGAGAAGACGCTGAGCTTGACAATCGGCGGTGTGCTTGTTCGGTGTTCGGCATGATGTTCCCAGAATCCGAACATGACCAGAATGACGATGGAGATGGCAAAAACAGGCGGAATATCTACGAGGCGGTGTGTGTATGGGGCGATATGAACTGTCAGCGTCTTTTGGGAGCTGGCCGAGACCTGAATGGATTTAAGAAGATACACGGAAAAATGCACTCACAGCGCGTCTTCCAGCCCTTCCTTTCCAACCCAGCCTGCGTGACTGAGAACATCAGAAGACTCAGACCTAGAGTGACAAGTCCCGCTCCTGTCCAGTCGATCTTCCGATTATTTCCCCCGTTGCTAGCAGATTGACTTTCGCTTGAGAGAGCATTCGACGCGTCTATCTCTCTTGCCTTCTCCTGGCTTGTGCCTTGACGAGCATTGGATGGGTCTGGGTCAGAGGTTACCGCCTCTTGTGACGACGATGCGGGTGTGGACATCGAGGACGAACGAGCATCGCTTGGGATGAACAAGATACCCCCTATGATAGGAACGAGACACGCCCCGGCAATCATGAAAAAGACGTATTGCCATCCTTTTCTGATCGTGATATGCTGAGTCAGTGTATCTGGTCCCAGCCGTACCCCTGTCCTGATGGCCTATGTGTACTCTTCCTGGAAGCCTCGAGGCATGTTGCTCACCGCCATAGTCCAGCCATGACCCCTCCCAACATGACGCCTACCACCCCGCCCAGTGGCGTTCCGACACCCAAGGCAGCGAATGCTGAATAACCAAAACAAAGACAAACAGGTTTGTCAGTGTCGAGCCTTCAACAATGTTCCGATCCGGGACATTTCTTGCCATTCACCTCTGGTCCTAGCTGGTTCCGTGCGGAAGGTGGAGCCTGTAATTCCGAACGCGGCGGGTGCAGATATCGAGAAGCCTAGACCTGAAATCGCACGAAACACCGTCAAAGCCATACGGTTCTACAATACCATCGTACAATACCATCAGCTTCTCGATCTCCCATGAGGGCACAGGTAAGGTACGAAGGGTTAATCACTCACAGGTAGCACGGCAGAGATGATGTTTGCAATTGAACCAATCGTCAATCCGAGCAGAAACAGTTTCTTCCTTCCGTACAGGTCCGCCAGGCGGCCAGAAACAAGTAGGCCAACTCCCTGTGTCGAACGACATCCCAAATGAGCGTTCCCTTCCCTCGTTGGAAGCACTCAAGGTTGTCTTAGTTGTCACGGAAAGAAGGATCAAGCTACGCTCACATATGCCAACGTATGAGCGGAAACGATCTGTGGGAATGATGTCAGTCAGTGCCCTTTTCAAATTCAAGCAAGGCGGATGAATGCCACACAGAGCTTTCAGAAATATGGTGTCGAGATAGCGGGAAGTGCAGGCTTGAGGGTCTCGCAGACGGACTCACCCATTGTACAGCCAGCGCCGACTCCTGATAGTACTGTGCCATGACAGGCACTGTCAACAAGCCGGCTGACGTGGGCAGCGACTACGGAATACGGCAGAACGTCAGCATTTGCAGCATTGCATACGATGCCGAGAGAATGACTTACTGTCATAGCGGAAGTGCTCATCATCGTACCAGCCAGCATGATCATCTGGAACTTGGTCAACTTCGGAGCAAGAGCGGGTTCGTCGGGAGCTGCTCGGTGTGACGGAAGTACAACCGGAGCTATTGGGACCGTTGCATCATTCTTGCAGTCGGACAATGAGGACCGGGGGTCATCAGTGTCCAGCCTTCGAGACGGGTCCACCGTGTTGGCTTGCGGTTTTGTCACTGGTTCGATTGACTTCCTGCCCGTAGGCGTATGTGGGACGATATTGATGTCTTCATCTTCGACTGTGGATGTCTTGCGGGCTTCCCTGTCCGGTCGTTTCGCAGCGTCAGCAGGTGAAGTCATGCTCGACTAGGTTTGAGCGCCTGGTCAGTCGATTTATAGGTGAGCATGTAAGAGAGAGAGTTTTATGATGACCAGGCGTTGCAATTGAGCAGCGGATCATGGTGATATCCTGAAACCGCTTGACAGGCGGTGCGACGAGTCAAAGGCAAAGCCATAGCATGTTCACTTGTCCAGAAGGATAGACAAAAGAAGCATACTAGACCAAGGAGTTGCACCTGATGAAGCTTCCTTCTCCACTTGTACGCGTTTACACTCTTGTGTGTGATGCGGAGTCGATGGTCGCAAAGGACGCTGACCTCTAAAATCCCATCATCGGATCACACTGATGGTGTAAAGGTGGCTTCCTTTGATCGCTGTGTTGCATGTCCCATTAGGATCCTTGAACGCCGTAAAGCACGGAAGCGGGTCTCGAAACAAGGCTAAGTTGAAGAGTGGCGTTAGTGTTACATGGTGCGTATTGTCATTGCGATAGATTCGCGCGCGTCACTCCACCTCATCATCATAACACAATTCTCAGCATCCCTATATATGTGTGTAGGCTGAATGATCCGTGCAGGTCTAATCGACCAAGATTGCCGAAATTTCTAACCAGTCCTAGCTTGTGATGATGATCAGGAACCGATCCAGCCCTAACAAGAAGCCCATCGTGAAGAGCAAGCAAAACGTCCGCCCGAAGTAACATTTTAACGCGAGCCTGGGTGGACGGAGAATACGCGGACATTTGGGAGACACCTTAGCTTGTCCGCCTCCGGTACGGATCGTCGATGTAGCCAAGCGGCTTTATTACGTTGATTCATCTCGTACCAGAAGAACCGAGAGGGCTACGACGACGGATTTAAGCATTTAAACGGTGGCTTTGTAACTGGTTGAGTAACCAACGCAGCTTTTGCAGCTTTGTTTCGCAGCTGTCACGACTCCTACCGACAGGTCAAAGTCCATGAATTCCGGCGTCCCTGAAGATCACTCACTTTTTTTGTGGTCTGGACCTGGCGTAGATTCCGCCAAGGAGACGTGTGTTGAAGCGCCAGACCGCGAGAAAGCGCTCGCTCGCTCGGTCGCAGCTCACGTCGCTCGGCCTATTAGCCTATTTGGAGTCAATAATAAGCTCCAGACAGCAGAAGCATAGGAACAGGATAGCTACGAGAAGATTCCTTGCTCCCATGTACTCGGACCGGATTGAACTCGGGATGTGGTCAGCGCATAAAAGCGAAAGCGCGCAAACTTTCCTTTCGGATCCAGGCAAAGTGAAGTTTCTTTAGGATAATCTGCTGAACCCTTAGAACCGAGCTTGTCCAAATAACTTACCGCACTCAGCTTACCATATCACACCACCGCTTTAGCTATAAGGTAGCTAGGGCCTAGGCACAAGGGAATAACCGACCGGACAATCCCAACGCCAACGCCATGGCGCGTCTCTCTTATCTGTCGAAGCAATGTGGAGTGGAGAATTTTACAGTCCAAAAAAACTTTCAGCGCTACACCTTACCTCACATTCCTGGTCAAACGTGATGAGATCAACCGTTTTAACAGATCTGTACACCGCAGATACTCGTCTACGGTCTGGTCTACACACAATACGGCTCTGACTGAACGGCTAAGCTTACTAACGCGTTCTTGTGAAATATGCAGACTCAAGAGAATGTACAATGGAGCGATAAACTGACACCAGTAGTGTATATAGTCGCCGTTTCTTCTCCTGTTCTTCGTGGTTCTTGATAGGTTTTCCCCCACGTTCGTCCGTCTATTGTTCTTCACATAAAGTTATCTGCGGTCTGCCAGCGGTATAATATTCAACGTATTCGTTTGAAGCTACAAGTAGAGAAGTCCGGAATTTGATTGTTGCTACACGTTTATTGAACCCGTTTTCGCGAGAATTATAATCAACCCGTCATCGAGACAATTATAGAACGCCAGACAGCTACTTTCGTTACCCACAACGATGTCGTCTTCATCTCAACCTGACCGGGTTGACATGCGTCTCGAGCTTCCTTCGGCCCCAGCGTCCGGGTACACCACCCCTACCGGCGGCGAAGACAGACCGTTCTTCTACCCTTCTGCAACTTCTACCGCAGTCAACACACCTTCCGGTCTCGAAGATAAGCCGTTCCTCTTCTCGTCGGCGGCGAATGCGCTCGCAAAGTACTCTTCCCGACTCTCTGAAAGGTCTAACTCTGAGGATGAGGAGAAAGGTCGAGAGCAGGAGAAGGACAAGGAGGAGGAAAGTGGATCGGAAGAACGAAGACCAAGCGATGTTGTTGGGGAGCTCGAAAGCTACCCTATTCCTGAAAAAAGGGCCCTCACCAAGGTCAGAATGGCCATTCTGGGTCTCGTTATGATGAGCACCACCTTCGTAGCTGTAAGTGACTAGGTGCCTTGGCCAAAGGATGTCTGCCGATCTGTCGCTGACGGCCATGTCGAATAGTCCGCCACAAACTCGAGCACTCTACTGGTCATCCCCAGTATTGCCAAAGACCTTGGTATCACCGAGCTCCAGGCTCAGTGGATCACCTCGGCCTACTCGCTTGCCAATGGATGGTATGTTCTATCACCTTTGAGCATTATACAACCAAGGAAACTGACAATAGTGTGCCTTTGCAGTGGTCTGCTCCTCGCCGGTCGAGTCGCTGATCTGTACGGCAAGAAGTGGCTCTACATGCTGGGCATGATCGTCTACCTGGTTCTCAGCATCGTTTCTGGAGTCATCAGAGTGCGTATGATAGAGTACACACACTCCGGTGAACGAGTTTGGTACTAACTGAGTGGACTCTCTGCAGAATTACGTCGCCATATGCGTAGTCCGAGCTTTCGCCGGTTTGGCCATCTCCATCTCGCTTCCCGCTGCTTTCGGTATCATTGGTGTCACCTTTGATGCTGAGCCGTATCGAACCATGGCTTTCTCCGCCATGGCCTTGGGTTACCCTGTCGGCGGTGGACCTGGCTTGGTCATCGCTGGTCTCGTAGCCGGCATCAACCAGTAAGTCATTTGGCCTTATGGCGTCTAAGTTACTTGCATACATGCGACAATGACTAACGTTTTCGGTCCTTCAACAGCCGGGCATGGCAATATACCTTCTTCATCCTCGCTGGTATGGCTCTCGTGCCCATCGTCTTGGGCTTCTTCACGATCCCAAATGACCAAGTCAAGGCCACACCAGGTGGCAACCGAAAGATCGACTGGCTTGGTGCTTTCCTCATCACCGTCGCTCTCAGTCTTTTCACATTCGCCTTGACTCAGAGTGGTTTGACTGCCAAGGGTTGGAGCGAGCCTTGTAAGTCTCTTGTGATCATTTTTCATCACGGACCGAGTATGGTATGCTGATCAACCTATGCGTAGACATTGGCACTTGCATCGGTATCTCGATCCTCCTCATGATTGCCTTCGGCTTCTGGGAACACATCGCCGAAACTAGGACTTCCATTCCTCCTTTGGTCCATCTCGGCATCTTTTCACAGCACAATTGGAAGGTCACCTCAGTCCTGGTCCTTTCTTTCTTCGGATACACTGCTATCGCGGGATGGCTCTATCTTGTAACTATCTGGTACCAGGTGAGCTGATTTCCGTCCTCTGAATGTCCGGACATAGAGCTGTGTAGGCTGATAGACTTGTCTTTCAGAACTTGAAGGGCGACTCACCCATCATGAACGCCGTGCACATCGTCCCCGCGCCAATCGTCGGCATGATCGCCTGTGTCTTGGTACCTATGCTTGCCCCCAAGTTCAAGGCTTGCTATCTTCTCATGTTGGGCGGAATGTGCACTGCCACGGCTCAGCTGCTCTTCGCTGTTGCGCCCGTCGACTTGACTTACTGGGCTTGCGAATTCTTGTCAAACATCTTCACTCCCTTCGGCGCAGACTTTACCGTCGGCATCGGCTCCGTTCTCATCTCCAACCTTGTATCTGAGTGAGTTATATTGCCTTGGCTTGCATGTAGGCGCAACAGCAGCTGATGACTCTTTTACGCAATGGCAGGGATCAACAAGCTGTTGGAGGTGCACTTTTCCAGACCGCTCTTCAGATTGCCTCTACTGTCGGAGTCTGCATTAGCTCGCTCACCCAGACCATCATCACCGAACAGTCCGGCTCCTTGGAAAAAGGTCTCAAGGACGCTTTCTGGATGATGGCTGCCTTCTCATGGGCCTCCGCTATTATCGCCTTTGTGACCCTTCGAAAGACTGGCTTGGCCAAGGACATCGGCAGATCGAAACTATAATCAAGAGGGAGTGAATTGGGTTTTAGCCATACAACGTATAATCATAACACATCACTGAGACTTGATGTCAACGGACACTTTCTTCTACTACCTTTCTGGTGTACACCATGTAATAACAAGCCAATGGACACTTTTGGATTATAATATGTAAAATCACGTAGACGAACCTAGAGAGCCCACCAATAGACTGACATTAGATCCATATGCAACGACTTTCTTTAATGCCATGTTTCCTACTCGTGTGAATTGCTGATGAATAGACTGAGCATGCACGAGTCAACTGATCGTTATTCACGTAGGTACATTACATCGATATCCAAAAGCGATACAAACAACGCGCGTTGTCCAGCTCAGCCGAAGACGTTGCCCAAAACATCGTCCATTCCCTTTCCAGCCAGCGTCTTGCTCTTCTCCACAGCCTGTCTCTGCCTGTACGACTTGCCACTTCCCTCTTTACCCCCATCGTTCCCGGCACTCGTGCTCGCTGGTCCATCCTGTTGGCCTGTAGTTGCTCTCTTTGCTTCCCTCTTCTTCAGTACGCGCGCAAGCTCGACATTCTTGAGATACTCTCCTTGTTCCGTCTTGGACCTAGCAATCTCATTTCGGAGTCGTGCTTGGTGGGCTTGTCGCTCGTATGCTGCACGATGGAGTTAGGGTGGATCAGTCAGTGGTCTTATTGGCCTTCTTGCCTAGTGAAGATATTGCAGGGTAAAGCGAAAGTAATGAGACTACGTGAACTTACCGACTTGCTCGCCAAGCATTTCCCATCTGAATCCGCTAAGATACTTCATAGTCCATATATCATCCCGCCATCTGCGTCACGCCAATATCAGCCTGGATACGCCTACAGCTGTCGAGGAAGAGGTGTGGATTAGTCTGAGAATAAAAACTCACCTATCTCCCTTCTTCCCCCCGATGACCTGGGCATTCAGCATGGAAGCCACCGTCTTCGCTACTGACTTGTCCATGAACTCTACCCACGCCTCTGAGAAATTGGCACTGGCGTGTTTCTGCTTTTTCTGGGTCGATGCATTGGGGTTGTATCCGCTTGGAGCTATCGTAAGGACCGCACGTCGGAGTTAGTCACGACAGGGTAAAAAGATGAAGAGTTTGTGACGACCATTCATCCATGATATATCAGATACAAAGGATGACTGGGCAGGCGAGCGGGGGACATAGAGTGATGCGAATACGTACCGTCACGCCTTTGAGCATACACTTTCCCTATTTCACCCCACCTTCCCATGAGATGTCTGACTTTCTGAGGAGTCATGCCCGGTGGGAGCCTCGAGATGTACACGATACCCGGTGTGACCTTGTTGCTCTTGGTCTTCTTTCGCTTCATTGATCGTTTCTCGGCTCTCTCCTCATCTTCGTCTGTCTTTGTAGTCTTGAGGGGTGAAGTAGAAGAGGATGCTACGTTGTGGTCGGACTCCGCTTCAACAATGAGAGGGGAATCATCCTGGGCTTGAACATCGGAGGCACGCCCCCTTTTACCGATCTTTTTCGGACTGGTTTCGGAGCTCATCGAGGTAGAAGGAGTGGGCGCCAAGAATATGAGCGTGAGAAGATTCAGAGAAGATACCAACTCGGCTAAAGGTGATGAAAGCAAGTTACGATATGTCCCATGCATGTCACAGACATTATCTTGACGAAAGATTGGGAAAAACATCCAGAGCTACTCGCTCACGGTGGAGGCCAGAACGCGGCTCACGGCTCACGGTAAGCGGGATCAAATTTTGCCAAACAGAACTCAAAAGGAGTGGCGGAGCTTCAAGAGGTGAGATCCGGATATGAGCATGATCCGCATGAATCGTGCATATGGAGACAGGCAGAAGTGTTCGAGAGTATGTCGAAATGGCCGCATGAGAAGGGGTCATCCAAATGCGCTCAATCTGTCAATCGAGAACTTTGCGTGGTGTAACGGCCCGAGAAGCGCAAAGAGGCGCGGGGATTAGTTGGGATGGAAACGGACCCACAAACGGAGGTGTAGACTCATTGTTGTATTCGTAAACGTACTGACTCATGGGTCATCGTAATCGATGCTGTATGACCTGTCGGCTCTGTGGTACCACTTCAGTGACTTTGCGCTGATCGAGATGCTTGAGGAAAACTTCAGGGTATTTGGTATAAAATGGGCAAATCATGACAGCGAAATCTCGGCAATCTGCCGCAAGCATCTTCTGTTCGCGCGAGCAAGGACGCATTTCCCTCACAAGCCCCACCTATTCACTATCCTCGTTCGACTCGATCAGCCTAAGATACTGCGATGCCCACACAACTCTGCCGCGACAATATTGCTGACCTTGGCAGATATCGGTTTACCAGAAGACGAGTGAGAAGCACATGAATCAAAGGACAGCCCGGGGATGGAGACGAGGACGCTCATCCGAGTGATGGCGATCCATAATCCATACCCACAGTTTACATGTCGCACAGGGGTAGCATTGATTGAACTATGGTAGGTCCAAAAGCCCTTTGTCCCACGCATCGTCAAGGAATTGAGTGCTGATAAGCTTTAGCGAAGGACAACAGCAGTCTGTTTAACCACAAGAGTGGAGGCATGTACAGTATCTCACCTGAAGGCTCGGCGACATGGAACAGAGCGAAGGCCATTGAGCTACATGTCTTGCCGGATTACAATGCTGCTACTTACATGACTTCGGACATTGAATGTGTATGCATGTTCCGCAAACTATGAGACATTTTCGGCTGAGTATGAGTACAGGACAAAGGAGCTAAGCGAAGCGATGGGACAATCCAGCTCGCCTAGATCTCACAAGAATGGAAGGTGAGGTTATGATGAAGGCGAGCTGAACGAAGAATGACGCTGCTGTGTGAATCCGGAGCTTACCCTTAGCTCAGCTCAAAGGGGTGAATGCAAGGTGCGCCTCGGTGTCGTCACAGCCGGTACTGAGTGGATTGTGAATGAAACAGAGTCTCTTCACCTCACATTCCGCGTACTGTCGGTGAGCCAGGTTGATATCCAGGGGGGAAGACTAGCTGGAGCACATGTAGATGTCACGACCTTTCGAACCTATAAAAGGGCATTCGTTGGCTACAGGCTTCTGCTTTTCTTTTCCACCACAACTCCATCTCATCAGCTATTTGCCACTTCCGCGATCACCTCGCGATCGAAACCTTGCAATCAATCGCATCATCGTTCAGTGCGCCACTATGACCCAAGCTAATACAACCGACTACTCTCTATCCATCGTCGATGCCAATGGCGACGAACAAGTTTCCCAAGCGTTCGACCCCTCAGCTCAATCGAACCCGTGGGCAAGGGGAATGCAATACTAGTAAGTAATGACTCCCCAAACTCGCATTCGATACTTTCACCCCCGGCCATATTGGCTGACAGCTCGCTGTGGCACGTAGCGAGGGTCCTGAGCAATCCCAAGCGGCTGCCTCTGAGGTCCATCGGGCGAAGTCCAAAGCGACGTCAACCGCCGCTGGGACTGGAGCTAGCGCTGCAGCTTCGTCTGCAGGCCCTGCAACAAGCGTTGGGACCGTCCATGATTCTACTGCCTAGTCCCGTCGCATCTTTGAGCGATCATATGTACCGTTCCATCGCCAACGGGTCGTGAGGGCGAAGTCTGTATGCGTAGAGTAGACATCTGCTTGCAGAACATGGGAGAAGTATATTGCGAAAGATAGAGGTGTCGTCGGGGTAAAGAGTGCATGCATGCATTGACGTTACGATTCGAGGTTACGACAGACGTTCCGCAGCGTTGCCGATGTGGCTGCGCAGCCAATCTATCGACAGGGCTTTTGTCACACCATCCTACCTTGCTAGTAAGGTTAGAGTACTCAACCAGGGCGAGACAACCGTCCGATCCCGGTTACTCTGAGCCGCTTCATATCGCAGATCCCGCTAGAAATACGAAATTAACGATGTCTGATAGAAGGACACTCAGCCGGCTTCCTGATCGTTTTCGGTCCTATCTGTCCCGTCACGCTCAAGGCAGCGCTGGCTTCAAGCTCGTCCATCCCATCATTCTTAAGGTCACAACGTAACCCTCGAGGTTCACTTGCACATCTCCTAGCCGACAACGAAAGTAACAAAGGATTGGTCCTTTGCGCTTGTTAGGTCTGTCTATCTGGCTCAAGGGACCCATGCACCCAACGCATCACGACCAGTCCCCTTACTTGTCAGCTTCACCTGTTATTTGTACCTCGCGATCATTGAGGAGCAATCCGAGATGAAACAACTGCTATTTGCAAAACGTAGAGAACTCGACCCTAGCTAGATCCCATGGAAAAAAGGACAACGATCGGGAAGCCGAAAAAGGGATACACACCAGTGCGGAGAGTGATGATCGCTTTTCTGTCGCAATTATGTATATCAAACAAGTAAAAACAAGCCAGAACATCCAGTTCCTGTTCGTATAACGGCTAGTATGCTCGCTTGTCATTCAGAGCATCAGTTCGGTGATCGCGGGAGATCGGAGTTCGATTCTCCGACAGGAAGATTCTTTTTGGGGTTTTTTCCCCCACTTGGCCGTGCTTTCTTTCCCCTCCCCCCTTCAACTCATGTTATACTCTTTTTCGATTCTTTTTGGGGTTTTTTCCCCCACTTGGCCGTGCTTTCTTTCCCCTCCCCCCTTCAACTCATGTTATACTCTTTTTCAGCGCCGCATATCCTCTACTCTTTGCTTCAAGCCGCCCGCAATGTTGTGATGCACTTGGGTTATGGACCATGAAGAGATCGTGATGAGCAGGGAAAAAGGGCAGCGGTCAAGTCGAACAACGTCTGGACGATACCGCTCAATCCGAAATCTTTCGAAAGCCACAGTACACTGGGGGACGCGCGCTTTGCTCAATATTGATTGAAGACGGCTGTTACTCCTATGTACGCAGGATCAGACTCGAGCAAAAGTCAAGCAATGCTTGTATCTGGATCATGCGATAAAGAGAGCAAGTGATGCAAGCGTAATGTTTGGCTCAGGAAAGGTGCAATACTATATACATTGGCAAAAGACAGGAAAAACATGAGCATCTTGGGGGTGTAGCTCATTTGGCAGAGCGCGTCATTAGCATATTCAGTTCAATTGGATTCGAAAGGTTTTGACGAGGTACCGGGTTCAATTCCCTGCTCCTCCAATATTTTTGGGGGTTTTTTTTGGTGTCGTTCCGTTTCGATACATCCATAGTATCCTTCAACCCATCCCTCTCTGTCGTCTCAATACAAGAGCTCAGAGCGAGGCTGAGCTGCATGATCTGTGTTGGGCGTCGGGCGCATAGATATGAGCCAGGCCTTGCCCGGGAAGGCCCTCATGTATATATAGGGAGACAGTGCTAAATCAGCGAGGGAAGGCCCCTATTGTACTATGGTAGAATGTTTGTTCGTGCTTTCCTAGCCTTGCAGCAAGATTTATACATATACAACGCCACGCACTTCTTTCCGCATCCAACCGAAAATGGAGCGCATAGTCTAGCAAGTCACATAAGCGCTATAACGCTTAGTGCCTTCTGTCATCCATTCAGACGACATCTACTTCTACGTCTACGCCTACTTGCCTACACGCCGTATCACCTCGTCCACCTCTCTCTGGGCAATACCATTAGGTGCTGCGCGTCGTAATTGTCTAAGTTAATAAAAGAGCATTCACCATATATCAGCCTTGTTCTGTATTCTCCCTTATCACACAATATCTCCAGCATGGGCGAGGATACAGAATCTCGAGTCTGACCCCCTTGCTCAGGTATGTTTTTCGAAGAGAGAGTCAGAGGTTTTGGAAAAACTGAAAAAAATGAAACACTCACTCTAGCTTTGTCCGGTCATTACGCTCTTTCGCAGACTCGGCGGCTTTGCCCCAATCGCCACATAGTACATACAGGTCCGCGCGGGCTTTGGGGTCACAACGGGGTACGAAAGTGGCTGCGTGTGTCGGTTGAGGTGGAGTAAGGGAGAGCAAGCGGGTCTACGTAGCATCGGATAGAGCCGCCGTAACGTCAGAGTTTGCTCGTTAGCTCGGACTCGACTGTTAGATTTCTGGGTGAATGCGTTGACAGCTCGTTGGCGTACAAGGCTGGATGGTTGAGAACGAGATCACTGAGTCGGCAGAGGGGGTCGGTACACGGCTTTGACTTACAACAAACGGCTCATATCCAATCGGGCTCTTCTTGCTCCTAGCGAAATTCTCCAACCCTTCCCAATCCTTCCGCTGAGCCAACGCTCTCAGCTTAATCCACCACCATCGCTTGTCCGGTACTTTCCAATCGTTCCTCACTCTCTCCGCTCTTTTCCCAAATCCTTCCACTAACAACTTATGAGCAAACGCATTCACCGATAATCCCGAGAAAGTGAACTTATGATCTAGTTCTCGTTCGTAAGATTGTTGTAAAGTCAATAAACGATGAGCGTCATCGATCATCTTTGATTCGAAGAGACGGTCTTTGCTCTCTCCGAAGGATTTGGCTGCTCGTCGAAGATGTTCCAGTCGCTCGTTCGCATCCTAAATCAAATTGACGGTCAATGTCAGCTAAAGGATCGGCGGATAGGACAGGATTTTGAACAGGGGTCATGTTCATATCGCTATCAGCACTCACATCTTGCTGACCGGCCTCTTCAAGCTCCAAACAAGCACTCTCTGTTCGCCTGTCGTCCTGGTAGTAGAAGTCTCTCAACAAGCCTCTATCAGCTTGCTTGGCGTACACTTGGAGAAGGTTCACCGCCGGACGCAGATTGGGCGAAATAGAATCGTCGAGAAGATGGAAGAAGTCGCCTGGGGACAAGGACGAGCGAAGGTGCAGTAACACCTGGTACACTGCAAGGCATCATGGCTCATAGTCAGCAGAGCATGATTGTTTGTCATAGTCATGAACTCACCCAGATCTGTGTCACCTGAGTCCACGGCTTTAGTGAGAGCGATATTTTCCTCCTTCATCTGCAGCAACAGAGGGACTTGCTCGGCAGCCCTGGGCTCGTGATCAAGCAGCTGTGAGAGGACCAGAAAATAGTCAGGTAAGGCCATCCCGACTCCTCACTCAGAAAGAGACATCCGGCAGTCAACAAGTCTAATTAGGGGCGGAATCGTACCCACCATAGTCGCCAATCTCGTCCTACCGCTTTCCCAAGCCTTCTTGGCAATCTCAGCGTAACTGACCCCCCTCTCACCTTCCTTCTCAAATTTCTCCACAATAGCCCGACATATACTCTCATCGTCGCCTGTCCCCCTTTCGCCCGGATCTACCCCGTTCTGAGACGATCGAGCGATCTTGGACGTGGCCCAATGTTTGAGAACGGGATCTGGGCGGAATCCTAGGTGTTGCGATATCCGGAGTGCAAGCAAGTGTAGGTTTCGTGAGACTAGATGAGTTATTAGGACAGAAGGAGATGAGGCGATGTATCTTTTCGTAATGAACATGGAATAAGAAGAAGCAGCTGGTCAGCTTCACCAGTCATGGCAACCATCACGTCGTAAAGCTGACTTACTGTTCATACGTGATGGGTATTCCCACTTCGTAATACCGTACAGCATTGAGCACTTTCAGTGTCTGAGCCATCCCTACGAAATCGCTAGGATTGTACAAGTCCATGAACGCTCGGCCGAATTGTGCTGCCTATCATGCCATCACGATACAACGTCAGGAACGCCCACAAATACAGTAGATAACCACTGGAAATTGATTACGGTCCAGTGATTAGGAGACATGCACAAACTGACCCTGAGCAGACGTCTTTGCCAAGTCACCTCAATCTCCCTCCCAGCAGCTTCGACACAAGTATCCACTGCATTCGCCAAGTCAGGTCTGATACTGCGTATACTCTCATCTGCTTTTGGTGACTTTCGATCAAAGTGATCTAAGGCGTCGTAGAGTATCGCGGCGGGATGCGACGATCCGGGGCTGAACACCGCCAGCGTACAGTCTGACATCACGGGCCCGCGCATCAGCGTATCAATGAAGATCGGTCAACATCACCCCTCGACTGATAGAGCTGATTAATTCGGTCGGGTTGAGGAACGATGAGGTCACTCACCAGGTACCTTCTGTACGAATTCGCAAGTGGAAGACGAGATAATTCTGAGTCCATCCAGCTCCCCGACCAGATGTACAGCCGGTGGATGATCATATCTACAGCCAGCGGTATCGGATGGTCAGATCGTATCACCGCTGATAGTCACAAGATCTGTATGAGATGTAGCGGTGAGTGAAAAGTAGACCGCCAGCTCACCTTAATGAATTCCCCGCTGGACCGACAACAACGACCCTCCCACCCCAGCTTAGCACCACCGCATTATCACCACACCATTCCACTCTCTCAGGCATACCGGCCCCTTCGCTCAACTCTGCAATATCCACTTCGCTCAAATTCCTTCCGAAATCCGACGAGACCACCCACAGCGTGCCTGTAATCGTTATCAATGCCAAGAAGCGACCGTTGGGCGATACACGAATGTGAGTGAACGGGCCTCGGGATATACGTTGATCTATACGTTCGAGGGCGTCGAGGGTTATTATGGTCGTTGAAGTGGATACGAGGAGTTGGACGTGTCCTGTTGGTGACTGGTCAGGGGGTATGAGTGTCCACGCGGACGGTGGCTCGGTGAGGCCTAATTGACAAGCGGAGCAATCTCAGTATAGCATATTCCAAAGCGCCATCTAAGGACATGTCGCATGTCGATGCTGCGTACGACGCTTCTCATGCGACGTTGTTTCACCACTCACCACTAGCAGCTAAAGGAATCGCTCTCCCCCCATTCCAACCTCTCACTTCCAGCCACCCTAAATTGCCAGTAAGAACCACCATCCCTTCTTCCCAAGCTTTAGCTTCCACCACCCCGGACTCAGCCTCGTTCGCAAGGGAATACTGCCTATAGCTCGACGTATTAGACAGATCATAGACCCTATACACCCCTTCGTCCGTAAGTACTATCAACGAAGTAGTCGTCAGGTGAATCAAAACCGGAGCGGAGAGGTCCCATGGGATTGTGGAGAGGAGGATGCCCGAGGAAGTGTATATTTGGATTTTGGGCTTGCCGGGATGTTTGGATGAGAGGAGGAGCTTGCGATCGTCTCGGATCATCGCTGATCAAAGACATATGTTAGAACGGAGGGGGAACCATGGCAAGAGTCAGCGTGTATGATCTTGCCTTGACATCTGTCTGCCTCGACACTTCTAAACGGCTCAAAGCAGTACCAAAGGTTGTATGTAGTATCCTGTTATATTCAATATGAAGAAGCTCTTACTCACCGATAGGTCCTCCATTCTTGGCCGCACAGACTAGGTAGTCAGACAGGTCTGTTACTCTCCATGACATGGTGTATATTTCTTCTTTCCGATAGAATACATTTTGGATCGTGTCCCATCTTTATTTGTTCGCATCGCATCAGCAAGGAGCAAGCACAAGAACAGATGGATTTAAGTAAGCACTCATTAGGAAGCAAAATAACTTGACTTCACTCTGCTCGACTGAGCTCAAAGACCGTGAAGCTTATGATAGTATATGCCAGACTAAGATGGACTCACGTCGCTGTAGGTGATTGAGCCAGCGCCATAATGCTGTAGTGAGCGCCTCTTGGATGCTCGTTGTGTTGCGCTCGGGCGTTCTGCGCCTCGAATGTTATAGTAGCGAATGATCTTGATCAGCACCCATAAGTCAAGGTATGTCTGCTCGGCTGGGGAGAACCATTTCTGGGGATGCTGCAACTGTGATCATTCGACATGTCGATGTTATTGTTGCACTCGCTATGCTACGGTAGCAGCTCAAGCGGTGACGCACTGATGATATGCATATGCTGAATCCACGGCGAATCGGACATCGCCGCAGCGGGTCTAGCTACGGGTACGATACTGTATACATATATATATTTAAGCTGCAACTACCACTCTGCTCATTCTAGGACGGAAGATATCTCTTGGGCAAGATCGCGAACAAATACAAACACAAACACATAACAGAACAAAATGATTTCAATGCATTCAGTCGACTAATTCACTTCAGTTCACTTTATCGTCTCATCTCGTACAGATTTTAATCCAAGTCTCCAGGTCTCCAGGTCTCCAAATTCCAAGCTCCAGAATTTCAAATGACTAAATTGTATTTGACCCCTCTCTCCCCTCGTGGCTCTCTCTCCTAGTCTCCTCTTCACGGGTTTATCAGTCGATCATTCCCCGCCAACTAAAGTTACTGCTTCCTAGACGGATGGGACGGCGGCGTAGCGATAGCGATAGCGGGCGGGTGTAATAATAGGGGGAAAAGCCTCGTAGATATAAATATTGAAACAGGAAACAGGTAACTGACTGGTCGGTCGCTCTCTTTGTGAGAAATCTTCCTCGACTCACAGGCAGGCACTGACCGTAGCCGTTGCCCTCCCGAAAAGTCGAAGAGTAAGAAAAGTCACGTGTCAAGTGAACAGAACCGAAACAGAAACATACTGCGATTCATCTCCATTTCAATCTCCAACATTTCCACTCACAAGACATGAGATAAAGGAAAATCGATGCAATAAGGGAAACACAAAGAAAAGAAGAGGGGAGATCAGGAGTAAAGAGCGAACAGAGACTGAAACAGAAATTGAAATTGGGAAATAGGAAACTAGATCTTTGAGTTGGGTATATATATAGTTTAAGAAGTAGTCATGATGAATATATTCGCTGCTCGATTGAAAGAAATCCATCAATTGCGAAGCATTAGGATATGTAGGGAGAAGCCGAGAAGAACAGGATGGCGCGGATCGATCAATCGACATATCAAGGAGTTCACTGTGATGTGTCGTAGACGTATATCATCAGCATCACTTCGATTCTCTACGGATAAGGCGCCAGGAATGTGATTGCATGAAGCAGATGTTTTACTCACGTCAAGAGAGATGCGCAGTTGTTCCAATGGAATAGGCACGAATCCATCAATGTCGATACCCCGTTCTCGGAGCGCAGGCTCAGCGAACGGAGGTACGAGTTGTCGTAGGAGATCGGGTCGAGTTGACAGTTCTGCGAGGTCAATCAACGTATCAGTGATCAAGCTCTACATTTTTTCCTTCTAAGCCTCAAGGGAGCCTCTGATAGATCTGGCAGCCAGCTCGAGCGGATGCGGAAGGACCACGGAGAGTGGGTTGATAGGAAGCTCAGAACCTGCAACTCACCTTCCCTGGTAAAGTTGAACAACGCAGGCATGTCGGCTCCATTCGGCAATCTCGCTCCCTCGTTCCTCAGCTCGTCAAAGAAGTTGTGCACGAGCGCTTCGGGCGCGGTCAACCGGGCCGTAGGGGTGTACTCGAGCAAGTTGCTGATCAACGCAATCGCGTCTTGAGGAGTTCGAGGTCTGAAGACTTTGGTGAAGGGGTGAGGCTTGATTTGAGGGAATTTGTGCTCCATGTACTGCGATCATATCAACATGATACGATATCAGCGAAAGCTCACTGTACATCACACGGGTGCGTGCACTAGCATGCGACAGGAGGACAAAATACTGAAACAGGGATGTTGGGGCACTCACGTTGGGGTTCATCGTTTTGATCTGCTCCCTGGTGGGCGTACCGAGAACTTTGATGATCTCCACCAACTGGTCGATGCCTGATTCACCGGGGAAGAGAGGTTGACCAAGCATGAGTTCAGCCATAACACAACCCGTGGACCAAATATCAATGTTCGTCGTGTAGTTGGTCGCGCCGAAAATAAGCTCGGGAGCTCGGTAGTATCTCGAACAGATGTATGAGACATTGGGCTCGCCGGCAATGAGGATCTTGGCAGATCCGAAATCACATAGCTTGAGGACACCGGTCGCGGGGTTGAGCAAGAGGTTTTGAGGCTTGATGTCTCGGTGACAGATTCCTACGGAGTGGATGTACGCTAGGGATCGGAGGAGTTGGTACATGTACAGCTTGATCTGGAGCATGGGCATGGGCTGCTTGAGCTTGGCCCAGTGTCGAGAAGCCCGGTATACCGTCTCGGGAACGAATTCGAGCACAAGATTGAGGTAGACTTCGTCTTTCTGCTCAATTCACGCCAGAAAGTCAGATCAGCTGAAGCCCTAGGCGCCTTATATGTCCGATTGAACGCACCTTGTCTCCGTTTGAGTAGAAGAAAGCTTTCAGGTCTACGACGTTGGGGTGCGATACAAGCCTCATGATTTGAAGTTCTCGGTTCTACAGGATCGGGAGAGGAGGATCAGCTTCAATGGTCCCACTATATTCAGTCAATACATCGATCATGCTCACCTTGAATCGCTTGTCCTGCAAGACCTTCTTGATAGCAATCTCGGCTTCAGGCTCCTCGGTTCCATCATCATGCTTCACAGCTACACCAGTAACCACGTTAGCCAAAGATCCCATTCGCCAACCTGGCGAAATTTGATGACAAAACTCACGCAACATCTTGGCAGCGAACACGACACCGAAACTTCCATTACCAACAACTTTGCAGTTGGTGTATGAGATGCTCATTTCCTTGCCAGTCTTGCCTGATTGCGCATCGACGCTGACGACTTTGGTGGGATCATCGGCTGTTTGACCATGAGACCGTTAACATATAACCCTAACGAGAGATCGAGGAACGGGTGACTCACGAGTAACCCGAACACCGTTAACGAGTCCTATTCCAGACATGGTTTCGCCTGCGAGGTCAGATGGATCGGCAAGGAAAGGAGAAGAGTCGGATAGCGCAAGTGGTAATACGCGTCGCGAATGGGATTTGCGCGGATGGGGTCGAGGGTGATATACAGGTTCCATATTATTGAGAGGGAGGAACATTGTCAGACGCGGCGGACAGCGAGCGAAGGTGTAAGAATGAGATGTATTGAATGAGCAGAAGTTGAAGTGATTGAACGAGTCAGCCGCAGTTCTCTCTAAAGCGTGACGCGTCCTCCGACAACGAAGACGTCAAGAAGAGACTCCGCGCTGCAAGACCACACGAGCTCCGAATCTGAGGCATAGCCAAGCCAAGCCAAAACACCGCCGCCGATCAAGTCGGAGTCGTTGATCACTGACTGACTTTTGTTTCGGATGTCTCCAGTGTGGATGGTAAAAGATGGTGTATGACAAAGCAGTGGAGAGAGGAGTATCATGACGGGCTGGAGTCAAGAGCGGAGTATGCAGGAGATACAAGTCACGAAGAAGTGTATAAAATTACGAACTCCGTCGATCTCCAAGTCCGCTCGAGTAGATGCGACGAGACCGATGAGAGATGAGAGAAATGAGGAATGAGGAATGAGATCTGCGCCGCGGGGAAAGATGCGGAGCCCGAATTTGGGGTTCTTGAAACGGGTGTCACAAGCAAGAAAGAGGGGTGTTCTGGGTAGCTAGCGGTATCAAGATCCGTTCCGAAACGATCACTTCCCTCATCCAGCTGGACCAATACGTCGATCCTTTCTCCAATCTCGGGCAAAGAAATGAGATGTGCAGATCCCGTCTTCGCGTCTACAGATCTGAAGCTCAATCTACTTCGCCAACGCCACCGAAGCCAAGGAAGGACGATTCGCTATCCACCAATGAACGGCGGCATAGATGCCAATCTATCGACTTGGGAAACCCAGACTCACCTTATGTATGCACTTGGTTATAACAGTGTTGATAGATCCTTGAACGCGAATAACGTGTTTGATCCTTCTGTATCTTCTCCTTGATAGTAGCCGCCCTGTTTGGTTCAGTCAGATGCTGAGCGATCCGTCGGAGAATTGAGATGGGTGATATTCGTTCAACGTTGAGTGAGCGAGTTGATCTACCTGTCTCTGTTGGCTACTGAGCTGACTTGGTCCGCGACGTTGATGTCGAAGGATCGAGCGAGAATAGCTTGAGATTGTCGGGACAAAGGATGTTGATTGAGTGACCTGTGCCGCCGTGTAACACTGGTATAGCCAGGTGGGGAAAGGAGGATGTCAATGAGATGAGGGTAGTGGTGGTTAAGACGGGTGGAGATGGGTAGGTATTCCAGCTGGTTGACGAGCTTGCTTCCTCGTTTGGGTGTTAGCTTGTTGGGCTGTATGCAGGGGCGAGGGTGATGGGTGATGCTATGTTGATGGTGTAGCAAGATACGTGAGGGCTGTGTCGCTGATTGCTGTCAGTAATGGGGGTGGAGATGGAAAAGCAAGTCAAGTTGGGATGGATGGTGAAGTGGTGAGTGTGAGTGTGACTGTGTGACTGTGTGACTGAATGTGGTAGCGGTGGAAGTGGATGTGGTGGTGGTAGTACCGTAGTAGTAGTGGTGGTGACGCTGTGTATGGTGGGCGAGCGTGAGCGTGTGAGTGGCACTCTTTGGTGTTCTCAGGGTCTGTTTAAGGATAGAAGGGGTGTACGCACCCTGATTGATACCCTGGGTCACGAGTCTCTCGACAAACGCATAAAGCAACTGCAACTAGTACTACTAGTAGTGCTTAGTACCGCGTCATTATCTTGTTTTACATAATCATGGCCACCTAAGCCATACTCATCATACTAATTGCTCCGAGCCTAAGGCCCAGGCATCTTCATAGCCGGACTTACTAAATGTGGCACATTGATCGACAACCACTATCGCTGTGAATATAGCGGCGATCACCGAATCAATAGAGATATGATGATGAGATAATAAACTATGAATGATTGCGAGATAGCCGGTTGGCCACCCGGAGTTACTGTATTCGACTGATAGATCCATTCATCAACCCTACTCTACCAATCCCAAATAGATCATCTCATTGACTATTCTATATCTTCATCGTTCAGAACTTCACTTAACTTCCATTGTATCCTATCTTACGAGTAAATGTATAGATAGCATCGCCAAATGTAGAATTGAAATTCGAGGGATCCCTCTTTCAACCGTATCCATCATCAGCCATGTTCACCTTGCCTTCGTTCCTCTCTTCATTACCCTTCTCCTTGCCCTCTTTACCCTCAATCTCCCTACCGGCGAATATCCAGAGGAGGTTCCTCTCTTACATCCTCAAGAGGTACTTGGGTGGGTTTGTGAAGCATGAGGCGCTTGATGCGGATAGGATACAAGCTCAAATCAGCGAAGGATGGGTTGAGATTGAGGGACTGGAGGTGGATGCTGTTGTGAGTGTGCCTTAAATTTCACTCTCACCACTAACTACCATGCCAAACCAGGCTCTCGTAAATTGAGCTCTTCTCCGGATCATACTGATCCTGACCTTGTCATGCCGCCAATAGGAAATAAACTCTCTTATACCGCCTAGTATACCGCTTTTTCTCACTGCGGGGACATTGTCAAAAGTGACAGCTCGCGTACCCGTCTCCAACCTATGGTCAGATCCACTGTGTCTCGCTCTCGATACGCTCAATCTCGTCTTCAATCTCTCTCCTCCCCTCAACTCCTATACATCATCGCGAAAGGGGAAGGACCCAGCAACTTCTCACCGCACTGAACATCAACATCGTGATCTAGCAGAATCTGTCACCTCTGCTGCGGACGATTTCCTACATGAAGAGCTAGATGCATACGAAGAAGCTGAGTTGGACCGATCCATCCGCCAATCTCTTATCCTCAATCACAATGATCCGTTCACCCACGACGAGGAAGTACCCGGATCATTCCCATTCGGAGGTCCGGCAAGCCCCGGAGGTGGATCACCCTTACCTGCAAATGTGGAAAGCACTACCGTGCTTGCTGGCCTGGTCAAGCGGATCTTGGCTAGACTAGAATTGAAGATCAAGAATATCAACATCCAGATTCGGTTTGAAGACGAAGATCATGGTGGAGTTTTTGAACTTCGAGTGTCCGAAATCAAGTACTTGGACGAGAGCAACAACGACTCTGGAGAGCAAAGCAATGATGGCTCAAGTACGACAATACGTGCTATCCGAGTTAGCGGGGTCACAATCCACCTTTTACCGTTGACATCGCTCAGGCCGGCTTCACCATCAATACGACCGAGCTTTGCTTCTTCACGTTCTTCGTCGATCTCTTCTTCCTCTTCTAACGATAGCCAGGGAGACTTATCAAGTATGGTCATGTCACAAGCGGTGGCCGATCTCCGAGATAGTACGGTATCAGCTTTGGGATCCGACGCGAGCATGTATCATAGCGCAATCAGCGAGAGACCTTTTATGTCGGTCCAGGATATGTCTCAGAGTCAGTCAAGTCAAGCGACTAGCACAAGTCGGTCTGCTACCCCCACTCCTGCAGATCGACCTAAATCACCGACAGAAACGCTCCTTCTGTCTTTCGGAACCGAGGATATCATACTTAGAATGAAGACAACGAGTCCATCAGTAGCGGTGGCGACTGCTACAGAATCCACTACGAGTCCGGATCCTTCCGCGTTATCCACGTCACCGTCGCGGTCAAGCGTGCTTTCGAACCCTTTATCAAGCAAACTGCCTTCGGTCGACGTTGAGGTGCTCATTGGCATCATATCTTCAGCAATACTCCCTCAACAGCTGGCCACCGTACTTGCAGCTGCTCAGCGTGCTTCACAGGCTACCAGTGGGAAGACCTCGGTAGACGCAACTGCGGACAGGCATTCGACATCTATACAGAACAGCAAGCAGCCCCAAATCAGTGCAACACTCCGCATCAAGGCCTTGTTTGTGTCGCTGGTTTGCGATATGGCTGCCATCTCAGATCCGACCTACTGGGCGAGCCTGCCTCAGTATTGGTCGAAGCCTGCAACTGCATTCATACCGAATGGTCATTTGCGCCTCAGACTCGAATCCTTCGAGGGCAACTATAGCAGCAAGGGGTCACCAGGTCGACCAGCAGCGATTTCACGCCCTAGTCGACCATCTTACCCATCTGCAACACGCCTACCTCGTCGATCTTCTACCATTACCCGCTCCGGTCCGCCCCATCTGACTCTGTCGATCACACTGCAGGACGCATCGGTGTTCGAATATCTCGCCTCAGATATCACTTCTTCCGATGATCCTTCCGATCTGCCACCTGGCGGTGCTTTCCCGGTAGTTCTGTTCGACAGTAACCTGTGCAGACAGTATGACGTTGCTCCAGGTGTCTCTTCTGGCTCTTTCGTATCAGTAAAACCTAGTGGATCATCGCCTGTGTTCCCTGAGTTTGATTCTGTTGACTGGAGGAATTCGGGCTTACAGCGAAAGGCCGGTGGAAGCGAGAAGCAGTGGAAGGTCAAGCAGAAGGGCAAGGGGATATTAAAAAGCGGCTCAGCTCAGAACGCAGAGAGAGATGAGAGACCTGTGCTAATTCTGAAGAAGGATATGGCGCCGAATACCAGTAAGTGGCGCATATGTGACAGATGTTCTGAGAACGAGAAGGCTGATTGGACGTCATAGCTGCTTCTGTACATCTCCAACCTGTTCATGTCTTCCTCGACTTGTCACTTGTCGAGCGACTGCTGCCGATGCTACGCAACATCGCCCCTGCCATACGGTCCACGCCCGATCCCGAGGATAGTCTCCCATCTTTCGGCACCCGCTCGGCTCTTCGTCCTCAAGCGGCACCTCGTCAACGTACGACTGAAAGTATCATCGACGATCTGGACGCTCAAGCCTCGTCTTATTCCACAATCCAACCATCGACTACGAAACCATTCATAGATGTACGATGTCCTCTCGTACGCTTGGATATCCGCTGTCCTGCACCGCTGAATAGACGAGGCACGTGGGGTGATGGTGGACATCTTCGATCGGGCATCGGCACGCTCGATCTGCACAATCTCAAAACGAAGGTTGCGTTGAATCCACCTCAACAGAGTAGCGCCACGTCAAGGACACCGAGTAGGATGAGCGGTTCAGAGGGAGAAGGGACGCAGGTCCAGTGGGATAAGATGGTCCTCTTCTTTGCTCGAGCCTCCGGTAAGCCCACTGTAAAGCATGAATGTCCGATTTTTCCAGCTTACCAAACAACTCTTCTTTGTAGAGCGCAAGTCATCCGCCTTTGTCGTCGTGGGTCCACTTGCACCCGAACCTGGAGAGATCGACCAAAGCTCGCTGCTGCCTAAAGTGGCTCTCCACACATCTGTCTCTCCCATAACATCCAAAAAGACCACCTTGGTCAACTGTAGAATACCATGCGTGCAAGCGAAGATTCGCCAACAAACCATCGAGGGTTTACAATTCTTTGCTGATGACATTACGCATTGGCTTGATGGAGCTTTCGGTGACGGATCAGCCCCCAAACCCCTCGACGACCTGAAGATGATTGGTTCCCGATTCTTCGGTGCACCAGGCTCCACCAGGGGAAGTTCCTCAGCATCAAGCTCGACTGCGGATGAAGAAGACGGAGAATTATCGGCTACGGTTCTCAGCGTGAACCTTGACGCGACGGACATATCGCTATTCGTACCTCGTGCCGATGGAGGCGAGAGAACCTTGTCTCTCAAAGCCTCTGATCTGGACGTCAGGGTTGAATTGAATGTTGCAGGTCGGCATGAGACCGCTTTCAGTCTCAGTGTCATGGATGCCGATTTCTCTGATCGATCCGACCTCTCAGCGCCGATACGTATCTTGGGTCGAACGACGCCTTACACGCTCACTTCGCACCAATTTCCACTTGTCCAATTGCGATTCTCCTCACTTACGAACATCATAACCGACACCAAGGAGACTGGTATCTCTCTCACATGTAGTCATTTCACGTTCTACCTGAAAGAGCTGAAATGGGTTTGTGACTTGCAACGATTCGCCAAGACTCCCGAAGGGGTATTCGAGGACGTAGTCCCCTCCGAGATTACCCGCATCCGCCTCCACATGAACGACTGTACATTCCACCTCGCCACACCTAATTTGAAGGGGGCTGTGGTAGTTGTACTGGGAAGTACCGAGATCAAGACGGATCTGAGGAGTGATGCGGACAGCAACGATATCAAGGTGAATGCGGGTAGAGTTGGAGTGTTGGCTGTCGATGAGCTGGAAGCCACAACGGAGCTGCCGGTGGGCTTGACCGACTCAGTCGAGGCCTGGAAAGTGAGTTGGAGGTTTCGCGACTAAAATGAGTGCGAGAAGGCGGATCTGGACGCTGATTGGCTTTAACGATTCGCTTCTCACGCAGAAAGCGGGCTACGCGCATTTGATCGAGGTGCTCTCGGCTGAGATTCAATGCGTCAAGGATCTGACAGGATCTGACGAAGTCCTTGTGGGTGTCGCTTCACCAATTTGAGTCAAAAACGAGACTGACTCACCTATCTTGCAGCTCGACATCTTTCACGTTCAAGTCCGAGTCACAGCCTGTGCCGACTCCCTAGCGACATTCGGTCAATTCGTAGGCGACTTGGCGAAACTTGCGCCTTCCTCTTCTCAAACGCCTACTGTACCCATCAGATCTTCCACCTCGCTCGAACGCTCCATCAACGTGTTTGACTCGATCGACGAGCACGCTTTCAACCTTGTTCCTGATATCGTCTCTGGGGCAGATATGATCGAGGATGATCTTCCGACCAACCTTGATTATCTTGACCGAGCAACTCGGGTCTCTGATAATAAGCCATCGCATGATCGAGCTACTGGTGAGAGTCTGAGGGCGTGGCAGACTGAGGATGAGGTGGAAGTTGGCGGGGAGACTATCAAGATCCTCTATAAAGAACCATTTGAGCTTGAGGAAGAAGATTATTGGGATACCCTGCCTATCTTGAACAAGGGATACCAGGATGAGTGAGTGATTTCAGCTCTTTAACTTTACAGCATTATTTCTATAGTAGGGCGAAATCAAGCTGACAATTGGTATGATCCCAATCAGTCTACGCCTGGGCAAGACACGCGTGCGAGTCCACCATTGTCAAGTTGGTGTCTACTTGCATGAAGGCTATGACTGGGTCAAAACTCGCAAAGCTATAGAAGACGAGATTCGTGCAGTCCGCCGACGACTCGAGAAAATCCGACAACTTCTAGCTTCAGGTCAAAAAGCGGACGAATCGATTGATTTTGAGCGCGCCACCAAGTCCGTCTTGTTCAATTCGGTATATATCGGCCTTGAAGGCAAAGGCGAGACGATGGATTCCGCAGCGTTGATCGCTGCTATAGATGAAGAGCTCGACGATCTCGGAAATGCCGATACTGCCAGTCAATCATCTTGGCAGACCCTCCCTTCAGCTGCGCCGGGGTATCACAATAATGCCCAGCTATATTCTGCTGAGCGGAAGAAGACCCTACTGAAAGGAAAACGGCTGACTCGATCGAAGAGAGCTCAGATCGAAATAACCCTGTCAGATCTCAGAGCTACGGTGGATCTGTACGAGAAGGAGGATGAGATTGCCTCTAAAGTCGAGGTTAAGGTCAAAGAATTGGATATATTGGACCATATCAAGACATCTACGTGGAAGAAGTTCTTGATGGGGATGAAGGCTGATTCGAGGGGCAACGTCAGAGAGACAGACGCTGATATGGTCAGGGTGGAATTGACCGGGGTTAGGTTGGAAGAGGGTGGGGAGGAAGAGATGAGGCTTAGGGTATGTCCTCATTTGCATTTTCAACATTTCCATTTTGCGCGCTAGGGTCTTGAGCTGATTTATGTATAATAATCGCGCTATTGTCACATAGGCCAAGATCCTACCTTTGCGACTACACGTAGACCAAGATGCCCTGGATTTCCTCAAACGATTCTTCAGCTTCAAACCACCTGTTCCTACACCGCTCACAGCAACAACAGCGACATCACCATCTTCCCCGTCGAGCAAGAATGACCCTTTCTTCCAGCATGTCGAGATCTTCCCTATAGAGCTCAAACTTGATTATAAGCCCAAACGAGTGGACTTTGCCGCACTGAGAGAAGGGAAGACCATTGAGTTGATGAATTTCTTCCATTTCGATGGGGCTGAGATGACTCTCAGACATATTACTCTATCAGGGGTGAGTGATCCTGTGCGATACCTCATATCGATATCGGCAGCGGCATCTAGCAAGGAGTGTGGGAGTTCGAGAGTTCGGCTGACAGGTGTGACCTTTTCCCGAAATTCCTGTGCTATAGGTCACTGGATGGGATCGTCTCGGCACGACACTGCAAGATCTCTGGACACCCGATGTGAAAGCCAACCAGCTCGCCGACGTCATATCGGGCGTTTCACCCATCCGATCCGTCGTCAACGTTGGATCAGGCGTTGCAGATTTGATCCTGTTACCCATCGAGCAATATCGAAAAGACGGCCGACTCGCTCGGGGTGTACAAAGGGGTACTCAAAGTTTCGTGAAGAGTACAGCTATGGAAATGATGAAGATTGGTGCGAGACTCGCGACCGGGACTCAAGTCGTCCTCGAAAAAGCCGAGGGTGTCCTAGGCGGGAAATTCGGAGAGAACGTCTTCGGTCAAGTGGAAAGACCTTCGTCTTCCTCCTCCGCATTTGCAACCAACAGCAATACTCGAGGTATGGGTGAATGGGATCGAGATCGAGACGATTTCGGCATCGGCATTGGAAGTGGGGGCAGACCGAATGAAGGAGGATCATCCAGCGAGGACGAAGAGGAGATCGTATCGCGTTATGCGAATCAGCCTGAAGGTGTCAGAGAGGGTGTTCAGGCAGCGTACAAGAGCTTGAGCAAGAATGTCAATGCTGCTGCACAGACCATCTTGGCTGTGCCTATGGAAGTGTACGAGCGATCTGGCGATGATGTGAGTCATGCGACCCACCCCGATCCCCCGCCGTGTTCACATTATATACCTATGATCTCTTCTATCCGCCTGACTGCCTCTCTTCCTTGTGGGAAGAAATATCAAAGTGAAGAGGGAGCGACGCTGAACTGGAGCTGACAACTCATCAACCTTGTATCTCGCAGGGCCCGCTCCGAGCCGTTGTCCGCGCTGTACCAATAGCAGTCCTGAAGCCCATGATCGGTACCACCGAGGCAGTAAGCAAGACATTATTGGGTATGCGCAATAGCTTGGATCCAGCAGCAAGAAGGGAGTTGGGTGACAAATATAAGTGAGGAGGGTTAAGAGGGGAAATAAATGCGAATTTGAAATCGAGATCGAGCCAAAGAGACACCTTCCACGCATGAAACCTTGAGAACCTTGAAGACAAGAAAAAAAGAGACACCCGATTGACCCTCGGCCGGTCGAGGCGGAGGCGGAGGGGGATGTAAGCAATGGGCATCAATATCTTATATCTTACTATCTGTTGTATTACACACTGTCATGTACAGTACGTCTGTCCATTGTCATACCGCTGTACAGTACATACATACATCATCTAGACCCATATCATACAAATACAATGTAGCCCGTGACTACTTATTCACATATTGTACTGTACATACATATACTGTATTACTTCCACTATATGACTGCATGACTCTATCCATGATGATCATGACTATCTATCACTAGGTTTGTGACACGCATATTGAGTACTGTATGTACTGTGGAGCACATATTCGATTTACCTCTCTCTACTTCCTGTCTACCTTAGCTCTTGCGGTAACATGTCCACAGGCAATTGGAACTCTTCTAAAGCACCCATCCGGCCCCTGTTCTCGACATCCTGGGTTTCAGCAGTCAAAGCGACATACTTGACCTTCCTCCTCACAGTGTTCACGGTGAGTTCAATCTTCTGCTTCAAAAATCCAATCTTTCCACTCAAATCCCCTTCTAGCTTTGCTTCATCGTACCAATTTCCAATCTGACTGATGCACTGACCAGCCAACTCGGCCATAAAGTCGTGCCGTTGCTCCTCAGTCGGACCATGGAATGTAACGCTGATCGACCCTGGGCCTCCAGAGTGGATGTGTTCTGCTAGACCCCATTCAGGTTTGAAAACCAGCGAGGCGGATACCGGTGCAACAGAAATCTCGGCACCGGATAAGAAAGGTAGCATAATATCTTGTAGATGTTTGAATTGATCCAGCGGTAAGAATCTCGTTGGAACGTCAAGTTCTCCGCTTCTGACAATGGGGATCATACCTCCGAAATCAATAGCACGGGCCATCATGTATGCCGAGTTCTCTTCAGAATCCATCCCGGCACCTTCATCATCGTGTAGTACTCGTCGCTTCGTTTGAAATCTCTGAGGGTGATGTCTGCCAGACAGACCTCTACCGCATAGTACGAGCAAAGCTTGAAATGTCGCCACGTTGAATCTCTCGGAATCGTCAATGGCTGCTTTGGTTTGGGCTGGGTTGTACCAATGATATTGACGTTGATTGATGAATCGGATAGACTTGCAACCAACAGTTCTAAAGCAAGCGCCAAAAACCCCACAAGCTCCGTGGCCTTTTGTCTTTTCGTAGAACTTGTCCATTCTTTCCAATGACACGTCCATCACCTTTGGTTCTCTCAACAGGCTGACTTCAGGTTTAAGCCGACTTGACGAGTTGAGTGATTGCTCTACAACAGTTGAATCCAGTTTGAGAATGTTGATTCCAGGTCTGAGTGAGATTCTGCAGTCTCTTATCACATTGAAGTCCGGGGTCGCTGCTGCTAAGGACTGTCCGTTGCTATGTCGATATACGTTTTCAAAGAGGTGCTGGATCCATGCCATGGCAAGGTATCGTGCTCTCTTGACAACTCCACAAGCTCCACCCATCATTGCCGTCAACTCTACCGGTCGAAAATCAGAATCGTCTCCCTTGAGCGAAGGGACGAAGAAAGTGAAATCTAGGTTGAATCCGACCTGCCGTCTGGCTTTCAAAGCGCACGCCCTGACAGATAGATCTGCGCCCAGATCCGCTCCATTAGGCGAGAACATCCTCGAGACGAGCGACGCCTTGCCGATATACCTGAACCACTCGACCAGCAAGATGCTCTTGACTCCAATTGCCCTGTAGAGCTCCTTATCCTTTTGACGTGCCACTTTGACATGTGAGATGAAGAACGAGGTCGTGGCTCGATAAGACGGATTGAAAAACCCAAGTAACATACCCAAACCCCCACCGCCACCACCACCACCACCGCCAGCTGCAGAGGTCTTATTGGGATTACTCATCTCTTTCTCCGTCCATTCCCTCACTAGTTTCTTGACTCCATCCAACGGAAGTTTACCCCAAGTGACGAATTGTAACCCTTTCGTCACATAATCTGGGTCGAATCCTCCTGAGACCAGGTGGTTTAAGATTTTGTTGGCGCCTATTTCCAAGCTTGGAGGCAAGTTATTACCAAGTGCATCTTGAAGAACTAGGTCAGAGGTGGCCATTGTACTCAACATCAAGGGGAGATCAACAGCTTTCTCAATGATCATTTGCTGGGCGCAATCGCAGATAACTTCGGGTATAGGTCCGACGTTCTTGATCCAGCGGTCTTTCATAGCTTTGGCCATTGATTCTTTGGGGGCGCGTTCATCCAGCCAATCCATCAAGCAGAACATCTCTGCTTGCTGCATGAGCGCAAGGAGCTTCTTGCTCAATCCGCCCACTTTCAATAGATCCCTAAAAGGAGTTTGGGATCCGTCGAGTGCACCATCCAGCTCATCACCATCCCGTCCTTTCTCTATCGACACATAATCCTTGAATCGAGGAGTATCCGTCTGATCATAGAGAGTATCGGGTGGGTCTTCGTGGTTGTACGTGACCATACTTTCGGCCTCTTTCCCTTGTACACCATGATCGTTGAATATGACGCCCTTCTTCCCACTAAGGGGCGGTCGCGTCCATTGACCATTCTCACCCCGTTTCAGCAGGACAGGCGGAGATCGTCCACTGGGTCGTTCAGGTCGTTTCGTCGGATCTCGCTTCCACCTCACATCAGATAATGGGTCCGAGGGTTTCAAGGCTTCCGCCTCGGCTTTCGCTCTCGCTCTCGCTTTAGCTTCTGCTTCTGCTTTAGCTTTAGCTTCAGCCTCGGCTTTTGCTTTTGCTTCTGCATCTTTCTTCTTCTTGTTAGCTTCTTCTTCAGCGGCAGCCGCTTTCCGTTCCGCCCGTTCCCGTTCTTTCTCTTCCTGCTCTTTCTTCTTCCTTTTTTCAGCATCTCTCTCTTTCTTCTTCTTCTTTGCTTCCCTCTCCCTCTCCCTCTCCCTTTTATTCTTCTTCCTTTTCTCGTCGTCAGAAGTATCAGCCGAAGTCGATGTTGCACTATCGCTCGTATCTCCCGTTTTCTTACCCTTACTGCGCCTCGACTTGCCTTTGCTCTTCGATTCTTTCCTGTCATCATTATCGCCTCTTCTCCTACTCCGTCTCGGATCCCTACTTTTGGGTTGTGCTGCTTCCCGCTCTCTACCTCTTGATTCGAGATCGGGTGAAGCTACACCCCCACGACTACCGCCGGTGCCACGGCTTTTGGGGCTTCGCTTTGATCCGCCCAGGAAGAGGAATAAGACGACTAGGAGGAAGAGGACGATGAGGATCGCTTCGGGTCGAGCGGCTCGGATTGGGTGTGGGGCTACCGTCGAGGATGTAATGACGGTCGCCATTCTAGCAGTAGCAAGGAGTGAGTTGGGGCAGTACTACGAGTATAGCAAAGTGAAGAGTATCGTTTGATAAGTATCTGGTTCACTGTTCAAGTGTTAACGGTTGACTGTATCAGTCCAGCCGCACAGACTTTGAGAACATTATCAGCACCAAGTCAGTGCGTGAAAGAGAGAATGCGGAGTATTCAAATAGGGCGTGTCGACCTGGCCTCCCAGCATCAGTTTACGCGTACGTTCTTTTTTTTCCCAGCTAATCCGTTCGTTGATACTGCACATGCAGTAAACCTACCTTTCATACCACCAGTTCCTTTAAACTCCCCTGATCGTCTACCTTGCCTTCATCCGATCCCTTATCTGAGCCATCGCGAGCTAGTGTCCGATCAGCCCGTTTTTGTTTCTGTCCCTCCTTCGGAACCGTTGTGGCACCTTCCTCGCCGCCATCAAATTTGGTGAACAGACTACGTCCTCAATTAGTCAGCACGGCCATCGCAAATGCCGGGAGGTCAAGCTTGCTCTAGTGGGTCAGTCGTCAAATTCAATAACTTTGGCATGATCCCTTATTGCAGTGGCAATTAGCCCGTTATATACATTCTCTCGCACTGTATTGCAGACCGCTGCGATCAGTACAGACTCGAAATATCTGTCCTGATGCTTTTTGTGATTCCGTTCCATTCGACCATCCACCTAGGTCTAAGCGCTAAGCGTAGCGTCCCAGACACCTCTAACCATCTTCTCGGCTTTGCCCTCCACTCCGCTCTGACTTGTAAGCGATGCGAAGGATGTGTTTTCGATAACTTCGGCCAAGGGGACGAGGTGGCTTGACCACTAAGTGCACAAGAACGAGTTGTATCTAAATCAGCAATTTGTCTCCCACAAACGAGCCCCGGATAGATAGATGAGAAAGATTTAGATGATTATATATCTCGACCAGACTCACTAGTCGGACAAACTCTCTGTACCACCCAAACCTAGCTCTAACGCTCCACATAGCCTCTTCTCCGCTTTCTAACAGCGTCAAGACACCCTTCAATCCATCACCGGCACTAGGGCCAGCTTCGGAAGAAGTCCAGGGCAAGAGGGTGGAGACAAAGTGCCTGACTGTCGTCGTTAGAATCTTCTCAAGTCGGGTTACTTGGATATCGAGAGATGTTTGGGCATCTCGGAATTCCTTTGAGCCTTCGGGTCGGACTTCTGTTTAACACACGTCCCACAACCGAAATGGACATATCCAATCAGTTCTCGATTTCCGTCATATCCATTCGTTGATAATCGACACCTCAGTTTCTGAGCAGTGCTGTGGTCATTTGGTGTTGTTTCAGGAACATCACTCACCCTCGCCCAAATCCTCTTCGGTACCAACATCACCTCCACTCTCCAATCTCTCAGCTGCTCTCCTGGCTCGAGCAGCTTCATCTTCCCTCTCAATCACCCTCAATCTCCGCTTGATAGCATTCACTCGCCCAACATGCTTTTCGACGGTCATCCTCAAGATCTCCCATTTCCACCCATCGGTCCATCCGTCTGCTTCTTCACCTTCAGCAACTCCATCATCCGAGAATACGAAATCTACCACGTCCAGACCCTCCAGGACACCGTATTGGAGGTATTTGTCGATTGTGACTAGTCGCTGTTGAGATGAGTATCGCCAGTATGACATAATACCCTCCAAGAGAGTCCTTCGGGACGCATAGTCCGGTGTGAGGTAACGCAGGATATCGATGTATCGCTCGGTCGCGTTCAGGAAATGGGAGAAAGATCTCGAACCGAGATGCAGAAGCGTCTCGACGATCATTTGCCTAACGGCAGGGAAGATGGGCTCGCCAGGACCGGTGGAAGCGTTTGGCAGTTGCTCGACGTGCGCCTTGACTTCGCTGAACGTTGCCTTTTGACGGAAGAGCTGGAGCACCTCCTTGGCCTCGGCATGAAGGGGGTGATCTACGTTTGAAATGAAATGAGCTGAGACTCTGAGAAAGAGATGGGGCGTGCGTTGTGCCAGCTTACCAGGTTTCTCGTAAGGCCAAACGGGCTCAGGGGGTTCGGACGAGATGACCTCGGCGTTCTCAGCAACCATTGGGTCGGGAAGAGTATCGAGAATTCGATCATGGTAGGCTAATCGAACTTCAAGTTCCGCTACCCTTCGCATGAATGCTCGTCGAGGATGAGAAGAGGGCAGCTCAAGTTCAGGGATCCTGAAATAGTTTGGGGGTACTTTAGCACTGCCGACTGATATTGACGGCTCAGTAAGCAGAGACATGCTCACCACTCCTTCCACATCCACTGGAATCCGAAATTACTCAAATGCGCACTGAACCACTCCGCAACCCTTCTGGAAACCTCCACATCCAATCCCTCTCCACCCAACAAGCTGAAAATCTTCCTCACAGCTCTTCCCACAGGGGGAGCGACAGTGTTGGGACTCAGCTTGCACAGCTCAGTAATGACAGATCCGTAATAGATCAATTTATGCGCCGAACGAGGTAGGGTGAGCATCGCGTTCAACATGGTTGAAATGACGAGTGATTCGAGAGACCAAGTAGAAACTGGCTCGCTATCGTCTGTGGGTGGAGTGGTGGGTTTAAATGTGCCTTTGGGGAGATGGTTGCGCAGGTTGAGGAGTAAAGAAGCACATTCTTTTCGGTTGACTTCGTAGATGTTGATTAGGTCCAGTACGAGACTACGGAGGAACCAGCCATCAACCGTCTCGGTAGCGGGCACGACCTGTATAGCCCCAACAAAGCAGCAAATCAGTACAGGCTGCCATATAACGCTCTCTCAATCGGTTTCCATGGACGGTCTCGTACTCACCTCGTCAGCGAACAAAGCGATATTTCCGGTCTGACCCTCTCCAACATCCAGTTCTTCCACGTCCACAGCATACATCTCAGGAGGCATGCTGACGGACGCAAGCTCGAATGGCTCCGAGCTAGTAGCATCGGTAGGAGGGACGACAAGCTCCCAGTATCTAGCAAGCGATGAAGGTGGCTCGAAGTTTCCTGCTCGAAGAGCGTGGAGTGCGGACAATAGATTGTCGAGTGTCTACGCACAAAGTGCACAGAGATCAGTTTCTGGTGAGCTTTGGAGACATAATGAGTCGCCTATGTCTTTGTGTTCAGAAAAGGCGTACTCACATCTGGAGTAGGGACAACGGCCTGTCCCTCAGCAACGATGGGCGCGAGCGGATCTACCAGAGCCTTTGGCTCGTCTCGTCGGCCAATGATATATCCCTCGATGGAGCTGATCAAACCTTCGACGTCCTCGGGGAAAGACTCGTATAGCACTTTACCGGACTATGTGTTAGACCTCAAGTCAGCATCAGGTTCCGATCAATTGTAGATTCATCGAAGGTCAGATGCAGGATGGAGGACTCACTCTGATGAGTCCCTCACCGACAGCTCGGACAGCACGTTCAGCCCGATCGCCTCCACCTCCTACTTCCTCGAGAACGGCAAGCATGGACTTGTAGACACCCAATAAAGAGATAGACGTGACCAATCCGGCTGGTACAAGGAGCGAGAAGAAGTGAAGCTACAGCCATTGGAACCAGGGTCGAACGCACGGTGAGGTAAGCATCGCGCTCCAAGGCTCCAAGACCAAGATGAAAGCGTGGCAGTCATGTCAAGATAATGACCATTTTACTCACGCATAATCTGACGTTCTGCCATTCCCTACTCTCAACCCAACCCCTGAACGCCCGAGCGAGGTCTTCCAATATCTCCCTTCCGTACTCGATGTTCTCGCCCTCATCGTCCGCTTTCCTCTTCTCACCCGTCTGAGGGTCAATGATCTCTTCTTCCCCGTGTCCAGTCGATGTTGTTCGCTGAGAGAGGGAGAGGAGGAGAACTGCGTAGTATCCTTGTTTGTGAGGTTGTTGAGTCACGCTACAATCAGGAAGGCATCAGCTCAATTATGTCCCCAGTCTGGGTATTCCCAGTGATGGAGCTCAGAACAGAAGAGCCGAGTTGGGCCGAAGACTCACCTGATTCGGAAGCCCTCGCAAACGCCTTGAGAGCCTTCTCTCCATCCTCGTCGAAGCACTCGAGCAAGTCTAGGCGGATCTTCAACCGCGTCGAACTCCTACATGACCAGTAGCGTAGCGTGATATCAGCTCGACCATTCCTAAACAGCTGTGTATGCCGTAGGCACGGCGGCAAGCAGCTTCAGACTTGTGTGCAAGCGACCACTCACATCATCGTCTCCTAGCTTGATGACCATCTTCCTCATCCTGGCATTCGAATTTTCTGGTATAGGAGGCCTGCTGTCCCTCCCACCACCGCCGCCGCCATATCCACCTCGACCCCGTCCACCACGACGATCATCTACAATGTAGTCAGCAGCAGCTCTTGACTCCCTTGTCGGGCATATCAGGGTTCTGATAGCTACTCACCTCGCCGAGGGGTACCTCGCCCTCTTCCTCCACCTCCATATCCCCCTCCTCCGTTATATCCTCCTCCACCACCACCGTATCCTCCACCAAAACCGGCTCCATATCCTGGACTTTGTGGTAAGCCGTTATGATAGCTCATTGCGATATGTTCTCGCCCGATAGTGACTTTCGACTCGTCGGTCCACTTTAGAGTGTGTTTGTGCAGATGAGCTGGGCTGTGATCCGGGTGATATTCCCGTCAGTTATTATGAGGGTTAGTTGCTTGTTGTGAATCAACGTCAAACCTCCTAGCCTCTATTCCGCTCGCTTCGACTTTTGGCTCTAGATCTGCGTGCTGTGTGACGCGCGGAATCAAATTTGGATGCAATTGCAGATGGCAGTGGCGCTCGCCGCTTTGTGTACCAATTCATGATCAATCCCTGCTGCCGCTGCTGCCGCTGCTGATGAGCTGCAGACCAAAGCGGCAGCAGAGGTAGCTATAGGTGATCAACGTGCTCACTGCACAGGTAAATCTGCTAGGTTGAAGACAGCGGACAGAAAGAATTCCATGAGTAGGGGTGTATGCATATGCCGCTGATTCAATGAGCACATGCGGAGTCATGCGAGCGATGCAGGCTGGTATGTAGTATATGATGTGGAGATGCGGGGTATATATGTCTGAGGTATTCTACGATAAGTGCTGATAGGAAGTCAAGTGAGTAGCTGCAGCTCCGAGCGGCCGAATGACCCCATGAGTGGAGTGATCCGAGTGAGCTTGCTGAGAGCAGAGCAAGGCCAGCCAAGGACCGCGCTGATTTATACCATCCTAGACTGCGTAGGCTCTTTCGAAACTCCCTGCGCATCCCTCAATCTCACATCAAGTTTCTTTTGATCCTCATACTCCTTCATTCTAAGCTGTCGTTCCTTCGCACGCTGTTCAGCAGACTGCGATTCGAGCAATTGCGGTGGAGGCGAGACAACGCATGTTTGGCATTCCGGGTCGACCGTCGGTGCCGGTTGTTGTACGGGCGATGAAGGTGTATTCAATGGTGTATTAGATGAATGAGCTTGCGTATTTGAAGAAGAGGAGGGAGATGATGATGATGACGAAAGTGGAGAAGCTGCAGCTTTGAGAAGGGCAGCTGCTTTTTCTGCCAATCGAGCTTCATCCTTCAATACACCTTGGTACATGTTCTGCAAACGCAAACCGAACAGTGTCAGCATATGACCCTATGCAAAGAGGATATAGACCGTTTAGGACGTGGACGAGTCAGAGAATGTGGCTGTGTCTCCACTCACTTCAGACTCCATCTTCTGAATATAATGAACACCCCACACCGTAAAGCCAGAGAGCGCGATCGAAGAAGCCAAGAAGATCTTTGAAGCGCGCGACATGCTGAATGATGATTTGCTCAGGTTCAATCGTTTGTCGTAGATGGTTTGGGTCCTCGATCTCGTTCTCGAACCGTAAGCAGTGCTTCGTGGCTAGGTTGAGTGATTTGCTGATATGTGTTCTAGCCTAAAGCTTTATATAGGCTCTTGGGAGGTATAAGAATCAGCTGCAGCGGATTTCAATCTGAACATAACATACGATAAATCCGTAGCTAAGCTAACCTTAAGGTCATCACGAGCTGAGCAAGTAGCTACAATATTCGGATATAGACGCAATTCAACGTAAGGGCAGATACACGTGCTGACCACGAGGCCCATAAACCAAGGGGCTTCTTGGCCACGTGACAATTACGTACACATGCTTGCGTTTGTTGTGGATTCGCGTATCGTAAGGATATATATATGCACGGGGCGCGTTTCACTTTGAGGTTAATGGTTAATGGTTGATTTCGTGGAGGTGCATATGCAGCACAATTCACACAACCAGGCTGAAACTCATACAATCCACTTTGACTTCTTCTCCACATCATCACAACATCTCGATCAGGGCTTCTTGGTACGACTTGCGACTTGATTAGATACCCCAGACCACTCTGACGACATCGAGAGATCAAGTGTAGACGATATAGATACCGAGACGAGCATAGAGTGACTCTTCGCATTTTAATTAAGCGCTCGCTCACTTCGTTTGGTAGTCAGTCAGTCGACTAGGTGCCTCGGGCGTAGCAAAAGTAGGGTGGCGAGATCAACATGTCGAGCAATAACATCAAGGTATGTCTGTCAGCTGAGCATCGTCCAGAAGTTGGGAAATTAAATTAGCTGATAGTATCGTTCTGTTTGAACTCTTGCTTAGGTTGTCTGCCGGTAAGCTCACGTTGCATCGGAATTTTAACCTTCTCAGAGGGGCTCAAAGAAGAGAAGGAGTCTGAGTTGACCGTCGCTATGAGTACGCTAGGTTCCGGCCCATGAATCGGATGGAGACAGAGTCGAAATCGGAGACTTGCGTAGATATCAGCTCGGACTACACGACCGTGCAACTGAAGAATTCCACTTCATTGGGTGAGTTACTGTGCCCTGTTCGCGCACATCGAGGTGCTTGCAAGGGATGGCTAGCTGACTCTTCAATGATGCGCAGCTGGACCAGAGAAAGATGGTAAGCTACCCCGACAGCATTGTTTTCGACACCGGTCAAGCTCACACATGTGATGTCGGTCACAGGCTTCACTTTCGACAGGGTATTCGATACATCTACCAGACAGGATGAGATCTTCGACTGGGGGGTTAAGGGTATCGTAGAAGGTCAGTTAGAACTTGCAGGGTGATACCACTCATATCTATTCGCAACATAGCTGACTAGCGAACACTGGTAGACGTCATGACGGGTTTCAATGGAACGCTCTTCTGTTACGGTCAAACCGGTTCCGGTAAAACATACAGTGAGTTCAGCTATCTCTTGCAAGTTGACAAGAGCAAGCTGATGATTTGATCCTTTACAGCTATGATGGTCAGCTTAACGATGCTGGTAGTCCACACTTCAGAAAAGCTGATACAACTTCCGTAGGGTGCCGACATCGAAAACCCAGCTCTAAAAGGTCTTATCCCTCGTATCGTCGAACAAATCTTCGCTTCTATCCTTTCGGCGGACAGTGTGATTGAGTACACCGTCAAAGTCAGCTATATGGAGATTTACATGGAGAAGATCAAAGACTTGCTTGCTCGTGAGTGGGGATGAACTAGCTACATTGCCTCGGGAGCATCTCCATACGGAACATCTAGCTAAAATTCGTCCACCCAAATCTACTCCTTTTCATATAGCCCAAAACGATAATCTGTCAATCCACGAAGACAAAGCTCGAGGTGTATACGTCAAGAATTTGACAGACGTCTATGTGGGGTCCGAAGCTGAAGTGTACAAGGTGATGAAGGCCGGTGGATCAAGTCGAGCCGTCTCTTCTACCAGTAAGTCACCCTGATCTGGACCACTCAAACGGAGATCGGCAGCTTACCTCCTACCATAGACATGAACGCCGAATCATCGCGATCTCACTCCATCTTCGTCATCGGTATACATCAGAGGAACACGGAGACGGGCAGTCAAAAATCTGGTAATCTCTATCTTGTCGATTTGGCCGGTTCAGAGAAGGTATGTGGATCTGCGGTCCTGCTACATCAAAGCTTACCATGCTAAGGAGTAGTAGCTAATCTTATGCCGTGATTCCTATTTGTAGGTCGGCAAAACGGGTGCTACCGGTCAGACTCTCGAAGAGGCCAAGAAGATCAACAAATCTTTGTCCGCTTTGGGTATGGTCATTAATTCGCTGACGGACGGCAAAGTGAGCATCATCTTTCCTGCAAAAAATTTGTCTGCTGATCGATGTGAACTTAGTCCTCTCATGTACCATACCGAGACTCGAAACTTACTCGTATCCTGCAAGGTATGTTATGTTGATCGCGCGCAAGTTCATGTGTGACTATGCTGACGATGTATATAGAATCACTCGGTGGTAATTCTCGAACTACTCTGATCATCAACTGTTCTCCTGCTACATTCAACGAGCCTGAGACGTTATCGACCCTTCGATTCGGCATGAGAGCTAAGTCAATTAAGAATAAAGCTCGAGTCAACGTCGAGATGTCGCCTGCCGAGCTCAAGGCACTGCTCAAGAAGACTGTTGCCGAGTTGGCTTCGGTACGAGAGACTGCTGCTTCACTGGAAGAAGAAGTGAAGATCTGGCGATCTGGTGGCAAAGTGGAGCAAGGCAACTGGGCTTCACCTCTAGCTCAAGCTACTTCAAGCGGAGCTGCTGCTGTGGCCAAGAGGGTTACGTCTCCTATGCCTGCTACGCCCAGTGGTACTAGTACCCCAAGCAGAGCTGGTACCCCTGGAGGTCTTCTGCCGTCAGCCATGGATGGCTCGAGGCCCGATACGCCCACTGTGTATAGCCTTGGTTTCGACAAGGACGAGAGGGAGGAATTCCTCAAGAGGGAGAATGAGCTCAGTGACCAGCTTGCAGAGAAGGTGTGTTCCTTTTTGGGTCACAGTTCTGATCGGAATCCTCCCCATGACGAAGATCTGCCGCTGATACTGGAGGCCTATTGATTGTTGTAGGAATCTGCTCTTGCTGCTCAAGAGAAGCTTATGGCCGATATGAAGGATGAAGTGGCATATCTGAAAGAGCAGGAAGCTTCTATATCGAAGGTGAGCTGGCTCACTTATGATTTTCAGGTGCTCAGCTGACGATGCATGCCATCATCTAGGAAAACAAGGGTATGTCCACGGAGCTCAATGATCTTAGGATCCTGTCCGCCCGACTGGAGAGCGAATCAAAGGACGCTTCGATCACCTTAGACTCTTATAAGGAGAAGATCGTCGATCTCCAAAAGGACATTGAGGAGCAGAAGAACCAGATCGAGGAGCTCAAGAAGGTGCAGACTCGAGAGAAAGAGGAAGAGAAGGAGAAGAGGAAGGCTGAGATGTTGAATGAGATGATGAGCAAGATCGACATGGTGAGTACCGAGTACCGTTTTTGCGCGAGAAAGCTGGACTTTTTGCGACGTAGCCAGCGGACTATTAGAGATGTGTTGCGAGCACTAATAGTCGTATGTGAAATGATTCAGGGCGGCACTCTCGATTCGGCCGGCGAGAAACTCCGTCAAGTGCTCCAAACGCTTGAGTCAGATTCCGATATCGAAATTACATTCCAGACTCGAGAACTCATCCGATCATCACTCGCCGAGAACCAGGATGTTGTCCGTGATCTCCAGGAGAGGCTCAGGACGGCTCAAGAGGAGTCTGAGATGCATGGTAAACGACGAGCTGAGGTTGAAAAGATGCTGGAGAAGCGAAATGTGGCGTATGAAGAACTATTAGGTGAGTGTAGGCACTCATCGCCCCCCGCTGGTGCTGCATGCGGCCGGAAGGGAATTCGACTGCTGACTCATGGGGAACAGAGAAAACCACTTCAAGCCAAAGCGTGGCAGTCGACGATATCAAGGTATGTCAAGACTGTATTTCTCGCAATAGAGTCAAGTCCGGATCTCGATGGGCTGTGGAACTGATTTGACGGTCATCGATCATGTCGTATTAGGCACAATTCGAGGCCAAATACAAAGCTCAGGAAGAGATGCTTCAAGGCGAGATCGCCACGCTCACTGAGCATGCCGAGTCCCGTGTGGTCGAATTGAGAAGACTGCAATGTACGGTGGAGAGCTACAAGCTTTCGAATGAGGAGCTCAACGTAAGCCGCGTGCTGCGTTTGACTTCGGCGAAGGGGCTGAATGCTGATAATGCCTGTGTCATTCTATCTTTGCCTCCCTTCGACCTTTCCGCTAATATCCTCGATCGCTGTCCATCGACTCATTCACATCATACGCGGATGTGCACTCGCTCGCTCGGTCGTTGGCGTACACAGCAAGCACTCACGGTCGCAGCTGCTGGAAACGCGGAATCGGAGAACTTTGCAGCCTCTGCCAAGGAGCTTGAGAGGATTCGAAAGGCTCACGAGATTCAGTATGCCGAGTTTGAGATCGTCAAGAAGAGCTTGATGAAGGACTTGCAGAACCGATGTGAGAAGGTGAGCAGAATTGAGACTATTGCTGTAACTCTAGTCACGCTGCAGTGAGACGCAAAGATCAATCAATTGATTCCCCGAGAGGAGAGATTGTTCTGTCCAAGTGAATGTCTGCTAATTTTTGCTTGGTTTGTGCAGGTGGTCGAGCTCGAGATGCAGCTCGATGAAGTCAGGGAGCAATACAAGACGATTGCGCGATCTGCCAACTCGCGAGCTCAGCAAAGGAAGCTCGAGTTCCTCGAACATAACCTCGAATCCCTCAACGGTGTCCAGAAGCAGGTGAGTGGCATCTGGCGTCGAGACACTACGCTGCGCTGCGCGGAACTGCTGTCTGAGACTGACCGAACCTGGAAATCTGATGGTCCCACTTTTGCAGCTTGTCGAGCAAAACACTAGCTTAAAGAAGGAAATCGCGGACGCTCAGCGGAAATTGATGTCAAGGAACGACCGCATCCAAAACCTTGAAGCGGCGTTGAATAATGCCGATCAGCGATTGGCACAAAAAGCAATGAAGGCCGATCAGCAGATGCAGATGCTTCGAGCCAAGTTAGCCGATGGTGAGTACCGTGCTAAATTAAACTACTTACACCCCAATCGTCAAGACGAATATTCGAGTCCTGGACTGTGTCACGGCTGATATAATCATGGCGTTATAGCTGAAGCCAAATTCGGGAACCCGTACAACCACGGTCGAATCGCCAAACCTCTCCGAGGAGGGGGTGGTGGCGGACACCCTCAACCTAGTCAAGCCATGGCGCCCGGTACGCCAATGTATCAATCCATCGCGGGTGGTATGATGGGCAGTCCGCTTGCTCGGGTCCAAGATGAGTCTGCTAGCGGCAAGAGACGTAAGTGCCACCTCGATATGCCGTGCTGAGGTCCTGCTGCGCCGAGCCGAGTCAAGTCGAGGTTGAATTGTAACCAGAGAGTAGCTAATCGAGTTTTTTTTTCTTCTTCCATGATCGGTCGTTTCCATTCGCAGAATCATGGTTCTTCTCCGGATCACACTCCCCTCGATGAGATGAAAAGCAAGAACAGACCCCTAACCAAGCATAGCTTTGTGGTAGCCTTGACCTGCCGGATGACGAATATCGAAGTCCGTTTTGTAATGCCGGACGAAACGAAAGAAGGGAGGATTCAACTTGAGCACTCACACTGGGACAATTCTTTCATGACACAATACAGTACTTGGCATTTCACATCGCAAGCACAGCTTTTGCTATGACGCGCAATAAATTTCTACATATATTCATTCCCATGACAAACAACAAACACCTTTAAAGCTATTCTTTCTTTCTTACCTTGCATCTAACCAATCGCCGTCATACTGTACTCGTACGTTTCGACCATGGACGTAGAGTAGAATGTCTGGTCTTTTGTCTCATTTCTACATTCTTGATTCTTCATTCACATACAGTACATACCATGCATGATTTTTAACGATTTCCGTTTTCCGCTTGTCCTGTTGCGAGCCAGACCTTGTCTTTGATCTAGATCGGAACGTCAGTACTCAGTCCCTTTCCTATCAACGAAGACCATCGACATTCCTTCCTTCGGCGCATGTATGGCAGCAGTAAGTTCGATGCGGATCTCATTGTTATCCAGATACATGATATGTTAATTGTTGGTTATTGATTGATGCTGCTACCAACCCAATTTCACTCTACCACACTCAGGTTGCCTTCTAATCACTATATATATGAACTCCTACCTATTTCTACTGCTACTCATCTTCATCAACATCCTGATCTTGATCCTCATCGACATCCATCTTATCGTCACCTCCCTCCGCCTCGTGGTTGTCCTCAACATTCCCTTCACCGTTGATTGATCCTGCTTCTTCGTCGCCCGCGGTATTTCCAGCAGGCGCATCTGCGTCTTCGTCTTCATCCTCCGAATCAGAAATGTATGCTTTCGATTTGCTGCGCGCAGTCGATTAGATCAAGACGTTAGTGTACATTTACCAGGCAATGGGCCAAATGGCGTTATGCGCCTCGCGTTACGCCGACTCACAATTGCTTGCCCTTCTTGGCTGCACCAAGGTTAATGCCTTCATCGTCATCAGGATCCTCAATCGCCCTCTTGGACTTTCGCTACACAAGCAAGCAAGTCAAGTGAATTAATATTGTCTGTCAGCGCTGCGATGTGTAACTCTGCGACTGCAATCGCAATCGCAACCACAGCTGTACTCTGTACTCACCTTCGCTTTGAGCATAGCCAAAGTGTTCTTAGCTTTCCGAGCTTGTCTCTCACCCTCATCTCCCTCCTCGTCTTCCTCATCACCACTCATCCTAGCTTCACCCTCATCCTCGTCCTCGTCTAGTACACCACCCAAATCACGTTCATCCTCCGAGCTCTCAATCTCACTCTTACTCCTGACCTTCCTTCCCTTCTTTCCACCCTCTTTCTTGCTAGCTCTCTTGCGCGGTTTCTTCTCTTTAGGCTGACCATCTTCATCTCCGCTTTCAATGGTCCCTTGTTCTTTCCTCTTTTTCCGCTTTTCGACATTAGCAGCTTTTCGAGCTTCTTCCTCCGCAGCACGAGCATTAAGTTCTTCTTGCCACGCTTGAGCCTCTTCTCGGGCTTTACGTCTCTCTTCAGCCAACGCGGCTGCTTTCGCTTCGATCTCGGCTTGTCGAGCAGCTTCGGCAGCTGCGATTCGTTCTTGCTCCGCAGCACGCATCTTACGAGCTTCTTCAACACGAGCTTGTGTTTCCCCTTCGTATGATTTCTGTTTCTCGAGTTCACCGGGTGCTCGTCGGAGAAGACCATCACCGTATCGAGCTCGCTGATCGGCAAGGTCGGCATCATAAGGCAGTGCACCGGACTTGTCCTCGGCAAGGGCTCGGAAGGTGCTGAATAAGAGGGAATAGTGCGAAATATCAGCTGATCAACCTCATCGTCAACTGTAAGCTGTTGTCATTACTCACTTGGCAGCCTGTTGAGCCTGTTTCAACGCAACTTCCAGCTCTTCCAGAGTCCTCTTGGACACGTCGAGCGAGAAGAGCATCTCAGCGGCTTTTTGCTGGATCATAGCAATGTTATACAGGATCGCTCGATCACTAGGCTGGATGTGCATAGCCTATGTTTTACCGCTTTATTCAGCTCATTTCCTATCGTATACACGCCGTGGAACATTGAGCTGACCTGTTGGCAGTATCCCATCGCTTTTGTCATAGCGGTGAAATTGCTCTCCTTGTTGGCTTGTGCGTACCAAGCTCGAGCAAGGTATAGCAACACAGATACGTTCCTGCCCTTGTAATAGTTCGATGCGGTTCCGTACTATATGACAAGATTGTCAGCTTGTTGAGTAAAGACAAGAACCGAATAGCTGACTTACAGATTCGATAGCTTTCTCCTCTTCGCCACGGATAAAGTAACAGTGACCCATGTTTACGTTGACCGGTGCATCCGCCAACGAATCCTTGATTCGACTGAAGATACCCAATGCTTGTCCGGCCAATCTCGCTCGGTACTTGCCCTCGTCGGCTCCATTGATATTACTCTTCGGTGGGGCTAAGCTATCCTCAACAAGGGCAATAGCCAGGCCTTGAGCGGCCTGAGCGCATCCGGGATCAATATGGAGAGCTCTTTCATAGGCTTCGGCCGATCTCAGGTATTGTTTATGTCTATCGGCGAGCTCTTGGCCTGCTTTGGCATCTCGCCCAAGAGTGAAATGAAGCCATCCTAAAGCGCAGAAAGTGTACGCGTCGGATTTATCGTATTTCAACGTTTGCGAGGTGAAGGCGAGTGCTTCTTTGTAATGTCCAATAGTGATAAGGAAGTTGGTGTATACTGATCGAAGAACAAGGTTGGTTTCGTCGGATTTGAGGGATTCTTTCAAGAGAGTATGTGCATCGTAATGTCTTCCAGCAGCAGCGGCGATCAAAGCCAACCGTGCCTTGGCTATGGACAGCGTCGACCAGGCCTGTCAGCATGCCGATTGCGTGCAGTGATCACACAGAAATGAAGGGGAATCTACTCACACTCCATATGCTCAGGATGCTGTCTTAGCACATCTCTGTACCACTGAGCAGCCTTGACGTTATCTCCTCCCTCCTCGTACGCTCGACCGAGGTTATACGCTAGAACCGTCTTCAATACCTCCGCTTCCTTCCCATTCTCCGACGCGATCTTCTGCAATGATTCCTGATACATTCTTTCGGCAGTCTCGACATTACCTTGAAGCTGGAACAGAGCTCCAAGGTTGTCCGACATCCTGATCGTCTTCAAATCGGGCGCTGGGAGGGTCTCTGCGCCGTCCAGCTCATCATCCGACTTAATCTGTAAAGCGGTCTGATAGGCGCTGATGGCTTTTTCAAGGGATTCACCCTGCCATAATTTGGCGAGGTCGACAAAGATATCCGCATCCGACCCAACACCTCTCAGTCTAGCCCAGTCTTCGTCCGTTTGAGCAGATGCGACGAGGCTATGTACTTCGCCCAACATGTTTCGAGCGATAGTCCTGTTCTTGGCGATTTCGTCCGTTGACATACCCGGGTGAGGATAGGCGAGAAGACAGGCGTGAAGGACGGTGTATTCAATCGGTCCTTTACCGTTCAGTCGCTTGGCGGTCTGCTCGATAAAGTTGAGAGCCTCTCGCAGGTTGCCTATGGAAGGGTAAATCAGCTGATGCTCTTGGTCCAGCAGATGACAGCTGACTCACCACTCTTGATAGCGATCTGGCCCAGTGTCAATTCCGCAAGGATATTGACAGAAGCCGGATCCTCTGCTTTGGCAGCTGCGATATATCTTCCCGCATCCGCCACGTCCCCAGCGACGAAGCCCAGTCTCCCTCTTTCCGCATTGGCAAGAACTGAATGTCGCTTGTTATCGGAATACTGAATCGCTCTTTCGGCCAGTTTTGACGCGACGTCCAACTGTCCTGCCGCACCGGATATACCTGCCAGGGCCAAAGCTGAAGCAGGAGCTTTGACATTGAGCTTGAAAGCGCGTTTCACGAATTCCATTCCTTCGGCCGACAAGCGTACACGCTCTTCTTGCTTGAGAGCCGGTTCCCGAGCCAAGTTCAAAGACGCAAGACCGATCAACAGGAGGCAGACCCAAGATTCCGGATCTCGCGAGAGCGCTCTTTCCCAGGCTATTCGAGCCTTTTCTCGATCTCCAAGTTGCCAGAAACATAATCCAAGACCTATTCGAGGGTCGGGCGACATCTCCGGGTTTAGCGAAAGAAGCTTTTGATATGTTGCAAGAGAGGCTTCGTGCGCTCGACGGGCGAATTGTAATCGTGCCTGTATAAGCAGCAAAAGTGAGCGTTCTATCGGCGCATTAGTCATGTACTATGGGAAAAGGGACATACCTGAGCAGTAAGTGCGATAAGGTTGTTAGGCTGCCGTTGTAGCAACCTCTCCACAAGAGGGTGCGCATGTCCAGGTTGTCCAGTTGCAAGATAATGGATAACTACGAATCCGACGCGGAGCATATTCAGTGGTTGAGCGATACTCAAAATAGTATGGAGAAAGATGTCTACTCACCTCGTCCCATTGCCAAGCTGACCGGTTCATCCTCATGTCCTGCTCCAGATGCTCTCAAGGCCTCGGTCGCAGCGTTCAAATTAGCTGCCGCCTCCTTGTGGTGATAGTCTTTCGTCTTGGTTCCAGCAGGTATCTTATCGTATTCTAAAGCATGATCGTCAGCTTACGAACACCAAAGCAAAGAATGTGTTTAGAAAGCTCACTTGATATGGACAATATAGTCTTGGGCGCTGACCTAGCGAGATGAAGGTGGAGGTGCGCCAGCATCGCATGTAAGTTGACCAGAGCTACCGGATCAGGATGTCTGCCTCGACCTCCAGCGAAAACTACACGGCCCGTCAGCAACGAAGTAATGACAGTCGGGCTTGGTGATACAACTACTCACAAGTTATACCCCTGCTCAGAATCTCATCCGCCCTTGTCCATCGACTCTGCTTCCAATGTTCGCTGGCAATCAACGTCCAATCTCTACATTCTGCGGAATAGTCCGCCAACATATCGGGGATGACAGCGGCGATCTCATCTTCGGCCAAAGAGTTGAGGTCAAGGTCGGTTTGGATACCGCTACATATTCGAAGAGAAAGGGTCATCATCAGTATCACTAATGTTTGTAGGCCATACCACACAAAACATATGGTTCCAGTGAGAGGGAGAGGACCACTTACCCTTGACCATAGATCACGATGGTCCGTTCCGGTTGACTCTCCGTCTCAGCCATCTTGTCTAACGAGGTATGTTTGTGAGGCTGTGAAGGTAGGATAGGTCGTTATGATGACTTGACGTGACAAAATACAAGTAAAAGTCATGTATGTCATCAACAGAACAGAGGGCGACCTCGCGCGAGTGGTTATCTCTCATCAACGAGCGAAACGGTTATTACCCTGCGCGCCTAATCCGTTCTCATCATTGGATGAAACATCCCTTGAACGGTCGAGCCTTTTATACATTGCCCCCACTATTCACTTGCATCGCGTGCCTAATTGGAGGACTAATCTGTTTAATACGGAATGTCGAGAGAGAGATTCGTACTTTCTTTGTGCAACCAACCACTCGTGCTGTCGGTGGATGAGTCGAATTTCGCTTCATTTCAACGTCAATAGAGGCTCAAAGTGGATTCTTACGACTCGACTGATCCTAGAGTAGAGTAGATCATCACTACATAAAAGGCTTTCATGCTCATTCGCCACTTGGTCAACCACGCCAGAGTCAGATCAACGCACCCCCAACTCAAAACTTTCGCTGCTCATCGGCTCGCCTTACCCAATTTACTTATTGTGAACCCTTATCGCCATTCAAGCAACATGTCCGCTGCCGCCCACCCGGTCTCATCCACGGCTGAGCCCGCTAAGCCCGCTGAGGGACTGGAGCCCGTCACCCCCGGAGCTAGCGCTACTAATGTCAACAAGAAGCAAGACCAGAACCAAAACCCCAAGCAGTTCAAGGTAAAGGAGAAGAAGGAGAAGAAGCAGGGAGGTGGAGGTGGTCAGCTTGAATTGAACCCTCCGCCAGAGTTCTTCGCTGAGCGAATCAGGATCTACGACGAGTACAAGGAGAAGTATGAGAAATTCGTAGCTGGTGAGCTGTTTTCCATCGTTCCCTGTCAGGATGCAGCTCACTGATCCGTATTGTCACGTTCTGCAGAGCAAGAACGAAAACCCATTACTGTCACCCTTCCCGACGGCAAGCAAATTGAGGGTAAAGCATGGGAAACCACTCCATTGGAGATTGCTCGAGGTATCTCCCCAGGTCTGGCCGACAAGGTCATCATTGCCAAAGTGAACAACCAACAATTATGGGATCTTACCCGACCTCTGGAATCTTCTTGTGACCTCAAGCTTCTCGACTTTGACTCACCAGACAACGACTACGAAGCTCGACAAGTCTTCTGGCACTCTTCAGCGCACGTCATGGGTGAAGCTTGTGAGAGAAGATTCGACGGATGTTGTCTCGGTTATGGACCTCCTTTGCCCGAGGGTGGTTTCTTCTATGACATGAGTCTGGCGGAAGGCAGGACGCTCAGCCAGGACGATTACAAAGGTATTGAGGATGTGGCCAAGATTGCGGTAAAGGAGAAGCAGCCTTTCGAGCGATTGGAGCTGCCCAAGGAGATCTTGTTGGAAATGTTCAAGGTGTGTGAAAGAGTTTTTGTTGGTGCGGAGAGGTCATCGCGGCGCAGTGTAACTGATAGTAACGTCGTTGCAGTACAACAAATACAAGCAACATTACATCAATGACAAGGTAGCCGACGGAACGTCCACCACCGTATACAAGTGTGGTCCCCTCATCGACTTGTGTCTCGGTCCTCACGTTCCTCACACCGGCCGAATCAAAGCTCTTGCTGTCACCAAGGTGAGTCAGCTCGATGTGCTCTTCGTCAGTCAGATGGATTAGCTGATTATGACATGTGCTCTCTGTCCAGAACTCTTCATCTTATTTCCTTGGTGACGCCAAGAACGACACTTTCCAGCGAGTGTACGGAATGTCATTCCCTGACAACCAGCAGATGAAGGAGTACAAGAAGTACCTCGAGGAAGCCGCTAAGCGAGACCACCGAAGAATCGGTAAAGACCAGGAGCTCTTCGTATTTAACGACCTCAGTCCCGGAAGTGCTTTCTTCTTGCCTCACGGTATGAGGATCTACAATACCCTTATGAACTTCATCAAGGTGAGCTGAACCAGTAGGTAGAGACTGTCCAGAGACGCTCAGCTGACAGATTGTATTGAAGGGAGAGTACTTTAAGCGAGGCTTCTCAGAAGGTGAGCTAGCGTGTGAAATCCAGTTCTTTCAAGCATCAGCTGATCAATCCTGCCCACACCCGTAGTTGGATCTCCTAACATCTTCAACGCCAAGCTGTGGCAGACCTCCGGCCACTGGCAAAACTACGCCGAAGACATGTTCCAGCTCAAGGTGGACGAAGAGCAATTCGCTCTCAAGCCCATGAATTGTCCCGGACATTGTGTTATCTTCGACTCTCGAGAACGATCTTACAAGGAGCTCCCTCTTCGATATGCCGAATTTGGTGTACTGCATCGAAATGAGGCCAGCGGTGCCCTGTCGGGTCTCTCGCGAGTACGACGATTCGTACAAGATGACGGTGAGCAGCGCTTGGTGTCTACCCTACCCTATTGGCGAGGATTTACTAATATAAGGGCTCTTGCAGCGCACATCTTCTGTACCCCTGACCAGGTGGAGGCTGAGCTCTACGCCGCTTTCGAGTTCCTTGACGCCGTTTACAAGCCCTTCGGATTCACCTACAAGGTCGGCCTTTCCACGCGAAACCCCAAGAAATGGATGGGTGACCTCGCTCTATGGGACAAGGCTGAGGGTACTCTCAAGGAGGTATTGGAGAACAAGGTACCTGGTAAATGGCACGTGAACGAAGAAGATGCTGCTTTCTACGGACCCAAAGTCAGTTCATTAATTTATTTGATTTCATTTTTTATTTTTTATCGAGAAAGGATGTCCGCTGAACTGACGTTCATCAATAGCTCGACTTCCAATTGACGGATGCTCTCAAGCGAAACTGGCAATGTGGTACCATCCAGGTATGTTCCCAGTTATTAGGCTCCCTCTGCCAAGCAGTAAGCTTCATAGCTCACACATATGTTGTCTCTGTTCAGCTCGACTTCAACTTACCTGAGCGATTCAACCTGAAATACCACTCTTCCGAACAATCAAACGATGCTAACCCCGGAGCTCAATTTGCTCGACCCGTCATGATTCACCGAGCTATCCTTGGATCCCTCGAGCGATTCATCGCTATCATCACCGAGTCCACTGGCGGAAAGTGGCCCTTCTGGCTTTCACCTAGACAAGTCGTCGTCATCCCTGTTGCTAAGCCTTTCGTCGAGTACGCTCAAAAGGTTGCGAAGAGCTTTACGGACGCCGGCATGTGGGCCGAAGCGGACCTTTCGGACAACACGTTGAACAAGAAGATTAGAAATGCTCAGACTGCTCAGTGGAACTTCATCATGGGTGAGTCAGCAGCTCCCGACATCAGCTGGCGAATAATGTCGAGGCGAATGCAAACGGCGAATTCTAGCTGATGTATGTTTTCTTGCGTTTGTAGTGGTCGGACAAGACGAGGCCGACGCTCAGGCTGTCAACATCCGAAACAGGGACGACGAGGTACAAGGCCGAGAAGAGACCGTCAAGCTCGTCGATGCCGTCGAGAAGCTCACCAAGCTTCGAGATGAAAGGGCCCTCGTCAGCAAGCTCAACTAGAGGGCGTCGCCAAACGGACGAGGAAGCACCATAGGGTGTACATTTTCTGACTGTGACGGTTGCTTTTATGACGAGACGAGATGAGATGGGATATTGTTGGTGTAGAGCATTATAGTGGTACGACCTATTGGTGATCGGTGGGGTCGAGTAGACTTTTGCGATTTCATGCAATGCATGGCATGGCGATTTGGCGATTTAGCTTGACAAACTGTTTCACACAGATCAAAGCTATACGTTTTGTGTCATGATACCAACCCATGAAACGAGTCTTGCAGCCTAGATTCTATGGTCTCCATGTCCGAAGATGCGCCCTCGGGGAACAACTGTGCTGATGGTACAGCGAAACCTGACGCCGATTGAGCTTCTTGCCAACGTGTCAGTGAGACAGGTTGGGTGTTTTGCTCGTAGCAGAACGACGACGACGATCGATAAGGCTGATGGTGCTCATTTTCCACTTTACAGTTGCCGTAACCCGGCGTTTGTTCGTGGAAGGCCTGTGAGTCGACGTGCTGCGACCACAGTGCTACAAGAGCGAGATCTGGCAATGGGGACAGCGGCTGTGGGTCGAAGTCAAAGGTTAGATCAGGTGCTGAGCCCAAATCGGTATAAGACCCTTGTTGCGACTCGTGCCCTTTCCCCTCGCAATACTCGCGTCCATTCCGGAACACTCCGTCTTCGTCACTGGTATTGTCATGCCAGCGAATAGGACTGCTGGGTGGTGGAGATTCCAGCGAAGCGCTCGACACAGTCCCCAAGTCAGACTCGGAATCAGACTGATGCCCATCACCTTCACCTCCACCAACCCCGAGGTTATCCACTTTCCTGATCATGTGCTTGTAATGAGGTGTGACTTTATCGTTGCGACAGAAAGATCTTTGGCCCGACACTGCCCCCGGCGCATCGAAGAAGTGAACTCTGCGGTTTTGGTTTGCTCCTATCGGACAGGAACTGGAACCGGTTCGGATCCTCTTACTTTCAGATGTCGAAAGGATAGAGTCTATCGTCCTGGTCTCTGAAAGACAGGGAGACAAGCTGCGCTTGCCGAGTGAGGTGGTTGTAGATAATGTTGGAGAGGGTTCCTTGGTCGATCTCGCAAAGTAGAATTGATTGGTCGATGTGGTTGTGGGCCAGGTCGAAGAGCGAGTTTTGTTCCTACCGCTGTTCGAGCGAGGTTCTAGTGTTTGACGTGGTCCTGATCTGTGAGGCAATGTCTGAGTATACCTATCGAGATGTGTGTTTGAGGCTGCTGATTTCGGATTTGGTGAGCTCATGGTGGAGCAGCAACATGAATGGCTGTTGTGAGAATTGGAGAAAGTGGACGAAGAAGCCTGACAGGTCATTACAGTGTGTTGAACAGACTGAGTCAGCTATCCTCGTTGTACTTGCTTATCAGCGGAGTATGTGTCTGGCAGCAATGAAAGGCCTTCGACAAGCCTGCGTACAGTTGACAGTAGCTCACCTCGCTTCGATGGAGCTCGGCGCTGGAGATCAATAACACTTTTGACACGTCACTATGCGATCAAAGTATAAAGGACTGGGCGGTAACAGCGTGTGAGGGGCGACTCGCTTGAAAGGACGCTCATCGAATACATGGTGTAGGTGTCAAGCGGCAAACATGTCTTATTGCGGCGTAAGCTTTGCCCGTGATGATGCCACGGACATGCAGATGCCGGATCTTCCCAGGCAAAGGGGAGATTCAGGCTGAGCGGTTTGTCGCCAAGGGGCAAGAATGGACGACAATTGAATGTTGCCGACCGTGTAAATTGCTGAGATACAATCCATTGAGGAGGGTGCAGTATTGTACTACACAGAATCCAGGAGTCACAATGTGGCGTTTTGAGGATCCAAGAATGCGCTGTAGTATACAGTAGTATCTCGAACAGCGAGTCATTAGTACGAAAGCGAGCGTCTTCGATCCAGAGCAAACATTTCACGTTTGGCATGTCAGGTCACTGTTTCGATAAAGGATAATTACGAAGAGAGCGCAGTATTCATGAGTCTATAGTGACTGATTTGTACCGGGTTCACCAGTTTGTGGGAAGATAAGTTTTGTTTTTCACGATTCCGTTGTATAGAGGACCGTTGCGGCTCTGCTGGTACGACGAACAATCACATCAAAGAGTCTTGAAATCAAGCTTACTGTATCTGCATCGCCTCGCGGCCTGATAACGCGGCAAGGGCGTTGTATTCAAAAGACAAAAAGTGGCTTAGCCATTGTGTCGACTGGCGAACCTCTCAAATGCCTGTCTTTTTAGTTCTTCCTCGGCTGCGGCCGCCTGATCGCTGGCGCCCTCGTCACAATCGCCTGGTGGCACGATGAATCTCTCTTCCGAAGCCTCTCGAAGCTCCGGTGGCACGCTTCGCTTTCTGCTTGACCTACCCCTTGGACGGCCAGTAGACGCCCCATTGACAAGGCTTTCAGCCGTCTCAAGAGACATCCCTTTAGGGATCCTCCCCGGCCACGAGATCTTTTCTGGGTCCACGTCCTGATGCTCCTTAGGGCAGTCTTGATACTCTGGCTCGCGCTCGGAGAAAGAGACCCTTTTGGAGGAGCGCTTGGTATTACCCGCTGTAGCCTGACCGGTCTGGGAGTGATATTGGGCGGAACGGGGAGTGGCGCTCGGGGCAGTGACTGTGCCGGGACTGCCAGTATCGCGCGTTTTCGCAGTGTATTCACACAAAGGTTTTTTCATCAGCGTTCGGCCAGACATGTGATCGACGATGGTAGGGAATCATGGATGTGCAAACGGATATGTGGCATTCGGTCCAAGACCAGTGCTACTCACTGGCTATACCCCGCACTGCTCCAGGTAGCGGGAGGATGAGCATTGGCTATGGTAGCTGCACCTTGACTATAGTCTGCTGTAGGGGGTCCAGTGGTGTGATAGCCGGTGGGCGGCTGCGTGGACCCACATCGGGAATTACCCTGGGTGTCTGGCGGGTGTGATCCAGCAGGATCGCCGTAGGAATCATTCTGTTCTTCGGGCATCACGAGTCGGCAGATAGTGTAAGAGGAAGTGTACAATATGTGGAGTGAAATGCAACAAATCACACGATTGAGAGTCCAGTTGGGTGCTCTCCAAATATATACCTGCTGAGTTGATATATAAGCAGCGAAGAGGTGCTATTTTACGCTCACTCTCATACCTACCATTAGAAGGGGAGGCACCCGTTGGCACAGTCCTTTGTGAGAATCATTTCGAAATGTCGGACTTTGGTATTGTCGAGTACAGCCAGACCAGCGAGGTCACTGTGAGCTCGAGTCAAATCGTTTTGCACTATCTGACTTCGCTGACTACAAAGGTAAGTGGGTAACAGGATCTTCGCGTGAGCTATCTTCTCAGTACCATCATGCATCATGACATGAAAAATTCACATCGTGAAGGCGCAACGTGAAAAGATCCCTTCCTCTAAGCGACCACGACCTTGGATAGCTGGACTGCACTGCGTATCTTAAGCGTGCGTTGTCGTATAGTCGAATCGTTGAGGTGCATCGTAGCTAACGTTGCCCATACCCCAGAGAGAAGATTGTCAGTCTCCATCACGTTACTTGCGTCGACCTTTGTCCGAAAAGAATACAGTACGAGTAGGGGTAAGCAAAAGTAGAAAATCCGAAAAAAGCGCTTCTACAGTGGGTTTTTTCGCTTTATCAGTCAATGATCACAAATACATATTCATGCATCACAGCTATGCACTTGAACAATTAGGAAGAAGTATGGGCAACGCTCTCAAAGAAGTATGGGCAACGCTCTCAAGAAGAGATATCTGCAATTATATGCATGCTTCATGCTACAAACTTTGTTTCTCTGGGGGATCAAACATGATTGAGGTTTGGCACTTTTGTGGCAGGAAAACAACATCGTTGTACTCCATCCAATGCATGTCTATACTATTCTATCGAGTTCTTTCAAGATAGTCTCCTCCATAGCTCTCATAACGGCCGGCTTGGTGAAAGAGGATGTCATGATATACACCACGTTTCCAAGTGGTCTTGAATGTATCTGAAATGGAGCGAATTCCCCCGATGGGGAAGCGATGATTGTTTGACGTAGATTCGTTAGGAATTGCAGGGCTGCGTGGGACGAGTAGCCTATGAAAACCCCTTGATATATCAGCTGCTGCTCCACTGAATGAGATACTGCACTGCTATAGTGCACGCCGATTGAGGGTTGGTGGGAACGAAACTGCGACGAGAATCAAATGCAAATGGACCGATAGACTCACCGCCTCCGTCATCTTCCAGCTCAAGCGCGAATACCGTACCCATAGCCATTCCACCCTTGACCCCCTTCTTCTCACTAACACCTTTCACGAAATCCCCACTCCAGAAACTCCATCGTCCACTCTCATCTCCCCTACTTACACCCCACATAGCCCTCTCCGCATCCCAACCTCCTTTCGCTTCCTGGTCCTCCAGTATCTGGATAGCTTTTAGGGCGACTGAACAGCCTATAGGGTTGGCAGTGTACGAATGACCATGTAGTAGAGCATCTACTTTTTGTTCGGAGAGGAAGGAGTTGAATATTGATGAAGAAGCTACAGTTGCGGAAAGAGGTAGTAGACCGCCAGTGAGGATCTTGGCGTAGACTGATATGTCGGGTGTGTGGGCCAAGACGGACGCAGCGGAAAGGTAGCCGAATCGATGCAGGCCGGAGAACACTATAGCGAATAAGTTAGCTGACTGTCGACTGGGACTAGCGATGCATCCATCCATCCATCCCGTGGCGAATGCGCCAGGTGAATGTAACAGAAGCTCAAACTCACCTTCGTCGTAAATGATCGGCAGACCAGTCCACTCCTCGTTCTTACGGGCACTCAATCCATTCAACTCTTCTGCGTAGCTCTTTCCAGCATGGTGTCCTCTGCCAAAGATATCTCCGCTGCTCCTGATCACCTCGACAAGACAAGCTTGGAATAGCGGGTCCACAAATATCATACCGCCGGCACCGAGACATACAGGCTCCATGATCAGTGCACCGAATTGTCTACCCTCCTTCGTGAGACCCTCCAGGGTCGATCGGATGTGGTTCCGATAGTATTTGGCCAGGGGAGATGAGCGTCGAGATGGGATATCGTAGATATCTTGTAAAGTCGAGAAGGTAAGAGACCAGCCGTCTTGTCTAGGTGTGGCATCGGATGAAAGGGAGGGTGGGAGGGATGACCATTCGTCTGGCCCTGTTGTTAGTACTGAGGGCTTGCCGTCGATGAATTGAACCACAGGAGGCGAGAACCAGTGTCCTCTGCCCTTGTACCTGTTGGCGTATCCGCCATCAGCGGACATCTTTGTTACTGTTAGCAGAACACTCACCAATCAACAGCTTTGTTGAACGTTGACGCCTCAGACGCGTCCATCGAACCGATCTGGATGAGATTAAGTCAGCTAGACTGCGATTGTTCTACGTGCACTGCTTAGCTCACGGTATCACCATGATATCCTCCTCTCAGCCCAATCACGCCGACCTCCCCACCCATCTCCCCATCCCAGCCATACCGCCTGCCACTTGCTCTCAGAGCCATTTTCAGAGCCACTTCGATACCAGTACTTCCATTATCAGAGTAGAATACCCTGTCCGCCCATCCTTTCCCTACGGTCGACTTCAGCTTCTCCGCTAAGTGCAAGGCTGGTTCGTGCGTTCCTGAAGGGAAGAGGACGTGACCGTATCGGCCTGCTGCTGTTGCAGCAGCTAGTGTGAGGTGCTCGTTGGCATGTCCGTGAGATTGTCTATAGGTTTAAGCGTGAGCTCTAGGAAGTTCCGTTGATTATAGTAGGCTAGCTCACGTGAACCAACTGGCTGAACCGTCAAAGTACGAGTTAAGCAGACTGCCTTCCTCCGTCGAGGTAGTCTCAGCGGATATCGGGCTAGTCGCAGGAATAGGGCGGATATAGTAAGAGTCAAAGTTGTCGCCATATGCTGAGTCTACTACCATCACATCTTCTTTCTTGTTGATCTATGACAATGACAACGATTGAAGGTCAGCTGATGCGTATAGGAAGGAACACGTTATTCAGCTTACCAATCCATGTTGCGTGAAAGGCCACCAGACATTATCCAGCGTTCTTTGAGGCATACCTGCCAATTTCTCCAGCCTCTGAGCATGCTCCGTATCCAACCACGCAGCAGCATCGCTCACGCCACCCCCTTCTTCCCTGAGCCCTAGCTTCTCCACTTCGCTATACCACTCTCCTAATCGAGCAGCATCCTCCTCCAAGGTACCGTATTTCTCAGGAGGAGGTTTAACAGTCCAGTATCCCACTCCCCTATCCTTGAAGTACCCTTCTAGGAATGTATCATTCCGGTAATATGAGTCATATAAGCATAGGACGGCCGAGATGGAATATCCGCGCATGATGAGAGATTCGTATGATGAGATCGTGGTTGATATACCGCCAAGATGAGGTGATGCGACTAGTATCGAAGGTAATCTAAGAGATCTGAGGAACGTTGATTGGGTATGAGGTGGATGAAGGGCCGGAGAGTGTACACCTAAGGTATGCCGTCAGCTAATCCAGTGAGAGGGTGCAAATCCGCTCTCTTGAAGCTCACCTCCTGCTGTCTCTACGAACAGTGCTCCGTCCTCCCCATTCAAGCCCCTTACACATCGACTCGCATAGTTCTCGATACCTCTCACGAGCTCGTCGTTCGTCTTGGGAAACGGCTATTGTAAACGATCTTTCAGCAAGCTGATTATATATCGGAAGAAACAGAAGGTGACTCACCAAATCCGGTGCTAATTGAGCGGCTAGATGAGGAGACATAGGCTCTCTGTATTGATATAGATTATGTGTCTCGATCAAGGACGAGTACGGCTTCGTATGCCTCTGTACGTAGCTATAACCAACGAGTGAGCTAGCCGTCTTTTCGAGGTGAGAGTCAATTCCAAAGCTCACCTGACATCTGATTCTTCATCCGGTCCTGTGCTGACAGGCTTCAGGTAGAACACCTTCTTTCCCTCTTTTCCCTTTGATGAAGCTGCATACCGAGAAGCAGTCGCTCGCACCAACGCGGTGGTTAAGAGTGTCTTGCCTACATCGGTATTGGCTGAAGGGCGTCACAACGGGGTCAGCTTTGCTGCTGCATTTTATACGGGCTCTAAGCTCACCTCCGAAGACCTGGTGGATCCGAAAGTTGGGGAAAAGCAGAGGCATGGCTGCGAAAGAGAGGTGAAAGGGGCTATCGCGCCCTCGTGTGTTCGGGCAGAGTGGACAAGTAGAATGAGGAAGAAAACCAAGTGACCACTGTTGACAAGTGACAAGTGAGATGGATAGACAAGGGAATGTAAGCTGCAGTCAAACGATTGGACAATCACCTCTGAATCCCTAATATATCTCCGCTGCTCGTCCAACATTGCGTAGCGCCCATAATCCATAATCATTATTTCATTTCGATCGCATATCGCATATGCATCGGCATTCCGCAAGGTGGGACAACCGATACCCGACATTGGGCCCACCCGTCACGTGATACCTTGTATGATTCTGTGATTCTGTACCTGACTCGGACATCACCGCTGTGTGGTGCTATTACATAATACTCTCGTGCGTGTGTGCGTTGCTGTGCACCGTTGATTTTACACGCGTCAGAGCAAGAGATAGAGTGATCACATCACGCTACACGCTACACACTACGCACTAACCACGACCCCTTTACCCTGTGCTCAGTTATCCTAACAACGCTACGTCGCTATGTTGATAACAAAACATGCATGCATCCTCCCTACCTTGCACCCCATTCCTCTCGATTTGGCATTCGATCCGTTCGTCCATCCATCGTCCATCCATCGTCCATCAAAGACATACATCCATATACCAGGTGTAAGGTATTGACGACATTGTTACGACGCTCAGTATCTCTTTGTCGATACTTGCAGCATACGAAGCACTATATACAGCCCAAATCGTAATTTCGACCAAACCTCCAACATCATTACCATCATAAGTGAAACCAAATAAATAAACAAACGACCCACCCACCAACCATACCCACGTCCGACGAAACCGATATGTCGATATCACAACCGCCCGAACCGCGGAGGTCACAATCGACCACCTCACTCTCAAGGCTCTATCAAGGATCTTCCAGCTCAGGTCCGAACGGCGGCGCTGCTTTTACAGAAGCTGAACTGAGCGATCCAAAGATGGATTTCTGTAATGCTTTTTGGGGCACAGGGGACAGGGGTTTTGATGTCGTCATGACTAGGTTGAGAGGCGCGGGGAGGACTGTCGAGGAGCTGAGAAGTTACTGGAAGGAGAGGTGAGTTTGAAATTCGTATTGCAATTGAGTCGTCATCGATGTGCGGGCCGCCGGCGTATAGGTTTTGTGGATCGGGTGTTCTGCTTGGTAGTTCTTTTGGTCGCTTGACGACCTCATATTGGGTACAAAGAGATGTCATCCCCTGTCGGACATGCGACGAATCTTCGTATAAACCAACAGGAGCATACCTCCCTTACGCTCTCAAACAATAATTGCTCCAAACTTCCGAGCTGAATCCAGATATATTACATTCCAGAGCCGCGATTGAAGAAGACTACGCGAAACGACTCACCAAGCTATCCCGCACGACTCTGGGTAAAGACGAAGTAGGCGACCTGGCCGACGCTCTTCAACACTTGCTCGCCGAAACCGCTCAACAAGCCAACTATCACTCTTCACTAGGAAATGAGATCAGACAGACGGTTGAACAGCCTACTACGGAGTTGGGCTCGAGATTGCATAATCTCAAGAAAGGGTTACAGGCTAGTGTTGAGAAGGCGTACAAGAACAAGGGATTGCAGGAACAGCACGTGCAGAAGGTACGTTCCCATCTTTCGCAATTCTCCCGGACAGTCTCATGGTCCAACTTTTCACTGAGACTGACTTATGTTTCTCTTCCGATGTCAATCAATAGGCGAGAGAACGATACGAGCAAGATTGCCTCAAGCTTAACTCCTACACTGCTCAGTCGTCTTTGACTCAAGGCAAGGAGTTAGACAAGATCCAAAGCAAGCTTGAGAGGGTACGACAAACCATTGGCGCGAACGAGCAGGATTTCAGGCAGTTCGTGAGGGTGTTGGAGCAGACTCAGGCCAAATGGGAAGGCGAATGGAAAGGGTTCTGTGATGTAAGCATGATGCTTCCGCGTATATATCGTTCACACAGGCGCGGCGTTGATACAGTATACTGCAGCATGTTCAAGACTTGGAAGAAGATCGACTTGCTTTGACCAAGGATTTGGTGTGGACTTACGCCAACGCTGTTTCTCAGGTCTGCGTTGAGGATGACAGTGTAAGTCCCAGGTACTCATTGTAGTTGTATCGCACCATGCTCATGATGCGGTGAATGTGGACAGTCATGCGAGCGAATTAGGGAGAAACTCGAGCAATTCGAGCCTCAAAATGACATGTTAAACTTTGTTAAAGGTTGGGGAACAGGCGATATGATTCCAGGTGAGTCAACCTTTGTTCGCAGAACTGTAGCTTTATATTCTTGGCAATGCTGATCTACCTTTAGACCCCCCACGATTCATAAACTACAATCTTGGAGAGTCATATCCCACTCAACCTGCCTTCCACGAAGCTCGCTTCCAGCGGATCTCTAGCCGACCACCTATGCCTCCTTCTCAAGCCGGTCAGCCACAGCTCGAGCAAGAACCAGAGTCCGAAGAACCAGCGCAAAACGAGCATGAGTCTTCGTCTCAGCCTAACGGCGCTGCCTCTGGAATTAATGGTCTTTCGGATAACTTGCACCGAACAACCCTTCAGGATGAACCTCCTGCTTCTGATCGAACTGCTCCTGCACCCGAGGCAGACAGGAAGCCTCCCTTCGGAGGTGTCGCTCTCCCCGGTATGGCCTCTGCTACCTCCCCTCCTCCGCAGGAAGAATCCAAGTTTAACTCGATGCCACCTCCACCTGTCCCCCCAACCATGTCTATGCCTGAACCTCGTATCCCCTCTCGGCAGAGCAACCACAGCCCTGCTCCTCGAAACGTCAATGACGAGGAAGACCCAATGGCGAAAGCTCTCGCCGACCTAAGGCGGGAACCACCTCCTCCAGGCAGTGTCAGAAGAAACGCTTCTCATCGACGTGCCGAGTCTGTCGTTTCTGCATCCGGATCTACGCGCGGCAGTCAATATGGCCACGGTATCAAATCGCCCTCGTCTCCTGCGCCAAACAGGATGTCGTATCACCAGCAGCAACAGCAGCAGCATCAGCACCAACCTAACATGCCTCCTGCGCAATCGCGTGGATCAGTCGATATGACCCTCTCCCCACCCCAGAGCGGTCATACCGCTGCTGCTTTAGCCAAGTCAATGGAAGAGTTCAGACAACAATCGTCTCGTGGTCCTGACCCGAAGAGACAATCAGTCAACTATGCCAACTATGCTGATGATATCGTTGGCTCTCACCCGACTTCTCGACCCGGTACTCCAAGTGGTCAAGCTGCGCCCCGAGCTCCTTCGCCGGCAATGATGCAACCTCCCAAACAACCCGAAACTCACATCGCCGACGAAGTCTTATCGCAATATCATCAAGCCTTCCCTGGAGAGCGAAGCGAACGATCTCGATCAAGAGCAGGATCAGTCATCTCTAGCCATTCTCGAGCGGGTTCCTTTGTCGAGCAACAGCAACAACAACAACCTGCTTCACCCAGTGCTCAACCTCGAGAAGGCTTTGTAGGTATCGGTGCTGGTGGAGGAGGTGGGAGGTCGCCCAGTCCTCAACCACCAATGTTCCGCTCACCTAGTCCTAGTCCTGTCATGAACCAGGGATCGCTCGGTCCGCAGAATCTAGGTATTGCCCTTGATGCGAAAGGAGGCGTTGCGCAAGATACGATGGCAGAGCAGTATAGACGGCAGTACCAACAACAACAACAGCAGCAGCAAGGTCCCCCTCCTCAAGCAATGTCAAGTTACCCGGGTCAAAGGAATTCGCAGTACGGTGCGCCCCAGCAGCAAATGGCAGGGAGCCAGGATCAGCGATCGTCCATGTATGGTGCCCCGCCCAAATCGCCTATGGCGACTTCGCCTGGCGGTATGCCTCCGTCTGTCAATTCCAACAGACCGCGAAGTGGTGGTTTCGAATCGTATGAATATAACGCAGAGGGCCGACGAGCTCATCAACAGAGTGTTCCCTCCAACTATGTGGAACCTACTCGCCAGTCGCAGCAGCACCCAGCTTGGAGTCAAACAGGTAATTACGAAGTTCCCCCATTTGTTGAATACTCGCGACAATTCCCGCCAGCAGAAGACGATGAAGAGGACGATGAAGTTGTAGTGTTCTGTGACATGCGGGCACCAAGAAATCCAAGACACGGACCATTGCTGATCACCATCCACCCTAATATCCCCACAGCCCAACCACCACCTCAACCATCGTATGGCCAATATCCTGGCCCCAGCAGCCTTCAACTAGCGACAACTACCCACAATCAACCTCCTCAACCGGCATATGGTCAGCACCCATCCCCTTCGCAGCCTTATGGCGGCATTAACGGATACGGCCAGAATGCCCAGCCTCCCCAAGGCTACGTTGCGCCTCCTCAGCAACAGCAACATCAGCAGCAGCCGTATCAAACCTCTCAATATGCTAGAGCTGCCAGTCCTGCACCTCAACAGCAGCAACAGCAACAATATGGATATAGAGCGCCAAGCCCGCAGCCTCAGCAGCAGCAGCAGCAGCAGTATGGAGGACGAGCGGGTCAGACGCCTAGTCCTCAACCTAATCAGCCGCCTCCTAACGTCGCGCCTACTGGACAATGGGCTGCGAATGGATTGCCGGTGCTTTTCTGTGAGTAAGGGGATACGAGCCTTCCGATCTTTGATGACACCTCCATTTTGGGCGTCTCCATCGCGCCTGTCCCCCTTTCTTTTGCGGTATTTCCTTCTATTCCAAGCCTAGGGTGCGACCAGATCAGATCAGATGACTGACCACACCTGATTGATTGGTTGTATCGTAAATACATCTAGACGTCAAAGCGCTGTATGACTACGCTGCTCAATCAGCAGCTGAATTCGACTTCCAAGCTGGCGATATAATAGCCGTGACCAGTACACCAGAAGATGGTTGGTGGTCCGGTGAGCTATTGGACGAAGCTAGGAGGATACCTGGTCGAACGGATTTCCCCAGTAATTTGTGAGTACTATACCCCCATAATGACTAAGCTCAGCTTGTGCTTGTGTTCCAACGCCGTGCGCGATCACGAGTACTCAATTGCGTCTGTGCTAATGCACCTGATTGGATTCTGCACAGCGTCTGTCTCTTCTAATCCACTTATGATGGTACTCTCTCTTTTTTCTACCAAATGATGACCTATGACGATCATGCTGAAAAGAACACGCGCGCGCTCGCGGCACCGGACGGAAGACGGAATTCGATACGAGTACGATGAGAAATACGAGTGATACGGTTATATACCCCTCGGAAGATTCATTAGTGTGTAGTGTGAAGTACTAAGAGCGGATGGATCAAGTGCATATGCATGTGCATGTGCATGTGTCTCTATGCCAAAAATGCAACCGGCCATGCCAAAGTTGATGTGTCGCAATGTAGAAAATTGTTAATTGTTCATGTTTTGATTACATGGTATGGCAATGGCAGACGGTCCTTTCCCCTTGGATTGATTGGATTGGATTGATTGATCCAGGTTGAGTTTGGTGATTTGCGCTTTATGATTTATGCTCCTCTGACCGATTGCACTGTATCTCTTTGATTCCTTGCATGCATCGATCACAGATCACATTATGTTAGCAAAGGACGAGGAGAGATGCGATGTCATGTGTAAAACTTGTTGTAAAAGGACTGGACTAGGTGGATGGGTGGATAACCTCCACCTATGGTGTGACAGTGACAGTGACAGTGACAGTGACAGTGACAGTGACAGTATGACGGAATGATATGATATGATCGCAGTAAGAGTAGAGTAACCGATGCAGTTCGTCAATGCATAAACATGGAATATGCTATTGCAATCTGCAAGTAATCCTCCATTCCATCTCTCGACCTTGACATACTTGTTCTTGTCCATCTACAATACTAGCTTACATTGAGCTGCCACTACACCTGTATCTTGCTTATATAAGTTACTCGGCAAAAGTCGAACAGTCATCAAGGAAGCACGGTCAAGAGAGAGAGAGTTCGTCCGCATACCTCGAGATAAGACGCACCGCACTAGACACGAACCGGATTTCGAAACCTGTAAACAAGGTCATTAATGGTCCGCAAAAGTCCGCTTTGCTAGCTTGCTAGATATCTTGATCTGGCACTCGGTCGAAATACAATCGAACAGATAGTAAAGTGCAGAGTGGGATATAGCGGAACAAGATGGATGAAGAAGCGGATTTGGCCTTGCTCGTGAGTTATCTATCCGTTTGCCTACTACTCCATCTTCGATCGAAGTACTTCACTTTGTGTGTTCCGTTCTATGAGATGGAGAGCCGGAGCACGGAACCAGGAGAATGGATGCAGTGTCTGTCATAGCAGTTTGGCTGTTGCTACCACGAGCTACTTACTGATTCATTGTTGCTGACAATTGATGTAAATGATCTCGGCGGTCGGGTGCAGGATCAACATCTGTTGAAGACGAATCTGCTAAGTCAGCGAATGACTAGTGAGTCTCTCTCTCCTTCTTCCTTACTTCACCCAGGCAAAGTAATCGCCAAGTCATTCAGAGCTGGGATGTCTCTATGATTGAATTCAAGAAATCCAGCTGGCTGGCTGCTAACGATGCTGAACCCCGCATTCTGCGCTCATCTGCTTCACTTTAGATATCCTCGGACAGCTGGACACGAGACTCTCGAGACTTGACAAGACTATAGCTCCGCTCGGTCTACAGCCTTTAACAACGAAAGATGCGAGTAAGTCGAGAGTCGAGATGTTCGCTGCGCTGCGCTTCACTGGGAGCAGGAGCATCATCACATCACAGGCTGCATTTCTCCTGAAAAGGACCATAGGCTCATACTTTTCACGCTGCTCTAAGATTGTGAGCTGACGATTCTGCTCGAAAAACCCTCTCGCAGATATCGAAGCTCTCCTCCTTGCTTTGGAAGGCAAAAGACCCTCCATCTCAACCACATCCAATAACAATAACAACAGCAGCAGCAACTCGCGACCACAGGTTCCGACCATCTCAACCTCCGTAGCACCATCGGCTTCAGGACCTAGCTCAGCCCGTTCTCGAACCGGCGGCGGTGGTATAACATCCCCCACAACGCCCAAAGGATACTCTCTCGACCCATTCCCATTAGGCGCAGCTTTCGGAAGCCCAAGTGCAAGCTCAAGTTCTGGGCAAGGGAATGTTCCTGCTCCTCCTGCGATCCGAAGAATAGCCAACGACCACAATCAACAACATCAACAGCATTTATCGCCGATCCAATCTGCTGCTCCATCAGGAACGAACAGTCCAGCGGACGAGACGGCGCTTTTGACGCGTGGCCCGGATATCATGAGTCTGAATGAGTATTTTGTGGCGCTTGATGGAGTCGTGGGCGATTTGGAGAGGATGTGGAAGGGGTTGATGGAAGGTAGGGGCGGAGCGAGGGAAGCTGGTGTGAAAGATTTGGTGAGTCATTTACAATCTCAAACCGTTGACCGCAAAGTACATACCTTGTATGGGTAGCCGTCGGAACCGTGCTTACGGTAACTAACTTCATCATGTACTTCACCCATCTACCCCACTGGCCCTATATAGAGCAAGCTAGTCGAGATTGGGTTTCAAGGCATGACGCATCTGTTCCTCAAGCTTTCGAGGGAAGGCATGGGGAAGACGGTAGACGCGGATAGCCTTCTAGCGAGTGGTCAGTAATTCAGAAGAAGACCAGTCCACAGATTGTGTTACGCCTCTCCCTCTCAAAGACCGGTACTAATCGTCTTTTGTCTTGTATGTCAATCAGGCCCACCGACACCGCCTAACCTCTTCCCTCCACTAAACACCCTCCTCCCACTGTCGACCAAAATCTCGACCCTCCTGACCTCATCTTCTTCTACTCCTGCCAATGGATCCGGCCCGACATCTTCTCCGACGCCTAAGACAACTTCGATTATTCAGCCAATATGGGAAGATGCCCTTCAGTCTTTCGCCGAGCTGAGAGGAGAATGGATTTGTAGGAGTTTGAGTGGGATGCTTTCTCGGGTCGAGGAGATTGATGAAGGGGGTATATGGTCAGGTGGACGGAGTCGAGAGAAGGTGCAGGGATTATCGGGCCTTTGGGAGAGTTTGTTGGTATTTATTGAGGTGAGTTATTGAGAAAAGACCGGATCAGATAGAATCCAAAAAAAAAAATGTCGGTCAGCCAAGGATTGAGCCGTACCTTTCTGACAATATCTCTCATATTTTCTGCAGAGTACTGACCCGACTTGATCTTTTCTGCAGGCCGAAACGCTTCTCATCACCACGCTCTTCCCTAACAACCCACCTCCGACCTTATTGACGCGGACTATCTCAAACCCGCTCAGCTTACTTTCATCAACTCTTGACCCTATGATAAACACCATCAAGCGCTCACTCTCTTCTCACACTTTCGTGGCGCTGGATCTGTATTCATCTTTGACTCGAATACAAGGTCGATGGGATACCTCGATATCGAAATGCCTGAATATGACCAACACACCCTCCTCACCAGCTACGAAAGAAGTCCTATCAGTCCTGAATCAACCTATATCAACTCTACGAAGTCTCACACTACGATCTTTCCCCGAGCTACTGGTCGATATACGAACGGCTAAAACGGACGGTACGAGTACAGCCAACGGGCATGCCTTGACGCCCACTTCGTCCATATCGGAAATCACGCATTCCACATTGGGTTATTTGGAGACGTTACCGGAGTACGAGCAGATCGTCGAGAATCTGCTGGGGAAGAGTCATTCCGAGAGGAGTTGGTTGATGGGAATGAAGGAGGCTCCTAGTCCCGCTAAATCTGCCAACGAAGAGGGAGGTACGGTCAATCTGTTTGTTGGTAAGTGGCGACAATCCTTTTATTTTTGTGGCGATGAGGAATTCTTGGTCATCAACGTATGTTTTGTGCTGGTTGATCTAATCGCTGATGCTTTGCGCTTTGATGGTGTTCATAGCCGATGTCCTGGGGACGCTGTTAATTCACCTCGAGGGACGAGCGAGAACGATGAAGAAACCCATTGCTCAGGCCTTCTTGCTGAATAACCGTGAGTACTTCGAAGCGACGATTTCCACATTTCCCTCCAATTGCCACTGCTTTGATATCGAAGACCAGAGGACAGAGAAGTGGACTGTGCTGATTTGAGAACCGTTGCTGTCTTTTTACATCCGTGCAGTATCTCATATAAGAAATACGACCTCTTCTTTCAACTCGGATATCATAGGGCCCGGTGCTGAGGATATGCTCAACAAGGCTTTCCGGGATGCCAAAGGGTGAGTGGGATCCCTCGTCATCTCTTGGCTTTTGACTTGAATGGCCACATCAATTGCTTTTTGATGCTGATTATCCGATCCGAATCATTATCAGGCAATACCTCTCCGAATTCCACGGACTCGTGAATCTGCTAACCACGACTCACTCAACACCTCGATTCGGAGTGCCCGTCTCTATCCCTCAAGGCGAACGTCACAACCTGAAAGAATCAGCACAGACATTCTTTGATAAATTATCCGAATTGGAGAATGTGGTGACTCAATACCCATTGAACAGACAGGATCCCGATATGCGAGATAGACTAGCTAGGGAAGTTGAGGGGATTGTGAGAGGTGGATATGAGGCGTTTTGGGGTAGATGCGCCGGTAAAGGGATTGAGAAATGTAAGTGGGGCCATATGAATCTTCTTGTCTTCGACTGAATGTCCCTACACCTTTGTCTCGATACGATACGCCGTTTGAGCGACTACTGATGTCGTTTTTGTTTTCCCGCTATCTCATTGCGCAACGCGTAGATCTTCGAGGATCACCAGACGATATCACGCGTCGAGTACAAGCAATGTTTAGATAGTTGTCCGAGTCGGAATCAGACTTGGTCGTCTTTCCCGCTCTTGTCCTTGGCCAAGCCACAGCCAGCCAAATCGCGCCGCGCTGAGCTGAGCTGATCGAAGTTGGTAGGGTATTCGGGTATTTGTGCTCCCGCTGAAGTTGGATACTAGTTGTCGCTCTGCAGTAGTATGAGCCAATAAGCAATTCTTACTTTCTTAGCGATCTTGTGTTGAAAGATCGATTAATCGCCATCCTTGCTAAAGCAGTTAGGTATATCATCTTGTACTGTATGAGTACAGTCGCTGCGAACATCAATGACAATATCAATATCTTGTTTGCATGGGCATGTATCTTTTTGTACTCGTATCGTTCTAATCTATTCGTGTAAGGAAACAATAAGGTTTACTGGTGGGTGGGTACTCCGTTTCCGGCGGAAATAGGATTCCCCCGGTCCTCTAGCTTCGGCTTCGGCTTCTTCGACTTGGAGGAATGCAGACAAAAGAAAGACTGGCATCATCGACATCGACGTCGACGCGCACGTTATCTATATATATATCTATTATCAATCTCCATTGTGTCAATCCTGCGGCAACTCCGACTCAGAGATTGGTAGCGAGCTAAGGCTTCAATCAAAGCGCAGAAAGACAAAGACAAAGCCAAAGACAAAGACAAAGACAAAGAGAAAGACGAACAGACCAAACAAGCTTCAACAAGACAGCTTCGCTCGATTAAGAAGGAAAGAAATCGACTTTTGATCCTTGACTCTGATTCGGCAAAATGAGCACGAGCACGAGCGGAAGCGCAAGCACCAAAGAGATTCCAGTTGAGGAGCTGGCCTATATAGATATACAGGTGAGTGAGCTCGGCTTGACCCTCCCCTCCCTTAGCATGCTGCCTTCCCTCTCCTTCATCCTTCATCATTCAACATGGTCCGGTGAATGTCTACAATTTAAGAGCTCATGGAAAAGTAGAAGCCTAGAAGCAGAAGCAAGGATAGATTGAGCTAATCAATGTCCATAATCTTTCCCACTCAACTCCTCGCTCCACTGCTTTCTCGCTCTCTCGCTCGCTCGCTGCTCTCTCGCTTGCTGGGGATATAAATGATAGCACGATGCGATGGCTGTATTCGACGATGTAGAGCAAGGCACCGTTGCCGGGGAAGATATTTTCATATCAGCCGTAAGTTGTATGCCCCACATGCCCGCCTCCGCCCGTGATCCCTTCGCTTTGAAGTCCGGTCATCTCGGTTCACACAAACCTCTCTCATTGCGGGTTTCTTGCCGATCGAAGATATGGTTCCTATTTAAACCTGACTGACGGCGATTTGCTTTGCTCTTTCTCCTTTTGAACTTGAATTATCGCTGTAGTATAAGAAAGGCGAGAATTCCGTCCATGGTAAAGTGAGGGTCGTTCCCGCCGATGGACCCGGCGGAGGAACGGATCTTCTACCGAGAGATGGCGTGGGATTCGAAAGGATATCAAAGGTACGCTCAGTCAACCAGCCAGCCAGTCTACCTACCTACCTACCATATCTGATCTAAAGCGCTTTCTTTCTGCTCTCCCGCTTGGAGGAGTGCGATCATTCTGGTTCTGGGTAGTGTACAGTATAACGTACGATGCTAATCTTAAAATCACGCTCGTGATCTGTTGATATTTGATACAGACTCACTACGAGGCTACTTTCTCAACTCTTGAGATCCGAAAGAGGACCATGAAATTCCCACGACAGATCGTCAACCCGTCATACAAGAAATCATCTTCCCTCGACGTGAGTGATCCACCATCTCCCTTCCTCACTGGTGCTGCAACATTACATTGATCTGTCTTACAACTCCGTCGCCGACGGGGATTCCCCATGGCACACAGAGCTGACATCACCGGTGTTACTTTATTTTCACAGGCCCCACTGCAGATCAATACCCTTGCGCTGAATCCTAAATCGCCGCATTTGGTCATAGGTGGTCCAGATGGGTATTGCGCCATCGTGCCGACTTCTCTGGACTCAAGAGAGAAGGAAGTGCAGTTGAAAGGTCATGTAGGCGATGTGAGGGATGTTAAGTGGTTTCCAAGTGGCGAGGTGAGTCCGTAGATACTCAGGTCGTGTGCTTTGCTCGCTCGCTCGCTCGCTCCCTCTCCCTTTGTGATCCAGCACTTCGACTTCGATGATATTAAATCACATTTCGACATCGCTTGTTGAGACTAGCGCATGCCACGCAACTCAAGTCTGCTGACACTCCACCTTTCGAACCCAGGTAATCCTCACAGCATCCTCGGACCTCTCGATCAGAGTCTACGGCAAAGACGGTATAAACCCCCGAACCCTCAAAGGTCATACGCGAGCCATAACCTCCATCCACATAATAGGGGTCGGTAAACAAATCCTTTCGGCCAGTAAAGACGGTACAGTCCGCCTATGGGATGTAGGGCAAGGCAAAGAAGTCAAGAAATGGATGATTGGTGATACCGCCCGAAAAGGAGTCGATGGCATGCTCGTCATTGAACGAAAGGAGGAATTGGAACAGCTTGGCCTGCAAGGAGAGGAGAGGGCGATGTTATTGAATGTTCAGGAGGGGGTATGGGTTCAACCTTGGAATGGGGACGGTTGGCTAGTCCCGACGATAACGATAGGAAATGTGGGAGGACTGGTCTCTTTTGCTTATGGTGAAGGGGTAATTACATTGGGATATACGAGCGGGATCATCGAAATCAGAGATTTGAGCACTTTCATCAAAGCAAGCTCTGGTCCTGGCTCCGGTCCTGGCTCTGGCTCTGGCTCTGGCTCTGAGATGGCAGGGAGAATCAAAAGAGTACGAAGGAACGAATCGTCCATATACAGCCTATACTTGCACAAACTCTCATCGATATCGACATCCGCACCGGAAAATGAGCTGGAGCTGGATCTGTACGTAGGTACAGCAGCCGGCTTACCATGTCGACTTGGTATCAACCGGATTTCCGAGGGATTCGAAGTTGTAGTCAAGGAGGAATTAGCAGGTTGGGACGCGGTAGGTGTCGAGTGCTGGGGCGTGAGCTCGGCCTCGGCCTCGAGCTCGAGCTCGAGTGGTATTGGTACTGGTATTGGTGCCGGTGGTGGTGGGAGGGAGGATGTTTGGTGTGCTGGTGGCGAAGGAGGTATACGGCGATATTAGTTAGCTGCCTTGCCACGTAGAGGATCAGTCCGCGTGTGCACGTATGGATACATGTATGTGCCTGCGGGCGAAGCATTCGACATATTATATTTACACCCTCTTCACAATCCAAGATGAATGACAGCGAAATGTGAACATGTGAGTAAGTTACATATGAGCGCGCAAGTTTAGAGTAAAGTGAACGCTGGTCCACCATCTCATAAATAGGCCAATCAGTGATTATTCCTCGTCGTTAACTATCATGGCGATCAATCAGTCATATTTGGTTAATGATCAATACCGATGAGCGTACATCAACACCAACAACAAGAATTCACATCATGTGGGAGAGGAGTGATCGATTGATTGGTTATTGATAATGTAGCATGCGTAACATATCGTACAGTGGGGTATATCGAAGAAAGCCAGAGATGATAAAGGAAGGAGCGAGCATATAACTTGTAGAGTTGTGCGTCTATCGATCTCGTGAAAGAGCTAAGGATCAAAGCAAGGTCAATCAGCATGGAGGATCCTCCCATACTGCTTCGAATATACCAAGAAAAGGTATATCAGTCTGATACGCACGGTTGTACATGAGAAGCTTCTCAATGAGGTCGACTGTGAATGAAAATTGGAATGTGAATCAGCTGACTGACACTTCACCGATTCTGGACATTCTTGAAGCGGTAGTCTGCCAACTCACCGTGCGTGAGCACCATTCGTCGACAGCAATATCTTTTCCTGGGGGGCGAATCCAAGCACCGATGTCAATTAGCACCAATTCAGTCTCCACCGCTGCCACTACCCCTTAGCCAACCATCAGTCTTCACGTCGTTCTTCTTGACACGCGGCCGGCCTATTTGTCGTCCCTACCGTCGAATAACTGAAGTATCCTCCCTATTCCGACTCTGTCTTCTTCTTTCTCGCGACATTTCTCCTCATCCGTCTTGAGACTCTTCGGAGATTCCTGCTTTCCTTTTCTACCACTTCCTTGCTTGCGACAGACCCAGATCTTGACTTAAAGCTCACAGTTGTAATTTATCGAGAGCCTCTCTGTGATAATTGGAAAAATCACAAACAAGGAAAGTCAGTACGACAAGTCCTGATCTTCACTTGACTTAAAACACCGACACCAGCTCGAGAGAGGAGTGTATCGAGCGGAGAGTCGGGAGTGACATTTCCAGCAGCTTCAAGGTATTTGCTCTTGTCACTGTCACAGTTTTTCCGTGATTGAATCCCGAACGAAGAACAGAAAAAGAACCCACCCTTCATCTACGCCGGCGGCCAACAACTCGAGGTAACTGTCCCATAGGTTACCGATAACCTTACCGCATGAAAAGCATCTTACGGGGATGATCTAGTAATTGAATCCAGGTCTAAGGTATCAGTTGCGCTGTTCAAACAAGAATATCTCTCGTATTGACAATCTTTGCATACTCCCAGACGTAACTTGTCAAAAGACCTCGACTTATGATGAGCCGAGATTGACATTGGCAAGGCTCCGAGAAGGTTTCCAATGGGTCAGAGCAAAATCACTCACCATTCTGGACCTCGATCCTGCTATTCCTTTGTTTCCCGTTGCTTTATGGTTTGGGCGAGACTGAGATGATGGCGAACAATGAGTGGTAGCAGAATATGAAATCTCTTTTAATTGTAGGTTTTGACCAAAGTCTCTTCAATTAATCCTTGGAGAGGACTTGAAGGATAACTCAACATTCGTAAGGTGGGTGGGTGCAGCCAGCTTAGCTTAGTAACGGAAACAAATAATAAATTCTCTGATTATGACACGTGGCGCACACGAGAGAAAACAGTAATAAAAGCTCTGGGAAGGGGGAGGTTTGGGTATAGCCACGTCATGCACCCCTTGCAAGGTTATACGTTATCACTCACTCATAACTGTATAACGTGTTTACCGGTGGAGGTTGACCTAGCTAGCTATAGACCTCTGAACGCGTCTTGGATAAACCTGACCGTGCGTGTTTTCTTTTCTTTTGGCTGGAGTCTTCTTCAACGTTGTTATACGAAACCACCACTGCCAATAAACAGTGTATTTGCACCATATCAGACCCTATTTACGTGTGTAGCAACGCGGGACGGCGATCAATATGCCGCCTGCTCGTCGGGCCAAGGTCGGTTCAACTGCGACACCGGCTCCAGCGGCGTCATTATCATCTATATCCACGGCCAAGGAGAGAGCTACGACTACGACTACTACGACTACTACTACTCCTGCGACGAGAAAGACGACTCGATCAACCGCCACGAGAACGCCCGCTATTATCACAACGCCTGCGATTGCGACTGCCTCCAGCAGAAGCAAGACCGCGGCCAAGTCCAAAGATGTCAACGGTGATGCGGAAGCAGATGATCTAGTGGAAGGTTTAGGGAAGCTGAGCATTCGGCCTGGTGCTCAGCCAACCACTGCCTCAGCAAAACGAACGGCCCGCACAACCGCTGCTACCACTTCTACCTCGATTCCAGCAGCCTCGAGCTCCTCCAAACCCTCAACGGCCACTACTGCTCGCAAACCTGCCACAACGACAGGCGGACCCGCGACAACGACCACCAGGTCTGCTGCCCCGTCATCCAGAGTTGCTTCGAACGGAACCAGCAGCAAAGCCAGAGGGAAAGCAAAGGAAACAGAAGAGGCTGCCGTCATTCCCAGTCCGCTGGAACGTTCGCTACCTTGGGCCGGGCATGACGTCGATGTTGAAAAACCCTTGAAACCACTCGAGAGGGCTAGAATGGCCATGGACGCAATCAACACATCTTCGAAATCAATTTCTGCGGCCTTGGCTTCAGGCTATCGGCACTCGTCAACTTCGACTTCGTCTACGAGAGGAGCAAGTAGCCGCAAACAGAGCGATCAGAATGGGGATAGACCTTCGACAGAGACGCCTACATGGGACAAGCAAAAGGTTGAGGAGCTGATTGAGACGAGTCAGATTGGATTCAAGGTTTTGAGGGGACTTCACGATCAAGGTCAATTGCCTGGTAAAGCTCTGGATCTGGAGAGAAGTTGTCAAGCCCTCGTGACGAAATGTACAGCTATGGGGATGGTACGTCAGCTAAATTAATAGCATCACTGTGCAGCATTAGCTGATAGTCGATGCAGTATTCAAAAGCTATGGAGCTCAATGTCGCTTCTCGACCTTATCTATTGGGCTTGTACAACCCACGCACACCCCTCCGAAATTCAAACGGTGATCCACCGTCAACGCCTGCACCGGCGAATTCACGACAGAAACAGACCGTATCTTCGAGATCTACCACTAAATCAGCATTAGCACCTTCCGTACGATCAGCTTCAGCTTCAAGCTCGTCTTCCTCTCAAGTACCTCAAGAATGGCTTGAGATGGCTCGGATGCCAGCTCCTGTGAAGGGAATCGCCGAATTGGGAGAACATCATAAACTTGTGATTTTTAGCGCAATGATAGTGACCTGGATCAGCTTGGTAGTGCTTTATTCTGATTATCCCGAGGTGAGCTATTAAGCGTTCCTCGGTCATCTGTTACTCAAAGGATAAATAGCTGACTCTCGAATCTCGCAGATCCTGACTGAATTGACCGTCCCCTCATCCCCCTCAATCACTGACGCGGACGACTATCTCCATCCACTCGTACTGGCCAATACACTACCCCGCGCAACCGCTGTGGCCAACTTGCACGCCCTCTACCGCCAAGTCGCCTTACTCTCTCTCCCTACATCTTCCCTCTCATACCTTCATCTGCGACAACTCTCCTTTATGTCTCTCTCGCTCACCATCTCGTCATTACCCGACTCGAAGGCCACCCCAGCCCAATTCTGGGATACGGTTCATAGGTGTCTTGTGGGCTACGTGAGGGACGACGAGGAGAAGATGGGAAAGCTGAAGGAAGCTGCGCGGGTTGCGGCCGACGTCGTGAAGTGGGTAGAGGAGCTGGTGGCTTTGAGAGAAGAGAAGGGGTGGTTTGAGGGGAAATCGTGGATATCTTTCGTTGAGATGTGGATCAGTCTTGGCAGACGGGTGAGTCTCTCTCCATGATCATAAACCCTCTTTGACCATCTTGACCAGCGGCCAAGGCCTCGTAGATCAAGTTTCCAAACTGAGAGACATCCCACATCATAGCTTGGCGACTCGGATATCATCGATAAACCTTTATCACTTCTGGCATTCGATACATCCATCTCAGATAAAACTGAGACCGGTACTACCTCGTCTATATCGAGCGTCACTCCTTCAAAGACAACGACGGTAGCGACAAAGACACCTTCAAGTGCGAGCTCTTCACTCCCTTCGACACCTCCTCCTGCCCCTCGACCGACTACGCCTTCCAAGGCGACGCTTTCGACTTCGAAGGTCGACCGGCCTAAGATCAATAATCCCGATGCGGTGATCGCGAGAATCTTCGGTGACTTGGCCAAAGCGAGTTTGGCTCTAAACAAAGTATTATCTAATCCATCGAAGACGCCTTTCAGCAAGATTGAGGGGCTGTCTTCAGTGGAGGTTATTTTGCTTGCTCAAGCTGTTGCGTCTCTTCCTCGAGATGATGAGATCTTGATTACCGCTGGGAAAGCTGTTCGAGCATGGGAGAGAGTGAGGAGGGGGTGCACCAAGGCGTACATCCAGTCTCTCAATGCGGATACATCGGCAATCTGGGCTCAAGTCGCGGGCGATATCCGTGGATGGCTGGAAAGCTCATTAGAGTTCTTCGAGATCTTGTCGGAGTCTTCGGTACTTGTGAGTCGCTCGTTGCTGGCCCGACCTTACCCTCCTACGAGCCCATCTTTGACTGACTGAAGACCTGAATCTCGCAGGACCAAGCACTGTATCGAGATGTGATGGCCGGATCCATCGACACGCACATAGCCATCCATCGGGAAGATTACGCTTCCTCCCTTCCCCATTCTAGGCGATTCAAAGCTCTGCTTAATACCGCTCGATCAATTGCCAAACCCCTGAGTCAGATGGAGTGGTGCAGATGTCTTTCAAGCTTAGCTTATAATGGCGCCGTGCAGTGGTACAAGCGAAATCAAAATGATGAGGCTATGGAGATGACTCGTTTGTGCTGTGATTGGAGCACGGAAGCCATCGCGCTGTACGAGGAGCATCAATCACGAGTGGATGAAGGCGGAAAAAAAGGGATGGTCCAGCTCATGGAATATGTTGGCAAGAGATGGGAATTGTTGGCTGGCTGTTATCAGCGGACGGGGAATCGAGATGTGAGTTGAACACGTTCCTACTGATCTGCGCCAAAATTCCGAAACCGCATGCGAAGTGATAGTTCCGTATTGCTAATGTAGGAATATTCTGAATTTAACAGGATATGTACACTGCCTACTCGCACTGTTTGGCAACTCAAGCACCATCATCGTTGAACAAACTCGCTTCAACCGTATCATTCACCTCGATAACCGAATCATTCGCGCCTCTCATCGAGACGAGCGGTGCCCTTGCCAGACTGACCAGCTTGATCATGTTCGATCCTATGCCCTTCCTAGGCCATGGCCTGCAGATAGTGAACACCATGCGCGATGCCAACGTCGCTCCTGAAGTGATTGGGGCGATAGTTGAACGGCTCTTGACACTACTTGCGGATGTGCAGTGGAAAAACGAGGGCGCTCAAGCCTGTTCCGAGCTGGTGGATGCCCTCTTGAACATTTATGGGGATCAATACCCCATCAGAAGAATCAGGTGAGTTTTCCGTGCGCTGCAGTTCCCATCCGCGCAAGCTGACGTACCGGTTGATGCAGGACAATTGCGAAAGCTATGGGAATCATCACCGCTTCTGGGAAACAAGCAGAACGATTTCCATCCCTTGTCGAGGAAGTCGATCGTCTCGCTGCACTGAGTGTAAGCTGGCTCGTTACTGGTGACCCGTGATGTACAGCTGATGGCATAACGTCTTACAGGATCTGGGCGAAGACGCTTCTCTGGTTACATACAAGGCTGAATACGTCTCATACACCCTAATTTACAGAGCTATCCAATCATATCATACCGCTAGCCTTTCATCGCCCTCAACACAAGTTCTCGAGGCTTCTCAAGAGGCCGTCAAAGCTCTTCGATCAATCGTCTTACCCCCTACACATCATACCTCTACTTCTACTTCGACACCGATCAAAGGAGGGACTACTCAAGATCTGAGTTCTGGTGCTGGGGCCGGAGTAGGGAAGAGGAAAGTACCTCTTGGCAGAAGTACGACTACAAAGGCCGCTGTATCATCTCGTCCAACTAGAGGAACCTTTAGAGCTGTGTCAGAGCCCAAGACTGGGAGTGGGAAAGTAGTGGCAGATAAAGCTACTTCGACAGGTAAGTGCGCTATAAGTATCACGTTGCTTCCAGGTCCGTGTACTATACGAATCCTGTGGCTGACATCCATCATGACTAGCAGCTACAGCGACGGGCAAAGTGAAGCGAAGATCAAGCATCGCACCCGTACTCGTGTTCGACGACTTGAAGAAGCTGACCAGTCTTCTGGGTATGACTCTGTTGCGTCATCAAACCCCAAAATGCGAATAGCTAGCTTACTATGGGTATGCTTCACTCGTTCGTTGTCATAGGCTCACTCGATTCTCTGCTCGGCGTGCTGGGATATACCCTCCAACAGATTGATGTCCTTAAACTATTGCGGGCATTCCAACGGAACAACGAGGACCTCATCAACGGTAAGCTGGATTTCTTCTTCGATGCCGGTGACGACAAACGCTTGAAACTCGTAAGCTGACATATACTACAATGCACGCAGACTACGTCCATCGCTCAGCACAACTTGCTACTGAGTACCAGGCGCTAGGCAAGACTTCGAGAGCTGGTCTCGTATTCCAGCAAGCATTACGAGTTGTCGAGAGCGGCAAATCCCTCGTCCTGCCTAGGGTCAGGGTGGTACTACTACTGCGATATGCGTGCCATCTCGCTGCGAAAGGAGAGATCGCCAAAGCGTGAGTCGTTTCTGCAATCACGTTCGATACCAGTGTAGTCGCTCACGATTCCCTCTTGAACGTTGCGCTCAGTCAAGATGCCTATCTTCAAGCCGAGACGCTGGAGAAAGACGTCGAGCCGCCCACTGCCAGCTCGTTCTTCCTTCGGGTTGTGGATCGGACTGAAACATTGGAAAGAGGTGCTTGGGCACGAAAAGCTCTAGCAGCCATCTACGTGGCGCAGGTATGTCCAATCCCTCATTACCACAATTTGTTTGCGAGCTGAGTCAAATCACTAATCGTCTTATACCGTGATGTAGGACAACGCCGTTGGAGCGATTATGCAGCTCTCGGCAGCAGTCCGTCTGTTCACTCGAGCGTCGGACGCAGTCTGCCGAATCGCCTCTGTTTACCCAGATCCAACGCCATCTGCCATCAGCGCCATCGCAGCAGACGACCCCTTTGGCGCGCCTCCTCCCAAATCCGAGCCAAAACCAAGTGGTGCAGACGAGCCTTCCAAGGACTCTCAAACTTCTCAACCATCCCAGACTACGCATTTCAAGGGGAAACACCTCTATGCGGAACAATGGCATATCGCTTCCTCTCTTATCTCCACTACGATCGATCTGGCGACTGCTTTCGCGTATAGGGGATCAGTAAGGGACGCAGAGTATTTCTTAAAGATATCCTCCGGGGTCGCAGATGCTGTAAGGAGTCAGGTGCTGGCTGCTAGGATTGGAGCGAGGGAAGCGGACCTCTTGTTCAGATTGAGGAGGTGGGAGGAGACTGGGGAGAAACTGGAGGCTGCAGCTGGGTCTTTGAATATGGTATGTCACACCTCAATTGACGTCTGACGCCTTGGCTTTCTCAGGTTTCTGGGAATGTCAGCTAACATACTTGCTCGATTAACCATCCGCTCGTTCGTTTACAGGTGGAAGGACCAGATATGATCGACTTGAATCGGCTCAAGGGCGATCTGTACTCCAGGACAGAGATGGTAGAAGAAGCTGGCGAAGTGTTCGAGAGTACCTCAAAGGAGATCGCGGGTCTTGATGCTGTTTTCACAGCTGCTGAAGCGGTCATCGTATCGTGAGTGGATTCGTCAAGTCGAGCCTCGATGATGTACGAACAAGGCTGATTTGACCTACACCAATGATTTCGTACCGCAGACCCCGCAAGAACGCTCTTCTGGCGGCATCGACAAACAGTGTCCGAGCGAGCTTGACACCTTCGAAAACAGCTCAAGGCGGGAAGGAACCGCTCTTGCCTGTGGTATTAGCTCATGTCCTTCGTCAACATGGTCAGTCCTTTTGCTTTTCATCGGTCTTTGGTATAGCATTCAAAGAAATACGAACTGACGTACGGTCATCTATTTGATCATGCAGCTTGGCTCTTGAGAGAAGCTGGGTCCAAGGAGGAATGCGAATTACTATTAGCTCAACTCAGAGCACTTTCCTCGTCTACTGAGACAAAGGTGAGTTTAGCTCGTATTCCCTCTCTCATACAAGGAGCTGAATCTCGGAGCTGATTACCATTCTCTGGTGAGGGCAGGCTGAGGAGCTCTTACTTGAGGGGAGGATCGCGCTGCACGAGGCTTTCAATACGTTCAAGACGGATCTCTTCATGAGCTCACTCACAGAGTCTGGTAAGTCCAGATTATAGGGCTCTGCTTCAACAATATCGGGTCGAAGCTGATTGTCTTGTGACTTCTAGCCGTCGCTATGCCTATGGGTAACCCGACCAAACGTATAGTTGATCGCCAATCTACCCGACTGAGCATCCAGACCGTCCTAGCTCGAGCCGAGGAAGCGTTCTTATCCGCCTTGTCCATCGCTTCTGGTAGCGGCAAGATCGAAGGTATCAGGCAAGCATGTCTTGCTCTGGCGCTGTTAAAGGCGTTCCAAACTTCTCTTGGGCATGGTTCAGAACTTGTCACGGCTTCTGCTGCGGAAATTTTGGGTGAGTCAGAACTCTTGAAAATTCTGCGCATGTTGATCCCATAACTCGTCCCGTCCGGTCACGGAGCTGAAACACTTTCGTTTCTTTCTGTCGTGCAGCATCAAGCTCTTCAATTACCCTCCAACGAGAGCTGCTCGAAGCTATCGAGTGCAAGTTTGTAGACAATGTCAACGCCGACCTCAAGTGGCCTTCAAACCCATTCGACCTCCCTGCGCAGGTCAAAGAGGATGGTGACACTCGACAGGACGCCATGGAAGTGGACGAGACCGAAGATCTGGATTTGGATGATCATGATGGACGACTTCGAACGTACTGGGACATGATCAAGACAAAATACTCTACCAAATCACTCATCTCAACCGAGCCTCCTTCCCTTAATACGTTACCGCCTGAATGGGCAGTGATCAGCATCAACGTCACAGACGACCACAATACAATGTTCATCTCGCGCCATCAACGTGATTGCGATCCTATCGTATTCTGCTTACCGCTAGATCGACAGGGTAAGAGAGAAGGAGAAGATGAAGAGGATCTTTGGACTCTCGATGCTGGCTTGGCCGAATTCGAAGAGATCATCAACAGATCGAATACGGGGTCGAGAAATGTCAAGAATGTCATCTCTAGGGAAGATAAGATTGCGTGGTGGGAGGAAAGGTGGGCTTGCGATAAGAAGATGAAGGAGCTTTGTGAGAGTATGGAATTTGTCTGGCTTGGCGCTTTCAAGGTGAGTGACATTGATCTATCAGCACTTTCGCTATCCCCTCTCCCGATTGATTTGTCTATATGTTTGAATGATCGACTCTAATTTGCTATGCTTGCGTTTGATCGAGTGCATACTGATGATTGAATAATTTTTTTTTTCGGTGGGTCTCACTCTCCATAGACAATATTCAGCCCACGCATTCCATCATTCCAGCCCATAATCGACGATTTCCGCCATCGCGTCGAAAAGATCTTTGCCTCCGCTCTATCATCTGCTTCAGGCGGAGGTGGGCCACTCGGTATCGCTCAGCCCCGCTTGACGTCGAAAATTGGCGGCCGCCCAACGAAGACCAATCGCGCTTCCCTATCTGCTTCAGAGGTCCATCTGGAAGACTCGCTTCTGCAGTGCTTTGCTAGGTTGAGCAGTAAAGCGAAGGACGAGGAAATTGAGGATTTGGTCTATTTCATCTTGGATGTGTATCAGTTCCATGGTGTTCCTGTGGCTTTGTCCGAGCTGGACATTGACCAGGTGAGTATGAGCGTGACCATAATTAACGCAGGACTCGTCGAGATTCCCGCCTTTCCGCCTTTCAAGGGCGTCAATGACCATTTGCCGGTCATGAATGAAGATTGAAGCTGACAATGATTCATTTATATGCGTTCTTACTGCAGATCGCCATTGACGTCAAAGGTGCACTAGAAAAGATCGAGACGCGCATGGCCTTCGCCGGCATGTCCGCACCAAAAGACGAACATCTCTTCCTGGCGCTGGATAAGAACGTTTCATGTCTGCCCTGGGAGTCGATCCCAGTCTTACGAGGTCGAGCGATCAGTCGGATCCCTTCGCTTTCGTTCTTGCTGGATCAAGTAGCCATGGGCGCACACTTACGTCCTTCGCTCACTCAATCGATACTCCAACCTCAACCCCAAACTCAAAGTCAAACTCAGCTCGGAAACGGAAACGGACACATCTCGAGCAATGGCGAAGAGGATCACATGGATACGAAGCGTACAATCAACGCTCGTCGGACATTCTATATTTTGAACCCGAGTGGTGATCTGCTGCAAACCCAAGAACGTTTCGACTCGTGGTTGAAGGAGATGGTTGAAAAAGCTGGGTGGAAAGGGATCGTCGGACGACCGCCTACGGAGCTGGAATTGATCGCTGCGCTGAAGGACTATGACCTCGTTGTGTGAGTGGCCCACCCTCGCCTCTGACCTGTGTTCACTCACATATACATATGTGTATCACGGGACCTTAGAGGAGTAGCGAACTGAAGTGCACATGCTGATACCATGAATCTCCTACTTGCTTTTGTATAGATATATCGGTCATGGTGGCGGTGAACAATACATCCGATCTCACAAAATCCGACATTTACCTCAATGTGCAACGACGATGTTGTGGGGTTGTTCGTCTGGTCATTTGAAGGAACAAGGAGACTTTGATCGGACTGGCACGGCTTGGAACTATATGATGGCGGGATGGTGAGTTGCTGCATCGAAGCCACACCCGACACAAGACCATCCTACCTATCCAATTCTCGTTCCAGACTTCAACATCGTTTTCAAGTAATGAAAGGGAAGCTGACATCTAAAAACGGTTGCATCAGCCCATCACTCACGGCTAATCTGTGGGACGTGACAGACGCAGACATCGACCGACTATCCCTACACGTGTTGAAACAAACCCTCAATCTCGACGCAGCGCATCTGCCAGAATCCAAATCACGTACCAACACCATCTTGCCTTTATCTGACAAGTCGATAACACAGGCCGTTAATTCCGCTAGGGACGAGTGTAAGCTCAAGTATCTTACGGGTGCTGCTCCTGTTACTTATGGGTTACCTGTCTATCTTCACTAATTCGAGATTCGGAGATCGAATTAGGCTTAGAATACGAGTAGTCGAGTACGAGTACTCGTACGGGTTGTTTATACATAGCTAGTGCAATACAGAGCGATATAATTTTATATACATATATATATATCCGATACGGGATGTATCTTCAATCTCGGGCAAGGAAGCTTGGGGCATACAAGTGTTCTTCTTCTTCCTCTCTTCCTTTCCCCTGCAACATCTCGTTCTCCATTAGCTTGCCTCGTACTCGTATTGCACCCATAAGAATCGCCAGACAGTGTACTGCGGTACCAGTACTCGTGCTTTACTAGTACACTGAATCGGGGGGGATCTGTCCTCAAGCTCAGTTAGCTGCTCGGAACTGAAGAGAGTGATATGGGCACTACGCGACTACTTAAAATGTGCAATGCAGTGCAGGCACTCTTTGGGAAAGGAGTCGGAGCACAAAGTACTCGAGTACCTGTTCCTGTTCTGTAACCCATGTGCTATCTCTGACTTACAGTAGCAACAAGCTGAATTCAACGTCCTCAGATCCGGAACTTACAATAATAGTACCATACAGAGGAACACAGGGAAAAGGGCATTGGAGGCCAAACAAATTGATCTCGAGGGCATATAAGATATTCCCTCAAATCCTAAAGGTCAATCTGCAAAAGCCACCCACCTGTGTATTCTAGAGTATCTCACAGTTGCAGTTGCAGTTGCAATTGCAGAAAATTTGAATCTGGTGCAACCACAAACAACTCCCCTCAAACGAGACAAACAGTGGTCACGTCTTCGTTACGAGCACAGCACAAGGGCAGGATCAGCTTCGCAGTGGGAGTGAGTTTGGTGTAACCGCTCGTTTTTCAACGTGCACTAAAGAGGTACTAGTACGACACAACACAACACAACATAGCACAGAGCTCTGACCGATCTTCATCTCTTGGCCTGATATAATCTCGGGCTCCACCAATTTTTATTCTGCATTCGCTATGCACAACGGACTGAGCATCGGAACGAAACGAAATGAAAAGTCGCCTCGGCTACGTACACGTAGAGTACAGTACGATTGAGATATATATACGTATGAGATCCAAGAGTGAGCGAGAGAGCCAGCCGGCCCAGCCACAGCAAGGCAGGACAAAAGCAGGATAAGCTCTTTCCCAGACGTTCATTCCCCAACTATATATACTTTGGCCAGGGGCTTTGGAGAGGCACCATCACCATCAGACGATACAGTGCCACAATGCATATAGTATAACGATGAGAAGACTTGGCAAGGCTGTCATATCACTTCGAGAAAGAAACTCGAAAAAAAAGCTTGATCGGCTGTAACAAAAACACAAAAAGAATCTTCCTGTCGGAGAATCGAACTCCGATCTCCCGCGATCATCGAACACTGATGCTCTGAATGACAAGCGAGCATACTAGCCGTTATACGAACAGGAATTGGATGATGGTCAATTAATTTAACCTATTATAATAACCTTTTTGCCGTTTCTATGCAGCCCAGGATTCCCGCTCGTGCTCCACGAAGCAAGACGCGTGTGGATGAGCATACCGTCATTTCGAACCTTTGCCTTTCATCTTAGCATGATTCAATGATATTTTCAAGCGCGCGCGACCAAAGGCGTGCATTGATGCTGGTATTTGTACAATGCGGCTATGAATATGCAGTGCAGTGGGTTAGTACAGTGCCAATTGGGCACATCCCTATTGGTCAGAAATGGTGAGAGTCCGATCTGTTCCGAAGGGAGGCAAGCCTAGCCACCCAAACACATACATCCCACCGAACCGTCGTATACACTGTACTAGGTATACACTGTACTAGTACGCTGTACCGAGTAACCGGTGCTAGGGGAAAGCTGAGATTGAAACTTTGATTGTGCCTACCTTTAAACACCTTGTACTACTAACTAAAGGAAGGTGTGCTTGATTGGATTGACGAATCATCCATCGACCATTGAGCGATCTCCCATCTTGACTTTCTCATCATTATCATCATCAGCCTCCCGACGCCTCCTCACACCTCTTACCACCATCATCAGATCTCGTCAGCATCGTCGTCTACTCCACTGTATCCTTAGCATCAGCTCGCGCTCCAGCTCCAATTTACGCATATAGCAAACTTCTCGGCAGCATCAAACAACTCAAACAAACGCAGCCATAGTCATCATGTCTCTCGTTCGACCTACCGCGACCGCTTCAACATCCGCTTTTAGGGCTTTGGGTCTGGGATTGGGATCAAGGGGATTACACACCTGTTAGTGTACTTGCCATTCGACTTCATGATCGGTGTCACACTCTGGCTTCGTCATTGGTGGTCAAGGAATTACAATCTGCTTTCTCATCCCACTTGGCGAGATTTTCATACGTTGGACAAGAGGGGTGAGAGTAGTCAGACAGGCGGTCAGAGTGAAGAAGGAGGATATCATGGCGAAGAGAGAGGCAATCTCGGATCCTCATGAGGGAGAAGCCACTATGTGTTGCTTGGACGTACAAAGGACAGCTGGACATCATATGAGCTATCTATCCACCTACGGGTCTGCCGCGACTCGCTCCTATCGATTTGTGAAATCGTCTAGATGTAAGACGACAAACAACTATAGCATAGCTGACATCTTATATGATATCATTCTTCGCAGCTCGAGCACTTGCTATCCGAGCTTCGGGCGTTAGGCGAGACGCGACCGTCTCTGCTGATGAGACTGGTGGATACAAGTATGTTCCCGGCGGACGTGAGTTGACTTTCCGACCTGTTCTATCTTCCATTCTTCGGCTGGTATTGTTATTGTCCTTGTTATTCAAGGACATGGATGGGCGTAGCAATCGGATATGGGTTTTGGCTTTTCCGGAGGGCTCGCAGCTCGGTTGGATAGTGATCGATTCTGATTAGCTCTTCGTGCGTGAGAGGTGGCGCAGTCGGCTCGTCCGTGGAGGGTGGAGCGGGAGCAGGGGTTGTCTTCATCTGGTCGACTCGTCAAGGGGTGAACGTTTCAAGGAGGCTCGGGTTGTGTATCTCCATTACCGCCGAAGCATGCTCGCCTACGAGATCGAACGCTCTCGTTCGTCAAAGCAGCAGAGGAGTTGTACCGTACAGACGAGATCGGACTGTTCTTGTCCCTTCCTTACAAGAACCGATCTGGGTTACATAGATCTCAGTTTACACGCAATTAGGAGCGCTTTTGCTGACATTATCGACCATTGTATCTGCCTATACAGCCATCCTCAAGGGCACAGTAAACGACGCGACCTCTTTCCCTTCCCCCTCGAGGTCACACGGATCATACCACTGGGCCTTTGAGCGAGTCTTGTCGGCTGCTTTGGTACCCGTCACCGTCGGTGCGGCTGTATCATCCGGAAGTGCTTACGTGAGTGGCGTGGCGAGAGCTTGCACCTAATTCCAAACTCCTCTCGACTACATCGAGTATATCTGTCAGACTTGTTTCAACTGGACTGCATAGATGCTGACATTGCCCCTTTGTCTACGCCCTCATTACTCTGCGCGTTTCGCCAACGATACCACTCGCTTCGTTCCCGCTCTTGCTCCCGCTCTCGCTCATGATGGTATGGCATACGCTCAATAGCCCATAATGGATGGTATCCTCGCCATCTCACTCATCATTCACTCTCATATCGGATTCGACTCATGCCTCGTAGATTATCTTCACCCCCGAAAGTTCAAATTGATCGGCCCATTGGCTTCGTGGTTGTTGAAGATTGCTACTGGTCTCTCCGTTTGGGGTGTCTACGAGTTCAACACCAACGATATTGGTGAGTCAATTCTAGCTGTTATCAGCCAAAACAACCTCAGTCTACCCATTTTATCTAATTATCCGGTCGGGCTGTAGATCGCCGTTCCACAGGGTGGAAGGCGGTCTCGGTCTTGGCGTGTAGAAGGAGAAAGTTCGTCGCTGATCTGAATCGATGATACTCCATTTCTGCAGGTCTCACCGAGCTCGTTCGACGACTCTGGACCGCTTAAACTTGCCACAAACCTCAACCTAAAGCCTCTGTACTCTAATCGGTCACTGCATGAATTTCCATTTTCATTCCTATTCTCATCCATCATTCTGTCCACCCCAATTACATATATACCTGTCACCTTGATTCACCTATGTCGTTTTTTGAATTTTCCTGAACCACCATCAAACCAAGGTGGACAGTACAGGAAAGCTGAAAGGCGGTCTAAGTGGATCAGGTGAATGAACTGGAGTCGTGTTGGAATGGCGGTGACAAAAGGGTCATTCGGGGTGATGCGTGACTGAATGTTGGGATGGGGAAAGGTAAATAAATGTAAAGGTAAAGGTGTGTCGACGATGATGACGACGACGACGATTGATGATCGATGATCGGTGGCTCTTGGTTTTTGTTATCGTATTTATCTTTTCTTTCCATTGTTTTTGGATGCACAGATTGTCATGATCAAGGCAACAAGTCAACAGGTCATTAACTCAACAACTTCACAAGTAAAACGATTCGTTCCTCACAAGGTGGTACTGACCATAAAATACTCGCTAGGCCGGTACAGCGTATACGGCGGACTGCGGTCGGACGAGTACTTTTATGTACACTCTGACATGAAGATATAATACATGATGATTGTTACTATGAGCTTGAAAGATCTGATATATATATATACACATGTAATTATGATCATGCCTATCGATGTCGATGTGAATGGGCTAACTGGACCCCAACCTACGTTGAAAAAGCTGAAAGACAACATTTTGTGGAAGGATACTGGTGATGGCGATGGTAATACGGTCATACAACAAAACATGACAGGACACGACACTCGGTTGGTGATGACCTTCGTTGATGGATCTGACAGATCAGGTATAAGTGAATATCGGGAGTGTGATCTCAACAACAACAATCTCAACTTCGCCTTCCCCCTCCCTTCACCAGCGGAAACATCGACTCTACCCGAGATGAGAACAAGCGAGGGGATCAACCGATGCGGGATCGCTTAGAAGCCCAGTCATCACTTCCGCCTCTCAGCTCGGAGGGTCCGAGCCCATGGCCTCGTCCCGCATCGACATTCAGCTCGCTCAGAGCCATTCTAGGGCCTGAGCGACCGAATCCTCCCACTGGACCTTGATGACCTTGATACGAGCCTGGGCCTGGCCCGCCTGAAGATGGCTTTGTCGGTGAAGCGCTATAATAAGCAGTCAGCACCCAATTCAAACTCTCATTCTACCTCGAACATGCAGCGACGTAGGGACTTGGCCAATTTGTCGCTCGAAGTGGGCATCACTCACCTCAACCTATCTCCTACTCCCTCACCACCACCCCTCTTTACGCCTCTCGCGCTAGCAAATCCGCCATAGACAACATTCTCGCCTTGCTCATTATACCCATTCTCGTTCAATCGGAGATGATGTCCTTCCGCCCGAGCCTTGTTGATGGCCTTAGCAGCGACATCGTCGATACCTCCTGATGGGATACGAGGTGATTCAGCTCTGATAGGAGGAGCAAAATTCGAAGTGGAAGTGGATGCAGCGGCGGAGCTGGAGTCGGTGTTGAAGGCTGATGCCATTGCGAGCCGTCTAGCGGCAGCGGCGTCCTTTTGGGCATTGGGGTTCTGCGAAATTCCGATAACGTGTCAGCGCGAGATAGACTCAAAGCACCATACCATGATTTGATTTCGATTTCGATGATAATTACATACATTTGATTCCGAGCTCGTGTTGGCGGCACTAACCGTGTTGGTAAATCCTCCTACAGATCGAGGTTTCGGAACTTCAGGCAACGTATTACTGCTTGATGCTGACACGTTACCTTCTTTGGTGCTTCCGCTGTTCGGCTTAGAATTGGAATTCACATTCCCTTGAGCGATACCGCCAGATATGACCCGTTCTTGAGAGCGGGGCTGAGCTTGCTCGGTCGGCCTGGACGTGATAGAGTCGCCTGCCGACATGTCGGGGCGATGACGATGTTGGTAGGTCGGTACGGTGCTAGTCTGTCCCAGCCTTGAGGGACCCGCCAGTGCATTCGAGGTGACTTGAGCGTTATTGGTGGATCGCGACAGCCTAACGGATATCCGAAATGGATGAGCTTGGTTTGGGTCGACAAAGAGTAATCGGACAGCACACAGCTTACCCATTGGATGCTCCCTGATCAGCCTGGAACGATTGCTCATCGATCTGATCCATGAATGAGTCGCTCCCAATATCTAAGAACTCAGCATCGAAGCTCTCATCCATGAAGACATCGCCCGATTGATCATTGACCGATCTTAGTGGTGTACCAGGAGCGACAACAGGTATCTCTCGAGGCTGCTGGTTTTGTTGGAGATGTTGTGGTGGTTGCTGTTGATTTAGTTGACCGAGGGGGACTATAGGGCGAGAAGGGATATTGGCTGTTTGAACGGGTATGGCGGGCCGAGAGGATGGTCCTGCTTGAGCCTGGGCTGAAGCTTGAGCGCCAGCCGGGGTGAATTCTGGTCGACGTTCTAGGTTGTCTTGGTTGAACTTGGCCTGAAGAAGATGTTCGTGAGTCAGCTGTGGACATACGATTTCAACAGACTCAACAGCTTACCGGAGGTACCTTCATCTTAACTACTTCCTTCGTGTATTCCTTATCGTACAGACAATTGCCCAGTACGTTTCCGAACGTCCTAAGTGCTCGTTTTGTCGCATCCGTCACAGCTTCCTTCTGAGCCTATGCGCATCGATGTTGTATTCTGTCAGCTATAGCTTTAGCGGATCTCGCCTGGAAAGCTGACTTTATCGAGGGCTGCTGCTTTCCCTCTGATATTCTCTCCTTGGCCACATCCTACGTCTTCGTGGGAACAACCATCTTGTAGCGTTATGCGAATGATAGCAGTCACATTGACCGATACTCGACCGCCTTCCTTCTCGTCGATCTGAAGAAGATGTGCTCCGTATCAGTTTGCTGTAACTTTGGACGAAATTCGATTCAGGTGATCTTACTTACAAAGTCTGTTCTGAGGGACACGATGGATGATGACCAGCCGTTGAATCCGAATACCTCGTTGGCGAGATTGATGACTATCGACGTCCTATCAGTTGATTCCCTGGAAATAATGAACAGGGTTACGCAACTAACCTTTCCAGCCTTCAATATAGCTAGTAATGGAGCATAAGTCAGCTACGACCGCCTTGCAGAGATACTGGTTGAACAGCTCACCTCAGCTTCGGTCCTCCGCCAGGTCCAGGTCGTTGCGTCACGTACTCCGGGCCCAACTTCCTCGCCAACCTAGCTTGAAGCTGCTGGATCCTCTCCTCAGACCATTGACTAGCTCCTTGCGTACTACTTCCTCCTCCAAAAAAGCTCTGATTACCTCCAGCGCCACTCATGAAGCTCTCGTTGGGGTCCATCATTGGTCCCCTCGACCCTGGTCGAGAATGAGGTGTGCTGAACCTCGGTAATGCTAGATGAGGTGGGCGGTAGCCCGGTGTTTGGGCTTGGGCTTGATATTGGGGTTTACGGTCTTCGTACTCGTCTATCAAGCGGGAAGAGTAATTGGGCTGCTGCATTGGTCGATAATATCCAGCCGGGCGGAAGTTGAGAGGGAAGGAAGAGGTACGAAGGGATGTTGCCGATAGACGTTTCAAGAATCGGTGCGCTGATGGATTGATGGCTTAGGGCGCTGGGAAGCCGGGGCTGAGCAGGTCAGAAAAGAAATTGACTTGATAGGATAATGAGAGCGATGAACAAGGATGAAGGAGAGAGAAGGAGGAACGAAAAGGAGAAGAAGCGGCAAAGTGGTATGTGGTTGTCTTTGTGATTTGTTTTCGTTGATATCACAAGGTAAGGCACACACACACACACGTACGGTTGACGAAGACAATCGCGATCATTACTGTATTAACTGTACAAAGTCATTCATTACGTAAACGCACCTGAACATGAGCAGAATCACGATCAAATCCCCTGAATCCCCCCCTTAATCGACGCGTCTAACCATTCTAACCATCCTAACCATTCTAACCGTCCTATCGAATCTTGGACATTTCTCAATTCCCCCTTCAACTTCTCAACCGCCTTCCAATCCCTCTCTCAACTTTCTTGACAGTGTCAAGCGATCAAGAGCTCAAGTCAGTAGTCAGACGGGACTCAAGATGGCCGTACCACTTCCCGAACCTTCCCAAGCATTATCGAAAAGGCCCAATCCATCTTACTCGCCCTTGACTGAACTCTCAAAGCCATTCGTCCTCGACCCCGCATCGAGGTCGTACAAACATCAATATGCGAATATATACTTTATACGCCTGGTCGAGCTGAGGCCTATCGTTGAGGAGCGGGCTAACGAAAGATGGAAGAGTGTAAAAGGCAAGCTTGCCGAGATGTGGCCATTTTAAGACAAAGCAGACCAGCTTAGCGCTTAGCTAAATTCGATCTTCTTGGTTATAGGCAAACCCCCTCTCCTGCCGCGTATTCTCAATCTCACTCGATCACAATTATGCTACATCGTCGGCACGGTCTACCTTGACATGCCGCTCAAGCCAAATGTACTGGAAGATATGGCAAGAGATGTAAGCTACCTCGCGACTCCTTGTTCTGGTTGCATATAGCTTACCTTATCTCGTGCTTTATCGTGACAACCTTTCAGCACTGGCTCGCACCACCTGCGCCTCGAGCTAAGTTTTACTCGGCCCAAGATGCAGTGCATCTTGAAGACGAGTCAGGCAGAGTGAGATTAGTAGGCGAGAGAATACGCAGAGAACGGGATCGAGAAGGAGGTGGTTTGGTGACAGGTATGTCAATACGAGCTAGTAACATGCATCCATTCTTTAGCTGATCAGATGTGTGCTGGGACTTGCAGGTGTGATCATGGCTGCTCTGGGCCTGGAGACTTCTTCAGGAGACTTTGAAGTCATCGACCTCTGTTTCGCCGGTTTACCTGATCTACTGGAGAACCCCGCCGGACCCTCCAAGGAGAATGGGAAGGGGAAACAAAAGGCCACATCAACAGATGAAGATGTAGATATGAATGGTCAGTTCTCAGGTACATGATTCGATGCGCCTCGCTCGCGTACAACATAATTGATATATCTATGCTGGTTTCACAGGTGACCAAAACGACGAGGCGACGGAGAAGAATTGGGTCGCACTAGTGTCTGGATTATCGGTGGGAGCACAGGAGGCGCCGGCAGATTTGAAGTGCGAGTTACTGGTAGAATGGCTTACTGGAGAAAGCGGAGGTGTTTCGGTGAGCTGATCGAGTCGACTTTTGACATGACGTTGAAGCTGACATGGTTTGCAGGATCAACTGGATGGAGGGAAGATAGCGAGATTGATATTAGCGGGTAATTCACTTACAACCCCCGTACGAGGAGAGGACGATAAGAAGATCGTGAGCTCATGAAACCTTCATTCAGCAGGCCACATCAGCTGACTATATTTCATGTTCATGCCGTAGAAACGCTTCGGCTCATCCTCAAAACCGCTTTTCCCGAATCACCCTACGAAAACGCTGTCAACCCTTCTTTCCGATCTATTAGCATCAGCATTACCTATAAATATGATACCTGGACCATCAGATCCAGCTGGAGCCACTTTACCTCAACAACCCTTACCGAAGGTCATGTTTGGTGGCAAAGGGAAGACGGAGGGTTTAGTTTGTGAAACGAATCCTGCTTGGCTGGAGATCGGAGGGAAAAGGTAGGTCCACCTGTTTAGCTCGATCTTTCCCTGTGATACCATTTGAACGGAACCTCGGCTGACTGATTATCTGACATGAACAGCTTCTTGGGAACGGGTGGTCAAACATTGGACGACATATACAAATATCTACCCAGTAACTCCCTATTGGCAATGGCTCGAAGAACGCTGGAATGGAGACATATTGCGCCTACTGCACCAGATACCCTTTGTGAGCTGCTTGATCACTGTGATTGAACATTTCAGTTAGCTGACGATCGAGATCTGCCTTGCATATATTCATTGTAGGGATATACCCCTTCCCTGATGCTGATCCCTTCATCATTAAGCATCGACCGGATGTGTACGTTATTGGAAATCAGCCAGATTTCGAGACGGCCATAGTAGGCGGTGAGTATGATTTCCCCGCTGTCAATAAAGCTCAGCTATTGCAACCGATGATACGATCTTGTAATTGTATCCATGACGGAGCGAGCTCGCTGTGAAGTTGTCCAGGGTTACTCTTGCTGACTGATTCTGATTTCCAGACTCCAATTCACCCACACGTGTCGTACTGCTGCCATCGTTCGCTAAGACAGGTACGATCGCCCTCGTCTGCCTCGAAACGCTAGAATGCAAGACGATCAACTTCGAAGTACCCACTTGGGTAGGCGAAGAGGTCAAAGAAGAGGGTGACGTCAAGATGGAGTGATTGCTTTTCAAGCACTGAACCCCAGCATGTATTCTAGCTTAGCACGCGATACGTGGTGGATGTCAAATACAGTATGTCATTGGCTAGTAACCTCCATTGTTGAGCTCGAGAATTTCGATTTCGCTCGCATGAAAGGCCTTCACGATGTCTGGGCCTCTGGGCTTCTACTTCGATCCACCGGACACGGTGCTTGAGTGGATGGATGGCAATCTGGATCATATTGACGGGAACTGAAAAGGGCCACTCCACCACCCACCGGATAGACTATACCCAGATTCAGTGAAATGTGATCCACATAGGAGGTGAAAGTCTTCCGATGGTCCAGACCACTCCACCGTCGACTGGCCTTCTCGATTTCCTTTCGCTGCGATCAGATCTGACGTGCAGCTCGCTTCGTGAACCAAGGAAGGAAGAAAGGATACTGTACTCGTACAGTATGTATAGTATGGGTCATTTACGTCTGTACAAGACTAATCCTGGCGCTCGGGATGCTAAGCCTACAAGGCGAGTTTCAAGGTCCGCTCCTGAGCTCGTTACTTGCCCATAAGGTATATAATGAACCCATCGATCCGATGTTGAGTACATCCCGCCGTCGCATACCGAGTCCAACCACCAACTCATCTACTAGCTTCATACCTAATCTTGTAACACGTCACATCACAGTAAGTCGACTCTGACCAACTCCGACAAACGCAAATATCTACACACGACAAATCCAACGACGATGGAAGAAAGTGAGTGGAGTCCCGGTCAGGCGGACACTGAACCAGGTTCGGGATGGACTAAAAGAGGGTGAGTGCTCAATATTTATCTTGGTTACATTTAAGAGTTGTACTGTGAGCACGAGGCCTGTAGAGGTACATGGCGGTGAGAGGAAGGTAATCTCATCACGGCCGTCGTAGCGCACTACTGAACTATTTCATCTCCACCGATACCACTGTGCGAACTGACAACGGGATGTCCTTAGGCGGCGGTATCCTACCCGCACAGGCACTCGCTCTTCCGGAGCAACCTCTGGCGCAGAAATGGCTAGACTATCCGAGAGAGAACTCAACGCCGACGGTATGGGTCCAAGGCTCGATCCGGAAGAAGTACTTCGTCGTCAGCAAAACGCTCTTAGAGGCGACTCGCAGCAAGATGTGGGAAGTGGGACTGTTGCTGGTGCTTCCTCCGAGACTGCGCAAGGGCCCAGCATTGCCGGCACTGCGTGAGCGATTATGCTGTTATACGGCCAGGGCATGACTGACTCATTCATTATTACTCTCTTACAGCTCGTCAGTGAGTGGCGAACAATCTCACGCGGAAGCGCAGAGCTCTGCTGTCACTACCACTGCCGGGACTGCCACTGGGAATGGCGATGATAGCAATGCGACCTAGTTATCGCGGGTACTCGTAACTAATGTCCAAAGTCGGGGTCCAGTCTCATCTCGAATCGGCGGCTTCTTGATGGCTTCTGGGTGGATGCTAGCTGATCAGGAATAGTTGATGCAAGGCTTTGGGATGTGGCGTTACAGAGCAAAATTGAGACCGATTGGTACTGTACTGTATCGAACGTATGCAGAGCGAACCCATAGACTGTAGATAGACGGCTCGAAAGGATGGACGTAATAAACATGTTCATTTGCCTAGGACTTGGGGTTGCCACGTATAGCGGAAAACCATTTGCTTACATAGTGGGCGGCGGCGCCGGTGGTGAAGTGGCCCAAAGATAGAAGGAAACAGAAGATTTCGTAGGGTGACCTGGATACCCGAGAGTGTGCTGTACTCGCATACAGTCATTCAAAGTACATTCTCAAACTGCCCACAGGTCCAAGGGCTCAAGATATTGCAGCGCTCTGACATCAAGGGTACTTTGAGGGATTTTCCTTGTAATTCGCCCCGAGCTGTTCGGTCCTTAGCTTCGAGTCAAGAGAAGTAAGTCGAATCAGTTGGCAATCCAAGGCGACGTCGCATCCTTTGTGATTAGCTCTGGCGTATATCAGCATGAGCTTCTCCGTAACGTGGCGTGACTTAGCGTAGCGTGCATAGCTGATGACGTCTGGTGGGAACATTCGTCAAATCAAGGTCTAGACCTACTCATACTGTATATTGACGCCGAGAATCATCATGCCCGTGGATCGATGACTCCATATGCCGAATGACGAATCATGACACGTAGGTACTCGTACAAAATCCTTTGATGCATTCTTCAGAACCTCAAGCACATTGTCCATGTACTGCACTCGCCTACATCATTCCAGCACTTTTGAGAAGGGATCTCTGCGTATTTCGGTCCAGGCTAGCTGTCTTCTTCGATTTATACAGCTTGCTTGTGAAGCAGAGCAAGATCTGATCGTTCGTCTGCAGTACTGTACTGAACAGTATATTATCGCATGCTGAGAAATCATCAATCTCCCGGATTTACTATAAATAAGTCCTAACGAGCCACACCGAGTCCACTCCATCTGTTTGGCAACGCTCGGCCATCTTCTATTATAGAAAGCTCCTCTCAAATACCTTGACGCTTTCACACTCACATCAAATCGGACAACCTGACACTCACTGCACAATGTCAGAAGCTTCAGAGCGACCACAACAGCAATCGCAACAGCCAGATGCTGAGACGAACGCTGCCGCCACTGCCACTGCCACGGCTTCGAACGGCTCCGTCGCTGCCATATCCAGCAAGTAAGCATGTACTCTTTTCTTTCATGTGCCCAGTTCTGAGTTGAACATCTTACTGTACTTGTATCTACTGTCTTTCACATACCCATAGCATCCCCACTGAGCGGATAGGGAACTCGAAGACAAGCGCTCTTGCTGATGGGCTTTGAATATACTCATGTGCAGTACTAGTGGCATCACCAACCGAACCTTGATCCATGGCGATTCTCGCAGCGGCTACGAGATCACCCCTTCGGACGGTCCGATTGAGTTCCCACTTACCACCGCCACGGCACACGCCAATGAAGCGTCAAGCGCCGCTGGTTCCGTACAGCCTTCTCAACAGCCAACAGATGGCTACACCACTGGGAATGACATTCAAGGTGAAGGACCGCACGGATGGGCGTAAACGAAGCCCACCCTGTAGTGAGTGGGATCTTTTCCATTACATACACTTACAGTATGCCTCATGTACAGTAGATGCTGTGTACAGTACGAGCTTAAGCATATCGTAGCTTTCAGGGGTGTGAGGGAAGGAAGAAGTATATTGCCACTGCATGCTCCGAGGTTCAAGGGAGAGATGCGATACTCTGCAAGTGAATGTTGAGGCTAGATAGTATGCGCTGCACCGTCTCTCACACAGCTATTGCAAGGCCTCTGTTATCGAACCAAAATGTACTGTGAAATCACGAAGTCTGCGAGATACACTTTCTTGTCGCAACCCCACTCGTACACTTACTCAATGAATACCGTACTCAGTGCTCAGGATCCAGGCGTCTCCATGCGAAAGATTTGGAAGGCGGCAGACTGTTAAGCTGGATCGCTCGTACGCCCCGACCGCTTCTCCCTTGCCAGGCAAACACAAATCTTATACAAAACAAATTTCCTGGTCCCATAACACCTTTCAAAGCCCTCGCTATTGGAGTCGTTTATGTACTGTGTCCATACTTGGAAGGTCGGTCAGTCGGCATCTTCAAGGATGGGGGTAGACGATTCTCATCGTCATCCCAGTTGAATCCTAGGTCATGAGTCATGGTTTTCTGGAGACCTGTTTTCTTTTACCATATGTAGATCCAGACTTCACGCTTTGATCCTGCACATTGTCGTTGGTTCTACAGTATAAGATACAGGGGACAGTCTTCGGAAGGGAGGGCCGACATCGTAAGACTAGAACCATGGGCTAGTCCTCTCAAAAGTTTGGACTGGACCAGTCTGGATCTCTGGATCTCACCCGATGTGGATGAAGCTCAAAGTCGAAGGCTTGAGTATAGTACCAGGCCTAAGAAGTGACCAACATGGCCACGACACAACGTCGAGTTCGATCAATGGAAGGGTGCAATGTTCAGTTCGAGTATTCGCACAAAAAATGTGAGGTACTGTACATTTGTACACATTACTGCACAAGCAGTAGAACTATAAACTAATTGGTCAGCAACAGGTTCTGCCATAATATCTGAGCTGTACCCGCCTTGCTGTACCCTCACACTATAAAGAGTGCCAGTCCCGCTCGCAAATCGTCCAGCTTAAGTCAGAAACACCATCAGACATTAGCCCTCCCTGGACAAAGCGTGAGCAACCCTCCCATTAGATGAGTGAACATTTTGCATATCCATACCACATGTGAGATACTTCTTGGGTGGGTACGGTTGTCGACTAACTGTTGCTCCACACCTTACAGTTCTGACAGGCCTGGTTACCATACACACCTTCACACACAATGGACGACAACCCATCTGAGAACCCTACTACCAAAGGTCAGCAAAGCACCCTTGGAGTCGAGACCGAACGACAGCCGCCTCCTTCTGAGACGGCTGCCTCTAGCCCCACCACCAAAACCCAGGGGCCAGACGCGTCTAGCTTCAACGGCGACGAGTAAGTATTCCGCCGGGAAGACAGCCCTTATGTGTGATATGGTAGCTCCGAGGGTACAGAGTGGCTAACAGGATCACACGACCCCATCAGCGCATCCACTGGGGCTGGACAGACAGACGAGAGCCAGAGGCCCGAGACCCAGGCAAGCAATGCCGAAGGGGCTACCAAGCTCAGAGGCAGAGGTCCCCTTGGTCCTGAGATGCTTGACGACGAACCGGAGAGTGCTGTCACCGAAAGAGGGTGAGTGAGATCTTACTGTATCTGATGGTGAGGTGTGTAATGGGATCTTATGGGGAGGATCGTGGCTTCCTGGTCGTTCCTCTGGTCTATTTCATTCTTCCGATCAACCCGGGCGCTTCTGATACTGCAGCATGGATGATACTGTAATCGTATCGTCATTGCTGACACAATGTCTTATTTTAGACGCGGGGCAGCGATGATCGAATTGGGTCCCCCTATTGAGGCTGACGACTACTACGAAACCGAAGTATGGCGAGTGACAAATTCACCACCTAAGACATTTCTTGATAGATGCTGACATGTCGTCCCCGACTCAGGAGGCCGAAAACAAGGAGCAAAGGCGGTCCTCCTCCCGCGCCTGTCACCCAGCCGGACGATGGCAGCCAATGGGGCAGGGACGCGTATGGCTCGCAAGCTCCGGACCCCAATTCGGTCATGGATGAAGCCTCAAAGAACACCTAGTCCCCAGCTTCCAATTCTCGCTGCTGCATGGTAGACTAGCGAGCGGCATCTGATTTTTTTCTAAAGGGAGTCTGGTAGGGTACCATGTACATATATTAGGAGGGAAGCTGTAAGGGGGTACTGTACAATTCGGTGGTGAACATACATGATGGACCGAGGCAGAGAAGGCGTAAGCAAGACTTTGTTTGCGGAGCGTAACAGTCAGCATTAAATGAGACACAACAGCTTTTATCACGAGGGCAGAGCGTGTAGTATACAGCGGTATGCACCTGTGCAGTACTCAAAGTAGTTTACAGGCACCATCTTAGCACTGTGATCTACAGTAGCCACATTCGGTCTCCAAATGAAACGATTTTGGGAACGCCGAAAGCACTGCATTGGCCTACGGGACGACTTCCTCTGCGTCTACATATTGCACAGTATTTCTCCTCGTATCGAGTATCAAGAATCATAACGCTATCTCACGGAGCACACTGGGAGAGAAATTGGCTCGACACACCTTCTCTAGGTTTCGCTTATTGCAGATACAATAAAGCCTTCTGTGAGATGGAAGACACCCAGCCTCCCAGGGTTCGCTTCTCGTTCCGTCCTCTTCAGGCCCATGGCTTGGATGAATCGCGGGCCGTACAGCAAGTCCAGACTCTGATCGTCGAGAAACAAATCTCGATCCTTTCTCCCTGGACGATGACTCTGAGAATTTCAAATTCTGGAGCTTTACTACGGTAGTCGTACTGCTCGAGCACTGAATGGTGTAGTCTGGCCCTTTGTTTATACTATAAGAATATCCCTCCATAGATCGCAACCCCACTGCTTTGATCACTCGTACTGTATTGGCAAATACATGTATGTAGCCACCGATTGACAAAAGTCAGCACTATACTCGAGTAAGGTACTTCAGTCGCACCTTTGTCTGATTACTCACTTCTGAAAGGTGGAGCATGCGCTCTAGCTCCGTCGAAGGGGCCAGTGCAGTCATCCATGTCTGATGCTATATCATACTATCATAGAGGGTGAACACCCATTGTCTTTCATGACTGCATCGATCATCACACTCTACTTGCCACTCGCTCTCGCTTCATGACCTGTATAGTACAAAAAGAGCCAAGCTTCCAGTCAAACCAGATACTCTTACACTTATCGCTTCTCCCCCCCCTTATACGAGTACAGCACTGCCACTGTGCCACTGTACCACGAAACCCTCGAATCACGACGCCACCCATAAATTCTGAATCAATCACAGACGAGTATGGCAGATCAAAACAATACGAAGACTAACGCTGGTAGCCAGCGGCCGCAGTCTTCCCGACAAAGCGGGTCGCGATTCTCTTTGAGGCTCTTGTATCGAAAGTGAGTATGAGTATGAGTATCTTACAATATCCCCATTCTTGCCAGAGATTCTGAACCCCTTCGAGTACTTTATCGCATACTCGTAAGAGATATGTATGAAGCATTGATTCGCACCGCTGACTTCCACTTCTTTCAGCGGAAGATCAATGGGGTTCGTGATCGACACAGATCCCGTGGTTCGAACCACCCAGCAGCCTACCATTGAAGGCAGGCCGCGAATCACAGATGTGACCGATACTGAACCCGACATTGAGCAGGCAGAGAGCGCGTCATCCGCCGCTTTCAGATCCACCACCACTACCAATGCCAATGCCAACACCAATGACAATGGAACCACCCATTCGGCCGCTAGCGGTAAACAAACTTCCTTCAAGTCCAATCAACTGGGCACTGCCACCCAACCTTCTGGTGGAGGTGATAGTACACAGCAGGGCGAGAATGGCGAGCCGACCGACTTCAAGGGTGGATACGGTGGTAAAGAGAGGTATGCGGGAGGGTCAGTGGGCGTAAGTGCATTCGGGAACGATTAGATGGACCTACAGGAGCCATCTCTGACAACTGGTACTACAGTATATGTTTACGACAGAATCAAATTAGAAAGGTACAGGGTACAGGGTACAGGGTAGTCAGTGCATCAATTCACATATGTACAGCACAGTAGAAAACCGAAGTGAGCATAGCACCAATATACAATGTACAATATATACAGTTGATGCAGATTGCTTTTCGATGCGATGACCACTCAGAACGGAGACTCCAACACATTATGCAGACGGGCTGGGCCACATGAAATGCGGCAAGCCCTAGTATACAGTATGTACGATGTAAATGTAGATACAGTACGTACAAGGCTAGGCACCAAACATGCATTAGGATTCCAACCCATTGATTGCACTACTCGTACGGTAAACCATTCCCCTTATCACCCTACCCTCAGCCCGACCCGATCCCCACACGCCTCTGTACAGGACTGCGCAACCTCTCTTTCGAGATCCAGGCTGCGATATATATGTACAGTATTGTACATTGATCGGGAAGCGACGGAGGAAGCCGGATTGTCAACTCTGACCCTCTGACCATGTTCTAGGTGTTTCGCCCCCGCCCTTTATGTACGAGTAATTCATAAGCGATTTTGCTCCTGACGGGGGTGAGATCGGTATGGGGTATCTGCATGCGTGGTATATACACGAAATGAAATGAATATGATGAGATGGCAATTGATGGAATGAGATAAAAATTGATGGAATGAGATGGAAATTAATGTATCCTATCTCTTCGTCAATTGGATCCTCGTAGTAGGCAATTTTAACAACGAGGAGACAGCGTTCCGGTTGTTGTCCACTCCATCGTCCTGATCCTGCGCTCGATCTACATCGCGCGCTTCTCCCGCCCCGCCCTTTTGTTCGAATTTAGGCCTAGTCCTAGTCCTAGTCCATACTCTCATCCTTCTCGTCGTCCACTCCACCTTCCTTATCCTGCTCAAACACGTACTCCTGTTCTCCGGTATTCATGCCCATAGCGGCCATCTCCATCTCGTCGGCAGCTTGATCGACATAACCATGTTCATACCCTTCTCCTTCTCCGTCGTATGTCTGGCCGTTGGTGGTCCATTCTGCTAGTTCGGGCGGTGGATAGTCGAGAAGAGTGGACTGGACTTGGGATGCAATTTCTTCTAGCTTTGTGCTGGCGTCCGGGTAGAATCTTGTATCTGGCTCTTCGATGATCTGAGAATGGACATATACCATTGTCCGTCAATCAAACAAGTAAGAGGAGCGCGATGAAAAGAAAGGCAGGTTTGGTCAGCTACGCGTCCATCTTCCCCATATCATTGTGCTACGAGACTAAAAAAGGCAGGCGCATCGACACAAGCAGGCCAGCTGAATGTTATATTTCACTCACAGCGTACAGCTCTACTACCTCGGTCGGCGCCAAATTGGTGATTTGCAATACTTCAGACTTGACTAAATCGTGATCTTGCAGCTCATCTGCTAGTCTCGCTACGCCATCCGCTGTCTGACGAGATGTCGCGTTGTAATCTGAGCAGAGGTATTTGATGACCTAAGCGGTTGAGGACAGGGAATCAGCCCAATCCACATGACCAGACTTTCGCCGCCTATGACCAGCGCGACATGTTCGACTTGATGTATCTTCTCCTCTCACCCATAATAACGAGCAACGATGAAATCAATGAGATGGCGATGGTTGAGTCACTCACCTCGTTCTGGATCCAAACCAACTCATCGCTCAACCCCCTTCTCTCAGCAATATCAAGCACTTTCGCATCCTCCTCATCAATCGGCTCGAGCAAACTCGGATCATCTGGTTCTTGCTGCCTCTCTTTGTCCCTCTCTAATGGATATTTCGCTTTTGCATAAGCTTTATCTCGTGCTTTTTTGTGGTCTATGCATTGTGAGAGGTGGTCGTTGTCTTCTTTCAGGGTCAAGAAATGGGATAAGACTTCGTGGTTTGCCAGATGGAGGGGGGCAGTATTGGAGATCTAGACCGGCGAATCGAATCCCCACTGGTATGAGCTAGAGTCTCGCTGAGAGATTGCCGAGGGGACTCACCTTCATGTTGATAGGATGCGCCGACTCTCAGCGCTATTGGAGCATTCTCAATGTTCTTGGTGTTTGTTGACAACAATGACTATCTACTCTGTGAACAACTTTTGACGCTGATCGCTGATCCACCTCCACTCTGTTGTTGGCTCGAAGATCCAGTGAGTAGTATGCTTGCTGTGTGCGATGCCACTGGTCGGAGATATACGGTGATATGAGCCTATGTCGCCTAAATATCAATTATGATTTTTGATGGTAATAATGCAATGTCCTCCACCACGCGCCGAGCATCACTGGAAGACTCAAAGAGGCGCGACAAAGAGGCAAGAGGCAAGAGGCGACGTGAACCCGCTACTGGCTACGACGACTACGACGGCTTTTTCGACGCGATCCCATTTCGACCTTTTTGACCATTTACCTTTTAGCCCTTCATATCACTGAGCTAGCCAATAACACATCTTCCGTGATCAGACATCTAACAAGCAAGAGCTTCTCGGCAACTAGCTATCGTCTCGAACTACTGCTTGTACGCGACTTTGGTAGTCCAAAGGATACACCAAACATATCGTTCCCGATCTGCCAAACTCCGAAATCACACACGCGTTAGCAGCGCATCGGATAGAACTGCAAGTAGCAACGCGAGAGAGAGAGAGGGATACACAATCACAAGATGGGCAAGAAGGTCGTCGCTGTGGGCGGTGATGATGGGCCCAACACTATCTTCAAGGTGAGCGACAAGTCTGCTATGCTTCTGCGGATTGGAGCTCACTCTAGCTTGATCTCATCTCTCTTATATAGGCTACGTACAGGTGTGTCAACCTTCGCGTCGGGTACGGACTGGTGAGATTCATAATCTGTGCTGACGTCTAGATCTTCCTCAATGATGATCGTGTATCACATGTAGTGGAGTGTAAGTCCTATCAGCAGCTCTCTTATGCGCGTCCCAGAATGCCGACAGCTGATACCCGCCAATGCTTCCAATCGCCCGCAGACCCGTGTACGAGATGCTATGTCGGGATGTAGCGGTGATGCGACGAAGATCAGACGCGTACCTGAACGCGACTCAGATATTGAAAGTGGCAGGATTCGACAAACCGCAAAGAACGAGAGTATTGGAGCGGGAGGTACAGAAGGGCGAACATGAGAAAGTACAGGGTGGTTATGGGAAATATCAAGGTGAGTAATGTAAGGCTGATACCAACCCGTTGCGAAAGCACGTTCTTCTTTGGTCATAACGTACCAAGGAGACGGGCGAACGGAACGATCACAGTCTCGTGGATTTACTGACGCGTCTACTATGCTCGCGATTTCACAGGAACTTGGATCCCGATTGAGAGAGGTCTTGCTCTCGCCAAGCAATACGGCGTTGAAGATCTCTTACGGCCCATCATCGACTACGTGCCCACTTCTGTCTCACCACCCCCAGCTCCCAAACACGCTGTCGCGCCTCCCACAAAATCGAGAAAAGAAAAAGAGTCCAAAGCTACGAAAGAACAAAGTACACCGTCTAAAACTGGCCCCACATCCGCAGCTGCTCTTCAAGCTCAAGCTCAACTTGCTGCTTCGCGGAATAAACGGACACCAAAGCAAGAATCCACGCCCGACATCGATGTGACTCTCCGGTCTAATGAACCTGATGAATCGTTGTCGGTTACACCTGAAGGCGGAGAAGGGGATGAGTCGAGCAGTCAAACGCCTAGTCCTGTAGCGAGCGAGCTTGATTTGCCGCCAGAACGGCCAGAACAGACGATGGACGTGGATGGAATGGAGATGTCGATGAATATGGGCGGCGTGCCTATGGGCTTGTCACATTCTCATATGGACACTCTCGCTTCGGCTTCGAGAAAGAGGAACGCCGCTATGATGATGGACGAGGATCAAGATCAGTACGCCCAACTCCGACGCATCAGAGGCAACTCCGCGGTACATACTCCTCAGGGCAGTCCGAGACATCTCGGTATGGGCCTGAATGATGAGCCTCCAGTTGGTCCAGAGGGATACACCGACATGATCCTGAATTACTTTGTCTCCGAGACCACGCAAATACCGCAAATTCTCGTCTCCCCTCCACATGACTACGACCCGAATTCTCGGATAGACGACGATGGTCACACGGCTTTGCATTGGGCCTGCGCAATGGGCAGAGTCAGAGTGGTCAAGCTTCTCTTGACGGCAGGCGCATCGATCTTCGCGGGGAACAATGCGGAGCAGACTCCGCTAATGCGAGCAGTTATGTTCTCCAACAACTACGATATGCGGAAATTTCCAGAGCTGTACGAGTTGTTACATCGATCGACGCTCAACATCGACAAGCAGAACCGGACTGTCTTTCACCACATTGCCAACCTCGCTCTTTCAAAGGGCAAAACACACGCTGCCAAATACTATATGGAGACGATCCTGTCCCGATTAGCGGATTATCCTCAAGAGTTGGCCGACGTGATAAATTTCCAAGATGAGGAAGGCGAGACCGCTCTCACCGTCGCTGCTAGAGCGAGGAGTAGGCGTTTGGTCAAAGCTCTGCTAGATCACGGTGCGGATCCCAAGATAAAAAATCGAGACTTCAAATCTGCCGAGGACTACATCCTCGAAGATGAGCGATTCAGGTCATCGCCCGTCCAACCTAACGGCAGTGGAGGCGGTACCGGCGCCGGTGTCGGTGGTGCAAGTTCATCTCGACAAGCATCCGGTGGTGGTCCCGGTGGAGCAGGAGGCAGTGGCGGTCAAAATGCCAACGCCACAGCAGGACCAAGCGATAAAGCCGTGTTTGCGCCTCAACTATATTCATCCGAAGCTGCCAGACTAGCAGGTGGTCAATCACTACAAGATATCACCACGCACATGCAGTCTCTCGCGCGATCATTCGACTCCGAACTTCAAGGGAAAGAAAGGGATATCTTACAGGCCAAAGCGATGTTGACCAGCATCCATACCGAGGTAACGGCGGCTACCAAAGCTATTGCAAGTCTGAACGAAAAGGCCGGTCCTATCGAAGAGCAAAAACGGGAATCGGAACACTTACAAGCAAATTTGAGAAGTAAAGTCTCTCAAGCGCTGAAGAAGGGTTTTGAAGCGTGGTTAGCAGGGGAACAAGGGCGTGAAGCTAGATGGCGGAGTGGTGAAGCTGGTGCGAACGGAGAGGATGTGAGAGATTTGGAAGAGACGAATAGCATACCTGCTGGAGGACAGGAAGTGGTACAGGCTGAAGAGGAGAGATTGAGATGGGAGATTGAAGAGAAGAGACGTAGGAGGTATGAGCTGGTAGATAGGTTTGTCAAGGCGCAAACAGAGGTGAGTGGAGCGTGAAGTTCAAGGTTGGAAAATGATGCCATGACCTCGAATATCAGGGACGCGTGATATTGATGTCGATACTGATCTTAATTTTTGGCTGTATTTTCTTCACTGTTTGGGTGGGCAGTCCGGCACGAGCGAGCAGATCGCCAAATACCGACGGCTAATAGCGGCTGGATGTGGGGGAGCGACAGCTAGCGAAGTGGATGATGTGATGGCTCAGCTTTTAGAGGTGAGTGTTGTGTGGGCTAAATCCATCGACAAACAACAAACCAACAAGAAATTACTTGACAAAATGGTCATCGTATTTCGCGAGGACGAGGGACTGCGCTGATTGTAACTGCATGTGGGAATCTATATTTGTGTAGACACTTGAAAACGAGACTCAGCAGAATACCTTCTCAGCCACCACGACGAATACCGGATCAAATACGAATACCAACTTCAATGTGCCAGCTGGTCCTGGTGCTGGTGTGGGTGTTGGCGTCGGTGTAGGAGTAGGGCTCGATTCCACGACGTGGATGTCATAAGCGCCACCTACTCGTATGATCTGGACTTGGGCAGTCAGACTGATGGTTTTATCGGACCCAATGTTTGATGCGATTCGATGCGGGAGAAAGGGTACTCGTTGTAGGTTTCAGGAGTCTTTAGGAGGCTGTACTACAGTACCAGAGTCCAGTAAATTTCCCAAATCTAGCCATCAACATTGCCAATAGCCAATAGCCATACTCGTGCTTCCTGATCTCTTTGTCATCTGGCATTAGATCTAGCGCACGATCTCAACTGAGGTGTAGGTGTGGGTATCGGTGTCGGTGTCGGTAGCATTAGTGGTTTGTGGATAGTTGGCTGATGCTGGGAATGGGGGAAATGGGCTGGGCTGGGCGGGCTGGTGGAACATCAAAGCATATCATCTTGTACTACCTATTTATTTCATTTTTTCGTTTCTCAAAGACAAAGTATATTTCATCGATCGAACGATCGAGCGTTACTTCCATTTCGGAACCCAAATTGATATGTTATGAATTAGTGATATATCCTCTATTCCTGTTTTTGTCTTCAGAAAGAAGCTAAGATCCTTCCATTAAGCTGCTGCGCTGCTGCGTTGCTGCGCTGTTCTAGTCATACATGTATACTAACTGAGTTTCTATTCATCTGTACGCTCCGCTCCGCTCAGGCTGAAGAACGAATGATATGATTCGTGTTCTCAGTGCAGAATCGCTCGCTAAGCCGCTAGGTATATCAGTCCTGTTCGAGTTGACTGATCTTTCCTCCCGTCCCGTCCTTTTACCTTTAATGTACAGTACCATCTGTGCGTGTGCTTGTGCGTGCGCGTGTAGCATTTGACGAGAAGAAACAAAAACAAAAAAGGATTGCTATTCATAAGTTTTCATCATGCCAATTCGAGCGAATCAAACAATTCTATACCTCTTTCAACATGTTCATAACCCGTCGCACGAGTATATTGATCCTGATCATATCTGACCGTCCAGCCCCATTTCCCACCACGTCCTTTCCATCCACTAGGCGCTTCTCTACCCCTATTATTATCTTTATCCCTAACAACATGACCACCGGTATTACTGCAGTTGGAGGATATGATTCCGTTTGGGATGAATCCTGCGTCGTCGAATGAAAGTACGAACGAACGACATTCAGTCACGCCCCATATTCGACCGCCTTCGCCTTGGAGCTTGTAGACTGGTGATCCTTTCCCGCCGGGGGAGAAACAACTCCATCCTGGTCTAGTGCTAGTAGGAGGTTTGTTGATGGTCCCCTCTCTACCGTCTTCGATACGATTTTCATTTGTTTGATCGTCCGCGGCCATCATTTTGGTGATTGGACGATTATTCTGTCTTACATCAAAAATCGAGACTGTCCCATGCCTAGCACCTCCTCCAGCAATATAATGACCCCCCAAAAAACATGTCGAATAAAACGCTGATCCGTCTGCCCAAGTATATGGATCCATGTAACTGTTCACAGCCAATTTCGAGGATGATCGCAAGTCGTGAATGCGGAGATGGGAATCGTACCATGCCGATAATACCATAGCTGGATGATGATTCGTTGAAAGGACATTTGGGTGAGAGGCAGAATTGGTGTTGGTGTAGGTTGAGGTAGGGGGTAGAGTTATATCGTACGGTGAGGAGAATAAAGGTTCTTCAGGACCAATCAACCTTCGTGTAGGTTCAGAACTCGAGCTCTTGAAACCGGTAGATGTGAGGGTATGTACGTCGATCGAGCCTTGAACACCTAAGAAAGCCGTAGGCTGTAAAGCAGGATTCGAAGTTACTAAACAACTGGACCAAGCCCGTGGATTGATCTTGCCATTGTTATGATTATGGCTTGATGTTGTCGATATTTGCATTGAGACGGGCGGAGTCCACGGTGAGCGAGTCGTATGAATATTCACTAGTCCCGAGACGCTTGACGACATGAATTTCGAGCCGTCTTCATTACCGGTCAAAGTATGGATATTCTCTCTGTACCCAGTGCTCAGCCCAGTAGTCACCCCGAAAGATGCAGTTGACGAAGGAAGATATTTCGCCGTGATGCGCGGTATACTTGGACCTTCGTCTGATAAATTTAGGCGCTGGATCGTACCGTCGAATTGGCCCACAATCATAGACTGTGCTTGTCCTTCTTGAGTGGTCGGTAAAGGGATGACACCAATCACGTCTGCTCTTCCGCCTGAATCTCTTTTACCGCCAATCGGGAACTCCCTTGCCCTATCAACGACTTTACTCCCTCGCTGTGCCCTCGCTCTTACTCTTCCGTCGTCGTACAGCTCCTCGACCCCACTACCGCTAGACTGATGCCCATATCCGATAGAGTAGCCATTTTGTAGAAGTGAATGTGAATTTGATTGTGAAGGCGCAGGCGGTATTAGAGGATAAGCCAAGACTTTCCCTCCTACGCCCACATACACATGATCCGCCATGATATTCAAAGTGGGTATAACAGCCTGAGACCATGTTGCTCCTACTTGCAACGCATGGAAATGATGCCTAGCGATAGATCGATTGATAATGTGATTCCGACGAACTAACGAAAGCGGATCCCAGAGCGACGGAGCAGGGTGAAGGGTGATGTGATTCTGCCGATGATTGGAGAGATATGTGGGTATTCCGAGGGTGATTACCTGTGAGTATGAGAGAAGACGATGTCAATATATCAGCATGGTGTCGTCAGTTTCATGGAATGATTTTTGGCAGTCAGATGAACATGTTTCTTCGCTGGACGATTACAGGGGATTGACCGGAAGGTTAAAAAAGTCATCAAGAATTGGGAAAATGACAAGTGAGGAGGGGAAGCGATCAAGAAGAAAACTGTACTTACTCGATCTGATAATCCCCGTCCTACAGTCCTCAAGCGCACAAGCTCATCAATCTTCAGCTGTCCAAATATCTGGCCGAGTACATCATCAGGCAACGTATCCAGCGAAGCTGCTGCTGTTGCCGCCGTGCTTTTCAATCGGCCAGTACCAGATCTCGAACCTGAGGATGAAGACCCTAATCCTATTCCCGAGCCTCTGGATCGATCATGATCCTGATTTTGGATGTGATTCTGCGCATCGTAATTAGGGGACATTTGGCTCGAACCACTCTTCATCCTTGAATGGTCGAATCCGTCCGCGTTGTTGTGTGATACTGTCATCTTGGTGGAATTCGCTCGACCGATTCGTGCTGGTCTTCTTCCAGAGTTCCCAAGATGTTTTGGTGTTTGTTGTTTTTTTGTGATTTTTACTGGACTGGATCCTCTATATGTTCTAGTCTCTCCTCTATATACAGTATGAGTATGGTGTTCCGAAGAATTTTGGTTGAGAACGAAGTAACAATCATAGGTAGGACGATCAGAAAAAGACATTCATCTGGGCTATCCTTTGCTTTGCACGCCGTTTGGCCGTTACTAACCACTCGTTTCGACCTCTGTAGCTACCGACTCAGCTTGATCAATGCATATGACGTTCGCGATCTCGTCGGCTGGCGGACATCGCCGGGTGGCAAAAAGGCAAGCACGGAGCGCGAAGGACGCGATGGATTTCATGCTCGGATCACGAAGAGGGGAGGGTCAGTGCTGGTGCTCAGCATAGCATCAATTGGTGTCCGAGACCGACACCGAGCACCGAGCACCGAGCATCGCATAAACTATTAGGAGTCAATTATCTATTCGGATGGAGTCAAGTCCAAGATAGGGGTACAGTCATTGTACCTTTGTAGTCTGTAGTCTGAGCTACAGCATGTGCTACAGCATGTGCTACGGTGCCGTTAGTGCAGAGTGGAGGTTGTCCAAGCTGAGGGAGAGGTCGTGTTGCCGGTGTTTCAGGTGTCCACCAACCATCATCCATCATCCATCATCCATCATCCATCATCCAACAAACACACACACCTTGCTTGACGTTGAGTGACTCCGCACATCTCTTTGGGGTACATAGCATCATCGGTCTCTATTACAACCTTGATCATCCACAAAGCAAAAGCAGAAGGCCTGACAGGCTCAATCCACGTACGAACACCGTTATCTGAATACTTGCTTGCATTCGCCCAAAATATCCTTACTTCTTGAGTCCGCATACCAGGTAGCCTTGTAGGACACTTGTTCCGCCATGGCATACTACGATCCAAGACAGTCCATGTATTCGCCTCCGCCTGCCAATGCCCCTGAACCCCCTCCAAGACCTTCATCAGCATACGACCCATACCCCGAACGCTCTCAACCTGGACGGCAGTCTCCATTACCGCCTCCACGACCTTCCTCGGCGTGTATAGCTCCCTTCCCGGGCCAATCTCAGACATACCATCCTCCTTCCGCTCCTCCTACACAATGGACTCAGCTCCAACAACCCAGTCAACCGTATGGAAACCAAGGCGATTTCGGAGATAGCAATAACAATGGGAATAGTAGCATACCGTTCTTCCAACCTCAACCACTACCGGCGTTGAGTGAGCCGCAGATCGAACCTCCGCCAAGAACGACATCGCTGCACGACCCGTACAACATCAAAAGTAGGGGTGAAGGAGGATATAACCAAGATTCTAATTATGACGGATCAGGATATGGGAATGATGATACGGTGAGTTCGAGGTGAGGCAGTAGGCAAGTCGATGATAGGGACGGAAATGTCTCAGATCTGAATTGGAATTGTACTTCCTATCAACGCCGCTTCACACCCACTCAGCCAGTACATGGTCTCCTTCATACAACTATGGAGTGATAGACCAGCCTCGCTCGATATGTGACACGATGCATGGCAGGCTTGTAACAAACGCTCAGATCTGCTTCTACGTTGCTCCTCTATCATCTTCATCTAAGATATAGTTCAAACATGGCGAATGATAGCTGACGTCTCTTCTTTCAACGCATCGATCTATATACCCTAGACACCATACCGAGCGCTCTCGCCGCCCACATTCTCGCCCCAGCCTATTCCAGGGGCCTTCCCCAGCTCACCTCAGCTTCCTGGTCTACCGGTTTCGTCCCTCTCCCAGACAGGTCTATCATTGCATGGTCAGGGTGACATACCGTCCATAGCTTCCACACTTCAGTCTCTTGCCATCAATACTCGACCCCAGACAAGTCCTCCGGACATGCCAGCAGGAATGGCACTACACCAAGCATTCCCTTCTTCCTCTTCTTCATCGCTATCGTCAGCGTCAACAGCTACCGAGCCACCGCGCACATACGCTCTACCTACTATCGAGGGTTTACAAGCCGCTTCATCGACGCTTGACTCAGCAGAAGACTGGGACCAGATCTCTTGGGCTCAAGATGTACTTCGACTCGTAGACCGTCAAGTGAGCCCTTCTGGCGTCGGAGGCGGCGGCGGCCCGACAGACTTCACTCATCCGGACTCACTAGCGCCTATTATCCAGCTGCCTCCGTCATTGAAGGGTTTATTGGAGATGGCAGTGCCCATCTTGATCGTTGTCGCAACCTCACCAAACACTCGAGCAGCGGCGTTGGCCTGTTATCTGAAAGCGAAATTACAGTCTTCAGGCTTATGCGATGATATATTACCAAAGAATCAGAGGCAGGCATTCAAGGACTTCGAAGCTGCTGCAAGAGGCGGAGAGGTCAGGGGATGGTTTAGGCTCGGAAGGGATTATGAGGGGGTCAATGATTTGCAGAGAGCTAAGGATTGCTATGAGAGGGGCATCAAGCGCGGGGATTGCGAGTGTACCTATGTGAGTTAATCAGAGGAGTACAGAGGGCTGTTATTACCCCTTTTTGAAATAAGAGGGCTCGGACCTAATCAGGTGTTCATTACTTGGCATCTAGCGAATGGGAATGGCCCATCTCCTTGGCCAGCTCAATCTATCCACCAACCCTGGCACAGCTCTCAGTCTTCTCCGCCAAGCATGCGACATTTCTACCATCGACTTCCCACAGCCATCATACGTGTACGGTATGCTGCTCGCAGGCGAACTCTCTGTACCTACCGAGATTCCAACTCACCTCGTCTTGCCTCCCACGTCTGTACCTAACGAAGCTCTCTACGCACAATGGACCATAGCTCGAGACGCTATTGAACGAGCAGCGTATTTCTGTTATCCACCTGCGCAATATAAAGCCGGACACCTATACGAACATGCCGCCCTTGGATGCGCATACGACCCTTTAGTCAGTGTTAACTGGTATACTTACGCCAGTAAGAATGGGGAAACGGAAGCGGATATGGCCTTGAGTAAATGGTTCTTGTGTGGAGCCGAGGGGCATTTCCCGAAAAATGAGAATCTGGCTAGAACATTTGCTGAAAAGGCGGCTAGAAAGGCTCATCCGAATGGATGTTTTGCCTTGGGGTATTACTATGAGCTCGGTGTTGGTGGGAGAAAAGATCTGGATCAGGCTAGGAAGTGGTATCAGAAGGTGAGTTGGTGTAAGGGGGAGGTGGGTCCCATCACAGTCTATTAGATGTGTCGATGAGTGTATCGGCATCTACGCAAAGTTCATTTTCCCACCGTCACTATCACTGTCACAATTGCCTACCTATACATGCTTGATCACCACACTTCGTAGAAACAGTTGTATCCTGTGGGGCTATCGCATGTAGCTGACTCCCTTACGGTCATTTTCAAGGCCGCAAATCTAGGTAACACCGATGCTCCCGCTCGACTCTTAGCCCTCTCCTCCCCGGTGCCAACCTCAATCTCAATGGCAGAACACGAATCCCGCCTTAACGATACGCTCGTCCGTCGTCGAACTCAAGCTAAAATACGATCAGATCGCACATCTGTCTCTAGGCCTAGTCGTAGACCTGCTCAATCCCAACCTCAACCTCAGGGACAGATACCGATACCTATGCCCATGCCATCAGCCCCTCTGAATAGTTACAATAACTACGCTAACAGTCAAAATCAAGGAGACAAGTCACCCAGACCCGATCATGGAAGAGGAGATTATACACTACCTACACCTACTTCGCCAGCACCTAGAGTCGGGGAGATCATGTCGCCCAACCCTAATTCGGGATACGGCGCTGGCGGTGGCGGTGGCCGAGGAGGCGGAGGAGGCGTAGGAGGAGGAGGAGGAGGAGGAGGAGGAGGAGGAGGACGAGGAGGAGGGTATCAAATGCCATCATCCAATTCGTTCCCATCTCGACCACCAATCCCGCACCAAGCTTTCCAAGCCCAAAGCGCAAATACAGCTTCGTCTTCTTCTTCGAATCAATCTCCCATCTCACCCGAATCACAAACGTTCCCTCGACGTCAAAGCGCTCACACACCCGTGAAGAATCAGCAATATCCACAACATAACCAAGGGAGGATAGGAGAAGATGGTAGACGATATACTGGCGGAGGAGCAGGACCATCGAATGCGTCTATATCGGGGTCATCGACTAGTACTTCCCTCAGCGAGTTGCCATTACCTGAAAGAAGGAATGACGGGAAACTGCCACAGCCGAAGAAGGAGGCTCAAACTTTTGCAGAGATGGGTTTCGCTAGTAAGCCCGTCGAGGAGGAGGGGTGTGTGGTGATGTAGCCGATAGTCGAATTTATGGAAATTGATATCGATATCGATATTGAGAGAGCGAGAGTCCATGCTTGGTAGTAGATTAGATGGAGGGCATTCATCAATCATAAGCTGCTCTAACCGTTCTTGGCGAGCTGTGAGGAGCTTCTTACAGTACCAGTATGGGGAGCGAGGGAATGATGTAAGCAGCAGTACTTGGACATATCTGCATAGACTAGCGCTGCGTGCTGCGGAGATCGGATGCTACAATTCCACAGTACTGGACAAAATGCATTGCCTCTTCCTTGAAATTCACAATTCTTAATACGTGTATTGATAGGTCTGTAAAAGAGATTGTACCTATATTATACCTCGTCAATGCTAGTTACTATATCTCTGCTACTGTACTCATACTCTACATGACTACTTGTCGACTCGTCATGGCGCCTGAAGTGTCTTTCTTTTTTACACATCGCCAGTCCTCATTGATAAAGGCTGTAGAAAGTGAATGTGTACAGTTCGAGTATACATACTGTACAATCACTCGGTGCAGGTTCGGATGAGGGCACGGGCAAGGGCAAACATGTCAAATGCTCATACCGACATGGTTATCGTATTGCATGTTTGTATTCTGTTGGAAGGCGTCGCCATCTTCTGTTGCGGTGGTACCAGAAGCATCGGTGGCATCGGCAGCAGCGGTAGTGGCGGCACCTTGAGATGGTAACGAAATCTGGTGTTCAGGCTTCGTCGAAGCTGTCTCGGACCCGTTGTTGGTGTTGGTTGTAGTAGATCCGCCAGCCTCACGAGTAAGAGTACTAGGCGGCTTGCTGGGATCAGTGTCGTACAGGATTCGGTCCCCTCCTCCCTGGCAACCGCTAAATACGAGTATGGTTCGAGTGATGTACGGGTACATGTACAGTACATGTAAAATCAATACGGCGATCAACAGCAGAGTCCAATTACACTGAGAGATTTCAAGCACAGTACGAATAGAGAGTAAGATGTCATACACTCACGTGTTTCCGAGCATTGCGAGTAGGACTGGATCCTCGTTCGGGTCAATCACATGAGACCCGGAAGATTGCTGGGATCGCTGTGTCGTCGTGTTTTCAGCATTTGCGTGTGCCTTTGCGTGTGCGTTGGGGTTCGCACCGGGGTCAACTCCTTCTGCCTCTGACATGTTGTACAGTAATCAGTGAGCCGGACAAACGGACGAATGGCTATGTCGTCGTAGGGGATTCAGTTGGATATTGTGGATAGATGGATGGATAGCGGAGAAGTGCTAATCTAGCTGTATGAGTATTCGAGTAATGTAAATGTAAATGTAAATGTACGAGTACTGTACTGTTTGGATGGAGGGTTCGAGTCGAAACTTCAGCTTACAGTATGATCTGTGGGTCAGCTTACAGTACTTGACCTTTATGTACATTTTGCTCATCTTTCAAGGTTGCACAGCTAGACGCTCCCTCGATACATGTTGCCTGACTGACAAGATGCTTCAAAGAATACTAGTAGTCATACGGTGCAGAGTGTGGGAGATGTGAACTGATTGCTTCGCTAACCAAGGGTAATCTGGCTGAATGTTGTTCTAGGCCCACCGAGTCCAGAACACAGAATTATGACTTTACGATGAGTTCAACAAAGGTGCTATCGTGTCCAAATCTGGATTTCGAAGTATACGAGCTCTGTACGAGTACAGTACGAGGACTGGGCTCTCACAGTACTTCTACTTATACAAAGGGTTGGGGCGGGTCTGGCCAAGTCATCACTTTTGGACTTCTCATCATCAGAAGCTACATTATACGAGTAGTATACAGGTTATCTCGTGGATTGACCGATGAGATCGGAGATACTATACATGTAAGGTACTACATGTCGACTTTCCGTATGATATATCTGTATGTGTGTGTGTGTGCTCGACCGTCGACTCACCGCGATGATAGTGCCGAGTCTGTACAGTAGTACAGTACATGTACAGTACTAGGCGTTTAGGAAATAAGTATCACCGCGAGTACAGTAGTCGCTATGGAGCAGTACCAGTACACTACTAGTACAGCATTCGTGACGTTTGTGGCATCGGCGACCTCCCCACTGCGGCTCGGTGAGGACACCGCGTATTGTACTGTACTGGTACGATCTAGCTCACTACGATAAATGCGCCAGCACAAGTTGTATAATACTCGGTACATACTGTATATATGTAAGCTCTGACACAACATCTTCGAGTCCCCAGCTGTAGCTGTCACCATCACAATAATACTGTACTCGTACAATTTCCAGTATTCAGCATTCAGTATACAGTATGGCCCGGCTCAAAAAGAATCCGCGAGGCATTTCTCGAGTATGAGTATTCGTGTTAAGGGGTTTGGATATATTTTTGAAGAGTACAGTACGAGTAGATAGAGTATACAGTACGAGAACAGTAGCTAGTCACAGTAGACTTTGTGGCCATATCGTATCCACGACACTTACAGCACTGTTGAAAAAACCTGTGGTTGGCAAATATATGATCATACATTACCACTGTATACTCGTGCAGTATGTATGTCCAGGACTCGAGTACACACCACCCATTGCCGGTCCCTCACAAGACAGCGGAGAGTACTAGCACTGGTCCAGTATGAGTACGTACTGTACATATGAACTCATTCCGTTGGTCAGTTGACACCGTTACCCCCTCCCACTACCACTGACACTGCCGCTGCCACCATCACCGCCCCCCTTCCTGGAGTTCGTCAATGCTCTGAGGGTGACAGACACAGATGAGATGGAGTTTGTTGCTCGAGCGGTCAAAGCACCTACGGCACTGTTGAAAACTTTGCTGCGGGATGTCCGGTCCGAGTATCAGATAGTATTAGACGGCAGCACGGGTGGTGTGGAGAAAAACGTCAAGTCAGCAGTCAATACAGTGTGACTAGTTCTGCATCAAGACAGCCGAACAACGAAGAAGGGGGTTCAGTTCTGGTCGTCGTTCGTCAATATCCTAATTGTATACAATGATACTATGGCATGAGGTACTGTTCGTTACCGCGCAGCATAGACGCACCTCATAGCTGCAGTTTGTTCCTTGGTGTAAGCGGAAGGCTCATAGCCTAAGACGGTGTCATCTCCGAGTCGCAACGTCCTCGACGAATAGTTGGTGCCGATGCTGCTCATTGTGCCGGTGGTAGAAGCCGTCTGGCTCCTCTCGATACCAACGGTCGGTGTGAGTTCCGTGGTATGAGTCTCGGTCTTATTGTTGTCGGGCATGATGACAAAAAAGAGTACAAAGCGTAAAATCAAGATTATATTGTAAGTCAATCACTGACTAGTCGGGATTTGTGAATCAGTACTACAGTGTAGGCTGTCGATCTTGATGCTGTATTTACTTAATACTAGTACGCAGTGAGCGATTGGACTGGCCAAAGGGAGTTGCAACTTGAATGTCGACTAATCGATACTTTCTTTATATAGACAGACAGTACTCGTACTCGTACTCGTACCCGTATCCGTACTAGTACTCCTCGTGCAGTAGAGTAGAACAAATTAGTGCACAGTACTGCCTCTGCCCTGTTGTACCTGCCTTGACACAACATCACTCAGGTGCGTTTCCCCCCCATTGGTTACCATGTCCAGAACAACGCACACAATGCTTCATGTAATATGTGTCTGTTTCTTACCTTCTTACCTTCTCAACTTCTCTCTTCCTTCCTTCCTTTCCTTTTTGTTTGTTTTCTGACCGATTCACAGCTCAATCACCGAAGATACGATACGATCTCCGATATATCCATTTGGAATGAACGTGTGCACAACCTTACCAAAAAAATACGTACTCAGCTGTGATTCAATCGCTCTGAGGATGGAAGCGAAGCTGCGCGCGAGCGCCAGGAGCACATACTTCGAAATGCGTCAAGTCAACGATACAAGGGAACAGTACTCGTACAGTACTCGTATAGTACTTGTCTGCATGTAGATTTCCAAAAGCGAGAAGGTGCGGGAGAATCAATGCGGTGCAGGGCGGTGTATTGTATTGCCTAGATAAGATAAAGATCGAAACCTAAGTGGCGAGAAGCTTTAACCCTACCCCAGTCAGTCAGTCCCATTCAGCATTCAGAAACAAAGGTTTGCTGTCATCCTCCTTTCCCCTCTGTCCCTTGCCGTTCATTGTTTGCCATTGCACGTTTGTCGGTTGTTGGTGTATTTTTCTTCGCTTCTTCGCTTCTCACGGAACGGAGGGATGAGAATGAATCTCTCCTACCCTACCACAAACTAACGGTCTGGATTGCCGAGCCTATACACGAAACCAGACCGACCTGTGATGCCAGAACAAGGATACAAGCTGCATTCGCACGTACAGTACAATAGATGGAAATGCACGTTCGCATTCGCATTCGCATTCGTCTCAACATCAACATCGCCTCTCACGATAGCTCCTTTGATCAAAGCTGCGCTACAGTATTGCTATTCCAACAAATCTCCTCAAAATTACCCCAAGCCTGAAGCATAGGAGGACCAGCACGGTCGTCGACCGTCCAGCTTGAGCTGTGATTCGAATGCAGCTATACAGCTACGCAGTACAATTCCTTCTACTGATTCTACTCAACATTCGATTTCCTCCCTCTTCCCCTACCACGTCCTCTAGACGCCGAGCCTGATCCTCTTACACTACCTCTACTAGACGGCGTCCCTCCATCCTCCTTCTCCTTGTCTTTCTCACCACCATATACACTCTCAGCAGGTGTCGAAACACCACTCAATCTCGGTTGAGCACCGCCCGCGCCTCTCTTCGCTCCCTTCCCCCTACTGCTACTACCACCACTGGTTTTTGTAGGTGTTGGCGTTTGGACGGGCGTTGCAACGCCACTAGCTCGAGCTTTAGCTTTGCTGGCAGGAGTAGCTTTCTTCGATGTTGATGCCGTAGTTGAAGCGGGAGCAGTTGGAGGAGGTAAGGGAGGTTCCTCAGGTTCTAGGTCATCGTAGCCTGGAAGAGGCGAGAGTGGCGCCGGTTCAAGTAAAACAGGCGGTCCAGGATATTCCGTCAAGAATTCTTTCTCCACAATCTCGGCGGCCTTGGCACCACCGTCTTCACCTTGACCTTCACCTGCAATCTTGGCGTCTTGACCTTCATTTGCCTCTTGATTCCCATTCACTGATGTGGTTACAAGCGGCTGTCGGAAAGAAGGCAAGATCTTCATGGGCTGTTTCTTGTCCATGGGAATCGCACCGATATACCAATCTGTCAATGGCGGCTCGGCGGGTTTGGCAGGTTTAGGCGGGATAACAGGAACAGACGGTCGTGGTCGAGATTTTGTCTTCTGCGGTTCAGACTTGACAATGGCGTCCGAGAATGCTGCGGGGTTGATTGTGGATGCGAATACTGAACTTGAACCCTGCATTAGGTGCTCTTGCGCGGAGATTCCGTTTGCGGGGTAGGGCGAACTTGAGAGCTGCATGATGACGGATGGGTCCACGTAGGTCAATCCTCCGGTAGGGTTCTCGGCGGCAGATATGGCATTATCGGCAGATGACTGCCTTGCAGTGACCGGGACGTGAACAGCTCCACCGCTTGGTTCGACTCTTCGAGCGATACAGACTGAATGAGACATCGAAATACACAGGCGTCAACATTGAGCGAAACAGGGCAGGCTAAGGCAAGCCAAGCCAAGAAAGAACCACCAATACTACTCACAGAATGCGAATCCTTCAGGTTTTAAGCCCACTTCAATAGGTTCATGGGACGCCTTGACTCCAATCACATCTCCATGCTGGGCAGTGAGCTCGCCTTGTTTCGTCAGGTCTGAGCGAATGCGCACAACTTGATCTGATCCCAGTAACAGCAGTGCAACACACGAGTTCGGGTCGACCGCGAAACGCTAGGTCGGACGTAAGAAGCTCAGCTGTTTTTTTCCATCACTTCGTCCCTACTATTGGCTGGAACACTCACAGGTACTGAGCTCGATGGTAGACCCGGAGGACTGGCCACAACGAGCAAGCTATTGAATCTACACAGCCAGCTTAGATGTCAGCCACAGGCTTTTTTGGCTCAAGCAGACTCTCGTATGGCAAGCTTTAAAACTTACTCTTTTTGACCGGGGAACATCCGACCAGCTCGCTCATTGATCAGGGCCAAGATCAAGTCACACTGTGGCGGCGCCTGATCAAGAGGTACAGGGCGTTTTGAAGGGAAAGCAGCAATAGGCGGTGTTGTCTCCGGTCCACAGGCATAAGTGTAGAAAGTTGACAAGAAAGCGTCGATAGCTGTCAAGTATACGGTATGTCTGTGTCAGCGACAACTAGCATCGCATACCTGTCTTTTCACCCAGTCCTCGCTACAGACTTACGCCTGGGCGAATGAGCAGGAGCCAATAATCTCCTGAAGGGCACTCTAGAACTCCCTTGCCCTTGCAAAGCTTGCAATATCTTCCTGGCGGTTTCGGGAACACCTTTGCCCTCGTGGTTCATAGCATGCTGTATTTGTGCGCCATCTCCAAACAGTGTGGGATCGAGCAGATGCTGGACGACTTTGATATCGTCCGGGAAAAGCGAGGGATGTCGGGTGATCTGAAATGGGAAAGTGGCGTAGCCATCTTCTTGGCGAGGACCGGTACATACAGCTCGCGAGGGATTTCGAAGATCTTCATCGGTATAGGAATTCGATCCCGAACATGGCATGGAGTGCTAGAAAGATTGTCCGAAGATAAGCAATTGCCTCCATTCAAATATGTACTTTGCAGGGTGGAAACACGATGTTCCAGGCAATGTTTGGCAGTACTCACTCCACAAGCCTCGCAGCTCCATTCAGACCATTTAGACCGCTCCTGCGCTAATCCACATTTACTACAAACCCATCCCCGCCAGAAAGCGCTTCCTCGTTGCTCGTAGCTGACATTGAGCTCTTGGTCCGTTGGTTCTAAGGGTCGGAGTCGAAGTTTCAACAGGTCAGGCAGTATACGTGGCCGAGGCTGGACACTGAGGATTTCATTGTTCATCGGTCCGATTCGATCTGCGGAACAAGGCCGATCGTGGTTAGAAAAATTATCGAAACATGTGCGCACGGTGAGTGTCGGATAAGATCGAGGAACGCGACTCACTTCGGAAATCAGACGAATCACCAAAGAACCAAGAACATCTCTCGTTCAAGCAGATTTTCCCATACGCATACACTCTTTCCGAAACACAATTACAATTATCACACAAGTGGACGTGCTCGAGCGATGGAGTTTTATCATCCTCGTGGCCGAGCGGTCGGACGGTGCCAGAACCATTTATCGTAGGCGCACTGACGTTCCAGGTACTCTTCTCGGCCGGGAAATCGCGTTGAGGGAGTGGTCGTCGTGGAGGCTCGAGGGCAGAGCTCCACCAAGGTAGTCCTTCCTTATCGTCGCACCATTCCAGCCTGAATTTCCATATAACCTTCTCTGGCGGACCCGTTGGTGCGCGTTGCGTAGGCGTGAACAACTCCAAATCGGGCATGACAGGTTCCAGCTGCATACGCATAAGACAATCCAAAATAGCATCAGCAGGGATCGCTGGGATAAGATAAACCCAACAAAGGACGTACCCAAGCATCCACAATCCAGAACCAGCCTAACACGATCAACGGCCTCGGTACCTTGAAAGGTACAGCGGCATAATCTTGCGCAACAGCGACCGCTATAGGGGTCCTATACCGTTGAGCTTTGAGCAAAGCAGCTACAGCAGGTTCTTCATCAAAGTTTAATGGCGTAGGTTCTGTCTTCTTGGGTGACCAGAAACGGTTGGCCGGGTCTGGGTTTATCACTTCTGAAGAATCGAATGAAGCTATGGTGGGCAAAATGTTTAGCGGAGGTGTCGATAATCGAGGGAGAGGTTCAAGTATCGAATCAGAGGGGGGTGTGGGGTCCCTCGGTGAAAGTATACTGCCGCGCCGTTGACGACGAGCATGACCACTGCAAGATGTGTCAGCGGATGCCGACGATAACTTCTTTCAACTTTCGAATCAACTCACATCGCGGTAATGATTGTACCCGAATGTTCGCCTGTACCCCAATATAACCCTTGAGCCTCAATATCACCTTCAAGAATCAGGCCTCTCGCAATACCCCCTACACCGATCTCGACTCTACCACCAGCAGTCTGCTTCGGATCTCTCATATATTCCACAGAAGCTTGCAGGGCCCTCCGCGTCTTGGCCCATACTGGACATGGTCCGTTCATATCCACCAAGGGCCGCTTATGGTTGTTCACCTCCAAACGAGTGAAGTATGCTCGATCAGCAGGCGATAATGGTATATCACCTTGCAAGGGACCAAGGGAATCGCGACCGCTTTTCCGCCGCACTCGCTTCGCGCCGTTTTCAGCAGCTGTAGATGATCTTCGCTTTTTCGTGACATGTGACGTTCCCGAAGCAGGATCTAGATCCATGGCAGTATGCTGCGCTTCGACTGGAAGCTGTTGAGCAGAGCTAGTGAACGGAAGGAGTTGTGATTCGCTAGCTCGTGCTTTACCTTTTTCAGCCGCGGAGTATCGCGGTCCCTCTACCAAAGCTGATGTTGAAAGAGGAGTCGAAGCTTGAGCAGCTGCAGCTCTGTTCTTCGCCGCTTCGGCTTTTAGATTCCGTCGTTTCCCCTTGGGTCGCATCATACCCCATGCTTTGCCAGGGATGCAAGTGACACCTCTGGCGAGACATCTTGCGCAGTTTGGCCATCCTCTGTCGCAGTGTTGAGCTACGGCGGGATGCTTGCAGCATTGGCATGTGGGCGGAAGGAAATAGACAGCTCGAGCTGGACAGAGAACGGAAAAAATGATAAGGATCCATCAGCTCGAGACTTGTAGGGCTCGTTCTGTCTCTATAACATACCAGAGTCCTTTTCCACACCCATCCATACACTCCTCTGATCCAACCTATCATCGATATCCGCTGGCAGATATTTCGGTCTATAAAGCGAGTTGGGCGGGAAGTTCTCCAAGATAGGTTGGGGTTGCATGTCATATGCATATGGGTTCGGGATATGGTCTGGCGGGTAGTTGACATCTGGGGGAGGGGAGTAAGGTGGTTCGCCTGTTGGAACGAAAGCGCCATTACTTGCTGCTGCGAGTCGTGAAGGCGTCAAGAGCTCAGGTCTAAGTTCATGCATAGTATATCAAGACAATTAGCATGCATATATCGACGAAGCGAGGGTCGATTAAAAGAAAGAAGGAACATACCCTACTGAACGATAAGCTCCTGTCTTGGTAGATGGGCCTGCCTTTCCATTTTGACCACCGCTAGTCGCCGCTCGTCCTCCATTCACCGTATTAGGTACATAAGGCGTGAATTGCGGCTGACCATCTTGATTCTGAGCCTCCGGTTGGGCTTGCGGTGAAATGTCTGTTCCCGCATGTACTTGCGCTTGCGCTTGCAATTCGGATTGTATAGATTCCATCGCTTGCTCGAGCGTCGTCGCTGATACTGGCTCCAAGAGCAACGCCGGATCTATCTCGCCGTTATTATTGGACGTTTGAGCGGGAGGTTCAGCTGCTGCGGCAAGGGTAAGTGCCGGCGCGGCTTCAATTATCGGCGTCGGCGGTATTTCTGCTTGATTTTGGTTTTGAGCATCTTGGTCCGCTGGTCGTTGCTGTGTAGTCGGCTGATCATTGGCGGATACGTCCAGATGCGGATCTGGGGGGGGTAGGTCGGTCTCGGCCATGATATAGTATCTACACGTATTGAGTGAACATTCAAAGCAGGACAAGACGACAATGTGTTGTATTATAGATTGAGATGCATGGAGGGAAAGGAAAGAAGGTTGTAACTGGTATATGATTATGATTTAGCGAGTGTTGCAGATTACTCGCTCGCATCGCATGCATATGGTGCACACAATGTTACTGTATGAGTGGTGAGCGTGGTATAGCGTATAGCGTATGGTGAGTGTTTGTGTATGGTGTGTGGTGTATAATCAATTATAATTATTTAGGTTCCGGGTATTGCTAACACGCGTCCCAATCATCCCCATCCAATCGAGCGAATCGTCAGCCTACTCTCCTTGCTGAGCTATCATCACTTGCTATATGCATCGATAGCAACAGCGCACAGCTTATCAGGTTTCCTGATCAAATCGATCGAACCTGTGTTCACATCAAAAAGAGTTCAAGGTCGAACGACAAGCAAGCAAGATGCTTCGAGCAATCCGATCGACACTCTCTGGTCCGGGCTCGAGCACGAGTACACCCAACGCAACATCAGTCTCAGGCGCAGGTGTAGGCGAATATCAAGCCATAGCTACTTCCATAGGCGATGAGCTGGACGAAGAACATCCTGACCTGAGAGGACAGCACGAGAAGAAGGTGTACATGTGTTTCTGGGCTTTGGGCGCTGGGGTATTGATGAGTTGGAATGGTGAGTCAGTCAAACGTTTATCATAATTCCTCCGTTGAAAGCTGAAGCTGACTGGTGCACGCACACTACGCTTTCTTTCGCGATACTGCTATCGCTTTTCGTTCACCAGCCCTGATCTGCACGATACCGCTACTTGGCACGTTCTTCCCGCCTGAATCAGCGGTGAAAGGGACCCTAGCGAGCTACCTATCTACTGCATATTGCTTTGGAAATCTGTTCTTCCTCGGTCTGGCTCAACGCAGCGTGGGCAAGGTGAGTAAAGGCAGCACTGTCTCATTGTCCATGGAAGACAAGATGTTCGCATGTTCGCCCGAACCGATGTCAGTTTGAGCTGATGATTCGGTTTCGATCATGCTCCATGTTCCATGTTGGTACGCTCGTATGCGTTATGCGTTATGCGCACAGACTTCGCCCTCGAAGAGATTACATTACGCCCTCCTCTTACTACTCGCCACATCCCTAATCCTCACTTTCCCCTTACTCCCGCTCATCCTCCCCCGACTCAGCCCAACAGTCCTCTTCACTACCTTGATCGGAATAACGATAACCTTGTCGCTCTCGACGGCGTATTTGCAATCTGCCGTTTTCGCCTTGGCATCATTATGGGGCTCCGGGGAGATGATAGCTGTCATGTCTGGACAAGGGGGTATAGCAGTCCTCGTCTCTGGCATTCAATGTCTGTTGGCCGTCATATCAGCTTCAACCCCTCGATCAGACCAACGCTCTGAAGATGGTGACACCTCATCGGCATCTGCCAGTACGCTCGCCGGAGTAGGTCTTTGGGCATTAGGTTCAGCCGGCACGGTACTATGTGTATTCGCACATAGGTATTTGGTCTTGCATCCTGGATATCAAGCTGTGATCGCGTCTGTGATCAATCGGGAAGCAGAGGAAGGTGGTATCGGTGCGGACGTAGGGAGAATTGCCACTACTACCACCAAGAGGGATGGGACCGGATCTAGTAGTTTGACAAGGAGGGTGTTCATGAAGAACCTTTCGTTGGAAATGGCCGTCGCATGGGTATTTGTGGTTACTTTGGTGAGTAAAATTGCGTCTTTCGTCTTTCGTCTTCTGACCAAGACTACATCATTGCCCATACCTATCGTCGAAAATGGTACCACCTCAAGGGGCACTCTAGGGTGTAGATTGTCGAGCGAGGATTGAACCTAGCTGATACTCGAAACGATTTTCGTTGCATCTTTGCAATGCGTGTCATCGTTGGTCTAGTCCGTCTTCCCGCCAGTAACCACTACCATCCTCTCGACACACGTCCCTACGCCAAGACTACTTGAGCCCGACGTGTTCATCCCGCTCCATTTCCTGCTATTCAACAGTGAGTCGGCGTTTTTATCCACCTCTTGACACCATACTATACAAAATGACATTGCCCTTGTACTCCCAACATATCATACTGTACGCAAAAATCCCCTGGCCTTGATTATCGATAACAGAAGACGAGGACACTCTAACCCTTGATCGTAGTGTGAGGAGCTGGGTCATGACTGATCGCTCTTTGGTTCTTTTCATATCGCAGTCGGTGATTATACCGGACGAACATATCTACCTTCCATCCCTTCATTACTCATTACCTCGCCACCGCGAGTCCTGGCCCTCTCAGCACTAAGAACACTATTCATCCCCCTCCTCTTCCTATGCAACGTCTCCACCTCCACTGGCAGTCAACCACCAATAATCAACAGCGACATCCTCTATTTCGGAGTGATAGTCCTCTTTGGACTGACGAACGGATATATCTCTTCATTATGTATGATCGTAGCTTCTTCCCCTCAACTAAACGCGAAGCTCGACGAAGATGAGAGGGACGTAGCGGGCACGCTGGCTAGTTTCTGCCTTGTTGCTGGATTAGCAGGGGGATCTTTGGCTAGTTTCGGTACGGGTTGGTTGATGAGTAAGTAGGTAAGGGAATGAACCGGGTTTGTAATCTGTATCATATCATCATGATTCAAGATAGCGTAAGGTAGGTAGATTAATTGTTACACAATATAGAGCGGAGTGATTGCATGGATTGTACTTTATCAACATAGATGAGAAATAGTGCGCACGCTCTAAAGTATAGGTCTAATGAAGATAGGTTCGAGCGATCAGGTACAATGATAACGATATTGCCCACAACTCTGCACCAAATGAGATTGGATTCTTTCACTCAACCCAGTTGCATTGCATGACTTCTTTCTTCTACGATCTATCTCTTTTCTTTTCCATTTCCAAATTCGTATTTTATACCTCCATATATAGATAGGTTTCGTCTGGAACAGAGCATGATCTCCTTTCCTCGGTCGATCAATCGATCAATCGATCGCCTAAACCTCCTCTCTCTCTTACTTTGACACCGAACTAACCACTCGTAGCGTGCACAGGCACAGACAGAGCAAACGAAAATTACGATTAATCCTCTGAGACTCGAATCAGAAGCTTTCCCGAAGTACCTCTACCCTCAATATCAATCTGAGCTTGCCTAACTCCCTCTTCGCTAAACTCATATACTTTATGAACAGCGTATTTAGTCACTCCCTTTCGAGACAAGTCTGTCAACTCGTCCGTGTATTCTGTCCATTCTTCTTGAGTCTTGACGATTGCATGTAGCGTTGGTCGGGTGATCTTGATTGCTTTAGGCGTGATTTTGGCCAGTGTGAAAGCAGGTACGGCGCCCTATATAGAGTGACAACGAATCGCAACACAACGTTGTAGATGAGGAAAGTCAGTACGGTATTTACACCGGCCAGAAAGAAAGCTTGCGAAGGTGGGGCTTGAATGACAGTAGAATGCCGGTCTAGCTGATAGAGCGAAACGCTACTCACCGAGGCATTACCGTACGAAACAACAGTTCCTTTCCTCCTCACGACTTCCATATCCTCATCCCACGTATCTTTGCCCACACTATCATAAACTCCGTGAACACCTTCACCGCCCGTGAGCTCGAGAACTTTTTTAACGTTGTCTTCGGATGACGAGGTAGTGAGCAGGACATGGTCTACGCCGTTTTGCTTGACTATCTCTGCTTTTTCAGAAGACGAGACTGTGCCGATAACATTTGCGCCGAGGTGTTTGGCGATCTAGAAAGAGGGTATCACACAATTTGATTTGCAAGCAAGCAAGCAAGCAAGCAACTGGAGATCAGCTTGAGCTTTTCGCTTTCTGGGAGAAACGATCATGATCATGATCATTCCACCCGGTCCCCGTACTATTCTCACAACCATGGATTGAAGCGCCCACCCACCTGAGTCAAGATCAACCCGACACCACCCGCAGCAGCCCTAATCAATACCCAATCCCCCTTTCGAATCGCATAACTCTCCTTGACAAGGTAGAGCGCCGTCAACCCCTGCGTAGCCATCGATACACCATCTTTCGCATCTTCAGGCTTCAAATCGTCCGGAAGGACAGCGACTCGATCGACAGGGGCGACGAGATATTCCGCGAAGGCGGCGCCGGATGTTGTGTAGACTTTTTGACCGACTTTGAGTTTGGGATTAGAAGAGGCTGCGGAGGAAGGCAGGGAGACGATGGTTCCTACGACGTCTTGGCCTATCGTGTATGGGTATGAAGGCTTGGGGTAGAGGCCTGTTCTGAAGTCTATGATCCGAAAAGTATGATCGGATGGGTCAGCTTGGGTCCATGGCCAGGTTGAATGAATGGCGATGGCGAGGTAGATGCGCAAAGCTATCTGTCAAGCAGCGCTGCGCACTTACAGATATCGATAAAGTTGACACCTCTGTCCGTAAATACAGAAAAATCAAGACATGTCTCATGAATCAGCTCGAAACATCAAGACTATGAAGTGTATCGACATTGCCCATAATAAAGCAGGGTTCCAGTCTACACGGTCTATGATGAGTGAAGACGTAGCAATTCTCGGTACACTCACGTCCATTGAACCTTGATGAGGACCTCGTTATCCTTGGGCTTGGGTACATCGATCTCACGAAGGACGTTGACTTCGGGACCGCCGGTCTTGTCGGCCTGTAGACGATGGATGATCCAGAGATGGGGTGATGTGATGTGATCGGATCGGCGGTGGTGAAGAAGAACATAGCATAGCCAAAGCAGTCAGTATCAGTGACGATTATATATCTTTCAACAAGGAGGACTGGTTCCCAGCTACTGTGGCTGTGTCTACTGTGGTGCGTGCGTTACTTCGACTCAACAGACAAATCAAGTCGGAACAATTACTCACCTGGATAGCCTTCATAGTCTTGGGGATCTGAATCTGGGCCTGAGAAGACATGGCGCGATGCGTAATGATTGCAAACGGAGAGGCTGGGACAGCGCTTGGTTGAGTATAACTGTAATTACCAGGAAAAGGAGATCGGCCAGAATGGAGCTGAAGCTTCGCTTTAGGGGCAGAGGTGAACTTGTTTCGGACGATAGGGGTTAAGAAGCGCGATATAGCGATAGCGGGAGTGGTAGACATGAAACCAAACCCTCAACCCTCGAGATTCGGTACTCTACTACTCTACGATAGACAGTTGGTAGTTGACAGTAAGAGCGTGAGGGGAGATATATATGTGCGGTTTTCGAATGATATTGATAAATGTAGATGCATGTGGAGGGTGTGGTCGAGATGAATAAGCAGACAGAGCAAGACAGTGACAGTGACAGAGACGGTGACAGAGTATGATGTGATCGTCCGTCATCGCATGTACGGTAAACGGTGTACGGTGTAACGTATCATTTAGCCGACAGTAGTAGTGACAGTCCACCTGTAGGAGTAGGAGTATTATCCGCTCATATCATATCCGGGCCGAACAAAGCGGGCGCCCCACTTCCCTGTTGTATACGACTACTGTACTCGAGTACTGTAACACTGCGCATGTATCTCTATCTACTCTCTCTATCGTCAGACCACACTTGAATTTCTGCCATTGCCTATGTATACATCAGTCACGATAACGATCATGAAAACTGCTTCCTCTTCATCTTCCATGACATTGGAAATCAGAGAGCTTGGGCGGGGCAAGTCATGCGAATGCCATGATCTCTGATTCCAACTATCCTTTCTACTTGGACTGAGAGTTGGAGTTGGAGCCAGAGCTCGAGCTCGAGCCATAGTAGTTGGTCGACTGACCCGAAGGGGAAGTGTATTGCGCGTAGCCGGAGCCTATGACATTGCACGCACGACATGCACGATAGAAACAAGTATCAGCGCTTGCAAATGTCAAGCGTGTTATTCAGTACACCAGCTGCAGCGGGCATACACTTGTGCAGTGTGGCAAGTGGGTAGTCATTGTACTTTGTACTTTGTACTTTGGACAGTAGTGTAATACGCAACTTGACTTACCGCTGTTGTAGTATGACGATCCATTGGTATTGGAATAATAGTACGAGCCGTTGTTGCTACGCAAGAAAATCGCAATCATCTTCATGGTCAGCATGCACGCACACACACACACACGGAGACGCAGAGATCCTAGATATTTTGTGTCAGTCAACAAAGACTCTGGCCCCGGCTCCGACTTCGGGATCCCTTTTACCCCAACAGATCGGATTGCAATTCGCCTGCCCAGTGAAAAGGCAAGTCCATTATCGCACAAACATACAAGCAGGCAGGCAGGCAGGCAGGCAGACAGACAGACAAACAGCGCGCAATATGAACCAAAGGAAAGCAAGGGATTGGGCTGGGCCGTTTGAGATTGAATGGAAAATTCGAAGATTGGTCCCTCACTTGGAATAGTGATATCCCGAGTTCCCGGATGAGTCGGATCTTACATCATAGTTGTTTCCCTACGGTTGAAATCCCGTTGTCGTTGTCCAAGTCAAAAGTCGAGAGTCGAGAGTCGAGAGGAAATAGGAAATATTGATCAGCATTAGCAATAGAGTCAACATGGACTGATTGAGAAGGGATGATTCAAGGTACGAGGTTCGAGGTTCGAGGTAAGGGGCAAGAAAGGTAGACACCGTAGAGGAGAGCGAAGCAGAACAAAGCAGTGCGGTGCAGACCAGAAGAGAGCAGAACAAGGATCAATGTTCAGCCGACTCACCTGGCTATTAGTGCCTCGATAGTCAATCGAATTGTTGGACGATGGCATCTTGGTCTTTGGTCTTTGCTCTTTGTGCTTTGGTCTTTGTGCTTTCTGAAATATAGGAGAGGAGGAGGACAAGAATTCAATCAAATTGAAAACGAAAACGAAAACAAGAACAAAGTTCAAGAGACAAAGACACTGTTCGTAGCTTGCTAGTCGGATAGTGAAGAAGAGAAAAGATGTTACCTTGTTCAAACAGGAAGAGAAAGAGGGAAGAGAAGAGTTTGCTCAAGGCAAGGCGTCTACTCTATATATACTCGTATGGATATATACATGTCATTCACTAGTCACTGATCACTTGGATACGAGGGATTGGATTGATCTATTCTACTATATGACTGACAACTCGTACCCCTAAATTGCTCTCTTAGCGTCCGCTCAGCCGCTCAGACCGGTTATCAATCAAAATCACTCAACCCGAATCTTCTCCTTCTCCCCCTTCTCCCCCTTCTCCCCCTTCTCCCCCTACCCCCCGCATGCCCAATGCTTAAGTGCCTAAGTTCGTATCACGTCAAAGCATAGCATAGCATGCATGTTTCATGCTACTGCAGCAGGGACCACTCGTACAGGACTCATACGTCATCTTGTCAGATGACTACAGAGTACAAACGTCGAGCCAACAGCGAAGAGGCAGAAAATCACGGTTTACATATATACATATATGCCACTGTGGAAACTATGAGTATATGTATATAAAAATTGAACGAGATCAATTGATTGCTGATGCGCTGATGATGATGATTAATCCAGTTTGATATCTCCCCAAATACATATTGTACAGTGCAGTGCAGTGCAGTGATATCCTCTTCTCCTCCACGAGGTGAGGTGAGTCAGTCAGTCACAATCTTTTCTGATGAATGGAAATATATCAACGAATAAGGGATATCATGCAGGATGGGATGCAAAAGGACAGACAATGACGATGATCAAGGCAACGCAGTACTCATTAAGCTGATGTATGTCAGATAGTACGGTATGGTATGGTATGGTACGGTAAAATTGTGGTGATTGTGATGATATGATATGATGCAAAATGCAGAAAAGAGAACTAATTGAAGTAAATACTGTAGCTGCGAGATAGATGAGGATCGCTGACTCTGATATGTACAAATACAACACTTAGATGATAACGTGTATATCAGGGATATGTAGTAATTAGATGAAAATTCCGGTGGTGATGTAAAATTGTGGAAAAGAGAGAGGGATTATGATGATACGGGTGTATGAATAACCGCTGTTCACGCAAATTGGCCATGCGAAACAACCACCTCAGGCGTGGACATTCTCCTCCCTTCATTCCACTCGCCCATACTTCTAGCCCAAGAAGACGAAGTCACCCTTCCACGAGGTTTCGATTCTCCGATCTTTGCTCGATAGACGGCTCGCATAGCCTTCGTATCGGGTGATTCAGCATACGATGACGGACCTTGTCCGTGCCCTTGGCCTGGTAATTGATCTCTGTGGATGGGATGTTCAGAGGCGGTGGCCGTTGAAGGTGTCGGTGGGGTTGTAGGAACTGACGATATACCCTCCTGTTCCTGTGAGGTCAGAGGATTCGCTGCTGCTGAACCAGCGAGGAGTGAAGTGGGCAATAAGAGCGGGAAAAGCGTCTTGAAACGATCATCGTGGCTCGCGCCTTCTACCGCAGGCTGAATAAGATGCCGGATCGCATCACCTTCGTCTCCCGCCGCGGCTTCAACGACCAGCTCATCGAGCCTTCGTTGCCAGATTTCTCGGTTATCCGCACAGCTGTCAGCATAAACCTGAAGCTCTGGTAAGGCCTCGGCGACAGCTTCGAACAAGGGAAGAGTGAAGAGGTCGATGAATCCGATTTGACCCTTGGCTTGCAATGCGGCATCGGCAGAGGCAACAACTGAGACGGGTAATTCGAGATCTTGCTCGAGGGAAGCCTGTTTGGCCCATTCTTCCAGCAAGACGGATGACCAGTGTTGCGAGACGTCAATCGGCCGTGTCTGTAACACAAAAGGTCTCGTCAGCTTGCTTCAAGCTTCAACAGGAAGGAGAACCTCTCAGTACTCAATACTCACAGGATTGCTGATATCCGCACACTTGATCAACGCCTGACAGATCATCACCCTGTCATACTCATCTTCGCCAACTTCACCTTCCCTCAAGCCCTCGTCAAAGTCCTTAAGTCGCTGGATCCAGGCGAAATGCAGACTCATGTCCGTAGCAAGAACCGTCGAGTACAACACTCTTCTGAAGCCTTTCTGATCGAATAAGGGTGAAGCTGGAGCTGGAGATCCCTCTATGAGGAAGCCGAAGCCGTGTTTCCGGAGGAGTTGGACGACGAGCATGCAGTGCATGTTCTCCAAGACCGATTTGTCCTCGTACACTTGTGACAGTGGGACCTTGGCGTTTTTCTATAGATTATGATCATACCAGTCAGCAGAGAATCATTCCGTCGTATCGCCCGGACTTTGCTTGACTCACCATGAAAGCATTACTCAAACCAGGATGACCAACGTCATGACCCATCGCAGCCACCAATACACCTAACACATCCTGAGGTCGCATTACTTCCCTCGCTCGTCTCGTCCCAGCGCTGATATCTCTCCCAGCGACATCGGACCTCTTCCAGACGGGTTTGTCTTCCGACCATTCTCTCATGTAAGAGATGGGAGGCGCGACACCAATCTGAGCGAGGAACATGTATGTCGCTTGGAGAACGTCGATGGCGTGGACGTAGTTGTGATAAGGGTTGGGGGCGTGATAGATTGCTCGGATTGCAAAGAGGAGTCGGTTGACTTGGTCTGCGCGGGCGAGTGAGGGTGTCGTCAGTGTGGGATTCTAGTGTATACAGAACGGTTTCTTTCTTCAGGACTCACCTCGACTGATCTTCATGTCTACCAGCTCTTCCGAGTGTAAGATAGACTCAAACATCAGGCATGCCACTCGATACAGATCGCCCTCAGGCAGGTTGTGAGGCTTGAAATTCCATGTAGAAAGCTCGTTTACCAGTCGCTCTCGATGTTCGGGAGTCAAAGGTGCAGATAGCCTACAAAAGGAACAGAGTGATGTCAGCTTTTTTTTGCCGTTCCTGTGAATAACTGGTCATGACAGCATTGCGAATGAATTTGCTTACACTTCATAATCTCCCATTTGAACTTCGATAGCCGTCATGGTATGGCAGAACATTGCGCTGAGCAGCTCGGCGAGCTCGGTCTCATTGCTGTCTTCTGATTCATGCTCCTCCGCATCACCATTGGCATGACTGGTCGCTTCGGCTTGCGCCTTGGCCTTTGTTGGGGTTGTAGGTGGGAACGAATACCCTTCTTCGATAAGGGACAGTGGGTTTGCAGAGATACCCTCCAATTTTATCTCGCCTCCGTTTGCAGTGGATTTTAGAGCGATTGAAGCTCTCCTGAGCGCCAGTGACAGCCCGCCAGTATCCACGCTTCTTCGCCTGGGTTCGATAATGGGATCGAAGGCAGCGAAGAAGGAGGCTTGGGATGGGAGAGGGAAATCTTGAGGTAGAGGAGGGAATTCGAATCTGCCTGTTCCCGAGATGGGAGGTGATAACAATGGTGGTGAGAGATGTCCGGATGCCGATACGGACGCTACAGACGATTTGCGAGGCGGACCAGAGATGGAAGATCGCTTGACAGGTTCCGTGTTCCAGCTACCGCTCAATGATTTGCGATGTCCAGACACGGATGACACGGCAGCGCTCAGAACCTTTTCGCCCTCATGCTCAGCTCCCATGTCTAATGCGGTAGGAGGAAGGACGACATTGGTCTGCTCGGAGCCGCCGTTCTCTGGCGATCTTGATCGAGAGAGAGGAGAAGGTGTTCGAGCACCAGAAGGAGGGGGAGTGGGAGTAAGAGTTCGACCTTCTTGGTATGCGTGTACTATTCGCATGACAATTTCGGCTGTGGTGAAATCGTAAGGTGGTCGCAGTACGCCTGCGGCGCCAGCACCGATACAAGCCGATATAGCGGTTTGTGTGATGGCTGGGTTGGCTGAGTATGCGATGATGATCGGCTTGCCGGGGGAAATGTCGGGTTCGGCAGATGTGGATGATCCAGAGCCCTTCTGTCGCATTGTCGCGACTGATCTGATCTGGTCCAAGGCAGCTGGCAACCACTCGTCCTCTGACCTCTTGGCCCGATCCAGCAAATCTTGCTGGAAACAAACGGCTGTTGGAGTTGTTCCTTGTTGTAATAAGAGTGACAGGGAAGGGAATGCGGGAGAGTCGCTCAAGGGGACGAGAACCACTCGAGTAAGCGGCTCAGTAGAGTCGGAAGGTCGAACGATGGGTGCAGCTTGGAAAGTCGAGCTGGAAGACGGGTCGAGAAGCGCTGGAAGGTGTGAAGCGTGTCTGATGACAGTAACTACAGGTTTGGAAGACCGAAGCAATGTCGTTAGTCAGACCGATATGAGGTGAGGAGGGTCGAAGGCGACGATCAGGAAAGGAGGATAAGCAAAGGAGATGAAAGCATCAGAGCACCAAAGGATCTAGAGAGCGGAAAATATCACAAGCAAGATCCGGCCACATGAGAATAAATCAGAAAGACGGAATTTTCTGGCTCCAATTGATAGGATGAATGGAAGATATGGGAAAGATAGGACAAAAGGTATAATTGGGTGTGAATGGCAAAGTCTAGGGAACTTGACGCTACGACTGGGGGGAATATGAATGAGACATTCTATATGTTGGAACGCATAGTCAAACCGAGAATTAAAGTGAGACAGGTACAGGAGGTAGAGGTAAAAAAGACAGGGCGTCGAATCGAATCGACTGTTCGCGCAACCTTTTACCCCCACATACAAGATGAGGAATTAATCAGAAAGGGGAGAAGGCTCGTATGCACGACGCTGTTACGCCTTCGCCATGCGCAGAAGAAGCGACTTGAATAACGAAGGCACGCACAAAAAGAAAACGATGAGAGAGAGAGAGTAAAAGGAGAGAAAGGAAGGAAGAGAAAGAAGATGGTACTGTTCAGAGCCCCCTGAGCTGACAACGATGACAACGCATTGACCTTGTCATGTTATGTAGATGTAGCGGGATGATCGACATCAGGGTAAAAGCAAAAAACACCTAAACTATCCTTCGTTTGAGAGACGCACAAACACAAATAAACATAGACAGGCACAAAAGCATACAAGACACGATCGTCGCTGGTTTCAAGGGTTTCAACCTTTTACCGGGTAGCCCAGCAACGCAGACAGAGCACGGTGAGGGAGGGGCCACGCAACGCAGTACGTCGCTGAGCCTGAGCAGGTAGACGCATTCACATGAAGGCACAGACAGAGAGTATTACACCTCCGCAGCGCCTTGATTCCGGCTGATCCAGTGCGGAGCAACTAGCCGTTCATCATCCGTGTCCCCCCGCCTGTGCCTGACAATGGTCACGGTGTCGTGGTCCAAAGGCACGTCCTTTCTTCTGCCAATCCATCTCACATCAACCATCTCTGGAGCGCTGTTGGATCTGCGCCCGTGGCCAACATGCACATGACAACCAGAGCGGCGAAAGAAAAAAAAAGAAAAGGAAAACATAACCCTCAAAAGTAGCAATTGAAGACAAGAGAATGTGAAAAAGCAGGACAACGACCAGACATACACAACAGAAACACGTCACACAAGCTTGAAACCGTTACTCACCTTCCAAACCGCTGCCTCGGAGGTTTCCAACGACCTCGTCGGCTTCCCAACCGGGTCTTGATCTGGCCAAACTTGATGATCCGCCCATACCGGGGGGCACAGCCAAGCTCGCCCGACTACCGCCCGCGCCGATCAACGATGGCGCTACGCTCGCCGCAATACCGGCACTGGTAGCTGTGTTGGGCCGCCTTTTGGATCCCCTAGCCCCGGTCGTTGCTGACCTTCGAGCGCCAAAGGGGGGAGGACCACCGGATGTTGTTGATGATCCGGGATTCGGAGACGAGTTTGCGCTGGTTGTAGCGGAAGATGAAGAGCCAAAGGCGGGAGGAGCAGCTCGTCTTTCATTAAGCTCGTACGGCGCGTTCGAACTGGGGAGGGGTGAAGCGGTCGGCGAAGCGGAAAGAGGGTCAATCGGGTCCGTCGAGATTCGGCTGGTCGGTCCAATGCCCAGTCCTGATGCCAAACTCAACCGCCGACCAGAAGCAGCAGCCTTGGTCGCTACCTCATTCTGCTTTTCACTCTGTATTGGTGCACCGGCCTGTATACTCTGTAGCGAAGGTACGACCGAGCTCGACTTTCTTTGCGACATCGCTGCTGACGGTCTCCTGACTGGTAAAGGTAAACCCGGCCAATGGGCTGAGGCGGGCATCAACACCAACAGCGAGAGCGACGGGTGCAGGCTGTGATTGGCTGCATTGTTGTTGGACGACATATTGGGCCGAAAGGTAGCGACGAATCTTCGAAGATCGGCTGCGCTGCGCTTTCGTCGAGGGGAAGGAGGTTTGCCTTCGTCGCTCGTTCTGCGAGGAGGGAAAAGGTGGGCGAGCATGGGCATGATGGGCAAGTTTTGCGACGGCGATCAGAGAAGATTTGGTTGTTGGTTGTTAGATACGACTCGATAACGATCAACGAAGAGAACTTGTACACGAGGATTAAAAAGAATATGATGTAGGACGACCAAAAGTGAGATGGGAAAGGAGCCCTTGACGAAGATACCGACAGGACCAGGGGGAAGAAACAATTGTGCTCGACGGGGAGAAATGAGAAGTGCTCAGCGGTTATAGAAGGTAGAAAATGAGGAAGTTGAACGAAAAGACGGGTTGCCAGACGTCTCTGAGATCTGAAATGATATGAGAAATGGTGGTGAGACGGATGGATGGGAGGATCAAGATGGGAATCAATCCGTATGATTCGGAAAAACAAGGATAGCGAAAGGTACAGTGACAGTACAGTGTACAAACTACAAGCTACAAGCTAAGGAAGGAGAAGGGAAAGGGAAAGGACGAATGAACTCACGTTCACTACTTTCTTCGGTCAGAAGACGAACCGACTACCTACAGTAGTAACACTACTACTACTGTCGCTTCGCTTCTTCGACACCGGTGATCCCGATCTACAGGTATTCAGTTAGAGATGTGTCGATCCTAATTTCTCGGCATCCAGATTATTTGGTAGATCGATTACTATTACTATTTTGTTGTCCTTCTTCTTCTTCTGCGACGCGGATAGAAAGGTCGATCTTGATTATTGGTTGGTTGGTCGGTCGATGGGATAAGGCCGGGGTGGGGCTGGAACGCATACGACTACGACTACGACTACCTGGGACTTGGAAGCTGCCAGGGAGAGAAGGGATCGATCCTGCTTGCGTGAACGCCGAGGCGAGGGTTCGAACGAACGAGGTGTGCAGTATTACTGTGATAAACACTGATTCTTGCTTCTCTCGGCGCGGCGCAAGAGGTGAAACTGATACGAGAGACGAGGTGAGGTGAGGGGAGGTGAGGACAGGGCAGGGCAGAGCCACGTATGTAGTCTGGTGTGGTCGTTTCGTGAGTGAATGAGGGTATATTGGAAAGGAGGCGTTTTTTTGTTTCTCTCGATAGCAGAAGCTAGACTACAGTATGCGATATACGGTATAGATGATGTGATTTGATTTGATTTGATTTGATTGTGTAGTAAGAGAGAGAGAGGAAGAGAGGAGAGAGAGGGTCGACGGTCGAAGATTGACGCCGTCGCCGATCCTGTTAGGTGGTACCGTACGGTGCTATCGCTAGGGCTAGGGCTAAAAATGCTATTGGCTTGGCTTTGGCTTTTCTTTTTTCCTGTCATCGGTCGTCTCCCAGCTGGTGTGCCTAGCCTAGTCTGCCTTATAGCCTTTGCTGCACCAGAGTAGTAGACGTCGGGCCGGATCAATTAAGGGACTACTAGCCTGTATTACTACTACATATATCCCACAAGGCCAAAAATGGACGTCACGATGATCCAGGGTTATCTGAAAGTACTCGTACAGTTAGAAGGATTCGTACGTGGATACGGATACGATGGACAGGAAAAACGTGCAGAGTCAGGGAGATGGCGTTGCATTATTAACAGATATGTAGATAGATGGTTACTAGCTATTTGTAGTGGGTGGAGTGGTGACTGATCCGATGCCGTTGATGATACGATGAAATGATGGTTCACAGCGGCGACGCGACAGAAGAGGAAAGATCGACGGGGGTCAAATGAAAAGGGTTATGGTATCTCGCGTTTGTTGCGTTGCAGTCATGTTGCATGCATATTGAAGCAACACACATATCACATACACCTGGGGTACATTCGCGTTGCTTTGCGTTACAATATGAACAAAAGGCTAGCTGGGCATGAGGTCGCCCCCTCATAGCATGACGCAACTGGGTGAAAGGGTGAGCAGCAGGTGAGTGATAAAGTGACACAGGTACAGGTACAGAATGCGAGTGAGTGAGTTGAAGCGGGTTTGTCGTTAGCTGATCTGCAGTTACGGCGTACCATTTGGTTGGTGTGTGGTGTTTGCTCAACGGGCAGTTTGGACGCTAAAGGGAATTTTTCGTGTTCTGACGCGGTTCGCGATACAGTAACTTAACAGTATTTCTCTTCCGACTACTGTCAGGGTGGAGTGGAACCTACGCTTCCGCGTCATGCCACGAGGAGACCCATGGCAAAGAAGACGACTCGGCGCGCATGCTCATGCTTGAACTGCTTACTGTCAGGCCACGGTCCGATGGGGAACTGAGCACCCAACGACCGCGCGATTGGATTTGGTATAGACCGGACTTAAGAGCACGTTTTGAGAAGTGGCTTCCTGCTGACCGCAAATTGGCTGACTGGCTCATTGACGTTATAATCAGGGTCAACGGGTGTTTTTCCCTTCGGACATCTCACATTTCTCGAACTGAAACCTTGATGATCTGCATAAATCGGAAAACCTGAATTGATGCCGAGATGGCAGGAAGGGGCAGATAGATGCTTTAATGCTTTAATGCTTTGATGCTTTGATGCCTTGATGCTTTGAAGCTTTGATGAATTCTCCCATCTTACTTGTTGCGCCACTCTCAGCGAGCTGGTAAACAGGCGAGCCTACAAACCTTCATCCCCGAAGTAGCAGCGTAGAAGCTCGGGAGCATGTCCGGCAACGAGTTAGCAGCTGCCACATGTCAAGTTGCACCAGTACTATGGTAGATGGGTGGGGACATGATGTTAAGCTGAGGTGAGGCGTGGCGATCGTATATACCACTCGTACGTACTATAAAGTACACGTTACTCGTTAACTCCTACCGCAACACTGCAATATACAGTACCGTAAATGCCATAACCATTATTACGCCCGGATTCCAAACGTACCAACGTACACTTCGTAAGCATATCAGCATGGCACACCGGAAAGTGAGTCACCCTATCCTGTCCTGTCTCTTCTTTTCTGTAACCTAGGCCATGCATGCAAAAGAGCTCAGCACAAACAAGCACCGTATACAGTACTCGTACGCGCTGCTGAGTAGAGTACATGATTCCCCCTTCTGGCTTACTGGAATCGGCGCGAGTACGATTAAGTTACAGTAAAGGCAGTATAGTCAGTCAGTCATCTGCGATCAGCCATCCAGCCCTCAGCCATCAGCCGTCAGCCACGACAAGCCATGCCGAGCCGATATAAGTATGAGTCTCTTGAACTGAGACAAAGGCATATCGTTTTCTTCGATCACGCATCACACATGAAACATGACACAACATCACTTGAACCGAACGTGGTGTATGGTTAGTACATAGTAGTACATGTACACAGCTGATCGATGTGATCACCTTACGCTATGATTTTGCGCACTGCATGCCTCCACGTTACACCGTACCGTACGCGAATACCGTGCCCTCTGCCAACTCCGGTGAATGGCCCCTAACATCGTGGACTGATCCATACGTCTATAGGCCCGTACGTGCGCCCTGGTCTCTCATTGTCAAAGGCGTTCGGGTATCGTTCTTCACCCTGACCAAGCCGGCTTCCGATCACCGGAATACTGTACGGAGTACAAGTACAGCAGGGGCGTACAGGAAGGTACTAGTTAGTACTTGTATGCACTTTGTGCGATAGATATTCTGATCGAATCGGAGTGCCGCTCTCTAACAACGCGACGCTGCCAGTCCGAAATTTCCTCTTGTTTCGGACTTGGACTTGATCAACACAAGACTGTACAATTGGAGTCAGTATTACCTGCGCTCACACTGTTATCCGATTCGGGTTTGATTTGATTGTAACGTATCCGATCTCTACCTCCATCTGGATCTCAGCTTCTGGCTACCTCTTCTTTGTGCTTCCTGGTGGCGGATCACTACTGGTATGTACATTTATACGGTACCGCATCTGCGTCCAAAAGATGACGCAAACAGTCCGCAGTTGCTAAGAACAGCACGAAAACGGTGCTGTGTCGTGTGTTATGTTGTGCTGCAAGTCGCATCATGAAGGAATATACACTATCTGTACTCCTTGATCGGGCCAATGAGCCTGAAACATTCGTAAGTATCGCTTGCGAGCTGTGCTGTACATGTACTTATCAACGCCAGCAGGAAGCTGTAGCACGGGACGAAGCGTACTGCACTGTACTCGAGTATACTGTATGTACAGATACGAGATGATCGGCGCCGGCGCCCAGACTCCGCTCGCCCCCTTTCCACTCCACTTTGAAGCCTGCACTTGACTCGACTATCACTCGTAAATGTCCCCCTACTCAAATACCTGTTCATTCTAGTGTACCAGTACGAGTAGGTATCTAGCTTCTGCCTGTGTACAATTCCAAGAAGGAATCGGGAAGCACGAAATGCAGCAGAACTCCTAACTTTGAAGAAGTACAGCATGACCTCCCCCTCCCCGGCGCTCCCCTTTTCGCTCGGGCAGAGTGCTGAACCCTTGTCACGTGTGAAGCAATCCTTCATAGAAAAGAGGAGGAGGGATTCAAAAGGTCAGTACTTATTGGATGATTCTTGAGATTCTTGAGCCTCATTTTCGATGTCATGCGTACTTGAGCACGGAAGTGTCTACAGTATCAAAGGAGGTCCAGCCGTTTTCCTCTTTCCCTCACTGTTTTACACCAACACGCCCATCCACCATGCCCCTGCTACCTACAGTGCAGTATACTCGTACTGTCCGAGTGTTGTGATCCTTCTTTCCTCCTTGCATCCCTTGCATGACGTACGTCCCTCGCCTGCTGCTACCAAGAGTGAAAAAACGCGGATGAAGCTTCAAAATGACGTCTGCAGTCCTCGGGTCGAAAGGAAAGTCGAAACGAGATCCACCTTTCAATCTCGGCGTCATCAACTTCGACGTCATCGTCATCGTGCAGTAACCCAATACAACAATACATCCTTTGTTCGAACTCGATTTGAGCTTTTGACTGTACGAGTTCGAGTAGTGCGCTCGTACTTGAATACGAGTACTGTGCAAGAAGCTCTTTCTATTGTACGAGCACAGTATTTGCAACGTGCGTGTGAGAGTCCCCTGCTTCCTTGTTTTCCTTGCTTCCTTGCTTCCTTGCTTCCTGTGAATACTCGTACTCGTACTGTGTCTCTTGACTTCTTCGCTTCGGCTGCGGCTGCATCTCAAAGGATGATACTTATACTGTACTCTGCGATACAGTTGGTAAAGTAGTGTTGAAGTAGAGTACAGAATTACTTGTGTCTCTGGTGATGTACCACTGTACTGTATGTACTGTACTCGTAGCCAGACAGACCGACCTGTGCTCTTCATTCAGCAATGCCAACTGTCTCTCCCAACAGTATATAAGCTGCAGAGAAGGACCCGAATTGCGCTCACATGAATCCCTTTTCCGCATTCTGATCACATTTCAGCACGCCCTCTCTACCATAATCGGAATACTGCACATATCCTGCTGTAAAGCTCTTTTGTCCCATCCAGTTTCTTCCAAGTTCTTGAATCCAACTTTACTGTACCACACATACACTTACACTTAAACTTACAACATGAACGAGGCCGACGGTTCAGTTGCTGGCACCGATCCCACCGCCAATGCCAACGCCAACACCAATGCCTCTTCCCGTTCTGCTCGAAGCCAGGGTTTCGACTTCGACAAGCCGTCAGTCCCGCAGACCAGCTCGTTGGCTTACATGGCAATCAGTTGAGGGAGTAGGTGTCAGCCTCTGTCGGCTCGATCCAGTACTCATACTGTACAGGATGATACGATAATATCCCCTGCTCACGGCTTAAGTCTCCATGAGCTGACTGATTCGGATGAATCCTGTTCTATCTGGCTATCTGTCCATTCATTCATTCGTTTGTTTGCTCTCACAGCGCGCCCCAGAAGTGGCACTACCCTTCCTCCTCCTCCGTGAGGGCAGGAGGATCTGACCGGCCTACAATCAATCCGATCTACGCAGAACAGAACCCAGAAGATCCAGACGTCGCCAGTCTCACGGCGGGTACGGCTGCTGAGGCAGGGACCGCTACTGGTACTACCACCCATTCTGGCACCAATGCCGCCCTTTCTGGTACCGAGACAGGCCAAGGAGACCAGACAACCAGTGGCCAATCGGTCACGATCACTGCCCGATCTGAAAATGCCATCTAGCGTAGAGTATGGCACGACGATACGCTACGGTTCCTATTGGATTACCCCTTTATTGTGTATTGCATGCCTCTCGGATTGAGCCTTGTACCTTCGATATCCGCGAAGAAAAAATGGGCGAATCAGGCAGCACAATGCACCAGCATGTATATACAGTAGTGATGAGGCGATACTGTACAAGTTCCGTAGTATTACACATACCGTTGCATACGATATGGCGCTTTCCCTACTGTATGTCAAGTATTTGTGCACGCACTGCTGACACACTGCTGACGCAGGATAACCTGAGCCTGTTAGGTCCTGCTAAGCCTTCCTCCTTCCCTCTCCGTACTGTGTAAAGTACTGTACAGTGTATGTACTACTGGCAGCACCAAGATCAATTACCGCTTTCTCCTTCTGCTACGGTGGAAACTAGTGCTCGTACTCTGCTTTCTGTTTTCGCCTGGATCTTTTCTGTCGTTTATGCCGCTCGAGCGGTACGAGTTTGGGTCTTAAGCTGCGATTCAAGTCGGTCAACCTGCATCTGCAGTCGTTCATTGACGCTCGTGAGGGATCGTTTGTACTTGAAGCTGAGCCCGTTCAGCATTGTTTTCGGGATACAAATTCAGTCGCAGAGATGACGGCGGCTTGTCCCTGTCACCGGTCTTCATCTTCATTCTTCATCGAGCCGTTTTGGCTGGTGTTCGACTGATTGTAATCTCGTTTTGGGTACTCTCGCTCCGCCCGAAGGTTCGCCGTGATAGCGTCACTCAACTGCTGCTGGCTCTGAGGTGATCTGTTCTCCCCCTCGAGGATTTTATTTTTGGCGTTTGCCGCGGTCTCTGTTACGGTTACAGCATCGACTTTCCTGCCGCTGTAGGGGCAAGGACGGTTTTTTTGTGGCTTGTTCCGCTTGTTGGAGTCTGTTTTCTCTTTCCTTTATCCGCTTTTCAATCTCTCCATTATGCCTGATCCTCTTCTCGCATTCATCGCAGGTTTTCCGAATCTGTTCCACCCAGTCTTCGCATTGCTTGGCCTTGCGTATGCGATCCATTTCCAGATAATTTCGATCCTTTATCAGCTGGTCTTGATCCTCTTTCAACTTCTCTTTGTCCTTGACCAATTGTTCTATACTTCTTCGATCCTCAGCTAGTTTCCTCTGAGCCTTGCCCAGCGCCTCATACTCGATTTCATATCTTCGAATCGACTTTGCCATTCTCATCTTCTCGTCCGCAAACTTCTTTTGATTCACTTGGAAAGCCTTAGTCGCGTCAATGTGCCTGCGCTCCCTTTCAACAATAGATTTCATTTTCTTGCGTAGCTGCGTCTCCGCCATTTCCTTCTCTCTCTTATACATTTCTACCTGGCTTGTCAGGTCACGTGTTCGAGCGTCTCTCTCGTGGAAGGACCTGGTGGCTTCAGCGAGTGATTTTCGGGCCATTTGTTGTCCGGCCCTCTCGGATCTAAGTTCCGTTTCAAGCTTGTTATATCTTTCTTGCAGATCTGAAATTTGTTGTCGTACAAACGCTGTAGCTTCGAGTGCTCCTTGCAGCGCTGCGTCACGTTCGCTTGGATAAGTCGTCAATGATGTCGAGTTGGAGAAGCTTGGTGAGGCCGTGGACGTGGATGTGGATGTGGATGTGGATCTGGAACCGAATCGACTGGGCTTCGCTGATTTGCAGTCGACATCACGCGCATCCGATCGTTGCACTGTCATAGAGGAACTGGGTCGAGGGGCATTTGGCAAAGCTGCTGGTGGCAACTTCGCGTGCGATGGACAACGAAGTGAGCAGTTTCCAGGATGTGAGGCCGGTGATGACTGTATTTGAGAGATCATGGTGGCTGTTTTCCCGGTACTCGTCGAGGTATTTGCCTTGGAGGGCGAAAAAGCAGGTGGGGTAGGAGGTAGTCGATGTTTGGGGACGACTCTGGATTCCTCCTTAATTTTGATAGTCGGGGTGAGGACGGTATCCACCTGACAAATGGAAGGCGAAGGGCCAGCCGTTCTGCGACGGATCGGGAAGAAATGCGAGCCGGAGTGGATACCTCGTTCTGACAAGAAGGTTGGTGTGCTCGTACGTTTCGATGTCGGCGATGTTGACGGTATGGGCTGAGTGGATGAAGCGTTTGCTTCGGTGAACTGCGGAGGCGTCGGGAGGACATTAAGCGGTGGTCGCGAAATCGTAGCAGTAGCTGTTGACCGTTGAGAGGTTGACAGTCCGTCGAAAGATTTACCAGTATACTTCTCGTCCCCCAATCGGGCTCGCTTATCGAGGGGACTGGCTGACCCTGTACCCTTGGCCTGTGGGGAGGCAGCCCTCCTCTTTGCAGGCGATAAGGTTCGAGGAAGGGCTAACGGATGACTCGCTGGGATGATCCGGTTCTGCTCTCCTCTCTCACGCTTGACCTTTCAACCTCAACCTAATTACGAGTATGAGAAGATGTCGATGCCGGAGTCGATGATGATGCCAAACCCTGAGCGCCTCGTTTGGTGGGTTCGCCCGTCTTCAAATTCAAGTATATCTTGGGCCTTGCTTCTGACGTAGCTACAGATGAGACTGGTTCACTGCACTGATCTGGCCCAGGCTTCTCAAAAAAAATCTAACAATGTACCCCATGGATCAACGGATCAATCAATCAGCTCAATTCACTTTGAGTTTGGGTTTAAATCACAAAGGCGATCGACTTGGACAGCGGGAAGGCCTTGGCCAAAAGACTACCCACGATTGAGCTTGCTTTCGGATCGTGCTTCGCCGACGTTACAATCCCCACTTTCCCCACTTCTTCTTGCTCTGTATCAGAGTCATCGAAAGCGAATGGGTCATTCAACAACGAAGCGAAGAACGCATTTCCTTCTTCTAAGAGAGCCTGATGTCTATCCTTATCTTTCGTATTTCCTTTAGTTGAATGTCCGCCGGACCCACTGGTTCTCATCATATTGCACTCCGTTATTGTTGGACTCAGCGAAGCCAGGCGGTCTGGTATAGTATATATCCTCAACTGAGATAAGCAGGTGATAGGCAAAATGTTATCAGCAGGAGATGGCGAGCAAGCAAGAGCAGAAGAGACGGGAGGAGGGTGACGAGCAGAATAGCAAAGCGAGCGATATAGGTTGTCAAAACGTCTGTATTAGTCGAGGGAATGGAGGTGTCTGAGTAACAGTGGTGAGAAGGAGAGTTCTTCTTTCGTCTTTCATCGTTCATTCTTTCATCGTTCAACGCGTCTCCCGGTGTAATGTTCCCTAGCGGTGGACAATGCGCCAGGGTATATATAGGATATACACCGTGCACCGTGCACTGTACACCGTGTTCGTGTTTCAAGGTATGCAGCTCCCCCTCACCCTCACGTGTATAAACATGTCAGATTAAATCATTCGCGTGCGACGAATTTGGCACTAGGCACTTGGCACCTGGCAGTTGGCAGATGTAACCTCAATGTAACCTCCATGACATTGCCATGACCCATGAACTTATGCTGGCTCCAGTTGCCAAAGCCAAGGCCAAAGCATGGACAAACAATGGCCCTTAAGGGGGGAATGAAGGGAAAGAAATAACTGTACGAGTACAGTAGACACGAGTACTCAAACTCGTCAGGCGATCCTGGGTGCACAGTCTGTACTCTATGTACTGTGTGTAATACACACTGTGTATGACCAAACACCAAACGTCCCTTCGCGACTGCATTCCCCATAGTCCCGGCCTCACAATGCGCAATGCAGTCTAGAGTCAAACTCCTGGTGCATGCGAAGCGAAATGCACTCCTATATCATTCAAGGAACGTCACGTCAGCCTGCACTCTCCAAGTCACATCCATTCCATATCAATCGTTCCAAGGGGAGTAAAACGTCAGATGGCGTGGAAGGAACTTACATAGAGCATGTACGAACGGATGTCCACCGTCTTCCCACTCTTCATTAGCCTGCTCCCGATGTATCTCAGCCTGTTTTTGCCCCACCCTATCCCTATCCCGCTCGCTGGCCCTCTCCCTGTATCTCAGACTTCCACTTCCACTTCCGCCTCCAACTGCGGCGCCGCCACGCGTACCTTCCACCTTGATGCGGACACTGCCTTTTCTCGTTGCCCATGATCCTCTGACCGATGATCGTCGTCTTACTAACCCTCCGCCTCCGCCTCCACCTACTGAGATGGCAGTCACAGGTCTGCTGCTCTTTCCCTTCTCTTCAGGCGAACTTTCATTGTGAGCCTGCGTTTGGACCATAGCGGACTGTCGGGCGAAAGGGTGTACTTGCTGTCGCTCTTCACCGAGATCGTATGTTTGAGAATGTGATCGGGGTATCCGATTTCGGACCTGACTCGATTGTCTCTTGAGGACCATCCTCTCCCTTTTCCCGCGCTCCCAATTAGCGATCCTCCTCCTCACTCCCAACTCTATGATCTCCATATTGGGCTCCAACACCTCCCTGGCCCAACTAACATATTCCTCCTTCTGCAACTCCAGCAATACCTTTAATGCCCGTCTATTCGCTTTACCCATCCCGTCAACTTCTTCAGCGTGTTTAGCCCCTTGTTCAGCAAGTTTAAATTGGAGTGAACGGGTGAGTTCTCGTTCTGCTGCCAGTTCAGCTTTGAGATCGGACATTTCGAGTTGTTCGGCTCTATGAGCTAAGATTAGCCGATCGAGAAGTTGGATATCGGTTTTGTATTTTGCCGAGTTGGACAGATTGCGTTCCGAGATTGAATGTTTGAGCTTCTTCAACTCGCCATGCACCTGCACTCGCACTGGCCCGTCAAGCTCAGTGTCAGGTCGTGTATGCAATCGTACCGTCGACCGATGACGAGATGTTGTCCTTGCTCTACTCGTACCTTGAGTCGGGTGATCCGTTTCCAGTCCTGAAGAAGCTAGTGCGTCCAAAATATCCGCAAACAGATTATCAAAAGCCGAAGTGGGTCGTCTCGATTTTGTCTTTGCAGGGGAATGCGGTCGTTGATGAGATTGAGCCTGAGAATGTATCTGAGCCTGAGCCTGAGACTGAAGGAGACGCTGAGGCTGAGAGCGAGGCTGTTGGGGTATGAGTAGTGGTCGTGGCTGAGACTTGGGAAGGGGTGTGGGCGCTTCTTTGTCTCGGTTCTTGTTTTCGCTAGCGCCGATCAAGCTCGAAGCGATATCACGGACTATAGAAGGTCGAATTGTCGGCGAAGTAGTCGTCATCGAAGATGTGGACGTTGAGGATGTCGAGCTTGTTGAAGATGCTGATAAGAATGATGGCGGCGGCGGTGGGAAAGGACGCATGATGCAAGCAAAGCCTGTACGTTTAAAGTACTAGTCCTCAGTAAGGTCAAGTATGGACGAGACAAGCACAGGCGCTGAATTTGGGGGAACCGCTTTAGACTTGGTACGAGCCAGGAGCCAGAACGAGTACGAGTATTAATTATGGTTAATTATAATGATTCGATTTCGATCCCAGATTACAAAACAGCCGGCCTGGAGAACGAGAACCAAGCGAAGATCGAGTGACTGATTATACTTTTTACCTATGTCTCAAAAGAGTGTTACAGGTGGAAAGAGCGTGATATTATCGCTTATCGCAAGGGCGGACGAATAACACAGGGTACAGTTGCAAGGTCGGATGGAGCGAATCAAGAGTTAAGGAGAAAATAAATGTAAGGGTGGGCAACATCCAATACTTTGTCAGCAAGGGAAGAAAAGAGGTCAGTAGAGGGGGTGTCATCGGCACCTGTTGCGTTGAAAAACTGAACAGCTACCGAGGTCATTCTGCGTTTGTTTATCTTGATGTAAGATGTGAGAAGATGGCGCTAAGCTATTCGACTATCCGCTCTGACCGATTATGCGTTAACGTCCCTTGATCTCTCGATGGGGAGTGTCAGAGCGCATGTTGGATGGGGGCGTTTGAGGCGAGATCGGAATTTTAAGGTCTGGTTACGAGGTGAGGATCATGTCTGACATCGACATGAACAGTCGAGGACCGAGCGACGATCCGATCGCGATCAAGCATTCCAAGTGTGTGGATGTTCAGGGCAGCGAAGGGAGTTGCTGGTTGATGAGAAGCTGCTCGGACCAGCGAATGGTCGAGTCAGGTCGGGTTAGATCAGTTGGTTGTCAAGGAGACTGAAGAGGGCAATGCGCTTGCCTCGGAACCGATAATGTAATGTCAGTCATGTCGGCAAAACCGATTCTATGCATGCACGCATCACCTCTGTGAGATAAAGGTAGGACGGTACTCCGAGCAGAATTACCTTGGACCATTAAGGAGACTATACTACCCTCCGCCTCCGCTTAGATGGAACCCTTGCCTTCTCCAGGAACGACCTTTTCCCCCTTCTTGACCCTCTCGATCAATTCCCTAACACCTTGCTCTCCCCGGACCTTATGTACTCGCTTTTCAAGCTTTTCAAGCTCTTTTAGCTGTTCAGGCAAGACGGTTTCTCGGAAGTTGAATTCTGGGAATTCAGATGATGAAAGAGCTAGCTCGACGGCAGAGGAGAATTTGGCGGGGTGGGCAGTGGATAGTGTTACCCAGTATGTGTTTGGGCTGCGAAATTGTAATCATCATTTCAGGAGGTCAGGTTTGATGTTAGGTCAGCATGGTTTCGTATGTTTGGATTGAAGAGTAAGCGACACCGATGAGTTGTGTCGTTGTATGTTGACTTAACTTATAACTTACGATTTCTTGGCGGATCGCTCTTGGGCGGCAAGACCGACAGCAGTGTGTGGGTCTACGACATAAGGTCCGTACTTTTCGAGCTTGTAGTATTTTCGGATCTCGGAGAGGGTCTGAGCAGTCACGAGAATAAGTGTTAGCATCACGTCACCGTAAATTGTTTGAATAGAGACAGACGGTTATAGACAGACGGTTGAGTAAAGGGGGTATAAACAGCCATTTCATGCTTAATCTTGCTCAACTCACCTCTTGGTCAGATACTCGCTCGGCCCAGAAATCCCTAGCAGCAGCATCCCTCACATTTGATCCGAGATCGACTTTGCCGTTCTTCTTCAATTCCGACATCCATCCATTGAGCTTATCCTGCGCTCGCCCTCGCTTCTCGACGTCACTTCCAGAGTCTTCACCAGTTTCCAAAGCGAGGTAGAAGAGCAATCGCTCAAAGTTGCTCGAGAGCAAGATATCCATAGCGGGGGAATGAGTCGCCTTGACGGCACTTCCAGCTTGTTGGCCATCGGACGAGCCGTTCACGGCGGCGGTCTCGGGCGCTTGATCGTGACCCTGTACTTGTGAGGGAGCTTCTTCAGCCTCGTATCGGCCTGTTCGGAAGAATCGTTCGAGGATATCGTTCTCGTTGGTAGCCACTACGAGCTGTTCCATCGGCAAGCCCAACTTCTTAGCATACCATCCGGCAAGGATATCTCCAAAGTTGCCTGTGGGCACTGTGAACTGAAGCTTGGCTCCAGCTTCTCGAGCTTCGGCAGGGAGCTGGAAGTAGGCTGAGAAGTAGTAGACGATCTGAGCGAGGATTCGAGCCCAGTTGATAGAGTTGATTGCTCCTAATCGGTGAGTAGAGTTGAACTCTTTGTCAGAGAACAGGGTCTTTACGATTGACTGACAGGTGTCAAAGTCTGAGTCTTGGACGGCGACACAGTAGACATTCTCGTCGGGTACGGTGGCCATCTGGGCCTCCTGGATAGGCGAGACTCGACCATCGGGGTAGAGGATGAAGATGGTGATGGAGGGCTTGGATCGAAGGCCATAGATGGCGGCGCTGTAACCAAGAGCAAGAGCAAGGATATCAGCATTTGATGTCCACGGATACCATTGGTTATAACAAGTATTCGATTATCCTGATAGGCCTCAGCATAAAGCGGACATGAGAAAAATTAGGGTGAGAACAGCAGGCATCAAGATTTCCCAAGATATGATATGAGCGAGGATATTACTAAAGCCGTCGCACTCACGATCCGGTATCGCCACTAGTAGCACCAACAACGGTCAACTGCTCCCTCTCGTCCTTTCCATCCTTTTCAAGCACCCCATTTCTCCTCTCGAGGAAATACCTAAACAGCTCTCCCAAGAACTGCAGCGCGACATCCTTGAAAGCCCAAGTAGGTCCATGCCAAAGTTCCAATACCCATTCTTTCTCTCCGGTCTGACGCAAGGGGGTGGTGAGATCGTGTCGGAATGAAGAATAGGCAGTGTTGATGATTTCTGTCAAGTCGGACGAAGGGATGACGGATGTGGGCACGAATAAGGATAAGATCTCGTGTGAGAGTTGAGGGAAAGTGAGGTTGGACCATTTGGTCTGCCAGTCCGAAGGCAAGGTCGGAATGTGCGTGGGGATGTAGAGACTATATAGTCGACACAGTGAGGATCAAATCAGCTAAAAGATACAATGAACGAGCGAGCGACCTTTTCATACGGGAATCTGAGCGAGCTTAGCACTCACCCTCCATTGGGAGCAAGTCCAGTCAGGACAGCCTGCGATAACAGCGAGTAAGGCCAAGATCAGCTGCAAGCTCTCTCTTGAAACCTATCTCGCCTTTTGTACGATCATCACCCCTTCGTCACAAGCGCATTTGCCAGACACACATTTCATCACCACGGGCGCGGAATACCCGACACACGCTTGAGGCCGTCAAAGGCAGGAGACCAAAAAACTCACATCCTCAAAAGAGAGGGTCTCACTTCCACCTCGAGTGGAAAAGTATCGCATTTCCTCGGCCATTTTTGGAAGCGTGCGTTGTGAGGCGTATATAAGTGGAGTTTTGGGAAGACTGAGATATATCTCTTAGCTTGCAACAAGGAAAAAGTCGAAACGCAAAGCATCTCACGTTTCTCATACTCTGTACTGTCGGAGATCTCACCTCACCCATACTTACAATAATCCCTGGAATTCGGTCAGATCATTCCGACTCGATGGGGGGAGTTGAGTTACGTAAACACAATGATTTCCAACAGTTACTCGGCTAATTTACTTGGTATTCTTGTTGCAATGTTGCATTCATTCATTATTGGAGCTCTTCTTGTCACACCCTTTGCGCATACCTATATACCTATATAAGTGTCTCCCTATGCTACGGAATGGAATTGAAGATCCCGAGACCCGAAGTGTATATGTATATAATATAATCTACTGGTGACCGAGCCGAACCATGCTGACTGACCTAACGACACTGAAATGTGGGTATACCTATCAACGCTGAATTGAGACCGAAAAACATTGTACCAAGATCAGAACCCCACTCGTTACTTCCTTTTCTTTCCTGTTTTCCTTCTTGTTGCAGTTCATCACGCGGCTACAGGCAAAGCATCGAGTGATTTGTTGAATGACTCGTAAGCTGCTCCTTGGAGAAGATGAAGTCTGTCCTCATCCACAAGGTAGGAAGGCACACTTTGCTTGGCGATCTGATCAGGGCGGGCAACAAGTCAGCGCAAATTTCCCCTTTTTCCTCGCCACATGGTGCAACAGGAGTATTCTGTGAGCAGTCAGAGGATCAACCAGCCGCACACTCACATATCCGGCATTGTGCAATACCCCAGCAAGCTGATACAGCGGGCTCAACATCTCGCTCAAGCTCGCAACCTGCTGCGTATCCCGCTTATCAGGGAACAGAGCCGGTAAGAGCTGTAATACTCTCGGCAAGTTTCGAGCATGATCAGTGAGAGCGGCTGATTCACGTGGGTCGGGATGAGAGCCTGCTTGGAGGACTGAAGACAGCAGTCGGGCTGTGTCTGTAGTGAGATCTGCCCAATCGAGGAACAGCTGTTATAGTCACAAAGAAGGGTAGAACAATTGTCAGCTGAGCCTTTGGGCTTTTTCTAAGGCTTGAGCTCACCTTTCCTCCAAATTCCCATCCGGATGCACCTCTCCCTTCGAGCCCAGCACACAACCGCCTGAGCAAGGCCTTGTCGTCCCTGATAATAGCTTCGGGAGCGAGTTTGTCCACGAGGACTTGGTGCGCTCGGTCCCATGATCCAGCTTGAAGTAAAGCATGGTATTCGCCCCATGCGTTACCGGCGGATGAGAGCGAGGCTGCTCGAGACTCGTGAATCCAGGAGGCTGGGACTTTGAGGGTGGTAGTGAGGTGGTGTTCATCGTCCGCTGACATGTCGGGATGTCGGAAAATCAAGTTTCGGAGGGATTTCTCGCGACTATCGAATGCAATGTCATCTTATCAGTTAAGACATCTATGCAGACAAAGTCAGACAGAATGGCTGAACTCACCCATCGGCAGTCTCCAGATGCAGCAGTACAAAGGCCGCCCACTTCCATTCGCCGTTGACCTCCAATTGTGCCGCGTAGCTGGCGGTCAACGCATCCGCGCTCGCGCTATACCCATCTTCCTCTCGATCCTCGAAATCCCGCTTATCCAGGACGCGCGAGAGCAAGAGGTAGAGATGCCATGCTAGCCGAACATCAATAGGCGAGGCGGAAGTGTCCCTTGATCGAAGGACTTGGTCCAGTGAGACAGCGACATCGGAATACAGTTTGATGAGGTTGTACAGGATATCGGTGGGCTCAGAGGGGTTGTTCCACTTGCGAGGAAGGTTGGAGGGGGTCTCGAGATACGATGGAAGAGGTTTGGCGGGTGGATGAGCAGAAGAGAGGGATTCGTCGTATGAGGTCACAACGTCGCTGATCGTGTCTTCGAACGCATTACCATACCACATTTGGAGACCCAATGCCCGCTTCCAATCGAGCCCTTTGGCAATGAGAACATCGGGACACCCGTCGGATCCTCTCGATGAGTCACCTGGGGAGATATCGGTGATTCCCGCGAGTAAAGCGTAGAGCTTTCGGTATCCAAGTCCGATGAGAGGGTTCGCCTTGTACTTCTGCCAATCCTCCAATTGCTTCAACACCTCTTCTCGGAAGATTGCCTCACCACCCGCTTGCGAGATGAGAGTAGCCAGTCGCATATCACCGCCTTCCAGCGCTGATTGGACAGCTCGTTCCACTTGGTGCCCACTGAGAAGAGTGAACACCTTGGCAGGTCGATCTTCACCGTTGACGATCAGGTCTGAATCGATTGAGGGAGCAACGGCGTCTTCAAGCCATTTCGACAGGGCAAGTTTCCGTCTAATCGACGCAATCCGTTGAATGAGATCCTCAGAAGCGTCTTCGGGAAGCCGAAGGTCAATCTCATCGAAAAGAGCAACGCCGAGTCGGAATACGCTTGCCTCGTGAGATCTGTCGCCGGCGTCGAAGCGAGAAGCGAAATCTCGGAAACGAATAGCACTGTCTATCGCGGCGAAGGGAACGCCGTCAAGGGTGTCAACGAGTGTGTGCTCAAGATGAAGATTGAGTAGCCGTTGTGCTTGTGAGTTTTCAACCTTGGCCTCGTTGGCTAGTATCTCAACCTGCTGGATGTGAACGACGGCTTGTCTGTCGGGGGAGCTGTAAACGTCCGAACCATGAGCACAAAGCTCGCGAAGCAAGAAGTCATGGCTGAGCCGGAAGAATACTCACAACTCAGACCTGGGCGCCGAGATCTTCCCGAAATGCACAAGTTCTCCGTTAGGTCCCCATGAGCATCTAAACGACCGTCCTAATGCTAAACCAGCATCCGCTCGGATCCCTTCCTTTCCATCGATCACGCTATCTGTTATCGAAACCTTGGAATACTTCCTCGGTTGTCGGAGTTTGGGTGGGCTGACTGCTGTCTCGCCGAAAGAGGTGCGCTGTGAGTCAAGAATGGCGAATTATCAGCTGAGAACATATGACGTTGAGATACTGAGACGCGATTAATTCACCTTGACGGCCCGCTCATCAAGCTTCACAATATCCTCTCCGGCTTCACCAAAAAACGAGTCCTTGGCTCTCTCCTTCAAATCCCTCTTCTTATCGAATCTCCCCGAGATCGATTTCGTTAATTGAGATTGCGAGGCAGGAGGAGCGTGACCAAAGAAGGAGGTCTGCATCTCCCGCAGCTTTCGCATGCCCTCCACACCAATCTTCTGCTTGATAGGTTGATCCCACGTAGGCTGAGCAGACAGATCCTCGAACGTATCGTCCATCTCCTCGTCGAAAGTCTCTTCCTCCTCGAATGAGTCGTCGTCCTCCTCTTCCTCGAGACCAGAGTCGTGTTCAGGGTCCTCAAAATCCCTCAGACCTTTCGTAGGAGGGAACATATCCTCGTCCTCATCGCTCTCTGGGGTTCGCGAGAGGGATCGATCAGAGCTAGCCGCAGCCTTCTTGGGCGAGGCAGCCTTGGTCTGAGGTTCGGCTTCGTCCTCATCAGACTCGTCAATACCGTACCGACTGAAGTGCTCAACCTTGAAAGTCCAAGTACCGTCATCGGTGTATCCGACAAACTCGGTATTGTGAATATTCTTGACTCGCTTCAGGAATCGGGTGTATCGAGGATCAGAAGGATCTCGAACGGGCTCCTTGGTAGCCTTGTCGTGCGAAAAGACGTTCTCAAGGGTGATTCGGGCTGGAACATTGAGACCTTGTCCTTGAGGGGCTTTGGCGGGGTAGTCATCGGGGTATACCGAGAGTTCGGATTGGTCAAAGACAATGATGGTATCTAAAAGATCATCAAGGGGAGCGAGCGTGAGATCGACAGGCTCGAGGAAAGTGACTTCTCCGTATCCTCGTCGACCAGCAGTGAAGTTGTGGAGTTCGGAGAGCTCTTGTCGGCTGAGCTGACGCAACTTTTCCATTTTAGGCTTGCACCAGTACTCTCCCTTCTTGGGCGCTCGCTCTGATCCTGATACTTTAAGAGAAGAGTCAGCGAGAGGAGTGTGACGTCGGAGAGGGGATTCGGCGATTTCGGATTGCCTCGAGAAGCCGTTGGTCGCAGCCGGAGGGTTGAAGAAGTTGCTAGCGGGACTGCCAGGAGCAACAGCCGCTCTTTCCGGTGTGGGATGCACCAAGCTGCCTGTGGAGCTTCTCAAAGCGGACTTGCCCAGCACCGATTCGAGTTGGTCAGTGCTTCCGTTGCTTCCGAGTACCTTGGGGGTAACGGTGAGCTTCTTAATGCTAGGTCTAGGCACGAAGGCATTGGGTGTGAGAGCGGTGTCCGTCAGACCCTTGTACCTATCAGGAGCGGCAGGTGAACCGAGGATGCTGGATCGACCTGGAGAATTGACGGAACCAAGAGGTGTACTGGGTCGAGCGGGGCTCTGAGAAGCGGTGAGAGGTGAAGCAAAGCCTCGAAGCTTGTTAACTTTACCCTTTGTACTGGGCGTGAGTCGGTACGACGACGCCGTAAGGGGAGGGAGAGCAGGCTTCTTCGCTTGAGATCCATACTCCAATTTCTGACCGGTATATTGGAAGAGTTGATTGTTGCCGTATGGACTCTGGTCAATGGAAGCAGTGAGTGAGGGTTGTTGTTGTTGCTGCTGAGACTGTTGAAGGGTGGATTGACCGAGGCCGCTGCCGCCAAACAGACTGCCTCCCAGATTGGATTGCTGGGGTTGTTGAGCAGTGCTACCAAACAAGCCGGTAGAAGCAGGTTGAGACTGTCCCAGGTTACCGAACAGACCACCCGTCGTTCCAGTCTGTTGCTGTTGTTGAGGCTGTGTCGTGGAACCAAATAGACCAGTACCGCCGCCGAACAAGCCTGTTCCCGCAGGTTTAGCAAGCGAGTTGTTCTGCTGCTGGTTCTGCTGACCCAAAGTGCTGCCGGTCTGACCAAAAAGACCAGTACCAGTTGATCCGGTATTTCCGAAAAGGCCGGTCCCAGTCTGAGCTGGTTGTTGAGCTGGCTGAGATTGACCGAAGAGTCCGGTTGACGGAGCGGATGTAGCAGGCTTGGCACCGAACAGACCTCCACTGGTTCCAGTGCTGCCGAAGAGACCGGTCGAAGCGGGTTGTTGAGCGTTCTGTTGAGGCTGGGTCTGACCGAACAATCCAGTTCCTGTACTGGCTGGAGGGTTGGCCTGGCCGAAGAGTCCAGTAGAAGCAGGCTGTGCTGGGGCAGTTTGACCAAAACCTGCAACAATCGAGAGTCAGACATCGCAAATATGAAAGTAAGAGGGAAAGTGAACTCGGTAGACTCACCGCCGAATCCAGTCGTTCCAGTAGAAGCAGAGGTAGTGGTGCTACCGAATAATCCTCCGGCGGGTTTAGGTGCACCAAATCCGCCAGCGGCAGGTTGTTGCTGTTGCCCTGTCTGACCGAAAAGACCAGTACCGGTGTTTTGCTGGGGCTGCTGAGCGGTTGAGCCTATTTATAAGATAAAAAATCAGTATCGAGTTGATTGCGGGATACGGGTAGAAGCGTCAACTCACCAAAACCACCACCGCCGAACAATCCACCACTCGCAGGTTGCTGTTGCTGTTGATTCTGCTGAGTCTGACCAAAACCTCCAAATCCAGTAGATCCAGTCGCGCCAGTTTGTCCAAACGTGCCAGTTCCCGTAGACGCTCCTGTGGCTCCAAATCCTGTGTTACCCGTCGCACCAAACGTAGGCTTTGCTTGACCGAAACTTCCAAATGTGCTAGTTCCAGGCTGCTGCTGCTGTTGCTGCTGGTTGCTTTGACCTCCAAACGGGTTGGTGTTTCCGAACAAGCCACCGCTCTGTCCGGGTTGTTGCTGGTTCTGAGCAGGTTGACCGAACAGTCCACCAGTAGTGCCAGTGGTGCTTTGACCGAACGGTGACTGGGTCTGCTGTTGAGGTTGAGTCTGACCGAACAATCCACCAGAGGTGTTTGCCGGAGTCGATCCGAATCCGGTACTTGTAGAACCGAAACCTGTTGACCCAGTGCTACCGAAAAGGCCACCAGCAGGTTTAGGCGCTCCGAAAGTGGTGGAAGGTTGTTGACCGAAACCGGTCTGAGCAGGTTGGCCGAAGCCGCCGGTCGAAGCGCCGAAAGTGTTGGTGGGCTGCTGTGTGGCTTCTTTCCTGTTTTGTTGGTAGTCCAGCGCTCTCAACTCCTCGGGACTGCATCCTCGGTACGGCAACATTCCAGTGATCGAGTGGAAGAGATGAGGGGGACCTTCTTTGCCCATAGCGGTGGTTGAAGGATCACCCTGCCATGTGGGGTAGTAAGCGGGGTTGGCGGTACCTTGAGCAGGAGGGGGAGGAAGGGGAACATCGGTACGGTATGTCTGCAGTTCATTAGGTCCTTTCAACACTTCCTGATTCCCACCCGCCGGCTGGCCAAAAGTATTCGTAGGCTTCGCACCGAACAGACCAGAGGTAGCGCCTCCACCGAAACCTGTTGAAGTAGCAGGCTTGGCTCCGAACAGACCGCCGGATGATGCGGTGCTGGTAGATCCGAAACCGCCGCTAGGAGCTGAACTGCCAAAAAGACCTCCGCCAGCTGATCGCAAGAAGAACCACCTCGCGTCAGCCATGCGTCATCTGTGGAGTGTTCAATTTGTGACCCGATGTGTGAACTCACTGCTTTGCTGCTGAGGTTGTCCAAATGTTGATCCCGAAGCACCGAAAGTAGGCCTCGACGCGCCAAATGCGTTACTCTGCTGAGTCTGCTGCGCCCCACCTCCGAATCCGCCTGAAGAAAACCACGCAAATGTTTTTAGCAATCCATTACAATGGCCAGAAATCTCGGTGGCAAGTGAAACGATTGAGTGAGCGAGGATGAGTATGTATGACATGTACTCACCGAATCCTGTGCTACCTGTTGATCCACCTCCAAAGAGTCCTCCGCCGGTATTTTGTTGTTGAGCCGGTTGTCCAAATCCACCAGCAGCTTGTTGACCGAAGCCTGCAACGAAGGAAATCATCATCAGCAGGAGCTCGACACTCGATGATGCCGAGCTGGCGACAGGGATCGTAGGGATATACGATCGGTGAAGACACGCAAGATCGAAAAATGACCACATCCGCGTGCTTCATACTGGCGCTACCAGAACTATACACATCTCCCTATTCCCTCCTGATCCTCTTTGGAATCCTAGCACGTCTCATCCGTACAATTCCAACAAAGATCGTCAGTACTCACCTCCAGTACTTTGCTGCTGTCCAAATCCACCCGTAGTCCCACCTCCAAACAAACCCCCACCTTGCTGTGGTTGCTGCTGCTGTTGTTGTTGCTGAGGCTGGCCCCAGCTCGAAGTACCTCCGAACATCCTGACTGACTAGTTCGCTCTGTTTGTCCCTGCTTATCTCCTTGTCTAAGAAATGGCCGATCCCTCCTTTTGACTGTACGAAGCGTGAGGTTGAGTACCGGGATGTTTTCGACGTGTTTCACTCGACTTTGATTTCAGCCCAGATCCAACCGACTTCGATTGAAAGCGATAGTCGTGTAGCGAAACTATTGACCGAGCTTTCGGAGCCGGAAGCGCAGTTCAGTCGTCAGGCGGCACAAAAAACGATGACAAAAGGGTTGAAATTCGAGGGATGAGGATATGAAGGTTGAAGAGAGGGGTTGAGGAAGATGTCAAGATCGACCGATATTTGACTTTGAGACCTGTCCTAGATTTGGATTGCATCGAGATGTGTGTAACGCGTGGTGGACCCTCCCGTATGCAGGGCGGCGTTTTCGGAAATATAGCTTGAATGGCTGATTACCATACGACATCACACCTCGATGTGGCGGATTGACGCGGCATCCTTTGACTGCATAACTCAGGTCTGCTTTGCATATGTTGACTGTAGTTACTCGAGTACATTAGAGTGAGTGATCATGGCAAGATATGACATGCATTCCCTAGGGACGTTACATGACTGATTGGTATCTCGTACTAACATAAAGCATGATATATACAACACAGATGTCCCCGTATCATCGCACCTAACTCAGCGTTGAGGGGTATAAGTATGACCTCAGGAAGGAAGGAGAGAAGCCTCATCGCTTCAAACCCGCTACAACTCCCATTCCGCCATACCCTTGGCTTAGGCTTTGATGTTGGCTTTGACCGCCTGGACCAGTAGGGCCGGGATATCCCATACTACCTCTCGCTCCACCAGGTGTGGGCGGTTGTCCTTGTTGCTGTTGTGGAGGTGGTCTTCTTTGCGCTGAAGAAGAAGGTGGTGCTGATCCAGACTTCTTGGCCGCCTCTCTCGATTTCCATGCTGTTCTGATCGCGTCTGTTCGCGATAAAAGCTACCATACCGCAGAGATCCTCCAATCAGTATTCATTCTGATAAACTTAGTCAAGATCAAGGGGAGATCAACGACAATACTCACCGCCTCAATTTCCACTCCGTCCTCTATACTAACCAAGATCTTCTGCATGATCGACTTATGATTCGCATTGTTCTTATCGTCCCTGATCCTCATCATCCTCCAATACCCTCGTTCGGTATCCCAGCAGACTTCGACAACTTGATCGTCCAGCTGTTCGCCCGATTCCTTGAATCTGTTGATTGACAATGGACCGTGTCAACTTTTCCCATCTTAATAGGGTGTGAACATGGGTTTTTATCTCCTAAACGCCAGTTATGGCATAGGTCTCAATACAAGCCTTCTAGATGCTCGCTTCCCCGATGTGTCAGGATTGTATATTGCACTTACTTTTCCCACTCGTCATCCTCCATACCCATAAGATCGTAGAACTCGTGCTGATCACCTCCAAGCCATGTATGAAGCAAGAACTCGGGTTTGGCGTAGTAATCAGGTTCAGACGGATTATGCGGTGAAGGAGGGAAACGAAGTTCGAGCTTAAAATCGATAGAGTTCTCGGAAGGCGGTTTCCATTTTAAGCTGTTATGAAATGCATTCGCATCCACATCAGCATATTGATTATAGAGTGAAGGGAATTTCGCGAGTGATTAGTATAAAAATAAAAATAAAAATCGTCTGAGCTTCGTAATATGAGCCTTGATCCAGAACTTACATCTTCTCATCCGTCCCCGGGACATACTCCGACTCGACACAGGTAAAGATCAATCCATCATGACCATGTTGAAGTTTCGGTATATGCACTTTTAGTACATGACCAAGATGATACGACAGCTCTTGCTCCTTCGCCACAACCCTGTGACATGTGAGCGCAGGTAATAAAAAGCCAGAATGGTGAGCCTCGATGTCAGGTCGCCCAACGGGAGACAGGCAGCTAGCTCACTGGAAAGGTAGGTTATTCCTCCATTCCGGATATTTCTTCAAAGACTGCTCGAAAGGTGCTATTACCCATTGTCGTAATCTCTACTCGAGAAGTCAGCTCAGTAGACCGGACCAGCGGATTCTGTGAGGCACCGCCAGCTCACCCCATTTCTGCTCAGTAACGGCTTCTTCATGATGTTCTCGCCATTGACGACGAGGCAGTCGAAAGCGTAGAATCGGAGGGTTTCCTACAGCAAATTATGATTGCACAGAGTCACAACATGAGCCTGTGCGCGGTCGGCAAAGAAGGGAGGTAGCAGCATTTTGAGATTTTGAGAATCGTATCACTCACAGTGTTCGTCTTGGGATCGATGTCAATTACCAACTCGCCATCCAAAATTGTCTCACCGAGGGGATTATCTATATTTTCCCAGTGAGGGAAATGCAGGTCTGGGATGTTGAAATAACGTTCTTTCCTGTCGATCTGAAGGTAGAAAAAGATCACATAAGATGACGTGAGCTATGTGCTCGATAATACATATCGCTGCTTGAGCTTGATCCATCATTGCACCAAGCTACCTTCCTTTCCAAATTCCATATGGACATTCTCTCCAAGACACGAATTGGAGACCTAGTTCAGGTATAGTGCAGGGACCATGTGATGTAACTTGATGAAAAGAGTCCAGTTCACTCACAAGCCAAACCTCCTGATTCCCACTCATAGCATTCATAACTATAAAAACCAATACTCTCACTCCGTCGCTCTTCTCACATACCCAGAAATCCTGAGATTCCAGCAAATCCAATGACCTCGAAGTGAACGAGACAGGCTGTGATCCTGGGAACTTTGGCGAGTTGAGCCCACATAGTCCTGCTACTCTCTGAGCTAGGAAATGCTGTATTTCGGGATTCTCTAGGAGTTGGCCCGGGATTTGAGGAATGGGTGTGTGGGGCATTTTGTATAGGGTGGCTGTCCCCGAGGGAGTTTGTTGATTTCTTACTTGTTGTTTTTTTCGCTGTTGATGGACAAGGTAGGTTAGGTTTCGCGTATGTATCTTGAATGGTATGCTTCAAGCTTTGCCGCGTCGCGGGGTACGAGTGCTGGGCTGTAGGAGGGGCAGACAGCAGTAATGTGAATCGAGTCGTCTCTAGTGTCTGAGGTGAATGATATGTCTATTTTATCAGTGGAGAAGCAATAGACATACAGTAGGTAGACAGCTGCACGTTGATACAAGCTACTGATCCATCTACTAATCTGACAACCAATCCACTCGACATTTGATCCCGTGATCACCTCCACAGGAATCGGCCATCACCGCTTGTCGCCAAAAGGCTTAGGTACGAGTACCGGATCATCATCATCATACGCGATGAAGCAAGCTTGAGGCCTAAGGGGTGACGTAGAACTGCTATATAGCTAGCTAGAGTGCTCGAGAATCGTCTTGCATCTCACACCTATATATACAGTTGCAGTAGGGGACTACTATACCGTCTATATCAAACACAAATTCACCTCATCGAGCATCAGAAGGTTTGATATCTCCCGAGTCAGACCACCTGTTGACCGGCAGCATTGTCGTATCTTGCCTGTGTATATCATCACCCCTCAGATTATTACAGTCGCTAGTTGTTCGTCACATCCCTCCGCATCCACATACCCGCCATGCCTCTCAGAGAAGCCGATCTCTCCGCCACTCCGATCGACGATGGTAAGTTTGTCCCAGAGCTATCCTGATTGTCGATCTTTGGACAATCTAGGCCCATGTTTCAAGCGGAGAACCCGAAGAGAATTTCTGTCGCAATCGCCAAAAGAGAGGAACCGAATGCTAAAAAGCTAGCCTAATCCGTACTCCTTGTAGGATCGTTGGCACCCCTCGATACAGCTCCCTCATCAAGCTCAAGCTCAAGCTCATTCCTAAGCTCACGAGGTCCAAACGACTATGCCAACCCCACCGCATCTCCTTCTGCAGCTGCCCCCGGTAGTCAAGCCAATGGACAAGCGAATGGACCACGACCGATGTCGCCGCAGCCCAAGCTGGTGTTGTTCGATCCTCGATCCGGACAACAGGAGACGATCGATCTCGGCGGATCGGCAAGCAGTATCATGACGCTTGATGATTATAAGCGTTTGAGTCGACGAACGACCGAAAGGGGAATTATCACTGGATTGATCGGCGGTGGTCTGCTGAGTGAGTGACCCACTGACAATTAATACTATTCTTACATATCGAGGTCTGGGAAATCGAATCGATTCATGTACTCGTACAGTATGTGCTGACAGTCAGTAACGATATTGGTGCTTTGTTTCTCCAGCTTACTTGGTCAAGCGCTTCATGCCGAAAACTCGTACACCGTCTAGGAATGCTCTATCCCTCACTTTCATATGTGAGTTGAGTTGGGCGATTGTGCCCCCTTCATCCCACTTCGAACCTAAAGCATACGCTTCCTTTCCTCACCTTCCTTCCAGACCCGTGCAGTACTTACTATACGCTAGTGGCTGACTTGGCTATTCTTTGACATGGCTTCAAATAGTCTCATCATCTTTCATCTCATTCAGCACATCACGAGGACTCCTAGTCTCCGAAATACTCAAAATCCGCGCCCAAGCACGTCAAAAAGCAATAGATAACGGTGAATTACCAGGAGGTGATAATGCTCCTCCGTCAGATTCGATGTTTGGCGATACCTCCTCTGGGTCCGGCGCTGAATCGGGTTCTGGGGTGTTCGGAAGCGCCGACAACGGAAACAATGGATTTGGAAGAGGGTTCCGGAATACCTCTGGATCTGGGACAGGCACTTCACCCCGAGATCTCAGATCACCGGAGAACGAGTCTAGGCGGGATAGTCCGTCGGCGTACACTCCGCCTGGTTATAGACGGAGCGACGATCGGGATGTCACTGGTGCTGGGCCCGGTGTAGCTCCTACGCCTGGTGCGAACTCGATGCCAAGCTCAAGACAAGGGATGTCCGGAGGAAATGTCAGAGATGAGATCTCGAGACTCGGTCAAGGGCAAGGCGGCGCTAGTATCGGTAATGCACCTCAAAGGACTAGATGGGCCAAAGGACGTGGATTAGAAGGTGAGGTCGAAGAAGAAGGGGAGATGAGGGATCCTTATGCTGCTCCCGGACAGCCGAGGCTGGGTTAGGCTAGAGAATGACGTCTGAATTGAGGTAGCTGCCTGCTGAAAGGTCGGAAGTGAGTTAGTAAGAATGAGAACGGTCAAAGTATAATGCTCGATAGGTTCACGTAGTCTTGCTCAGAGTAGGATTTGGGAAGCATAGATATGGCATTTGTATGCATCATGCAGTGGACTCCCCGATGCCGTCTATAGAGAGCCATGCGGGCACATGTACTGTACGATGCACGATTCCATGCACTGTATGACGTAGAATCTATTATTCAAGCTACGGTAAATGTACGGTACGAATGTCTGCGTCAATTACCCATATGACATGAACCTTGACTTCGTCCATGACAAAGCAAAGCCGATGATCACAAAGTGCCTCCAAAGCCCTAACTTTCACTCCCGCCATCATCATCATCTTCGTCCCCATCGCTAGTCAAGTCGACCGAAGAACCCAATTTCCCCACACCTGCATCTGTATCACCATGATCTTCCGTCTGCGCTCGATAGAGACTTCGACGCATATGTACATGTCGCGGCGTTGAGTCTTTTGGCGAGGCCGTCGAGATTTCACCACGTAACCTGGGCTTTAGCGGACTAGAGATCGACGGCTGCCCCCCGGTCGTCGTAGCTTTGAGTGGTGAGTCACCCGTTACTGACGCGGCGGGACTCGCACTCGATGCTGCGGATGGGGACCTAGCTCTCTCTCCAGTGAGAGCTTGAGCCTGAGCTTGAGCGAGATGCGGCCAGGCGGCAGATGAAGCTCTTGACGCTATGTCTACACCTCCACTCAATCCTGACGGTGAGCCGAAGGTGGAAAAGGGGTTCAACAACGTAGGGGTACTTGTTCCACTTTCGTTTTGGTTGCTAAGGCTGGCACCATGTCCAGCTCGATGTCCGTGCCCTAAATGACCGCTATGACCGTAGAAGGGATCTTTTGATTTCGATTTGAATGCAAGCGACGTCAATGTTGAAGTCGAGGAAGAAGGTACCCGACTCGAGGATAGAGTGAGAAGGAGGTTTTTGAGATTTGGCAAGGTGTGTCGCAAGTCCAATAAGCGGATATTGGTCTCTTGCATCAACTGCAAATATGAACAAACGAATGAGGTCGTGGCATCAGTATTGCGAGTTGATCATCATGAAATATGTCCATACTTTGAGGAAGGATGTATGCCTGTTCTCCCTTAGGGATCAGAGGTGAAGGTAGTGAAGAGAAACAAACGCACCAGCTCGATGTTCTTGTTGAGCAGGAAAACAGCATATTCGTATCGATACCGTTCGACACCCTTCGCATACAGTGGGAAGCTAATAGCATGACAGGTAGAATCAATCATCAGCTCGAATCTCACGCGCATATATGTAGACGTCTGTGTTTTTGTATTCGAGGACGAATTGGTTGTGCTCAAGCAGATACGATTGATCATCGAGGTAACAATCAAAAATCCACTCACGATCTGGGACCTTGCATAACCCCCGTCCCATCTCGAACAGCACTTCTACTGCCCGCACAGGTGATGACATACGGCAGTCCACCTGTAGCCCCTCCCAAATTACCCAAGATCTGCACCAGCAACGCCACGTATCCCAACGCAGCAGCTGTAGACCTTTCGTCCACTTTGAATTCTGGCATGGATAGTGGTGGGGCTGGGTCTTTAGGTCCGACAGGGATTGGTAAAGGGACATTGAGGATAGTATAGAGGAGTTGCGATGGATCGAGAGGCTGGATGGGGAAGAGAGCGTCGAGCATTTGAGCGTGATGTGCTCGCAGGGAGTGGATAGTCGGTAAGAGGGAGATGCGCTCATTCCTGTCACACAAAATTGTATCGTTAGTAGGGTTTTGTGGTGATACCCATAATATGACTCACTCCGTACGTTCAATCTCATCATCCAGATCTTTGGCTCTGCCATGTCGTAGTCCGTCCGCAACTTCCGCTTCACGAAGATTATACCGGCGCGTTTCAATCTCTTGCTGCCGCAGAGTAATTTTTGCCTGCGCTGCATCCCCGAAGTGAGACAACATCAATCAGCGTCCACAAAGGAAGGAAAGGCATAGAAGAGCCAGAAAGGGAGAGAGTACCACTTACACTCCTTGGTTGTTCTTTCCACCTCTTTGATCTTCTCGGAAATCCAAGCAACCTTCGATTGACGCTCCTCCACTTCGCGTCGCTATAGATCAATTTCAGTATACGTCAGCCTATGACAACCAGTATAAAGATAAATATTTGATTGTTCGAGGCGTGACTGCACGGCACTGAGTTGAAGGAAGGGAGATGGATACCAACCAGAGCACTGCGATCCACATCGCGATATAGTAGCAAGTCAACTTTTCGGCGGACTTGCTCGATGCTTCGCCGAGTATCAGCAACAACAGCCTGGAGATTGACCAGTCTATATTTCAAAGGAAGATCGACCATCAGCCCAACCGAATAATGGAAAGTACCCATAGGAGCCGCGAGTTGCCGTCAAAGACTCACTGATGTAAGCTGCCGAACCCAGCTCCGCGCTTCATCCGGGTCTCTCTCAGACTCCTCTCCACAATATTCCGTCTGTCGTCCTCATCCCTCTTTTCTCCAGACTGAGGTATATGATACACTTCTTTCGTGTTATGCGAGAATGTGAATTCAACTCCGTTCTCACCTCTGGCTGGACCTCTTCGCAATTGCGACAGTTTGACAATGAAACCTTTACTTCCTCCATGATCCTTCTCGTCCTGGCCATCTAAGTTGAGTTTGACCCATTTGCTACCGGAAGATTGGGCTAGACTTGAGGGGATCTCGACCCATATTTCAAGCTCTAATTCATCCTGCGCAGCTTCGGTATCTGTTAACCATGAAGCAAAGTCCCCTTCTTCCAAGCCCTGGAATCTCGGATACGTCGAAGGATGATGTATAGGCGATATGTAGAAAGGTACCGTGGGTTCTTTCTCTTTCTCTTTACCCTTCAAGCTCGATTTCTCCTTGATGCCAGCATCATCTTTCGTTTGTCGCGGTGCAATAGGTGATTCCGGGGCAGCCTGCTTATTTCGCTCGGGTGCTGTCGGTTGTGTGGGAGATAAGTGTCCATTCGCTAATTGGTGGCTTACAGATAAGGACGGCCTCGATTTCTTGATTGAGAGCCCTCTGATCGAAGGAGGCGATTTCAATATCACTTTTGAGCCGCCTTCTTCTCCGCTCAATCTTGAAGAAGTCCGCGACAAAGTGCCATTAGAAGTGGAGGGAGGGAATGGTATTGAGGATGATTTCGAAGGGGAATTGGGAATATTTCGGGCCGTGTTCAAGGATACTGTACGTCTTCTCGGTTCAGGACCGTCATCATTTGGCCCTGACCCGGGCAGTGAGCTGGAAGAGGACGATGTAGAGATAGATGGTCGGATCAAGTTGGGTTTTGTAGGTGTTGAAGGCAGAGAAGCGGCGTATATCGATGAAGTAGATGATGAAGTCCGGGTGAACAAGCTCGGTCTCCTTATCGACCCACTGTCACTTCTACCACCATTTCCACCGCCGTTACCACGACCATTACTTCGTCTGAGATCTCGCTCATCGCTTTGGGTCCGTCTCCGCTCACTATACACCCCATCATCTTCCGTCGCGGTACAGGGTTTCTCAGGTATCTTGAGGGTGATGAAGCATCTCATCGGTCGTCTCGCCTGAATGTCGTTATCCTGACCTTCATAACCAAGATGTATCTCATGTTCCCTCGTTTCTGACCTTCCCAGAGCCGACCCAGCTGCGTGTCCTGATTCTAGCGCTTCACCAGCCAAAGTCGGCGCTCGGGGTCGTGTCACTCTCGTTCTCGGTAGAGTGTGATGGAGTGATATTGTGGGTGATGGGGGATCATAGTACGGTCTAGCTGTCGATGAGGAGGACGATCGCTCTCGCGTATGTGTGTTGATGTCTTTCTGCTCATATCGTAGAGAGCTAGATTGCGCAAATGGGAAGGATGAAGTGGAGAGCCGGCGACTATGTTCACCTGTCGGCGAAAGGGGATAGTTGTAGCCATATCCTTTTTCATCGTCTTCTGGGATCGAGGGTGATTTGGGTTTGGGCGCAGACAAGAGCGATTCCGGAAGGGTGAGCTGGTGAATTCGGATGCTGTAATTTCGTATGGAAGGGGGGTCAATACACCTTGAAAGCTATCTGTCGCATATATCTGAACCAGCTTACCCAGTGATATGCCGTATTCTAGACTGTTATCCAGCGCAATCCCACCATCAGCTCAAGCTCCAGAGCGCCCCGAAGTTCCATAAAGTCGATAAATTCCTGGATGGATAGAGTGTTGGAAGCGAGCGTTGGCCTCACTCACCCTGTCATATGGCCTCCATCTCTCCACCACCGCTAGATCATCAGCCCTCTCATCATCCCCGCCGGCCTTGTCAATCCCTAATTGAGCCCGAGCCGGAGCCTCAGCTGATGTCTTTTCAGAACGTGTCTCATCCATCTGATAGCGATCGATGATCACGTCTTGCACCGCGTGCTGTAACAACGCTGTTGAGTATAGCGATCGTCCTGTACTTTTGCTCCGAGACGGTAGTCGAAGGTGGAACATAGATGCATGTGCATATGCATGTGCATATGCATGTGCATATTGCATGGCATGGACCGGCTAATTGGGGTGCGGTAATGGCGTGGCTTGGACGGAGTTCATGTACGTTACTGGTACGGTGAGGGGTGGAGATGACCGAGGAGGGTGTTTAGGGTGTTGTTGCTTGCGTCGCTGCGTCGCTGTTGATCCCCTGCGTCATCAGTCAATCATCAATCATCAATCATCAATCATCCTCGATACTCGATACATTCCTCTCAGACTTCTACTTCTTCTATGCAATGTATATGCTGCACAACTACCAATAGACACAACACAGACTGTAACCGTACACGAGAACACGATTTCAATCAACTCCTTCTCCCACCGTCATCTTTTACGACAAACGCCAAGTCCACCTTGCCTGATCAGCTATTATTTATTGGCTTGTTAAGCGCCTGATCGATTATTGCACTTTTCGCCCTTTCCGAGAGTCCTGTCGACAATCGATCGACATGGAATCGCAACGTCCTGCTCGACTTCCACCGGCGGGTCTGCCTATCTGTACGTTTTTCATTGGTATCACTGAGCAGCTCAGGATCACGTATGCATCGCTAATGACTCGGCTCCTATCTGATATACATATACCTAGTGTCCGGACCGCCACCGGTGACGGAATCTTCCAGTATGTATCGATTTCTTACCAACCCACCCCTCTCCGCTTACCACCGCTATACACTTGTTAGGATCTGCCTCGTGTATATGCTCGACGATGAACAAAACATACTGATCGCCGCACCGCACTGCACTTGTCATTGCAGCATGTAGACAATGCGCGAAGGACTTCAACCCAATCTGGCGACGGAAACACGTCTGCGGTCATTGCGGCTACGAATACTGCTCGGCCTGTCTCTCAGATGGGCAAGCACTCATGCCCCGTAAACAGGGACAATCGACCAACAGCCTGAATCAATCTGGTCCTGCGGCTTTCTTCGCTGAGATCAAAGAGGGGCTAGGGTTGGATGACAAGAAGGAGAGTAGTGGGAGTGGATATGAGGTTGAAGAGGTTTGCTTATTCTGTTTGGGGCATCTGCAAGGTGAGTGCATACCGTTAGCGTTGGCTCGGCCCAGTTCGTCTTCAATTGTCCTCTCCATGTCATTGCCCAGCGTCTGGTCGATATGTTGACGTTAAGATACCCTGCATGTAACACAATAGTCACGGCCGCCTCTCTGCCTCAACTACGTGCATTACCAATAAAACGACTGAAAGAATACCTGGCCGCATACAATATTTCTTGTATAGGTCCGAAGGAAAAGGAGGATTTTGTACAAGCCGTTGTGAGAGCTCGAAATCCAGCGACGGGCTGTCTCTCGCCCGAAGCGGAGGTGAGTCGGGATATTCCCTATATCTCCAGGATCAAACTATACCGTTGCCGTCCACCCCGCCTGACCCAGACAATGCCCATGGGATCTCGTGCCCAGCCCGAGCTAATTGGTCGTTGTCGCGTTACAGAGTTACTTCAGGAGAAGATCGGTGCCAAAGCTAGGCCAACCGCCTTCCACCGCATCCGCATCATCGTCCTCATCATCAACACCTCGTCCTCGTCCGCCACCACCTACACAAGCTCGCCCTCCACCTCAGCCATCTTACGCCAGACCGCCTCCCCCATCCCAATCTTACCGCCCAGCACCTCCACCTGCTCAAGCTCGGCCTCCCCCGCCGAGGGCCTCACCAGCACCGGCTCCTAGACCTGCTGCTTCTGCACCAAAGCCTGCGGCGGCTCCAACGCCGGTCAGACAGCCTTCGCCGCCCGTACCGACTATCCTCAGCTTAGTCAGCTTGCCGAAGAGCTATCTGGCAAGTCTGAGTATAGGCACGCTCAAGGCGATCTTGTATGAGAATCATGTACGAGTGGATTTCAAACAGGTATTAGAGAAGTGAGTAATGTTTTTCATTTGAGATCCGGAATGTGTATGCTGTACTGCCCCGTATTCGAGACCGAGTGCCGATAGGGCGTCAGCGAAACTGTCCATACATCGATTCGCTCAAAAATCTTGAGAATGCGCGCTGATAGAACGACTTGTATGACAGGGATCAACTTATAGACCGAGTCAACGAACTCATCGTAGACGAAAGAAAACGATTAGAACGACAACGAATCGAGGAAGAACGTCAAGCCAACGGAGACGCCCAAGCGCAGCCCGTCGCCAACGGCGTATCCTCTGAGAACGGCACAGGTGTGGAGAACGGTGGAGCTGGAGGAGAAGAAGCTGCGAACAAGGTACCCGGGCCTACTGGACCTATGCCTGAGGTTGAGCGGGGTCTCTGTGTGGTTTGTCAGGATGAAGAGGCTACACTCGCTGTGGTGGACTGCGGGTGAGTACTGCTTCTGTCTACCCAGGCCAATCAGGGATCAACACACTTTCCTCGTTGAGCATGTGAGTGGACATGAGACGCTGACAACACTCTGCTTGCTGTTGGTATAGCCATCTTTGTATATGTGCCCGTGAGTTCAGTCAACCTCGCTTCCATTTACGAATTGCCGTATTCTGCCGAGGGCAGACTTCGCGTGACTTGAAGACAAGGCTGACTTGAAACATTTTATTATCCCGCTTAGACTGTTCCGATCTAATCATGGCCACAAGCAGAGAATGCCCCTTGTGCCGAACGAGAATCGTTACTCCGTGAGTATGAATATGACTTGATCTCATCTCGCCCTTCTGCTGCAGCCTACCTGGGCTACGTGGGGTTTCCTTTTGTTTCCATCCGCAACCTGGAACATCGATCATGGCGTTGTTTTATGGGGACATCTTGCTGACTTTGGGAGCCTCTTGTGTTGTTGATTGTTCGGCAGACAACGGCTGATCAGGATCTACAGAACGTAACGCGTCTCACGATGGTAATCTCTAGATGCGATGGCTCAGGGTACGAGATCGTACTTGAATAAAAGAGTACCAATTGAACCGAGACTTGTGCAGTACGCAGGAATAGGATCGTTGTCAATTCAGGATGGAGGATTATTGTCCATATCATGCGAATTCTGCTATTCTGCTGCAATCTCGAACATCAGTCGTACGTCGTACTGAAATGTCAAAACCTACATGCACTAATCTCCTCAAGTTCATCAGATAGTGCACCGCTTGGAAACGCCCAATACCCATCCATGCCCCCAAAAAAAAAAAAAAAAAAACAGCTACAGCGAGCAAGCAGTTGAACGGACGATGAAAAGAGAGAAGCGAGCTACATATATGGTCCAGTGGGTCAGACAAACACGAGTGCCGTAGAAAGACTCAGTTGACTATTCAAGCTAGTTGCTATTTAAGAAGACCGTGCGATATGACTGTACTCTCGGCAGACTACATTACGGATGAAAATAAGAAGGAACAACGATCAAACAGAATAGAATGGATCAATGAGTCAATAATATGGCAATACATGCAAAAAGAATAGACAGATAGATATGTCTAAAAATAGGAGGCGATGACGCGATTGATTAAGTGTATTTACTGGACACCTTGCTCCACCTTCATCTTCTTGATCAAAGCCCAATCTGACATCTCCACTTGATCTCGGAAGTTGGTTTCTGCGCAGGGTACATAAGAAAAGAGAGGAAAAACATCAGCGACAGCAGTATAGTAAATGCAGGGGTGGGCACGGCCAGAGTGTGATGGATAATAATGATAGATGCTAAGCGGACATGTGAAGATGATACGTACTCAGTGTGTCGATACTTTGTCTGGAGATCAAAGAGACAACATCATCCTTGTCATCGAAGCTAGACATCAGAGAAAGCAAGCAAGCATGCAATCAGCTACGTCCCACCGATATGTTCTTGCGAAACGCAAAGAGACGAATGGCAACGATAATTGGCCAAGACTAGACTCACTGTCGGCCGTACAGCTTGGCAGATTGATGAGGCGCTCGCTCAATCTTGACGGCTGCTCCAGCACCGATCTGGGCCTTCTTGAGGATATCGTATGGCTTGTGGTTAATCTCGAGCGAGGTACTGACAAAGGAAACATAATTGGTCAGTAAACTTGACCGACTATACACGAAAGCGGATGAGAGCTTCACATTGGAGATGAATTTCTGTGAACGTTTTCGGGCCCACTCACATTTTACCAAGAGGCACTATCTCTCTCTTTCCAGTCTCCTTATCCACCTTGACCACACCAACAGGTGTTCCAACCCTCATCGTACCCTCAATGATATCACAACCCAGAATAATCGGATCTCTGTGCGCGAAAGCCTTCAGAATCTTCATCTTGACTGGCCAAACGGCGTTGGGGGCAGCCTCCTTTCGCTTGGCCTCCTGTACTTCGTTCATGTATTTCGTGAAGGCGTCGAAGAGGTGGTAGATGATCATGGCTAAAACAAATTTCACAGATCAGTACGTCCCCTTCCACGGGCGGCGATTATGTGATGGAGGTAGCTAGAAGACAGCTCGTCCCACTCACCAGAGAAAATCTTCATGCCGGCTTTTTGAGCCAACTCCTGCGCTTCCTTCTCAATAACAACGTCGAAGGCCAGAATGACCGCATACTCAGGTGCTTTATCCAACATCGTACCAGCTTTGACGATGGTACTCTTATGTACGGGGCCGATACCAAAGTTGAAGACGGGGATCTTCATCTGCTCGAGGAAAGTCAAGAGCGCTTCCAATGAACCCAGTGTTGAGGCTTGTACCCAGACACCCTTGCCTGTCTTGGTGACGAACTTGGCCAAAGAAGTCAAGTCGTCCATCGCCATATCTTTGAATGCTTCGACTTCATCCTCGTCCTGCGCAACGTAGAGTCGGGCACCGGCGATAGCCTTCTCGAGACCAGGAGCAGAAATCTTGACACCCAAAGCGGCCTTGACTTCCTTGTGGTGAACATAGGCGGACTATGACCGTGACACGAGGCAGATATCAGCTCTGTTACTGACGCAGATGAGATACTGCAATACTCTCGACCCACCTTGACACGCATTTCTCTCATTGGCTGAGGCGTCAACAGCGCTCGGACATTCGTCACGATTGGTCCGTCCGTACCGCACAGAACAATCGTATCGCCCTCCTTCATCACACCGTTGCTCAGCACGACATCAATAGTAGTACCAAGACCCTCGATGATCTTGACCTCGAGGATGGTACACTCGAGTTCGGAGATGTACATCAACGAAGCGTTCATTCGCTCCTGAGTGAGCTTGACGAGAAGCATCAACATGTCGGGAATACCTTCACCAGTGATGGCGGAAGTGGGGACAAGGGAGATATTTTTACCAAGGTTCTTGTTTTCGTCGAAGATCTCGGCGTTGAGACCCTGCTCGGCGAACGCAAGCTTGGTCTTTCGTACTCGGTCCTCGAACTCGCTCTTGACCGACTTGTTCTGGGCATTCAAAGTCTCTCGGAAACCGGCATTAGGCTTGGCTTCCCATCCGTACATTCGGTCGATCTTGTTCAAAGCGACGATGAAGGGGGTTTTGCCGTTTCGAAGCAAGTTGAGCGACTCGATGGTCTGAGGCTCAAGACCGTGAGTGATGTCGACAACCAAGATAGCGATGTTACAAAGGGATGAACCTCGAGTACGCAAGTTGGTGAAAGACTCGTGACCGGGAGTGTCGATAATGAGCAAACCGGGGATCTTGACCTGATACTCGCCATCTCTGTTGACGACCTGGGTCTTCTCCTCGATAGCAGTCTTGGGGAAGAAAGTAGCACCGATCTGCTGTGTAATACCACCGGCTTCACCCTCTTGCACCGAGGTTTGTCGGATCTTGTCGAGCAGCTTGGTCTTACCGGTATCGACGTGTCCAAGAATACAGCAGATAGGTGATCGGAGGTCGTCCTTGCTCTTGGCAGCCTGAGCAGCGGCCTGTCGGTCCTTGATCTTCTGCAAAGCGACAGCCTTTCGAGCAGCAGCCTCATCGTCGGAGCTCTCGTCAGAGTCGCTGTCGTCGTCAGAGTCGGTCTCTTCATCTGATGAGTCTTCCTCTTCGGATGACTCCTCCTCAACAGGCGCCGGCTTGCCATTAGCCTTGGGGGCAGGCTTGGTAGCGGCAGAGGCAGCGGGCGCTGGAGTAGCCTTCGCCGCAGGTGCATCGACAGGAGCGGAGGCGGGAGTGACTTTCTTGGCGGGAGCGGCAGCAGGAGCAGCCTTGGGAGCGGGAGGTGCTTCATCCTCTGATGACTTGTCCCAGTCGTCCTCGGACTCCTCCACCTTGAGCTTGTCTACACCGGCAACAACCTTTTCTACCTCGTCTTCCGATTTGTCCCAATCATCTCCGCTGTCCTCGTCTTTGGCGGGAGCAGCAGCCTTCTTCTCTTCTACTGGGGCAGGAGCGGGTGATGAAGGAGCAGGTGAAGACGTTTCTTGGGCGGCAGGTTTAGGTTGTTGCTTCTTCTTGTTGTTACCGTATACGACCTTTTTCTTGGGCGCACCACCATCTTGCAACCCAGCGACCGTCATACCTGAAGCCAACATCGCCTGCTTTCTAGCTTCAGCAGCGGCCTGCTCTCGCTTCTGAGCAGGAGTGAGCGCTCGACCCTCGGCTTTGGCCTTGGCCTGCTTCTCCTTCTCCTTGGCCTTCTTAGCAGCCTTTGCAGCGGCGATCTTCTCCTCTTCCTCAGCCAATCTTCGCTCTTCTTCCTCAATCTTCGCTAATCTCTCGTCTTCGACTCGTCGGGCCTCCTCTTCTACTCGCTTCTTCTCCTCCATAGCAGCCTGCATAGCAAGAATGTGAGCGGGCACCTTCTTGCCCTTGGCAGGAGCAGCGGGCTCAGCAGGCTTAGCGGCGGCCTTTTTCTTTTTCTTCTTCTTCTTGTCGCCGCCAGCAGCGTCCTCGTCTCCTTCATCCTCTTCCGCCTCAGCAGTAGGTTCGGCAGCGGGCGAAGCGGCATCTTCAGCAGGAGCAGTCTCGGTCGTCTGCGTCTTCTTGGCAGCAGCCTGAGCCTTCTTCTTTGCCTAAACATCATAACAGCATCTTTGTGAGCTTCCAATGTAAGTGCGCCAAATGCGTGGTAGCTCACCTTCTCTTTCTCCTTCTTCAGCTTCTCCTTCTGAGCTTTTGTCAGAATCTGTGATACATGATCAGTCAGCTCAGAGCTGCATAACACACAGTCACGAAATCGCAAGCTCACCTTAGGTCCTTCATCCTCTCCCTCTTCTTGCTCCTCAGCGGCCTCGGGTTCAGGCTCAGCAGCAGCCGGCGTAGGTTCGGACACCTTCATAGCCGCCTCAGCGGCTCTTCGCTCCGCAGCGGCCCTTTCCAGTACGGCATCAATATCATCCTCATCCTCCTCTACTTGCTTCTTTCCCTTCTTCCCTTTCTTACCCTTCTTAGGCTTGACGTCCTCCTCGGGCCACTCATCATCCAGATTAACCGCTGTAGCTTCAGTTGTGGGTACAGGGGCCTCGGCAGCAGGTTCATCCATCTCCTTGTCTTCGTCAACAGGTGCCTTCTTCTTGCTCTTCTTGTCTTTCTTTCCCTTCTTGGGTTTCACATCGTCCTCGGGCCACTCGTCGTCCATGTTAGGCTTAGTATCAGCCGCAGGAGGAGGTGCAGCGTCTTCATCATCGTCGTCGTAGTCGACTTTCTTGTTCTTCTTCTTCTTGTCCTTCTTCGCCGCGCTCGCTCGGATGGTAGCCTATATTCGATTTGGCGAGATCAGCAGAGCTTCGAGCAATACAATAATGATGACAAATCATGGCGGTGCGCTGGCGTGGACATACCATTAAATCGCCACCCTCTTCTTCATCAAGGGCATCTCCATCGTCCAGCAAGTCGAACAATCCTCCTGCCTTCTTGTTCTTGCCACCCTTAGCAGGTTTGGGTACGTCCTCCTCGCTTCCAGCTTCGGGGGTCTCAGCAGCAGCAAGAGCAGCCTCCTTCTTTTCCCTGTAATGACAAGGAACAGTCTTCAGCGACTGTCTCCTCCGTGGCCGATTCAAGATGCAGGCTGTACAATACTCACCAGAATTCATCGTCATCGACATTCTTCTTTCCGCCCTTCTTTCCCTTGTTCTTGGGCGGCATTATCGCAAAGCCTTTTCAAGTGTTTTCCTATAAAGTATAAAAGATGGGCTGTCTACAGATGTCCTGTCCAGCAAGAAGTCGACCGTGTCGAGATTTGATGATGATCGAGGAATAGAGACTGGGTTTATACTGGGAACGATGGCTTCAAGAGGCTCCTCCTCAAAGGACGGTATTGTATTGCAGCCAGTAGCAGCAAGTAGACTTTGTGTCCTTGGACCTTCGATCGGAGCCGAGGATAAGACAAAATTTACCTATTTGACCCATCCACGTAAAGAGATCGAGATTATATCAGGTACTCTCGTACAGCGGTCATGACCGCTTTATGTCACTTGAGCTTTCCGGACATAAGGTTATTATATAACGCGTGTTTTGGCGTTTCGTCTCCTCTGCGAGGTCAATTTGGCGCGTCAAGCGAGACAGCGACAGCGACAGCGACAGCGAGCGCCAATGACAAGAAGCGTCGATGTGTTGATTGCATAGCATCCTTCTCCCTTTGTCAATAGCTATAGCTTGTCACTCGATAAACAGTGGGATTGACCCGAAGCTGGATTCGTATATATATCGACTACTTCCCATTCTGAATCTCTCATATTAGACGATCAACTCATCGAAATGTCTTCATATCCACCTGGAAACAGCTCGCAAGGCTTGGCAGGCGAGGAGTACGAACTCCCCTCTTTATCCGCCGCAAACGAAGCTGGACCCTCAAGACCTCGAGCGAGCAGTACAGGAGCTCAAAAGGGCCGCCGAACACTCACCCTTCATCCTTCACAATCCACGGCCAACCTCCTTTTCTCGGCCCCCTCTGCATCTTTACCAACACCCAGAAAACGACACTCAAGAACACAATCGTACCCCGATTCCCCGGAAGACCCGACAACTCCAAGGCGGCTCCACCGTGCAGCATTCTTAAGTGAAGACGAGCAAAGACATGACGATGCGGAAGAGGTGTTCTTACCTGATTTCGGACATATGCTGGGATTCAACGATGAAGGGGAAGATCATTTCGCTGTAGCTGCAGCGATGCGGACGAGGTGGAAAAGAAAGTTGTATTTGCTTTTGGAGGAACCAAATAGCGGAAGAGAAGCCTTCTTCGTGCATATCCTGGTGACAGGCCTCATCATATTTAGGTGAGTCAGCTGGGTAGACATTTTGCTTCCACTGTACCAACAGCTGATTTGACTCATTTGCATCTTCCAGTGCCATCCTTACCACGCTGTCGACGATGCCCGCTTTCCACACGAATCCAGCATGGACCAAGGGTCTATTCGGTCTGGACACGTTCATCGTCATCCTCTTCACCATTGAATACCTCGCTCGATCTCTCGCTCATTCCGATAGCTGGGCACAATACTATACTTGGGCCACATCCTTCTTCGCCTTACTGGACCTTATCGCCATATTACCCTACTATATCGAAGTAGCTCAAAACGAAGACACCTCGATTCTCTTCCGATTCTCAATTCTCCGTACATTCCGATTACTTCGAGTTTTCCGGGCATTCAAATATCAAAACCAGATGTTACTCACCATCGAAGTGATGTACGTCGCCGTCAGGCGGTCAAAGGACGCCCTGCTCGCTCTGATGTTCTTCATCCTGCTCGTCTTGGTCCTTTCTTCGACTTTGTTGTATTTCGCCGAACGGGGGACATGGGACGCTCAGCTCGGCGCATTCGTTGATGCAGATGGTGATCCATCGTTGTTCGACAGTATCCCGAAGACAGCATGGTTCTCGCTTGTGACGATGAGTACCGTTGGATATGGCGAGATCACTCCGAAAAGCTTTTTGGGAAAGCTTATTACGGTGCCTTTGCTCATGTTTGGGCTTTTGCTCATTGCTTTACCGAGTTTCGTCCTTGGAAGAAACTTTGCAATTGTATTTGATGCTATGACCAGGCATAGTCAGGCCCCGAGACCGGTGCGTACACCTTATTACTGTTCAACCGATCCCTCCACCATGGCATGGAATATCGAGCTAATTAATTTTGTTATTCTAGCTATCAAACGTGACCAGCCCCAGAGCGTCTCTAGACGATGAAACACCTCAGCCGCCGACATCTCTTCCAATGGACAACTCATCTTCCGCCCCGCTTCTCCCTACAATCGCATCATCCCTCTCAACCCCCTTACCAGGAACAGCTGCATCAGCGCGGTCGCGGACCATTTCCCCTCTTCCCCCTCATTCGGCTGTAGCTTCGACTATGGTGCCCAGCTCAAGCGCGTCTTCGGGGAGGGGTTTGGGCAGTGTACCAAGGATGTGGGACGGTAGTCTCGATGGATCTGGGTTGACGGAGAAAGGGATGAAAGAGCGAGATTTGACTAATGTGAAATTGGCAAAGAATCAGCTGGTAAGCTTGCCAGCACGCTAAATCGTTTCGGATATTACAGAGAGCTTACGTCGTGGTTGTGTGCTGTAGGTCCTATTGGAGCAGATTGACTCCCTACGACGCACGATTGACAGGCAAGGCGATATTCTCGCTCGATTAGCAGCCGCCCTCGACGAGAAAGATGGCCGAGGTCCGATTTCGGCTTCGTCGGGCTCGGTCCCGATTCGAAGGTCCGATGTTGGAAGTGGAGTTGGAAATGGGGGCGTGAGAAGACACGAAGTGAATGAGGACAACCAGTTCTCGTTGGGTGAAAGCGATGACGAAGGAGGGAGATAGCGGTATCGACTCCTGTATTGCCTCTCACATTGACATTGGCTTCCTGCAATCAAACGATTGATCTTGATAACACGGTTCATCATAACTATTGCATGTCAGGCCTATGATGACGTCTGGACTGAAGGACCCCTCAGAGGATCCTTTGTATGCCTGTGCGTGGCGCCTTCCTGCGAACGACTAACCACGTGACGTTCAGTTTCAGCTCAAAAGGGCGAGTGCAGAAACGAACGACCTATTGCGTCTGATCACTGAATCTTGACTCTTGAATTAGGGCAGACTCGGTATACAGAATTTCTGTGCCCAATCAATCGATCTGCCTATCTCATAATAATAATGTCCACCTGTGACCGTTATCCGATTTGAGACTTTTTGAAACGGCCCAACTGGCTGCTCAAGGAGGTTCCGTATTCGAACTCCTTCTTTACTAGCGTGCTCTGGTACAACAGCATATGATAGCCTGAAATGGGCTACTTCGAGCAAGGGCTGTCCAGTGGCGAAGCGGCTTCCACGTTCGCAACTGGAAAGGACGTGATCTTGGGAGGAACAACGACGTCTTCTGAGGCGGGAGGTGAGTGAAATCAGCCGACTTTACGCCCACCACCTTGAACCAGTCTTTTCGGCCCTTCGGGTGTTCAGGCTCTTTGCTGTGGACTGTCCTATCCATATATGTGGTCAGCCTCAGGAGCCAACCTCCTTCTGGATGTTGACAATACTGTCCGGTATGATCTAATTTTCATATTCTATTGCGCTGCTGTACACTCCGTGCTGTATCGATAGATCTCCGAGACGACGAATCGAGTCCATACGCACCAAGTGACGGTGGACCGGAGATCGTAGAAGCCGAACACACTCGTTCACTTCTCTCCGACATCCTTACAAAGTCTGCACAGTCGCTCAGTCGATTCGTCACAGCTTACGGCGTGACGTCGTCTAATAATTCCAATTTGTCGGATCACATACGAAGGGAAAAGGTCTTGGCTCTGTTTGACGAGAACCTTTGTGAATATCTTCGAGAAGTAGGGTCGCGTATTCCAGCGATTCAGCATGCTTATCGATCCCGGTCGATGCAGAGTACAAGCACACTCCGTGTTGAAGCTCTTGGGCCGAGGGCTACCGTCGATCAAAGTGACAGACAAGTGGATGGATCTGACAAAAGTACCGTTAGGCAAATCCCTGTGATTGACAGGAACACTCATCGTGCGATTGAAGAGATTCACGAATCGTTGAGCGGTGTGGACAATTTCGATGGTTACTTGTACGAACTCGGACTGATGAAGTCCGCGGGAGGAATCTCTTCAGTCGGCATTAAAAGCAGACCCACCGTCAGGATGTCTACAGGGGCCAGTAACCCCAATGCCGAAGCGGCCAACCCTTCGGCTCCTACGGCCCCCGCACAGTCCCACGGCACCTCACCGCTTCCTGTAAAGCGGTCCGCGGCGACAGCCGTCCCATACTTTGACGACATCGCTCTTGCTCTCCGTCAAGCCGCCGAAATCGCGTGCAATACCGCACCATTCACCTTTCCATCATCACAGTGTCTAGGTGAAAAGGTCACCTGTTTGGGCGATATGATTGACCTTCGATACAAAGCTGTATCCAACGCCTGCTTCAGACCGAACAGTACTGCCACACCCGATATAAACTCCAATTTGAGCGATCAGGAGCTTATACAGAGAGTTTTACCGACTGAAAGACAAGGTCTGGCGAGAGAGTTCTCGAGCTGGGAACGTCGCGATCAGTCAACTCAGGCTATGAGAGATGTGAATTGGGTTGAGTGGAATGTGGATCTGCAAGCCATCAAGGCTGCTGAGAAGGTTATACAAGAGACAAAGGGTTTGGATCAAAGTGAAGAGTACAAGTGGTCTAATCTGTCTAAGTCCTTTACACCAGAAAAGTAAACCCAGGTGTGATCCGGTGTCTAGAGGGACAGAACATAGACTATGAGTTTCTGTAAACAGTATGAGTCGGAAATGTGCAGTGCACGATGGTGTACAGGAGGAAGGATCTCGTCAGCGTGCCCTTTCAGAATCTAATTTCATTCTGCGATTTCGCCAAAGGACCTTATCGGAGCTGTCTCATCTCTTGCGAATTCGCCATAGTACTTTACATGTACAAATCCGTGTTTGGAAGACTGCACAGACTGTATGCACCATCACATTTCGATATGATATGATCTCGAGTTTTGACCTGGACGAAAAGATCAACTTTGATCGTCCCCATCAAACGCCTAATTTGCGATCATCTTCTCTTCTTCTTCTTTTCTCTGCCTCACCCACATTGTCCTCTATCCTGCTTTCGACCTGCTACAAAACGATTATATCCACCGGTCATCAACAAGTGGTGCATATCCAACTGCACAGCTGTCTGGACCTGACGACTCGCAATCAAGGTGAGTAGAAGAGATACAAAGTGAGATAGGCGACATCTGACTTCGATTTCGACACTGACGCAGGCCAACCGCCAAACTCACAACCACGGACTCCAACCCTAGCGTGTCGCCAGTCAACAGCCATGACACCTCGAACGAAAGCAAACGCAAAGCAGGCCAATGGCAATCGTGAACCGAATCAAGTGAGCTATCCAGAGATGTTTTTGGACCTGCCCGAGCGTCTCGTTTCTCGTTACGCGCTGCACTATGGCTGACGAGAGATCCTCACATCACATCCGCCCACAGATGGACATCTCGCTTCATCTGCAGGGTATCCAAACGGAAGTGGATAGGCTACAGCAAGAGAATGCGTCGCTGAAAGAGCGAGAGAATACAATGGTGAAGGAAAAGGAGAAACTCGATTCGGTCATCAAAGCTAGGGACAAGACGATACACGAGCTGCAGAGAGATCTTGCGGCAGGAGAGCAAAAGGCAACCGAGGCCGAAGCGAGGTGTCAGGAAGTCGAGCTCCGGTTCCGCGACACTTGCAAAGCAAACAAAGCTTCTGAAGGACAGGTCGCAGACCTTCAGAAGGCGAATCAGGGAGCCCGAACTACAATCAATAATCTCATCGCCTCCAATCGAGAACGGGGGGAAGTTCAGGCCGCCCAGACGAAGGAACACGATGAACGGGTGAAACAGCTTCAAAGTCAGCTTCAAGCGATCAGAGAGGCGGTTGACACCTCGAAACAACAGAAGGAAAGGCAGACGATGCTCATCGAGAGCAAGCTTCAGGAGAAGGACAGACTAATCGAAGAACTCCAAGCGGAGCTCAAAGAAGCTCAGCATCCGGCTTTGCCCTCTGCCGACGTCAAGCCAAGAATGCAGGGCTTGCTCACTTCAACGGATACCGAACATAAGAAGCGGAGGAAGAGGCGGTTCAACGAAACCATCGAGATGTACGATCGCGAGATTAAAACACTTAGAGACGAAAAGTCGGAGCTAATGACAGCCAATGCCAACTTGGTTCAGGAGAGGGCAACGATTGAAGCCGATTTGGGTCAAAAGAGGCTCAAGGTCGAAGATGAAAATTGGAAGTTGAAGGCGGAACTTGAGAGGGTCAAGAGGGAGGCTGATATCCTAGAGATAGAAGGATTCTAAGTGGTGAGCTCAATGATCACTTGACAGCCTCCGCTCGATCATCGCGTCCGCGTCCGTGACAGAAAGTTTACTTGATCTCTCGGTTGCTAGATCCCGAAAGCACTAAGCCAACAATCATCGGCAGATCAAGTCTGGTAACAACACCAGTTCAGGGTCCATGATGAAGAGAAAAAGATGGGGTTTCGTTCGCGTCATACATATCAATAACAGTACTCGTACCGAGTCGTACGAGAACGATTCATATTACATCCTCTCTAGCAGCTGTACACTATATCACCCATATTAGTCGATTCAATAAGCGGAAAAGACTTGGAGAGAAACGATATGGACATCCGAAGTGAAGTGAGAAGAGGGGGAGAACGGCAAAACCCCGTGGCACGTAGGTCGCCCTTGAACGAGTTGTATATAGCAGACAGACTTGAGAGTCATTCTCCATGCGATTTGTGGAGCGCATCCATGCACAGTCACCTCATTGTTCATTACGAGTGAGGTGAGGGGCAACTGACAAGCGAATGTGGCAAAATGTCCGTGCGACGCGGTTCTGTACTTGTTTGTGTTGGAGGCGTGCGGTATGATCGCACGCACGCACGCAAGAGCGAGCCTTCCATCGTTCCAGCATTTGACGGCATACTGGCTGGGGTGATGGCGGCTGCATTCCCCTTCGTGACAATGTCCCTTCCTCCATCCCCCTCGCTACTCCCCAGCTTGACTTTGAAGTGTTATTAATCTCGTTCTCATCTTATTCTCTGTCTGATCATCTCATAACATCGTTGTCCGAAGCGGTCTCACTGTGAGCCTTTATCAAAAGACCGCTGAGATCCAGTGTGACTCCACCACAACCCGTCTTACGCTATCCAGAATCTGCGCTACTACATCCCCACGTTAAGTCTACATGAATTATCGCCTTTTTTGATCTTCTTGCATAGGGTTAGGGGCGACTGAGGTCGTCTTGTTCTTCCTCTCGGATCACAGGATGAGCGATCCATCTTCTAATAAGCGCATGCGTCTGGATCTCCTCACGGGTATTTGCGGTGTAAGTCTCATCTGTATTTTTTTTTATCTGCGATCCCATCCAGAGCACGCACTCAATGGACTGTTGCTGCGAAGCTCCCTGCAGGACGCGTTGGGCCTTCTTCAAAGCGCACAAATGGCGATCCAAGACCAGCAGGAAGAGTTTCAGGCTATAAAAAAGCACAAGGAAGATCTCCAGAAAGAGAAAGAGAGCCTCAAATCCGAATGGGAGAAGAGCAAGGCTAGAATCAGCGCTCTCGAGGAAGAGAGTAGTCACCCGCGTCAAGCGAACGAAGCTTCCAAGAAGAAGGAAGGGGAGTGTGACTCAATCAGGATTAAACTCCATGCAAGAGATGAAGAGGTCGCCGATAGCAGATCAAAGAATGCCGCTTTACGGCGTGTATGCCAAGATAAGGAGGACGCATTGCTGCTGGCTCGGACAGAAGCGAGGAAACAGAAAGCCCATATGAACGATCTGGAGCAGAAGTCGGCACAGCTGGAATCGACAAGGGAGAAGGAGCAAGTTTCAGCAGCGGACAGACTCAACAAGGCCAACAGCGAATGGGCAGAGAAGGTAGAGGACAAGGAGAAGGAATGTTAGAGGCTGTCTGAAGAATTGCAGATCGCTGGCAAGGAGAACTCGGCTTTGGAGGGCGAGAATCTCAGACAGCGCCAACAGCTCAATGATTCTCAAAGTATCCTGAAGAGACTCAAGGAACACCGAGACAATCGTCGAAAACGCCACCAAGAAGATTTACAGCAAGAACTCGATATTGACAGAGAGCTAACGCTGTGGCAATCGAATACAGAGACCGCTTACGAGACGTCGAAGGAAGAGCAAAAATAGCGGTCTGGTCGCCCTATTCACGGGATCTGAGTAAACCAGATCAGATCAGTCAAGTCCAAGAGACATGGGAGGCAGTGGGAATAATGTAGTGAAGGGGTGGCAGGAAGTCGGTTTGGGCCGACCTGTCGAATGTAGGTGAAAGATGGCAACATCAACGAAGTCCACCGACTGTCCTAATATCATACCGTATATCGCAAGAAGTCAGAGATCTCAAGGACCAGCTGGACCGCGCATGGTGCATCATCAAGAAGATCAAGAAGGACTTTGACGCTTCCATCAAGGAGGAGGAAGAAAGCCATGAGAAGAAGAAGGAGATGAGCCAGAAGCTCAAAGATTGGCTGAACACTTATGATTTAGGCGGACCCGATGACTGGAGAGAGGCAATGGGCGACGCCACCCAAGAATGAAGGCTTAATAAACCTGGCGGCGCTCATCTCACGAGTGGCGATCTACATGCGAACGGGATCTGGTCGTAGAGTGAGAGCATGGTCCTAGTAGATGGCCAGTATGAGCACTAAATGGGGGTCACCGATGTGGAACTAGTACAGGCTGTTGGCGACGTTTGAAGATATCGAGACAGCTTAATACCCCACGATCCCGAGCTTATACTACAGTGTATATAACACTGGAGAAGAGCAATGTGTCGTAAACAATACTAGAGTACTGCCTTAGCGTCCCAGCCAAAAACAATATCCAAATAGCATTATGAGGTGTACGGACTGTCTGTCCGATAAGTGTGTGTGGTGATAGTGAGTAGGGTAGATAGCAATCAATCCAAACATGTATATACTTTCCATCCAATTCTGCTCATGGCTGTGCCGGGACACTAGGAGCCTCGAGATTTGTAAAACCGCAGAGGAGATGCGTATTTTTGAGTATGCAGTACTTACAGTGAGCGTCAGTCGAAAGTGATATCCCCGAAGATCATACCGGTGGCATCTGGATCTGCTGACCAGCCACTCACGTCCGTAGACAGGCTATCAATCTTCCCAAACGGATCGACCCGTTCTGGATAGTAGAAGTGGAAGTTCAGCTTGGACCATGTCTGGAATATCGTCGTAGCCGTGTAAGCACGCCAAGGTGACGGTCAGGGGGAGGTCCGAGCCTCAGCCGGAGATAGGCAATCTCGAATGGGAGCCGAACAGAGGAGGAACATCACCTTTGATCGTGAGTCCGTTGTCATGTGTGACTCCCTGTACACGGAACGGGTGGAAAGAGTGAACATGACCATCGCGTTGTAGCTTCCTTGTTAGATCGACCTGCTTGTCCTAGTCCGCGCAGCAACTTTAAAGTGCTTACGAAGAATCCTCGTACGGTGTCGGCAAATGCCACTTAGCGCCGTCCGTCCCTTCGTCACTCTACCATCACGTGACCATATCCCCGTCGGCACGTGTTGCCCATGTTTATCTGTCTGGCGATCCCCAGTGCAAGCTCGGGCGTTCGGACTGTTTCACCTAACGCGAAGCCAAGGTTGTCAATACTCTGAAGCATGAAACCGACGGTCACCAAGGTAAAGCCTTACTTGGACCTCGGTGAGGACTGCGTTGTCCCTCTTTCCGAAGCCGATGTACCAAGCGATGCACACACCCTTGGACACACGCGCGAGACATGTTCAGCTACTACTCCGGCCTGTCGCGCCGGCGCTCATCCCAATCCCAAAACCCAACATCTCCGCCCTTACCCTATTCCTCATCGATAAACGAAGGAAACACCTCCCCTTTTCCCTCTCCGAAACTCTTACCTGCTCCGGCATCGCCATCGCCTACCAAGCAACTGTCAGCAGCTTCAGGGGGCCTAGGCTCGCCATTCAGCGTATCGCACGATGCGGTTCCAGCATCGCCTACGCATGCCCTCAACCATCAACCTAGTTTACCTGCTTTGAGCGAAGATACAAGAGATAGCGATCGTGAATTTGGCTATGGGCATGGACATGGCCACGGACACGGACACGATAGGATGACTAGCGAAGGTAGTCGTGCACCGCTCGTAGCTCGAGATTTCGGTATGTCAGGCACCGAGAAAGACATCGCTTCGAGCAGTAGAGGGAGAAACGAAGACAAGGTCAGATACGGTCATGGAAAGCAAGGTATGAACGGCGAAGCTGAAGTTTCGAAATCGAGCGAATCATTCAAGATTCTTCCAGGAGATGATTCATCCCTACCTCGATCAAGTATAGACGCATCTCGTCGACCCTCTGAACCAACAAGTCAAAAACAGACCAACCGCCGTCCAGATGATCCGAATCTGATACCGCCTCCTTCGGTGAATGACACATATGTGTCAAGATACGTAGATCCGCTAGTACCTCCCTTGCTTCCGCCTGGACAACCTGAACCTCACCGACCGGGTCTGAACAGATCTACCTCCGCACCGGGACATCCTCATTCTCAAACCCTACTGCCTTCAGCTATACCGCTTCCTCCAGGCAGTAGAGAAAGGGAAGAAGATGCCAATCAACCTATATTCAAGATCTTCGACGCTCAATTGTCGGAAGATGGGACGAATATGAGTAAGAAGCTCAGAGGATACCTCGAGGTTGTGTTGAAAGGGCAAGAGGAAGTTGGAAGGATGCATTTGGAACTGGAGGGACTGGGATTAGCGGAGAAGGGGAAGAATTGGTATGGAACCTCTGGAATTAAGGAGGGCACTGGGAAAGCCGCGGAAAAGCGGGAGAAGGGAGTCGATGAGATCATGCGAAGAGTGAGTTATTTTGTGTATACCTAGATATGACAAGTAGCTGTCTGTATATTCCATACAAGTCAAATACTGACATTCTGATGGCTACGATTCATCTGTAGCTCGATGACTTATCTGACACACTCCGAAATTACCATCAACTCGGCACGCCCAAGCTGACCTTCCCAAGACAACCCCAACCCGTGCCTCCGCCATTGACGCCCAATAGCAATCAGCGACAAAAACCTTCAATGCAATCACCGGCTGACCCGCAAAAATCCCCCACGGACTTATCAAGAGCTCGGACAATTGGCGCGACACCATCTTCGCCTGAAGCTCACAAGACAGCCAATCGACCTCGAGCTCCGACATTAGTGAGATCTAACACGGCCGTCGGTCAAGTATCTCCCCCTTCAATAGGCAAAGAACGAATCACGCCCCGCTCCCCACTTGTGAACACCTTCAAACCGCCTTCTAGGTCATCATCCGAAGAACGCGAAAACAAGCAGAAGCACAATAGTGATCTTCCTGCCGAGAGACTAGACGATAGTATCCCGTTCCCTGATTCTTCGCCTGAACAGACCAAAGTCAAGCCGTTTTTCGATCCTGAGTACAACAAAAATAGCGGACAAGGGTGGCTTGAGGATGTGCTTGATCGGAGGTCTCACGGAGGAGCCGCGGGCGGTGGCAAGAGGGAAAGAAAGATTACGGATTCTCCTGTGGAAATGCAACATCCGCACAGGTGGTGATGCCCACGAGGCGTATGGCCGGTTTACTGTTATTTCTTTCCTTTACAACATCCTTTAATCTCGCCTGTTGATAATCAGTCTGTAGCGATTCTATAATTTGTAAGCATCAGTGTATACTCTCAGCCCAGTCCTAGCACTACATGTTGTATGTATCGACAATTCATGCCTAGTGATCTGCGTTGCTGCTGAGTCAGCAGATGCCACCACATATAGCCTGAACATAGAATACATAGAAGAATGGTGAGGTGAAATTTGATTCCGCTCACCGGATCGCTAGCTCGCTCCTTCAAGATGGTTTACCAGACACATACATAAGACCGCTGCCTGGACAAGCATTGTATCTATCCATCTTCACCATCTTCCTCTTCCTTTGCCCATAAGAAATAGAAAGTATACACTGCAAATTCTTACACAGCCTAGACTCGAGCGCAGCACGGTAGGATCCACTACGTCAAGATTGAGAATAGCGGGGGTCTGTACAAATAACACAACATGGCCGCCGCCGCAAGCTCGACACCGCTCGACCCGCATTTGGGTCGAGCAGCAGATTTTGTCCGGCCCGACTTTCATCAGGTCAATCTGGATATTGAGGGGTATCTCAAAGTCGAGAAGGGGATGAAACTTGATGCAGGTGAGTAAAGAAGAGAAGAGTCTTGACTAGATGAACTCTCGTGTTTTACTGTCTGACTGTACTGCGAGATATCGTACGAATGCTGATTATATCTCGTTAATTATCGCCCTTGCAGACGCCCAAATATGTCCATTATCTCTTACTCCACTAGGATGCCCCTTACCGCCCTCTCAATGTCCATACCGCCATACCACCCCATCCGCTCAAAACTTCACTTTGCCGCCCCCGTTACCCACCCACCCGAGAGAACGAGAGAAGAAAACAACAGTATGCAAGCATTATCTCCGAAACCTATGTAAGATGGGCGATAATTGCGAGTATACACACGACTTCAATCTGAGGACAATGCCAATCTGTATTTGGTTCGTCAAGCAAGGGAAATGCGAGCTAGGTGGAGAATGTTTATATTTCCACCCGAGGGATAGGAGGGTCGAATGCCCGGATTATAACAGGGGGTTCTGCGTATTGGGACCGGAGTGCCCTAGACGGCATGTTAGGAGGAGACTGTGTCAGGCTTATCAGGCTGGTTTCTGTCCCGATGGAAAGGATTGCAAGCTTTCTCAGTGAGTAATGACTCTTGAAATTTTCCCTCTGTCAGTCATTGGGTATATCGTCATAGTATCACAATCTCGGATATGTCTTACCCCCGTCATCGCTGTGCCTTGCTATGTCCTTTTGTTTATGACGGCCCAATCCCTTGCGGAATACTGTCGCTGACAACGTCCATTTGTCATCTTACAGCCCGTCTCCATCCCGTCCGACACCCGAAGAATATTTAAACCCCATCCCCCCCGATCCTACGCAATTCACCGGTCCACCACCACAACTACCAGCAGGCTACGGTCGATGGCGTGAATACCGATACGATCCAAACGCAGTCATTGTTCCAGCGCCTGCATGGGTCGAGGGAGGGTCGTTGTCCGGTTGGAGAGCAGGTGGATTCTTGAGCTCGAACGCTAGACGGAATCAGGGAGACGGTGGAGGCGGCGGCGCAGGCGGTGGTGGTGGTGGGGATGTAGGAGGAGGCGATGGGGGTAGTAGGTCTGATAGGAAGACTGGCTGGGTTAAGGATCTCAGTACGGTGTTATGCTTCGTAAGTCGTCTCTTCCTCTGACTGCTCACGATCCCCCTTCAGTCCCGCGCAATGCCCCGCAATGGACCATCTTGGACGTGTGGTATCATACTATCTGTATCTCTTGCTGTTCATGCAGAGTCACACGTCTGATATAACGCAATGCTAATTCGATTTGCCTTGTTTTTTTCCCCTTGCAGCGATGTAACACATACGGGCACTTCGCCAATGCCTGCCCTAACCAAGCTGTACCAGGCGACAGAGGTGGTCTGAAGGAACGACGATAACCTCGGTTGGGACAAGCATCAAACCCTTGACAATCTCATCGATTAGCCCGTTTTCCTGTTAAATGCTTGGACGTCTAGATGTATGTAGGGCATCCATTCGTGTCTTTGTTCTAGGTTTATCCATTACCATAGCGTCTCAGTTCAATTTATACATTACATTCCATAACCATGTTGTACCCATAATGCCCACCCGGCCTTCACGCCACGCATCGCATTCGACTCATATGCACCCATGTACAATCATGTCCCTCCATCCCCTGCGCGTCATTGTTGCTGCAAAGAAAGAGGCTGAAAGTGTGATTGTAGGCTCTGTTACCATTTCGAATGATGAATCTGTCCAGCCAGCGCTTCGGTAACCTAGGCTTTGGAAGCTCGCGCAAATCGCGACGCTATAGCACTCAAGTTCATCCATTTCCCACGACAAAACCCAGACACAACATATGAACTGATAGATGCATGTCCTACACTTCAAGTACATACCACAAACCGTTGAGATGATCAATCGCTTACCGAAGATCTTCCAGTAGCCGCCTCACAATTATATGACAACGGAGAGATCAAAGTGACCCAACCACCCTACTTCCTACTTCCTTCCTCGCTTCCTGTAATAAGCCTTCTTAGGCTCTCCATCATCATCACTATCGCTGTCGTCCCCTCTCTCCTTCTTGGCCTTGACGCTTCCGACACTGATATTGACTTTGGGTGGTACGGAGAAACCGAAGGCCTTGCCTACTTTGGCAAGATCGAGCTTGTTGACGTCAAAGATCTTCTTGAGGGAGTATGAGGCATAGGCTTGGAGGTAGGATCGATAGCCGTCTCGAGCTGAAACGTTGAGGTAGTGGTTCTTGGAAATGAGGTTTTCGAGCTGTGACGATGATATATCAATTTTTCAGCATGTGCACGCCCAATATTTGCTAATGGGGTCTGAGAAAGTGGGACAGCGCTGAGAGTGAGAGTGATCTCTAAGTGGGAGATGCTTGTCAAGGCCCGATCGTGATCGGTGCACTGGAAACGCAGATCCACTCACCTGCTTCTGCACATCCGTCACCTTCTTCTGAGGGAACTGATACTCGTTTAACGGAACTTTTGCAACCTTCAAGAACCTCAAGAAACCCAACTCGCTCGGCAATAAGAACAACAGACTCTTGCCTGTCTTTCCTGCTCGCGCAGTTCGACCGACTCGGTGGATATAGTCTCGAGGATCATCAGGGGGGTCGAACTGGATGATCCAGTCTACTTTGGGGATATCGAGACCTCGGGCAGCGACGTCTGTGCAGAGTAAGATGCCGGAGGGAGCATTGCAGAATTCGAAGAATGTGTTGGTTCGCTTTTGCTGTTTTTGCTTGCCCTATAAGTACGATTTGATCATGTCAGCGTGAATGCTATATAGGGTCGGTAATGATGGAAAGGGCAGACGCCGCGGGTCAGGAAAAAAGGAGTAGTCCAGAGGGCAAACTAGGTGGCAAGTGGACGGAGCGTAAGACTACTCACATGAAGATCCAGAACTGGCACATCGATATAGTTGAGTAGCTCCGCATGATACTTGACGGAATTGCAGCTCGAGAAGAAAACAATGACCTTCTTCTTCAAGTTCTTCCTCAAGAAGGTGAACAATAACATAAATCGCTGATCAGAGTCACAGACGACATAACCTTGCTCGAGCATGTCGACTGTTGAGGCGGACTTGGTCTCGTCGACATTGATATACAGTGGTCCCGGTCGAAGAGAGATTCGAGCGAGGTCGGTGACTTTGGTTGTTTGCGTAGCAGAGAAAAGCATTGACTGTCGGTTGTCTACGAGAGGAAGTGGGACATGACAGCCGAGTCTCAGTGTCAGCTAGCCGTGTACGAAAGAGCGGTAGGTCCGGAAGATTTCAATAGAGCTCACCGGCAGGAAGAAGCTTGATAATCTGCTTCATCTCCTCCTCGAAACCGATCTCAAGAATTCGGTCGGCCTCGTCAATGACCAAAGCCTTCAGGTTCTTGAATACGAATCCCTTAGTGTTCTGCGATCCGTCACTTTGTCAGCTAAATTGCTCGGGGCAAGCGATGTAGTGAGCAGCGAGCTGACTCAGTAGAAGAGCCAGTATAATCTGAGGCAGAAGTCATTCTCACCTGAAGATGATCCAACAATCGACCTGGAGTAGCGACAATCAAGTTGACACCCTTCGCCAGCTTGTCGGCCTCCGCCTTTCTGTTGGCTCCTCCCATCAAGACACCGAACGTCTGTGAATGACCCTGCATCAATTCTTTGGCTACGCCGAAGATCTGAAGAGCTAGTTCTCGGGTAGGCGAGATGATGATGACTCCAGTACCTGTAGAATCATGATAGTTGTCAGCTTCCCTTGAAGTGTTCATTGCCATTCACACAGACCGATGCAGATAATCGGCTTTGGGAAGGGGAATGACAGCTGATTGGCGGTGAGCTGACTCACCATTGACAGGCTTGAACCTTAGAGTGCTAAGCAACTCCACACTGGGCACCAAGAACGCCATAGTTTTTCCACTTCCAGTCCTAGCCGCACCCAGTACATCTTTACCAGCGAGCAAAGGAGGGATAGTCCTAGCTTGTACTTCGGTCATAGTCTCGAACCCGATCCTCTGGATAGCGTTCATGGTGGGCGGCGAGAGGTTCAAAGTGGAGAATGGGACTCGCTCGTAGGTCGATCCGGGAGCTGATCGAGCACCGTCAACGGCAACGGCGTCAAGGGTGACCTTGGACGAGGAAGCTTCGGCCATGGTGGCATCCGCGTCAGTCACTGGTTCCGGTACATCGTTGGCGTTGGCACCGTTGCTGCTGCTGCTGATGGCAGGAGTAGTAGAGGTTGTTTCGGCTTCAGAATGAGCTTTGGAAGTTCTTTTACGCTTCTTGGCGGATTTGAGGCCATCACCTCGTGGGGGAGCGACTGCGGACATGTTGCTAGATTGTTTGTTGTCTAGCAGGTAGGTTGAGTTCAATTGAGGCGAGAGATGTTCAAGTACGATGTTGCGGTGACTTTGACCGTCTATGTACTACAAGTCTACAGATGCCCCTTCATCGTCAGCATCAACTTGGTAAATAAATATTTTGCTCATCCTCCCATGCTCAGGAACACACACACCCGGGCGACAATGCTCCAGCTGATGACTTTATGGGATAAAATGAGCATAAAACGGCTCGGAAAATATTCAGAAAACTCAACTCATCTCACCAAACCGCTTCAGCTTCAGCGTAAGAATTTCTGAAGTATCTATCCATGCCCATTATTATATTGCAAGCATCCCCTCGGTAGCTACTATATATTCTCCTTCTATCAACTTGTTCTTCATGCTCTTCCATATAACATACAACATTAACACCATTTAAGCCTCGTATACCGAGAGCATCACATGTAAGCATCTTCAACAACATCATCATATTGCTTTGCCCCCAACACACCCCACCATGCTCTTCCCCCTCTTCTCACCTATCACGATGACTTCGTGTTCAATTTTCAAACTAGAGTCTGTTAGGCGAAACGCCCAAGACCCATAAACGCACAACTCTGAACCTTCACCTGCTCCCTCTATTACTTGTCTCTCGTGTTGTTCCATGTCAAGCAAGGAGCTGACAATAGCTGGAGTAATAATAGACAAGGGTTGAGAGCTATCGCGCTATCCCCTTTACAACATTCGTTTTTTTCGCTTCGCAAATTTTCATTCTTCCACCATACCATCATCAGGTGAGCTTGCCCTTTTCATGTCACTGGCCGCCTACGTTTCTTGCTTGTTTCGTGAAGCCTACCTTTATTAGATTGGTCCCTACTGCTCCTTCATCCACTCTCAATGATGTCCCATATGGGAATTACCGCCTGAGCTTGCCCGTCGATTCGCCCGTAGCAATACGGGTGATGAAGCGGGTAAATTGCTGACAAAACATGGCTGTTTTAATCTACTGATCCTTCACTCTCCATCCTTGTCTTACTTGTATCATCGTGGATGCGAATGTGGGCAGCACTGACATCGATTGATGGGTTTTGGAAATAGGTCGACCTCCGCATAGTATAGGATCGTCGAAAATTTTACTTTGACCCATAACACATTTGGTAGGTTCAAGATCTGTCAGCTTTTTATCATTCTTGCAACTACGCATCACCATTCCCTTCTGCATCTACCTCATCCAAACAATAAATGATGATCCAACACGACGGTCTTCTTACCTCATATGCTGGTGTAAACGCCCGAAACCCATTTTAGCGGGCACCCAATCTGACTTTACATATACCTCAGCCTCCTTTGCCAATCTCAATCGTGATTAATGTTGAGCTATCCTACTGACTTGGTTCTATACCATCTGTCAGGTATCGACCATAAAGAATAATGGCCCTTCGACAGCCCGTTGCTGGCCCCTCGAGGCCCAAGCACTCTCAACAGCCTGTCGCTCAATCACCTCCCCCTCCCGTCTCTGTATCCGCTTTCAACCCTGCCCGAACTCTTTTTGCTCTTGCTACTCCCGTACTGGGATCAGCAGACAAGGTTCAAGTATGGGACATTGCCTCTGACCGAGTCATCTCCGAATGGGAGGTGGCCGGAGCAAGCAAAGCGACGACCGTATCTTTCGCCTCGATACCTTCTTCTGATGCTGCTTCAAAGAAGAAGAAAAGACGAAAGTCCGGCTCTGGCGAATCTGGCGACGAGGAGGTCGTCCTCATCACTTCCGCAAAGGGTACATTGACCGTCTTCGCACCCTCAAGGGGAGAAGTACTGCGAACCCTCGATCTGCCTTCGCCTGCTACGGCCGCTTGGTCCAACGAACATGGTATCGTGGTCGCTACCGCTTCTTCCATTCTGGTATTCACATCAGATGTGACCACAACCTCGCATACTTTTTCCCTACCCACATCCATCTCGGCACCATCAGCCATTGCTATTCTTCCCACATCTACCTCAGACATCCTGCATCTTCTCATCGCTTCCATGTCTGTAGTCACTTTGCACCTTGATCTCACCTCGTCGAAGGTACCATACACCTCCCAACCCCTTCCAGCGTCGACTACCTCTGTCACCTCTATCCTTCCGCTTCCTACCACTGAAGACGGATCCTCTTTCTTGGTCGTGTCAGAAGACGACCGAACAATATCACAATATACCCTTACCTCCCCTCAGGCTGCGGCCAAGCTCTCTTACCGATATGCCTCTCCCACATTATCATCAGCTCACTCGGTCACATCATCCACTTCTCTGCTCTCAGTACTACATGAGTCAGGAGAGGTGTCCGTCTTCCGATTGCCCGCCGAGCTGGACTTCGGTCGTCCCAAGTCTGATACGAAACCCAGCACCGTCAAGCTATTGGAAGGGAAGGAAGAGCGAACAGCACGAATATGTCGGGTAGCCTTTGCACCTGGCGGTGACGGTACCCCCGGCGCTCTGCTTTGCGGTCGACTGGCGGGTGCTGGTCGAGTCAAATGGCACCGTGCAGTCTACGAGCTTCCCGAAGGTGGTTTACGACCTTCTACTGTTGTCAAGTGCGATGGTCAGGACTTGGTCGGATCGACAGCATCCTCAAGTACCGTCCCGCTCCAACGATTCTCTGCGCCTGGAAACGTTACCGAGGCTCCTGCTGAAGACAACGATGAACCTGTTTCCAAGCTTCCTACCGATGTTGACATGGCCGACCTCTCCCTCGGCGAGCGTCTTCTCGCCGTGCCAAACGGATCATCGGCTCAGCCTTCGACTGAAGCTGGTGAGACTGCATCCACCAAGAAGTCTGCCGCTGCTGCCACTTTCGACGGCCCCGTCAATGCTGCCTCTCTTACTCGAGTGCTCGTACAAGCGTTACACACTTCCGACCCCGCTCTTCTCACCTTGTGTCTTTCCCACCGAAACCCCGTCTTGATTCGAAACACAATCCGAAAGATGCCTGCTCAGCTTGCATTGCCTCTCCTCAAAGCTTGTGTCGAAAGACTGGGTACCGGCAAGAGCGCGAACAAGCGTGGTGGCGGTCGAGGATCTGTTCAAAACGAACAGCAAGGTCGAGGTACTGTTGAATGGGTGAAGGGTGTTCTGGTCGAGCGAGGTGCTATTCTCATGACCATGCCTTCTCTCCCTCTTCACCTCGCTACCCTGTCTCAGCTCCTTCAAACGAGACTGCAGATGTATCAGCCTCTCTCTACCTTGTCCGGCCGACTGGATCTTGCTCTCGCTCAGATCACCATGCGACGAATTGCTGCGGAGCAAGCCTCGGAGTCAGCCAAATCCGGCGGTCAGAAGGGCGGTGCTGGCGAGGTGTACATCGAAGGCGAGAGCGATGACGAAGATGATGTGCCTATCGAGGTCGGCGATGAGGGCGAGATTGAGGATGTCAACATGTTCGCTGGCGGCGCCTCGGACGATGATGAGTCGGATGAGGATGATGACGATGAGGATGATAGCGAGGAGGACGATGAAGATGAAGATGATGAAGAGGATGTACTTGAGAGTGGATCGGAGAATGGGCTACTGGACCTCGAGGCTGAGGAGAGCGGATCTGAGGAAGAGGAGAGCGATGATGAGTAGATGAGCAGAATAGAGTAGAAGATCAGAAGTCATAGTTGAATCGTAGCATAGCTTTTTGCTTATCCATCTGCATGTTGCGTAGTCATATCGATATGTATGTTGTATGAAGAACGATCACGCATACTTTCCAGCCTTGCTCACCCGTGGCAATTGAAAGACAAGAAAGATTGTGGTTGCTTGGGCTGAAGACTTACAATACTCTACAAGTTGCTAGGATCTGTAGTCCAAAATTTCTTCCTAGCAGAGGACCGAGCGTGGGAAAGTATATTCAACCTGTGCCACTCGCAGGCCGCGTGCTCGAACCTCCTTCGAAGACAATTAAAAACAATAATAAAAATAATGTTAGTCGCGTCTTAACTTCGGCGATGTTGCGCGTTCATCTTCCATCTGTTCAGGCTGGTCTTGAGGTATCATCCAACCATCTCTTGATCAGCGCCTGCCGAGTTACCTCCACTCATTTCTTTCGATAGTCGGTATTGAAGCTAGTGCGGTACTTAACCTGACGTTGGACCGCGCTTCTCCTGCAAGGGATCGACGCGCGATTCATCCAACCTTCGCCCCTCCAATCCTCGCCCTTCAACCTTCACTCTTCGATCCGCAACCGGTAATCGAAGGACAATAAGCTGCATAGAACGACTCGAGATACCATTGGCAAACTCAGCAAACTGCCGCTCTGCATGACGAATGAGCAAATCTGTACCGAATCAGACTAGAAAATAGCAGACGATTGAGGGACACTCGGCTCCACTTGGTCCTTGCTGTACATTTGACTGAGGACGAATGCAGGCAGGAAGGGAGATGGTGTTTCCGTATTCGGATGAAGAAGTCGAAGAGCTCGCTCGGAAGACTGTGGGGCTTGATGAAGAGCCTGACGAGGTGAGTCGTTTACTCTTTACATCACATCGATCGATCAATCAGTGAGAATCAGGAGGGAGGATAGATAAATAGATACCAGGCTACACCTCTATCTTGCGGAACCCTTCTTACAGGCCGCCAAGGGATATTGGATAGTAGTTCATCTTGGCGATATCCTGTTCATCCTAGTAAAGCTGGATGCTGGAGCAGGACGGGATTCCGATCAACAGGAGCAGCAAAAGCTGACCTTTGTCTGGATAATCTCTGTGATTCACGGATACTCTCTTCTTTACCAGCCAACCCCAGCGACATACCTTGCCCTGTTCACGGAACACGTCCAGCAATTCCCGTACGACACGAACTTCATCATTGAGCTCGCTGAACCTGGGAAGAAGGGAAGTACGCTCGGTGGAAATGGGTTTGGCGTCGTCACATGTGAGTGTCATACATTCCTGCCTGCTCGTTCTCGATTTCTTCTCTCTGTGAACACTTGAAAAGGGGGATACGGGTCAGGAAGTGATTCGAGACTGAGTGTGGTCTGTGCGCCGAATGAACCCGGAGGTCTCCTTGCTTCTTGAACATCAACACATATAGCTTGAGCGAGCATGACTACGGCAGCAACAGCTATTACTGGCTCAATATATAACAATTCAGAATGTTCAGCTGACTTGAGATTGGATCTGGCGTTGAATTAGGCATGGAGGATGATTGTTGGAAGGATGTGATCCTCTCCGCTGATCCACGTCGACCCGAGGGAGGAAAGCAAGATGGGATTGGTAGTTTTTCCGACTTTCAGGTAAGCCGTATACTAATATGGTATGATGTACCATTCCCATCATCACCTAGAACAGCCATGCTGATTTGATTGATGGATATACTTGGGGTTTGTTCAAATAGGACCATTGTCAAGAAGCCGTACATATCAAGGGGAGGTCTGAGCGTTGCAAGCGATTGGTGAGTGAGATCATCTTAGACCTGGCATGTCTCTGTTTCATGTTCTCAAAATCGCATCAAGTCGCGTCAGGTTGACTGGGCTGACTTGACTGACTGATATCATACATTATTTTCAGGGAATAAGCATGACTCCAGTCCAACAACAACAGTCACAGGCAGCGACCAGTATACATATAAATACCCAACCTATTCTACCTCATTCTTCTTTCGTTACCTCTTCATCCTCCCCTTCTTCATCATCTCGACTTCCTTCTTCATCCCAAGGCCGAATGGGCCAGTCTCAATCTATAGCTGGGCCTTCACGTCATCCTCAGTCTCAGCGCACCTCAATTCTCGATCTCGACCAACCACTCTTCGAATCTTTGTCCTCATCCTCTACCTCATACAGGGGACGCCCGCCCCAGTCGAGCAGTCCTGTCCGAGACACCATGTCTCCTTCCCAGCAAAACACCAAAGGTAATCCTCACCACCCTCCTTCTTCGCCACCTGACTCTCACCGAAAATCATTACGAGATATCAAACCTCTCACCTCGCAAACTCGTACCTTGTCGCTCAACATGGACGAGCCCATCGTTCTCTCCGACAATTCCGACTCCGATGACGAGATCCAAGCTTTACACGACTCAGAAATACCTGAAGAATACAAAAAAGTGACCAATGTCGATAATCCTATCATCCTCACCGATGATAGCGATGTTGACGAGATCGCTGTCAGGTCTCGAGGCAAAGGAAAAGCTGTCGCTCGTACGGGCTCGAGCCAAATTCCCCTCGCACCCATCTTCGGATCTCGACGACCCAAAGCCGAACCTCAAGCGGGCCCTTCGTCCAGCGCAAGCGCAAATGCTCATGCCGCAATCGACATGTCAAGGGACGATTCGGGCGATAGTATCGAGCGAGGCGCAAAGGCTTTCGACAATTTCTTCTCTGGTCTTCAAGCGAGTTCGTCCCAGACCAAGAAGGGGAGATCCAAGGCTGGAGATCCTTCTGGTATCGGTATGGAAATCATGTCGGCTGACGAGAGAGTCAAGAAGCTTGAAGAGGAGGAGAAGGCCAACAAGGGCAAAGGAAATCCAGCCGATTTCAAACCTGGTGAGCCACAACGATCTCTTTATTCGATAACATCTCCTCTTCGAGACGTCCGTTAACATCGTCATGTTGCTTCATCCCGGCAGACGTTCCAGTGGCGCCAGCGCATAATCACGCAGTTCTTTCCAACGATAATTTGAAGTATTACGAGACCGAGGAAAAGTATTACCTGACTGCGATCATTCAGTATGTCTGCCCCCTCAGAGTCCGCTTTGCCTCCGTCATACTTACAACTCAATAGCTGACTTTTTCTTAACCTGCAGAAACATTGTCAACCGTCGAACTCAACTCAAAGAGCTGGTCGATAGCCGGCTCGCATTGCTGAGGCGACTCAAGATCATTCATGGATACCAACCATACATGCCCCCCGTGGCTGCGCTGTCAGCCTTCTTTCCCGAACTCAAGTATTACGCACCTCCCGAGCACCGTATCGCTCCCCAGGTGCCACCGAATCCTCTCGCAAACATCCCCAACGCAATTGCAGGACCATCTGCAAATGCCGGAGGCATGCCAGGAATGCCCATGCCGGGAGGCTGGCAGACCAATGACGATCCTCCCTTTGACGGAGCTCTTGCTTATCCTCCCGGTGGTCTTGATGGTATGGGTATTCCGGCTGAAGCTGCCGGCTTGGTCGCGAATCCATACGAGGAATTTGGATACGAGTATGATCGACCCACGACGTCAGAAGGGCGAGTCACTTTCTCATTCTTAATCCAAGATGGAATACGGCTAATGATTTGCCTATCTCACAGACTGGCCACTTTCTTCAGCGAGAACTTGAACGACTTTATCGAAGATACGACTGTGGACGAATCGCTTGGCCGACTAGGTTTACAAGCTCTCACAGACCACCTGCCTGGCCTCCGAATCCAGCTGATGCCTCATCAGGTCCGTCACCTATTCTGATTTGATTTGTCGTGATCTACTAGCTGACTCGCCTTATATCTCTCCATACGCGGGATGAAACAGGTCCTCGGAGTCGATTTCATGCTCAAGCAGGAGAAGAATAAGAAGCACCTCGGTGGTATCAATGGCGATGCTATGGGTCTTGGCAAGACTGTTCAGTCGATCGCGCTCTTGGCCGCTAACCCCAGCCAGGATCCGAAAATCAAGACCACTCTCATCATAGCGCCTTTGGCTCTGCTCACTCAGTAAGTGACTTCATACATTCGCCTCAGCATCAGAGCTGATGCAGCTGTGATAATCCGCGTGGATAGGTGGAAGAGCGAGATCGAGTCCAAATGCACGCCCGGTTTGCTTCGAGTCTTAATATACCATGGTCAGAAGAGACCCAAAAGCGCCAATATGCTCAAACAGTACGACGTTGTCCTGACCACTTACGGTACGCTCACAAGCGAGTTTGGCACGGACGTAAGATTTTTCCCACCTTACGTCGTTTACGAGTACACTGACTGACAGACTGATTTCTGATTCTTTCGGCCCGTCACTGCAGCATACTCACAAACCGAAAGTGAAGATTGACAACAAGGATGCAAGTGATACCGACGATGACTTCAAGGTCGTGAGGAAGCAAGGTCCCCTGTTTAAGGTGAAATGGTACCGATGTATCCTAGACGAAGCGCACATTGTGAGTGACCGTTTGCCCACTGCCAACATGCATCACCACATAGCTCATGCCCACGCTTGCTTAGATCCGAAACAAGAATACACGAGCAACCAAGGCCTGTTTTGCCCTCGAATCCCACTACAGGTGGTGTTTGACCGGCACACCCATCATGAACTCGCTCGACGATCTCTACCCGCTTCTTCATTTCCTGTGCATCTCGCCGTCGAGATCGTGGGAACACTTCAGAGACCATATCTCTAAAGTTCAGAAACGGAAGGTGGGTTATCGATTTTGTCGGTGACTCAATGCGCCTAGGCTGACCTCTTAATACCGTTGATCGTAGCCGAAACTTGCCATGAAACGTTCACAAGTATGTACCAACTCTTTGTCCCCTTGGCTCGACTTATTGAAGCTGATGGTATATTTAGGCTATCATTCGTTCGTGCTGCATCCGACGTAACAAAGATTCTGAGCTTAACGGCAAGAAGCTGCTTGAGCTTCCGCCTAAAGAGACCGAAGTTGTTACGCTCGACTTCACCGACGAGGAACGACAGATCTATACCGCCATTGAGAATAGGTTCCAGGTTCGATTCAACAGCTACCTCAGAAAGGGTAAGTCACATCCTGGATACATAATGTTCGAGTCGGTTCACTCATGCATATCGGACAGGTACCGTCATGAAGCACTACTCCATTATGTTGGTCATGTTAATGCGATTACGACAACTCACGGGTAAGCTGCTTCATATTACGAGAGCCGTGTTTGTCGACTAATGATCGAATCCGTCATTGTCAGATCATCCGTGGCTTCTCCGACGTACTCCTGGGTCCGGCGCTCATCAAGACGATGTCATCGTCACCGACGCAGATCTTACATCCGGTATCGAAAAGCCCAAGGAAGACAACATCTCCGAAATGGCGCGAGCAAGCACACTTTGTGGCATAGAGTTCGTCGAGCGCATCAAGAACACCCTGTCCGAACGGCAGGCGAGGATCAACACCGCTGCCTTGGCCAATGACGAGGAGGGTACCCGAGAGGGGGATTGTTCGGTATGCTTCGATGCTTTCACGGACGAACGAGTCACCGCTTGCGGGCATTCGTTCTGTGCCGGTTGTTTGCAGGACATTTTCAACACTCCTGCTGGTAATACCGACTTATCCGACGAAGACGTTCAAGCTGGACGAAGGAAATGCCCCATGTGTCGAACCGTTATGGATAAAGCCAGAATCTTCCGTGCAGCTGCGTTCCTCCCCGAAGAAGAGGATGATGAAGCAGAGATCGATGAGATGGATAATGAGGAATTGGATAAGAAGCCACAGATAGAGTTGTTGGAGGACGACGCTGAGTTCGATGATGGGGACAGAAAAGGCAAAAGACGAGCTGTGAGTATCGAACTAGCTTAAGCTTGAACAGCCGCTGTGTTGACCTTGGCCCATGGACGACAAGCTGATGTCAATATTTCAAACTAACAGAATGGTGAGAGTGGTGTAAGTCTTGCGAGAAAGAGGAGCAAGCGTACTGTCAAGGGCGAAGAAAAAGCCGAGCCTCAGGCCGGAGCGGAAGGCGACGACGACCCGGACGAGCTCGATATCGAAGACGTGAGACCTTCCACGAAAATGAAGCGTCTCGGGTGAGCAGCTGAAGGCTTCCAAATCGCAGAACAGAGATCCGAAACATTTGCTGACCTTGATGAGATGGGATTTGTCACTGTCACGATCAGCGAGCTGATCGACCAGATTGGGGCACAAGATCCCAATCAGAAGATCATTGTATTCTCTCAATTCGTCCAATTTATTGACCTCTGTGCACTCTACCTTACTCGACGAAACGTCAAGCATGTCCAATATGTTGGCAGTATGAATCAGAACGAACGGGAGGAAGCTCTACAGCAATTCAATAGACCCGCAGATGAGGATGGATCACCCAAGGTCATTCTCATGTCACTCAAATGTGGCGGTGTTGGACTGAATCTTTGTGTGGCCAATCACGTGAGTGTTTCATGATCATCTCATCGTCGGCTCCTCGAAGGAATTGATACTTTGATTGCTATCAAATCCTGTTAGCTGACTGTGGCGCTGCATACAGGTTATCTGCCTCGATCTGGCCTGGAACGCAGCGACGGAGAATCAAGCTGTCGACCGAGCCCACCGAATCGGCCAAATCAGAAATGTCCACGTCCATCGACTCGTCATCGAAAACACTGTTGAACAGCGTATTATGGCTCTTCAGGAAAGCAAGCAAGCTTTGAGTGATGGTGCTATGGGCGAGGGAACTGGTGGAAGGCTTGGAAGGTTGAGCGTGGGTGATTTGATGAGGCTTTTCGGTGTCGATGGAGGTGAAGATTAGGCCTTGTGGGATGGACGGGGAACCGGTCGAAGGAAAATGTGATTGATGAGTGGTGAATGCGGAAGAGAGTCAGAGTGGCAAGGAAGATACAAAGGTGAGCGAGGATTCGCATTAGTTCACGCCAGATGTGAGACTCGAGTTGTATATATATGAGAAGACACACGCCGTACCGACCGCGTAAGCATATGATCAGTTCATGTACAAGTTAGAGGTCCACTTGTGTATACTTTACGAAAATATAGTAGTACAGTATGAGTACAGTATATTCTTGTATTCTACAGTATGAGTATGAGTACAGTAGTATTAGAACGCCGCATGTGTCATTCATGCATGTCCCATGTCATGTCATGTCAGGTCAAGTAGTCAAGCCTTGTTCCATCGCTGTCACTGTTCGTGTATCAGGATGCCAAGCTGTTGGCGGTCGTCAATACCAGTACCAATAACAAATCAGCTCTCCATTCATCAAAACGAAATAGCAGAACGTCTACATAATAATCTATACATACGCTTTGAGGGCAGCGCAGCTGGTTAACACGCTATGGAAAACTAACTGCTTTGGAAATCCTTGCATGTATTCATGAGTCATACGTATGATAAGGATGCTAAGGTCACGAGTACTATATGTAGATAGTAACGTAGTAGTACAGAGATCATACAGGCTTAAAACTACTTAACGGATCTACTGTACTCGTACAGCCTCTCTATATGTAAGGTATGGGTGCAAGAGTCAAGATCAAAATGAATGTTTGGCTAGTACTAGTATTTACTGTACACACAATTTACTGTACTCATTGTACTCATTACAAAAATTACACTGATTCTACGAGGATTATTACCGACAAAGTTCAAAATCCAAAAGCAAGAAGCGCAGCCCAGGTGCGGCTGCAGATGCAGCTAGCTGCCCACACCCCACACCCCAAAAGCCCAACCAACGGCTTCACTCCCACTCGCCCGTCTTCATCAATTGCGCGAATACGCCACCTCTAGCAACGAGCTGATCGAACGTGCCGTCTTCTGCTACCCTTCCTTCACCTAGACAGATGATTCGATCGCATCGACGCATCGCATCCACTGAATGCGTGATGAATATCGTCGTGCGGGACTATATACAGTACATGACATAGAGTACTGGTCAGCTCAACAAACAAACAACATAATGCCCGTTCCTATATAGACCAGGCGCCTGACATGCGCCAGGTTACCTAATCCGCCACTCGAACTTACATCTTTGATCTTGGCGATGGTATTCAATACCGCTCTGGCATTATCCACGTCCAACGCCGATGTGCACTCATCGAGAATCAAGATATTACTAGTCCGGCACAGCGCTCTGGCAATTTGCAGTCTTTGAGCTTGACCACCCGATATTAAGCTCGCATTCTCCCCTAGACGAGTCTCGTATCCCTCCGGAAGGGAAACGATGAAATCGTGGATATTGGCTGCTTTGGCGGCTCGTTGAATCTCGGATAAGGGTAGATTCGGTGAACCGTAAGCTATGTTCTGGGCTATGGTGGTATCGAACAAGTTGGCAGATTGCGATACAACGGCTATATGGTCTCGGAGGAATTTGACATCCGCACTTTCGAGATCGTATTTCCCGTCTAATCGGATCTGACCTGCAGTGGGCACGTATAGGCGTTGAAGGAGAGATGCAATGGTCGATTTACCTGAACCGGAAGGACCGACGATAGCTACGCATTCACCTGGAGTCAAGGTGAATGATAGACCTTCGAAGATTGGTACATCAGGCCGAGTAGGGTACGAGAAGGAAAGGTTGGAGAAGGTGATATGGCCTGTGATTGGGAATCGGAGATCACCTTCTGATTCGGATGTCTCAGCGGACAGGAGGTACAGACGATTGAAATCTCGTGCGGCGACTCGGGCTTTTACCATGGTGGGTACTGCGAATAGAAAAGTCAGTCAGCTTGCGAATTTGGTACTGATTCTTGAAACGGAAGCTGATGTGATGAATACGGGGAATATAAGAGCCGGTGGGACTTACTGAAATCAAGCATTGCCGAACCAAATGTCAAGCTGAATAGGACGAGATTGTACACCTGCAACATCTGTTGATAGTTCATAATGTTTTGCAGCATGAATTCCGAGCCGGCAAAGTTCATCAAGGCTATCATGGGAAGCATAAAGGAGGACGTGTCAGCGTAAAGAACCGAACCATTCTCACCGAAGATCAGGCGACAATGACATTCCACTCTTTACTTTACCCACCCTGAGCGAAAAGCGGCAAGCCAGCAACTACAGCTCCACCGACAGCGATAACCCATCCAGCTCGCTTTCCCAACTTCTTTGCATCCCTCGCATCCTGTTCAAACTTTTCTTGGATTACGCCGTCCAGTGCCATCGCTCGGATACCTCTGATATTGGAGATGCTCTAAGAACAGATTACCAGAAAATAGGGTTCGTACTGATTAGCATCACTCTCATTGTAAGTTGCAAGGTAACTCGTACCATCGTCCGCTCCAGAGGGGAAGGATGTGGTCCATATGTCACAAGCAGGAACGTGGTGCTCACCTCGTAGAAAGTTCGACCTACAGCCTCTCTTCCAGCTTTACACCTGACTTCTTGCCTTCCGACCATCCACGCATCAAGCGCGATATATCCTCCAAAGATAGGAGCGAGAGCCACTCCAATCAGCGTCAATTGCCATCCAACCACCATGGCCCAGATAATACCCAGTCCAATCATAGTAGTCACAGTCACACTTTTCCCAATGACTTGAGCCATGAGCGTTCGAGCATCATCGGCATCCTTGATTAAGACCTGGACTAAGCGTGAGGGCGAATTGTCCGATTCGTCGAAGAATGATTTATCCTGTTTGATGACTTTGCCAAATGCTTTTTCTCGGATTGAATGCGTCCATTTGGCAGAACCGCCTATTAGAGCCCATTCGGAGACTGCATCACAAGTACCTTGAGCAGCGCACAGAGCTAGAACAATCAATCCGAACTTGGTGAGAGCAGATGTATCGGTACCGCCGGCGCCGACAATTGTCATTAGCTTAGCGAGGAAGAAAGACCACACGGGCGTGGTGATACCGTGACCGACTGATGCGATACAACCGATAACAAGCAGCGACTTTGATGGAAGCGTAGGTAGATATAGCCGAATGAGCGATCCTAGACTAGGGATAGGAGCCGGCCGATCTTGGCCAGTCAAGGCGGAAGGCTGTTGAGCGGAGATGGCCAGGGCTAGTCCGGAATTGCCTTTGAGATCATCTTCGAGATTCTCGGACAATGTTCGCTGTTGACGCTGCACGGCTGACATCGAGGTTCGTCCAGGGGTATGATGAGGGCTACTTCCGTCCTTTTCCAACCAATTAGGGCTTAGCATGCCATTTGCATTAGCTTGTCCAGACGGAATTCGGGTGGTGTCAACACTAGGCCGAAGATAAGGTGTCTCAGTGCTGCCCCTAGCGCTGAGTCTAGGAGAATGATCGAAGCCGTTGGAGATTCTCGACATCCGACTACCGGGTCGACTTCCCAGTCTACTGGGGGTCCTACTTCCCAGGTCCTCGGGAGTCCAAGTGAGGCGTTTTTGGGCGTTACTGAGTCGCTTTGAATTTCGGTTGTTTGGGGTGGCGGAAAGACGATTCGCGCGAGAATATTCGTCCAGGATATCAAGGTACATCCCGCTTCGCGGTCTCCCACCAAACGCAAACGACGGTGTACCAGCTCGACCAGTGACAGCGGCCTTTCGACCGTCCAGAACCTCTTCGAAATCCTTCTCCATATCCAAGATCTCCTCCAAACCCTTCTCCCAGCTATCTCTCTCCGCTGCTTCTTGGGAAAGATGTTTAGTCGGGAAGGGAGTAATAGCTTGTTCAGCAGCCATGGAAGCGAACACGCCGTTGGTCTTCTTCATCAAGTCGACTCTGAACCCCTGTTCCGAGATATGGCCGTTATGCATCACGTAGACAAAGTCGTCGGAGACGATCTGCGAAAGATCGTGAGTGATGACGATGGTCGTGCGGTTGTTTCGCCAGGCTTTCAGCGCTTGGAAGACTGTAATTCGAGAAGTTGGGTCCAGCGCAGAAGTCGCCTCGTCTACAGCCGACCGAAGGGCAAGATCAGAGGCATCAAATACATCAGCTTGAATCCGTGATCTCACCGGTCATGAAGCTTCCAATGCGAAGCTAACGCTCACCCAAGATCAAGACTGTGGGATTTCTTATCCTCGCTCTCGCGATAGCCAATCTCTGCCTCTGGCCTCCACTTAGACTGCTTCCACCTGTCCCTAACCGAGTCTCATACCCTTCCGGCAAGCTCTCGATGAAATCATGGATCAAAGCCATCTTACAAGCTTCCACCACTTCTTCCCTCGTGACGTCCTTCGGAGTCCTCACTCTGACCTCGCCGGTCGTGGGATCAAGGCTGGGTCCTGAGCCTGCTAAGCCCATAGCTACGTTCTGATGTATCGTCATATCGAATAAGATACATCCTTGTTGGACAGCGGCGATATGCTCTCGTGTGAAAGACGGGTCGAGATATCCGAACGATTGGTCGTCCATCGTTATCACCCCTGAAATGGGCTGATACAGTCGAAGAAGCAATTGAGCGATGGTGGATTTACCTGAACCCGATCCTCCGACGATGAAAGTCGTCTCGCCTGGCGGAATGAAGAGCGACACATCTTCCAGGACCAGATTGTCCGGCCTAGATGGGTAGGCGAAAGAAAGGTCCTGGAAGTTGAACTCCCCGTGACATCTCTGTGGTTGTATAACTTTAAGAGACAAGCGTTTGGATTGGCGTTTCTTGCTTTTAGGGTCGTTTTGAGGGAATACAGGAGTGGTGGGCGATGTGGATGGAGAGAAGGGGTTGCCGGACCTAGGTCGCATGGGGTCTTCCTTGATCACAGTGAGTAAAGAAGCCATCGAGTCCTTGCCTTTTGTAATCACCGTGAGGTGGGGTACGACCTGTTGGAGATATGTAGCAGAGAACAAACATGCCCAGAAACAAGTCATGACGTCCCCGCTGGTCGCTTTTCCGTCTCTGACAATCTTCGCACCGTACCAGAATCCAAGGACGAAAGTACCCAACAACAAGAAATCAGTCATTCCGGTAGAAATACCCCATACAAGACCTTGGGCGATCAAGCTCTTTTTCCCTCGAGTAATGAGGTCCAAGAACCGTTCTTGTTCGGATTTCTGGGCGTTGTGCGCTTTTACTGTCGCTACCGCCGAAGTAACCCTTTCGATATTGGTTGAAGCTTCGGCGAAGGCTTGTCGCTCCGTGGCGTATAAGGGACCGCAGAGGATCTGGGTGACGATCTGGGTAAGAACGACTAGTGGGATGGTGGAGAGGGTTACGATGGCGAGAACGGGCGATTTGCCCATGGCTAAGATGACGCAGAGTATGAAAGTGGCGATGTTCTGAACGACCGCCCCGGATGATAAAGCGCACGCCGTTCGAACGTCGTCAGTTTCTCTGCAACGAAGGCACAGTCAAGTCAGTCTGTTCCTACTGTCATGCGAAAGGAAAGCTAGCTAACTTACCGATTGAATTTAGACATCAGACCACCAGCACCAATAGCTTCCCTCTTCTCTCGCTCTGACCCTTCATCCGCATTCAATCCCATACCCGTATCGAACCATTCCATCCCCTTCCCTTGCACACCAGTATAAACCTTTGCTCTGAGTCTTTCAGCGACTGTCTCTCCATACCAAATCCAGAGTAATCCTTTGGTATAATTGAACGCCATGGCCAGAAGACCAGCTACAGTCAGCTTGAGAGAGGTATCCGTCACGCCCCGTTTCAATTCAGCTCGAGCCTCGTCGCTTGCTGCATGGGTTGCGAAAGGGTATGCGGCGAAGATGGCGAAGGCATCTCCGATGACTATGGACATGTATGGCGCTATCAGCGCTGCGAGGATAGCTAGGACAATCGCCGGTAGCATCAGCAGCAGATAATCGCGGGACGTCGATAAAGTGTATAAGGCTCGAAATCTAGGCCGGACGGGATCGATTAGAGGTGGACGCCTGGAAGTGGTAGGTGAAGATAGCGATTTCGGAGGTGGACTAAGCAAGTCTGGGTGATCGTCGAAAGTCGATGCAGGGATAGGTGAAATAGCGGGATAAAGCGATCTTCTAGCTTGCGAGACTGGTCTGATCTCCTCCAGCATCGGACCGAAGCTCAGCGGTTCTCCCTTCTCGTTGTGCCCTCGAGGGGATAACGAGCTAAATTGATATCCCGGCATCGTCTTCTGCTTTCCTCCCGCAACGCCTACATCGGAATACTCGAACGGATCCTCATCGCTCAAGGGGTTACTCATCCGTTCTATAGGGTCGTGATCCACGTCGATATCGCGATATGGTGCTTGTCTGAGTAAGGGATGAGGATGAGCCTGTACGATGGAATGGCGATCGTGGAAAGGGCTGTCGTCATGAATATCGATACTGGGTGGTGTTCGCTTAGGCGTGATAGGAGTCAATTCGACGTCGCCGGGTTGGGGTGAGGGATACGAATCGAAGTGACTGGGAAATGCCGAAGGTGGAGATGAGTAGTAGACTACACCGGATGGCGATTGCGATTGCGATTTCGGTGAGAGCGGTAAAGCAGTATTGGCAGCTCGTTTAAGAGTAGAAGGAGGGGAGAATCGTTGCAAGTTTCTTGACGATCGGGTTTGCAGAGGAGGAGTAGAAGGGATATGGCGGGGCGGGGTGGGTGTGGATACGGTTGGGCTAGAGCGAGAGGTCGTGGGATTTCGTATCGGTGGATAACGTGAATCAGGCGTCGTTAAAGGGGCATTAGAGGTCGTTGAACGAGGTCGTGAAAGTGCCGGCGCCGGCGCTGCTGGTGAACGGATTGAGGGAGATGATCCGGGAATTGTAGTTGAAGAGGAAGAGGAACGCCCAGACGATGACGAGGATATAGCACCTCGAGAGTGATGTTGAGGAGATTGCATGGTAGTGGCTACTATTGATGTGTGCGGTAGGCTGTAGGGGTACCTTTGGAGTCGCCCCTTTTTAGGTTTGATGTTCGGAAGATAACAAGGTAGAAGTTGGTTCAACGTTGATCGCGCTACAGCTAGTAGAAGAAGGACTAAACTTGAATTGTAATTGGGATAAAAGTAAGCACTGTAAGCTGTTTTTCGAGAAGACGATTGCGTCAAAAAATGATATCTTGATATCTTTCGATGGATGAATCAGTACTTTCTTTACATCTAGATAGCCCAGAATTAAAAGCGACGTGAAGCACTCAAAGTCGACAAAACGAGGTGAAGCAGATAGATACCTCCCTCACAGGCAAAAGCAACCACACATGTGGAATCGGCATTGTCATTTCTGACACCAGACACATACACATATCAGCGCCCTTCTTTCTAGCTTCTGGTATGCTATGGTGCAGGATGACGAATTGTACATTTCGTTTCGACAAGTATAGACATAAAAAAAGAAGGCAAAATGTTTTCTTATTGTGTTTTCAGGACGCAAGAAGCGAACAATAAGAACTCGCATCAAACCTCAAGATCGACATTCAGGGTTCAGCTAGTCCACTGGACAAGGCCGAAAAGTAAAGTCATGCCTTCACCACGCCTTCACCACGCGTTTTACATGAGATAGCTTTTCCGAAGTTTGCGGTGGTTCACTGCTGGTCACGGTGCTATTTATAAGCTTATCACACAGGCAGCCCCTACTGTAGCATGGTTTTTAAGACACGTATGGCTGCACAACGGTATAGGCCGGAAGGGTCGGGCAGACAAGCCGGACCGGCTCACGTGATATTTACGTCCTCACCCCCCTGGCTACGAAACCCTTAACTGTACTTTATGGGCGCAAACGAGCCATCTACAGTAGTGAGTGTATGGTGGATCGTTAACAGTACAACCACACGGTGAGGTCAGGCTTTGGTGGAGGGGAAGCCGGACCGAGATGGCTCCGGGCCGGGGCAAGGTTGTTCCTGAATGAGCATGCTTTGTCGCAGTGCGGGTCACCAAACGACTGTTTGCCTTTGCTGGACTAGGGGATGGGGGATGCCTATGCTACCTGCAATTACCGCCAGTCAGGATGTGTAGCGCTGCATGCATCCGATCGGGCCAGAGCAGCATAAAAGATGTCACCGCAAGCCAAAAAAAAAACAAGTGGTACATATAAGAACCTTGAAGAGTATCCACCTGGATCCCACCCACTCAATCTCGTCAATCAATCCATCTATCCTCTATCATTTTCGTTATCCATATTTCTCTGTAACTTTGATACCTATCTGTCTCTCCCCCTTTTACCAACTTCATCGTCCTGTATACAGCTTAATCCATCATGTCTGGCCTCAAGATCACCGAATTCTCCGTCCATGGTGAGTCAAAGTCTGCTCGTTGGACTTGCTTCTTCAGATTGGAGGCTAGAGTGACCTGCCGCTGATCGGGTGCTCGCTTGGCTCTGTCCCTGTTAGACATCCGATTCCCCACCGTAAGTGTCAGGCAAAGGAAGAGCTATCGAGAGGCGTGAAAGTCAGACTTTATGAACTTCTACTAACGCTGATATTACGCTCAGAACGTCACTGGTGATGGTACCGATGCCATGTGAGTTGTTCTCCGTTCGGCCTGTCTGGTGGAAGGGACACATTCTGATATGGAGTGGTCTTGACAGGAACAAGGAGTGTGACTACTCTGCTGCCTACATCGTCCTTAAGACCAACAGCGACCTCAAGGGTCAAGGAATGACCTTCAGTAAGTCCATATGTCCTCTACGCATAACCTCGTCTCGAACGTCCAGCTGACTCAGTTTGCCTCGCTGCTTGTAGCCATCGGTCGAGGAAATGACATTGTCTGTTACGCTATCGAGCAGATCGCTAACCGAATCGTTGGCAAGGAGCTTGCTCCTATCTTTGCTGATATGGGATCCTTCTTCGACTTCCGTGAGTATTCCGTCACTCGTCACTCATGCTCCTATGCTATACATTCCAATCCGTTACCAGGGTGCATGGCGGACCAGAATTATCCCGAGTATCCACCTAGCCTAGCCCGCGACCTAGATATACTGTATGAAAGTTGCGCATAAGCTGATTCTGTTTGTCCGTTATCTGCAGTCGTATCTGACCCCCAACACCGATGGCTTGGACCTGAGAAGGGTGTCATTCACCTCGCTACTGCCGCTGTCAACAACGCCGTTTGGGACCTGTTCGCCAAGCACGAGAACAAGCCTTTGTGGAAGTTGATCGTCGACTTCACCCCTGAGGAGTGAGTCTTGACCTGCCACCTTACATCATTACGCCCTCACCCTTCAGTCTTCAGCGAATCACGGAAGGAAGGCCATGACTGATCTGATCCTTCGTTGTGCAGGTTCGTCAAGGCCACTTCATTCCGATATATCACCGACGCCATCACCCAAGATGAGGCTCTTGCTCTCCTCAAGGAGAAGGAGCCCACGAAGAAGGCTCGAGAGGAGGAAGTCATTAAGAAGGGTTACCCTGCTTACACCACTTCTGTCGGATGGCTTGGATACTCTGACGAGAAGGTCGTAAGATTGACCAAGGAAGCTCTTAACCAGGGATTCAACCACTTCAAGGTGAGTACCAGGCATACTGGTGCTTCTCCTTACGCTACCCCAGCTCTCCTCCTATCGAGCGGAAAGACGCGATGTACTGACGCTGATGCATCTGCTGTTCCTGCCCGCAGCTCAAGGTCGGAGCTGACCCCGAGGACGATCTCCGACGAGGACGACTGATCCGATCTATCATTGACGACAAGGCCAATCTCCCCGAAGGCCGAGTTATCGACCCCGCCACTATCAAGGGCAAGAACGCCGGTCCCGCCGGCTGTGTATTGATGGTTGACGCCAACCGTGAGTCGGGCGCATGCGCGACTAATCTCAGCTGCTGTGACGAAACAGCATATATGATGTAGAATTGTGACTAATGTTTGTGGTATCAATCATCTGCGTTGTGTAGAGGTCTGGGACGTACCTCAGGCTGTCGAGTACATGAAGAAGCTCGAGCCGCTCAAGCCCTGGTTCATTGAGGAGCCCACCGCTCCTGATGATGCTGTAGGTCACGCCGCCATCCGAAAGGCCTTGAAGGAGATCAACATTGGTGTTGCTACCGGAGAGCACGCCCACAACCGAGTAAGCCACCACCTCGGCCTAAGTGTATCAATCTGCGACATGACAGTGGCTGATCATGGATGTGTTTCTTCACGCAGATGGTATTCAAGCAATTGCTCCAGCTCGACGCTATTGACGTTTGCCAGATCGACTCATGTCGAGTCGGCGGTGTCAACGAGATCATGTCCATCTTGCTCATGTCTGCCAAGTTCGGTGTGCCCGTATGTCCCCACGCCGGTGGTGTAGGTCTTTGTGAATACGTTGTGAGTATTGGTTTTTGTGACACTTGGTCTAACCTTCTCTCCGTATAAAGACCTGACCACTAATTTGCATATGTTTTCTCCCTCGCTAGATCCACCTTTCTCTTATCGACTACATCTGCGTATCAGGCGAGATGGAGCGAAACGTACTTGAATTCGTAGAGTGAGTGGAGTGTCCAGTGTTTTTACTAGGCCCTCTCTTTTCATTCGATACTATCAACACCCCATCTGCTATAATCATCTCGTATTTAGACGAGGAGTACATGGCTGATCTGTCTTCACATTATGATTATGATTTTAGCCACTTGCACGAGCATTTCCTCTACCCCGTATCAATCAACGCTCAGGGCCGATACAACGTACCCCAAGATCCCAAGGGTGGATACTCTATTGAGATGTACGACCAATCCATGGCCGACTACGCTTACCCCGGAGGATCATATTGGGTCGCCGCTGCCGATGCTGCCGCCAAGGGTCTTCCCCCTCCCGTCCCTCCTCACCCTTAAGCGCGGTGTGCAAGTAGAAGATGAAGGTCGTTTCGATATAATTAGATAAAACCATCCCCAAGTAGAGAGAGCATGAGCATGATCATATGATATGTATTTACTTGTCCTGTCACTCGCTCGGGCTCTCGAGTTCTCAGTTGTTTCGCATTCTCGGAACACAAACCAACAAGCCCCATATGCATTGGCTTCGATTCCCGAGTTCTCGCTTGTTCACTTGGAGTCTTGAAGGCTTGCTTCCGAATTCATACTCATAGGATCGGAACCGGAAAACCTCGACCTCCTTGACTATACTCGAGTACACCAAGCTCAACGAGGGGACCCAGTCAGGTCTCGTAGGAGTACATATATCATTGAGCTGTAATATGGAGGACGCTCCAGACCCTTTTTCAAGCGTTTATGCTGCCTCGCCCCTTTTGAAGAATGCGAGTCGGCTCACGCCATACGGAGTACAGGTAGCTTACCTGATCTATATCGTAGCTACCAAATGATCGCCAGCTGACCTTAGATCAAATGTATTGTTGGCTCAATCGTCCACCGCAGAAAGACGCAGAGCCCTCCCTGGCTCGTGCCCCTGTCTCTGTGGATCGATCGAACACCGAATTGTAAAAGTGTGAACCTTAAGATACAGCGCGCACACAATTTCATTGCAAGTTGCACACGTACTAGTGCCGGACGACGATACAGTGATACTCGTATGCAAGTGATGAAATTACAGATTTATACCTGTAGAGTTTGATAATCGTCTATGCTTCTCTTCATGAACCCGGTATTTTGTATCGCGATTTACAACCCTACAGAAAATTAAGCTAGTTTACCTACATTTATCTCATCTCGTCGAGGCCGAGGCCGAGACCGAGACCGAGATCGAACCAATCCAGATCGTCTTTACCCTAGCCAATCCAGCTCACACTACACTTGCCACCAACCACCACTATATTCACAGGTAAAGGTCTACCATCTCGCTCTCACTCGACATGTAATATAACGGGCACAGTTGAATGATGAGAACGATCTGCTTATATTCTACTCAGATGGTGGTATCGTGATTGCGACGTTGCGGCATTCTGCCTACACACGTATGATTGCTGGATGATGATGATGATTCGCTTATTGGTCGAGTGAGCCTGAGAAGATGAGTTCGATCGCTGCCTCGACGTTACCGCCTGTTGATCGGAGTGCTCTGATATTCTTCTGAGCGTCCCACAATCCCTGCGAAGGAACGGGGGGCAATTCGATCTTTAGTATGAAATTTTCGAAGTACTGTGAATATGATTTTAAACCCGAAGGCTCCGCGAGCAGATGAAGGTGGTTTGGCTGTTCGGCTGTATGCTTCAGATCTGCCTGTGGTACTCACCATGGCATTCAGCTGTCCAAGCTGAGTAGCGTAAATCTCCTCTGGCGGTCTCTCATCCCTAGGCGCGGGAGGCGCACCCCATCCTCCAAGACCACCAGCTCCACCTGGTCCTCCAAACAATAACGAGGGATCAAATCCTCCGAATGGATTTCCGCCCGCGCCACCTGCCCCACCCGCTCCAAGTCCTGCTCCGGGATTACCGCCAAAGAGCGCCGCGAAGGGGTTAGGGGGAGGATTGGTATTTGATCCGGGACTGCCGGGTTGATTCGTGGATGGTGTACCGGCTGAAGGGTTGGCATTGGCATTGGAATTGGCGCCGGCGCCTGCACCTGCACCTGCACCTGCACCGGCTCCAGGAGCGAAGAGATTAGGGAAGGGATCGGCAGCGGCGTTCCCTGCACCGGCTTCTCCTGTACCCGCACCAACCCCGGCACCGCCAAAGGGGTTGAACCCGCCTCCGAATCCACCGCCTTGTCCGCCCATTCCACCTTGCATCTGCATCATCTACGAAACATCAGGAACGCGGATCAGCTGGAAGCACGAGGACAGATCGTGAACAGCCAGCTTACCATTCTGAGGGTCTCGGGGTTGGACATCATTTGCCTAAAGAAGGGGGACTGCATCATCTGTCGGACTTGAGGTCCCATAGCTCGTAGTTGAGGGTTTGAGGCGATGATCTGAACGATTGAGTGGTGGCATTGCTGTCAGCTACACGATTACCATAGAGGTGTTGAGGCAGCTGACGATGATTCACCTGATCAAGCACTTCGGGTCTAGCCATCATATCAGCCATAGATTGCAGGAACTCGGGGCTATTCATCATGCCGGTCATCTAGGCCCAACACGACAAATTAGCGTGACACTCTATGGCTTGATTGTCTGCTATTCCTCTGAATCATACGAGAAAGTCATCAAGTAAGCGCACTCACCGCGTTGGGGTCGAACATGTTATTCAGTCCAGGTTGACCAGCGAAGGGGTTGAATCCGGCCAATCCCTAGTCCGCCAAGACAATACTCGTGAGCTAAATCTTTCAAGTTTTTGACGAAGATGCGAGCTTACATGATGGATGTTCTCGACGTTGTCGATCGGATTGCTTCCAACGTTCAAACCGGTTCCCATTTGAGGTAATCGAGGGGCCGAGGAAGCTGAGCTTGCTCCCGCCGATGTTCCTGCGGCAGCAGCAGCAGCTTTGGGGGCGCCTTTGACCATGTGGATGGTATGACCGTTCTGAGAACGAGCCAATAGTGAGTTGACGGATCGCACCTAAGCCATCGTCTACCTGTGTGCCAACTCACCTGGATCTTATAGGTGGAGATGGCATCCTCGTCTTTGAGCACCTTGCCTATGAATACAGTACAACAGATATCCAAGATCAGCATTAACACCTCGACGAAACTTGAGTCAAGAATTATAGCGGTAAGGTTCAAGCTGATAGCTGAGCACCGATACGGCCATTATCAATGACAGCTAGCTCACCAGAGTAGATCAACCGTTGTCTTTCCTTCTCGACATCCGACTTGCTGGCGATCGTCTCCTTGAGTTCGGCTACCGATTTCTCGGGTGAAATGGTAATCGAGAGTTTGAGTTCCGAAGGACCCTTCACCGTTCTATTGTTGAAGGAAGAGATCAGGATCAGCTGCGTACGACCATCGTGGAGTATACAGCTGAAAGCAAGGATCTCGCGAGAAGCGCAAGTCGCGGAAGAAGGAGGACGTGAATGACATCATCCAGTCGTGAGCTCATTCCAACTCACATGGTGATTTCAGATGTAGACGCAGCAGGCTGTGAGTCCGACATGATATATGCTGATTCCCGAAGGTATATTAATAAGATTTGTGTACCCAGAAGTAGGTAGAAAGAGAAGGAAGGATGAGGAAGGGGATAATGAGGGGGTGTTGTTATATTATGTTGCCCGACGGGTGATGACCATGACCGTACTGAGGCGTCGATGAATGGCTATCGGTCATTGATGAATGGGTGGTGCATGTAGCGGTGGCAAATGAACCACGTGGTGGAAACGTGTGCTGCCCGCCGCGTTCATGTCACGTGATAGGACCCGTTCATGCCATTCATCTTCACAGATTCCACTTGAGTTACGCTTAAGGGTTGACGGTCTAACAACGATACGATTCACGTTCTTGATAAACTCGTTCGATACCGACATCATATCTTAGATGTACAGTGCGAGACGAGGAAGCGGCCCCTACGGGGAGGACTCAAACGAGCCTGCCAGTCAGCTTAGTCGTCGGCTTCCTTTCTAGATTCTCCTTACACTCCCTAACGTCCTTTGACGTGCTCACCGCTGAAACGCGCGCTGTTGACATGAGTTTCCCTCGGTCTAGCATTGAAGCATTTGGAGGAATTGCACACATTGGTCGAGCTGATCGGACAACATGCAAACTGTCAAATAGTGCTCTTTCTTGGCTCGGCTGGGCTGACATCAACTCATGAGACTGAGACCATTGAATCAATGTATGTTTGACTTCAGCTGAAGCTTGACACCTCTCAAAACAATGTCATCGGCAGGACAACGCAAATGCCGCCTTACCCTTACGATCACATAGGACGCGCCTTCCAGCATCACCATCAGTCCCAAGCAGGCCGACAAATTGAATTAGAGTCTGAATATGCAGGGAGATTTCACGTGTTGGCAGCTAGACAGGATGCCCCCAAGTCGACCTCGACTTCGACGGCGCAAGGCATATCTGCGTCAGATTTCATCCAGCAAGCCGAAGATCATTGGACGGTGTCTGCCACGTCTATCTTATCGGCATGGGCGACATGCGCAGGTGCAATGGTAAGCTTCGGTTGATTCTTTTTGACTCAGTTGAGCGGTGCACAGTCACCATTTCAGTTAGCTGATTGGGCGTTCTCATTCGTGTTAGTTCGCCATCATCTTGGTTTACTCGCTCGTTCGCAGGAGATGGAAAATCATCTACTCGCCTCGCGTCAAGCTTCGAAAACCATCTCGACCACAAGAGGAGAAGATAGCTCAACAGAAGTCAGAGGAAGAATTGAGAAATAACAAAGCGGAGCTTAGGAAGTACTTGCGAAAAATTCACGATGGCAAGCCAGAGTATTATCCTACCTACCCTAATGAAGATGGGAAATGGATCAGTAGGGCTCCCAAAGTGAGTAAGCGCCCCAAACTGAAAATTCAAAGATGACTATATATTTAGTTGTTGCAAGCTAATATCCGGGAGTGTACAGGCGGCATATGGCTTTTTCGAATGGATGAAGCCTGGTTTCAAGGAGATTCTGATCGAGTTGAAAGCCGTCATACCAAGCTGGCTGCGGCGCATAGGTGGCGAAAAGAACAAGAAGGAAACACATAAAGACGAGAAGAGAGAGGAGGCAGAGATTCCAAAGTTACCTAGGACTATCTTCGAACACGACGTGAAGTGAGTCAAACACATCGTTCGTGCCTGTTATTGTACATACCGCGGTAACTGATATCATGCTGCTGATGGTTGTTTTGAGCAGAACACTATATCTACTAGGTATGTCCGCTCCTCTCTGCCCCTGCCTCATATTGATTTCTCGGCCAAGGAGTAAATTAGGAGCTGACCTGTACCGTCTATGTCATGCCATACTTGCACGATAGGTCTCGATGCTGTAGTCTACCTACTTTTCATTCGCGTCCTCAAATACCTCTTTGCGTCCATCTCGATCTTGTCGGTCTTGCTAGCCACAGCGAATTATTATATCAATACGCAAACATCTTACGGAGGAACAAGCGCAATGTCATCTTCGATCACTACGTCCAATAACGACAAGTCAGCCAAGCTCAGCGAGAAGAACGAGACTAATATCCTTGATAACCCTCAATTACTGACTGCTGCTAATATCAAATCTAATGGGCTAGTGGTTCATATCTCGTTTGAGATCATCGTCACGCTGTTGGTAATAGTGTTTGGTGAGCACTCTCTGCTCACTTTTGAAGCTGAAGCATGTTCGAAAATGAACAGGTCGGGTGCTAACTGCCTTGACTCCAGTGCTCAAAGCATCAAGCCATCACCTCGCATTACTCAAAGAATGGACACACATGTGAGTGCAATCTAAGTGATCGCCATTTCGCCGGTCTAAGGGCTCACATTTCTGTTTAGGAATTACAACGAAGTATCCTTCAAAACATTGATGGTAACGAACCTCGACATCTCCTACTCGGACAAGAAACAGATCTACACCGTCGCTGACGCTAAACAAGTCATAAGAACCTATCTCCTCGGTTCAGGGTCAATCAACAAGACCCGTCGAGCGAGATTAGAAGGAAAACACGATCGAGAGAATATCAACACGAAGATATGGTTCTCGGTGCACAACATGACGCCCTTGCATGCTAAGATGGAAGAGTTCAAGGAGAAGTACTTCAAGGACGCCATCAAGGCTGTTGCGCTTGAGACATTCTACGGGAGGGGGAAGGGTCAATTTTATGATACTTGGAAGGATATGTTGTGTGGAAGGGCAAAGGTCAGTAACGCTACTGAGGTATGGGAGTGTCATGCCATTGTGAATCGTCAAGCTGAATGTCATGTCAACTTGGGATACGCAGACAGCAATAAGTCGAGTGTGAGTTGTGTTTGTCCTCGAACTCGAGAAAGCACAACTGCTTGTTCCAACACGAACCGTCTATGGGCTCCCCAGCTGACATGCCCATTCGTCAACTTACAGGAACAAAGCGGTGGAAGAGAAGAGGGAAATCGAGGCTCTCCAGAAGGAGATCAAGAAGGACCAGAAGCACGTGAAGAGCACAGATCTAAAGGGGACCGTAACATCAGGTATGTGCAGCTCGCCCATGCCCCGCGATTTCTACTAGTACTGAACGAGGATCAAATCAATATCAGGGGGGTCATCGGCTGATACAAATTGACACGCTCGTTCTCAGCTTTCATCACTGTACCCACCGCGAAAGTTGCTCGACAGCTACTAAAGGACCGTAAAGAGGACTTTCGACAGGCCGGGTACTACTTGCAGATGGTCAGTGCAATTCTCATATCTGCACCCACAACTAAGACTCATAGAAGTGTCAGTACTAAATTGAGCTTGACTCGGTCTTTGTTGATCGTAGGCTCCCAGATCTCACAATGTGGTACGTGATAGCACCCATGTCTGATGGCGGAGATTGATGCCTAACACTGACAGGTACTTGTTTCGTTGATACTGGAGCAGCTGTGGAAGAATTTGGAGCAAGACGCAAAATCTCGACACTCTCACGCGGCGAGTGGAAAGATTGCACTTTGGATCATCTGCTTTATCAATACTGTTCCGGTCATGTTCATTGTCCTTCTAACAAATGTGGGAGTAGTAAGTCATAGATCATTGTCTTTGCTTGGCGCCCAGACGCACAGACGATTTCGACTCTGTAGAGATGCTGATTTTCTTTTGTTCACACAGGCAATCGACCGTTTCCCAGAACTCGCAAAGAAGAAGGAAGAATCTGCATTCTACAGCGCCGTATTCATGGTCCTTGAAGGTCTTTTGCCCGCCACTGTTGCAGCTATCTTTTCCTACGCGTTACCTTACATGATGCGCAGAGTCAACAGATGGTCAGGTGCCCTGACAAGAGGTCAGCTGGATCGAGCTTGTATCAGGCAGCTATTCGTTTTCTTGCTGGTGAGTCCGAAGTCTGAAGTCTGAAGTCTGAAGTTTCTCGTTCACGCCCTTGCCCAACTCCTGGGCGTGAGATTACTGACTTGAGTGATCACTGGTATGTACTATTCTAAGGTGTCCAATTTCGTGGTCTTTTCGCTGCTGGGTGTTCTCTATGAAACATATCTCAGTATATCGGAAAGGATAGGCAAAGAATCGTTTCAAGCGATATACGAAAGTCTCGGTGATTTACCTGCCAAGGTAACCAGAGCATACATCTCAAACAGTCTATATTGGCTATCTTGGTATCCGTGGGTATTATTCCAGTACAACTACACGCCGTATCCGCCATCCAATGCCTCCCAATCATAATTTTCAAGTCAAATCGCTGAGGGGGTTATGTATCTGAACGATGATCTGGTTTTTAGGATTCGCTCGATCGTCATGTGGTTGCAGATGCTACAGATCCCGCGACTGGTCATGACTGGACCCAAGCTACTGTTCTTCAAGACACCCAATGAATTGGCAGAGGTTGCTCAGGCGGATAGATTTGAAGTGAGTGCACTCTATGTCCAGATCCAGAACCATCGCTCCTACTATTCACCCATTTGCTGACGCTGTTGGTTTGTAGTTCGGTAAGCTGAGACAACAGACCCTACGTGCTCGCTGCTATATAAGCTTACTAATGTTGATTCACTCACCTCGGTAGCCATTGAGTGCTCCCACACCGTGAGTACGAGTCTTTCTAGGCCACAGCGGAGCTGACTTCTTCGCCTATATCATACAGCTCTTCGCAGTCGTGGTTGGGTAAGTTTACGCTCTAGACTGCAGCATCATAGTGCTGGGGTGCCTAAAATTGGAACCAGGGCTGATCTGATGCGTTTCTCAGCCTAGTGTATGCACCGCTGGCACCGCTGGTAGCCATTTGCGCCACAGTGCATTTCTGGTCGACCCACATCGTGGTGAGTATAGCTTGCGACCTTGACCCAATGGAAGTGAAACCCAGCTATGTATGTATACTGATCTCATTCGAAATGACCCTGCAGCACGCCAACTCTTTGAAGTATATCAACGATACTCATGATACGGATGGAGCGATCTGGAAGGTGTTGATCAATCGGCTGCTGGCTGCTACCGTGTTGATGCAGTCCATGATGGTGCTCAGTGAGTCGTCCGACTGCCCATATCAGATCACGTCCTCTCGTGGCCTCGCAATACGAGTACTGTGGTTTTACGCAGACTGGCTAGCGACACCTGTTGACTGTTTACCTGCTGCTTTCCGCGTTTAGCCGTGGCCTTGAAGACCCGATCAGCGGTCATGGCCGTCGGTGCCGGTATACCTATCATCTTGGTTCTATGGTTCAAGCGATACCTCTCAAAGCACTACGACTCGGACGGCGAGATTTTCTCCACGAATATCGACAAGCTCAAATCCAAGCATGAAGACTTGGAGATAGACCCAAAGACGATGAAAGCTCCTTGGTACAAGCATGAGCTCCTGAAATCAGATTGGATGCCCAAAGGGAAGACTGTGAAGAATGAGAGTTTGCTGCAATCTGCTATGGACAGGTTCCCTAAATTGGCCGAGCTCTTCTCTAACGAGGGGGTTGAGGGTGAACAGCCGAACCGGCGGAGACGACGGGGAAAAAACGGGGAGAAGGGATGAACACATACGGGTAGGACCCTTGTAATATGTCTGTTGAAATCCAGGTGCTCTAGACGTTGGGCGGGGAAAATTATAACGACATGATCATGCATCATACATGGGGTGCTTCTCCCTGGCTTCATGGTTTCGGTTGTATCGCTGGGACTCTACGAGTGCAGCGCAGTGCTCCGGAATCAGTGACATTCGACCATTTGTAATTTAATGGGACATCTTGTGCTATAGATATCACAGATTATGAGTGCTCAATCGATCAGGTTCACTACCTCACAATGGGCGACCCAGGATGCTACGTACTGTACAAACTCGAACGTGCAGGATAGGTATAGTAAATCGATTGCATACGGTCATTCTGCACTGCACGACCGACATCATGCCGAGAGTTAAACAGGCATACTTGGCTGGAAATCTGCATGGAGGAAAAGGGGAAGAGAAAGAGAGACAGAGAGGAAGAGTCGAAAGTCTAGACAATCGGAGACTCGCATACGACCATGCGCATACAGCACGAATACAGTGCAGTGATTTGCAACCGGGTCGAGGATGCATATAGAATGTATATGAGGTACAGTCGGTATCACGAGTGATTGGCCTTGCCAAACTGATCTTCTACCCAGCAATCTCGACAGACAGGACATGCTGTAGGTTCCTCCACCAACTGCACCTCAAACCTAACAATATCTTCTCCTTTGGTTCCCCAACCTCTAGCACCTGTGAGATATTCGCTAACGATGTTGGTGATTTGCTGAGTAGATGAAGATGCCATGTTCCCTTCAAGGGGGCGAAGAAGCCGAAGTGCCTTTCGGAGATCCTCGGTGTTCAGAGGCAAGCGAAGGATGACCTTACTATCGCTGTGCCCAAGATCTCTGATTTTCCCGGCCTCCTCGCTTCCCATGCTTGAGCTTGAAACTGAATTTTCTAACGATTTCCGGAGCTTTTGTAACATATTGCAAGCGATACCGTAGCGAGGCCAATGTCCCGTTATATAGGGGTTCAGATGTCGATAGTCCGCAAGTAGTACTGAGGTGACCCCTCGCATCAAAGGTAAGGGAAGAGAGTCATCTATATCCCAGCCCAAGATGAGGGCGGCGTACGTGAGGGGTCGTTCTTCGTTCGGGGGAACTGACGTGGCTTTGTAGACGATGTCATTCCATTTGCGATGTCGACAAACATGATGAGGGGAGTGAAGTTGACACAGCTCGAAAGCAAGATCTGGTGCGAGGCAGTTGTATGGACCGATTTCGAGAGAAGGCTGTACGGGTATCGTGACACCGTCTGGGGTCATCGGGGGATTGAAGCTGGTCTGTCCTGTACTCCACGATAGGCTGGATCCAACCTTGTAGTAATGGTCACATGACCCATGAAGAGGCTGACATGGGAAGATCTCGCTCAATTGAAGTGTCTGTAGTCTGGGCAAGGGAGTGATTCGATTGAAGGAATGAAGAGCTCGAAAGGAGGAAAGGATCCTCACGGCCGACTTGGAAGTATAGCAGCCTGGCTTGGGAGTATACACATAAGAGGCATGGGTACTCGTACCACCTGTTGGGCGAAAGATGGTACTAGTACGCAATCGTCCTCGTTCCTGCTTCTTCATGAAAGCGGAGGGATAGACCAGTTCCAGCGTCTCCACCAACGCTAGCTTGTCAAGCTTTGATAGTCGTCCGTCTGCAGATGCATGGTCGATACCGTGGAAGAAATGGTCGATGCTCGCACCAACTGCATGCTTGTAGAGAGTGGGCGCAGCGAGGTCATGGAAGCGCTAAGCATATCATGTCACACAGTACATGACAATCGAAACACTGCGGCGTTAACAGACGAAATGCTGCATTTGCGTACGAGGTATGCATACGGGGACCCTGTTGAAAAGACATATACAGAACTGTATGGTTACTCACCTTGCATACTTGCATGACAGGGACCAAAGCAGCAGTATCGCGCTTGGTGTATGCAAGTATTTTCACTCCATCGTTCGGACAATCGCGATGCGTTTCGTGCTCATCACTCTCGATCTCGATGACTGAGTCGCAGAGGATTTGGAAGATTCGGATCCAGGTGTCATCTGGCAATCGAGGAAGTAGAGGGATCGCACACTGTCGGTTCTTTTCGTTCTCGATCTGTTCCTGTCTCGTATCCGATTCGTGGTCGCGGATGCGGTGCTGAAATTGGGTAGATTTGCGCATCTGAAGAGAAGAGATTGGGTTTGCCCTTGTCAAACCGAGCTGATAACCTCAGTGAACCGAATGCGTGCGGCGTGCGTTTGAGATGCTTACTGTATAGGCTTGGGTTCACGCCTTGGTAACTACAGATTTCGAATGATACCAACTAGTACTCGAGTATCGTCCTGAGTCTTACAGTAGAGCACGAGTCTGTGTGGTATGCACTCTTATACATTGGAAACGGAGAGCAAATGGAGAAACTGTGGTTACATGATTACATGCACTGTACAAGTGTACTCGAGTACGGGAGCATAGCCATGTGCCTTGGATTGTATGTACTCGAGTACCCGACAGGATGGACGAGCGAGTGAAGTTGCATGTAGTTTACATTTCAGACCTACTGTGGCGTGGCGTGGCGCACAGATCATACGAGATAAAACACACACAGCTGCAGCACGGACGGCGGGACAGAAGCGACGATCAAAATAGCTTTCATCAACTCGTCAATGAATGCACAATTATACAGTACTTGTATATCAGGTTCTGAAGCTGCTGTAATCTGTTAGACAGGAAACAAGGGACAGGTGATAGGTGACGGGCGGAAACAGCATGAGTACTGTATACCTACTCGTATAGTCGGAACTCGAATGGGCCGTTTGCAGTAGTCGAATAAGCAAGCCCCCCATGCCTTCCCGCTTATTTCCACTGCATCTCTTAATCGATGACAGGACGGTCATACTGACCATCGAACAGTATGTTTCCCGTATACCTCATACCAAAATATACCAGTATCATTTGGTAACTCGCACGGGAGCTACAAATTATACACACACATACAATACACAAACAGAGATAGACTAATAGACCTATTTACCCGATCAATCAATCCATCAGACCATAGCCCAGACCATCAAAACAGACTTCAAGGCCCAATCACTTTGCCAATCGGATTGCTTAGCAATGGATTCGAGTGTTCAGTATTGATTCGTATTCGAAATGAAATGAAATGAAACACATTCCATCTCATCCTCAAACAGCACAGTAGACGCTCGAAACTCACACCACAGTGGCAAAGGCAGAGGATTAAAGTCAAAGTCAAGAATTTCTCAATGCGTAGATGCGTAGGTGGTTATGTAGATGATCGTTGAACCAAAGGACGTTTTATCAGAGTATACAGTAGTACCTTTCCTTTACCACTTCACTCGCTCGTCAATATCAACATCACTGTCACTGTTTACGCTTTGAACACCACCTTTCATGATCATGATTAGATGGCGAAGTCTCTTGCATATACTACACATTCTGATATATCTCTCTATATATATGACATATGCATGGGACCTGTCCTGTCGGACGGTTATCTTATACATCCAGCTACATCTACTCACAGCTCACATTACTGATAAGTACAAAACTTTCAGAGCTACAGCGGCAGCATTCCTTCCATCATTCAGCCTGGCTAACGATACAGCAGCCACAGAACGCCAAGGATAGAAGTTGAACCAAAGTGAGTCTCTCTTTTACTCAGCGTTAGAGTCTTCCTGGTTTCCTCGCACAAGTGAATGAAAAAGGCTTCAGTAGGCTAATCCTAGTCTCGTCACTCGACCACAGTGGGACAGATCCGTCACTTGTTCCATTGCTAAACAACAACGACATTGGCATACCGGAAACCGACAACGACCACGCACCACCGATCAGTCCGCCCCACCAAAATGACATCCTACCTCTCAGCCCCATCTACACACCATCGAACACCCCGAGTGATCTCAAACAAAGAGAACTCTCCGTCTCCTTCAGTATTCGAGTTCACAGATATCGACGCCATTTCGACCTCGCTCCGAACCTCTCTATCGGGCGTCAACCCTTCATCGACAGCCAAAAAGCCGACATTGGGCGGACTTAGTATCGGTCGAGCACCGAAATTCACCTACAGAAAACATTCGTCTAAACCCTATGGAAGGGTCACTTCGGTCCAACGAGCCAAGAAAGCCGCCAATGCCAATGCTAATGCTAATGCTAATGCTGGCGGTAAAGCGAGACCCACTGGGACGACAGTTTCCCAAGAGGTTCGACGATCGAAGAGGGGTCTGAAGAACCGACCGAACCCGATCAAATTCGTTGACCGGGATGTTGAATCTCTCTCAGCTGGTGCCGCAGCAGGAGTAGGAGCAGGATCGAAGGGCTTGAGGGGGAATATGGGAGTAATGGATCGAGTGAGACTTGATCGATGGAGGAGGAGTATCTGGCGACCGTCCATGAGTGTTCTGGGCTCGAACACCAACATCAGCCTCAACGCTGCTGAAAGCAGTGGTAGTGGCAGTGGATGTGGAAATTTTGGAGCTAGCTTAGGTCAGATCAGAGTTCCACTCATGTTACCGTACCCCAAATTCCCACCGGTATCACCGATACGATCAAAGGAGTTCAAGGACGTGGTGAGTGACGCTTTTCCGACAGCGAGCTCAACGTACAGTCTTTGCCTCATAGCTTGTCGGTCAAAAGCTGATAGACGTTTCCTTTTCGTTGCACAGCCCGTACAATACATTTCGGACCGCCTCGCACCGCTCTTACCGTCCATCTCGACTATAACCCTCGCCCATCGACCATACAGCACCGTCCCCCATCCTTCCTCTTCTTCGTCTTCATCGACGGCTCAGCAGACACTGGCATTAGCTATTCCCGAAGTACTGGATGGGAGCAAGCCTCACTGGGCGGACAAGGCTCAGGGAAGAGAGCCCGACATGTGCCTTGGGATCGTCAAGAAGGGGAAGGAGGTCGAGGGTGCAAAGATGATCGTCCCCGTTTTGTGAGTTGATGATTCTCAATCCTGCACTCATCATCGGCCAAGCACAATTCGCCATTCGCGACACGAATGGGCCATCGGGGATGCACGGTGTCTGCGACTCTGTGGGAAGACTTGAAGCTGACAATCGCTACTGTCTTTCATTATCAGGTCGCTCGTATTTGCCACACGCTGCGCATACTGGCCAAAACTCACCACCCCGCCAGCAAACCAGGCACCCTCGACATCTCGAAATGTGCCTCAGATTCAGCCTCTCCCTCAGTCTCAGTCTCAACGACATCAGCCGACACCATCTGAGAAGGCAGTTTCGACCCTACTGCCTTGCATCGAAGAAGAACGGGAAGAGGCTGCATCCACCTCCACCTCCGCCTCTGCTTCCGATACTGAAGTCGACACCAATCCTGACGCCGATGCCGATACATCGTTCTCTTCCGACTCCTCCTGGGCGTCCGAACCCGACTCCGACTTTGAATCCGACGGTAGTGCTTCTGCCCTCCCTCGACCTATCCGAGACTCGCGTGGATTCCTCCACTTACCAATCGTTACACTCCCCTTACCATCTCCTGAAACCTTTGGCCTGATCCACCGACATTTGCATCACCCACAACGAGCCTTCATCCCTGACCTGCTCTCAATTCCGGATCACTGCATATCCAGATCAAGCATTATCGACGCCTTATCAGATCAGAGCGTACAAGATCTCATGGGGAAACTGGAGGTTTTGCAAGGAGTATGGCAGAACTTGTGTACGCTGGGTATAGGTCGATTGAGCACCTGGAGACAATTGGGAGAAGCCTGGGCTTGTGTAGTAGGTATAATCGCTGGTAATGGGATCCTGCTGAAAGGTATCGAAGAGGGTTTAGGCTCCGCTATGGAAGTGGACGGGGTTGAAAGAGGTGACCGGGAAGTAACGAGGAAAAAAGCGAGGACGGCAGCTGAAGATGTAGCGTGGGAATGGGTCAGGAGGGAGAAGAAGAGGATTGCAAAGGAACACGAGGGGCTATGAGACCAAAAAGATAACATGGCATGACACTGTCTGTCATCCCTTTCGACGAGGAACCACCGGGTCATGGAGCGAGCGACTGTGAACACCCTTGCTTGCCTTCCGCTCTCGGATCAAGTGGAGATAACGATAAGAAGCAGAAGAGTACTTAGGTAGGAAGAAAATCGGTATTCAGTCAAGGCCGAGTTCAATTGAGTAGACTCGGGGTGAATATATAATATACATAAGTGGGGAGTAGATAGATACTGTAAAGACCAGTAGTAGTTCAGCGATGCGGTACATATATTGTATATGCTAGGAGTCTGTACCGGTGCTGTATATATATATATGTAGTATATAGCTAGAGGATGCATTGACAGACTGACCAACGACTTTCATCGAAGCGGTACCCTTGAGGTTCAAACGCCTCCGGGGTCTGGGAAATAGCAAGAGCACGAAGCAACCGGAATCCTGACAATCGCATGGCATGGATCTAGGCTTGTACGGTAGATGACGCCTGTACTAGCACTGTCAGTCACCCCAGAGCCCGATCATCCAATCTTATCGTGGCCTGCCCTCCCATGACAAACATGTGTCATTTATAGGGAGTCAGGGATGACACGTGTCTCTGGGTGTGTGCGCAGTCTCTGCATGTTGGATGATCTCCCTCTATTATGTACATATATAGAGCTATATCTCTTTCTGCCTGTTCTCTCTCTCTTCCCTCATCCTGTCACATTTACGCATATTTACGGCATTTTGGCATTTTAGATTTTCCCGCCCCCTTCCCCTGTCTTCCACCGCTTGTGGATGGGTTTTTCCTCAAAGGATCACGACTCCCGAGGTTTTTCACCCTTGTAGTTTTCAAACCTCTCTTGTACTATCGTTTATTAGGTTCGGGCTCCTTAGTGTCGCCTGTGAGGCCACGTGGAGCAGGCTAGAGTGTACGCATGCATACGCTTAGGCTGGGTCGGGGGGTTTGGTAGGGGTGGGAACCTCGAACAAGCTGACAGAACAGAGATCAAAATTCAGGATCAGCATAGCCATAACCTGAGGAGATACATCAGTACGTGTATGTAAGCATCACTGTAACTCGTATTCACTGCTTTTCAGGACACGACACTTTTCGGGACATGCGCCACGTCGTACATTTCGATGCATAATAGTCATTTACTCATCTCCTTCTGATTTAGGTGCTCCCAAACTTTGTACAGTGGTAGAGGGGCCTGGTGTGCATGTGCGCACCGATTTACGTGCACGTTGTAGTGCAACCTAGGCTATACCTAATTTTTGCTTTGGTGGAACGGATGGCTAAAGGTACAGTAGAGGTTAAGCAGGATCGGAGGTCAACCGAGGATAAGTCGAGGCGAGGTCAACATGAGTTAGGCTTGGACGAGTGTTAGCCGAGGTTAGGCTTGGATGAGAAAGAGACGAAGTTAGGGTAAGCAGAGGATGAGACGAGGCTAGGATAAGCAGAGGATGAGCCAAGGATAAGATAAGCGGAGGATAAGATGACTTTATAGCAAGAGAGAATCAAGCGAGAGTCACAGAGGAAGTGCTTTAGAGATAGCTAAGACGATAATATAGCGAGTCCCAACCTACATAGAGAATAACCCACCACCTATGAAGCAGTAACGACCATCAAACGAAGCATCGCGGACGACAAAGGTTCTAGTACCTGATAGTTAGGCCCCTTCTATCGAAACTAGGTATATGAATCATGCCGACCATGACACTCAGCCAACTCGTCCGGACGATCTCTTTGATAAGTTGGGTTGATTATACCCCCTGGGGATACCTTGTCCTCTTACCCTTGGCCTTAGGCCCTCGGTTTAGCCTTCTGTACGTGTGTTGTGCCGAACATGAGGTGAGTGTTATCATATCATACTCACCCATGGAGCAAGGGACGGCCTACAGTAGGGGAGAAGCAGGTTTATCACCTACGGTACTGTACTCGAGTACTCAAACACAGTACACAAGGTCCCTGCTCGGCGGTAAGCTGAACATCAAGCTTAATCCCGAGCCGACCAGCAGTCTTCTTCCAGCCACTACCTCCCCTGAGGTAATGGGCGATGCTCTTGAGGATTTTCTCCTTGTGGGGTGTGGATGGATCAGGCTGATTGGGTCGCAGAGTTGTCAGAACAGGCTGAAGTTGCTCGATAGTGCACGGAAGATAGATAATGATTCTCGTTCCGCCTATATCGCCCTTGTACTCAGCTAGGAGGGTAGCGATGGACAGTGGAAGAGATGTGTTACGGAGCCAGTTGAGGAGTTTGCCGATCTGGAAGATCCGCTCATCCGGCCTCTGATACGTAGGTGGACCAAAGCCAGATTTGTCGATACATCGCAAGTCAACCATTAGCCGCGTTGTCGACCTGGCAAGAAAGAGGAATCGGTATTTTGTTCTTACGATTCCACTCGTCGATAGGCGCGGTGTATGCGATAGGAGGTGTGTCGAGAGCAGCAGCGGCTACGGTGTCGAAGATGAAAGGAGTGATTGATCTGTGTTGACAGACATGGCCGCGGCGAGGCGATCCGGCAGAGCTCAGCAGTGAAACCACGCCGTGGCGTTGTGTACAGTAATCGCATGACGTTTGATTCTGGCTGTTCTGTAGGTAGACCTTTCGGGTATGGGTTTGCGAGTGTCGTTCGGCGTGTCTGGTGGCTTGCTCAGGTTCATCCTCAACATCCATTGGGAGCGATCCATATCTCCGGACTTCCCAGGCAGGCTTTTGTGTGACCGAAATGCAGGGTATAAATATGGGGAAGGAGCGTGCGATCGATCATTTCGGTCTGGCGAAGAACTCTCAGTGATCGAATCGCGCTCTTGGACATCCTAGTCCGATTGGGGAAATGGTGTAGATCGATACCGTGGAACAACTGGGCAGGATTGGTGACGATTGCGTGATGGTACACCAAGGGTGCAACGAGATCGTGGAAGCGTTGGGCGTTGGATTATTATGTTTTGAGATACTCGTACAGAACGAGCGAGAATCGGGCAACTTGACAATTAGCATCATTCCTGTATTCCTGACCCGTCATGTCGGGTCTGATGGACGATCGCTTACGGTACCAAGGCTCACCTTTGCGACCTGCATGAGTGGAACCAAGCAAGCGGTTTCGCGTTCCGCACTCGACCAAGTCTTTACAGTCCCCAGTGGTGTCATATCCCGTACAACCTCATGATCAGCCGGGATCTTGGATTCGGGCCCTGAGATATCTCTGACGATGATGAAGATGTTTGTCCATATCTCATCCGGAAGCAGCGGGACATTGTGCATTCCCTGTCTACGTAATGGCGAGTTGGGGGATTCACACCGTGATCGTTCGTCCAAAGGTACTAGTACTGATTGTTTGCGGCCACCAACAACGACAACGGTATTGTTGTCACGGGACGAGGCTTGTCGCCGTTTCGGCGTAGAAATGATCCTGCTTACTCAGGGAAGGAAACAGTACAGTACAATATACTAAGTCTCAAGCGACGACCACATCAAGGAGACTCGCTACCGCAAGACTGTGCGTGTGCGGTAAAAAGTGCATCATCGTATCATTATATCATCGTGTATGGCGCTGTTCATAACATATGTATTGTATACCGAAGTTCTACATATCGTATCGTGAAACTCCAAATCAGATCGAATCAAGGCATATATATATCAATCCGTAACAAAATCAGACTAGAAGTCGTCCGGTGGTGGACCGGAGATCTGCACCTTGCCCTGCAATTATTCAAGAATAATTCAGTCAGCTTGTATTTCTACCCGTTTTCAGCAGATGCTCAACCATCATGAGTATTAGCACCGAAAGATGGCGCTGTATAAACAACTGTGATCGACGCACCTTCTCGTTCAACCACGCAGCCCTAGAACTTGACTTGACTCCTTCCTGCTCATTCCTCCTAATCTCCGCTTCACACAGACCCAACTCATCCTGGGGCAACCAGATGATCCTCTGCGGCTCTTTAGTAGCAGGATGGAAGAATGCCTTCGCGTCGTTTCCATCGTCCAGCTTTCGAGTTCGAACACCAGCTCCGCCAGGTACGGCGAAATATACCGTTTCTTCCGATCCAGTAGATTTGGCTGATTTGGCGGATTTGACGCTCGGCGCTCGCTTGGCTGCTTGTTGTTGTTGCGGTTGAGGGCCATCTTGTGGTTGAGATACGGGAGGCCCAGGTGCTGTGGGTGAGGAAAGGGTTTGATCGTCGCTTGGCGTATTGTCAAGGTTGGTTCCGACACCCAATTCGACGTCATCCCCATTCGCAGCATATGCAAAGTCTCGCTCGGTAGGCTGCTCGATCCCCTCAGCTTGGAGCCTCTCTCGCTCTTCGATTCTCTTCCAATCATCCAAAACTTCTTGGCCTTCCTGACCTTGCATACCATTGGCCACCCCGTTCTGTTCACCTGAAGCACCAAGACTGTATGGGTCGGCCTTCTCCCCTTGACTAGGCGATCCGTGAGAGGTGGCAGGCGATATACCGTTGTCGAAACCGTTGTTAGCAGCAGCAGTAAGATGCTCTCTGGAAGAATTGATTCCTTGAGGCTGCTGTATTGATTCTTGATCCGCATAGTCCTGACCGATGATACTTCGTTCGTGATCTTTCTCCGATGGCATACCATAGCTTCGGTGGGCGAGCGAGAGGGGAAGGGAGTGGATGAGTGGGCCATACGATTCGAGCAAGACGTAGTGACATGCAGCCTGCGGGATGGATTAACCATGACATGATCAGCTCGCTGTAAGAATGAGCATCGCACGGGATCCATATGTCCATACTCGCGGCCACTTACCGTGCAAGCAATCAAGACAATCATGAGAGCACCTTGCGGAATTGCCGAAGCGTTCCCCTGCTCATTCCTAGCGAGGAAAAACAATGCAGCCATACACACTTCCTGGATATACATGCCGACAAAGACATGTGTTATGGCCTTGGGGAAGAACAGGCCACCAGTATCACTTTCGGCAGGTTGATCGTGTGTCCAGATGAAAATGTATTTGTACACGAGTCCGGCGAAGAGGAAGAAGGCGGCGCCGAAACCGTTGATGATGGGCGAGATAACGCAATATGCAATCACTGGAAATGATCAGGTCAAATCAGCTCAAAAGGCCCTGTTTTTCGAAAAATCAGACAGGCCGAGGAATAACTGACTAATAACGGCATAGACAGTGACACCAGGGAAGGTGGTACCCCAGTTCGGGGTCTGCAGCTGGTATCGAGAGTTGTATACGGATCGTCTGAATCATGAAACGACCGTGAGCCGATGCTTCGTACAATAGTCAGATCTAGTGAGGCTCCACTTACGGAGAACCACCAAAGAGGATGATCTTGACATAATATAGCACCAAGTTGACAATCTGGAGAAGAGTTCCCATTGTACCAGTGAATTGAGTAAGAACAAGAGTGATGAAGAACGTCGAAGCAGTAGGCATCTGGGATGCAAGTGTGGTAGCGATCGATCCGGGATTATCGGCAAACTCCTTGACCGCGCTAATCAGACCCGAGGTCAAGGTAACAAGCAGGAAAGTGTGCTAGAAGTCAAACAAATCAGCAAGTGTACTAGAATATCGAGATTCAAGCACGACGGGACAAATAACAGTACTCACGATGACGAGGAAGATGAAGTAACGAGTCATCAGGCTGAGCTCGACACCAGTCTTGCTAGGAATACCCTCAAACGCGGCCAATTCTATAGGACTGAACTATCAGTAGCTATCTCAATACCAAATGATCAAATGATCGAGAAATCAAGAATCATCGTGAAAGTATCCCCACTCACGCCTGAGAATCATCGGTAGCAGCAACATGAGAACAGCCAAGAGAACAGGAGGTAGAATACCACTGATGACACCTTGAAGCAGCTTTTTGCCGAATGACGTGCCGTTGATCCAGTTGAGCCAGTGGAATGTTTCCTGCCGAGACGAACGAGCGAACAGTAAATCAGCGGGCCAATCAAGAAGCTGCTTCAACGGAGATGACAAAGCGTACGGTCAGAGTCTTGATATTGGACAAAGCACCGACGAACGCGACTACAGGTAGACAATAGTCAGCGCTCACATCACTGAAGCTCTCGGTCATCGAAGCCAAAGAGGTTCACTCACCAGGGGTAGCCCAAGCAATGATCAAGCCGACAGTCGCAGCATACGACAGAGCCTGTCGAACCTTGAGTTCGTAAGGATTCATACTGAGATTTCGCCAGATGACGTTTCTAGGCGATTGTTCCGTATAACGGGTAGCCATGACATATCTGTAAAGTTCAGGTCCAGTTTAGCTGTATCCTTTGTGAGATTCTTTTTGATTTGATTGTAAACGGCACACGTGAGACAGCTGGCTAATTGCGGACTCACGGTTGATTGTGCACGAGACATTGCGCAGCCATATGAGCCGCAATTTGCTGATTGAAATGGATGAAAGCCGAGTTCAGAGGAGGATAATAATCGCTGCTAGTTCCTACACTGGTGATATCCTTCTCAAGCTGTGCTCGCGATTTCTCCAGTTCAACCGAACAATGCGCAATCTCCTTCCTCGCCCAATCGATAGCGTCCACTTTCTGACCGATGCCAAGGAATCCCAGGCCGAATGGAGCCCATTTCGGCTTGATTCGGTAAGATGGTCTCTTGTTTCGAGGAACAAGCTGATCGGCTCGACCGAGATCCTCTACCGAAGGGAAAGGAGGCGAGTTCCCATCTGCGGCACCGGACTCTGGATCCTGGTCAGGGTTGAGGTTGCTACCGCGACCGTGAAGGGTAGAACCGTCGGATGGGTTGACCTTGGATGCGGTGTTCTGACCACCTTCCGACGAAGCTAAAAGTTGAGGATTGACCGGACCAGTGAGATTGGCAGGGACGGGCTTCTTCTTATGTTCCAATTTCTCGACTTTGTGCTCGTTCTGAATCTTCCATTTTCTAGCGAATTTGATCAGATCCACCTGAGCAGATTCCAGTTTCTTCGTAGCGAATACTCGTCGGTCGTGTAGATCAGGCATCTCTTTCAGGTTCCTGCGGGCGTAAATCGATGGTCAGTCCGAAATCCTCAGTGAGAGTTCTTCCGATAGGTTGTAAATTTCAAAAGGTGATATTCGGGCTTACCTATTCAGCCATATTCGCTTCACACCACCGGGAAGATGCGTGAAAAGCTGTTCCAGTTTCTCCTCGTCCAGATAATGTTTGGGGATACCGGTGACTAGAACTGTGTTGGCTTGGGCGAGCTGGGAGTGGGATGGCTTAATGAGGTGGTTTTGTCGGACGACGAGCCAGTGCTTCATTTCTCCCCAGATGAGCCACAGGATCCAGGCTGTGAGGAGCAAGAAGGGTCAGCCGATGCCAGGTCCCCAAGGGTCCACATATCCCAAGCGGTCTACCAAAAACACGAAGTAACCGTAGACCTAGAACACTGTGAACAAGACTCACAGATGAATACCCAGTCCAGTATCAGATGCGCCCAATACCGACTCTGTTTGTCCTTTGCCACATTTCCAAACGTAAACCTGTCCAAGCCTTCCTTATTCGATACCGTCGACTTTGCTCCGTCTACAGGAAGTAGGATGAGCCATGATAGCAACCATATGGGAATCATGGCTTTCGACATCATGATTAAGAATCGGACGAAGACGTAGGGATCTACTCCGTTCTTATGTAGGATCTCTTCCGGATCCGCTACATGACGAAAAATGAGATGTATATTAGTCAAAGCGCAAGTCAAGAATAGTACGGCGAGTACTATTGGCGCCAAGGAAAGATGTCGCTCGCTCACCCATTATAATACGCCATAACGGTACGAACAGGTTCTTTCCCAGTACCGGCGCCTGATCATCCTTGGCTGGAATGTAAGTTCTCGGCTCGTAACTGCGTTGAGTTGAGAGCACCTTGTATCAGCTGAAATGTCCAACAAGCTCTCATAGGACTCGGCAGTGGATACCCAAGCAGCTAATATTGCGCGATGCGCAATAAGGATCCCACTCACATGGCCTTGATCCATCTCCTGAATATTATAAACGCGACCAACTCGCCTCCCGCTACAGCCGAGTTGACCGCTAACGAAGTGACGAAGGAGGATGTCGAGGCGGACAAAGCATCCTGGTTGGTGTTGCTGTTTGAGCGTTTCGAGCGCGCAAGAGAGAGATCAGCTCACCGATGAAGTGGTCATGCAAAGTGAGGGTGAGTGAGTCACTCACGACATCCTGGTCTATCTTCTAGCGCGTCCGCGTTTCTTTCAGACCGTTCTTCGGCCCTTCCTGGTTTTCGATAAATGCTTGACCCCGGCTGGTTTCGACCGTGAATAAGTATAGTGTATTATATGGATGTATGATGTACTGATCACGAGCAACGCCAATGTCCTCTGCACACTCTATATACCCGCTGCTAGGACCTCTATGCTACAGTTGATCAAGATATCTTGATTGTTAATGATGAAATTCAGTGAAGGTATCGATGATAACACACACACACGAGCCGCAATCGTGCTGCGCGCAATCTGGACAAAAGTGAAACACAAAACACATCAACAAATCATTCAGGATCTTTTACTCGTTTAACCTTTTGCACCCCTTCTCGCTCGCAGTCACTTTCACGCAATGCAGGACTGCAGGACTGGGCTGACGTCACTTGACACGTGGTTTTGCCCTAATTCTTGGTGGTTTAAGCTTTGCCTTGTGTCTTCGGAGTTCGGATGACAAGGTTGGCTCTCCGTCCGTCCGCTTTTATAAGGTTGGAATAAACATCGTCCCTCTGCGACAGCGTTCAGTCTCCGCAATATGAATATTGACAATATAAGATCAGTTGATCGTCGCTGCTCAATGTGGCTCCACCATCCGACTTGTCAACCTTGCTCTCCTTTGCCCCCAACAGACAAGGCAACGTAGCGAAATGATTGACGCGCCGTTTCCAACTTGCGATCAATGCTCGGATCTTGGATTATACCACTGATTGACTGAAAATGATGGTACTCGTACTCACGACCGTTGCTCCTCACGCTGGCGGAAGTAAATCATGATTGGGATTGATGATGATGTTAATGGTAATGGTAATGCTGTCTGTTATTGATGAGACATTTGCGACGGTAGAATGTAGATTTCGTGACATGATGGTCAGTGCGAGTACGCGGGTACCCCCGAGGGATGAGGGGAAAATCGCTGATGGGATCATTGAAGAGATTTCGTTTCTTTTCTGATACATGCTCTATGTATCATCTACGTATGCTATTGATTTCCTTGATTCCTTTTCCGACCTAAGAGGTCACTCTCACATTCTGTAAACCCATCCGCCATGCTGATTCAAGGTTCACTCAGAGAGTTTGGCTTCTTGTCACCCAAACCCCAATCCAACACAATTCTGAAAATCGAAAGCCTAGCAATGAACAGACTTCCCGATCAAGTCTGGCAACACTTCTTTTCTTTCTTACAAAGACCTCGAGTCTCCCCTCATTCTAGAAGCGACTTCGGGCGAAAAGCATGGCATCAGCATGATCTGTCGGTCTTGATGCGTGTCAGTCCGGTAAGTACAGTACTAGTACATGCATGATCAACCTCTTCCTGGCGTTATCCTAAGGGTGGCCACACCCATAACCTCACATCAGCTTGGATGAGATAACTTTGCTCTTGTATCCGCTAACGACACTTTTTGTTCCATTCTCATTCCCACCGGGGGTGCTGTAGCAATATCACAAGCTCGCCGGACAAGTACTCTACCACACATGCTACGTTGACGCACCCCAACGGTTCCTCTACGGACTCCTCCATACCTCTGCTTCTTGTAACCGACTCTCCAAAGTCGCAACTTACTCAACTTGGTGCGAAGGATAGAGTTAATCCATGTCCAGGCACCCAGCGACGACGGCAGGGTCGAAAACTTGGCCGACATGTACGGGTTCGAGTCGGCAGCTGACGTGCTCGAAGGTGCCGATAATCAATTTTGCGCCATCGCTAACAAGCTCCTCCTGGAACTCAGAAAGTTCCAACAGGATCAGTTCAACACTAGTGGACAGTCGACCCCGAAACTCAGATTCATGGTCAATTTGGAGTTTATCAGAGTTGGAGCATACGACGATTCATACTGGGATCAGTGGATGGACGATTTGGATCACCATCAACCAAGCCATTGGAGTGGTACAAGATGCCCAAGAACGCCGTTGGTGTCCAGCTTGATCCGGACAACTGGGAATCGGAATCGGAATCAGATTTCGAAAAGAGGATGAAGAAACGAAAGAAGAACCCTCATGTGAGGATGTACGATCGACAGGTTGCTGGTCATCCCGATAAGTGGGGGTTGATTTACCCTCTCCTCGAAATTATTCGACTTTGCACCAGTCCCACCACTACTACGACTGATGCTACTACTTCTACGGCAAAGACTCGACCTGCTCGATTTAATCCGAGAATCATATGCCTTCAAACTAAGGGTGGGCCAATGACTTAGGGTAGTCTACCCATAAGCGACACCAGGAAGTACTTCAAAGATCTCGATCCCGAGGTTGGAATCCCGCTCAAAGTGTACTTGCACATCAGCATGTCAAGTCGTGAGAGTCTCTTGACGCCCTACTGTCCCATTGTACCCGGCGCAAACAATTTCTGGTTCATCGACTACGACGAAGAATGGCTCTCACCTGAATCTGCAGACTTGCGCGAGAAAGACGATCTGTACCACATCAAGCCTTTCCAAGAATCCTTTATCGAATTCGCCGAATCGAAATTCTTCAAAATCAATACCACCTTGACAATATACAAACTCACTTCTCCAAAACACGCTCAACAGCTCAAGGGTGCCGTCAATTGTAATGAACAAAGAATGAAAGCCAGCATCAAATCACTGTGTATGAGTACTCGCAAAGCACCATGGATGGACGATCTGAGCAAGACTGCCAAACCGAAGAAATTCGGGCCTTCGAATATGTATCAGATCAGCCTTGCCAGGGGCATCGAGCTCATGAGTTATGAAGTAGGAGGATTGAGGGTTATATCCAAGAATTTCAACCCTGAAGATGGCGACGAAGCGTGTCCTGCTTGTGAAGCGGATAAAATCTTAGATGTGAGTTGAGAAGTGATACGAGCAAGCTATGTGGTGTCAGTCAGAAGAGGAATGGAGGCTAGATTCATACAGTAACTGACGCGCTTGTGTTGCAACTACGCTTGTACTTGGCAGGTCGATGGCGATTCAGATCCAGATGACGGTTAAGACGAGATTTGAGTTTTTCGTGGGCAACAACCCAAAACATCCTGCAGAGCATTCCAGGAATCCACTATAGGGCGTTTGGCTGCGATGGCCTACGATCCCCAAGATGCCCAAGATACCTATATACATCTACAGTCCAGTGAACCAACACCAGTACATCTCTTGTCTACATCGGAAGAGAGAGATTTTGAACAATTCGACGATGAGAACGACGAGAGTGAAAAGTCAATCATGGTGTAGGATACGCATGACGTCTCCTTGTACAGGATATACTGCTTTCCAGATTGATAATCGCCAGTTACATCATTGTAGGCTGGACCGATGTCCGGCTGGAAGGCTAGCTTGATGATGTACGACCACGAACACCGCTAGCCCCGCTCAATCACTCTGGTTGACCCGCTTTTGCTTATTCATCGCTCTGGAACATAACATCATTAAACATGCCTCCAGTACTAGTACTATGCAGTCCAGAAGGGTTTGTCGGAAAACTTGCCCTGATGATATAGTATAAAAATCTCACTCAGTAATCCTCAGGCAAGGATCTTACGGTATACGGTGCCAGCAAGCACGGATACCGCTGCTCTCATCTGAAGATACAGTATCATGGATGTTCGGTTAGCAGATATCGATTTCCTCCCTTACTCTCAGTTCGATGGCGCGTTATGTAATGTACAGATCAGCATGTACTGTGGATAGTCACGACGCGTGCTCAGAGACTGATGTACTGTAGTAAGAGTATGGAGTAGAATGTACGGTACTCGCACCCCACCAAGCACCCAGCCAGCTGAAATGAACAGGCCATAACGCGTGTCGTGAAATGAATGCTGCATCGAAATAATCATTGATTTGACACTCTCGAAAGCGAGAGTCGACTAGTTGTGACTTGAAAACAATGTATGCGGCAATACGATCGGAAATTCCACCTTACGGGTAGGAAGTACGCCGCTAGCTATGACATAAACGATGTCCTATCCCTCCCTTTCTGTCATGCCCTCAATTGAGTATAAGGACACACTGCTTCACCCCGATTCCCGCCTTACACTCCGCTGTTCTTTCCTCGCCGGTTTACAGAGGCGAAGGGAGGAGCATTCGTCGAGAGTCTTCGATGTACTCCTTGATTCGAACTATGGTGCAGTGAAGTGTCAGAGCTCAGCTCAGATTGCGGTACAATGTTTTGGCAATGATGCCTGTTATGGTGTTCAGACTCACCAAGGAAAGTGACAGCTTCCCGACCGTCAAGCAATCGGTGGTCATATGTCAAGGCAACGACCATGATAGGTCGAATCACGATCTGACCATCAACGACAACGGGTTTCTCCTTGATGGCGTGCATACCGAGCACAGCAGCTTGGGGGAGGTTGATACTAGATATCGGATCAACAATCGGGTCAGCTTGGAGGGCTTAAAGCCTACACGACAGCGGATGAGCTTGTCTTCGTACTCACATAGGGGTACCGTAAAGAGAGCCGAAGACACCACCGTTGGAGATAGTGAATGAACCGCCTGACATGTCCTCAATACCGAGCTTGTTGTCTCGAGCCTAGTCACAAGAACGCGGATCGTCAGCTATGGACACTTATCCGGACAAAAGTCGAAATTGTGAAAGCTGAGATCCGATCTACGCACCTTCTTTCCAAGCTCGGCAATGGCCTTTTCAATCTCCACCAGACCCATGCTCTCGGCATTTCTTACCACGGGAGTGACAAGACCCTTGGGTGTAGCAACAGCGACGGACAAGTCGACGTAATCCCGATAAACGATCGAGTCACCCTCGATAGAAGCGTTGGCGGCGGGGATTTCCTTCAAGGCGAGACAAGAAGCCTTGGCGAAAGCAGACATGAAACCGAGCTTGACGCCATCAGCCTTGAGAATACCGTCCTTGTAGAGTTTTCGGAATTCCATGAGAGAGGACATGTCAATCTCGTTGAAGGTGGTGAGCGAGGCGGCGGCGTTCTGGGAAGCCTTGAGTCGGGTAGCAATGGTCTGTCGCATTCGAGACATCTTGACCTGTAAATAGCATGAATCAAGGGTCAGCTGGCTTCAAAGTAAAAAATAAAAAAAGCCAATGGCTTCTCTGGGGTCGTGGTAACCTGGAGAAATCCACACAAAAGTGCTTATTCGGAGCGACATGGCTGGCACCGAAGAAAGAGGACGGTCTCGAGCAGTATTGACAAAGAACAAATGGTCGACACAACTCACCCTGGTCTCATTTCTGCTTCCGAGAGCCTTCTCCTGCTTAGGAGCCTCCTCCTTCTTGGGCGCAGGCGCAGGCGCAGACTTCTCCTCCTTCTTAGGCGCGGGCTTCTGCTCCTCGCTAGCCTTGTCCATCTTAGGAGCCTTCTCATCCTGCTCCTTCAACACCTTGTCTCCGGCGTCTTTCTCCTTCGCGGCAGCAGGGGCCGCTTGATCCTTGTTACCCTCTTCAGCGTTCTTGGGTTCTGATCGAGCGCCTCCGGGAGGGTTGGATTCCTCCTTGGCGGCGGCGGAGCCGGATCCTGATCCATCGCCTTCTCCAGGCTCAATCTTAAATAAGTCTTGGCCTACAGCCACAGTAGAGTCCTCGTCGGCGAGGAGTTCGGTGATTTTTCCAGCCATGGGGGCATTGACGGATACGTCGATCTATCGAGTAAAAAGAGGACAAGTCAGTGTCAGTGCTACATGCCGTTTTCCCCGATGTCTAGCTCGGGTGATGATAGAGATCCCATCTCCTCCAGTCCGTCCACCATGACCCCAATTTCCGTCACCGGTAAGGCTTGCTTATATCTGCACTTTCACAAACCACATCTGTTCGAGATCAAGACCACCGCCCTTTCCACCTGTATCAAAACGATGACTTTCGACTCACCTTGTCAGTCTCGATAGTAGCGACCTCCTCATCCTGGCTAACGAAATCTCCAACAGCCTTGTTCCACTGTTTCAGCGTACCCTCGGTGATGGACTCGGCCTGTGTGCAAAGTAGACATTGTCAGCTGATAATTAAGACAAGGGAAGCGACATGATGGAAAGAAAGATTATGACCGACCATTTGGGGGACCTTGACGGTCTCGGCTATATATGGACAATATCATCGAAATCAATATCCAGTTTTTGTTTATCTGAACTCTGTCACGCATGAAGCTATAGCGGGAATCCCGCCTACTTACCAAGGAGAAGAGAAGAAGAGTGGAAGGCCGATCGGAAGATGAGGTTTGTTGATTGAGGCTTGAGAGCAAGTCGGGCTCTATTTCGACATCCGTCATTTCGTTGCAAGTGGAGGACATGGGAATGTCAGCTGACTACACCTAGACTACGCGGAACGGTATCTGTACCCGAGAGGTATGGATGAAGAGAGCAGTACATTGCACGTATTGCTGCCCGAACGCAGGCAACCGTTGATACACGCACATGCGCCCTTCCTTTTCTTTGCTTGACAGCGAGGGTGAGGGGTTGGTGGTGATTGGTGAAGGCAGCACTCACACTTGAGGAGCCGCGACATTTCGAGCAACAACCAAAGTCCTAGCTCCTGATCTCCTGAGAGCCGAGGTGGATGAAGACGCGATGATCCTTGATGTGTTCCTGAGCATGATGACGGGTGACGAGTAACGGGTGTGTGGAAGAGCAAATGCAGGACAGGAAGAGAAGCGAAAAAGAGACGTCGAGTCTAGCTAAGTTGTGTAAAAGTTGAAAGGTGTGAATTGAGCAAGCAGATGACGCCGTGCCGTTCGCTGTCCCAGCTGCAGTTACTGCAGTTACCGGAACCAGTCATAGTGGAGATGTTTTCATTGCTGCATCCTCCATCCTCCTACAAGCCTATCCCTATCCCTATTCCTATTCCGCCTCTCTCGGGAAAATGTCCGCCCAAATCCGACTATCAAGTATACTCCATACTCCATACGCGCGTAGCTCAGCGGCCGTTGCCGCCCCGCCCTGCACACGGCTGCAACCAATGCAACAAAACAGCAGGCGGCTGGCTCGGCACTACCGAGCGACTGCATGCATATATATGGACCTCACCATAGAGAACTACCAGTTGCCCGTACCGTTACAGGCTTCCTACGCTGGGGGAGAGCAACTTGACGAGCTCGAAGAACAGCTATACTGTACGAGTATGTATCTGCTCCAGCTCACAGCCGATGAATGGATATATAATACTTGGTCAACCTCTGAAGCGCCCTAAATATACCGTCGAGACAGATGCCAATCTGCTCAGCACTGCACTGACTTCCCGATGTCGGAGTGCGATCGGAAACTTCTGCGATAGTCCGTTCCATTTAACACACGGGCGAAGGGTCTTGGTGAGCCATCTCACCCACAAGCTAATTGTCGAGCAAAATTGCCACTATCCATACTGCAATCCCTCACCCGACTCTTCGCACTGTCTCACGCGAAAGACGCGTTTCAAAATTTTCTAGGCCCAAGCCAGCTATTCTTCTTTTCATGATTACTGTATCGTTGTCAACTTGACTGAGCCGGATCGAGCATATGATATCAGAGATCAACTGGGTGCGGCGCGAACGAGGATCAACGTACTGTCTTCTGCGACATGCAGAGCATAAACACCACCCACAAGCAACGTTCTTCCTACGGCTCAACCTTACAGACAGGACATCCCTCATCTCCATCATCGAGGCTGAAGTCCTCGAAAGTGACCTCTAGACCGCCGGTAACAAAGTCGACCAATTCGATACCGATTGAGGTGCTAATCCTATACATGCCGAACGGTCCAAATCGTCTAGGTTCGACGATATCGCTCAAATTGTCCGTCCAATTGAGTTTTGTACCGCACAGTAGTGAGAGACTGTTCGGCAAATTAGGGTCGTTTGCCATGATAGCTGCCTTGAGTTGTTCGGCATGAGGGTACAAGTGTTGATCGTGAATGATTAACCTGGTTCTGACGTTGGCCTGCTCAGACAGTGCGATTTGAACCAGGGCGTCTTGCACGGGTTTCAACAACCCGGGATTGTTGTGCTCATCAATTCTGTCCAGATCATCGGGACAATTAAGATTACAGCAATCATGTTCGAAGAACCAGTGGTTGGTGGCGCCAGGAATAATGCAGCTGTATGGCGGAAAGGGTTGTGACTTCATGTCCATACCGAAGTGAAGGTAGACCCGGAGATCGTCCATTGCCCTAGTATCACGAGTATAGTCGAAATTCTTGAAATATTCATGTGTCTGGGAAGTGGGCACGCTGCCGAGAGTCATCGTTCCTTCGTGAGTATCCTGACAGATGACAAGCGGTCGACTTCGAGGACGATGCTGCAACAGCTCCAGCAGTGGATAGAGATCATTTCTTAATCGATACGCTGATGCCCTTCGCATTGGAGTATCGTAACTGTGATGGAATGGATAAGCTGGCTTCAATCTCGGTGAGTTCTTGAATAGTTGACGCGCGGTCCGAATCAACGCCTCTTGGTGTCTGGAACTTCTGATCTTGTAGCCAACTTACCCAATTCTTCCAGCAATCGTCCTCTCAGTTTAATCTTTATGATCTCCAGATTCGACATGAAGCACATATACTTGTCGGGTGAACCAAGGTTCAATCGATCCCTTTTGTGCCGCTTGTATCTCGCTAATATGTCTTTCGCCATTTCGCAAGATCGTTGATCAACTCCTCCGATTCGACAAGCGGCATCTTGTGGACCCTGAAGTTTGATCATACCATCTCGATCTCCTCGGTCATTCGAATCCCCGTCTTGTATCAATATGAGCTTTCTAGCAAGATTCAGCAGGTCGATTTTATATGGTCGATCACTGATTGGCTGAACAGCATTGATACTTCGAAAGAAAAGGTGTGGGAGATCGACAAGGCTCGTCCTATACATCAATGGAGCGACTAAAATGCTGAAATGCTAAACAAACGGAGCGTCAACAATCGTAATCTTACACATGATGCGCAACGGCCACAGTCTGGTTTGGCAGAGTACAGTAAGTGAAGCAGAATCGGGCCGGGACGACCACGACCAGATTGTCTCCCTATTATTGGTACTCACTATGTTGACCCTCTTCAGAGGGGTAAGATAAGGTTGAGGTCTTTCACGAACAGGATGGCCGCCGTAGACGGGTCAGATGCGGACGAGGTAGGAGAAGATGTGTCGCCAGATCTCATCGGGAAGTGCCGGTAGTTTGGGAAGTTTAGTCGGCTGACGTGATATGATTTTCTTGGCTTGCGGGTTATCGGGGAAAAAGCCGTGGTGCAAAAGGGATTTTTGGATGGACATCTTGCTAGTATTTATGACTACGCGTACTATGCAGACGCCCAAGGGGGAAGTCTGAAATGCTAGTTGCGCAAGGATGCTTCAAGGATGATTTGACAAGGAAAGCTGAGCGAAGACAATGTACTGAGGAGTATGAGTGATGGATCACAAGAGTGAAATGGAGTGCAATGAGTTTGTACTTTGAAATGCCGGCTGATGGGCACCGGGATACTGTTTATAGGTATTGGTGGGCTATATACTCGAGTACTGGAAAACATACTCTACTGCCCAGTGTTTACAGTATTTCGTATTTTTGTTAGCATCAGCACAAGCATCAGTATCAATATCAGCATGTATCTACCCTATCATCACCATCACAGGACTGATACAGTAGCGACCCTACACCTAGTCATCTACCTCACCCACATGACACTTAGAGTACGACTGACGTTCCAGGGCACCCACTGCCTCACACCACATTGGAGTACCATCACCTCGCTGAACATCAACAGGTGTTTCGTAAGTAGATGCACTGAGAGCTGATTGACTTGCACATTACATGCCTCTTTTCCGGATATATATCTGATGAGCTCACAGGAGCATGTTCATTGTGCCGATGGCCGTCAGGCAAGGACTTGAGTACACTAAATATGTGTTACATTTATCATGCAGGCCGAAACGCTGCGATGAATGGAGTTCCACCATTCTACTACCCATGTACTGTACAAGCATGTAATTCTCGTGCTTCACCACCATCACATATCGATCGTTTACTTCCTAGAGCCCCCGGTGACTGTTTCTTTCTTCTTGTTTCTTCGCGGGACCGCAGGCGGTTGGGTGACCTCATCCATCTTTAAGGGTCGACCTGCTCGGTTACACCATCACTATTGCGTTCATACATCTGTTTACGGTGGAATAACATGAACAGTAATAAAGATGATCAGCTCTTTCCGGATCATCTCGATATACTGCACTGTACTGTAGACCATGGGACAGTTGAAGGCGGACCGCGGAGGAAGGTATGAACTCACCGCCAAGTCATCGTCGCCTGCACAGACAGGACACCTCTCTTCCCCACCATCGGGGTCAGAGTTCTTGAAACGGACTTCCAGTCCACCGACTTTGAAGTCAACAAGCTCAACACCTATTTCAGTGCCCACTCGAATCATATCAAAGATGCCAAAGCTCTTTGGCGTCGTGAGATTGGTCAGGTCTTTCATCCATCGGCTCCGCCTAACACTGATTAGTCCAAGGCTTCCACTCAAGTACCCGTTGTTATTGTTTACCGCTTTCCTGAGCCTAATCGCCGCCAGTGGGCAGATAAGGTCGTAGATCGTTAATGTCGTTGGGACTTTTGATTGCTCTGACCTTGAGAACTGTTGGATAGCGGTCTGAAAGGGCTCGACATGAAAAACGTCCCGGATATCTTCCTCGTTCTCACGAGGATCATGAACAAGCCATATATTGCTCGCCCCGGGAACGATAGAAGTGTATGGCGGAAGGGTCATGGCGTTTTCAACCAGGTTGATGTGCTAGTACATCTTGAGACGCTGAACAATCGATGGGACTAGGCCGTCACTGAGAAACTTGAAATGCTGTCGCGATAGACTGGTTGGGATCCTGCCAAGAGTGAAAGGTCCTGCTGCTGTTCGCTGGCAGATGCAGCTGAATTAAGGAGAATTCTTGAGAAGCTCGAGCAAAGGGTAGATGAGCCCCCATTTCTCGGGATGACCGCGCAGCTGTCGATCGTCGACGCTGACGCTTGTGGGAGCATCAGCCGGTGTGTATACCGAGCTGGAGGCCAGGCCAGGGTCTTCGCGGGAGCTGCTGGTGAGAGCTGTCGGGCCTCGAGTTGCGTGCTGGTTAGGTGAGGTGGTGACAGTGAATTTCATGAAATCACTAACGGAGAAACTCCACATTTTATTGTCATACGCTCCGATTGTGATCATCTCCAGTCTACGCATGAACTCGGTATCCGGCCCCATGGTCAGGTGGGAGATCTTGACTGATTCGAGCAAAACCTTCGCTTTCTCGCAGGAACTCTGATCTTCGCTGTCCATTTCCTCTGCGAACCTACGGCGTGCTCGATGACCCCATGAGACCGGATCCTTCGTACCGTAGTCGGATATTGGGCAGGGGACCTTGCTAGGTTTAAATGGATGCTAGGTCTCAATGGGTTAAGGGATTGATTGAATCCGGATCGGTTGACGTGTGTTTGTGTACAGTACGCGTAAGTAGGAGTCGTGTAATGTCATGGAATCTTGGGATTGGGATCTCAGGTACCTTCCTGATCAATATCATCAACGTCGACTGGGTCTTTGACCTTGATCGCTCGTTACACTGCTTATAAAAGGCTCTGTGACTGTACGAGTACTTCTTGATCCTGGATTCTGGATCCCGGCCAGTCCGCGCAAGTTCACCTCAACAGTATTTGCCTGGCTGGACCAACGTTGATTAACATGTTCATGTACGAGTACAGTATGCGCTCTCTCGTCATCGTAAAAATGTATAGAGCGAAATGCATAGAGCGAATCGAGCTTTGTTTTATTAGGGATTTGAGCAAGCTCAAGTCTCGTCACCTCCACGCGGTAATCAGCTTAAACAAGTGGCGTTCGGTGAATTTCCTCCGGGAGGTCCGGGAGCCGGAAACGCGCTAAAATCACAAAAGGAATGTCGAGCTAAAAACGCTCGGACCCAACTTCGGACCTCGGTGCACAGCCTCCAAAAGCATAAGGTTAAGCGATCATCAATCATCCTTCGGTCATCATCATCATCAATTTCATTTCACACAATCAACGATATCCCAGAAAAAGCGGCAATATCATGACTTAGACTTTCGCATATACATATCTCGTTTTGTCTTCTTTACACCCTTTTTGTTTTGAAAGAGATACCGAGCGATGATGATCAACCGAGCCGATGGCTATAAGACATGACGATAGCTTTCTCGATAACGTATACAACTCTCGGCAACTCTCGACAAGTACTTCTTTTCGACTGTGTTCACGTCAATTTTCGGCGGCTCGGATCCGAGATGGGCTCCAGCTCAAGCAAGGCTCGTAGAGCCCATGAAGCTCAGCGACGGAAGTTGTACAATCAAGCAGGCGTGAGTTCATCCTTTGAGAAACGGTTTTCAAGAAAACAACCCGTCGATGATCCGATGGCCGGATAATGACTGAAGCATCTGAACATCGCGGACTTCTCGCACTACAGCAACCCGACAAAGGTTCTGCTGCCCACAACAACGTCAGCTCACTCCCTGCACCCACACCTTTCTTCGATGACGACGATATCCTCTCCCACAACACTCCGGCACCTCCTAGAACAGATCCAATCAAGACCAAAGCAAATGGTGCCGAGAAGCTGCCAGTGGAGGTATGGTGTAAGATCATACCCCTGCTGAGGAGGAAGATTGGACCTGTTGGACTGAAGAATAGGGATCCGGATGATTACAAACAGAAGGATCTGGCGTCCGTTCTGAGGGTATGCAAGGTGAGTGGATATCGGCCGAATGGCCTTGGGGAGCGCAGAAAGCGTTGCACATTCCAGGACCACGTTTACTTAGAGATAAGAGCGAAGAATTGAGGGTGTGCTCGCTGGACTGCAAGCGAGTTTTTGACTTGCGCTGATCTGGGCCTTGCACGTTCTTCAGCTATTCCATTCCATCGCTGCACCTATACTTTACGCTCGAGTGGTGACGTGCAGTCCAGCAAAACTCGTATACGGAATCGACCACACACCTCAAGCCAGCACACGCCTTTCAAAGCTGACGCTACTCGGCTACATTCGACGACTCGACTTGTGCTACAGGCGTATCGAATCGCACGGGAAAGAAGCGATGAAGTTCCGATTCGCAAGCTACAATTCTTTCGAGCTGGGACAATCAAAGCTAAAAGGAGGACTATCACTGCTGGTATGGGACTACAAATCGTCTCAAAAGGCAGGGGAGAAGCTGTTCAAACTGAAGAGTGGCAAAGTGTTCCTCAATCTTGAGGTCGTCACAACAGGCGCATTTGGGGAGAAGCCGGATTTGCATTGGGACCCAGGGTATAGGCTGTACCCCGATGAGCTGGATAGAAGAGGATTCCAATATCGGATATTACCGCTGGCCAAGTTCAAGAAGAAATACATCGACGTTTCGACTACCCAGCAATTAGCTTATCAGATCTACGTGGACGCCTCGCCCAAATATATCTGTACGAACGACAACGTCGGTCCATTAGCTCTTCGATCAGAAGGCCTTATACGAGCTCAGACAGAGGGATGGATGAACCCGCCCATTGCACACACGACACACATCTACCCTCGACAAGTCGACGAAGGTATGCTTATGCATATCGCACGGGGTACTCTCAGCAGATGGGTGATCGACTATACCTATTTTTTGGATGACCCGTCAGATCCAGAACGATATCAATTCACCCCGCCCAGCTATGACCGACCTTTCACCAACCTGGGCAAGAGATGTTGGGACGCTATACAATGGCTCAAGGATAGAATCGCGGGTGGTCAAGCATTATTGACGACTGATACCACGCGGTCGGCCCATGCGGACTCGGTGGTGGAGATTTACGGAGTGACGGACAGGGAGTTTGTATATCAAGCATGGGTGTATTGGCAGAACACGGAGTATTGTGCTGGTGCATGGGATGGCGTTTTCACGGATGACGAGGTGGTGGATATGGTGTATGAGTGGCTGGATTTGCCTGCTGATCATAAGAAGATCAAGCTTGTCAGGGGAAGTTCTGGTGGTTGTCCCGCTTGTGGATATTGTAGCTTCTAGGGAGTGAGAGTGACGTGGCGATGATCCCATTTGTACAGTATCTACGATTCGCATTAGTTGTACTTGTACCGTATCTGTGTAGCATGCAGTCTTATGTGTCCAGCGGTATAGAAGGGCATCATTCCCATCATTCCGATCACCAGCACCATCACCGTGTTTCCGCCACGTTCATCAATTACTCGTACTACTAGTACTGTGGCCCCAAGGCCCCGGCTCCTCATCAACCATCAAACATCAGCCATCAAAAAAGTAGTAACTAGTGACTAGTGCGTTGACGCGACCCTTGACCTCGTGTACTGCACTGTTCTACAGTGCTCACTTCTTCCTTCTCTTACTTCTATCCCTCCTCATTCTTTACCATTGATGAATCACCATTCCCTCCTATCTTTATCCTTCATATCCTCACACCTGCTAATCACATACCGCACATTGGGGGTCAACAACTCTCCCACTGCACAAACATGTCCTGGAAGCGAACGGGGGGAGCTTCCCGCTCCTCCTCCTCAACAAAGGTCCGTACCTTTAGCTTAATATCTTACAGTCGTCTTCCTCTGTCACATGATCTGGATTCCACTCTATCGTTCTCCACTGTTATCGAACCTGACCCACTAGTCTGTACAGCCTGTTCTGGGATAACACGGAAAGATAAAGACTGGACTCAAGCTGATTTCATTGCTGTGTGTTTGTACAAACTGTATCACTATTCTGGTGTTCAGTCGCCAGGGGTTCCTTTTTCGCCAAGGAACAAATTTCACCGAGCCATTATACAGAAATTCAAGAGAGAAAGGGCAGAACGACCTCTACCTCATCTTCCTGACGAGATATGGCTCGATACCTTCAAGACTATGCAGTACATCCCATACCCAAACAAGGACAAGAAAAGAAACAGGGATAAAAGGCGAAACGATGCCTTGAATGCTGAAATTCAGGTAGCTGTAGCGGCGATGCCTGGCGCTGCCAGTGTCGGTCAACCCGCCCAGGTAGACAACAACGTTGATGCTGCTTCGAAGATTGAGGGTGATAAGGCTTGTCTGGTGCCTCTTATGAGAGTGTCCAAAGTGAGCATACCGGTATTCCTCACCTTGATCGCGGATCCCCCAGCTACGACATAATGCCCCGCCCAAGGAAGCTGGACTGATGCTGACGAGATACCCATTGCACACGTCTTCGTTCCGTATTACCGTGGCAACTGACCTGTGTAGCGATTCCACGACCTCCTCTCCCCTCTGATTTACCAACACGCAGTGGTCCGCAACCCCGCTCAATTCTTCTACGGTATCGACCATTCACCCAACGGTCGTCTGTCTAAGATTGGAAAGCTCCGATTCGTCGAGCGCCTTGAGCTTGATTGGCCCAAGAGTGAAGCGTTCGCCCAACCTCGTGTCCGACATGGGTCGTCCCATCACATGGTCAACCCTGGAGATCTGTACTCTGTCTCAATTCAAAACGCTCAGGCAGCCATTCAATCCCTAAAGCATTATCGAGTTCTATATAATGATGTGATGGACCAAGTGATTTTGCCGAACGTCGATACTCTTCGTTTCGGTCATCTAAACTGGTGGAAGTATGATCAGCATCATATGATCTTCTCGAAGAGTGAAGCGAATTTTAAATGGGGGAAGAACTCGGCGTCGGAACCTGAGGCTCAAGCTTTCATGAGCCGACGACATGAGATCGGTGATCAATTCGCCTTCGAGCTCAGTCAAGCTGTTCGTCCTCGACATGTCTGTCAGCATACTCCGCTCCCTCCTCACACCTATCATGTCGGCCCCAGCCCGAGGCACACATCCACATCCAACGTTGGTGGCGAGGGGACGGCCTTGCCCGTTACATACACCGCACCAGTAGGTCAATGGAATCGACGATACAAGGTCCCCATACCCCTCTTGATCGGCTCGACAACTCGCCTGATAATCGAGCCGAGCTGTATCCAACAATTCGCAAGCGAGCCCTTTCACTCTCTATCTCCTCATGACCACGCCGTCGCGATTGTCCTGTTTGTGCAATGGTTCCGCAAAGCGCTCACTCAGAGTCTTTCTAACACCCTCGGCTCGTCCAAAACCGGCAAAAACGATTCATCGGCCAAAGAGGGAACAAGGATCGTCGTCTACATTCCATATGGGATCGAAGATCTTGGAAATTCGCTCAGATTCCTTCGTGACAACCAGCCTGATGCCGATGACTATACTAACCAGGAGATTTTGAACAGCATCTCCCAGTACCTTCGAGGAAGTAACGGGTGGAAGAACAATTGCCGAGGAGTCAAGGTCGAAGTGGCGTCATACCCACAAGCTGGGAACTGTCCCGGATGCGGTCGAAGTTGGTCTTTGAGTCAGCTGGTGTAGCGGCTTGAGATCCAAGTCAACGACAGGAAGGAGCGGCGGAGAACAGAGGCGTAGCGAGTCGAGATTATTAGGGCACAAGGGTATGATACGATATGATATGATTTGGCATTATGTGGGATGTGATGAGAGGATGAGGTGGACATGAGTTATAGCGAACGTTTTAACGTATTTTATCTTGTTTCGCAGGGATCCCATAACCCCATTCCATACTCCCTCCGTCAGGCCTGTGTTGTATACAGTATAACCCCAGTTCGTACAGAAACACATATTATCGCGATTTACCAACCATCGTAGTTGTGTCAATCATCATCAGTACCCTACGCGAAACATCTATTTTCATTGATCGTACAGTATTAGGCCACTCAGCCGCCCAATTCCAGGTCTCTTCCCGCACGGTGGGCCGATCTGGGCAAGGTAACGTTTGGCTGACCTGTACATTCTTCGCCTCAATCAGTCGCTGCGCGGCGTTCAACCGATGCTCGCTTGCAGATTGCGTCGTTTCAACGCAGAGTCACGCACATCTCCTATTGTACAGTACTACCTTAGTTGTCGCTGGAAGAAAGTAAGAAAGGCAAGTAGGCATCGGCGAACGGGCCGAAGATGAAACACACCCTTCTCGGACTAGTGCGGTGCCTTACGCTAAGACACTATAAAGAGCGGGATGCCAAGGAATGTCCGTCCTTCTGTATGCACTGCTTTCTCGGACTCGGACCTCATCTCCGATGGTCCGAGGGTCCGAGTGGTGTGTGGTGGTGCAAGCTTGCTTTTTGTTGCCTTCTTGACAGTATCAGTACGGATCAGATCGAGTTGATCACATGAGTTGCATTGTATGCAAAGAGCTGCTCTGCTACTTTTGATATCCTTTCTTTTCTTCATTTTTCTTGACACTTCTTCTACTTCTCTTTTCCAGCCTTTATGATCCACGATCATCCTTCTTGAGACTGCGCAATACCGCCAAAGATGTCGGACTCTTCGACAGCAACCTCAACATCAGCACCAGCAGCAGCTTCGGACGCGACCTCTACCAAGACTGATACGTCCCAACCAACACTCCCCGAACCAGCTATCAAAGCACAAGTAACGCTCTTACCTGAGATATGGGCGCTCGTCATCCCTCATCTAAAGCGCGAGATGCCGGCTACTGCTTCAATCAGGAATCCGAATGATTATCATCAGGTTGATTTGGCGAGGGCCATGAGGGTGAACAAGGTGAGCAAGTACTGCACTCCCGGGACGTGTGTCTCGTTCAGCGTCGATTCTGCAGTTTGGGTTACCATTTCATATTCCGGCAGAGTTGTCGTATGCTTTCATCTCGATTTGACCGGATTGTTTACTTCGAAGATAAGATTACTATAGCTTTCACTCGCAGTCTAACGTAAAAATACGCTTGTTTCGCGATTCCGTGACAGAATAGAAAATGCTAATTATAACTTTTCCCATCACCCTTCGTTCATACTGTGACTCCCTTCACTCCTCGCCATACGACAAACCACACTGTATCCAGGTGTTTTACGAGATCGCCTCTCCTATCTTATACGAACGCGTTATCGTCTCCGACCTCCCACGATTCTTCTACGGTGTACCCAGTCTGAAACCGCGCGTGGAAAACGATTACGATACCCCTAAAATCAAATTGTTCCGGCATATCAAGAGGCTCGACCTCGCTTATACCAGCATGCATGCCAAGCATCGTCGATCGCAGTCTCTCGAATCGGCCGATAGCCCTAATACAAAAGTCGATTCACCGATCTATGGTGAACCGTTGCCTGCTGAGATACTTGGTGTATTGGATCTGCCCCAGGAGATGGTCGCTCCATTGACGAACGATATCAACATGGCTCACATGGTCGCTGCTGAGCCCATGCTTTCTTGGTCGATGGATATTCGAGCTCCACCCCTTTTCCCAAACTTACGACAAATATCAGTCGGCGCATTCGGTGAGAAACATTGGGACACCCACGAACCGAAATTCAACAAGCTCAAATTCACGGATATGAGCACCTACACACCCGATGATCCAGTGAAGAAGCAAGCAATTGAAGAAGCTACTACGAGACTTCACCAAGTCTTCCAAAATCGGTTCTTTGGTCGATTCTTAGCGAATAACTGCTCCCCCGAACACGTCTGTTCACATATTAGTACAGGCCCATTCACTTATTTGCACAACAATCATTTCCCCAACGAGCCTTTCCTGGTATGCGATCGAACGCCGCCAGCAAAAACGTACACCACGCATTTGTTAGAGCAGATCAACAAAGGAAGCTGGCTTCACGTTGTCGAGGGCAAAGATGTAGTCAATCGATGGATTATCGACCCTGTGTTCTGGGACGTACCAGCAGACGACCAGGCTCTGGTATTCAACTTCCTCAAAATGCAGTTCGCCACAAGGAAGGCTCTCGCCGAGGGGATCAACTTTGAACCAGAGACCGAAATCCGGGTATTCAACTTGCTGAATTCAAAGATGCTGAAAGATGTCATGCCTATCTTAGCTGCGCTTATAGGAACCGAGCCGGCGGAGCTGGAGAAGGATAGAGAGAAGGTGAAAGAGGCTATGTTGTGGTTCTTGGGCGTTGACGGGGGTGTAATTGCAAAGGTGGAACTGATGGATGATAATCCGGGAGTTTGTCCAGCTTGTGGTGGAGGCGACGATGACTAGGTGTAAGAAGGTGTTCTGGTGAGAGGGGGAAAAGCAGATTGTAGCAAACGATCGGAATGTGGGCCATCGTTCTGTACGTACAGTACTTCGCTGTCTCTCCTGAATCGGGCTACCAGATTCAAATACTGTAGCTTCCTCGGGCCACTCGTCGTTTTGATATTCTCCTGAATATGGCACTGATCAGGCGCTGGACGCCCGAGTCATCACACGGATGCTCATGTACATAGCATCAAAGTATAGCTGTTATAGTCTAGGTCAAGTTTTAATGTATTCGTAATCACCATTGTGGGCCACTTCGTACCCAAGCTCGACGTAGGTGTGGGGTCCAGAGCTATATATGGCAACCTACGATTGCGTTCCCTGCGATGGCACGCATCGCCCGCCCTCGATGTGATACCCTTCTTCACATCCGTAAGCCACGCATCGCCCTTGCTCGCATGTGACGCTGTTCTGCCTGACTCCAAGGATGGTCGTGCAGCTGGATTACATAACAGCGTAAGTGTCACTTCATCAAAGTCGCACTCACTCAGTACCTTGCTTGACTTCCAGCTGATCATGGTCGTCATGTCGCTCGACGGAGAAGGAGTACTCGTACCCCTTGAATTGGCCATACAAGCAACCACCGCATGATTCAATCTCGCTCGAGGTGTCAATACACTATATTCCAACCCGAGTCGATGGGAGTCGCTCATTCAGCGTGACCGCTCGTGCTTTGTCGTATTGTGGTGTACTCGCTATCAAATGGCACCGGGGATGGATGGTGAAAAGAGGCACTTGCAGCCCACCTCATAACTAATACCATCCGGATGGGGAACGTTACAAGCTGTCAATCCGCTCGGGCAGAATGTGTTCTTGTTCTGGGTCTCTTGGCGATATCCTTCGTTTCCGATTGCTCGCTTGACAAAGGCACTCGGGCCGGACTCGATAAAAGTCACCTTTTCTCCGTACAGAACCAAGAATCACCTCAGCTCATCATATCTTCGCATCGTCGGATACTTCCACAGCCACTTGGGATCGTGCTATAGAGTAAGAGGACAGCAACGTGTAGGACGAGTGATGGTGGAACTCACCGTCCTGTTTCCATCGAAATTGTAAGCCCAATCACAGTACCAATCCGGGATCTCGAGTTCGGGATCGGGCGAAGTATCGAGGCACAGGCAGAGATGGTAGTACCCAACGTCCCCTCCCCAGTTGTGGGACTCATACATGTAATTGTGTCGTTGGGCGACGCAGACTGCCTGAGATCCATCAACAAATTAGGAATACGGTATCTTTACTCAGTACGAATATACGACTTGAGCATGAGAAGCGGCGATGGTCAACCTACTCGACAGTCGTCGTCCCCACCCGAGAACGGGCCAACATCGTCGCCAGATTCGCCATTGGTCACATTGGGCCAAAGATAGCAACCAAGTCTGATATCGGCTAGCACCAGCACCAGATTACCGAATCCGACAATCAAAAGCGCAATGACGGTGAAGACGTTTGATACCATGATAGGGAAGTTGTGATACTCAACTACGAGTCCTTCCTTGAGTTGAGTGGCCGATGTCGTTGAATAAAAGGGGATTATTGGGGTGCGTATTACAGTAGGTTGCCATAGAATTGTAAGAAGCGCTGGTTCGGGCAGCTTTCTAAATATTCGATGGACAGCCTTTGTGCAGAATAGTCACCACCGAAACAGGAATGGTATGTGGGCTGTTTGACTCATCTTAGCCGCTCAAGACACCTGTGTCGTTCATTCGCTGATCATTTGAACCGAAATGCATGCCTGAATATCGCTCATGGAACTGTTACTGGAAGTCCGTCCTCAAAGCCTGATCGCCTCGAAACACCCTCATCAGCTGACGGTGAACAGATGTACAGTACACTGCCTATTTTCGAGTCAGGTTGGGTTGGTGGAAGAGCGATCATTCCGGCCTCGTGTCCTTGTTCGCTTCAATCCGTCTACGCAGAAACAAGACCGATGATCGCAGTGTCCGGCGTGTGCATGATGGAAGCCGATCAAGTCGCTTGTTTCTTTGCTGTGTCTAGCGATGCTGAGACCATCAAGAAAGAGCACATGACTTCGTTCGTGAAATCTGCGCTACTCGTACTTTAGACCCCAAGATCAATCAATCATAATTAACCCAAAATATTACACAGAATGTCCATCATTACCCCGATCTCCCAGTATTTGACAAAGCATAAGCACCAATGACCCTCCCACTCTCCATCCTTCATTAATCGCAAAGTCTGGTCCATCACTATTCGGAAATGCAAGTCTATTCGGAGATGCATGTCTGATTGAGGAGGTTAAATCCTTCCTCGCAGGCGTACGCTTCGCATCGTCCACGAGAACATGTGACTCCACCAGGAGTGATACCCGCGACATCCAGACAGCTGTGTATAGTCAAGCACCAATGTGATTAGCCAATGACTTAGACGCGTCGAGATGGGTCACCGGGAGGTTTTGCCATGGATACTGACTCGATGCCTTGCTTCACCTGGGAATTAGTGGATGCACCTGGTTCTTGATGGTAATCGCCGTACAAGCATCCACCACAAGATTCCAGCTCGTTGTCGGTATCAATACACTAAAACACAAGAAGTGAGTCATCGATTTGTCGTGAGTTGTATAGTACGATGCAGAGTGGTATGCAAGGCTTTGAGGTGCTCACCTCGAAACTCATATCGTCCGCACCATCCACTTTGCAAGCGGTCAATCCAGCAGGGCAGAGCGCGTTAAACTGCAAACTCTGCGACCTTTCCAACCTCTCCCTCTCCTGTCTCTTCACCCAAGTGCTAGGTACAGGACCACTGGATCCAGCAGGGTGTTGATAAGCGAAGATCGATTGTTCTGAACAGGTCGTGGGATTGTAGTAGTCGGGCGTGTTGGAGCAGTTGCAAAGTACTGTGCTGGCGTCTTGGAAATTGGCATGGTTGACAAAGGCGTAGTTGTAGCCTTTGCATTGGACGAAGCATTTGCCCACATCGGCTTGAGGCGTGTAGACGATGTCGTAGGAGTCGAAGATGTAATCATAGCATCCGAGTTCGCTGAACGTGGTTTGGGTGAGTGTGACCTAAGATAGAGTGAAAACCCTAATAAGCTTGCTGTGACACCGTTTTGATCGGTACTCGTGCAGTACATGTATATTGTATGGGAGATACTAATCAATATCTGACTTACTCTGACATTGCTATCGAAGGAACAAGTACCCGGCTGCCATTCTGTATTGGTCGGAGCCGAGGCATCACAGTCGCAGAAGTATTGAAGCTCGCTGTGATCCTCAACCCAGACGTAGTAGCTGTACTCATAAGCGTACAGAGCATTGTATTGAGCTACACAGGCGGCCTGAGCAGGATGACAGGAACTTCTCGTCAGCCTCGGCCCACCAGCGTTCTCTTGACTCTCATTAAAGGAGAGTGTCGATCGTGGACCGGCGTTTGGGTCCGGATAGTCACTCACGGCGCAAGAAGGATAGTCTCGTGGGTTATCGACTCGCTGTCGGCCGCTGTACCCTTGCGGCCAACAACCGACCTGGAATGAGTTCGCCGCCCAAGCAATTGGGGCGAGAGTGGCCGCTAGGATGGCGAAACCTACAGAGCGCATAGTGTAAGGTGATAACCAGATATCTGTGTATTATGGTCGTTTATCGTTAGATGGAGATGTGTCGTGTTGTACGTAGGCTCCGCTGTACCGTTATGACGTTCTAGCAAAGAGAATGAAAGAACGCTGTGGGAAAGATTGATTGAGGATAAACAGGTTTCGGCATGATGGATGTACACATACTATGGTATCATAGTCAGTCATCTTATTAGTGAAAGCCATCATCGACGCAAGGGCAAAAAGAAGCAAAACAAACGGATGCACGATCATGTTGATGTCGGCGTTCCTGACCGTCGCCGAGAGCTCAATTGAATGGAGTTGATGCCCTCAAGATAAGGTGGCGCAGCCGGAACGATCCGCAGGTAGTCCTCGCGTCGCTGCATGGGTAGTCAGTCTGCTACTCTCCCGTCCGTCCCCTCCCAAGGTGAACATCAGAAAGTGATCAGTGTGCACTTAGATAAGTTCCGACTACAACGCCTCTCACTGTCTTTAGGAGGAATATGAAAGTTAACCTTGGCCAGGCTGAGAGACGCGAGTTGGATCCGCATTAGTGGTACGAGTGATCGTCAGTAGGGCCAGGCCAATTATCTTTCCCCTTTTCCCTGATTCCTGATTCGAGGACTCCCCTCTTAACAGGCACCCGATCGAAGTCAAGTCCGGCTGCTGGGCGCTTTGGACACCGTATGTCGAGCGTGTACAGAGTATCTTCAAGGCAAGGCTACCGACTGAATGCATGCCATCGGACAGATCAGAACTCGCCGACGGTCGGCAAGTGAAAATATATGAAGTAGTCCCTCACTAGGCGTGAAACTGGCAAAACTCTATATACAGTATCGCCACCATAATTCACACGGTGCATTGCCATAGTTTCATGGTCGCGCCAATGCATGATGTACAGAACATGTTGCATATATAGCATGATGGAAGATTACCATTTCAACTTCGAAAACTGTACACGGGTACCTACGTACCAACCAGATACTTCGCTGTATCCGTATGGTAGATGATAAGCGGCCGCTTGCTCGTGCCTGGCGTCAATCAGGGTTGCAGTCAAGACACCGTGCAGCTATGACCGACGAGTTTGTAACCCTCCTCGCAAGCGTAGGTTTTGCATTGTCCATGATCGCAGGTGACGCCGGCGGGAGAAACGCCAGGAAGGGTCAAACAGCTGCAAGTGTTGTTTTGTCAGCGCAACGTCCAACAACCCCTCGCCCACTTCGATCCGAACAAAGATATGGAATGGTCTCACTTTGTACCCCTCGAATCAGCATGCGGACTGGTCAGAGCCCTCGAGTTGAACGATCCGTGAAGGCATCCTCCGCAGGATTCAATTTCTTCATCAGTGTCAATGCACTGGAGAATCGCAAGTCAGCTTGCCTCGAAACTGAGCAGATAAAGTGGTAGGGTCACGCACCTCGAAGCTCAAATGGTCTGCGCCGTCGACCTTACACGCTGTGAGACCCGCAGGACAGTGCACGTTAATCTCGCCCATATCCCTTGCTAGCCTTTCCTTGGCTTGCCTCTTGACCCAGGCACTCGGCGCACCGCTATCCCCAGCTTCATGCTGATAAACGAAGAGTGAGTATTTCTCGCATTGTCTGACCTTTTCACGGTGTTGGGATATGTTGGCGCAGGCGCACATCAACTTGTTTTCATCGCCTGACAAGAGGTTGGTGTATGTGACGTATGCGTAGGAATAGTCTTTGCATTCTTTGAAGCATGCTTCTACGCTAGACAATTCTTTTCGGAACAAAGTCGGATGCTGTTCGACACGATCCCAGCAGCCGAGGTAACTGAATGTGGTTTGTGTCACGATAACAAAACGAACATGAACGACCGTCGACGAGAAACTATTGTTTTCGCCGAAAACCTAACAAAGAAACTATTGTCCTCGTCGAGCTTCGGCAAGATCACCCGATTGTTCACCTTATTGTTCTCGAGACCAGCTTATTGTTCTAGAACGCCACCAAAGATACTCTATTGTCAAAACCCCAGAATATCGTCAACTTACGACGAATATCCTTATTGTTCTTCGAAGAGGAGGAATAAACGAGGAAGGGAAGCCTTATTGTTCTCATAAGATCGCACAGAATGACCGAAGTTCAGCGAGGATAGGCGAAAGGCATATAAGGACGGATACTTGACAAAGCATTTTAGAGAAATCGTCGAACTTAGATTGTTATCCTTTACCTAATACATTGCTCTGCATACTATACCGACGGCCGGAGTCTGCTATATCTCAATATCCTAGGCTCTTATCAACGAACTTCGCTGCCAAGTCGCATGGGCATTCGCTAGTCGGTGTAGTTCCGTGATAGTTTGAGTGATCCAGAGCTGCAACCACAGTGAAGATATAAACCCCCGTCAGTATCCGTCGATACGCTCCTTAACAGCGGGTAAACTGCAAGTACGGCCCCAAGTGACCTACCGAGAATACGTCGGGGCTGCAGGGCTCGGGAGACCATTGGGACACAGGGGGAGGCTCATGACCGCATGCGCAGTAATCTCCTTTCTGAGGCCACCAGAAAGTTGTCCAGGCATAAAGTGCATTGTGTTCGGCTATACAGGCGTTCTGCACAGATCAAACGTCCATATATCTCGTCAGCTTAGCATTTCCTTCGCTTCTATGGACGAACAAAAGCAACCCCCGCGCGAAAGCTCGGCTTCTTAACACCCCATGTCAGTAGTAGGCGGAATCCGTGCACTCACATAGCAGTCCTGGCCGCCTTCTGTACCGTCCCTTAACGACAGTGGTCCCCAATCCCATGCGCAGCCAAGCTGTATAGAGTTGGCCCCCCAGGCGAATCGGACAATGTTGTTGACCAGCAAGAAGATTGCAACACGCAACATCATAAAACCTTCATCGGAAAGATAGTGATATGAAAAGACGAAGGGTACGATTTATCAGTGAGGAAAAGAAGAGAGCTGAAGTGTTCGTCCTGATAGCTGTTTCCTGCTAGACCGTGATAGCTGTTTCGTGCTAGACCGTGTCAGGTCGTTTGCTTATATGTGTCATCCGGCCGTGATGGTCAAGGCCTCTCAACAAGTCGCACAAGTCACGCAAATCGCAAATGACCTACTGTCTTCTTGGCATCAAACATGGAGGATCACCTTAGATTGCTTCTTGCGAGCATCTTTTTGCAATTAATCAAAATCGCCGTATCATCAGAATCGTGCTTTAGTTTTGTGTATGAGGTAGTTGAGTACGCTACAGATCAATCTGTTGGGGTCTTACATCGTCAGTGATCGGCACTCATAGGTGCAGACGCGACATAATGAGGTAGCGATCTGCACGACCCTCTACGTTATGGTACAACCAAACTGATCCGAAATATTGGATGTCAGGAAATGACACGTGTCTCTGGGCGTGTGCGCATGTTGGTTGATTGATGCTTTGAGGCTGTCTCTCTTGTATGTACATATATTGAGGTATATCACTTCTCTGTTTCTCTTCTTCTTCTTGTCCTCATTTCCTCTGCCTACGGCATCCATCTCGTTCTGCCCGCCCCCTTCCCCTGTCTTCCGCCTGTCTGACGGGTTTTCCTTGAGGATTATGACTCCCGAGGTTTTACCCTGCGGTTTCAACCTTATTCTCTCTTGTACTGTCGTTCAATAGGTTCGGGCTCCTAAGTGTCGCCTGTAAGGCCACGTGGAGCAGGCTAGAGTGTACACATGCATACGCTAGAGCTGGGTCGGGGGGTTGGCTGGGGTGGGATACGAACAAGCAGAGCAACAGAGATAGCATATCATAAATTGCATATCTACTCGATGTGAAAATCACATGTTTCAACGATCATACAATAACCGAAAGCCCGCTGTTGGGGTCACTTTGTGTAAGACGCAAGGATGCTCTATACAAGTTCCGTCTGAGTACGACGCCCGTAAAGCTGATATACGGTCACTGATTACAAGTAGATGCTATTCTTGACACAGAAATGTCCAACAAGCTTGTAACCTTCTTCGCAGGCGAAAGCTGTACACATGCCCTTATGGCAAGTCACGCTTCCGGGAGAGACACCTGGAAGTTTCAAGCAGCTTTATACAGATGTACATGAGCGTGATGGTCGATATGGAATTGTTGTCATGGAACTCACTCGATAGCTAAGCTCGTAGGCCCTTCCGCGGGTTCAGCGCCAAATGTACCATGCAAGCACCCTCCGCAAGATTCCAGTTCGCTTGCGATATCGATACACTATACTTGCATCAAACAGGTCAATACTGTGCAAGCCAGTCGAAGATCATATGGTGTGGTAGATTACTTCACGCTGAACTCACTTCGAAGCTCGTCTGATCGGAGTTCGGCACTTTGCACGCTGCAAGGCCTGCCGGACAAGGGACGGTGACTTGACCCTTTTGGCGTTCCACTTGTTCTCTTGCTTGCCTTTTGACCCAGGCACTAGGAGAACCGCTGTCTCCGGCTTTGTGCTTGTAGGCGTACAATGCGGATCCGACACATCTCACAAGAGGATGATGTTGGGCCAAGTCCGAGCAGACGCACATCATCTTCGTGTTGTCGTCTGCCAAAAGATTGTAATGCACTACGTAAGCGTAGGTGTAGACCTTACAATGGGTCAAGCAGGCTTCGTGGCTGACAACCTGTATCCAAGCGAGGTCTAGATGATCGAGGATACTGTCGTAGCAACCGATGTCGGTGAATGTCGTCTGAGTGAGCCATACCTAAAATCATGTCGCATCGGCGCAGTCTCGTCAATCAATCAATGCTCATCTCCATCAGTGAGCCGATTTGGAAATTATGAATTAGAACGTACCGGCATCAAAGATTCGAGACAAGGCCCGGGGAACCATTCCTCGACGGGCGGTGCATCGTGACTGCAGAAACATGTGTTGTAGCGATACGGATAAGGGTCATAAGAAAAGGAATCAAACGCGTATAAGGCGTTGTGCTGGGCGATACATGCAGCCTGAATGGTAACCTCCGTTATCCTTTCCGAGAACCTAGCGGGGGAATATAAGGTGGAAAAATAACGGACTCACGACACAACTCGGATAATCTTCAGGATTATTTACTGAGAGAGGACCCTCATATTGTGTTTGCCAGCATCCGATCAAGACCGAGTTGGCTGCGTAGGCGAATGAGAGGATGTTTATCAGCAGGATGGAAAGCGGAAAACGGAGCATTGCGAGTATTCAGTTGACTGCATGGAGATGGTGGTGTGAAAAGACTTGTGTCGTGAAGTGACGGATTGAACAGAAAGATGCAGTATACTGAACGTACGCTCAACGGTTCTTGCTTGATGATGGCATCGGTTGGCGGCCTTGGGTCTTACTGTAGCCCGATCTTGAAATGTCTCGTGATCAAGTTGCAAGTGGTCTGGTGTGCCTCTGGTCTCCATCACACACTCACGCTCGAGATGTCCTTTCGCTTATGTTTCGGCTGACAAGCATGAGTAGGTCCTGATCGGTACGACTTGATATGTTAGATCGATTGATGAAAGTGATTAGCGCTCGTAGGCCCAGACAAGGTCTGGGAATGAAACGTGTCGTACATCACTTGATGATTATAAGGCAGGATGTATGTACAATATCAGGTATCCGTTGTCATAACACACCTTGCATTCTTATCAAGCTCAGCTTGCACACCATCAATCGATCAATCAAGGATGCGAGAATGTCCGTTATCGAGATCGTCTCAATGCCATGAGGTGTAAGGTGTAGGATATAACCGGACAACCTGCCGATAAGCTCGTAGACTGTACAAACTTGAATGCAGAATGCAAACTAGATGTCCATCGAGATGCACCTATGATCGGTGAGCTTGTATCCTTCGTCACAGGCAAACACCTTGCATTTGCCACCATCGCAGGTCCCACTTGCAGAAGCAACGCCTGGGAGTGCCAGACAGCTATGTGTGCATTATACGACGTCAGCGCAGTTGTCCACCAGTGTGAGAGGCATGGGCGGGTGGGGCAAATGCCACTCACTCGAGCCCTTCTTGTCTTGGGCTTTGAACAGCGTCGGCACCGAAGTCACCATGCAAGCACCCTCCGCAAGATTCCAATTCGCTTGTGACATCGATACACTGCATAGATCAAGGAGGTCGAGGTTCTGTGAGCTAACCTGAGAGCAGCCCGTTCGGCATTGGTCCAGGACTCACCTCAAAGCTCAGATCATCGCCGCCCAGGACTTTACACGCAGTAAGATCGGCTGGACAAAGAACATCGATTTGGTCCATTCGTCTTTCGGCTCTTTCCCTGGCTTGTCTCTTCACCCAGGTACTAGGAGGACCGCTGCTGCCCGCTGGATGCTGTTAGGCCCATATCGCGTTGGTATCGCATGGCCATGATTCACTGTACTGTTCGGCGTCGCAGCAGCTGCACAGCGGATAAATGGGCTTCTGCCCGGATGCATCGACGTGACTGATATACACATGAGTGTACTCGTAGTCTTTACAGTGGACGAGACAGCTTCCGATGTCCTACTGCTGGGTCCAGTCGACCCTGGAAGGGGACCTGGCAAGGTCGGATACGAAGCAGCCCTCCGGCTCAAAAGCGGTCTGCGTGATAGAAACCTACATCATCATCGCGAGCTCAACGTCAGCTTGAGTCTCCCGTCGGTCTTTCCAGGAGGTCACGCTGTACCAATGCCTTATTCTTCAGGTCACCGCAGACCTCGGCTGGCTGCCAGTTGTAGTTGCTGGACGGGAACCATTGTTCACATTGACAGCAATATCGCGTTTCGATGATCTCCTCTCCGTTTGGACCGCCTAAGCCTGTCTGAAAGAGATACTCGGATACATAAGGATACCCGGCCAATGCACAAGCTTCCTGTGAGGTAATTTACGACATCAGCTGTAATTAGCCAGATTTGAAACACGCGTACTGTACAGCCTGATTGATTCTTGTTCTGCCCTCCCAGGGGTGAACTATCGGTCTGGCTTGGGGAACGAGAGAAATAGCACCCACCGGGCAGGAGTCAGCGTCCCAAAGATCCATTGAGCCCCCACTGCAGTAGTCGTAAACATGTGTCCCAGCAGCCGACCGCGAAATAGTGAAAAGGCCCAGCAGCAAGGATTGCAGGTGCGAGCATGCTCATGCACAACATGAAAGCAAGGACTGGAGACTTCAAGGTGGACGTGTGACGTCGACGATTGAGTCGAAGAATTAGGATGGAGCCGTGGTTCGAAGTTGACTGGGAAAGAGCTCTAAGTAGACCTGTCAAAGACCGAACATATACTGTATCAGGGTATTCGCGGGTACTGTACTCGATTCTGCCGAGAGGTGGGTCTTGATCTCAGCTTGCTGGGTCTATTTTCAGCGGCTGGGGGCATGCGAGTACTCGCCGAGGTCTTGGCTTCTCTGACGTCTAGTACCTGATCGGTAAGGACCGGTCAGCGTTAGCGGTGTCATGTTCTCACCGATGATACGCCTTGCACAGAAAGATCTGCCCGCATTGTCCAAACTTTACAGGCACAGGTGGGGAAACATGGACAGAGGTTTGCGCAAGACTGTGTTGGGGCGATCAATGGCCACTTCGACCATCAGGACTCTCCGCTTCACTCATGTAAGACAGACCTGTGTCGTCTGATCGGCACATAGTGAAGATATGACCTGAAAGATACCCGCTGGGAAAGTGATCGGTGCATCACTCTGGCAAAGCCAGGTATGTGAGAGCCAAGAGGTGTTAATTTGATCGAGGGTGAATCATCGAATGATCTCGATATTGCGCCATTCCTCTGAAGAAGATCATGTCTCAACACACAACGATCATTGAATCTCATAGCTCTACACAGATGCATACTTGTATCATGACTGCATATGGCCCCGTTTGGTTTGAGTCGGCGTCACAATTGATTATCATTGTCCACCTGTTGCACAGTTCTCAGTCCCGCGCCGGGACGAGAATGAAACATGATCAGACTAAGCATGAGGGGAGAGTTCGCAGCGCTTATCTTTGAGACTGTAGCCACGTGCACAGCTGAAGATATGACATCGACCCTTGGTGCAGGTCACCCCATCAGGAGCGACATTAGGAAGCTGTGAGCAGCTGCACAGCGCAATGGACAGAAACGCCTTGTCAGCGCGACGGCCTCACCTGACTGACGATGAGGTCCGAACTGATTCACTCGATTCCAACCGGCGAGGGTTGCAGATGTTCTGCTTGTGAACCATACTCCCCATACCTGCATCCTCCACAGGATTCGAGCTCCTCCTGGATATCAAGGCACTGCAAGGCTCTTCTATCAGCTCAGGTAGACCTCGAAACGGGCCGAGAACCTCCTCACCTCAAAGCCGGACCCAGGCTCATCAGAGATCATGCAAGCATTGAGGTGTTCCGGACAAAGTGCACTATGGCCGTCCTGGGCTTTGAGTTGCTTCTGTTTCTCTTGACGCTTGACGAAACTGCTCGGTTGTGCGGTGTTTGAGTAGACCTTCCAGTCACCTTGAGCGCAGTTTAAGCTAGGTTCCATTCCGCTCCACGGATCATCGTTATCGCGACATTGACAATAAACATTGGGATCATAATCTAGATAGACTTGGATCGAGTATCGATGACTGAGACAATGATTCGCACAGGCGAAGAAGTCGGTGAAGCCTGCTTGACCTGGGGGTAACCCGACAGGAAAGCAACCGACTTCATGCCATCCTGGAGCATCAGCCCAGACCTGCCACACGGACAAGCATCAGCGTCGACAGCTGGTGAGATCGAGACATAAGGTTTACGTAGCACAAGAGGTACTTACTGCGACATCGCCTGGCGAGGTAAAGCCGGGAACGCAATCCTGGTAATGAGGTGTATTGAGATCGGCGTCTGGTGGTGAGTCATTACAGACGCAGTAAATATCGACGCCTGGACCACCCCGCCATCGAGAGTATTCATAGGTGAAAATGGTACCGTTGGCAGCGCAGACCTCCTTCGAAAAGACAGGACAGACATGCTCAGCGACCCTGATACTGACCATGGTGGAGGATGATATGGCAATCGAGATGTTCGGGGAGCGCAAAGCTTAACTAACTCACTCGACAGTCCACTCCGAAGATACCACCCCACTCGCCAACCGCTCCGTGCAGAACTTCGGGATACTTGAAACAACCAATAGAGACTTCCTCAGAGACTGCAGCAGAAGCAATGAGGAGGGCAGACAGGATGCTGAGGCGCATATTGCATATGTAGTAGAAGGACAGTAAGCTTGAGACAATTCAGCGATGTGGAGACTGATTGACGAGGTCATGATTTTGAGCAGGAAGATTTCAAGCCCAGTCTGAGCTCGAGTAAAAAGCCGGAAACACATAATGTATGTAAGACTGACAGTGGTGCATTTGAGTCTCACACGAGGAGACCTCATAGTCTTTGTGATTGACTAATCTGCTCACGTGTCCGCATACACGAGCAAGCACAGCGGGTGGCAGATCGACCACTGATGGCAGCCATGATCTCCGAGGACTTTCTTATTCGGCTGCCATTGGACTTAAACTCGATTTCGAATTCGGGATACTCGTACAGTACCCGTCATTGAAGACAGACAGTGAGAGAAAGTAAGCCTGTAATGCCTGTTCCATGGTCTCATCGTACTGTATATGTGTTCGCGATAACACTGATCAGCAACGGAGAGGAGTAACATCAACAGGGCTGTTCAAACACATATTACAGACAGGCGTTTGTGTGTGTGGGGCTCAGTATCATCAGCACGCACTCTCTGCGAGAGGCGCAAGGGAGCGCTCCTAGGCTATCTGTAGTATACTGTCGCTTATTCGGCATATCCAATGTTCGGACACTTGCGCGGTCGGACATTCTTGTGAAGCGCCATCTCCGATAGATAGATCGCTAGTGTTTTCCAGGCGATGCTTTTGAGAGTTTGTTGGATCGCGCGAAGTGATTTTCACCTCATGTGATCAAGTATGCCTAAAAAAGCGGTGCGGACTCGCCAAATATAGATCATCTTCCTGACACAGTGGGTCTCTTAGTATCCGAAAGAGCTCTTTCAATCCCAAGGATTTGGCATAGAACGAAACTGCATGATCAGTTGGCATGTCATTACGAATATGTACTTGTATGATACAGTCGATGATATCTATGCTATTGTACAGAGCTCATGACATGATACGCTGAGAGACAACAGCTCTAGCTTCTTTGACGGCAGCGTTTAACGTCTTAAACAGCTTTGCAGGTGTTCTCATCTAGCACAAAGCCATCCTCGCACAAGTGAGCTACACACCTCCCGATCTGACAGGTAACGCCTTTTGGATGCACACCGGGAAGTGCAGTGCAACTACCCAAGGTATGTAAGCGTTATCGTACATCTCAGTCCTGATCATTGATATCTAGAAAGCCAGCAACTCACTCAGTGCCTCGTCTTGAATGAATGATATCGGAATCCCCGATTCGAGCACTGTGGGGTTGGAATTGACCGTGGAGGCAGCCGCCACAGGATTCCAGTTCTTGATCGGTATCGAGACACTGAACTCAGAGATTCAGCATCGTTTATTGGAGCCATGTTGCTCGAAATATATCATTACCGGAAGACCAGAGACTCACCTCGTAGCTGAGACCATCACCATCAAGGACATTGCAAGCTGTTGTGCCCTCAGGACAAATGTGCTCGCTGGCTTGAAGCTCTTTTCTACGAGCCAGCTCTCGTTGTGCTCGCCTGATCGCGACACTGGGCTGAGCGACGCTCTGATAGATAAACCAGTCACGATCGGCTATACAAGCTGATGAGCTGTCAAGTCGTTTCCATGAATCGCTAGTTTCGACGCACGAGCACTGAGTAGTCTCGGTGGTCAGTCGATACTGTACGAGCATGTACTGGAACCCTGAGCAGAGTGACTCGCAGTCGGCGATGACTTCCACAGGCTTCGATACTCCGAGGTCGAGTTTGAAGCAACCGATGTAGTCCCATGCAGGCATATTCTTGTGCACCTATCATTACTTGTCTTGGTCAGCACGCATACATACCGTTGTACACTTCCGGCAGCTGCAACCCTCACCTCGACAAGACTTCTAGAGGTGCGATACTCACTTCTACGGCATAGGAACTGCCGACGCTTGCGGGCCTGATATCACATCGTTGCTGATCGTTGTCCCAGATGTATTCGCGGGTGGCAAGATTGGGAACTACTGAGCATGCGCAATGACGATCCAACGCACCCCCCGGCCCAAAATCGTCATAACCGAGTGAATAAGTCGACCCCGGGTGTATTGTTGAACAATAATCCTGGAGATTGGAACGGTAAACGATTCATTTCAGCACAAAGGCATTTCATTGGTAGTCACATCCCGGGTCAGAGGTTCTGGGAGGTACTGTCGTACCATCCGGGACTTGTAACTTATAAGAGGAACGACTTACCCAGCAAAATGGTCCGTTGGAGTTGGGCAAAGGCTCGAAATGCTCCCGTTCGATCCACGGACCAAAGTAGCAACCGATGTATTCCATTCCTGCGCGAGCCACGACAGCGGCTAGGAACACTGTTAATACGAGTGTGGATGTCATCTTGAAAGGTGTTGAGGCGTATATCAGCTGGAATGGATCGGAAGAGCTATGGGGATAATAAGTGGAGTCAAGCTGATGTACCGTGGGGACCTGATATATGTACATATCGTCAGAAACTTCGCTTGTTTGGCTTCAACACTTGTATGCTGGTCGAATCATGAATCATGCACACGCGCTTGTTATGAGTGGGACATGAACTGTATGAGAAAGTTGGATCCAAACGGACGAAATAGTCGGACTTCGACACTCCGAGAGGCAGTGCTCAAGCGATCAATCCGATCAGCCAAGGTGTGTGTGGGTGGTCTTGATTGGCCGAGGTTAACATCATACGCAAATGGAGCCCGCTATTGGTGCCGCAAATACATCTGCCCGACTGATGAGCCTTGATCAGAAGGAACATTCAGATATGATGTCCTCTGTCCTCCTCCTCGCCTCTCTGAACCGACCTTCAACCGTCGTGTGCTATAGATAGCAAGATCGACATAATTTGGGGTGCATATCGGAACCTTTGTACGATGACGCTATGTACACGGACATCGCATACTAAATGAACGACGATCCTCTCGGCCCTAGAGACTATGTGTCACACAAATTGCAATGAAACATATGAGCTGCAGACACGGAGTTGATTGGCCGATTAAGCGGCCTGGCATGCTCCATGTTGGAGAACAAATCCATCCTCACACACGTAGGCGAGACACCGACCTTGGGAGCATGTGACTCCTCGAGGATCGACACTAGGGAGCTTTGTGCAGCTTCAATGCAGATCATATCAGCATATGTTTCTACTTCGCATGATACTGGGTTCAGAGCGAGATGACACACTCACTCAATACCTCGACTAGAGTCGCCGCTGTGGCGATGGGCTTCACGACGGAACTCTCCGTTCATACAGCCACCGCAGGACTCGATTTCCTGCTGCACATCTAAGCACTGTAAGAAAACTATGTCGTCAGTCCTCATCGCGGCCAGTGCTCTCCTAGATCCCGTTCAAAAGGCTTAGAGATTCCAACCTCGTAGCTCATGTCATCACCGTCCAGTACTTTGCAGGCGGACATCCCTCCCGGACAGATATATGGTAATGGTAGAGCCTCATCCCTGACTCCATTGACTGAGAATCGATGTTGTCGCCTGATCATACCGCTAGGTAGGCTTGTTCGAGGATAAAGGTACCAGTCGCCATACAAGCAAGTGCTGCTACGACCGTCATCGAAGGGAGATTCAGAGCGTAGGCAAGCGCAGGTGGCTGATCCGTTGTTGATGTGATGTTTCTCGGCAGAATTTGGATATCCGGCGCACCGGCTGCTGCATTGAAGGAAGTTCCTGACCTAAAAACCAGGTAGGCTATTCTCGAGAGTCCAACAGCCGTCATAGATCAATCGAGAAACGGTCGCGAAGACCTACGTCAACGTAACGAGGTAAAAACATTGCGGTCCCAGGTCGATCTCCATACGTATGTGCTCGTATTGGTACTCACAGTAACATTGCTCGGAGCGCCGATCTGGCTAGAGCAGCTTGCCTGATTGCCTGTGTCGTATCTCAGACTCGGGGGATGTGCCCTGCATACACAATATCGATGGAACGTAAACCGGTCTACAAGAACAGAGCTCTCATAGCTATAAGTGGTGCCGTTGTTCGAGCAAAGAACCTACCGAAAAGACGGTGTCAGCCAGGACCAACGTTGTGAGGATAAAGCGAAAGATGCAGGCGACAAACAGAGTTTCAGGCGTCATGGAAGATCCACTCAACACGACAAGCTGGGGAAGAAGGTCCCAAGAGTTGCCAGTTCGATAGGGCGAGACTCTTGTAGTCGAAACAGCCGACGTATACATATTGGGCCGCGGTGACTAGCAGGTTGGTCAAGATGATGAGACTCAGTAGCATCTTGGGCTCCTCTACGACTGCTTAAAAAGGCATTGAATCGCTCAGACCAGTGGCGGTGGTACTATTGAAGTGGAGAGGCTACCTTGAATCATCAGGTTGGCGTGAAAACCTGTTGTTTCATGAACGAAAGTTCGGGATGCAGTAGAGATCGTGTTGACGAAATCTAACGTAGGAGCCAGTGACCGCAATTGATCGGCAGTGCAAAAACCTGCCGACCACTGATTTAGTCTCGATTAGTGTCCTTAGTGTCCTCTATCTGTATAATGACAAAGATCAGCGGAGGCATATTCTGCACAGCGTTTGCCTCGTCATCAGTGATAGCCCAGATTGAGTGATCGTAAGTCCGGCAGCGGATTAGGCTGTAAGCAGGCCTGTGACCTCCCAGACAAGGACTAGGCTCTTGATGGCGGGCTGTACGAGATATTGAAGATGGCAAGCAGATTGTATCGTCCCATTTATCGGGCCTAAACCTGACGAAATCCGGAAACGGCAAGGGATCGGCGCCTGGATGTGTCATTGAACGCATGGCATGCATAATCAGGCTATAGTACAGTAGCACCGCCCCGGGTTATAACCTATCCACAACTCGTGCGATGAAAGAGCTCTGCAGTGCGAAGCAGCTCTAGCAATCGGCCGGAATCACGCAGCTTCGCAGACTCCGTCTTCCAGGATGAACCCTTCCTCACATGAGTAGGCAATGCATTGTCCGTGCTGGCATGTCATGCCCCGGGGCTCGGCACCAGGGAGCATGGTACAGCTGCTGTCATCAGCTCATGCGACAACTCAATCCTACCGGGGATGGAAAGCTACGGGGGCACTTACTCAACACCATGCGCAGATACACCAGCAACATGGTGACCACCAAGCTGGATCTCGCCATGAAGACAGCCGCCACAGGATTCGAGCTCTTGTTGAACATCAAGGCACTACACTCGAAGCTTTAGCAGGGTCGCTATTAAGTGGTGATAAGGAGACTCACCTCATAGCTGAGACCTTGGCCGTCAAAGATATTGCATGCCTTGAACCCCTCAGGGCAGAGGGTCATGGTGCTCTGTCTGGCGTTTCGTCGCTGATGACGTTTTGCAGCACTACTCGGTAGAGGGATGTGTTTATAGACGTACCAACTGGTGGTGAACTCGCAGTTTGATGGACTGAGCCCTTGCCAGTATTCGCTACTGTCGACGCATGTGCACAGGACGTCACCCTCGAAGAAATACTTTCGGAGCATGAACTGATTCCCGAAGCAGTGAATCTCGCATGACGCCGGCCTATCGTCTTCCCAGATGCCAGGCGGCGCATCAAACTCGTAGCAGTTGACGTAGTCCCAGCTCGGCATTTCAATGAACACCTAATATGCACATTGATGTGGTGAGCGAGGACAGCAACATGCAGTAGAGACTGGTCGGACCCCGCTTACGCCGTACTCACCTGAACGTCACTTGACTCGGGACTCGCCTCAGTGGCCTCGTTGCAGTCTCTCCTGTCGCCCGTCTCTTCGAATATCAGAGGACCATTGTCTGCACAAGCGCAATAGTGGCTGACGCCTGACCCGGTTGTAAAATTCGAAAAGTCGTACGCCCAGGCGTTTCCTTGGGTAATGCAGTATCTCTGTAACCCCGCGGCAGTGCATGCATGAGGTCAGCCGATAGCAGAACTGATCCTTGCTGTATCGATATCCGAGGCATTTGGAGGGTGTAGTGTGCAGTTTGTATGCTCCATCGTACTTACATTGCATGGCGGCTGTCCAGGTGTCAACAGATTATAAGTGAGAAATCCTGGGACCACGTAGCGGTAATCAAAGCATCCATAGTACTCCATTTCCACCTGGGCGATAATGACGGGCCGGAAAGCTGTGATTAGAAGAAGTGGTATCATTGATGTATTGAGGTGTGGTTCGCGTCTGGAAAGAAGAAAGAAGGCAATGTGAGTGAGAAATCAAATTTTCTGTTTCTTTGATGAGACAAACAATCGAACAGTCTCCCATTACCGCCTGCGGTCTATATATAGCGTGATACTGTGGCTTGGCTCGGTATACGGACACTCGACTGTCCAGGTCGTTCTAGAGAAGGACGAGGACATTACAATACAACGATCCTTGGTTCGGACGAAAAGGCTCCGAAGTTGCAATGATCAAGCAGACAGAGTGGAAGCGAGGAGGTGGGCTGATCAGTATCATTTTGTTCCTCCCATCAGTGACGGTAGGTAGACATGACAGATTGCAAGGCCAACTCAATCCATCAGAAGGCAGATCTTTCCCGTTCTGCAGTGCTATGTGCAGAGCAGATAACCCTCCTCAGCTGACCTGTGCTCTTCCTCACTTTGACCTGATCTCTCTTTCTCTACGATGCTCGTCGTTGTAGCCAACTCGGGATAATGCGGTAGAGACAATAGCGGATCAGAGCGATCAGGCGGTCAGTGGAGCATGATACGGATGATCACATGCACATGGCTAATCAAGCTATAATCAGTGACACTCTCTCACTCAAATGCAGGCATATGAGTGTATGTATAGAGGAGACCTTAGCGAACCAAATGTCCTGCTTCCCTTCGTGTACGTGGCCAACCGTTCAGAGCGGGATGCAAGTGCCATCTGCCAGAACATATCCGTCATCGCAAGAGTATGTGACGCATTTGCCTTGCTCGCAGGTGATTCCTCGGGGATCAACGCCCAACGATCTTGTACAGCTAGGAGGTAACAGGTTTTTTAGCGGGTCATTCTTCCGTTGAGAACCAGCTTCGGTGGATAACGACTCACTCGACACCTTGCGGGGTATTGGCAGGACGTTGGTCCGAGTGGGTTCGGAATCCTCCATGCAGACAGCCTCCACAAGACTCCAGCTCCTGTTGAACGTCCAGACACTGGGCAAGGTAGATATCGTGAGCACCACTACGGCTTGACGGTCAAGAGTCTGGATACCTGCACGGGAACGACACAACTCACTTCGTAGCTGAGACCGTGACCCCCAAGGACATTGCACGCGGTCATGTCGTCAGGGCATATGGCATGATCCATATTGTTCCTTCGAGCTCTCTCTCTCTCTGCTCGTCTGACTGCGGCACTGGGTAATCTACGATGGGAATAGACGTAGAAATCGGAAGCAGGTTCTTCTTCGGAAGCTTGTGCGCAAAACGACAGGGCCTGACCTCCCCAGAGATCACTCGTGTCGACACATGTACATTCCATCTCGCCGCTAGGGAAATACCTTCGAAGTAGGTATTGGTGATCTTTGCAATAATCTTCGCAGGTCGGGAGATCGTCGTCGACTCGGATACCAGATGGCGCTTTGAAATGATAACACCCTTGGAAGTCCCAATCCGGCATAAGCTCATAAGCCTGTCCAGATACAGCGGATCGTCCGGAAAGAGACCATCAGCATGTATGGCTTCAACATCCGCTTCAACGTTTCAAAGATAATGGCAAACGTACCTCGATATCACTCCGGGCACGAACAGGTGGGCTCGCAATAGGACAGGTTCGTTCGTCACGCGCCGCCTGGAATATATAAGGTCCATAGTCGGCGCAAGCGCAGTATTTGGTCACGCCAGTTTCAGGCAAATAGTCGGTGTAGTAGTAGGTCCAGGTTGTCTCTCTATCGAGGCAGTATCGCTGCACGAGTACAAGTGACACTTTCTGAGTCAGCGCCGCTTAGTATGCTTTTCTTGCGAACACTGTCCAATGGGGATGGCCATGGTCCGCATGGTGTGAAGAGCTGAGTCGTCAACTCACGACACAAGACGTCTGACCGGATGGTAGGGTTGCCCATCTAAGGCCGTGGTTGGCCATAACGAGGCTGTTTGTGAAGCAGCCGTAAAACTCCATCACGTCTTGGGCCGCGACCAGAGTCAACGCAGCACATACAACTACCAGAAGCAGAATCATAGTGTCTTTGATATGATATCGATTGTGTGGGATCGGGTCAAGGCCAGGATAATGAGTCAAACCAACAGAATGCTAAGTCTACTTGAATGATGAAAACGGCTTTTTTGCCACCCAATCTATATGCATACAGACTGTGCATGCATTAGCCATATCTGACATATCTGACATCAAACTGCGCAAGGGTGATGAACCCTTGTGCGAGTCAATAAGTCCCGATTCATCATGCTGTGTTGGCGGACATGGCGGCTTCGGGAACTGATGTTGATGTTGAGGTTGGTGTGAGGATCCTATCTTTGCAATCAAACGGCTCGCAAGCGAAAGCAAGCCGTATTATTGGCTTGAATTGATCGTTGATGATATATTGTGAAAAGATGATCTAGCCATCCATTTCATGATGCCCACAGATTGACTTAAGAGGTGGAGCCGTTTTGATGAAAATCTGAAGATTGTTTGCAGTTGTCCCGCGTGATCATCCTGCGGTTCCAAATGTGTATACACAGGCCCATTGCATGCAGCCAGTAAAGCTAGCACTCGGTGTTTTATGTAAAGATTCGTATGCATGTACATGTAATCTCACGAGTCCAATTCACACACTACCTCAAACCTTTGAACCAGATACCTAGGACGAATAGGAATGTCCCGCTTGCAGCGCGGTCACGGCTCAGTACTGAAGTCACCTTGCACGCGCTACCTTACCTCGCATGCACTCAGATTGGTGACTGCTGGTTTCCTAAGGCTGAACGGTTCGATGATAGACGCGCCAAGCCTTGAGGTGGCAGGTGGTAGCTGGACCGCGGAATAGGCGATTCGAGCTGAAGCATATACACTCCCCTTGGGTAGAGGTCTGTCGATATTGTTTGTAGTCGTGGAATTGCACGGCGAACCATGGGAGTCGTCGCTGCTTACAAGCGAATTGACAATCGTGATAATCATCGATTTCCATGAGGATACTGATGTCGTTGGGATCGAAGTCGTAGCAGCCAACCATCTCCGATTCGGGGTCATTGACATAGACCTATGGGTCGGACACAAAGGGTTTCCAGCTCTCGTCAGCGCAGGACTTAGACATAACGCGATCTTCTATACGCCCTTTGTACGCGAAAATACAAGCATACGCACGGTGATATCGCCATGGTGCCATCCCTTGTCCAGCGGAAGACACTGGTTGACGTCTCCAGTATCGTACATCAACACAGGACCAGCGCATCGGCAGAACGTGTCGACACCGTTGTCGGTATAGACCTGTTTCTGAGAACTGTATTCGGTATATTGGGGGTTGTCCGTGAAACACATATCCTGCAACAATGCACAGATGGTCGCTTTTAGCAGTTGTAAAACATGTCGAGGCGTTCTGAAGGGCTGGACAGCAAGCTATGGGTACTCACATTACATGTGGGACCGTTGGGATTCAAGAGGGTCCAAGGGTGTCCCCCTCTGTCCAGTCCATCCTTATCAAAGCATCCGATGTATACGCCTCGACCAGCCGCTGCGACCGTCCAGGCGAAGAGTGGGATGAGTAGACTGAAGTGCATAGTGATCTTCTGTCTCGAATTAATAGCTATTTTACCGTAGTTCTCGAGATTTGATTCAAGTTCTTGTGGCGTGAAGATTGCGGCGTTGTTTTATAGGCTTGGTACGAGCTCATATACATGTACCTTTCTTCTCGGGGGGGAGGCATTAGCGATTTGTGCACAGCCTTCGTGCTCCTGGCCGTTGCGGACAAGGTCGGTCGAGGGCCATCAACACCAGAACCGAGATCATCACTGACATCGAGAACGTGACCACAGTCTGTCCGACCATTTCCGATCAGCTTGATGGTCAACGTTGCAACCTGGCGATCTGTTTCCTGCTCTGGAAGTCTCGTGCGGACGATGTGTACCTTGCTGGTTTTCGGTCCCACCTTTCGATCTAAAATTAGCAGTAGACCAGATTGGCCATTTGCTCTATCCTTGACTGAATCCACATCATACGAGCAGCAGCTGACTCCTTTTATATCCATTGATGGGATCACCACCATTTGATGAGTTATCGATTGGCAATGCCAGCCGACATATGCGGTCATGTTGTATGTAGCTCAACCAAAAACAATCGAAACGACGATCGGTAACGAATGGAAAGTCGGAAGCGTGTTCGGCGATCGCCGCTGAACGGGAAGTGCAAGCGGGATCAAATTGCGAACGAAGCGTCCTCCACTTCGAATCTCCAGAGACGATAAAAGGTAAAGTCGAATCTGTAAGCTCAAACGATTATCGATTCGCATCTCCTAGCCGACATCGAGGTGAGATACAGAAAAAAACCTCCAGAGTCCAGCTGCCGACATACGCGGAGAGATCAGATCAGTCTATGGAGTGACGATAACCGCTTGACTTATCGTGGCTGGAAAATTCCTCGAGAGGTCGTCGAGCCCGTATCTATGGCAAACATCACGCACAAAGGAACGACATCCGCAATGCCAGTACCCACTACGACCGTCCACGGATCGCCCAGCCATTCGCCCTCGTCAAGTTCAATGGGTGCTCCGAGCACCAACATCAGTGACATGCGTAACAGGATGGCGAGGATGGAAGCGTTTCGCCAGGTGAGCCTAGAACATCTAGCAGGTTTGCGTTTCCGTATGCTCATAATGATCACTTTGTCTAGCTCAAGCCAACCTGTGTATCCCTCATGGCGATAGCATCACAGCCTCCTACACTGTACTCCCAGCATGCCAAACTCATCGACAGCCTGCTCTCCCAGCTCGAAAGTATCCCCGTCAGTTCTCTAGACCCCGCTGTGATCAACTACGTCCTGTTTCCCATAACAACTATCATGCGACAATCAAACCCTTTCACCTTGCCCGAACCTTTCCTGGAATCAGCATTCCGGCTGCTATCTCACACAACCAGCGCTTGGAGAAGGTGTGAAGGCGGAATTGATCTCGTGGCGTGGGAACAATTGTGGAGATTTTGCATCGCTGCGGTAGGACCGAGAGTAAGCGGGAAAGACGGAAAAGATAAAGGCAAAGGCAAGGAGGTCGGACAGGAGGTTCAGCTTCAGGCGGTCCATCTCCTTGCGGCGCTTCTACAATCTCCTAATACGAATGAGACTGGACTACCTCATCCCACTCCCTCCATGCTAGATCGTTTGGCAACATCGAAATCACCTCTTCTCCCTACTCTATTTCAAACTATCACCTTCCTGCTCGAGACAGCTGCGCCTGATCCACCGTATCTCCAACTCCAAATGTCATCACTTCGCTTGCTACGAACCTTGATCAAGGTCTATCTTTCCGGCAAGCATGAGGTGCTCGCCGCCGTATTGCCTGGGACAGTTAGTGCTATGACGAAACTTGTCCAAGCGGATGGCAAGGCTCTGAAAGGAGATATCGCAAAAGACTGCGTAGGGATGGTGGAGGATGTTGTGGTTGCAACACTCAATGATGAAAATTTGAGACGCTTGGGCCTGCTGCGACCGAAAGTGGACAACTTGAGTCAGCTAGCAGAGGAGTGGGAGCACTCGGCCACAAGCTCACTCGATAGTCCTCGTCCGCCATCACCTGCAGCTTCGACCATAGACACCGGGCCTTCAAATCCCTTTCCTCCTCTCACAGCCTCGTACCTCGACTTCACCTCGACTCAGCTTCTGTCGGCAATCCTTCCTATGATCTCAATACTCAGCGTCCATCCATCAAATCTCGCTCGACATGCTGTCATCTCTTTGTCCTTAGCACTGCTACGACAATGCTCCGAATCTCTGCCTCTCCTTCGACCCAGATGCCTGAGTATCCTTCTTTCGCTATCACAGGACGTCTTCGACCCCGTTCAACTTGATGCGAAGAAGCGCCTTCGTGATCTGATGGGCGACGGTAACCTCAACTTGGACGGTTCCCTTCTGGACCTGCTCAATAACGCTATGAACTCTCTACCACGGCTAGTCACGTCTCAGCAAGATGTCAAAGTCGACGAAACCGCTCGACTCATCACCGCCATATCGAAAATGGCTAGCGAAATGAGTGAAATAGGAAATGACAGGCTCAGAAACCCTATAGCACAGCTGCTTGGGCCGGATGGAGGTATCGAGCGTTGGAGCTGGTCTTTGCTTGATTGTTTGGAGTTCGGCCGTCCGGTAGGCTGGTCAACAGCAGGCAGCACGGCAGCTCGCTCTGCTCGACTTGGGTGGGAGAAATCTGCAGCGCCCTCTGGGACTTCTCTTCTGCTCGAACCCTCCGCAGAGAGCTCCAACAGCGGACATGCAATCGACAATTTCCCACACTTGCCGCTTCATCATGTGGAGTCAGAGAACACTTCCAATAGTCTAGTGGCGATGCTGGCCAGTCTCGGCTCAGCAGGTGGAGAAGCAACGCTTCACTCGGTGGACTATCTGGTCCGGTTTGCTAAGGCAAATAGACGAACGCAACCGGGCAAGGCTGTGTCGGCTTTGTGGGTAGCAGAAAAGCTCCTGGACGGGGTAGCCCTCTCTCAGATGGAAGGGCCTGAAGGTAGGGCCAGCAAAATGACGCGGAAGATGGCCAGGCAAGTGGCGAAGGCTGTGATAGGCATGGATGAGCACGAGGACGATGGTGATCTTGATGATGAAGATGGGGTTGGTTATACCGAGGATCCCAATGCCGAGGCTCTAATACCTGTCGAACGAACCAAGGGAATCGATACCCTTACTACCCTCTTAGACCGAAAGCCGCTATCGAATTCGCACACTGCAGCCGAAACTCGTCGGCTTCACAGCCAAGCACAACGAGCCCTCTTCACTGCTCTGTCCCTCGAATCACTCACTCTTTCAGCTCGAATACTTTCCTCCTCATTTCGACCTTTACTCCTGACCTCCCTATACTTGTTGCTCTCACACCTCGCCTCACCGCATACAATCGTACGGGAGTATGCGACGATAGCCCTCAGTCAAGTGGCTTACCATATCGGCTATGCTACGACGCAAAACATGGTCATCGACAATGTCGACTACGTGATCAACGTCGTATCGCAGCGTCTTACGTATCGACGTCTATCTTCTACTGCTCCACTGGTATTGATTGCCATGATCAGACTCGTCGGACAAGAGATTGTACCGCTCATACATGATGTCGTAGATGAGATCTTCGATGCCCTAGATGATTATCACGGCTATGAAGCGCTGGCTTCCAGTCTATTAGCGGTGCTCGTAACGCTCATCGAGGTCATGGCTGCCGAAGTAGAAGTTCAAGGCGTCAGCGAGGAACGATCAAAGAAGTTGCTGGAGCTGAGAAGGGTCGACAGGCCACCTTCGCCCGAGTCAGATCTCGAAATGCTGTTCAAGTGGTTTGAAGACAGACAAAGTAGGAATGAAGAGCAAATTGGAGAGTTACTGGATAGGGCGCCACAACATGCTTGGGGCAAAAAAGATATTCCGGAAGAAGGGAACGACGAGGGAGAAGGCCAGAATGATGAGCCATCCACCGCCGATGGAGAAGAAGGCGAACCCGCTGCCACCCGATCTCAAACTGTCGCCACTAGTATCCTGCAGAAATCCATCTACTTCCTGACCCATCAATCACCCTTCTTGCGATCAAAGGTCCTCTCCCTCATGTCCCACGCTGTGCCTGTCTTAGCAGCCGGCAATCGAGAATCCGATTTCTTGCCGCTTATCGACAAATCCTGGAATTCAATTCTCAATCGGTTGGATGACAGGGAACCATATGTAGTGACGGAAGCCGCGGAGGTGATAGCGCGACTTTGTGAACATGCGGGCGACTTCATGTCCAAGCGAGTCTTGGATCATGCATGGCCACGAATGAAGATCCTGCTCAATGCCCAGAAGGAGCTCGACAAGAAATCGGCTTTATCTAGGAGAGGAGCGGTAACAGGCACCGAATCGAAGTTTACGGTATCGCACCGACTACATATCGCCGTCATCGACGTTGCGACTTTCATAGCTGCCGAGGTACCAGTCTCAGATGGTGTAATATGGGAGATCGTCCTTCTGTTCAGAGCGTTCTTAGACCGTAGGGTGGATAAGCAATTGCAAGGGAAAGCAAGACTTCTCTACGAGAAGCTGGGAGAGAGGGATGGTGATGCTGTGTGGATGGCTCTGAGCGCCACGATGGGAGAGTTGAGAGGGGACGAGAGATGTTGGGAACACTTGAAAAATGATGGGCTCGATATCAGCGAGAACGCGACAGCGGTCATAGCAAAGGTATGACCTGCAGAGCGCGAGTAGTCTGTATGTGGCCAAAAACAGTAGACAACATGTTGTATTGCATGCAATGATAACGACGGACATATGGCAGTGATCGAGAGCAAAGGTAAACGCGCACGAAAGCTATTTCTCTTCTAATCAGGCATTCACGCACCAATAGCCTACCACAGCGGGGGTGACGGAGCTTCGCCGGTATATTACAGTTGTCCAGGCATATGCAGTTGTCGCAGAACAACGCCTCCTTCTTTTAGCACAGCTGCCGAAGCTTCATCCATACTGTAAGATTGATTATACACCACCTCGCGTACACCACATTGCACGATCTTGACGGAACAGCGGAGACAGGGACACCTGGTGTATCGGAGTGTGGATATAGCAGTCAGTCAGCGATAGAAGCTACATTGGAATGGCACCATTCGGTGGTTGTCTGGAACCGACACAATGAAGGGTACTGCCACTACCACGAAATATACGCTGAGAGACTCACGTGTTACAGTATATCACAGAATCGTCTCCTATTCTCTCTCGTCCAGCTTCGAGCAACGCGTTCTCTTCGGCATGGAGACACAAACACTCATTGACTAAAGGAAGAGCAGCACAAGACCGAATGCGCCTGTAAGCACACCTTGTTCCAGTTGTCTAGTCTTCCTCCTCATCGAGTGGTAAGACGAGGACGTGAGGGAAGCAGCCAGAAGGTGAAGTGAAAGTAGGACGTACGAGCTTCACCACCCCTGGCAGACCCATTACACCTACTACAACCACCCAGATTACAATTCCTCGTACCCCTTGGAGTCCCGTTATATCCGGTTGACAAGATACGTTTGGACCGAACGAGCAAAGCGCCGACACGGCGTTTCATACAATTAGATCGGTGCGAAGCGAGCGATGCGAGAGTCTGTGAAAGCACGATCGGGCGATTTGTATGACGCTGGTCAGCTGAACGCGGACAAGACTATATAGATATGGTGAGAGCTCGATTCAGGAAGGGAGGTGAGGCCTTGTGGTATAAATCGACGATCAAGAAGGAACGACTCACCATGAAATACGTGTCCCAGCCAGGTCTCAGCCTCTCCTCATCTAATAAGTTCAATCTATCAAGATATCCTTCGAGCGAGCTGACATCCGGAAAGTTGTTACAGATTGATATCTGGGCCAGAGACAGTGTACGTTTGAAGTCTGTTTGGGGGTGATATGAGAGGGATGTGGGAGACGACGATGAGGAAGGCGACGAGGTGGGTAAGGGCCCGTTCAGGAGGGCATCGTGGTTGTCGATGAATTCTTCAAGTGACAGTGTTCGGCTCGAGGATGTTCTAAGAACATGAAATCAGCTAGGATGATCATTTATCGGTTTCAAGCCAGTGGGTGTCGAAAGAGATACTTTCAATCACGCGAAGTGTGTAAAATGAAAGGTCGAGTTATAGAGTTCGATACAGACGCTCGAAGGTAGAAGTTCGAATGTATATTCTACTCACCTTCCTTTTTCTCGCGCATATCTTATGCGCAGTGGTCCATCAACGCTTACGCAAAGGAAGAAGGGTCGTTTCACGAAAGGCTCAATATCTTCGTAACTCCGGAGATCCGTGGTGACGTAGTGAGATAGCCAATAGCGGGTGATGAAATCTAGCAAGTCTGAGCGAGATGAGAATGTTGGTTCATTTGAATCGGTAGATGACTGTACGCTTGGCGTCTAGAACGAGCCGAGCATCAGCATAGAACATATCACTTTCAGATGGATCATGACAGATGCCCTCACCGCAGCAGGAGTTGACCCAGATGATACGCTTAGCTCATTGACTCGCTCTTCAAGCTCGGTCCCGCTCTATGCCGGACATGTAAGTAAGGTTCCCGTTCAAATGGTCTCCATAGTCGCTCCTTTAACGATATACGACGATATGTCAACTCACAATCTCAGCTCCATCCTTCACCATTTGCGAGCTCTGTAGCTTGACCCGTTTGAACCCATGTTTCCTCTCCAGGTAGCTCAAGATGGTATTCTTTCCAGCGGAGGGCGTTCCGATGATAGCTATGAACATGGCTGACTTCGGCGACCAGAGCGATACTGAGCGTATACACAATCAATGAGCAAGCTTCACGAGGTGTTAGTGAGCTATCAATGTTCAAGTCAATCTTTCTCGACGCGACAAGATGATGTTCACAATCTTGATTTCCCCAAGTTTTTTGAGATGCGACGCGTCGAATCCGGCTGAGGGATTTTGATCCCGTCGCCGAGCTTTGGTCCTTCGAGCCGGAGTGGGGACGTGGGGAAGCAGGACATGGAGATGATGCGGGACTCTCACTCGTGGGGCGTGGACAACGCATCGGTTTAATCTACACAATACATATTGGCATATTCTGGCATGATGAGGTATGTACAACAACCAAGCAGTATCGCTCCTTGGTCCCCAACTTTACAGGTATGTTGCCAAGAATGCCCCCGATTCTGTCTCAGGCGATGACAGGTTTCAAGTATTAGGGGTGTGACTGATCAACGACACTCGGTCATAGTTCTGAGGGCACTGATCACTGGGGCGGCTCCATTGAACCGAGTCGAAGCATTTGCACTCGGTGATAGGACCCGGACGGTAAATTGCGTACTTGTGAGCTTTACAGAGTGACATACACTGAGGGATATCATAAACGTTCGTTGTCGATGCTTCGGGATCGTTCAGGCATACGGGGTTCTCTTGAACCCAGGTTCCCAGGCCTCGGGTAAGGTATACCTGGAACGCAAAGACAGTTATAGCTCCTCAGAAAAGTGCCTAGCTACCTTGGGACCGTAATCCCGACTGCATTAAGCAATTCACTACTCACCGAGGCCTTATCGGAGTCGCAGTAAGCCAAATTACCGAAGATGTACGCGCTTTCGGGAGCATGATTGGTGCACCAGCAATATTTGTAGAGGTCGACATCTCCCCAAAAGCCCCAAGAAAAGGCGTACTTCTTTTGGGGATAGGAGCCGGTACAGAATCGCTAGGAGGTTCAGAGAATTGATGAGCTCAAGGTCAAGTAGCCGACATATCGGGAACCAACAATATTGGTACCTGCAGACCTTGTATGAAGCACTTACATCGCATGTCATGTCAGGCTGATCTGCGGTGGAAGAGGAATGTCCCCCTTGAGTGACGGCGATGTCGTAGCAGCCAAGGTAGATAGACCCAGAGATAGATCGAATCAAGATCGCCAGGGCGCAAAGGCAGTATGCCGTGAGTCTATGCATATTGATGCGGATATCTTGGATGTAGATGATATCCTGTGTGTCGAATGCTAGATAGACGGTCTGAAGGTGTAGAGCAGGCTATTGTAGGATAAAGGGATACCAGAGAGGGCGGACATACTGTAGAACAACGTCAGAAAGACGATTGAGGTGGCAAGAAATCTGTGCAATCGTATGCAACAGTCCAGCATAGTACATATCGTGAGACGACATCGACTCGATGTCTTTTGATGATGGTGATGTGGTTGAACAGCTGACAGCGTCTCGGCACGTGGAAGGGCTATGCGGACGGGGTATCATGGGCCCGATTAGCATACACATCAGTGTGTTGTGTCGAGCGCATACTCGCCACCACTAATTGCGGATCAATCCTGACACAATACGTCTCAATCGCGCAATAATCCTGATAGCGCTGCGACCGAGACCTCGAAGCCTGATCAGGCGGCCTGAACATGAGCGCTTAGTAGAGACCGAGTTGATGCGGGTCGCGGCTCACAAACTGCTCGACCTGATATGACATGATGCGGCATAATACGGTATAGGTTTGTATCTTTGCCATAATCACATAATTATCTGAAAGGCCCTGCGTATACTGGTCGAAGTAAGTGTCGTGTGTAAATCTTGCGTTCTCAACACAGCTGCCTAAGTAATGCAGCTTTCATGGGTCGGGCGTATCGCTATAGACATATACAGACTGATATATGTTACACGACCCAGCGGGGATATCAGGCCGCCATTGCACATGATAACACCTACAATCGGACCGCCCGGAGTGGGACGAAGTCAGCTGAACGGCTCTCTTTGGAAGGTGGCTGCGCTATCGAAAAGGGATTTCTGAGAGGTAATCTTGTCGTTCAGCTAGAGAGATACGAGAGAGAAATTAGAGCGCACATCGCAGGGGAGATTGGGGTGATCAGCGGTGAACGAGACCTGTCCACCATGAGTGGGGTATCCGTTGTAGCAACCGAGGTAGATAGATGCTCTCGGCGTTGATATGAGAACGAGAAAGCAGCCGACGGTGAAGGTTTATGTGTTGAGCATCGCTACTATGTTGATGAATTCATGTGCTTCTGCTAGAAACGTCTGTTAAATAGGATTGCTCCCAAATGTGATTAGGGGAAAGTGAAGTTGGAGAAGGATGAGAGAGATCTAGAGATAACGAGTGATTACCTTTACATATATGTAAGGTGGACGCGCCGCTTATTTGCAGCTTACATCCCATTTACGTTGTGGGCGTCCTGATCTATGCATGTGGCGAGTATCCGGTCTCAGCTATCCATGGCTGACCGAGCCAGTGAAGAAGTCTTCGACCCGACCCTCCGATTTGATGATCAAAAAGCGAATCATGGCAGGATACATACTTCTATCATCATCTATTTTTGGCACAGCAGGGGACGGAGAAACAATGCATGAATTTCCCGATCAGTTGCCGTCACGAGATGGGGGTCGCACTTCGATGTACAGCAATACACTTCATTCATAATTCCCACTGATTGCTTCAATTTGCCACCTCGAGGGTACTGTATGTATTGCCGCAGATCAGTCCGCCGGTTAGTCCAGACTCGCGGGCTACGGTCAGTGGCGCAGATCGATCCACGGCAAGTCTTGCCTTTATTTTGCGCAAAGCATGATGTGCTTCTTGCTGCAATGGTAGGTTGAACTACGCTTGCTCGCCGGGGACCGAAGATCGTAAATTTGTCGATGGACATTCAATTTGTACCGCCTCATCCTCACACACGCGCTCATGTCCACACGGCTAATCAGGCACATACACATCCCGATCATCAAAAGGGCTTCTGACTAAGGTCTAGCCAGGCGTGGCCTTTATGTAAACGCCAAGATAGCGGCAAGCCGGTCATTCCCTTACCACAATACGAATCGTCGCTGACTGAAGCGGATGAATCAGGTGAGGAGGTTGAGGTGAATGCCTATTATTATTCTTTCCGTGGCTTCGTCCGTTTTTCACGACGGCTTGTTGTTGACCCAACGATCTTGCGATAGTTCTCGAACTCGCTGAAGTTTTTTATTCATACGGACAAACAACTTCGAACGCGGCCATGTACCTCCTAGCGCTTTTCAGCGCTCTCATCTCCGTCCAAGTGGCATTAGCTGCCCTCAAGCTGGGGTGCTACATTCTCGAAGTCAGCCATCAGCAAGAAACCGGCATTCCTCAGGCTTGGACGGATTGTGCGGTAAGTTGAGCAGTGAACGACGTGTGTTTGGTCCCCTTGGAGATAAACCTGGTTGATGATTCCCGTTTCAAACGCTGTGTCAATAAAAGAAAGGCTGACTTGGGCTATGATCAGGAAGTATGTCGTGGCTATTTCCCCCAGCGAAAGTACGCATACCACTGGCGAACCGCGTATCAATCTGAACCCATAGTCGACCATTGCTGGTGTACGAACCATATGCCGGAAGGACGATTCGTTTCCGACCATGAGGATTTTGGGAAATGCACACTGTTACGAGTAGAGTCTCCAGGTAGGACCGATACAGCTGTGAGCGATTCTCTTCTGCCTGATAGCAAAGAATGATTGTGTGAGCTAATGCTCGTGCTCGGACTACTATATACCACACCCAGGTATACCTCACTCAAGTCGTCGGCGGATGGACAGACGTTGGTCAAGCTATTATCTTCCCCAACTCTACAGATCCTGTCATATTCTTCCAGGATGTTGCCACTTGCCTGGTTCATTGTGATCCTTATACCTACGCCACCTGGCAAAACGATTCCTGGGCGCCTGACGAGCTTCGATACAAAGTCAGCTGCAGATGTTTCAACGAGAAGAACTGGTATGATTACGATCCGTGGCCGGACAACGAGTATCGGCCTTCGAGCTTCGTGTATCGCCATGACATTTAGCCACTAGACGGTGGTCATTTCAGGACGTAACGGACGATCTGGTCGACTGTAGCCACCCGCAGTATTGTCACGGCATTGATCCGTACAATAGATAAAGCCATGTTCTGTACACAATCACATGCAAATTTAGGTAACCCTTGGCAGAGCCTCCCGTGACCCTTTCGTGCAATCAGAAGCATGCAGGCCAAGTCGATTCAGGGATGTTCTTTGGCAAGCTGACATACAATCGACAATACACGAGAACAAGGTGAAACCTTCGTTCGTTTACCTTATGGGACTTTTGGTCACGGCGCTGGAAGTCCGAAGCTTGACTGATTATAGGACAATGTGTAATCTGACATTTTGTATAGTATGGCTGTCTTTGACCGTGGCCCACCACTTCGGGTAAGGGGTCGATATCACCTGATGTGTCTGAGCCGAGTAACACAGCATCCCAGTCTTCCCATGCACACACTACGGTTGTCAAATGATCATTACGAACGCAGATCATACTGTAATAAGTCGGACTTATTGGGCCGACCGAGTGCAGTTGGTGTGACACGCCCTCCTTTTTCTCACGAGCTTCGTCAAGTGATGCTATCGTATACTGCTCGTTCCCAGCGCTTACTTATCTGCGGGTTGTCTGACTCCCCATATTCATATACTATTTCTACAACACTGCTAGGCTATCTTTATACTTGGCTCCCACATTTATACAACTGAGACAATGTTCTTTCCGGCAATCCTCACCGCTATCACACTCCTTCATGCCGTATCCGCGGCTCTCAGTCTCGGATGCTACACGCAGGGCTCGAGGCATTCGCAAGTCAGCGGCAGCCCCGATCATTTCGACGTCGGTTGCATCGTGAGTCTCAGGTGTACTCGATCACTCGATTGGTTCTCAACGTCCTCTCGTCTCCGTTGGCTCGGCTGCTTGCATGTCGCTGACCTGCACCACCGGCTCTGACAGACGTTCTGTCAAGGTTACTTCCCCGGCCGAAGCTACGCATACTGGTGGCAAGAGTATGAGAGGTCAGAGGGTTATGTGAGCCACTGTTGGTGCACCAATCACATGCCTGAGGCGCGGTTCGTAACACCTCAGCTTCAGCCAGGAGACTGTGCGACTGACGGGCCCACCGAGCTCGTCACCGATATATCCGTGAGCGCAATCTCCACAGGCTTTCATGAAACGATCCGCTGGAGAGCTGAACCTGAAAAAAACCGCACCCCATAGGTGTATCTTATTCGACCTATTGATGGATGGACGGATTAGACTCGACAATATCTCGACCTCAACGTCTTATCCACTGTGACATATTTCCGAACTGTCCTTGACTGCATCAACTACTGCCATTCCAACACATACGCAACATGGTGGTATGACAATTTCTTCCGCCCCGAGCACGGTAATGAGGTCAGTTGCCGATGTTTCGATGCCGTTCACTGGTCCAACAGCGATGGTGGCGAATTCCGAGACCCAGTTTGGGTCTACCGTCACTTGCAGGCTCGTCCACTTGAGTGAGGCGCTAGCCCGCTGTGAGCGGGCGTGGTCAGACATCCCCTATACCGGACTATTTTTCCAACTGCGACCGACCTCCGAATCATGATCAAGATTGGAGTTGTGAATTCGTAAGGGCTTTGAAGCGGCTATGGACATTTGCGGCGGCTACGGACATTCCGAGCGTCAGGCGGGATTTATCAGTCCCTGTCGATGCATCCGCCATATGCTTTCCACGTAACAATTTCGGTACTGTATGCATCTATGTGCATACAACGTGACAGTATATCAATCTGCAGTATACATCTTGCTGTCAATCAGTCTACTGTGACTGTGGGTTGGTCTTAGGACTGTATGCCTGGAATATAGCGTCGAAGAGTTCTACGGATAGGTATCTCACTAAAGCAGATCTTCTCTAGCCCATGCACATGTGCCTCACATGAGGTCTCGTAGGTCGATTTTTTCTATCCCATACATTGTGCTTGCCAGCGTGGCCCAGTGTTAGCTCCTGGGAGGATCTGACCTTTTCATACAGTATTGATAAGCGTTCGCCAAAAACGATCATATGACCTTGAAATCTTTGCCGATCATGTATATGTGCATGACCCCAGATCGGCATATAGGTACGACAGACGATCTTTCATTGGTTGAGGCACTGGTCAAGGAGGTGTCGCGCACTTCGAAGAGAGACTTGTGTTCGTTGACAGTAAGAGCTGCAATCCTAGATTTACAGCTACGTTGATATGCAGGTCAAAATGAGAGTCGCTTACCCAGTCCTTATGGATTGAAAAGATCGCAAGAGTTCCAGTGGACTTGGCTTTCTCCTTATCCTATTCAAGACTTTGCTGCCGTTAACCACTCAGGCTTTCTTTGTTTCTGCAGTACAGTATGTTCACCTACTTGAACATTGCTGTTCTTCTCATCGCCCATATTCAACTTCAACTTGTGTCTTCTCACGCATATATCGGGTGCTTTGGCAATGCCGTGATCCGAGGTGGCGGCGACATCTATGATAGCCGCAAAACGTCGTGCCCGGTGAGCATGAGCACTGCATCCCTTTCAATGACCATGTAGTCGGATCCAATTCTTTGGTGACGTTCCAAACTGGCCCCCTGCTTACAGTATACTGCTATCATAGGAGCTTTGTCCACCAGGACGAACTTTAGCCAAATCCGTTGGGCTGTACGGTGGTGTTGGTGCGTATCGGGTCTGCCGAAGCGATAATCAGCAGCCTGAGACACGGTATCTAGCTGAGGACAAGGCGTGCGTTTTCAACAATGTTAACGTGAGTACTCGTTCAGATGTACTCTACCCAGCTTGCCCATCGTGGAATGGCTATCCCAATAAAAGCCCCGTGTAGTATACTTTTTTTTACCAAGCAGCAACTGGACGCTTACGCTCACTCTGCGTAGGTCTCGTTGGTGAACCCTCCCGGCGCTTGATCTTTCGAAGGATGTTTCCTCCTACCTCCTATCGGCCAAGCTGTACCGGTTGACAGCGTTCCCGCATGCTACTCCCGCTGCACCAGCTCATTTTACGCCTCGATCACCTACACGCGAGACAACCAAATCAACTGCCGATGCGCTCCGAGAAGATCCCCCTTGAGCGCGCCGGCAGCGTGCGGAAGGGGAGATTCTTTCCTCTACTCTCACGGGGTACCTAGTCGAGCGATAAGCAGGAGAGACCAGCAACTAGTTCTCGAAGCTGAGAAGGACGGAGAACAGCCTTGTCCAGACGGAATGAAGGCTTGTTTGGTACCATACGCCAAAGATAAGAGTGCTGAGGTGAGTCTGAGTCTGAATCATCTGATGCCGCTCTTGTTCCCAGCACCCATGCCGTCAATGATACTTAATCTGTATAATAGTGCATCAATATGCAGACGGAACTGGAGTCTTGTGGCGGCTGTCTGTTTGGCGAAGTGGGGTTTGAGAGGTTTCAGAACAAGAACACCTCTGGCACCGAGTAGGTATCACTGATTCATCCATTATATCAACGTCTCGGCGCTGATTAAACTCGCTGTTCCATTCTGTTGTCTCGTGGTTGTTCCTCTCTTATTGGACCGTCGCTCGGTGGTATCACATGCTCCGCAGGGAAGTGTATCGCTACTTCGTGCGATGAGGGGTTTGCGATAAGCAACGCCGAGTGTGTAGCTTCCGAATGACCACCTGAGCTCTTGCTGTACTCATACATACCTCTTGTTTCTCCATCTGCGTTACAAGTTACTCTCGCGTGGGAGATGATTGGCAGGACCGATCAGGGTTCCCCGCAAGGGCAGTAATCAGCCTGTTCGAGAACCTAGCTATGTGATCGCCCGTATTTGATCATGCATATGCATTGTAACCATTCCTTCCCTCAGCTGTCTAACGCTTCAGACGCCTGACGCCTGAATCATGTGAAGACGAGATCAGTTTGCTGGGTATGGACGGGAGTGCCGATCATCCAGATCAGCGTTAGTGACTGCTGTTCCCAGCCCAAAGGGGATACTCGTAGTGTCATTTTTGCTCCGCCGTTATTCAAGACGATCTGCGTTCAGGCTTGGCCAACCTATCGATCAACAAATGAGCGATAGGTACACAACAGTAGTACCACATGGGTTCTGAGTACGTATTGATTGATGCCAAGGAGGACCCATACTGAAGAATCTATGATGCTTGAAGATCAGCGGGCTGCGAGAATGAGTACGCAGGCTGTACTATGATGGCTCGATTCGAGATAGAACGCGATCTGGCTGAATGTGTCATGAATGACCTTTGGAGTGGAATCGATCTTGACATCTCCATGTTTGTCCTCCTTGTTCTTGATTTGTGGGCAGCTACCGTACAAAGCGCCTTATCCCCTTCATAACACAGAAGAATCGATTCACCAGCTGGTAGAGCGACTAAACATGTCTGCTATTACTTATATCCTTCTGTCCACTCTCCTCGCTGCTCGCCTTGCACAGGGGTCGGCCTACATCGGGTGTTTCTCGCCTGAGGCACTTGCGGGTGGCGGTGGCGTCATCTACAGTGGGGGGGGAAAAGTTCGGTCGAGCCCATTTCTCAGCATATTTTAGACAATATCAACCTCCATTTGTCCAATCCTGCATGCATATCGCCTGCTTTGGGTGTGAGATATCTTGCCATGACTGAGATCTTCTGTCTGATGCATGTAACAACTCTCAACTGAACTTGTGGCAGGATGCAGCCTCAGTTCAATCTTGTGTGGTGTTTGGCTGAGCAAAACTCTTTGCCGTGCTGTGCTTGATTGAGGTTGCATAGGCCTGTTGGCTTGAGGACCACAACGAAGCACAAGTTCCTAGAAATGCACAGATATGCTTAGCTTCGATGGTCTCAGTCCGGGAACATGGAGCATTTGCCCAGAACAGAATGAGGTGCTCCAAGATGACATGATGTTATTCCCACTGGTATTGTCCCTATGCATCACATATTCAGCGGCTGAGCAGTGGATAAGCGAGAGTCCTACCTAAGTATGCATCTGACAGGGTTTCATGATCAGAGCTTTGATGATGCATGAGCAATAGCAATATCTAAAAGCACAAAGCTGCCAGGAGGCAAAACTCGACCGAACTTTTGCCCCCCCACTGTACGATAACGTCACTAACTCTTGTCCGGTGAGTAGAAACTTTGGTTGCTTGAATCCATCATTGCCACTCCTACCCTGTTCCTCCCTCGACATCTCATTGGCACAGGAAGATTGATTGCTCTCTTCAACTTGAATCAATGACTGACTGGCCTCTGCACTCGTACTGCAACCCCTTTACTATAGGCACTAGTCGCTGAGGGTGGACTACCGTATTCCAATTCATGGCCTGTTTTCGGCGATCAATCAAGATTCCATGCCTGTAGAGGATGGGACGTCCCACTTGGATCAGAGTACTTGGTTGCCGACAGGTTCTGTGGTTTCCCAAATGTCAACGTGAGTAGGTGATCAGCCTCTCATTGGTCTTGAAACATGCCAGAGCTCCTCTCTTCCATACAACTCGGCAATCCAGTCGAGAGGAGAGAGAGAGAGCTGATCTGACCTGACTGTCTGTGGCGGTACTGTGTTGCAGGTCACTCTGGTTGATCCCCCTAGCTCATGGACATGGGCCGGTTGCTGGTACCTCGCCCCTACCGACGACTGGACCCCCCTCGCCAACTTATCGGACTGCTTAGCCTCTTGTATCGCCTATCCATACGCTTACGGGCGATACGATAGCAATGCCACAATTTCATGTCTGTGCAGTGCCTCTCAACCTCCTTTCGATCTGCCTCTCGATTGTGGGTATGGTGACCCGTTCTGGTATACTCATCCAGCTGTGCCTAGCGGGTTCGCCAAGAGGCAAATCAAGGAGAAGATGAGGAGGGAACAGCAGCTGGCACTGGGTTTGGGTCTGTGTCCGAAGGGCAGGACCGCTTGCAAAGTCTCTGGATCTAACGGTCTGAGCATGGGTTTCGAGGTGAGTCGGAATCGAAATTGATGTCACGCCAGCTTGGGGATGTAACGTGTCAGCTGGGTGCTTGCCTCTGTGTCGATCATACTCATCAACAAAGGGCTGACGTTTACAAATGATGACCGCCGCTGGCGTAGTGCATCGACATTGACTACGAGTTCGAGTCTTGTGGCGGCTGCGTCCATGGAGAATTCCTCCCCGGCGAGACTGATTCTGGTTCTGAAGACAGCAAGAGCAGTGGTGTTGAGTAAGTCTTGTGGAGTCGCAATTATCTGCCTTCAACACATTGTCGACGTTCTGTAGCTTCAACTCCAGTTCATGGCGAGAACAGAGCAAGAGGACTATTATTGACCAAGCTGTCTTCTGTCGGTCACAGCTGTTCGACAGTGGCTGCAATCGCTCCAGGAGGAGTGACGTGCACCCGCGGCCAATGCCTCGCATTCGCTTGCGAAGACGAGTATATCCTTGTGAACGGCACTTGCGTTCTCAAATAGAGACAGCCTGCTGTACGAGCAGAGTATGATATCTTTGTGCATTCACTACTTGTCATCCTTGTACTGTACGAGTTTGTGAGACTCCCTAGCCAATCGTATCGCATGTGCATAAATGTTGGAAGACCATATGCAATCCTATCATGTTTTATGCCTGCCAATACACAATTGTGAACCTGATATCTTCTGCAATGTGATGCAAGTGCTCAGCCCATGGTGCGGGCTCATCCATCAAACTCAGATTGCGCACTGCCTTGTCCGCAAAAGACGAGATCTGAGGAGTCGTACTCTGTTGTACATGGGTGTAGATAACGATTGAGCTGATGATCCAAGGAGGTCCAGATCTCGTTGATGGCACTGGAGGTGTCGACAACGAGGACGAGGACAACCCATGTGTGTGTCATCAGCATCTCATCACTGAGGCTGTGTTGCTTGATGGTTGATGAGTATCAACATCAACATCAGTATCAGTGTCAGGTCGCTGCCTGCGCTCCTCGGCGCCCTCCTTTGGATCTGCTCTAGTGCTCGAGTACACTAAAGTACCGTGGTCAGCTGGACAAGGTCGAGTCCCAGAATGTTTCTTGTTGGAGAAGACGAGACTTTTGATCGGAGTGCGGTTCCCTACGTCATGCAGCGCCTCTTCAGTTTGACTACAAGTTCGGTAAAGACATGCATGATTCGCTGATGATGCTTATCCACCTCGTATACTGTACTGTACTACACGAGTATCACTGTAAGGCGAATCGCACGACCTGACATTCTACTATACAACCTACCATACGTAGATCTGTTCCACCACGCACTCGAGTAGCCTCTATATATCAATTCGTGGAAATTCTGATGAGGACGATCAACGCCAGACACCCGACGTCTTCCACCATGGACGTATCCTTCCTGCTAGCACTCATCATCACAGCCCTCGGCTTACTATCAACCGTCTCGTCATTAGAAGTCCGAGTGGGCTGTTTCGATGTCCAGGTGCTTCATGGGCTATCGGGACAAGCGTACGACTGGTGGACTGTCCCTTGTATGGTGAGTCCCGTACACTCAAATACTGATTCACCTTGTCCACCGTGTAGTGCCATGACATCGTTGGTACCAAGTACTCGAGCTGTACACTATTGCGATACGTACCATGAGCAGACAACAGGATATTAGAGCTGACAATAAGTCGTGCTCCGTGCATGTCATCATGATACTCTATAGGACATCTGTCAAGCTCAGGGAACGCTCTACGCCTATTCGTGGATAGCACCCTCGCATAATGAAACCGACCATATTCGACAATGTCTCTGCGATGATGTCAAGCCTTCGTCCAAGTGGCTCGAGAGTGACAGCGCTTGCCCTTACCCATACGTTACGGTCAGTATCCTCACACCCATCCTTGATTCCTCACTAACGTGTCCCTCCGTACATTCCCTGCGGCCGATATCTGTCATCTGACCCGGCCATCGGTGACGATTACCATGTCAATTCCATCCCCGTTCTCATCGCCATGCCATTCACCACTGATTGACTTGTTGACCCTTTCTTCATTGATCTAGGTCGACTACCTTGGCCCACCGCCCGGATGGGAATGGTACTACTGCTTCGATTTCGGCGCCCAGGGTCCAGCCGACCCATTTCCCGTTTCGACCCTCCCCGAATGCCTGCTCTCCTGCGCAGCTTATCCAAACGCGTATTTCTTGTACGCAGACAGGGTTGATAATTACGTTTGCGCATGTTATCAACGCGGACCACCTTTTACGGATTATCAGTGCGGTGTGGGGAAAGCAATGCATTATTACCATACGGTCACTTCGCCGCCTACTGATAGTATTGCAGTCAAGAGGAAGAGGAGGATCGAGGAGGCGCTGGAAGAGAGAAAGAGTGGGTTCGAGATCTGTCCGACTGGAATGAGGGCTTGTCATGTTCCTGACGAGGATCAAGTTAGCTATGAGGTGAGTCAGCTATCATCCCTTCGAGCCTGGTCTCATATTTGGCTGTGTTCCATCTGCTTTCCAAAATCGATAACAGTGCTGACGTGGGCGTTGTTTGTCGCGCTGTGATACGCAATGTCATAGTGCCTCGACACCGCAAACGAACTTGAGTCCTGTGGTGGATGCCTGTACGGCGAGATCAGTCCTGCAGGTCAGGTAGTTCACGAGTCACCGCACATAACAGGCGTAGAGTGAGTCATGACCCATGTTCCGCTCAGTCCTCTTCCACGTTCTCCGGCTGTTATATCCCATAAGAGATGAAAGTCAGTCTGACCTGAATGATGCAATGCAACCCGCAGCTGTACCACTCTTCCCGGCGTCCTCGAAAATGGTGTATCCTGCCATGAAGGAAGGTGTATAGCTTTCGCCTGTGTTGCAGGATCTACCTTGATTGAAGACGCTTGTGTGCCCATGGGAGATAAGAAGTGAGCTTGATGACCAATTCCAATTTCAATAACTTGACTCGATACACGAGGTCACCTGGTGCAGTGTGCCGGTGACCAAGTAATTGCGCTGTTGTTGATAGGTTAATTTGATATTGATTATGTCGTGTGGCTTGTTGATGCGAGAGTCAAGTTGCGATGTATATATGCCTATATGCCTACCCTCAACCAATCAGTCAGATCGCTATGAGAGCGAGCAAGCATATGACACATGAATCGTGGGCAGTTCTGACTAGGCCAGCCGTCAGTGGGTGTTCGCGATTTTCCCCTGTGCTGCATTGGCATTTCAAGCAATCTATACTTTATATGTGTTCGACGTTTGTACAGTTTAATCGAATTTGGATCGGTCGTAGTTGGCCCCTCCGGCTCGTCGTAATCGAGTAACAATGTCGTCCTAAACCACAAGGGAAGATCGTATATCAGTATCCGTAGAAACCGAAGAAACGAAGTCGGGAAGCGAGTGGAACCGATCCGAAAGACGGCAACCATACGGAGGAGGTTCAGAGTCGACTTACCTCTTTAAGATCGCCAGCGGTTGATGCGGATACTTCGATGGAGTAGGCTCGGAGGACGTTCTTGACGTCAGCCGCATGTACGGAGACCTAGATAATGGAAAATGATTGTCAGTGTCAGATTGCGTTCACTCAGGAACGAGCCCTGATGTGACCACTCAACATCATCATAAGTAAGCGGCACTGATGGTGAAGCAGTAGATCCAGGACAGCACTAAGCTGGAGACAACAGAATACCACCTCAACGACCCGCTAGAGTCGAGCCAAGGTTCCGAGCTCCACATCGCGATGCAATGTATTCGGTGCCGAATCGAACGTCGGACTCCAGCGTAGACCAACATCACAATCCGGCATATATCTACTCACTTTGGCCCTTCGCATAACCTTGACTTCCTCTCCAATCCAAGTGATCAAAACAAACTTCTCCCTGAATGAGTGCTCGTCATTGACATATCGGACTTTGGCATAGGCGAAAGAAGCTCGTTGAGGTTGGAGCTTAGAGGCGAGCTCTGCTAGGTCGCCTGTACCAGTCTCGGTGAGAGTAAGGGCGTTTGACTTGTCAGACTGCAACGAGAGTAGGTGCACAAGATGTGTTATGTCAGCTCGTCAGTCTCTCGAAGACTACTCACAGGGAATAGTATAAGCAAACTCGAAGCGATGGTCATGCCTTCACAACATTTACAGAGTGTACGCAGCTACTCCGGCTGTAGATTACTCACCTCATAGTCGAGAAGCAACCAGGTCAGATCCTCCTTATCATTCCGGACCTTCTCGTAAGCTGGGAGAGACATCGCTAGACTGTCAGCTCCTATGCCTACTATGTGGAGAGCGGTTGAGCTCACCCTCGGCGATTTTGGGGTCTTTCACGTCGGCCATCGTAACGGGATTCTAGTAAAAGATATGTATACAACGGTCGGACATGAACAAATTGGATATAAGTTGTTGAGCTGGAACGAGATGTCATCTCCTTCAGCTTGGACTTGCCCAACGCGGTGGTGAGCGGAGCGCGTTCGAGCGAGTAACTATAGTTGAGCCATTTCACACCGTACGGTACATGCGGGGCTACGGTGTGACTATAATCACGTGACTAGGTGTGCCTGACATGCATGGTATGACCCTGAGCTTGCTCTCCTTATCCATGCCATCCCATGCCAGCGTATTATGACCTCCCGGCTAGAGGGAGGTATGCAGCGTATCGATTCTTCTCTCATCCCATTGTATTGGCTGATATCAGGTTCGATTTAGTGTCCACAAGAGCCAGTCCTGACTGAAAGACCCAGGTCCCGACTCAGAATGGCCTCATCTCACTCCGACGCCGTGGCAACGGACACTGCTCCCACACCTGAAGTCCAACCGCTGACTTCCCTCCTCGCCCACCCACTCTTGCAAGATCCGAAATTCGTAGCAGCTGCCGGCGGTCTGGTGGTCCTCTTTCTCCTGGTGTCAGGTAAGCTGTCATACAACTGGCTTACGCTGGCGATAGCTGACTCCTTCATGATCATTATATGTGATAGTTCTTCGGCATGGTAAGACGACCGCTAGGAGGAATGGACCTGCTACTGTACTCCTTGTCGGGCCTAGTGATTCGGGCAAAACAAGCTTGTTCGCAAAGGTGAGCTGAGATCCGGCTACTATCATTGAAACAACCCTCGCTCTTCATTCCGTGTTCGTAGATATGAGCTGATTCTTTCATTCACTTCGCCATCCAGCTCGTCCATGGCATTTACCCCCAAACACACACTTCGGTCGTACCGAGCATAACATCTTTCCTCTTATCCTCGCCATACGATGACGGTACAACCAAAAACCTCCGATTGATCGACTTACCTGGCCATCCAAGATTGCGAGATCAGCTGAAGAAGCACGTCAAGGAGGCTAGTGCTGTGGTGTTTGTTGTGGATGTTCAGGCTGTTGTCAGGAATGCCGCTAGCGTTGCCGAGTAAGCCATCACAGTATACATCTTCTAATCGGTCTGTACAATGGGAGCTGAACATGTCTATATCTATTCTTGTTTTCTTTCTATCGCGTTTGCCATCGACAGAGAGCTACCACCCATCCTTAGCGCTCTATCCAACCTCGCCATTCGCCTCCCTCCATCTTCACCTCCTCCTAAGCTCCTAATCCTAGCGCACAAGGCAGACCTCCTTGCTCGTCCCGCACCACCAAACACCCACTCTCCACCTGAGATCCCGGAAGCTACCTTGAGCACGGCTACGGACCGCCTGAAATCAATTTTGACGAGGGAGATGGATCGCCTCAAGACATCACGAGAGTCCACCGGAGGGAAGATCGAAGGTATGTCCCGAGTTTCTGGGGGATCATCCTCTGGCTTCTTTGGACGTCTTTTTGGGTTTGGTGGATCGGGAGCAGTGGCTGGTGGTAGTGGGGAGGATGATGAGGATGAGGTGGATGAGAGCTTGGTTTGGGGTGGAAAGGGGTCCTTCAGATGGGAAGATGTAGAGGGTGTAGAGATCGAGTGGGCTGCTAGTGGGTTGGGTGTGCCTGCTTCTGGCAAGAACGGCGAAGCTAAAGAGGAAGGAAACGGGCTGGATGAAGTTAAGAGGTTTATCTGGGAAGTTTAGGGGCTGGAGCTATATATGCATCTTTTCCAAAAAAAAAAAAAAAAAAAAAAACGGCTTGTCGTCAGGCTCGGTGGACGGTCACCACATCCCGTAGTGGAGTCCTGCTTGTTCTGAGTAGCTGTTGCGTGCGTCTTCAGAATCGACTACGGGCACCTTTGTCGTCATCGTGAGCAGGCTATCAGAAAACTCCTGAACCGAGCGCCCTTTACCACCATTCCTTTCCCGAGGGTGACCTGCAGCGTGTTCATCCCGCGACCGTGACGCCTGTTCCATGACTGCTAAGTTTATGTATCCTATCGAACCGCGTAGAGCAATGCCGTCGAAATGCATGTCATCTATCACATATCACCAAGACCTTCCCCGGTCTCAAGCTCGCTTCGTCTCACTGCGATGATCGGATGGTTAGGTTCAGCATATAACAAGTAACGCTAACGCCTCTCATGCCGAATGAAGGTGGATCACGCATTGCTCAACACTCATCAACTCACTTTCATCCTGGCTCATCCCTGATCACGATTAAGCCAGACTACTTCTTGTTGTCATGCTCAATCATCTTCTCCAGGATATCTAAGCCCTGGGTAATATCGGCCGGCTCCCATGGTTTGAGCCCATGCGAAGTGAGGAATCGTTCCCACCCGCCGTATTGCTTGACAATCTTCACTTGATCCTCGTTGAGGAAGTCGACTGCGCAGCGTAGCGTATCGAAAACGGAAACGTCAGTCGATACCGCAACTGTCTTCAGAGGCGCAGAATGGCTAGGGCAGTCACAGTGTGTGAGGTCGGACCTACAGTCATATTCGCCGTCGTAGTCTGACATGGTGATGAAAGGGTCTATTGTAGTGCAATATAGATTTAAATGCCTGTCCGCAGTTCTAGAGGGAGGTTTGATGTGAGGGAATGCAATGTTGTGCCGACTCAAAAGTACGCATCTATCTGAACGAAGTGACTGGCCGTTGAGGCAACCTGAGCAGAGCACGGTGGCCTCTGTTGGTGGAGTGGAAGGAACGTGCGGTTACATACAGACACCGCTAGCTAGGTGAGGAATGTTTCCATTGCCCGCTCTATTTTACTAGTTACTCCGGTTATGACAACCGACCAAAGATGATACTCCCTTTGCCTTCGCGTCGGAGCCCACGTCAGACCCACGTGCCATATCGTCCGACCACATAGACATGTACTTGACCGAGCTCGCAGCTGTCAGATTGCATGTTTCGAAGCTATCTCTATCTCTAGAACGTCTTGTTCAGAAAACCAGACGCTCAAGACACGATTCAAACGAGCATCCATGACAATGCCACAAGTACCGTAAGCAGATCGCCGAAGACAATCGCGATGATGTCATACCGGCCGGTCCATATGTGGCGGTCATCGCCGCCCTGCTGTAGTTCGTTCGCTCGCGCCACCCAGCTTGCACAGCACAGCAACGCTTACATCTCAGCATCTGTGATGTGTTCTCTTCTTGAATTGCCTCTCTTCATTCTCTTCACATCCTCATTCACTATTTGATCGTACACCTATTTGCATTTTTGCTCGTCCGACTCGCCGCACCGACTGCTCTTGACCTACCCACTTGTGCCCCTGTCGATTAACAATCAACCAACACAAATACATCCAACATGGTCCGCGGCTCCGATATCCTCCTCATCCTCGTCGCTATCCTCTTCCCTCCTTTGGCCGTCGCCATGATCAGTGGTTGTTGTTCAGCAGACTTCTGGATTAACCTGTTATTAACCTGCTTAGGATATCTGCCGGGCCATATTCACGCTTTCTGGATCATCTGTGAGTTGAACGGGCTTGTTTCTGTCGAGATACGGTCGAAAACGGTCGAGATATGCAGTTTCGAGTCTCGAGTAGTCAAGGATAGGAGAGAACGCCAAGGGTGGATGCAGGATATCGCTAGGAGGTCAGGCGGGCTCCCATCTCGCGATCTGGTCCGGGAAGAACAGCGTCATGATGAAAGGTGCAATGGGTGCTCCGTCGCTATCGGCACTCGTCGAGCAAACGTATGGACATGACGAAAGACTGTCGCACTATCGATGGACTGTATCGCTGCTAGACGATGGTTTGCTGATTTGTATATTTTCAAACATACAGACAAGAAGATGAAGGCCGAGGAATCTTACGGACCCGGTGGATATACCTATCTCGGCAACGGCAACTTTGTCGGAAATGGACCTGCCGTTGGAGGAGGCCAATACTCTGGTAACCCTCGTGAGTGACCAAATTGGCCTATAACTCCCATTCATTTCTAATCCTAGGCGGCGTCGCCGTCCTTCGACCTGTGCTTTGGCATAAGCTGACTATGTAATGTCACGTAGCCCCTCCCCACGCTCATGGTCAGCAGCAGTACTACGGTTCCACTCAGGGATAAGGGGACACCTCGTAGTCTTGCCGATCCTTATCAACCAACATCTTCCCGTAATGATCAGCCACGCGACGCTTATAGTTGATCCGGAGGGCGATGTACCGAGAAGACGCGGAAATGACATGCTGGTAAGAATACAATGAAAAAGGAACTGAGATATATCCATATAAATCCGTTTGGAATGTATTGCTAAGTATGAAGGCTCACGCAAATCCTGGCAAACATGAGAACAGGTTGACACGCTGAGCCTGAGCTCAGCTCTATATCCCCCAAACATACGCCGTGCGATTGACTGACCACGTTTTCTTGTGTACTCAAAGGATCTTGAACACCTATTCCATCCTTTCTTCCCCTAACCCTCTATTGATTTGCATATAACGAGCTGAGTTGATGCAAGCAACATTGCTGTGTCGTCATCAATTCGAACACACACACAGGAGATAACATGCTTACGCTTTAAGGACGCTCAGGTATGAGAGTTCATTAGGGCGACCATGATTTTTTGCCGCTTATATACTCTTACACCCTCAAGTTGGAACTAGCTAACGTCTGATATCACGCTCGATGTGTAGTTATATCTTGCGGTTCTCATCGATACTAACAGTACAACTGCAGGGACTTTGACTGCTGCCTATCGTGAGAGACACCCAACCTGGATCAAACTATCTGATACGCAGCGTAATACACAATATACGTGGTGCTATACTTAGGCCTCCTTGAATAGCCAAAACCTCAAAACCGGTCCTTCGTTTTGGTTTTGGGGAGGAAAACATGGGACATTCAAGCTCAAAAGCCAAGGGGGATACGGTGGCAGTCACGAATACGGGTGAATATGTGAGTCGTTTTACATCTAATCTTTCCCTATTGTCTCCATCGGGTCCGATGCTGTCCATATCTCTACCTGTTTAATCCTCACGAGACATAGCTCTGCTTGGTATGCGATCTGCAGGACCGGCTTTACGAGATAACGGGTTTGACGGGATGTCGATATCCTACCGAGAAGGAAGTCGCAGAGGAGATGGGTCGTCTGAAAGGCAACTACCGTATGTACTGTACCGTCCCGTTACAACGAATTTACAACGAAGATATATCTTTAGATTTACTCTTTACTGGAACGATCCTGCACTGTAAACAATCTGACCAAATCACTTAATTTGATCGATCTGTATACGGGTTCGGCTGATTTCTAATCCAATGACCGACCATGAACAGTACGCGGAACATTATCGACCCAAGTCAAGGATAACAAGGACGGCTCATACACTGTCACATGTACCAATTCTCGTCCGTGGCTTGAACGAGAGGTTGTAGGGATAGAGAAGGAGTTCAAGGCGGTATCGAAAAGGAGTGAGCCTTCCCACCCATCATCCAATCCAATCCAACGCGAGAGCTGCATAAAAAGAAATGGGATTGATCCTAATCTTCGTTCCTGGTGTCGATTTTAGGATCATGGTCGATATCACTGCTGTCTTCGCCTATAACTTGCTCGCAGGCGCCGACTACAGCTGGAATCTCTTGAGGTTCGCATACGTACGTGTACACGTATGCACACTTTCGGTAGAACACTCTGTGGTGTCCGCTGTATAATACATAATACCTATCCCAGTGTAGCAATATCCTTCTTTCGAAGCATTGTATTATTACTGTAAAGTTCTGCTATCAACTCCTTGTACTCCACAAGCACTCTGTATTACCCGTGACATAGAGACTGTCCAGAATACGCACTACACTGCCTTCAAAGGATGTTATGAGTGTGATATATGCCATGCACACACGTCAACTCCCAATCAAGTTGGGATGTCCGTACTAGTACGATTGCGAACGGTGAAATTAAGCTTCTGGCAGCCGCTGCATTTCTCCAAACATCACAATAAGTACTCACTCATGTTGTAGCTATTTCACACGGCTTTCGTATCAGATAAGGTACTACTACTCTTGCACTTCAGCTCGGCCATCCGGCTACAATACATGTACATCCTTGGTCTACGCCAAACTGCGTACGGTACCAGTAATCATGGGCTCAAATATCTCTAGCAGCTCGAAAAGAGGAGCGACGATTATCAACGATGACGGATACTATGTGAGTCCCACTCTCCAGCTCATACACAGGCACAGGCTAAATCATGATCAAGCCACTGATGTACTTGAAATGTATGTATGTACCGAACACCGAATACATCTGACTGTCGAATTGTACCTTGGTCGCTTTGGGTTGGTGCGCTTTTATACTGCACTTGTAGACCCGCTCATACCTCGTTCCGGACGAACCGAGATCGCTAGAGAAGATCGAGAAAATCCTCTCCAGGCGGTATTTCGAGAATGTCCAAGGTCTGTCCATGACCATGATTATCTCACGTGTAATAGACGAGTTCTTATAGCAAAGTACTCTAAGCTGACGAAATGTTGTCGAGCATTACGACGAATGCGTGCTATTAGTACGTGTCATCCCGCCATCACCAGTCATGGATCCACAACCTATCCCAGGAGATCCAAATCTGGATGATATCCCTCCACACGAGCTGGACCCGGAAGAAGAGAGCACGAGTTACACGACGACACCACCAACCGCGGAGGATTCAACTGTGCCGGGACCTCAAGCCGCTTCGCCGCCATCAGGTGCAGAGGCTGGTGCGAGCACAGGTGCCGGTGCGGGCACATTGGGAAGAGACGGGTATATCCAGGTTGAATTCTACAAGAAAGGTCAATGGTCCAGCGGTACGATCGAGCAACTGGAGAATGCGCTGAGCTTTGCAAAGTTGACAAGTGAGTTCTGTACTCTAGAGTACTCGAGTACTCGTAACGATCCCTCGTGAACCACAGGAAGTTCATGTACTCTCCTGTAGCCGGCTGCTGGCTGCTGGTTGGTGCTGAAGTCGAATTCATACTGTACTGCCTTTGCTTACGCTCGAACCTTTTCCCCTTTTCCCCTGTGCTTAGGGATCTATGGTCGACCGAAAAAGCTTGCGCAGCCGAAGACTCCTGCTCTTGCTCCTGACCGTGCAGTATCACTCCAAGAGGCTGGATTTGTCAACCCCAAATGAGACCTGACAATAGTACTTATAGCAATCGTAGCCTCGACTTATATCGTCCTGGCTCTCTTTCCTTGAAGTTTCTAAGACTTCCGCACGTTCATCACGGTATACGCAGGTGTTGAAAGATCGGTACAGTACACGATTTGCACATTTGCACTGTGAGCTGCATACAGTCAGTGTGCAACTTGTATGTATACACCGGCTCACACATACACAAACCCACACTCTCTGACCCTAGAACGCTATCTTCCGATCAACACGCATGATCTCATAGTATGCCTTCAATGCCTTCAGCTTCCCTCGGATTGTCTATGTCTGTCTGTCTGTTTGAGGATGAAAGGACGTGTTTGTGTTTATGCATATCTCACTGTTGAACGACTGCCTTGTGACGTCAAGCCAAGAAGGCCGCGCTTTGCTTTGGCAGGTGCAGTTGATAAAACGTCACTCGAGATTGTTCATGAAGCTTCTCTGTCGTACTCGTACTCGTACCTAGAGCATGTAAAACCGCACAATTACACCCTGGTAGTAGCCGCTTCCACTGGGCCATACTGTGCTCGAGTACAGTACTAGTATCTCGACACTTGAAACCAATTACACTCGCAAGACGCAAGACACTCGAGGGAGAACTTGTCGGAACTTACGACCGACAAAGCAATCCTCTACCCTACTATACTATACCATCTCAATCTCGCTACGGGGCAACTCCACGACTAAGAGTATAGGCGGCGAACAGCACAACAGGAAGATGATGATGATGGGCTCTCACTTCACTACAAGTCCCATGCATGTAAGTAACACATATCAAGTTCAACACCGTGGGGAATGAAGAATTCAGGTTGAGCACAAAGTGTCACTGTACGAGTACTGTACTCAAATTGACTCTTGGTATTGCGTACGACCTCTTCAGTGGCAAACTTTTACGACGCAAGTACCCATCACTCCTCAGCTGGAGGAGGCATTCCGTCGTCAAGCAGCAGCGGCTTTCGCAATGTGTAAGTTAGTCGAAGAAAGATTGCTCACGCAATACTCATACTTGGAAACGAGCGGCTTTTGAAAGTACTGTATGAGGAGCTGTACACTCAGAGGCTGTACGCTACACACGAGGTACGAGTACACTAGTGAACGAACGAGCTGACCTGACTCGTACTGCACACACTGTACTCGTGTACTCGTATTCTGCGTGCACGTTCTGCAGCACCGCAATCAATGGGATATTCCGTGACTTCATCCATGTCCTCCCGAAACGGCATAACGACCTCCCATACTTCATTGCAAATTGGAAAAGCCACACCATGGACTGCAGCTGAGATCGATATGGTCGAACGATATCTCGTGGGACTGTTTCCTCCGGGACACTTACTAGGGTAAGCACGAGGCAAGACGCTGATTCTTACTATCACGATTCTCTTCATCGAATATTAAGATAAAATACTGCAAACCTAGGGACCTCAGACCTATTTGACCTTTTTTTTTTCCACATAAAAGGGGAGATGGCAGCCTAGTAAGAGAAGGACTGAGGACTGACCGACTGATTCTGGCTTTGATGTATTCCGATACTACAGTCCGAGCGGTCGACCAGTAGGACTCATCGAACAGCCCTCTCACTCTCACTCGAGCACCCATAGCCACCACAGCCACAAGCACGGCCCACCGTCCGTCATTTCAATCCCTTCTACAGTCTCCGAAGCAGGTACAGTCCCACCTTCAAAACCTCCTAGAGGCATCATGAAGCGATCGAAACATCAAATTCAAACTCAAGCTCAAGCGCAGCATGCTCAGCCGATAGCGTTGTCGCCTACTTCACCTACGACCTCCGTAGATGTGCAGAGACACGAGTCCCACCAGCAAGGAAGTGGTAATGGCAATGGCATGTTCAAGTCTATCACGCAGAGATTCAGTAAGAAGACGACTATTGGATAATTCGCGACGTTTCTTTGCGAGTTTTCAACGAACGGTCCCCAGTTGCCGAGCGGTTTGTACTATACTCGTACTGTACTATTGCCCTTTTTCGTTACTCCTAGAACCGTCGCTGTATGCGGCTCGCCTCCCGCGAAGTTGAGTTTCTTCTACACTTGTAACATTCTGATCTAGACAGCGCTTGTAATGTATACATTTTGTGATTGTTTGATCGAGTTGCTTAATGAATCCAATCCAATTCGACCCAGACCAAACAGGGTCCCCTCTGACTGACTATATAAGTGTAAACTGTATGTGTCTGTGTATGTGATGTAGTATCTATCTCTCATGTTTACTGACATACCAAGACGTCTTGAAAAGAAGTGCAAGCAAGATCTTGCTTGTACTCTCTTACCCCTCAGCCCCCCATTTCAACCCAGAACTCGGCATTCAGAGCCCAGAGCCCAGATTTTGACCGGCCACTCATCTACGCTTCTTCAGACTGCTCGCGTCCCCGTCGGCCCACACACCGATATTGGACGCCGTCCCTACGCTTTCCGGTACATCATCCAACGCATCCAAATCATCCTGAGCACCATTCCCGTTGACCTTGGCTTCACTATCCTCTTCCTCGCCGTCATCTTCATCATCACTCCGACTATCTTCCGCTCCCAAACCTCTGACGACCCTCACAGCGACCCTACAAGCCATGTAGAACCACACGCTCGCCAATACCCATAAGACCGCCAACATCCCACAGAAACCAAGGTATGTTCCGTAGGTGAGGTAATGGCCAGAAGCGGGATGCCATTTGAATGAAATGTATTTGGGGGCGTCGAAGAAGGATGTTTTGATGACGAGGAATAGACCGATTTGACGTGTCAAGAGCCATGAGATTAGGAAAATGACGAATGTGATATCGCAGGCTGTTGAAAAGCCTAGGTATCGGATCATTTTCGCGAGCTGCGGAGGGGAGCGAGCAAGAGTGTGAATTTCAGTACGAGGGTTTTCCATGTACCAGATTACGCGATCCTCAGGATATCTTCTAACGGTGCAGCTACGATCCAGGTGCATCTCCTTCGTCGGAAAATGCCACCAAAGGGTCAAGCACAAAGCACAAATGGGCAGGATTGGACATCGGGCTGGGGTTCGTCATGATGATGTCGATCAAGAAATCACTTCTCACTCACCGGCAAGAAGATATCGCAGAAATCCAACAACGAATGCACCACCACTCCAACCCTGGTAAAATTCGCCACGTAGCTCGAAACGATCAAGGTAATAGTCAACCAATGATGGCCAAACATCTGCCAATGATCTTTCCGTCTCTTTTCAGTCGAGATGACGTATAGTTGATGGAACCACCAACCGAGTTGAGCGAGGTAGTAGAACTTGTTCAGGGCCGGTAAGGGGGCGTAAGGGTATGTTCCCCATAGTTGTTGAGGCGATGTAGGGGAAGGGAGTTGATAGAGCGTTACCTGCGGGCGAAGAGGTAGCACATTGTACGATAGCGCCGCGATTCCCATGGTCAGCTAGGGGACCCGGCGGACGGGGAAAAAAAAAAGAAACACATCCTTCGCAACATTGCGTTGCTGAGAAGAGCTAGCTTGAGACGATATAGCTGGTCTTTGACTGTGATCGAAGATGAAGCAAAATACTAGTCGTCGCACTCACCACGCCTAGAGTCCAAAAGATGGAACAATAAAGCCAACTCCACGCCTGCTCCGAGAACCTCGTGATCACATGTTTTCTCCTCTTCCTCTCTTTCCGCTGTTCCCTCCCGTCCCCTTTGGGCGGTTTACCCAATATCAACCTCACGAACGGCGCGAAAACAAAACGCATAAACACTGCTCTGAGAAGAGTGAAAGCGATTGCCCAAAAGATGGAAAAGTAGATGTCTTTCCATCCTTTATCGTATAGCGTGTGCGTGCCTATAGGGTATATGCGCTGTTGTTTCAGTGCTTGAGATGCGGGGAGAACAGAGGGGTGGTACGGTATAGGGTAAGAAAGAAGGACGAAGGGATGCGTTCGTTCGGGTAGGTACGTATGTACCAGCGACGAGTAGGTCGACATTGTTAGGTTGTACGTCATGGCAGGCGAGCGAGATGCGTTCTCGCAATGTTGATTTCTTGCTATGGTTCCCAGTAGAGATTTCTAGAATGGGAATTGGGAATGGATACTGTCGTCGTCAAAGAACGTTTTGATGTTTTGTTGAATGGGACGCTGGAAAAAGCAGAGATTGGATGACTCGAATCGACTTGATGACTCCTGACTGCTTCTCCTTCTTTCTATCGTTCGACTTGATCAGTCGCTCGTTGAGAGGAACAATGCCGAATGCAGCAAGATGGTCCACTGGCTATGATTCCAAAACACGTAAAGAAGATGACGAAGAGAGCTCAGCGCTGCACTAAGGTCAGGCAATGGCGCTTTAATGGTCAGCACAGGGTTTTGTTCAACTTCAAAAAAAAGTGTATTCAGTTGAACAAAGGGATATACATATAGTTGGAAATCGAACGCACCAATAAATGAGCCGATAAATCAAGACTGGAACGAAAACGGGTGGTGAACCTTTCAAAACTGGGTGAACGCGATTCGACAAGATTGCGGCGTTGAGTATAGTCCGATTCCAGCTGGTGATGGACGAAGGAAGCGGTAAGAAAAGAAAGAAGACGGAGGGTCGAGATAAGTATGACACGGAACTAGAGATATGACCGAGATACAGTACTCCTTCTTACCCCACAAATATCGCATTCCATCTCGAAAAAAAAACGCGTCGCAACGTGTCAAAGGAAACAACCGCAACCCGCAGCGATCCAAACGCTAATCGATTTGATTTGATTCCGTCCTCTTCGACACTACTTACGTAAGTCGACTACCTTTCGAGCTTCTTTGCGGCCTCGATACAACGTTAATAAACTCGATCACTTGAACGTCCTCGCATGTTCGGGTCCATCGATATACATATTCATATTCATATCGATATCAATATTACGGGTCATCTCGTCGACCATAACATCGTCCACACGACTGACACCATGGCCCTGCAAACGCCTTCACCGACGTTGTATGTCTCAGGATTCGAGGGGAAAACTAAGAAGCCAGAACTGAGAGCGCAGCTTTATGCGCTCTTCAACCCTTATGGACGGATGTGAGTTGTCAGCTAGCTAGCTACTTCAATTCACTTCACCTTACCTCATACACATGCTTGCGAGAGCGTGTCAACGGATCTCAATCCCGAAGCCCGGAAGGCTTGATAATCGGAACTGATGTCGTGTTCGAGTCTGATGTACACAAATTGACCTCTGATTATATCTTGTCGTCGTTCCGGTCCCAGCATCGACGTGGTAGCTAAGAAACACGATGGAGGAAGGGGCCAGGCGTTCGTGGTGTTTGCCGAACAGGCTGCTGCTACTGCTGCCTTGAGGTCATTGACGGGAGAATTGTTCTACAACAAGGAGCTGGTGAGTGTCGAAACAAAAACGAAAGATCACTCTCCCACTTGACTTGACTTGCTTGTCGGCGTCCGCTTTGTATAACCTGAACTGTCTGAACGGATTTGTTCTGTACTGATCTGTTCTTAACTTATTTATTTTGATCTGGCTTGATGTTCCGGCGCAGCGCATATCATACGCCAAGAAACCATCCAACGCAACATTGGCGCGACAAGACCCTTCGCTATCACGAGACAAAGCAGCCATGGAAGCTGCCAAGATGGTCGTTTCTCGTGCTCAGGGTGAATACGAACAATTGGAGAAGGAAAGGGAGAATGAAGATGCTGCTCTTAGAGGAGAGAAGAGGGACTTGGCTGAGGGAGATGGCGAAGATGGGGAGAGGGAGAAGAAGAGATTAAAGGCTGATGCTGTGGCTGATGATGAGGACGAGGAAGAGATGGAGATTGAAGAGGATGAGGGTGAGCACCTAACCTAACCCTTTTTTGAGCAGAATCAAATGATCCGATGTTTTATGTGTGAGATGCGGGATGCGCGCAGTGCTGATGATTATCTGTCTTGTCATGACTTAGACGACGACAAGCCAACGTTGATCTGCACCAACCTCCCTCCAGAATGTAACGCCGATATCATGTCTGCTCTGTACTCACAGTAAGTCTCACCATGCATCCTATTTCTCCTCCATCCTCCACAGGACAAAATCATCACCTCATCACAAGGACCTCGTCTCCCACGCGGACAGACTTCCTCAGGGCTTCATTTCCTCTGGACATACGTACTGTCATGTCAGGCCTTTCCCTTCGCGTCGAATGAAATTCCTTGGGACCATAAACCAAAAGCAGTGAAATGCATTGCTAATCACCATCACCCATTGATGTCACCTCCGCAGATACCCAGGATTCGTCTCTGCTTTATCGGCCTCAACATCCTCAAAACCACCTTCATCCCACCCAAAGCCCAATAAAGGTTCAATCTCATTCACAGTAACCTTTGACTCGACTGCTCAGGCTCAACATGCGGTCAAGGAGACTCAGGGGTATTTGATGCAAGCTGGTTGGGCTATGGGCGTATCGCTAAAATAGAAATGGAAAAGAACGAGTATCTAGATAATAGTCCAATCGGGGGAAGGGAGCTGGAATGGAGAGGGTTAGGAAGCTAGAAACCGACAACAGATTTAGATGTCGATGTGGTCCGTAACGTGTGGACTGTGGACGGCAGTATGCCCGATAAAAGCTACAGCGGATAGCAATGACAGAATCGAATGGTGCGGTATCCTCTCATTGACTATCGAAGATGATAGAGTACGCTAGCTCAGTAGACAGCTGGTTGTCGATGATACATGTACATTTGAATGGTGGATGCTATGTATGGACCACTTTGCACTTTCTCTCTCTCGCTCGCGTTCAGATCGTATTGCACATCTATCATATTACACACACCTCCTGACCACTCTTTGGCTAATACACGCCAACGGAATGGACCACTACGATACGGCATACAACATATATATCTATACACAACGCTGAAATTTGCGCTGGACACTAGGCATTCGAAGAGCCGTGGATTCGTTTATATATACATCTGGTGATTTTCGTCTGATAAGTAAAGAGATCGTAAGCGGTAATCGGTCGGACGGACGGGGACAGACGTCGTAGGACTCATTGTCGTTTCTTGAGCAGGTTGAAGCGTGGTTCTACGTGTTGTAGGCGATCTGGAAGGAGCATGGATGTGAGCGCTGCTGAAGTCGTAGGGGGTTATAAAGCTGCTACCACGCGCCTTGATGAGAGTTGGACTCCGTTCAGTTCGAAAACAGGACACATGCACAGAACTCACCGCTTCAGTGGTGTTCATTCCCATTCCCGTTCCCAATTCCATTCTCATTCTCATGTCCGTTGCCAATTAGAATCTCGCCACCGGGCCCTGCTTGCGCTTGATCACCCCCTTGAGCACCATCTTCTTTCGAGCCATATGCCGCGCCATTGTTCGAAGCAGTCGCAACACCGCCCTCGCCTCCGTCTACGTGAGTAGCCGACACGAACTCAGATCCGGGTGTTGGCGGGAGAAGGTCGCCTGCCCAACCACCACCACCATAAGTTTCCTGAAGCATCTCTGCGATTCTTGCAACCTCCTTGGCGATGCGGTCAAACGTCTCCTTGGCTTCGCCTAGCCTCGCGACAAATTGGCTTGTTCGTCAGCATTGGCCCATATGATCACGACACTGGTTATAAGGGGGTAGCTCTTTTTAGCTCAGTCGCAGGGGCAGAGTGGGATTCTGCCGACTGCCTAAACTCGCGTGGGCCATAGCAGATGACGGTTTTGATCGATGCCTGGTATAGAGGGGTCGGTGCCAACGTTTGACTGAACTCAAGGAGATTTGAAACGATATGATGATTGAACAAAGTGAGAGAACTGACCGTGAACCTTTTCTTCCACCTTGATGGCTTCGATACCCTCGATCAAGTTGGCTCGATTTTCATTATCCATTTTGTGGAATAGATGAGCGACTTCGAAGATGGTATCGAACCTGTATCAAGCCATGTGGTGCAGCAGTCGGATCAGCTGTGTTGGTTTGCGAGATTGAAACGGAGGCCATAGCTAACATATGAGGTTACACAACTCACGCATTTTCGAGAGTGTCCTTGGCGAATTCTGCCAACCGAAGCGGGTATTCCATGTCAGTACGCGTGCGTTACAAAAAACAACTGCTCGGATATAAGGCGCAAGATTACAGTAGACAACGACCGGTGTATGAGGGGATTGAGAGAGAAGAGATCGGAGCGATATCGCGACGAACAAGGTCTCGATCCAACCATAAAGAGAGATTAACAAATGTAGAGAAAGAGGTGCTTGAAGTAACACCGTCGCGCAGAAGACAGCCTACTTACTCTGGAGAAATGGTTCGAGCTCTTGATGAATGGTATCCCACTGGTCCTCGAGCTTGATCTTGTGATCGAAGATATCAACCTGTCGACGAAGGATGATCAAGGCAAGGCGTTAGCATCTATATACAATCGCATGGCCTTTAAACATATACTCCGTGGGGCTTGTCATATTGGGCAACATCAGACTCTCTTCCACAGCTCACCGGTGCATAAGGGTCAAAAGCCTCGTCTTCCTCATCATCGGTATCTTCCCCTCCAACCTTTCCTTTGGCTTTCTGTCCATTGATTACAATCTTCCTCTTCTTTCCCGAAGCGTTATCAAGTTCTTCCCCGTTTGTCGACCTCTTCTTTCCGCCGTTCTGCTGTGCACCTCCTCCAACAGTCGATGAGGTAGGCTTGGCGGTAGTGGTGGAAGTTGAAGTGGAGGCGGGAGCAGTCCTGATACTTGCGCTGGAGTTGGTCTGCGACACGCTGGGGCTAGAACCTCCTTGTTGTGTGACTCGTCGAGCGAGAACTTTCCTTTCTCCAAGGCCGATACGAGGACCACCGATAGCTGCGACGCCAACCTGTTGAGCACCGCCAATACCACTGATGTGCATCGTGGAAGGGGGTTTGAAAGCGCCCCATGGGCTACCCTTGTGGTTCATCGGAGTGACAGGAGTGGAAATCGACTTGACCGGGGTGCTGGGCTCGGTAACCTGCCCTTGAAGATGATCGTTCTGGTATCGAGGAGCCTGAGCTCGGGTAGGAGGAGTCTGCGTTGGGGTCTGGAACGCCTGCTGGGTGGCGGTAACACCATGGCTGGTCCTGACCGAAGTTGAGGATTGAGGTCGTTCTTGCTCCTGAGCTTGAGCTGAGGTTTGTCCTTGGTAGGCGGGAAGAGGCCGAGCCTGAGCGGGAGAAAAGGAGGTACCGAAGACGTCTTCTTGGGGGTTGGCCGCCTGGGTGTCGTCGCCTAGATTGGCTGCCTGATTGTGAACCTGGTTCTGTTCATCGTTGTCCATGTCGGTGTCGTCATCGATATCAAAGAGTTTTGGATCGCTATTACCGTGAGGCGAAGGGGAAGAAGGTGGATGAGGAAGGTGTTGGGGCTGGTTTTGATTTTGATTTTGATTATGATTATGATTATGATTATGATTATGATTATGATTATGATTATGATTCTGCGGTTGTATGGGAGTGGTGGTGGTGGAAGTGGAATTGAATGCGAACAAATTGGCGAGCGCCATCTTGTGCGATGTTTTCTTGCGAGGAGTGTGTTTTCTGTTTCTTTGGACAGAGGTGAGGCGATGACGAGTGATGAGAAGGTGTAAACTAGACAGTACAGACTGGCTTGTAAGAAGAGGGAAGAGAGAGAAGGGGAAAAGAGGAACAAGGAAGGAAGAGAGGGGGAAGGGGGGTGAAGGGGTCATTGGGAATGGGTTGTACCATGGGCATGGGGTAAGCAATCAGATGATACCTCACCACTTGGAATATATCAGTCGCGTCAAGCGAGCATCACCCATAGATAGCTATTTGATAGTTAAACAAAGTATATTGCGCACGGACCAGCTCAATTACTTGCCACCTCCTTTGAACATACTACACATCACAGTACGTAATCCACTCATCCCAACCTGCAATTGCAGTATGCCCTGCGTAAATTCCCAGTGATCAGAGGAATCAAGCAGTACATTCGACCATCTGCTTACTATAGCCATCCAGCAGCCCGAGGCGAGAAGAAACGTGCGAACCAAGGATTTGCTCGTCCTATATACCACATGATGTACATTCAATTCCGAGCCATGTGGTTTAGTATGAAGAGATGAAGATGGGATCGAGACATGTAGAGACGGGGTCAAGTAAAGTAGGCGATCGTGAGCGATCGATGAGCACAGTATGATCAGAAGCGAGCAACAGTCTCATCGAGGACAGGTCAGTCAATGAATGCTCCGACGCATTTGTTTCCATGCATATTCGATCTACTGATGCAGCCTTATCGTTGCGCTGCGCCTAGTCGATCAAGTACTTTCTCTTGAAGAAGGACCGTAAATGGACGAGCTGGAATCCGAGAGCATTCAGCGTCAGCCAGGCCGGAATGCGCCGCAAATTGGAACCTCTCGATTCGGTTGGTTGAACAGGGAACCTCTGAAATGAAGCGGATTGCGAAGTGTAGTGGGACGTGAGGAATCTTCGAATGGGGGCAGGTATCATTTCTGCATCTTCACTTACCTGCCATACGCCTAGAGCGATAATACCGACTGTGATCAGGATGGAGAAGTTCTTGACTCGAGCGTTGGTAGATTCTACATGGGCCACACGACCGAGAATCAGCATGATAGGCTCTTTCATATCCAGTAGTTGAAACTTTATCGTCGAAACGCGAGCATATTGTCGCCTGCTTCGACTCATTGGGAAATGATAGATTAGATTAGCCTGACTCACCGTTTGTATCTCTCATCTTCATCTCACGTCGCTGCAAGTAACCCATCTCATCCACAATCTCTTTTACGACGGCCTCGAGCTTCCTCATTTCCACTTCGAGGATTGACAGCGATTCTTGGTTGGCAATGGCGCTGCGAAAAAAGGCGATAAATTCAAGTCAATCATTATATTTCTTGAGTCTGGGCCCGACTTCCAACCGCATTCGTTCAGAGAGCATAGAGAGTCGGCGATTGGTTCACTTGGTGGAAAGAAGGGACCGCTGGTCTTACTCACTTGTAGTCAATCGCATCCGCACCGATATCCACATCCAGATCTACACTTCTCGATACCTTCCAATTATCGCCTGAAAAAAAGGACACAGGTAGCATATTAGCCCAAGTACCCCATTGCCCAATGTCCAGCTTGCATCGTACCCCGTCGAGCAATCGTTAGGCCTAGTCAGTAGAAGCTTACCTCGCTCAAGGTGATTCGTGATGCATACGCCGACATCTGCCGATTCGTGCGTGGTGATAGCTAATCTGCTCTCGCCTTTGATGTCCTGATGGTACAAAGATCTAACAAGTCAGCCAAGGCAATTCATGCGAACGGCGCGGACTGAGCAGAAACAACTAGAATAGATGGGGCTCTTTGAGAAGTGCTTCTGTGAGCGGACGTCAAGCTCACCTTCTTCGACAGATATACATTTCCCCTCTCTGATCCATCCAGAATCTCGATATCCACCCTTTGTCCTTCTTCATAGGGTACATTGGCGGTTACGATCACCAGTGAGTGAGCTGCTGCGAAATTCCAGATGCTATAGCGATTTTTTAGAGCTGTCAGTCGTTCGCTCGAGCTTCAAACATCACAAAACTGACCATCCTGAAAGACAATAAACATCCAGCGGATCAGCCTTTGATTCGCTTATTTATTTTATTGCAGCAGGGTAGCCGGGTAGACTGTCGTCAGAAGAAATGTCCGTTGCCGTCGATGGAGTGGTAGTGGTGTCATGGTGATCACTCACTTGGCTTTGGATTTCGCTCAGCGGCTATATCAAACTTGACAGCTACCACAGCTGATATCAGTGCCAACAGGCATAGTATCGGTCGGAAGATCATCTTGCGTGAATGTCGTGTGCTATGTTTCCAATACTGAATGCAGTGTCGTTCCGCTTCGTTCCGTTTCGTCTAAGTGTCGTTCACCGCCTGCCTTGAAGAGCTCGCCGGGTTCTGATGGGTATTGATGATGATAATGTCAAGTTTGATGAGGAAGACGATACGACGCATGCAGTGTCTTTGTGATGATTCTTGCTTTCTTCGAAGTCATGCAAGCGCACCCAAAAGGGGTCCAAAGATACTCGACACGCCTCCAACGCTTCCACGTCAGGATGAACGCGTTTGGAATAGGCCCGTCAGTCACAGGAGCTTTGTGTGCCTAACCGCAGCTATCTTATGTTTTCCCTCTTGCGGCGGAATCAAAAAGTCGAAAGGGCCAGCAGCGACATAGCTTTAGAAGGTAGAGAAGTAGAGTGAGGATGAGGATGCATGCTTTCGACTCGGTTGTCAAGATCAACCCAAGACATCTCTTTCGACTCCTGTATCTTCGACAACAGACTTTTCCTACCTCAGTCTCGGCTTCGAAGAACGGATACCGTCTGGCGCCATCTACTGGATGAGACGAGCTCTCCTGTCATCACCTCGCACGCCTCTTCTCTCCGCTACTGTTCGCCAGCATCCCAGACTGGTCGCTTCAACCCTTTACACTCGGTTGACCCCCATCACGACTTCAACCTCGACCTCGACCTGGCATCTCAAAAGACAGCTCGCAACGATGTCTGTACCTGAAACACCGAAGGCGTCCTCTTCTGCTCAGCCGGAATGGGTCGAGCCTAATCCTACGGTACAAGAACCTGTACTGAAGGTGTACAACTCGCTCACAAGGAGCAAGGTATGTCATGTCACAATACTCCTCCTGCAACCCGCCGGTGCCAGAAATCAAGCTGATCTGGTCTTGGTGTCCGCATTCGTCTTATAGGATGTTTTTGTACCGACCAAGGGAAGACAGGTAGATTGGTACAACTGTGGACCGACAGTATACGACTCGAGTCATATGGGTCATGCCAGGTAAGCTGCCTGGTCGTCATTGCTCCAGCCATGTGCAGCTTACTGACAGCTAGAACTGTTTTGCAGGAACTACCTCACCCAGGATATCGTGCGGAGAATATTGCGAGATTATTTTGGGTATGATGTAAACTTTGTGATGAACATCACTGATATCGATGACAAGGTAGGTCCAAATGCGGCCTTTCAGATATCTCAGTCAGCTGTACAATGACTCCCGTCTTCATGAAGGGTGGCTGACGAGCTTTATGCTTCTCTCAATGTGCAGATCATTCTTCGAGCACGAGAGTCATACCTCTTGAACCAAACGATATCCTCCACCCCGTCTCTTACCCCTCAATTGGTTAACGACACAAAAGCAGCATTCACCAAATTCGTAAACACCAAATTCACCAAATCATTCCCTTCTCCCCTTACGTCAACCTCGGGCGATGATACATTTGCAACCTTCGAAGCTGCTTTGCAGAAAGATCAGAGCGATGCCGAGTGGGCTCGAGCTGCAAGGGAGAAGGAGGAGAAGTTCAGCTTGTATTTGGTCAGCTTGACTAAGGCTAGGGATGCTATCAAGGTTGCTGAGCAGAGATTGAGCGCTCAGCAAGGTGGGGAGGGAGCTGTTGAAGACCTAGTGAAGGGTACTGGAGATGTTTTGGGACCGTACTATGGCGAGACAGTGAGTACATGAAGCGTATCCGACAGGTTGTCACGGGACCCAAAGTTGACTAGTGACTGATTGAGGGAACGAGCGAGCTGATTTATCTGATAATTGCCATCTTTCAGCTCGGAGACACCATCGCCGACCCTATCGCTGTCTCGCGTCAACTCGCTTCGCATCAAGAATCCAAATTCTTCGAAGATATGGCCCGACTCCGAATATTACCGCCAGACACTATCACTCGAGTATCCGAATATGTCCCTGAGATCGTTGCCTTCGTGCAGAAGATCATGGAAAATGGGTTCGCATATGAAGGTGGAGGTAGTATTTGGTTCGACGTGGCGAAATTCGAGGGTGCGGAAGGAGATGGGTTTAGGCATGAGTATGCCAAATTGCAACCCGGGAGTAAGGGAAACAAGAAGCTTCTGGACGAAGGTGAAGGTGAGTAAGAGGGAGAAGTCGCCGACTCGACTTTGAAGTTGCCACATCTTGTCCAACCACTATTGGCTGTATTCCAGTTGCTGACGACTCTGTCTGATTGCGTCTTGTACTGCAGGCGCTTTGACCGCATCCATGGGCAAGAAACAACCCGCCGATTTCGCCTTGTGGAAAGCCAAGTCCAAGCCTGGAGAGCCCGCTTGGCCGTCACCGTGGGGAGAAGGACGACCCGGATGGCATATCGAATGTTCCGTGATGGCTTCTGAGATTCTTGGAAAGGGTATGGATATCCACTCGGGTGGTGTGGACCTGATGTTCCCTCATCACGATAATGAGCTCGCTCAGGCAGAGGTGAGTCTGTCGTCAATCAGCTTCTGAACTGTCTTTAGAATCTCTCTGAGAGTTCAAAGCTGATCGAGTTGGATTAAAAATGGCTTCTCCATAGGCGTATCACGGCTGCAGACAATGGGTCAACTACTTCTTGCATACTGGACATCTGCATATTGAGGGTCTGAAGATGAGCAAGTCGCTCAAGAATTTCATCACCATCGAGGTGTGTTTCGACTGGTTGCTTTTAGTAATCTTTTTGCATGACTTCAAGCTGACCCGGACACGCCTTTTCATATAGGACGCTTTACGAGACTACACCGCTAGGAGACTACGACTTGCTTTCATGCTTCAAACGTGGAATGCCAAGTTGGACTTTAAGAAGGACTTGATCGCGGACACCAAAACGAAAGAGGAGACATTCGACGTGAGTACGCGCTGATCGCCTACATTCTGTGCAATAAGCCACAGCTCGGTCCGACTCAAGACTGATCGGTCTATGACTATATTACAGAATTTCTTCGCCAACGTCAAGGCTAGAATGAACGACGCTGCTGCTCGAGGAGCGAACACCGATGGGAAACACCACCTTGACGAACCAGAGAAGGCTTTGACCGCTGAGTGAGTATACGCATTTCTCGATCTGCAATTTGCATTCCGCCTGCTTCAGCGTGTTATAGACATATCTTCTTCCTATTAATCATTGCTTTGAATCAAGCTGATAATTTTTCGTTCCAGCCTGCACAAAGCGCAACTTGACTTCCGTCTGGCCCTCTGCGACTCTTTCAATACCCCACAAGCTATTGCCGTTCTCCTTGATCTCATCGCCAAAGTGAACGTATATTTCTCTACACGGGGACGAGCCGTGAATGTTGGTCCTGTATCGACGATCGCCCAGTGGATCACGCGGATGTTGAAGATGTTTGGTTTAGGTGAGGGATCTGCTGTTGGGGATGCTACGGCTATTGGATGGGGCAAGGAGGGTGAGGAAGGAGCTGTTTCTGGCGATGTGAGTTTTAGCACTATCCCTGGGTCATCTTATGATTCTACACGAATCGTTTGAGCCAAAGGCTGCGTCGCCTCTTACATCAACCCTCAGAATGATCCACTCTGTACCTGATCTCCACTGGCTATATCATGAATTGTCCGGCCTCAGGATTGCGCACGGATACCTTAGCTGACCTCAAGCCACTCCTGACTTCACAGTTCGAGACCAAGCTTGACCCATACCTCCGAGCAATCTCTTCTTTCCGAGATGAGATTCGCCGACTTGCCATTGCCGGTTCACCCTCGGTATCTACCGATATCCTCAAACTATGCGACAAATTCCGAGACGACGATCTGGTCAATCTCGGTGTGCAGCTCGACGACGGACAAGCTGCAGATGGCGGAGCATTATACAAAGTTGTGGACCCGGCTTTATTGATCAAAGCTCGAGAGGAGAAAGCTGCTATTGCAGCTGATAAAGCCGCCAAGAAGGCCGCCAACGCAGCTGCTGCTGAAGCGAAACGGATCGCCCAGCTCGAGAAGGGTAAAGTATCGCCTAAAGATATGTTCAGACCGCCCAATGTACCTGAAGGCGCTTTCAGCGAATGGGACGAGGAGAGTGGATTGCCTACGAAAGATGGGGAATGTGTTGAAGTTTCCAAGAGCGCTTCGAAGAAGATGTTGAAGGAATTGAAGGTGCAGGAAAAGTTGCACAAGGATTGGTTGGCCTGGCAGGCTCAGAAAGGAGAGGGTGCCCAATAACACGACTCTTGGCATAGATCGGTAGGAGGGATCGACACCATCGTCATAGTCAGTACTGTAGATGAGGATAGCATCTTGTTTGCTACGTGCCGGGACAGTACATTATGCATGTACCATATTTCAGTACCAGAAGATCTACAAGGTATACTTGGTGCAGGGTATAAGCATGGGCGGGGGATTCAGTACAGATGAGACATCCTGCAAATTTGCCGCATACCTCTCGAGGCAGGCGTAAGAGGGAGACAGCTGCTCCTCGTTAGCCTGAGCGTGAAACATTGGCCAGCGGCGAGATCGAGAAACTTTTCGCAAGCACCCTCGCTTGGAAAAGAGTGCAATGGTTCAGGAAGTGGGGAAAGGAGAAATGAAGAGTGGCGAGATAGCGAAACGCGCGCGTTATGGGATCATCGCTTCACGCCAAACATCTTGACAGTCCCGCTCTGTGTGTCAACCGAGTGGTACACCTGAAGGTGACGGAAGCACCATCGTGTCAGCCCGCATGAGCTCGTAGTAGACTTTCCTACACCGCACGACACGCCTACTCACGTTATGGAAGAGCGGCGAACCGATGATCCAAGTCTCGGCGAAAACTACGAGAGTCCCAACCCCAACAAAAGTCAGACACATACTCGCGTGACATATCGTTCGTCCACTGTGTTTCGACACGGGAACAAGGTGAGAGGAAGGAGTGATGCAGGGATTCCACTCACCGCCTTTGGAGGGCGAGATCATAGCCCAACAATCTCCAGACCCATCAGCTTTCTTGCTGACTAAATCCTGATACTGCACCACAAACTCCTGTCCTTGTCCTTCGGCTTGTCCTTGTCCTTGTCCTTGATCGTCACCAAACGCAATGACGATATATGGGTCCGGAATGGTCGGTGAACACGGGGCTTTACCTATGTCTGTGTCGGATGAGGACCAGCCTAGGCTTCCGTAGATTGAGTCCTTCAGCTATGGATTAAGATAAGGAAAGATGGCGAACAAGAAGTCAGCTTCTCCTTGAGCGATGCTTCAGAGAGTGTGCGGAACTATCGTCAGTTGACTCACCGAGGCGGGGAATGAGATACCGGTGGATCTAAATGTCGTTATCGGCCCTTGTCAGTGACATCTCCAGTGATCGCATGAAAAGACCCTCGAGGGACAATATTGGATGTTAGCTTTTCACTCACGCGGTATTGAGGAAAGTCCTATTCTTAGCAGCGATCTCGTGACCCCCGACCTTGAACGAGTCAAATTCGACAACATATCCATACTTGAAAGCGGGATCTTGAGCCGATTGCAGAGTGACTGCTTTGCTCGTATCGGCATGGGGGCTATACGACAAATACAGTACTCTATCAGCTGGTATTGCGGTGCGCTATTCGCTATACTGCGCAGTACAGCTACTGAGGCCCTGAAGTAGGTACAGTAGAGTGATGAGGTACAGTACAATACCATTTCACCCTGCTGAAGAGAGATACTCGGTGGTGAATTATGTTAAAAACCACTCACGATGAGGCGGGATCGCCAAAGGTCATTTCGGCTAGCCAAGTACATCTTCGATCAACAATGACCACCCCCCACAAGATGACAAGTTCTCGTTCTTCAATTGATGGACATACCTTGGGTGACATTGTCATATTGGGGTAAGAATAAGCCAACCTCGCCCGAGGGGATCTGGCCTGACTGATATAGCGCGGAGATGATCGTAGGTCCTTTATTGAGAGGTACATTCTGTGTCGTTCACGTTCATCTTCATGGATCAGCCACATTGCTGGTCGCATAGTACGAGTATGCAAGAGCGTGGGCTGGACTTTGACTCACGTCTCCTGCAAGTCCAATATGCCCACTATCAAGATGATAATTAAGCACTGTCTATTTTTTTATTTTGAAGAAGGCTCTCGACAGATTCGCTCACCTATAAAAGCCATATGGAGAGAGTGTACCCGATGTCGCTGTCACAGCCAACACGGGATGAGAGTCCAGCTTCGAGTCCCCAAGCTCAATTGTGGTATTGACGATGCAACCAACGACCCAGCCTTGCACTGACACCGATCGAAGAACAGACCCATATCAGCCGTATTTCTTGATCTCTGCTGTACTTGCAATTGGAATGTGAAGTACGGTCTCGTACAGTAGTGAGAAATGACAGCGGTCAAGGTGAGCGCGTGCGCTACTCGTACTTACTATAGGTCAAGTTCTGCTGGACACCTGGTTGACCGCAATCATCCGGAAGAGGCGTATCGATAGGACCCATTCCGAGTGCCGCGCATTGTGGACAAGAGTTATGTGCCACCCAAGTACCCGATGCGCTGGTATCGAGCTATAATACCATAGCCCAGCCAGATATCAATACCACCCACCAGCTTCGATTGGCAATTTACCCTCTCTCAAGTTGTAACTCAAAGCCGACGAACAATGACATACCTTGAGGGGTACTCGGACACCACCGACAGTCACATCCACGGTATATGCCCATCCGGCTGAAGTCTTCAGGTTGAGAGGGATCGACTCGCTCTCTTCTTGGCTTGGATCTTGCTCTGTACCTCTTGCTTGAACGTCTCGCAGGTGGACACCTCCCAAGTCGTGACTCAGAGGGGCTGATGCATCAGACCTCCCAATATTTCTGTGAGGGGTGATGGGGATCTTGATGGCTCTGTCGTTTAGCGTTTGAGGGCTTGGTATAGCTTCTATTGAGGTCAGCTGACAAGTAAGTAGCCAGAGGACGGCAAGTTCGTTGATAGGGGACGCAAACATTCTGGGTACGGGGATCCAGGACGGTTCTTCAATTAGCTGTAATCGGAGGATGAACCCGACTATAAGTTTGTAGAGAGGAAGAAAACGATATGGGCCAGCACGATTACTGCAAGTGAGCGGATTGAGGAGAGGGGACATAACTGTGTTGTCCTGGTTTAACCGCTTGTGATTTCGCGAGGACCGTGGGTGTAGCGGCTACGTGCTTGTCGATTCACCGCCATGGGCTCGACCGATCGATCGCTCAAGACACTCGTAACACCAGGAGGGCCGATGATAAGGGATCGTCGGATAGTAATAATGGATGAATGAAAGGATGCATGTCACTCGCCGCGTGAGATAGGTTAAAAGGTAGAAAAGGAACAAAAGTACGACAGACAGCATGCATGATCGGAGGTCTGAGAGCCCATAATGCAGTGTATGCTCGCGACGCACTCATACAGGATCTGGCTAAGAGGGTACCCGTCCTCTTCGGCTTGGCAGATCTATCCGACAATGTACAGTATAATGACTGTGGTACAGGAGCAATCTCATCGACAGAGGTCGACACCTGTTATGGAGTTTTCATTCAGTTACCATGCATTTCGGAAGCCCGTACATGCAACATTGTCATGGAGGAGCATATGATATTGTACTCACCGAAGCTGCTGCCTACAGCTGTTTTCAGTATACCCGTCAATGCAGCCACATCTTCCTTGGTGTACGGCTTCATCCGATAACATGCGACAAAGGTGATATCGTCGTTTAGTTGAGTGACGGCGACTTTGTCGACTACAGTACAAGGGAGCACCACCCAGTGAAGCCTCAACAGGTCAGCGGTTTTCTTTGCTCATTGTCAATGCGGGGTCAGGTAAAGACAACGATGATACCGTACGCTCAGTGCCCGTATGCTGCAGTAGAGCGCAGAAATAAGGACTCACACAGTACAGAGGGTGTCTCGGCAAAGTTCTGGCAGCTTGCATAGGAATCACCGGCATTCCAGAAAGAGTAGACTCGAAACTGGACGGCCTGGAGGACATGGACCAGAAAGAGTATGAATCAACCAAACTCGGCTTCATACATATCGATGTTTGCAGTCACGTCGCTTACGTTGCGCTCGGCGGTTTTCTTGGAGCTGCTACTTCCCATGATACTGCTGGTTTCTCTATATGTAGGAGGTGAGACTGGTCTGCCGAGATGTAGGATGGTATCACGAGAAGAGAAAGATGTGGTGGGAGGCTGCGAGCTGTTTAATGATGGGGTCCAGCGAAAAAGAGGACAATGCTTGTTTGATCTGGTGGATCTTGATGGCTGGTTGACCACGTCACATCCTCCTTTGGGATTGATGTGCACTGCACGAGTACTGTACGCTGAGTTTGATGCGGGCAGAGCTTCTTGCACGACTGTCCTATGCTATACGTACATGCGTACGCATATAGAAGAGCTTTCCAAGTCCCCAGCATTTCCATGGTACAGGTGTTCTGATAAGACTGAGATACGCCAACATTTCTCGGATATGTTTTGTCTTGTGTAAATGCATGAGTACTCTGTCTTATCATCCCGAGTGCACAAGATGCGTAGCATACCCCTGCCCGTACTGGAAGCGCCTACGACAAACGCGGAGGACCGACCTGCATTACACGTTCACGACCTCGCAGACAACACGACGCTAATTCTTTAGGTTGAAGCCTCTTCTTTTGCGGCGGTTGACTGGGTAATAACACATGGTGGTCGCACCCTTTGAGTCGATTTCATGGTGAGACTTTGACAGCTACAAATAACGTGGATCCCCAGTCAGCATTGCGAGTGCTGTGAGATTTGTGGAGGTGACTTCTGTGTGACCGCGATATCTACTATAAGCATCTCCCATACAGCCTTTCAGTGTTTCCTGGACAGCTTTGATCACTTTGGTGGCGAAAGGCTGTTTGCGATAGCATGTCACCAGAGCGAGGCTTGTGTCGATAAACGTGAGGCTGATCTTGTCCACTAAGAGCCATCGATAAACAAATCAGAGAAAGACTGGTACGGAACAGGTCTGCTTTGATCCGAGAGTGCCCGGTACATGTCACTCACCAAGGGATGAATCTGCTTGGGCGAAAGCGTCCAACCTCGACTGAAACTTGGCCTCGCCTATGGGCGGTCGATATGTCACTCGGAATACGATGACCTGCGGTTGCGTCTATCAACTTCAATCAAGGCTGCCTTGCGTTCCAGCTCACGTTTTGTGGGATCCTTGATGCGATAGATAGCTTGCTTCCCATTATCTCGATGATTCCTTCCTCTTCAAGCGACTGTGAGTGGTAATGATGTGATGATTCGTCCGATGCACGTTGAGAACAACTTGAAGGGAAAAGTATGATAGAGAACTCTCCTTGCACACACGGCAGAATGGATACCCGCATCAAGTTGCATGTATATATGGGCTATTGACAGTGGGCCACGATGGTTAGGCGAGCAGAGAGCCTAGTATGGCGATCTGGACAATCTCGCGGCTTGGTCGAGCCTTGAGGACACATGCCTTTGACAAGTGACACGTCTATCTGTTGTGATGTGATACCAAACCCCTCATCAGTCCGCACCGACTCCCTTCTTATGAGCTACAGTCTCAATTTCCTCCACAGCTTCCGCTTTGCCAGCTTGCTCCGATGCTTCCGCTTTCGCCGCAGCAGCTTTCATAGCCGCTTCTTTTGACAGACGTAAATGAGGTCGTATGATGACAAGTCCCCACCAGTGATCTAAGGGGGAAAAAGCATGCGTCATGTTCAACTCACCTGACTTGAGCTCTGAAGAGAGATGAGCGTGATGGACGAGCACGAAGGACACTCACAAGGCATGTTGAGACCATCAAGTGATCGTTCGAGGTGTCGCACTTGTTTGGCCGTCCATTGCTTCTCTTTGCGAAATTCGATTTCGTGTGTGCCATTGGGTTTTAGCTCGACCGTTACCAGGCACGCTCCAACTGTAGATTCATTGAATGATCCGCCCGATACTCATATCAACACTTTGATCAGCAACGCAAGCGAGCAGGACATACCTTTAGCAAAATGCACATTGCTGATGATTCGTTCTTGGACCTCGACTGGCTTCCATTCTTCCAAGCCGTATACATCGTAGAAGCGAGACTACGCCAGGCCAGGACCAAACGAAGGTCGGTTTAGCTTACCCACCCAAATTGGCTGTTTGCCACCCGGAGCTTTTTCTTCTTCGAAGATAAGGGCTTAATAAGACTCACAAAGATACGGAACTTGCCGCCGGCTGGTGATTCCCAAGTAACAGTCGAGAAGAGGTGGCCCATCCTTGAACTCTCAATACGATATGCTTGATGGAATGCAACGGAAAGAAATAGGTCAGATGACAAGCTTGACATTTGATGTGCTTTCTTTCATCACGAAAGGCCTGATATAGACAGTTTGTGATGGTTGAGACCGAGAACAATACGGTCAAGGGCGCGCGCGAAAGGCGCCGATGCCTCGTGTTTAGCGCGTCGCAGGGGTAACCTTGATGGGGTCAAAGTTTCGTTGAGATGCATTGTCCTTCTCTGTGCTGAGTGTGCTTCGGTCTCTATAGTCTATGTTGATTGTCAGGTACTGAACAGATATCAGTGGTTGGTAGGTTATATACACCCATTGCACCGAGCAGTCCCGAAGCACTGATACATCGGTCGGGTGACGCATGCTGCAAACACATCGGCCAACTATAGTGGCTTTGCTTCGATAGCCAGACCCCCTGCTTGATCTTCCTAGAAGCAAGCAGATTGATCCTCTCGGCATCCTCTTCACCAGAATTGAATATGCAAGTTGCGACTCAGGCATATCCCAATCGAGACATATATAACGACTTTTGACCGGTATGGCTTTTACAGTAGCAACCACCCGTTCCGAATCGTTCTCGCCTTTACCAAGCTACTAACGTCCTTGATCCCGGCGACGTCATGGTCAACCACGTGAGTACCGCCAAGACTGTCAAATTCGTGACCCGATGACACGCCCCCATTGACTCGTTCGAGTTTGCAGTACTTGGTTTATCTGGTCACGGGCGTCCCAACGGACCTGGCTGATTGTCTCGCGGAGGAGGCCACCGACCATATTGGTGAGACCGGTAAGCAACCAACATCTATGAGACAGTGTCTGCAGGTGCATCCTGCAAACTTGAAAACTGACATAGTCTGATCTGTACCACGAAGTCTACGCCCACCTGCAGGTCGATGCAAGCGGTAACACTTATCTTACTTTCGAGAAGGGTACGACTTGGAGCACCGGCGATGTAGCCACTGCCAAGATTCTCATCACCCCCCGAGTCTTATCTTTCACTTACTATGATTTATATTCCGGCGATGCCCTCGACGTCGTTTGAGAATGCCTTCGGGTTGAGTGACAGATGGGGAGGTTCAATCTGCGCCCGTGTATAGCCTTCCTTGTAGAGATTGCCAGCTTTGGTCTACCGGAGCTCGTTTGTGACCTACTGAGAACACATGCTCCTGACAATGTAAAGCCCATGCTGTATGTGCACCACGACATGACTGGCACTCTGGCGTACATGTGTGGGAGCGTGCGATACTTTTCGATCTTTGAGGGTCAAAGTTTGGACTGCCTAGGGCACTTCCAGTCGATGTAAATATGCCAGCTCTTGGTCAGGTATTGGAAGTTCAAAATCACATTAGCCTGGGTGAGTGTGACATGATACGTGTACTGTTCGTATGATAGTGTGCACACTGTATCTCAAGTTAAGGTTCCGGGGCTACTCGGGAATCAGGGGCAGAGCCCCCACATTCGGGCGTACGGAGAGATTCGAAGAAGGCCTGCGCGGTAAAAGGCTTCTCTGACTTCGTCGGGCGGACGGACGAGGTCGAAGCAGTATCGTATACGAGTTCGAGGTTTGGCGATTGTATCCGAGTGCAAACGAGTCCGCTTATCGTGATCTTGAGCGCGACATCGTATTACCCGATTTCCACGCCGTAATCTCAAGAGAGCATGCCGACAAACCGTTTGACACAGTATGGGCTGCGTAATACTCGAGGAAGCTTCTATGGGCCACAGCATTCGGTGAACTCGGCGAGAAGCAAAGGGTACAAAGTTGTGTGTGCCGAAGCAATCCATCAGACCTCGCTGCTACAAGCGCGCCGACAGGCCACAAGGCCGCGTCAGCCGATGAACAAAAGAAGCTTACCCAAAGGCGCTATAATTACGCTTGTACAGTACTGGTGGCAAATCATGACATGAGGGTCACGAAGGAGATCGCTGACAAATTACTAGCAGCCTGAGTATATATAAGAGGAACGAGGTTCAGGGTTCAGTAGTTCAAGGAAGGGCGAACTTAAGCCCATCATATTCTCCTATCGATCGAGCCCATACCCTTGAAGCGACAAATAGCAAATCACCATGGTCAAATATGTGAGCTTACCGCCTTGGCCACCTGTTTGGAGCGTCGCATCAGATCGCATCTTCTTCCGATTTTGCTGACGAACCTATCAGTACCGAGTCTACCTTGTGACTGGTGATGACGAGACCTCCGTCTGCGATGGAATGAGCCACATCTGTCTCGACATTGATGGTGAGCTCATTAAACTCCATACTGGTCTCGCAGAACTTCAAGGGGTGCGAGCTATCGCTGACTCTTCTATGTACCGTTCGGACTACTGTAGTCATGGTCCACCATCAGCTCGGCAACGGCGACGACGAGTTCATTGCGTTCGAGAAGGCGACTTCGTGGTCTGGGTCGGACATCCAGGAGGCTGAGATGTCGCTGTACGAGAACTTTGCATCTTACCGATTCTGGGACGAATACTCCGCCGATTATATCAAGCAGATGTAGCGATCTGCACCTAGGCTATAAGGCATTTGCTCACTGCGCATCAGAACTGGCAGACCACAATGTTCTCGTAGGCTTGTATCGATCTATCCTGGTGCTGGGTCACATGGATGCATTGATCAGTTTTCTGCTGTCATTTGCCACAGCTCGAATTCAGAGCTCAATATGTATTCTACCCTCCCATTCAGAAGGGCGATGGTTCTGGCCTCGTAGTGTTTGTCTTGAATGGAGATACTGACGGTTGGCGACAACTTGTTCGATTGATGATCAGATCAAGTTCCGAGCGGCCAGTGTGTATGGACCCCGTGATGTGTAACAGTTCGAAAGGCTATTCACTTCGGTCGAGTGTATCGGTTCATGCACGACTGAAATCTCCTCCACATAGGTCATATGGTCGGTTGTCTAGCCCGATCAGATTGATACAACATCTCGTTGGCCGACTAAGCTTCGCCATTTTACACCCAGTTCAACGACTCTGGGCGGCACCTTGAAATGGTCCAGACATAACCTACAGATCTGCGATTGCATGTGCCCGGGAAGATATACCCTATGGTGAAGGAGGGGATCGCCTCGTCAAAAGACGCCTCGCCTTGAGCAGTCCGTCTCGCTTAGGAGTGTCTCCGAAGAGGCTCTCTGAAAGCCGAAAGAGTAGAGTATGCTTCTGTCTCGAATTGAGAATCTAGGAAAGGTTGATGGGCTGCCTTGCTTCTAAAGCAGTCTTAGCACGGTCTGACTCGAGAAGCTATATCTTTGAGTCTGTTTCTCTCACATCATTTTCTTTGTGTGATCGCGCCATCAGGTCTCCGCAGAAAGTCGTGGTATCAGCGAGTTATGATGCGTTAGCGGAGAGCAGCATGCCTTTGTAGACTGCCCCATCACAGCCTGATTGTATGCGGGAATCAGACGTGAACAGAAATCGGTCTCACGCACTACTGGGGATAGTGATCAGACTGTCTGTTTGAGCATCAGGCTTCACTGCCCTTTGCACTTTATAACTCTGCGAGACATCTGGACAGATCCCGTCGATTGCGCCGATTGCGTCGAAGTCACGTACGGCACACACACAACCATGGTCAACTACGTGAGCACCTCAAATTCTTTGAGATAATATCCAGTATCTACGAAAGAGACAGCTGACAGACAGGTCATGTAGTTCATCGCCTACCGAGTAGGCGTCTCAATGGACGGTGCCGTCATGGCTTTTATGCACGTCTACGCCCGTGTCCTCACAGGCCTCGAAGATATCGGTACGTTCATGCGCGATTCATCATACGAGTATGGTCTACTTTACCGAGCAGAATGCTAATACTGTGGGATAGCAAGCGGTCACCATGAAATCAATGGCATGGATCAAGACTTCTTTGTTTTTGAGAAGAGGTCACCATGGTCCAAGGGAGACACTAATGCGGTTGAAGTCCTGCTGAGCGAGTTTTGCCAAAGCTACAGCCACTACGATCAGTACGAGGCGGACTACGCCAAAGACGTATTGTAGGGCTTCAGGGTACTGTAGTCATAGTTGAGCAGCTATTAGGCGCCACTCGTGATATGAGCTATTGATATGGCTGGTCTTTGCTGGGCCGAGATGTCGCTCGGCGAGGGTTTGTACCGTAGGCCTCATGGTTTGTATGGTGTCAGGTTTGGATATGAACCGGAGTATTATGTACAGTGCGGGGTCAGGCTTTCTTTCGATAAATCGAGACGTATCCCGTCTGACTCTGAAGATAATCGCCTTTCTCCCACTGACGTGGTACTTTCCGAGATCAGTCGAAAAGCAGAGTCATCGACGCATGATCACGAGCCCAGAACGATTGATTGTTAGGATCTTGGAATTTAGACTTTATCTTTGTCGCACGACTTGCTCGCTCGATCAGTCTATGGAAGCGTCACCGAGACCCGGCCAGCGGGCATCATCACCACGGGATTACGGGTCTCAAACTACCCAGGAGAACCGCTATCTGAGAGCGAGCACAGTGGATTGAGAGACGCAACTTTTCTTGAGTGTGGATTTACTACATTGGTGTTGGACAGATATGCGTGCCAACCACTTTCGGGTCGTGCCGGTCTATGTGCAACCTTGGCTCCGACTGTGAATCAGCATGCAGACCTGTGTTGCCGGGTTCTTCACACGGTTATCATTGCGCGTCCCATTCCCCAAGGGAAGACATCTGGGTTCTCCTGCCCTATCGCTTGGCTCGAATGAGGTATATATTGCGTCTCGCCTCACCCTAAGGAATCCGACTTGAAAAATCCGATCCTAGCTCTCACTGTGTTACATACTTGTACGTTGCGCTAGAATCATCCTCACTGCTCGGACAAACATGAAGGTATACGTGAGTCAGCGGTGCTTGCCTTCATCTCCTAGTGGCGAAACCCAGCAGTCCTGCGCGATATGTTTCATGGGAAGCTCAATAGTGGAGTTTGTTGTAGGGTCGCGTTTATCAGGTGTACGGGGCTGGTGACATAGCGGGTGGCGGAGAGACGGATGATATATGTGCAAACATGGAGGACGGTGAGTACTCGGGTGCTTCGTGTTTGCCTACCGTTATGAGGACAATCTCTCACTCAATACTTGACTGTACACAGTTGAAGTCACCTATCAGAAAGGTGACCTGGGTGATGACTTCATTGCACTCGGGCAGCACAGTCCGTGGACTGCCGAGGACATCGACAAAGCCGAATTTTCGTTGGGCAAGAGCGTAGACTCGTTCATTTTCAGGTATGATTACGAGGAGGAGGAGGCGTGATAGGATGCGCCTCGATAACGTTATATACTGTAGGTCGACTAACGCGTATGTACTATGAGCAAGCTGTTCATGGCGTAGTGGTAGTGGCTGGTAGCCAGCACAGTAGGAGGGTTTGATAATCATGTACATCGCTTCCGCAATGTCCATGATATGTGTCTCGTATGCCAGGTAGTAAGCTGGCATTGTCTTCCGACAATCGACACACTTTGGTGCTCGACATATGTCGACGTTATTAGAGGTAGTGGGATCCAAAAGTCTCAGCGACTGCGCCATCAGGACATGCTGGTAGGTGGAATGAAAGCGTAACTCCTGTTAGCGCGCAATCCAGCTTCGTTAAGTCAGAGCCACATGAATGATACTATGTGAGTTCATCACACTTTCGCCTAACTATGTAGGCACCTGAAAACCGTCATCCGTGAGGCACACATTACGTTGCGGGGTGGCACTTCAAGCTCGCCGCCTATTCGTAAACGTGAGTATACAGTTTCAACAACACCATGGGGTGGGATAGGCGAGGTCGCTGAACGAGCTCCCCTTTGGGTTGGGGCCTTGGGGCGAGAAGTCGTGCTTGGACGGCTTTACGTCGACGCTTGGGGCGGTGCTTAGTGATTACTACAGATGGCTCAATCCTGCTGGTCCTACACGACCTCAAAGGCGCTTTTCTGTTTCCCAACAGAGGGGCATTACGCCCAAAGGGACTGCTTAACCCTCCAAGTATTACCGCATTCTCTCACTCCGAAGCAGCTCGAACATCGGGTTTCAAATGTTGTGTGGACTTTATGGTTTGAGAGCGGGTTGAGCTTGATTCTAATCTTGATCTTCCCCAAAAGCTTCGGCCACGCATGCTTTCTCTACCGTGAACCCCAAAATTCTCTCCGGAAGAAGGCGGTGATGGAATGGAAGCATGGTTCTGTTCTTCGCATCGTTGTAACGTGGTCATTGACGCCTGGGGCTGTGAGATCCACAGTAGCTACCTGCAACTTACACCCAGGCAACAGGACGGAATACTTCGTTATCTGGCTTCTTGGCCTATCTGAAGGTGTGTCTCAGTCGATACTGAGCGGATACCTGTATATATAAGAAGTCATGGATTATAGGAGTTGGAGGAAGTCTGCGGGAACATGGGCGGCAAGTCATTTCGTTTCCAAAGGGTCATATGACCCCACGAACCCATCCTCTTTTCTTCTGATGACTGCAAACGCTCAGATTTTTCCGCCATCAGACTTGCAATAGATAGCTCATTCTCTTCTATCTTCGGCGTCGCAGTGCTATCAGAAGACCGCCAACGACGAAGATGTCATCATACTCAAAAAGGACTCTCCCTGGACCCTCAAAGAGATGGACGATGTCGAGGACTCGCTGGACGAGTGTGTTGAAGAGTGCACCTACTTGTACGACTTCATCTCGGACGACTAATGATGGGAGAACCGAAGGCGAACGGCCGGACCAATATGCGCCTTTCTGTTTTTTTTTTCTTTTTCGTGGCTCGATGTATCGGACTACTCGAATGTGAACGGCAATGTTGCATATAGGTGACGGTCAAGAGTCGATACGACAGGGGTTTATGTAGGTGTATAAAAAACTCTTTATCCTGTAATGAGATAAATAATACACGGGTTGCACTCGCGAATTGTATGCCTCTTGACAACTACTTATACGCAAGGCTTCCAAGCGTACCCGAAATTATCATCTTCCTTTTCGCTTAAGTTACGACTGTAGACGTCAATGAGACCGTCCATCGGTTCGTCTCTGGATGTATGATACAACGCATCGGCGACTTCTACAGTGTAGTTCTCTGATGACAATAGAGTGTTAAGGACTGTACCACTCGTGCAGTTGGTGCTTGCGATGATTATCGGGCGAGAGCGCCACGTTCTCTTAATTTTCCAAAAAGAAAGAAAAAAAAAAGATCACCGCGGTTGTTGCGGCACCAACTGTATTTCATGCAGCTCTGACGGCGGGAGAGCGTTCAACCGCTTTCGAAAATCGATTTCTGTCTTAGCTTAATCATACACAGTAGCTGAAAGTCAGGTCAACGCAGGCGCTCCAGTCATTGTTGGTTGCAGGCATTCAAAGGACATTTCAAAAGCACAGCATCGTTAGAACCAGGTTAAAGACACGTCCCTTTGGGTCTCAATGGTTGGTGATGGTCACAAGATAACAAGTGTCAAAATTGTCCACAGGTTGCTGGATCGTATCTGATAATATGATAGCATCATTTAGCATCTTTTCGGGTCTGCAAGCTGCAAGCTGCTGGCTGGCCTGGGCAATACTTCCGATCATGTCGGATCATCTCCATTAGAATGGATTGCTGCAATATGTACGGCAAACCATGCGTGTTCACAGATAGCATGGCGGGCGTGACTCTTTCGAGGTAGACATCCTGAGCGATCTCAGATACTATACCCTCAAAGGTATTCAGCCTTAATTAAAAGAGGCCTCGCCTGCTGATTATACTTCAAGCGATCGCCAAAAGCATGTCCCGCCCGCGAACACTATAAAGTACTATGGGCATTTGTCCGACACGACAATACTTCGGGTCTCAAAGGCGGTGCAAAGGGCGTGATCTGAGAGTACGAGTAAAGCAAGTCAAGTTTCTCGTTTGGGGCATTTCGCGATCTTTTCCGATTTTGGACAAGTGGAACGAGAATTCGGTGATAACTCCGAGTACTGTGTGTGTTCGTAAACCAGGTCTGTACCATGCATGATACATGCAGGTATAGTTGGATGCCTGTACAAGTCGTTGCATGTGCATGTGTCAATTATGATCGCAAACAGGAAGTCCATCGATCGACATGCACCGGTCTCAGAAGAACATGACATGAGGTTGGCGCACTTCGAGGCGGAGTCGACTGTGAGATGCTCGTCATAATGAGCCGCTACAATAGGAATCTGTGGTTCTCGAAGATCGACAGCATGTCGAGTCGGCCAGCTTAGGACAGCAAAGTACCCATATATAAAGACCGTCGATTTATCTCACTCGATTTCTCGAGATATACCCACTCTCTTCTCTTCCAATCTTTTGGTCACTCCCGGTTTTGGCCTATTTGCAATGCAACACCCTGTAACGATCAGGTAGGTAAATATCAGTCTCAACACCTTGGTTCCGAAGCTTCAAGGTTCTTCATCGCAGCTGATCACGGATGGGACTCAATGTGCTTAATAGTGTCGCGTGTACAAGGTGAACCCGGTCGCAGGTGTGACTATCGAAGACTCAATCAGCGATATATGTGCCGAAACCGGAGGTATGTCCGTCTACCGAGTAGCGCCTATATGACTCTTTTGCTTCTCGTCTGAGGAGGTGAGCAGGCTCGCTGATCACTCAGAGCATGTTCATGGCATAGTATACGCATCGCACCAGGTCGGTGATAATGGAGAGGATCTTATCGTGTTCGAAAAGGATTCCGAGTGGTCTGCGGGTGACATTAACGAAGTGGATTCCGCTCTCTATGATCATGTCGAGTCGTATACCTACTGGGATGAGTATACTACCGAGTAAAAGTAGAAAGTACAGTGCATCGTATTGACATGCAGCTTTATCAACACTGCACTGTGGGATTGGATGGCACGATCGACTGTGGCAGGCGGATTCCGTTCAGGCTCCATGATGTAGGAGTGATGACGAGAAGCTGCATACAATGAGCGATCGTAGCATATACTTTTTTACGACGTGTGCTGTACAAGCAATTCTGATCTGGCGGTTACTGATGCTCTCATGAAGCACGCTCCGGCCTCGTACTTCCTCAAGGGAGAGCCAAGCATTCGGTGCTCCGTGCGGCGGTCTGAACAATGGTCTGTGCTACCCCCATCGGCTGGGCTATGGGCGTTCGGCAGGATCCAGTGTTTCAGGTTGATTCTCGATACAGACGTTCAGGCTATATATACATTTACAGCATGCATGTATGCATAAAAATACGGGTGATTACAGTATAGTACATACAGGAGAACAACGCAATATCGTACGATACTTTTCTGCTGCAGATTTTACAGTATAAGCTCAAGTACATTGTACTGTGTCACAACGTCAAATTACAGCGAAACTCGACCAGACCGGCTGATCAGGTTCAGGAAGAGACCCCGCCATCCGCCAGACAAACAAACAGTAAAGTACAATAGAGCGCAGCTCAGGGGGTACGGAAATTATCGTCTTCATACTCCTCAATGAAGGTGTATGACTCGGTCAATCGGTTCAGAATACCTTTCATTCTCTCTATATCGTCCCCGGACCATTCTTCGTGTTTTCCGAAAGTGAGATAATCGGTCCCGTCTCGATGGTATGGGCGGAACATCACTAATTCAATCAGGGGTATGACCATAGATACAGCAAGTGCTTGCAATGCCAGAAGTCGCTCGTACTGTAGGAAGTGTGAGGTGATTTAGTAGTATGTAAACTCACTCAAAGGTACATACTCCGTCTCCAGCTCCTGAATGATCATATCGTGATATGCGTCGCGCGGATAATCCCATACGACCTTGTAGCATCGATACTGCGATGACCGGAAACTGGCATGAGCGCTTCAACACATGAGATGTGCACAACGCAGAGAGCTGAGTTGTCAGCAGGGAAGTCCGACGTACGTATTCTGGCATACTGAGAACTCTTGGTGAAAGACGTTCGATTAGTTGGGGCGTAGTTGGTAGGTCAAAGGTTATCGCTTACTGTAGCGTGTGTGGGTAGGGGAGACTTGGGTTAGGGTTGGGTGGCGAGGGCGAGGATGTTGTAGTCAAGTGGTCCAGACCGACTACTCGAATAGGGCGCTATTTATACCGTCTCATCAAAACACGTCCGCTGCACGGCTGCTTCTCAGTCATTGTGTTTAGGGTGCTGCAATGATCGGGACTGTAAGTTATTCGGTGAAGAGGAAGGACCTTCCGCTCATCATTTATGTGTATTGACGCGTTTCTGTGCTTGTTCGAGGCCGTGCTGCATGTGTGTTGAGGACGAAGTCGATATTCCGATGGAGGGGCCGGGAGGCGGGGAACGTACTCATACTGTACACTGTCAAGAAGCTCATTGTCAGCCGGGGTGTGTGTGTTCAGAGTTCAGTACCTGTGAGCATTTCGCCGTTGATAGCAGAGAACCAATATTTAGCACTGAAGAGGTCATCATACAGTAGCTACTGTAGTATAGTGTCGTTCTCAAAGGAGTATCAAACATATCAGCATCGGCGAGGTCTTCTTTGGCAAGGCGAAATACTCTACCATGTATATAGTTGAAGGAGGGTCATCTGACCCCGCTGCTTCTGATTCGATGCTTCTTGCCTCTGTATCTTCCCTATCTGCTTCTTGATGTGCAACGGAATGTCCGACCAGATTTTTGCACAGATCGCCGCGTATGCCGAGGACCGTGCGGGCGTGCGGTCGGCCGCGGCGTGGCGGTCGTTTCAGAGTGAGACGTCATTGTCATTGTGTGTATCTTGATGTTTGTGTGTTTGAGCCTTTGAAGCGTTTTACATACGAGTCTCTCAGGATCCATCGCCGAACTTCGGTACGCGTAGGTAGGATCAGTATCGTGCATACTCAGTATGATCGTATGTCTTCTTCTTCTACATCCATGTGATGCATTCCATATTCCGTTATCAGTCATTGATTCAACAGTATCTTTTGCTTGACTGAAACAAGCCAACACGATATTTTGCCCTTTCTACCAATCATCGTCAGGCGGATCAATGCCCCTCTTTTCCTCTTCCTCATCGCTACTTTCATCAAGCTTGGCTTTCGCAAACAGCTCGTCCATTTCTTTCCTCTTCTTCTCTTCTTCCGACATGACGTTGGCTGCCGGCACGAACTTTTTCTTGGCAGCACTGTCGTTCTTAGGCGCTTGAGAAACTATAGATTGGTATGAACTCGCATTATCAGATCTAGGGTTATCTTCGCGTCTGGCATACATTCTAGTGCTTGAGGGAAACCCGTCAAGATGTGAGAGTGGGGACTCACGCAGCGTCATCCCTTCTGGCTGTAAGCTGATCCGCTTTGGCGACGCGTCCTTTCCGCTTAACCAGTCCGCCGAACTAATCACCGTCGACTCTACATCGACCGTGTCTTGGTAAATATCATCTTGGAAGAACTCGGGCTGCGAAGACAAACCATAAGCATCGGCTCGAGTGGACGCAGGAGGTCAATTGATCCATTTAGTCGTCCCATTTTTGTAGTCGATAGCTGATGGATGTTGGCGATACAAATCTCTGGCTCACCTTGTTACGAGGTATGGTGAACGTAACTTCCTCCAGAGTCTTAGCGGTTAAACGAAGCGCTTTGGCCACCTCGACCTTTTTGACATCCACCATTCGCTTCGGCATAAACACTACTCCTACCTGAGGCGAACCTGCAGTAAAGCTCGGCAGTTTGGTGATCGGTTCTCTTTCGTTGGAAGGATGCACTTCATACGCTTGGATAACTCGTTCTCCTTTGCCCCACACGAAGAGGATATTCGTATCGGGGTCGTAGACCGGGAACAGGACTGAAGGGGAGACGTCAATGGTCATGCTGTATAGGGTCGTGATCTCTCCGGAGCCGGAGGAAGGGATGCTGTATAGGTTGATCTTTCTTTGTGAGCCTCGAGAGAATCCGACGGTAACAACATGAGATTGGTCGATCCATGATATCTGGAACGATCGAGGGCTGTCGTGCGCCTTACCCTGGACCATGGTAGCAGGATCCCGGGGATCAAGGACAACTAGTCTGCCGTCCTTAGTCGCGATTGCTACTCGATCACCCTCGAGGTTGAAAGTCATGTTGAACACCTAGGAAGACGGTTCAGATTGGTCAGCTGGCAGTTTCGCGGGGTACGAAGCCATCGGAACAGCTTACGCCTTGTACAGGGAGCTCGACTTGTTTCACCTCGTCGCCCGATGTCAAATCCCAGAATCGAATGTATGATTGGCCATGATCGTTGGTCAGACCAACAAGCAGATCCTTCCCGGTAGGATGGAAGACGATCTGAGTGATCTTATCGATTCCTTTGCCTACATGAAAAGGCCCGAAGTCAGCTGACTGCACGGAAGGTTTTGAATACGTAGCGATTCACCTTTCAGCACTTGTCGAGGTTCAGATCCGACGCCTTGTATACCTTCTGACGGGATCTGCCATACCCGTATCACCCCATCTTCACCGGCGACAGCGACTCTGCCTTCGTTTCCCAGCTCAACATCGAAATCAACCATCTCCATACCTCCGGCAAGGTATCCCTCCCCGCCTATGGACATTCTGCCCTTCTTACTTAGCGGATGTATGTTGAGTCGGCCTCCGGTACCTTGAATCGGGAAGAAAGCGCATCGAGAGTTGGCTTTGAGGATCTTGGAGTCTTGATGCAAAGATGCGAGGGAAGGGATAGAATCGTACGATGGGATCAAAGGTGATTTGCCCGCCAAGAATTTTCTGGACCAGTTGGGGTTGAAAGGTGCGGAAGAAGTAGTGGTTGAGCTTGGCGAGACCGTCGGCTGAGCACTATTTTTCACAGCAGATGGGGTGGGGGACGATGGCTTGTTTGAAGGGAAAGCTGAATGGGAGGCAGCGTTCTTGGAGATGGGCCGGGTCTGGCTGGAGGCAGCAGGTGGAGGCGGGAAAGGCGTTACGTCTGTTGCTGGACCATCCTTAACGGTAGTAGTGGCCGGAGGTTCTTCTGAGGCCGGCTTGATCTCTTTCGCCAACGTTTCTTTCACTGGCACCTCAATATCCTTGATACCGTCTTTAGACTTCCCATCAAGTCGCTGGTTTTCTCCTAACGAAGGCTGAGTAACCTCGACTACTTCCCTGTCTTTCCCAAACTTCAATCTCAGACCGCGACCTTCCCATCCAGTTCCTTTGGCCCCGATTCCCTCTTTCCACAGCTCGTATCCAGGCATATACCTCTCTACAAACTTGTGAACCTGTTCATCCGCCATACCTTTCCCTCCATTCTTGGCTTTCATGTTGTGTTCTTGCTCCAGGCGCCAAGTGAAGACGTAATCGTACGACACGGGCTCGACTTGTATGAAAGACGTGAAATGGGTGTAGATGGCTGTGGAGAGCTCGGCGAGGTGTGTGTTCAGCGTCTCGAGAGATGACAAGGGGTGTTTGGTGAAGTATGTATCGCTCGTTTCTGGTGAAGCAGGTTTAGGGTTCTCGTACGCTTGCATCAATTCGGAAGGAGATAGTGGATTGAAGCCCATAGACCATCCTTCGAGGATGAATACATCGATTGGACCGTTGACCTTTACGGTTTCAGTGCTTCGATCACCCTCGCCTCCACACAACGATTTGTCGAAGATAGGTAAATTGACAGTTGTTGATGTAATATCGTTAATCTGCTGGATCTTCTTCAGCGTCGCAACGGCCAGGTCTACATCGTGGGTGCCAGGTGGACCTCGGCCTGCCAAGAGAGCATTATCGGGATGTTTCTCAGCAATTGCTTTGAGTCCGTCGTGAGTTCTATAGAGGTCTGCGGCACTCGTCAGCTTAGACAACCCATACAAGTTATTATGCCAAGGAAAGCGACTGACCATCCAAAGACAAAACTGCAGCTTTTAATCCTTTCTTCTGTTCGAGGTAAGATACCAAAGCATTACACAGCGTTGTTTTGCCTATAGATATCAGGTCAGTTGGGTTCATGCGATGCCATTATTTCTCGAACTGACCGCATCCTTGGGGACCTTGCAGGCCCACCATCAGCGGCCCCTTCCGACCTTGTTTCCGATGTCTATCGAGCTCTGAAGCGAGATACTCGGATGCGATACGACCTTTGTAATCTGTCGAGATGTATGTCTCGTCACCTTGGAGCGGTGGGAGAATCGGGTTATTGGACTTGGCGGCAATTGGTACTTTCGTGCTAGGCAGGGCGATGTCACTCGTCGTATCGGTTGCCTGAGGAGAGGCAGCCTTGTGGCTTAAGGCGGAAGTCGGCGATTCAAGTATGCTCGTTGCGCTAGCGGATGATTTAGGAGTCTCTGTGTGTTTAGAAGGATGGTGCTTGGTCCAGAGCTTGACACGATCTTCCCACGATCCCCGTCGAGCCGGGTCCAGTGTGAAAGGTAGCGGACATTTGTCCTGGCCGTTAAACCATTGATCCGCTGACTGCTCTGGCACTATATACATCCGTAATCAGCTACTATTCTTGTGCTTTTTCAAAGAATACTGATCTGACGAGACTCAAAGGATGAGCTTACCGGTACCTGTGATATCGGGGTATAGATCATCATGATAATCGATTAATTGTCTCCTTGGTACCCGAATTCCAAACGGCAGTATGCAATCCCCATCCTTGTCCACAACAGGTATCAGCACCCTAGCAATCTCAGCATTCATGACATCAAGGTGCGTAGGATGTTTCAGCGCCAGCGCAGTGGATGCCAATGCATACGGCAGAGCATGCAGAGTCTCCTGATATCCCTGAGGACCGGATAACTCGATCTGCCGCAATGTCATATCGCCTCTACCGGCCAGATAGACGATCTTCCTTTCCTCGTCGACCACAGGCAGTGAGATCCCAGGCGATGTATCTAGCGACTGGGTGAATTTGGTCTCGAGGGTAGGCTTGGTGCTGATGAGGGAGTATTGCCTATTCCGAGTCTTCGAAAAAGAAGATAAGAAGATATCGTCCCCGATCCAAACCAATCGAGCAGGTTTTAGCGCTTGAACAGTGAACGCGTATGATTTCGCAGCAATCGCATCTTGATTCGAGCGAGGCTCGTAGGTTGACAGTATACCTGATTTGCTGAAGGTCGCTATTCTCGTACCGTCAGAAGACCAAGCTACGGACCATAAACCTTTAGCGTCGGGCGGGTGGAGGGAGATACTCGCCGAAGGAGTGCTAGACGTGAGGTCGTATATCAACAAGGGAGCTGATAGAGATGCCGCCAGGAGGACGTTGGGTGTGGTGGGATGGAAGACGAGGTGCGTGATCCCTGGCTTGGCAGAGCCAGGTGAGGGCGGTGGGATTGTCCGGACGAGTGTTGCTTCGGAAGATGCGCTTGAGGTAGGGAGTAAAGAGTACACAGCGATCTAAAAGGGTCGACAGAGCTTGGTGAGATCGCAGCGTGGGTCGCCATATTGTAAGCTGTAAACTGCACTTACAGCTCCATCTAGTCCACCGATAGCTATCAACCCATCCTCGAGCGCGCTGACATCCCAATCCCCAACTCCACCACCACTGCCGACTCTCATCGTCCCCACCTCACTTCCTTCCGCATACCCTCTGTACGACAGGTCCCCTGCAGCGGTGAGAGTGTAGATCCATTCTCTGGTAGTCTTGATCTCTGATGAGAAAGTGCAGAGAGCGGAGGAGGTCGCATTGGATGAAGAGAGGGCGAAGGGTGGTAAGGAGTGTCTGTAGAATTCTTCTCTTGGCGGGATATAGGGGACCGCATTCCTATATTTGGAAGCGCCGAAGCGAGATGCAGGCGGCATGATGTTAAACTACCGATTCGATCTGAGCAAAGCCTCAAGATGTGATCAGCTGTATGATTGTCACACACTGCACTAATGCGAGTATGCATGGGTCTGGACAAGAAGGGATGCATGTCATGTTGACGGCTGCAGGTAGTGGGAATTAGGTGAAATGACGAGATGCCCCATATCGCGCGCCGGAGCGGTCGGCTAATAGATGCACGGACAGCCTCCACCCTGCGACCGTGCCACCATACCACCATACCACCATACCACCTTGCCACTGTATCAAAACAGACATAACCCGTACAAGTACCGGACAACAGACCGCTACCAAGAACATGTCAACGATGCAGTGCAGGGAGGTAGGCATAAGGCCCTCGGCAGGGTCCCAACGGTCCTTGGACAACATGGATCGATGGTGCAGAACACGCAACACTACTGTGCGATGCTCATCGTTGCAAGACATTGTGTGTGGCCTAGGCCAGAGCTGTAGGTTGGAAATAGCTGGAGAATAGCTGAAAGATGTTATGAGTACATGTCAAGCTGTATCAACTGAGTCTATAGGGGTATAATATGTTGGGGCGCAGATCTGTACAACGGACATGTCTGCAGGACGGCATAGCATAAACAACGCAAACGTTGCTCGCGCTGCGTCGAATGCGCCGCTTCTGCTATCCAAGCCATGTCACCAGGCCAAACACCGCCGCTGCTCTCTACACTATGAGAGGTCCATAGCGTCATCCCCCTCTACTGGGAAGCCTCGTTGTCGAAGTGTTTCATCAACAGTAGCCTTGACATCGATATCTTCTTCTCGGATATAGTTGTCGTTCCTACAATGTAAAGCAGAATGAGCAATCTCACCTTCACCTTGATCTGCTGTACATAAATCGTGTACCCTTTCCTCACTCCGACAACTAAACTAGGCCGTTCAACCCGGTATCCTGGCAAGGGTTAGAGGAGGGGAGCAGGAAGGGAGGAAATAATCGAGATGAGAAAGGTCGTGACGTACTTGAGACTGGCATCGTATGATCCTCCGACGGTATTCAACAGATCTCTCAGATTCTTCAGCGCTTTTCTCAGGCAATCTACAGCCGACAGGTCATCTGCTTGGCCAAACCAAACAACAAAGCGAGAGATCAGCTCAACGTCAGCTCACCTCACTCCTTGTTCTCGCTTGCAAACGACGTTTGCGTCTGCGGATGGAGAAAAGGAAGAGAAAGGGTAGTACGCACCGTACATCTGGATTCGGAGGTGGATCTTAGGCTCGGAAGGATGAGGAGCGGTATAGCCACAGAATTCTACATCGGGGCTGAGGTCATCCCATCCATCAGATCATGATCGTTATTAAATACGCCGGTTCACAGGAACAGCCAATTGCGACTGGCAATGTCTCGACGGAGAAGGTTCCAAGCCGATTGATGGTCACTCACTCCTTCATGATAATCCATCTTAGAGCGTTTCCAAGCGTATGGTCTTCTTGCCATAAACAGAACGTGCAGGCAGAGTAATCGGGCTCATGTCCGGGCAGCTGGCGATGACGAGAAATCAATCAGTAAACTACTGCGTAGACAACAGTCGCATGGATGTGCCGTAGACATGGGCGATCTGTTGACTGAGAGGAAGGATTTTTCAGAAAGCTTTACGTGCTTTACTCACAATGGTGATCTTCTCATGTGTCAAGTTTGTCGAGACTGACTGGAGGAGGGTGGAGGGGTTATCCAGCTTGGAGGTGGATTGCATGGGAGCTTCGTCGGCCATTTTCGCAGCGTTTTTACCTCTCGGTCTCTCCGTTCTGATCGGGGTGATGTTTCTAGCTCTGGATTGCAGTGCGATTGATAACGATAATACTGTCGATGTGGACTTGCAAATTCTGTGTTTGAGTTAACTTGCTTCTTAACGAGATTACACTTGTCATCACTGTCATCAGCAGGATTGAGAAAACATCAAAATATCGACCACGCCCACCCGCCGGTGAGCAGCTCGACGCAAATAGTGAATATTTTGATCCCGTCAAAGCCTCCACTTGGAGGGGAAACAGTTGTTTATTTGGCTGACCCACATATAAGCTTCTGGTTCAGCGGCGAGCACCGCTGAGCTCTGAGCACGTTGCGCTTGGTGTCTGGAGTCTTTTGTTTATTGTTCGCTGCCTAGCAGCCTGTTCATTTTGCCCCTTTGTCCGTCCTACGAACAATAACAACGCAAAGAACATGATCTCCCCGCCTGGCTTGGCCTTCTCGTCCGCTGCTTCATCTACCGTCAGCTGTGCTGGGCTCTCGCTCGCCGGTGCGATTAGCTAGCGATGATCAATATTGAGCATTAACGGCACGAATCCAGGGCCGAAGTTATCGATTCTAAATTCTTTGTTCAGGGTCGTACGACTTGGAGCGTCATCATTATCTTCAAGAGCTTGTCGTTGGGATTGCTTCTGGATTGTATCAGTATCAGTCTGCTACTTCTGGGGTAAGATATAGTTTTTCGCCACCATTCGGCTGGACATCTAAAAGCGGCACGCGGTGGTATATGAGACATCAATCCGAGAGCCGTGTCCATTGGCTTGTCTTCGGTATGAAGAACGAACAATGGACATTGAAGACGAAGAACGATGTTCTATCGGGAATTCAAACGGACAACGGGCAAAGGCACTGTTCGTCTCTCCGACAATACAGTACAGTACATTACGGTACAATTAACCGAAACAAAAGGAATCTGGTATTCTTTTTGCCTTTGCTGCCTTCTTACGCGCTTACCAGATTTTGTGATATCCAGCTCTCAGCTCGTATACCAAGGGTCGGAACGACAACCATAACAATAACAATAACTTGGGCGTCTTCATGCATGCTCACTGCATGGTATAGCGACGATCTCATCCATATAGGTAGCTACATGGTATTGACAATACGGTATGAGGGGGAGATGATACAAGGTCTGTGCGGCTCCACAACCAAAGACAAAAAGCCTTCTCCCGACAAACGTCTTTCCTCTTTTCTCTTTTCCTTTCTTGTTATCCTCGCTTTTCTCTTCTCGGCGCTTTTCTTGGTCGTCCTCCGCCTTCATTGTTTCTATTTACCACCACTCTCTATTTACCACCACTCCTCCTTCGCCGACTGCCGACTTCACCAATCACTCACCTCATACACCGTATCAGTACACCACCGAGAACGCGCATCGCGGTAAGGGTCAATGCTCAGTCTCCGAGGGGTCGACAGTGGAGCCCTTGCGGATGTTTGATAGACAATGCTATATGAAATAGACTAACCGTTGTTGTTATTGTCGGTGTTGTTGTTGTTGAGTGGACGATGAAGGGATGACTTAGAATTAACAATGCTAACATGAGTGAGGGGCGACTGAAGTGTGTATTATTGATCGGTCTTCCATCCTTAAGAGATAAAACAAAAGCATCCAGCAAGGTTGACAGATCGAAGAGCTGATCGACTATTGATTGATATTGATCGATCGATTGATTGACTAGTGATTGAAGTCTTGTTCAAATCTCTTATTCTACTTCTAGACCTTCAAGTTGCCTCAACTATCGATTCGAGCTATTGCTCATTACTCATTGTTCATACCTGTGTATAAGTACCTCGCTTCTCAGCGACCTCCAAGTCGAAAGACCTTTCCTCATCGCATCGCCTTATGACTTTGACGCATCAGCCACGACCATTCCTCACCGCTCTCATATCACGCACGAACTGAAACGCTCCATCCGCTTCACAATGCCAGCCATCGTATCTAGATCTTCTACCTCGACCACCCCCTTCAGCTACAAGCCAATGACCCCACCCCCTTCGCACCGATCTGCCTCTCCAGAATCCTCCACCTCTCCTTCTCCCGCTCCTACTACAAGCAATGCGACCCCTTCACCATCGCCTTCGCTCTCGACTTCATCGCCTTCTCTAGCCACGCCCATCCACACGCGTTCACCTTCGAGCTCGATCCGATCTGTTGGCAGGCCTATATCGAGGTCTTCATTTTCTTCGGAGAGTAGATATTCACCATACCCTCGGGTGGAGGTCAAGATGACGAGGAACGAGGAGGATGTAGCTAGAGATGTGAGAATTGGACAACTGAATTTGGATCATATCAGACGGGTGAGTGGGCCCCTTGGATCAATTAATATTCCAATTGGGCAACATGACTTTTCTGTGTGCGGTGTTTAGACGTCGAAGAGAGTGATTCAGGAAGGACGATGTGCTGACTCGTTGCTCAAATCGCGCCTGTACAGTCCGCAAGCCCTCAAGATATAGCCCACGAAGATGTCCTCACCCCTCGACCGCCTCAGGCTCGAGTACCAGCAATGGTCCGACCTCGAATGCGAGCCGTCCACTCATCCCCTCAACGAGAACGTGATCCCCGACCAATCACTAGACGACCAGCTCATCAGGCTCATCGAAGAGCTTATTCAATGTCTCAGATCTCTTATGGATTCATGCTTTTCCCTTCACCTACTCATTCGGTCTCTGTCCCTGCGCGATTTTCGACTCGGTCCCCGACCCCTCCTTCTCATCATCGACGAGTAAGATCACCCTCGTCGTCTTCCTTGTCGATGTCGCTTTCACCTTTCCCAATGTCTCTGTCCGCCTTACCCTCCCTGGCATCTTCGCCGTCTTCGCTCCACCACGGCTACCAAGCTCAACGAGATCCTGAGGCTGCCCGCATGGGTGAGGCTCGAACTGTCAGAAGGATGGGTCACGCAAGAACACAATCTGCTACACCCGCTTTCCCAATCTCTTCATCCCGCTCAACTGGACCTGTCAATCCTGTCCGAACACCCTCCCCGCTGAGAAACACGGTCCGATTCGCCCCCTCACCCGCTTCTTCACCCTCACCGATCTCGTCTCGAACACCTTCGCCACCACTCACCCAAGCACACCAACACCGCCAGGAGGCCCGATCGACAAGCCCAAACATGGCACAACCCCACGCTTCAGCACAAGCTCAAGGTCAAGCTCAAGGTCAAGCCCAAGCCCGAGCTCAAGACAGTCGCCGACTGATCTTTGTCAACCCAGCCATGGCTGCCCACTTGAAACATGGCGGTATGGTCTCCATCAAAGCAGTGGATGGATCAAAGGTTTTCAGAGTCTGTGCAGCGCCATCTTTCAACATCCCCAAGGACAAGTCCGCTCCCTCTAGAATGGAACTCGGTCCCAGCTGCAGGGTCGACGCGAGGCTGGGTGGGGTGAAAATGACCAGGTCAGGTGGTCGATCTCGGTTCTAGCCTTGAGCAAGTCAGAGTATGTCTTGCAGCCAAGGAGAGATCTGGGAAGGACGGAAATAAAGTATATATAAAAGATGGGCTGTGCTGTATGTACTGTAAGATACTGCGGTCTGAAGAATGTACCTTGTTGTATTTTGTACTCGAGTGTTGTAGAATGGTAGAATTAGACTCCTCGCTCGTCGATATACCCGATTCTTATCTTCGCTTCATATACCCTTTCTGAAAAACCAAATTATATACCCCATGACAAGCCTCTTCTTGGATTCAATGTGGAACACGACCGTCTACGAAACATGTCAATATACATGAATATCAGATTTATCCTATCTATCTAGACGGACAGCCGAATGAACGAGATGCAAGGATACGTGATAACTAAATATCTTGGTCCAACATCTCAGGCAATTCTGCACGTGGGCCAGCAAGAGAGAATTGCCCTTACATACAGTAGATTCGTCACGGAGTGACAATCGTCGCGACCTCCAAGCCAAGCTATGACATGCAGCCAGGATAGCGCAACAGTCAATAGTTTATCGCTTGGCAGGACCCCGCCTCTTGACCTTGGGGAAAGTGACAGGTGCAACCAACACGGCTTTCTTAGCTGCGCTAGCTTGGGCCAAGGTGAGACCCTGTTTCTCCCTCTCAGCCGGTGTGGCGAGGTTGACCGAGCAGCCGAGGTTCTTGTACATCTCAGAAATCCTACAACGAGCGCAAAGAGAACCAAACCGTCAGTCAGTCAACTGGTTCTGCTCTGTTGTGGGACGATAACGTCCCATGACGATTGCGGATATAACAATGACGATGAGATGAGTGGAGATGATGAACTGCGAGATGGAGGAGGTAAAATTCGAATTGATAGATTTGTATCTGCTCGCTCTGACTCACTTGGCAGTGTCCATTTTGAGATCAGCAGCGACCTTCTGAACCTCGACCGCGTAATTGTCCAAGATCAGATAGAGCGTCAAGATCCACATCAAGAGTTTCTTCCCCATCTTCTCAGTGACATTCCTCTTCTTCCCTGTGCTTTCTGAGAACCTGTTGACGATACCGTTGAGGAGCTGAGGGTGGACCCCTGGGAATTTGGAAGAAAGCTCTGAGGAAGGCGTTCGATGTAATTGGGAAGCAAAGGATTGGAATGCCAGAAGGGCGGAGAGGTAGTAGAGGTATTTCCTATGGAATTGACGGATCGTTCAATATCAGCTATCTCAATCCTCAATTTCCAGCCATCAAGGTTTCGGAATCTGCTCAAACCTCTGAATTGGTCGACTTCGAAGCCCGATTTAAGGTATGAAAGAGATAGTGGTCGTTTTTTCACTCACATTTGCGTTCTTCGAGCAGCCTTATTATCCAAATGAATGATGACCCGCATCTTGTTAGAAAGCCAATAACCACGTCGGTACGGCAAGAGCCCAGTCCTGGCTTTGTCATCTTGCTCAGCAAGCAATTGAGCGACGTCGATGGAAGACCATTCGGCGGGAGAGAGGAGTGAATCACGAGGGTAAACTTCGGTCGGGTCGGAGGTTGTGAGGTTCGGTGTAGGGATGAGCTCGCTCGCTTCGGTGGCTCCTGCGTAACAGTAAACATGGTTAATGTCAGCTTATTCTGCCAATCGAAGTTCAGAAATGCCACGGTAAAAAGTGCGAGGTCGGCCGGCATGGCAGTGGGGCAGACCATGAATTCGCCAAGGCCACAAAAGTTCGCTCAGTCGATACCTTTAAGGTGAACACCGAGCAGGGGTCACACTCACCAGCCTCAACCTTGACCTCGGGGATGGTTTCCATCAAATGACCCCTGATACTCTCCATGGCAGCTACATCAACCTTGTTCCTCTCCTCAGCCTTAATCTGCGTCTTAGCCTTCCTCGTGCCGAACGTTTCTCCCAAGTCATTTCGCTTGACCTTCCAGTGATCCTTGGCATCGACAGGTTTAGGAGCCGTAACGGATGATCGAAGTCTCTTGACTCTGTGCGTAAGGAGATAGAGAGGTGCAGAAGGATGGATGTGGACTGTCGAGGTTGAGGGATCGTAGATTGCTGGCAAGTACCTAGAAATGTATTACGATGATGACGAGAGTCAGCATTGCCATAGATATCACATATCTCCTCAAAAATGATGGCATTGAACGGCCGCGACGATAGCTGGACTTTGATGCCGAATGACCGGGCAGCATCTGTTCACTCACTGGCAATCCGCTCCCTCAGTATTGAGCTGATAATCCCTATTGGTGCTGAAGAACTCTACATCTTCAGTCTCACCAGCAATAATAGTCTGCTGTCTCGACAAATCGGAAGATGATCCCACATCCCGGGTATAAATATTGAAAGGGGTCGATTTCGATGGTCTGATCGAAGGGAAGTTGACTGCGCGTTCACCCTTCGTAAGCATAAAGCCTCCTCAACACACTATAATCTCGTGTCGGACCCACCAAAAGCAGGTCCAGCCGAGGAAGACGCCTGTTCAACCTCGACCTGAACTTGGGTAGAAGCCAAATCACCGCCGACTGATTTCCGCTTGTGCGATTTTTTGCTTGGTTGCGATGATGAAGCCATCTCGGGTGGTCAAGTCTGATGAGCGAGTCTGTAAAGAGCTGTTGATACGATACCACTTGAGGGGGTAGCAGATACAGGAAAGAGCAGCGTGATATTAGTTGGCGGTCAAAGCCAAAAGGTAAGAAGAAACAAACAGCTATGGGTAGTCAACTTTTGACTTTATTTTGCCTCTGGCTCGCTCGACCACGTGTTAACGGAGATTGGCATGATCCCCGTGGATACAGGCTTTGATTACGTTAGATATTCAGGCACGACAACAACACTGCGCTGCACGACATGCAACGGTTGACTGTATATGTTAAACGGTTTAGATGTTTACGATCTATGCATTGTTATTTGTTATTTCGAAACATCAGTTGATTGATCTTGGTCTGCTACTCACAAACGACATCGGTCTGGAACATCTTGACTATCTTGGAAGACCCCGAGATATCCCTCGAGAGCAGCCGCAATGGGTGTGCCAGGCTTATGGGACGTGAGTGAGGTCTATTGAGCTTTGCTCATAGCTGGGACGCTTCGCTGATCATCGAGCTTGGATCGTCTATGATTATGATCACCCAGCTGATCAGACCGGCTGCCGCTCGAACGTCACTCTCGGCTCTATCGAGAGAAGCTTTTCATGCGAATCCCAACGGTCTGAGAGCTTTTCGAGTAGGAATAGATGCCTCGTAAGTGGCTCTTCCACAATTTCTATGAACCCCTCGTTCCGTTTAGATGCCCAAATCATTCGAATGATATATTGCTCCATTCCGTATGGCGCTGAGCTGATGGTCACTGTATGTGTAGCATATGGATCTTTCACGCCCAAGTCACCCATTACGGCGAGAACCCTTTCTTGAGAACAATTTTCTTTAAGATTACTGCTCTGTTACAGCAACCTGTGCTACCAGTGTTCGTTTTCGGTGAATACCCTTGCCTTTGCTACCGAGTCGTCCTTGACCCAATACACAATCCCACTTGATCGATTCCTCAGACAGCTTTCATCATGAAGTGTAGCTGACCTATCCAAAAAAATGTCAGATGGCCCAAACAAGCCGGGTCAGAAGAGAAATGAAAATGTCAAGGGCAAATTTGGTACAGCGGATCATAAAAGCAAGCAGTTCAAGGCGTTATTGGATGTGTGCGGTCTAGAATGGTGGACAGTAAGTCGGCTAGTGCATGACATTGTTCATATGGTCAAAACAGCTGATCAGCCGATATCGATCTGTACTCAGGCGCCTGGCGAAGCAGAAGCCGAGCTTGCTGTCATGAATCGCCAAGGCAAAATCGATGCTGTCTTGTCGGACGACGTAGATGCACTCTTGTTCGGCGCTACCTGCTTGTTACGCAAGTGAGTCGTCTGCCTTTATCTCACGTATGGAAATGTCATGCTCGTCGATCAGATATGCTGACATCCTTTCGTCATAGTAACTCGCCAACCCTGTCCGGTGCTCAAGCGTCAACCACTGGCATCAACTCGGCTCGAAGCGATTTGCGGCACTATGAAGTCTTTCGTTCAAGTGCCATCAAGGACATGTGGCTGGATAAGGAAGGGACAACCTTGAGATCAGAGGAAGATTGTAGGATGGCGATGGTCTTGATTGCTCTTCTTAGCGGAGGGGATTACGCCCCAAAAGGTCTGCCTAGCATAGGTGAGCACGCAAAAACCAATCGACGCTTGCCAAGTTCGACTCCACACAGCCGATAGATGGGGCTGACTGACGTCCGTTGAGTAGGTCCAACCATATCTCTTGGTCTGGCCAACGCTGGTCTATCTGAATTCTTGAAGAAATATGATACCCAACGATCTGCATTCACTGCAAGTCTGCCAGAGATTCACGCGCGCATCATCGATGAACTTCGTACAAACGCTTCAAAGCAAGTGGGGCGTCGATACCCGAAACGAGCTGACGATCTAGCGGCGCTCCCTCCCCAAAAAGTGTTTCCAGATGATACGCTGGACGCATACCTCAACCCATGTACTAGTCCCCTGAGCGACCCTAGTCAAGGTTGGCCCGGTTTCGGAAAGGGTGAAAGTGTATTTACGCTCAGAGGCAAGGCTAGAAATGAGGGAAGAGGAGATATGGAGGGAATGGCGAGAGCATGTGAGACATACTTTGAATGGGGAACAAAGGAGATTGTGTGCAAGAAGTTTGCGGGCGAGTCGGTCGGGATATTTGGTGCGGAAGTAGTGAATGAGGCGAGGGAGCTGGTGAGAGAGAGATCGAATACCAAGGACATCGCGACCTCGCTTCTTCTTAGCTCCAGTCCCCCTCTCCCACTGGTACATCAATCGGTTGGGACCTCTCAAGCTGCATCTTCTTCCCGAATCACCTCATTTTTCCAACAAGCGGCACCATCCTCTTCTCAGATATCCGTCAAATCGTCACAACTCTCCTCACAGATTCATCCTCAGACGCAACCCTACGACGCTTCACCCATCGATGACGGTGAACCACCCGAGCATGTTATCAAGATTCATTCTGTCCGAGCCGACCCGATGCAATCGGATCTGGGCCTCAACGAATACCGAGTAGCATTCCGCCACGCTGGGTATATCGACAGATGTCAGAACGCTATGAAAGGTACGCGCTCAGATCCTGCGGATTTGTCCGACAACTCAAGGCAGAGATTGGGCTTGAGGGAGAAAGAGATCGATCCCGACAATATCGCGGAACAAGGAGATGTGTCGAAAACGAAAGATGAGATAAGGGTGTGGATGGCAGAGTACCTTGTCAGGGAAGCATGGCCGGAGCTGGTCAAAGTCTGGGAGGAGGAACAAGCTGCAAAAGCCAGCAAGCTTCTCAAGAGGAAGAAGCCTGTGTCTAAGTCGACCAAGAGTAAAGAGAAGACTGTCGTCGCCCCAAAAGGCGTTGACACAGCAGCCTTTGCGGCGTTCTTCAGCAAGGCTCAGTCCCAGCGTCCAATATCAGCTTCTCCAACGGACGAGGAAGAGGAGCGAGAGAGTCAACCTCGTGGCCGAGGGCAGAGTATGGACATATCAATGCTTTCTTCTTCCGATAATTCGCGATCTACATCTGATCTTGCCATACCGGCAAAGAAGAGTCGAGCGAGACCAGCTCCCACATCATCACTATCGAGCTTACCGGAAGCTATTGAGAAACAGCGATCAAAGTCGCCATCCGCGTCGTCCCGTGCTAAAGCTCGATCAAAATCCAGACGAACGTCAACATCAGCATCGAAATCCCCTCCTACGCCAGGATCCGATGACGAACAGACCAAGTCGCTGACCACAGCGACTGCGAAGCGGTCTTCGTCACCCAAACCGCGATCATGGGCATTCGGTAAACGTATTTTTTCAAAGTCCAAGTCTTCGCCTTCCGCTTTGGCCTCCCCAGGAGGGGCCAAATCCCGAAAATCGATTGGCGGAAAAGACAAGCCTATTGACCTGTGTTCGACCGACTCAGACGAACAGACGCCCGTCAAAGCTCCACCTCGAAGCAGGCGGAGATCCGCGTCAAAAGACCTTGCACCCGGATCGCTTTCGGCTCCGGTAGAAGGAAGCGATGTTGAAACGCCAAAGGTCAGATCCCCTCGAACAAGGAAGAGTAGTATCCAAGTCGTTGCTTCATCGCCTTCTGCGCCATCTCGGTCGAACCCTCAGGAACCAATTGAAATTTCTTCAGATGCAGAATCACCTATTGTCAAGCCTCCTCGAGCCAGGCGAACAAGCAATCGTACAATCACGTCTTCTCCTCAACAGGACAAATCTGCCTCCACGGCAATACTTCGACCCTCAAACCGAGCAAACACCCTATCACCTTCATTTGACGAGTTCTTCGAGATGACAGATTCAGCACCATCCTCACCACCGAAATCCACGTCCAAGCGATCGACACCAAAATCACGACCTAAAAAGTCGACGACTCAGGAAACAAAGCAAAGCACACCCTCATTTCCTTTCACCTCGGATCACCATGATATTTCGGGAGATACCGTTGACCGAGACTCAGAGTTTACGAAGGAGACATCAAGATCGAGTAAGAGAACGCCTTCACCGAAGAAGCAGAGCAAGAAGACGCGATACGTTGTATTGAGTGAGACATCGGATGAGGAGGAAATTGATTGTACTAGAAAACGATAGTTTTGAATCTGTCCTGTGGTCTTCTCCGTCTTGTTCTGCTTTGAGTACGTCCTTGGGATCGTCTTGAAGCCGAGAGCCGTTGACAAAGACATGATCATTCGTCATGGGACCTCTTGTAAAGTATACGCCATCGAGCAGATCCATATATGTCACTTTTTGTTGTTGTACCATTATACTACATGTAGTCACCAACACCAACTCATGTTGCATTCATCACGTGCCTCTACCGTGTACATTGTACAGCAAGAAAAGGAGGGAACCACAACATAATGATGCTGCGTCTAAGCTGGAGTACAGAAGGTCCTGTGTTGTGTCCTCGCACACAGGAGATGGACAGGTAATATATGACTGCTGAGCTACTGCTGGTTTCCGCCCTCGTTTCCTTCGCTTGGCTTCACAGACTCCCCAGCTGCGGTGGACCCTGCTACGCTGCTTGCGATACCAGCCCCCGAAGTCTGATCAGTCGTGGAGACAGGTAAATCGCCATCCAAGGGGTTGCCGAAACCTGAATTGACCATGCTCTGCTCGACTGACGAGTTTGCAGCAGTTTAAAAGGCACTTCCTATTCGGCTAGCTGCTCTGCTGAGGAGTGAAGTTCCTCCGGTATCCGAGGCGCCAGACTGTCAAGTACGAAGTTCCGCTCGTCAGAAAGTTGAAACTCGCGACACTAGTCGTCAAGGCAGAGTAGTGTGCGCCTGTAGCTACAGATTCTTCCTTTTGGAAGAGCGTGTACTCACCTGAGACTGGGGTGAGGAAGTCTTTTCGTCTTCTGGACGAGGCATGGTGTTTATGAGTATCCTGCCTGCACTGAAATGCTATGTATGTAGTAAGCGCGTAGTCGACTGTGCGTACAGTATATCAAATTTAGCAATATTGGGGAATTGGTTGTGGATACAACAGCAGTGAAGAGGAGGGATGAATGACACTGCCTCGCATTTTGCTCCTCCTATTTATACTTACACACCACTGAGGAGTGACTGGACTCATATAGTATAAGTCTAACCCCGAGTCTCGATAATCACAGAATGGTGGGAACCTATCATAGGGCTCAAAGTCAAGCTTGATTCGCATAGCAATAGCAGTAGTATGCTAAGGTATGACGGCAAGCTTGGATAATCCCAAGGTGTTTGGAGAAGCAGATAGATAGCTCTTCAGCCGCCGAATGAAGGCGGCTCACCCGTCTGTCGCTCACTCCATTCAACGACTTTGAGAAGCTAACTGTAGTGGTTCCGGCTCGAAGGACAAGCCTCGGTGAATTTCAAGAACTGTTTATTTCCACAAAGTGACTTATCGAATATCGAGTCGTTGCAAAGTGCAGTACAGTGTCATAAAGGTCAACAGGCACCCACAGTACTGTATAATATCAGCGATGGATCGTGAAAAGTCACAAACAAATCCTTTGTGAGACGGGCCATTTACCTGTCACGATGCTGTCCACCAGGTTTCCTAAGCGAGCTATAATTATCATCAGAGATAAGAACGACCCGAATACTCATATCCAAATACAGTATACGACCCATACTTCCCGCCTGATGGCATGTTGTTTATCGAGTGTACCATGAGCATTGAGATCACTGAAGGCCCAATTGTTTCAAAACTCAGTCTGGACATTTCGCTCACTTTAGCCTTCGTTCCGGGAACAAGTAGTTCTTATCAATACAGAGGCGATGTCTTGTACGACCTCATCGCACGTTCATGCAGTCCAGCACATCCAACATGACAAACAAAGCTCCTTTACCTGTTGACGTTGAATACACTTTGTACTTTGGCCTAGACTCGCCAGCAAAGACCTCATCGTGTGATACTGCAAACTTCTCGCTTCGTGTTGTACTCTAACCCACAATCTACTCTGCCTTCTCGTCTGAGATCTCTGCTTGTGCTTCCTGCGAGATCATCGGAACCCCTTTCCCTTGAGAGTCCTTCTCACTATCAAGACGATATTTGGCCTCACTGAAACCTTTGTAGGCCGAAGATACAGCCCCCGTCGCTGCGCCATCGGGAGCGACAGAGACTCTCAGCGCCTCTGTGGTGCCAGCGAGATCAGCGGAGGGGTTAGTCGTAAATTGGTATGACGGAACAATACCTGTCCCAAAAGCGGTTGCAACCCATGGCATCAACAAAGGCGACGAGTCAAGCTCTGGACAGGTCATGGTTCCCATAGACAGTGATTCGCCTATTCTGTGCCACCACGAAGATTTGGTGCCACTCTGAGTGTTGGCAGCCTGACCTCAATGCAATTGTCAGTGTGTCACCAAAGAGATGTGTGTTCTGGCTGACTCGTATTTCTCATCTGCGACAAAGCTGCCATCCGATCCTTCAATTTGGGGATCTAATATAAATTTATCGCCTTCGGGACAGCTGGTGGCCGGGGGAGGGGCCAAATGAGGCGAGGACTCACAGGAGTGGTACCGGTTTTTGCGGTGTCTGTGGTATGACTGCCCGTTCCCGGTGCACAGGAGGGTGGGCGTCTTTCAAGAACTTTCGAGGACTGCGACTGCCCAACTGGACTGGTAAGACTTTCCGGCAGATCTTTCTCTTTCATGGCTATCGGTTTAACGTTGTACTTGTACTGTTCTGGGGTGATATTACTGGAGATATACAGTTAGTTCAATGATTGTGGGAAATGTGTAGGGCAGATTGGCTCGGTCGAGTTGAGCGATCTAGACAGACTACTGTATATCAGTACGAACACGATGGGTGGGTCCGAAGCGGATACTGTATCCCCAGGAAACGTCCGTTGGACGGAGCGACATACTCGACAATATGATCGATCAGTCCCTACCGGAAGGAAGAAGCTGGCACTGCGATATGAACTCCGTCCGAAGAGACGTCAATTGCTTCCCGGAGCCTGGTCTCTGGGAAGACGCTTGGGCCTATCCGGCTGGGCCGGAAGCGGAGGATATTTGGATTCTAGAATCTGGACTCTTGCGAACAATCAGAATCGATAAGCAGCAATTTGTCATTGCTTTGAGGTGGCCATGGCCCATGTACCAATAATTAGTCAGTCTGACTCAGCACTACAATAAGTAGGCCCAAAGATCGCAAGTTCCATGGAGGGTTTCTGTGGAGACCGGCGGTCGCGGACGATACTGGGTTAGACTGGAGTCAGCGGTCTTAGAGTTGGTCAAGGTAGTAGTTACTCAAACGTTTGTCAGTAGTCGGCTGTACTTCAGGCCTATCACGGACCCAGCTTGAGAGTCAAGTCAGTGATCAGCGTGATTCAGGATGGACCAGGCATCTCAAAGGCTTGCAGTCTGACGCAATGAGGTGCACACGACTACGGAGTCAGACAAACTGCAAGCTGGATTGAATTGTATGATCAAGCCATAATACGTGCTGCTCCAGATTCCATGCATACCACACCCTGCATATATACGTTCCTTACTTGTGTATCTCGTCAAGGGCGCTCTGTACCACAGGTTGCTCTCATCCTGTCTTCTCGTTGGACTGCGCTGCCCCTCTCTCTCCCGGTTCTGAAGCCTTACCGGTAGGATCGTCTCCCGCGGCAAGAGATGATGCCCCTCCCTTCCATTGCGTGACCTTTTCTGTCGGCGCCAGTGAGGTCTCTCGCTGATCCAAGGTTCCGGTATGTGAGGTGTGCTGTGGTATAGAGGTCAAGCCTGATCCAACACCACTGTCCAAAACCGTCTCGACGATTGGTATGCCCATTCCAGCCCCATAGCCAGCAAAGCTGCTGAAATTTGCGCCCTCGACCAGTCTCCCAAGCCAAGACCGATCTTTGGATTTGCCGCTTTGAGTCTCGTCGAACTGGCTCGCACAGGACTCAGACGGTCAGTACAATGGCGCGAATTCATATATATGGGGACATCGAGTGGCAAAACAAAATGGGCAGCTTGTGTGAAAGTGTCTTACGTAGGCGGGAAACGTATGAACTCACAGGATTAACAGAGGACTTGAGTGAGCCTGAGTCCTCTCCGCCGGATATGTCGCTGGGAGAAACAGTGGGCCGTCCACTGCCTTTCGAGGACGGGAGACCGCTCGACTGCTCGTGGTCGTCGTTTTCTGCGTTCATCGCTACGAGAAGACTTGCGGTCTGTATGTCTGCTGGTGTAGGGTGGTGTGATGTCTATCTCGATTGAGATCCTGAGTGCTTCGAGACTGATTGATGTGTGTGATGGGTAGGTGGTACACAATACACTATACTGTACGTAGATTAAAGAGAACTGAATTGAGTCAGTCAGTGTGAATAGGTCAAGTGAGTGTTATATACTATGCTGTGCAGAAGGGACAAGTCTCACGGTGTGCGAGGCAAGACTGTTAAGTGCGGAAGTCCGAGGCCGGAACCCAATCACTTCCTTTGAACCTCTCCGCATGTTTGTTCTCAGGCTGTCCGGCCGGACCCAAGCAAATTTTCAATCGGTGACTCGATCCAACCATAGACCCGATGATAGCGGGGCAGCTCATCTCAAGTTGCGTGCGGGCATCGAAGGCATTCGATCCCTTCTTTTATACAGTCGGCGCAGTAGCGTCCCAGTCAAGCGCTTCTGCGAGTCTCTGATGGAGCAGTTGAGACAAAGCCTGGGCCTGAGAACACCCAAACCTTTGATCATCCGAAGCTCCGTCAATCCCTCGGTGCGTTGTTCAGAGTGAGGCAGTAGCTACGGATAGACTGTACTGCAACTCACATCCTGAGGTTGCACTCTGCTCTACTGTCCCCAGAGCTCCTCTCGCGATCCTGATGCAAGCGAGAGCGCCGCCAAAATCCTTACACAGGATGCATCTGACTTTGCATAAACGCGCGGTATTAACGTACAATACATACGGTAGACTACCAAAACACAGTCGTGCTGCACTGCACGAGTACTGTATATCCAAGACCGAGTCCTTACCATTCTCATGGGTTTACGCCCAAGTAGGATACCCCAAGTACTGTGTGTAGATAGCTAAGAGTCCTCGAGCTTCCCAGCTTTGGTCTCTTCGGCGGTACCTGTACTCGAAGTCGTAATGTCAGTTTTGGGCTTAAGCTCCTCGTCGTCTGATGCCTCGTCATCGGTATAAACATGACCATAACCTTGGTTTTGATGATGGAGATCGCCTTGTCGAGAATCCCGGTAAGTACTCGCAGTGTTGTACGGCTGAGTGTTGCTTGAGCGTACACCAGTCATGTAAGACTGGATTGCACTATGCAGTAATCTGAGCGACAGTACGTTCGACATCATTCGGTATATGGCTGTAATCGGAAGATGGGTTCTGACTGCCAGAATTCTGTGTTCCAGCGGCACCTGGAATCGGATTGATGCCGCTAGCTGTATCGAGTTGCCCGGTATTGTGACCTGCATTTGTACGGAAGAAATCTCCGCACGCTGCGACCGTGAGCTGGAAAGTTCTCAGTCTGGGATCATCCATCATCATAAGGGCTTGCGTCCATCTTTCTGACGCTCGTTGCTCGTCGGTTGGGTCAATCGTTTCGGACTTGTATATGTGCGAGTCGTAACATGATCAGCTTTACAGTACTACCGGATACGGGATCGGCTAGAGAAACCAGAGAGAAGCACGCGTATGTGTCTATGTGTCGAGCGGGTAGATATTACAGGACTTACCGGTAGTTCAGTCATCTGGTAACTCTGTTGACCAGTCTCGATAGCACGTCGAGCTCTGGCTCGATTTTGAGTCCGAGTATTGTCCGCGCTAGGCTGAGTGTTCCCGGCATTACTAGAAGCGTCCACGAGGTTTCTCGGAGTATGATTCCTCGTCATGGTCAGTGGTGGGTGGGTGGCCCGAAAGGCTACTTCGATATGATTTCTATAGCTTATAGTGTCCGGCGATAAAGCGGATCGGTGAGCACTTGATTGTGGTATATGATGTCTGGAGAAAATTACAAACGATGAACGACGAGACAACTCATAGACCGAAGCGTTTAAGTACAGGCAGTATGAGTACGAGATGTGAGCTGCCCTATGACCATGCGGTCAAGAAGGCTGCAAATTCAGGCGATCACTTCTGGGCACGGTCCGTACAAACATAAGCACTGCGCACAGCATAAAAGAAGAATGTCTCAGCCTTCTGTTACATCTGGATGAAGGACGGACGAGCCTCGGCCTGTTCCAGTTCCAGTTCAGATTTGGAAGAAAGGATGACTCTCATTCCTTCGGTGCAAACGAGCTCCGTGCTGCGTGTGATGTAGCTACTCCGATGCTGCATGCATTTAGGATAATTCGATTAGGATTCCGGGAAAAGTCTCGACCGCCATGCACGAAGCATTGCACAGTCAGAAGCGGAGAAGTCGACGCAAAGAACACAAGGTCGTCAAGTCCTTTGTTTGCACGATTCTTACGGTCAGTAATGGACTAATGAGTATGGTGCAAGGTGGAAAGCCAGAGTGAGCAGCACTTCAAATGGCCTAGACCGGATCATCATGTTGACTTGTCTCTCTCTGCATGCACATGCATGAGCTTCCATACTCAAGATCTCGTAATTTCCAATGATTTATGATGATCGGTAATTGAGCGTGGCAGAAGCCTGGTTGACAGGGAGGACGACTATGCAATGCGGATCCCAGATATCGTACAAGCAAGTCAGTACTAATCCTCCACTTGAACAGCATAGCAGGTGTGCAGATGAGATGCTGCAGGTGGCTTGCGGTGCGCGACAGATAGATGCTTGGCAGGGCTTGATATAAACGGTGTCCGATGGGGATGACTTACACAACTGAGCGATGTTGACATGGGGAGGTCGAGAAGCAGTCCATACGATCTCCTCGGCGATGTCCTCGGCAACGACTGCAACAGGAAAAGGGCAGGAAAGGTCATGTCAGGTCAGCACATTCCTCATAGCTTTCAAAATCCGTAGTAAAGCGTGAACGAGGTCGAGGACGACGGGATGCAACACTGGGAGCAAGGGCAATCCAGAGCCAAAACCCGGACTCATAAGAAGCAACCTAGGCACTTACGCGGCTGAAGACCCTTGTAAACGTTGTCCGCCTTGCCCTTGTCTCCTCGGAACCTGACGACCGAGAACTCTGTCTCAACCATACCAGGCTGGATCTCGATGACCCTGATAGGGGTATTGACGAGCTCTCGGAGCAAAGCGCCGTTGAAAGCTGAAAGGGCGTGCTTGGTGGCACAGTAGATAGCGCCGCCGGCGTAGGCCTCTCGGCCTGCGATGGAGCCGAGGTTGATGATGGTCTGAAAAGGAGTCAAAGGATTATAGAACAAAATATTAGTTGGATCAGCTCACATCATCAATCAGGGCGATACGAGAAAGGTCGGAGAGGTGACTTCCGACAATAGGAGTCTAGCATCTTTATATTTGTAAGATAGAGTAGTTGGGAAATCGCAGATGTAATTCATTGATTGCAAGGGTGCTTATACTTACACCAGTCTGTCGCTTCTTGAACTCCTTGACGAAGATCTGAGTCAGGTGAATGAGACCTCGGACTACACAATCCACATTCAAGGTATCAGCTTCTCCTCTCCTTCCTTGTGCGCTGGGTCGAGGTATTCGTAGCGGTACACTCACCGTTGGTGTTGAACATTTGGTCAATATCGGCGTCGGCTATGAAGCATCATACAGAATCAGCTCAGTGCTCGAGATCACCCGGTAGTAAACCACGCAGTTTTCTGTAGAATGAGCTCACAGATATCTGCAAGAGTATGACGATAACAAGAAAGATATATCTATCAGCTTGACTCGACGATATGAAAAACACGGTACTCGATCGATAGCTCACCTCCGACCTGCTCGACACCCTTTACCATACCGGCGTTGTTGACGAGGCTGAGGGACAAGAGAGGGGCAAGCACAGAGGTCAGCGCTCGCTCGCGATCTTATCGACTCATTGCACCAATGTAGAGGGCTACGATACAAGACTTTGTTTCACCCTGGCCCTAGCTCATACCTGAGCCACAGAGGAAGCCAAAGAGAAGGCAGGGTACATGTTACGAGGGATAGCCTATTTTCATAGGACTTTACGCCATATACCAAAGTTTGAAACGCCTACTCACATGTCGACCTCAAGGCCTTCAGTCTTGGAAAGTACAGTATCCAGATCCTCATTCTTCTGCATATCAGCCTCGATCACAACGACCTTACCCTTCTTGCCGTTCTCGTTGTAAATGGCCTCGGCCTTGGCTTTGACTTGGGCGAGGTTGTCGGCTCGTCGAGCGAGGAGGATGAGGTTGGTTCCGGTCTTGGCGAAGAGAAGCGCCGTGGCGGCGCCGATACCTGCCGATGCACCGGTGATAAGGGCTGCAGGGGTGCATGACGAACAAACGGATGTAGGTATGCCAGGGAAGAGTACATGATGGAAGTGGTGGTGATGGGGGTGGTAGACAGAGAGAATATGGTACAGAGTCAGCTCTTGATGGCGATAGGGGCGCTGGATGGCTTAAAGACTAGACGATGGAGAACCACAACAGTGACATACCAGTCTTGCCCTCCAATCTATATGACCCACACCCACAACCAAAAACCCTTATCAGCGGTGTTCCGGGGATCAAATAAAGATAGAGAGAAAAGACCCACCGAGAAGTGTTGAATACGGACATGTTTCTAATCTGGTTAAGAGTGATAGGAATGGTTCGTTGATGGATTAGTCCTTTTGAATGGCTGATGATATTGCTGTTGGTGTTGGTGAGCAGTGTCTTGAGCGATGAAGTCCTCTTGATAAGTGGGGAGAAGGACATGTAGCTGTTTCTTGGGTTCTTTCTGGATGTTTCTTATAAACAGCGAAGAAAGGAGTGAAAAATCTAAATGGTCTTAGCCCAAAATCGACATAGACACCTGCATGTTGAAACCCGACCCGCATATCCACCGTGGGCTTATCTGGTGACAGAGGGGATCCGTCACATCACCCATGCATATGCGCTCGCTATGCTCATTCTCGGGTATCTGATTTGCACATCTAATCCGAGAGAGCACCGTAGGATGCTATATCTACCCTGAATAGATCCCAACGACGTGATTGCTCGCGATCATCCCTATCCCGGCACTGGATGCATTTTATGTGCAGTCCGCTAACTAGATTCAAGCGGAATTCGGATTAATTGGGCCGGAGCAGCGGTGATAGCCGAAAAGACAACATCAGTGGAGGGAGTCCGAGCCGGGATAGAAGGGAGAAAAGAAGGACGTATGAGACGAACTGATTTATACTAGATCACCTAGATCATTGTTGTGGTGATCTGACGTGACCCAAGGAGCATAGCCGGCGGAAGAAAACGTAACCAATACTGGAAACTAAGTGAACAACAATGTGGTGTATTTGTACAACAAATGCATAATGGGCAGTCCCCGCTGAGGGGGTCGTAGAAGGTCTAATACTCGTAAAGATTATCGTCAATGTCGGAAGATGATATTATGCTACAGAACTATCAATGGATTGGATCGGATCGATTGCGCTTGAATATCCCACTCAGGCTGCCGTAGCCTCAGATACCGAGATTCTTCCCGGGAGGCCGTATCACAAAATCTACCATGCCTCCCTCCGCACCATTACAGGCGTACTTTGCTCGCTACGTCCAATTGTATTCCCGTTCACTCCTTGGACATGACTCCCCTCCACCGATCCGAGTCCACTCTCTTGGTCATTAAGCCCTGGTCCTGATCGTTGCGTCCTATTTCTGTCTGCTTCCCCTTCACCGTGACCATCGTATTGCGCTTGATCTTGGTTCAATGTTGTTGATTCCGCCGCAGAGTCCCATACAGCCTGTCGCCCGCTGAAAGAGTTGAAAGAAACCATCGACGAGTTGGCTTGACTATTTTCATATGCTTGCCCACCTCCATTTCCATTGCCATTCCCATTTCTATTTGCAGTTCCTGTTCCATTCCCAATCCCAAGTCCGACTCCTCCGACTCCTCCAACTTCGGCAAGTCCGCCGTTGCTCTGACTTTGACCGTGACCTTGAGGACCGCCGTGATCTTCCAGACCAAAGGCGTGGTCCGCTACATCGCTCATGGATGATACGCTACCGACAGCTCCTACATGTCGGCCACGATTGAAGCCTGAGGGAGGCATCATATTGAGATTAGAACCCGATCTCGAATGCCCACCGCTTTGGAAAACGTTGTTGCTGACATGCCCGCTGTTATTACCGTTGTTATTATAACCATGATCATTCGAAGGTAGATGAATCGGTGTGAATCCTAGCCTTTGGGTAAGATCGCGATCGCCGCCACTGCCGCTGATGCCGGATCGCTCATCCATCGAAGAAGTGATGCTGCTTTCGCTCGTCATTGAGATCGAAGGGTGATTCCTATGTGCGTAAGGACGGGTGAATGACATGCCTGCCGGAGGAGGTCCATTGATAGCGGAGTGGGATGGGGATGTCTCGTAAATGGGGGACGAGATGGATGCCTGGTGACCACGCTGCGAGAAAGAAGCGGTACATCAGCACTTACGCTATAGCAGCAGAAGCTGGAAAGGGAATGGAATGCGTTCGGATCGGAGAGTATTTGAGGAAGGGTTTGGTTTGTGGCTGAATTGCGCAAGCCCCAATCCCACTCACCGCCATGATGGCCCGAAGTCTCCGTTCAGAGACATCACTTCCAGTCTGTGCGTGTCCTCTTCCTCCTCCTCCACTACCGACTCCAAACCTGAACGCGTTCTTCGGACTGGTACTACCCATCCCTGAGCTAGAATGGGGATGGGCCGTCTCCAAGCCATCATCGAAGAATTGGCCCAAGCTATGTAGGGCACCAACGAGATCTCCCATGGAGGCGTTGTCGATTCCCCCAATACCATGCCCGTGTCCGTGATTTTGGCTCGAGCCCGGCCCGGCATTGGAGCCTGATAGAGGTGGAGAGGGCAGATCGAGGCTGACTTGACTTGGGTTGACGCCGAATCCCAATCCTCGACCCATACCAAGATCCGCAAATTGCACGACCGAGAAATGAGCGGATGCAGCCCTTGTCTCAACAGCACAAGTATTGAATACAGCATGGACGTTCTCCTTCGTGAGCGCTGAAAGTTCCTTTGATTTGGGCACGCTCCAGCCTGATTCTTCTACTGGGCCAAAGACCTCTCCACCGCCAGATTGCGGAGATAAAGAGCCCATGGATTCCGCTGATGCCGATGCGGTGACTGGCATATCGAGCACATCGAGAGCTTGCGATGCGTGTTTCGTCGAAACGAGTCGAAGGAGTGGTAGGAGCAACTCAGAACCGTGAGCTTGGAGTGGTGCTCTTGCTTCTGGCGATTGAAGGACAAGCTTGAGCACTTGCATCGACTTCTCCCTCATCCAATCGTGAGTATTCAGCACGAATCCAAGCAAGAGCGTGACGATAATAAGTGCGTGAGTGGACAAGTAATCTCGCAGTAACGAAGCGGCTTGCCGGATGAAATCGTCCTTCGACCTGAATCGGACTCGGGCAAATGAAGTCAAGAGACGTGAGAAGGACGCATTGCCCTGGACATCCGCGATTGCCGCCAAATCAAGAGCCATAGATGCCAGATCCTCGTTTGGTTCGCCGACATCGGTTGAATGCAGCATCCACGGCAGAGCGGCCACGAAGCCATGTAACAATCGATCGGTTGAAGCGTCAATCAAGTCGTCGTGCGATGCTGAGGTGAGTCGACGGATCAGGTCGAAAGTCATGAATGCCGTTTTTGATGATCGTAGACCAACGAGCAAGAGAGATTGGAGATAAGGATGCGGGCCGACCCAGTCGGGCGGTCTGAACGAGACGAGGTGTTGTACGACGGAAGGGTCAGAGAGGTTGGTCTTGTCCAGTACGTGGGAGAGGAGCTCTATGACCTCTGTGAACTCCGATTCAAAGGGCGTCGAGAGACAAGCGATCGAACACCAGAAGATCTGCGGATACGAGAATGCCTCGCTCATCGACAGCGTCTGGACGATAGCCGCAAACGTCCTGAGCACTTCGTGATTAAACGCTTGGATTTCAGGTGACGGCGAGGCGATGGTACTGCTTAGTCTGGCTAAAATGTCGGAGACCATTCGTGGGCTGATTCGAGGCGAAAGGATCCGGAAGACTTGGAGAGATCGACACGCGAGATGACGGATCGGACACGATGTAGCCCATGTCAAGGCTAACTCGCCCCATTGCTGCCTAATTCGAGGTTGAAGAGGTAACAAGATACCTAGGATCTTCATGATCAAGGTGGTCATCTTGGCTGGCGCAAGGAAGATCGACTCTGGTGTTCCCACATCATCGGCTTTCCAGAAGGCTGTAGACGTCGTTCGAGCCAGAGCAGTGATCTTGTGTTCAGCCGAAGACCAAATCGCAGCTGCGTCGTCTGAGGGAACGTTGGATAAATCACAGATCCAAGCTCGTAGTACCTGGAACAGCACCGACTGAGCGTGATCTCGCAGAGCGGGCGATGCATGATCGGTATGGACCAGAGCAGCATGAAGCATGGCAGGCAATCGTTTCCCGAACTCGAAGTCGTCGAGTCGGTGGGGTAAGAGCTCTCCAGCAAAGAGGAGGGCCAGCTGACCAGTCGAGAACGTTTGCGAGCGCGTTGTTGGCGCCGACATGAGCGAGTCCAAGTTGGCAAGCGATGTCATCGGTGACGGCGGGACGTCGGCTTCTGGTAGAGCGGCCATTGCGTTCGGTTCGACAAAGTTGCAAATCTCCTGGAATATTGTATCGCCTGCCGGACACTGCGCGAGACACGCCATGATCCTCTGTGCGTGACCAACGAAATCAGGTGACTTGCGCTTCCCGCCTTGCTCAAACAAGAACTTGACTAGAGCCGTAGTATTTGATTGATGGGACTTCGGGTCGTCCGAATCCGCTCCGGCGAAGGTGGTAAAGATACCCTTGATTTCCTCTAGATGATCATCGCTGAATCGAATCGCAAGATAAACCAGATTCTGCAATGCTTGATGCTCGGTATGTGCGTCTTCCGGGGACAGCTCGGATGTATCCGAAGCGAGATCGAGGAACTCCACCCATGGTCGGAGGATACTGAGGGTCGCATGTCGACGAGGCGCTTCGAGCTGGCTCAGTCGAGTGGTACATTCCGCCAAGAACTGGAATGCTTTGTCCGCATATAAACCCGCTAATTGAGCTGACATGGCCTTTTGGGCGTGTCGATAGATATTGGCCGAAGAGCTACCGATAGCAGGGAGAAGGGTGGAAGTGCGAAGTTTGGCTTCAGGATCGGTGTAGAGTGACTCGATGAGCTGGAAGGCCCGTTGTCGGATGTCCGAGACGGGATGTCCGAGTTTGGAGAGCGCAAGACACGAGACCTGCTCAATGGGTAATCGGAGAAGACCTTCTGAAATGACATCGGCTACGATACCGAAGAAGGAAGAGTCGAGCGAAAACTGCTCCCCTTCGCCAAACGATTGATGCAATACTTCGTCCAACAGTCGATTACATTCCCAATTGTATTTGATCAAAGCGAATAGTGCCCGTCTATCAGTTCTGTCAGCTACGCATACACATGCACTGATATCAAAGAAGCAGCTGGTGGCTCACCTTGCCGTGTCGTGGTGTGCTGGCGATGAAGATGAAAACATGCCTCTAATCCAGCGAAGGACTGTGAGCGGCTCGACGATATGGTCCGAGGCTTGCTGGGCGGGAGTGGCTTCGTTCGCCGAGATGAGTTTCCCTTGCTAAGGGATCCATCATCACCCCAGGATCAGTCTCAATTGGCTCTCAGGTGAAAATGAGCGAATCTCGGACTCACACATAGCCCCGCCATAGCTTCGGCAGCAGCGGCACTCAACAACTTGGTCTTAGCTTGTAGATCATCTAAATACTGCGCACGGTCCCTATCACCCCTATATCCCTCTGCAGCAGCCTGAAGCGTCTGACTCTCCCTCGCTTTCGCTACATCAGGCCTTCGTCCAACATGGCACCATTCGAAACAGAGCTTGAAGATCGCCCCTCGTACTTCTTCACCTAGGAATCGGTCGGACGAGTCGAGTTTACCTAGGGAATTCGTAAGGTTCTCGACTGTCATGCAGAATGATCGTCTTAGACCTTGAAGATCAAAGTCCTCTTTGACTGTTCGATCTGAAAGTAAGGTATATGTTACTTTCACGAAACCGATCATTGACGATAGGTTTGCAAGGTGATTGCTGGACTTGCCATCCAGGATGAGCGGGGAGATGAGCCGGAAGACATGGGCAACAGCGGTCCAGATAGGTCCATGAGCCGTAGCACTTCGTCGTGTAGTGGTATCCTGACGCGGAGTTCCGCCAACTTTCGTCCCATCCGCCAGTCTCCTGACCACCGAGAGCAGGATTTCGGACAGGGGTCGAAGGTGATCTTGTCTGATTGATCCTAGAGCGTATACTGCCGCATCCTTGAATCTCGGATCTTCCCAGCCTAAGAGACTGGTGAGATACTGGAATAAACCAGGCGAATTGATCATGTCCTGGTTGAGAATGACGACGTCTTTTGTGCGCTGAACGGGAGGCGTAGGGGGTGCATGGCCTTGGGCGGACATGGTCACGCACAGCACAGAGAGATATGCCCTCCAGTGATCGGCGAGAATGGCGATATCGGACGAGCTTCTTGTTGAAAGCGACCCTCTGCCAGGAGTACCTCTGATCGCACTTGAGCCAGCAAGAAGGGCGACATGCGCTTGAAGCCGAAGGACAAGCTGACAAACGACAGCTCGAAGATCATGCGCGGGACTGGGAAGCGTGTCTGCCACTTTGCTAATGAAGTAGGGAAGGATGGCGAGCCACAAAATTCCATCTTTCGGTTGATCACTCTCCGCGATTCTCTGCAATAGCTTCGATTTGTCTTTGGCGGTGATCAAATCGAGTCGATGTCGATCGCTGGAGGTCATCCACGACAGACCCCGTATCGCGGCGATATCGGCCTCTTCCGCTGTATACTCGAAAATCTGCAGGACACGGGTGACAGCCGCTTTGTCGGGCGAGATCCGACTGTATCGGAAAGCGGCTGACGGGCGTCGTTGCTGACCTTCGAAATTTCTTGCAGCGATGAGGATGGCACTACCGAGTTTTCGAACAGCCGCCGAGGCTGAACACAGCAGGAACAAGGCGCACCCTTCGATCTTGTTGATCTGGGATGGCTCGATAGGCGGGAGTCTTTTCGTCGAATCGTCATCGATCGCCTGAGCTTCCGAAAACCGTTGATGGGCCACCAAGGCTTGAAGGAGATCCAGCCATAGTTGAATGATCCGCTCGAATTGACTTTCGAGTAGCCGAGCACCCATGAACGTGTCTCGGAAAACATGTCTTGTCTCGAAGACGAACTCTCTGAATGTATTCACCACTACCAAACATCGCTCGGGATCTTGAGACATCCGTCGAAGGGCATCACCAGCTATCGAGCAGACATGCGGGCAAGCGGAGAAAGTCGCTCGACAGAGCACATTGACCAATTGTGTCATATTTACGTCTGCCGGCAAACATCGAGGCAAACTTTCCAGCAGAGCCGACATCAGCTGAAGGGTAGGCTCATACCGCGCTGGGTATGCGACATAGACGTCTCCGTGCTTTTTCGTAATCTGATCGTGCACATTATCCATTGCGGTACTCGATGAGTGACCGGACAGAGTGACAGCATCATTCGACAGCAGAAGATGCTTGACGTGGTTGTCGCATTGGAAGAGTAAATCGGCGAATGATGGTCCACATCGTTTCAGGAGGTCGTGCACTTCAAGTTTGGTTTCCGCTTCGAAAGGCAAGACTTCTCCTGAAGCCTCGAATCCATCAAGATCGAAATGCGCAAAATCGGGATTTGATGGCCATGATGCTGATTTCTCCAGTTCTACATTACGCAGGGTGAAATTGACAGCTCGAACAAGTACGGTCGATCGGTCGGCCAGATTGTCAAGGTTTCGATCCTTGAGGAATTCAGCGACAAATTCTTCACCATAATCTAGATGCCGTGTCATGATGTAATGGAGGATAGCGATGAAGGGCTCCTGGGGCAGTTCGGGAGGGTAAAGCGAGCCGGATGAGGTGAAACATGTACGAATGAGGGGATCTAGTCGTTTCCGCATGGTAGTAGATGATTCGGAGCATCGATTTAAATATAACCACAGCATACGGACAAAGGCGCCCATGGCAATTGGTCGAAGGTTCCGGTCCTGCCAGAGCAAGTATTTCGAGTCAGCTTCAATATGCACAGGAATAGCTCGCTCGCTGCGCACCTTGAACTTGACCAAGACCGAATCAATCAATGATTGCCACTGCTGCATGAAGAGCTCTCGCGGTGATACACCAAGAGCAGTAATCACCAGTGGGAACGCGGTGGCCCAGTATCTCGCCTTCTGCGCCATGGCCATGGCTCTTTCCAATATAATGGAAACCGCTTTGGACCACATGGGATGATTGACTTCTGCTGTAGCCGTTTCGATTACTGGGTGAAGCAGACTGGTGAAGGTTTCCGCATACGCGATTTTGAGTGCTTGACCGTGCGCATTGGCGAAGAACCCTGCCAAGGACTGTATAAATTCTGATGACATCTCCAGCTCGTCTTCAGGGTATACACGCAATTTGAGATGCCTCATGCCCTTGAGGAGATGCTCAATCTTCGCTTCGGCTTCTTTTGTTGGTTGAGAAGATGTCGCATGTTTGCCCAGTTCTCGGATGAAGCGGTCGCTAACGGTGAGAAAACGGGTATTTGATAATTGACCGAGAAGTTCAACTTGGAGTTGACAGACTGCTTTCCTGTGTGGGAATTGCATGATTTCCTCCAATTTCTCTGAGCGATAAGCGTTGAATGCGTTCTGTTCCAGCGTCATGCCGAGTTCTTGATCTAACGAGTCTTTAGGTATGATTTTTAACAGTTCTATCAACGCTCGGTTCATGATGAACCTCGCCGCCGATGCCTTCCGAGCTTGCAGAATAGCAGCAGCATCTTCAACTCTCATCTGAAGGCCTAAAGATCGGTCGAGATGGGCGCGAACTTCGCTTGCGCCGATATTGCCGCAGTGATCCCTACACCATCCAAGGAGTAGATCGACGACTCGACGAGCATGCCGTGTCCCACAGTGAGCGAGAGAGTTGATGAGGGAGTCAAAAGTCGGATCAACACTCGAGTCGAGGAAGGATTGAAGGGAAGGTTGGGTGTTCTATTATTCTCAACGTAAGCTAACATCTTTCCATGACTTCCAGCGTATTAAGCTTACCAGCGGTCTCGAGCATATCCGCCCTACTTTTTGATTGGCCGACTCCTTGAAATCCTTGAATACCACTCTCAGAGCTTCCTCTCCAGGTGTCTTTCCCAATACCACGTCGGAATCATCTCCACCTATACTTCCCCCTCTTCTCGAGAACCCAAACAGACTTCCAGCGTCGCTGCCCTTCCTGCCCATCCGGGATGGCGTTTGTCGCATTGGTATAGGCGGTAGGGAAGGCATAGGATGATCTTCTGCTCGAAAGCTTGATGACCCTTGAGAAGTGATTGATCGGCCACCTTGCGACCTATGTGAAGACGCAATGGAGTATTTTCGTCCATCTGGATTATGATACGATGAAGGCGCGGGGGAGGAGGACGTGGATGATTTGCCAGCTACTTTCGACATGGAAGGCTTGAAAGATGAGTTCTTGGGTGAGATAGGAGAGTCGAATCTGGAAAAGGGATTCCGCAGCGCAGGATAACCAGGTGCGCCATACGCCTTGGTGTCCAGGGTTGGCACAGGTGGGACAGGCGCATTATTGCTATTTGATTTGAACGCATTTTTGAGCGATGCGAGCGACCCTTTCCTTCCTGCTAAGAAGCCCGACGAAGAACCGATAGATGTCCCTGGACCGACGAGTGAAGAAGACGAGCCATTGCTGAACTTGCCTAACCTATGACTCTCATCCGCTGCCCTTGAAGATTGCCCGAATCCATGAGCGTTATGATTGGTATTTGGCGTTGGTACTCCTACAGAAAAGCTCGCAGAAGCCTTCGGAAGCACGGGACGCGTGGGTGTAGCTTGTAGTTTCGGTGGATACGAAGAGTCGCTGGATGGGTTGGATCGATGAGCGTAGGGGTCTGTTTCGGGCAAAGAAGAAGTGGAGGCTGAAGCGGCGGCCGCAGCGCCGAAAGGCTTGGTGAGCGTCGTTGGGAGGATGTCATCCTCTTCATCGTCAAGTTCTGCGTAGGAATGCTCGGCATGTCAGCTATATCTGACGGCATTCGTTCATAGAGCATCGAGATTTGACTCACTAGGGATGACAATCTCCATTTTGGTTTGTGCGCCTCCTTGCCTTGCGCGTTGCAGATGCTCTTTCTTTCAGTCCAGCTGAGCTTTCTGCAACATCAGTAGCCCTTTAGACGCTTCGCTGGGCCAAGACGATACAGGGATATTGGTTTGTAGTCAAGAACTGGGAGGACAGAGAGAGTCGAGGTGAGAATTGTACGGTGAAAGGTGATGACGAGAGTTCCGGCGCGTCTCTTTGTGTCTTTTTGTCTTTTGTGCTCTCCTGTCCTGTTTGCCGATACTCGATATCTTATCCAGCCCTGATTACGACTAGCCCCTGATCGACGCTATCGAGACAGGTGCCACACTTCACGTGGCTGGATACTCCGTCTAATACCGATCACCGTACTGTATTCTGTGTGGACCCTGAAGGTGGTGATGGTTGAGATGGTGACGCGATGACCAGTGCAGTGCAGTAGTAGACTAGTAGACTGTGTAACTGTGGAATGGAATGACAAGGTGGTTCATGGAATGAATGAATCGTGGTGTGGAGTATGGGAGTGAGTAGTACTCATCGCATCCCATCGCATCCCATCGCATCCCATCGCATCCCATCGCATCCCATCGCATCCCATCGCTTTAAATACCCCTTTAGCCTTTCTATCCTCTTCTATCCCTTCCTCCTTCTTCCTCACGTACCACTACTACCCCAAAAACCAACCCAAAAAGCAAAAACATATTGTAAGTCTCTTCAACGTCAAAGACTAACGATCCATCAGATCGTCTTGTCCTTGTCCTTGTCTTTGTCGACCTCTCGTCCACCAACAGCCGCAGGCTCATCATACTCACCAGTCATCTTTTGCATCTTCGCATCGCATTGCATCGCATCTCCTCCAACCTCATCGCATTATCAACAACGTACCATGTCTTTCGCTCGACGATTCGTTCACTCTGCTAGCACAATGTCGTAAGTCTTCGCTCCCACTCATCTTTCGTTCCTTCATGCTGGGCGTTGGCGCTAACGTGTTCCGGTTCCGCTGGTTCTGCTGCTTTCCTCAAACAACAGTCAGGTCTACTTCGACATCGCTATTGACAGTGAGTTGTATGCTCTGCTTATTCCTATCCTTGTCGTCGCCACGTCATCACGTGCGAACTGCACAGACCCACCATCACACCTTCCTTTGCACGTGTCTGGACATATCCATATCCACCTTTGAGCTTTCTTTGCTGACCCTCCGTAATTTTTCCCCTCCAGACGCCCCCGCTGGCCGAATCACCTTCAAGCTCTTCGACGACGTTGTCCCCAAGACCGCCGCCAACTTCCGAGCTCTCTGTACCGGTGAGAAGGGCTTCGGCTACGCCGGCTCCAAGTTCCACCGAGTCATCCCCCAGTTCATGCTCCAGGGTGGTGACTTCACTGCCGGTAACGGTACCGGTGGCAAGGTGAGTTCTATGGCAGGTCCTTCAGATCGAAATGATACCTTCATAATGCTATCACTCCGACATTTCTCGTGGTCGTCTACATTATGCAATGAGATGAGAAATAAATGCTGACAATTCATTCGCACTCCATTCCTTAGTCCATCTACGGCAACAAGTTCGCCGACGAGAACTTCAAGTTGAGGCACGACCGACCTTTCCTCCTCTCCATGGCTAACGCCGGCCCCAACACCAACGGCTCTCAGTTCTTCGTCACCACCGTTGTCACCTCTTGGCTCGACGGCAAGCACGTCGTCTTCGGCGAGGCTACTTCCGGCCAGGACCTCATCAAGAAGATCGAGTCCCTTGGATCTCAGTCCGGCAGTGAGTTCACATGTCTTCCCTTTCTATAAAATAAACAAACGCTGACGTGTCACTTTCCTTCCTGCAGAGACCACCAAGTCCGTTGCCATCACCGCCTCCGGCACCGTCTAAATATCTCACCAATAGGATGAAATTGAGCAACTGTTTCGAGTGAAATGAGAATTTCTTGAAGGAGAATGTCGAAAAAGCAGATGGTAGTCAACTGTGCTGTCGTGGCAGGAGAAGTAAATGAATAAGCGAGATGCAACGATGATGTTGATGATACGTGTCGGCGTTTCCTGCTCTATCTAGTCATGACGTAGTCAGACCACCTGTATCTTGCAATCTGTTCTTCTGAAGCGACTGACAGTCGGGTTGTGGCTTCTGAGGGTACTTACCACCTGATTATTATCCACTGAATTGTCGAACACTTCGTTCTCGACCCCATCACATGCTGTGTGATCGAATATCATAATTGTGACAGTGATTCTCGTCACTCTCGAGGAGCGCGATGCGATCTCTTCTCACTTCATCGCGCTTCGGTTCTGCCCTCGGTCATCCGAGGCTCCTGCGACACAGAGATGGAAAAGTTCGTTCCAGGAATGTCGCGCTGCATGGCGTTTCTCTTGTACAACGAAAGCAAGTCAACTGATTGTGTTCCTTTCATCGTCATTGAAGCTCAGCTTGTTGGTACATATGAAGACTTTGTCGCGAAGAGAGTGGTTAGAAGCACAGCTACTGGCAGGTGAGCCGTTGTCTTTTGAACCTTGATGGGAGCCGTTGTCTTTTGAACCTTGATGGGCCCGCGACCGACTTTTCGCGGGCTGCATACAGCCTCTGCAATCCCTGACACCTGACCCGCTAGCTAGATCGACTCCGTCCACTGCAGAAAGATCCTCGGGCGGTGTTCTACCAGGATGTCTTACAGATATGGTCATCGTCGCCTTCTTCTTCTCTTATTTTTGGCAACGAGCCCATAAGTCCGAAGCACGATTGATCTGACATCTGACAGAATTGATCGTTCGCTAATGTATCTTCTTCAGAGGCACTTTGAAACTCGCAAGCAACACACGAGCGAGTTCGAATTCTGGCGTGGGTTTTGATTCTGTCGGCTCGTGCGAGACTACCACAGAACAATCAGTCAGCCATGAGCGATCATCAACGTCGGCGGAAGCGACTGGTACAGTATATACTATAACCCTGAGAGGGGATCAAGCATGAATACTTGTATTGTACGAGTACTCGTATAGCCATTGACATGACTATGTTCAAAGTCGAACACGCAGAATTACGGGTTCACTATTGTAGCTGCTTGCTGCGCAAATCCGCTCAATAGGATCCATGGCTCGTTATGCTCCCCTCGCTACAATCGTCCATCATCCACCGCCCCTTCGTCCACCACCAGTCGCTGACAACGAGTACAGTAGAACCTCTCATTGTGTCTCGGATACTCGTACTGTATGAAAGGCCTATAATTGTCGGTTCGTCTCGACTGTATATTAGGCTAACTACTATTGTCATGTGTCGTCCCACGCATACGTCTCCTACGTGTCCGATTCATGTTCCGTCCAATGGGCTGTCCTTGACGTCTACCGTCCGGAGCCGTCTGATACAGTATATCTGCCCTCACGTCGTCACCCTCTTCACCCCTCACTTCTGTCGGACCACAACCACTACTCGTACGCGTCCCGCCCATTGTTTCATAGAATTCCGCCGATACTGCATACCCCACCTCAATGCCATCGCCAGAGGTGAAGCTGAACAAATCCAGTACTCTTACCATACCAACACGCATAGTCAGTCGAGGCCAAACATTGACAAGCCCAGCAGCATCATCTGTTGTCCGTCATTCCTTCTCCAGTCTTCGGAGCGGAGAAGACGCTCATACTGTACCGGTCTGTTCCTGTATTCACTGCGCAGAGCGGACGGGATGAGTCTGGCTTTGTCCCAGTACATCTTTCAAACGATCTCAACCCCCTCAGACCTCCCATGAAACCTCGACTCTCTTCCAAGCTATATATAGGCTTTAGAAGGGGGAAACCTTCATCTACGGCCATAGAACACATAAAATACCGCATCCCGTCCGTTTAGCCGCCGTGGTAAGGATCGACGCACGGACCGCCAGCCGCCATTTATACAGTTTTCTCAATCACGCCCCACAGAATGCATCTAACTCTGCGCAGTTTCTGAACATATGTGTCGCTCGGTTAGTACTAGGGTTGGGGACCATCTGGGAATCCCGGGTGCTGTAGTTTTACCCTTTGGCATTTGCTTTGCTTTTTTGCGATGTGGTTTAAGAAGTACGAATGCTCGAAGATATCTGAGTATTGGGCGCGAAGAAGGTTGCGAACGATCGCCCGAGATGTTTTCTGGCCAAAAAGGTACCATCAAAAACTGCAAGGGAAAGGACCATCCAATCGGACACGCAGTCACACACAAGTAGCCTGGTCTCCGGGTCAAGAATTTGACGACTACTGTAGTCTTCGACAACACCACCACCACCACCAAAGCTTTCATCCGCAATGCGATACTCGACGATGCAATGCAATGGTATTACCAATGTGTATACGGATATGTTGTTTAATAAGTGTTGTATGGTGGAGATGGGACAACTTCAATACAATATATACCGTGCGAAGATACAATGCCAAGGGCAGATGTCATTGAACTAGATGTGATTGTATATAACTATATATGATATATAGATAATAAACAATAGATATGCGTATTTACACGTCTCTCAATCGAAAGCCACTCATTCCTGATGCGCCTACCGGTCACGCTCGATGCCTGCCTCAAACCCCCCTTATACCCCCTTTGCGAACGCCACAGCCTTCCTAACAGACGGCTTATATCCCCGCTGTTCGGCCTCCTCGACACTGTCCACAACATCTGGTAATCCATCAAGATAGATTTTGGCAAGCTTGCCAGTCTTAGCTGCCTGGGCTTCCAAGAAGAGCTGGTGCTCTGACGATTGGATACCGGGGAAGAGCGAAACCGGTTGTCTGTTGATCAAAGGCGGATTATAGTCGTCCAGATCGTCTTTGGTTGGCTTTCCAAGTTTACCACCGCCAGTTTTCAGGAGGAGCTGGTCGATATCGAGCGACTCGCCCGCTGGGATCGAAGTAGGATGTGAGGGAGTCTCACACGTCATAAACACCTCTTTCCTCAGAACATGATCTACATCGACTGCAGAGAAAAAGGCAATTCCTTGAGGCATGTCGTCCATTCCAAGATTGTAGCAGAACAGCGCTCGAGTCCAGGCATTTGCGATCTGTAAAGCTAGAGCTGTACGGTATTTGTCCTCTTCTTTGGCGAGATATCGTACTTCGTCATGCACTGAGATGAGATATCGCGCGTTGATCTTGTACTTGGCGAGAAGATATTCCATCGAAACGATTAATAGATGGAGATAGTCGACACCGGATGACTGGACGACCCAGTTGACTCTGGAAGGGAGGTACGACGAGCCTTCTTCGAGATATGATTTACGAAGCGCTTTGGTGATTCCGCATCCGAGAGCAGGCGTTGTCGGTCTATCGGACAGAGCAATTGCTTCGAGCGTGTTGAACAGATAGCTCTCCGATCCGCCATGCCATATCGAAGGAATAGCAGCGGGAGCTCTATCCTTGCTTCGGGTTGATTTCGCACCTTTGGTGGCTCTGTACAGGTTATCCGCCAGTTTCCCAGCACTCTCTTTTGTGAGTTTCGAGTCACCTTGTAACAGTAGCTGTACAGCGTGCTTCTTGCCTGCACCGTAGATACGAGAGTAGTTGAAGACTTTGGCCGCGTCTCGAGAGATACCTAGAATATTCGCAGTCTTGGAATGCAAGTCCGTCCCCGCTGATTTGGTACCTTCCAGAGTCATCCAGCCGATAGCAGTGGCACCATGCATACCGAATTGAGAATCGCCCATGACGCTCGATATCCACAATTCTTCCGAATCGACATCGGCTCCTACAATGGCGTATCCTGGTGGTGCGCGAACCATCGCTTTCAGTTCGGAACCCACTCGGTTCTTTTTGGCATTCGAAGCTGTGAGCCAGGTGCCCTCGACTGCTCGACGAGTGACGGTACCCATCGTGATGACTTGAGGGAGGATCATACCGGAAGTCGGACCTTGATAGACCACCATCTGATCCATGATCCTCTCTCGCGAACTGATCCAATAGCTGCAAAATGCATTCATGTTGGTGGCGTCGGTAGCAGCCTTGGCAGCGACATCATCCCCGCTCTCGGCTGCAGCAGAAGCGAGTTCACCTGATTCGATAGACTTGACGAAATGCTTTGACAAGGGGTTACCGACATTCTTGCCTTCACCATCTTTGTGAGGTAAGCGGAAGTAGTAATGCTTCTTATCATCGGCATAGATCGCGTCGACGCCTGATTTGTCGTCGAACTTGACTCGACCTCCCCGCGCTTGCAAGGCGTCTTTACCACCCTTTTCGATGACATCTCTCGGCACTCGATAAAGCCATTTATGAGCTCGGCTGTGGATGAGCGGGAAGCCTTGCCACTGCAGCCGAAGCAGTAAGGGCGCCACAGTCTTCTTGAAGGTAAGATCTAGCTCGCCGGGAGGTATCCGAGAGGCCGGACCTGTGAGATCCCAATACCATTTGGGCCAGATACCAAGACCGGCTTTCGAAGACTTGCCCTTGCTTTTCGACGAATACACCGACGTCGGCGATGCAGGAGTTCCGGGACTGGGGGAAGAAGGTGGAAGAGCCGAAGGTTGAGACTCGTCGCCACCTGTGATAGTTGTGATGAGTCAGAGATGGCTCCATGCCAGACAAGACGGTAGAGCATATCACTTACGAGAAGACTTGGGCGTCCAATCTAATTGTCGACTCCATACGCTATTCTCCCCAATCTTCTGCAAATCCCGAGCGCAATTCCATATGTCCTCGACCGATCCTTCCAGCTTGCTCTTGGTCATCTCTTCCAAGATCCCCTTGTATGCACTAGTGAGCTCTCCCTTGTTGACTAGAGGCTTGATAGATGGTCCAGAGAGTTTACTCTTTCTCGGTTCTCCGGATCTACCAATCCTGAAGAAAGCGTGCTTCTCCTCGAGTGGTTCTAACGCTTTGTCCTTCTTATGATTGAGTTCAACCGGTGCACCATGTACTTCGATGTATTCGGTAAGTTGATCGTGGGGTACCACGAAACACCAATGATGGCTCGCGAGGTAAGCTACCGGATGCCCCTTATACGATAATCGAAGGAGCAGCGGCAAGATGTATCGCTGAGTGTGAGTTGAGGCCAAGAGGGATCGGTCTGATACGAATGGTACGAGCCAGGCCGGTGAGGTGTTCCCTGCTGTAGTTGCTGAATTGCTGGTGTCGCTAGCACTGGATTTCGCGCTCGCTTGTGTGGTCTCCGCGTTCGACTCGGATACTTCTTTGGACACAACGTCATCTGCCCAACGAGCAGTTTTGGGGGACCAGTCCAACTGCGAAGTCCACGGGTCCGCCTCCTTTTGGCCCTCCGCCCTGACCTTCTCAGCCAGTACTCTCAAAGCCTTTTTAACACCTTCGTCCATCTCCCTGTACTTGCTCTCGGCGTTCTTGAGATATTCTTCCCAGTTCTCATCGACAGGCAAGAATGAGTTGCCCATCGATAGAACGCCAGAGAACGAAGCTGGATGAGGACACGATTCGAGGAATAGCGGTAAGACCTTTTTGTATACCTCGTGAGTGATCTTGACGTCGCCCCCACAGTATGTCAGGAGATCATGAAGCTCTTCCCGTAATTGAGACGCATGAGTGATTTGATCATCCCCGAACCGGTTCCGGATGGATTTATCGACCGGTATACCGCAATGTAGAGAAGCAACTTCAGCCAGCGAGTTGACGGAAGTGACGTCCTGCCATTGATTCTGCAAGGCTTCTGTCTCTGTCTCATTTGACACACCCCATTCTTGCAATCCTTCCAACATCTCCGAATCACCATTTTCTTCCGCCAACTCCTGGAATGCTGTCAGTGATTCTTGCTCCCGTAACGCCTTGGCTCGTTTGTTCTTCCGATGTGCCATCCAAGCTGGTCTCTGTACCGAAGTGATCCCTCTTGTAGCGACGTGTAAAGACAAAGTGTCCAGCCATCGTGTCGATGTTCGCTCGAGTGAGTACTCTTCTTTCACCCTTGCTCTGTCGTATCCGACGTTATGGCCAATCACTACTCTGGGCGTTGATCCCTTGAAGAGCGGTATTAGATCGTGTGGGTGGTATGAAGGTGTTCTTGTCTTCCATGGCGGTGAAGAGTCGATGATCTGAGCAGGAGGGTCTTCGAAGATCGTCGGACTGAGCCAGGAATACCAGCCATTCGGAGTGACGGCAGTCGCCATTACAGGAAATGGTGAAAGCTTGTATAGCGTTTCGACATCGAAGGAAACTATCCTCTCATCCCCCAAATCCTCCGCTGCTTCTTGCCGCCCATCTATGTGATACTTCGTCCATCCAGATCTGTTCAGCTCCCATGTCTTCGGCATAGGCGGAAGCTCAGCACGCATAAATTCCTTCGCCATGCTAAGATAGGGTTCAGCGGTTTGTTCGCCTAGAGCATGAAAATGATCGCGGATGTTCTGCCCGCGTAACGGCGGCATCTTGAAGTCAATTTCAGATAAGACGGCAGCGCCTCCAGGTGAGAGACCGTTATCCTTGAGGTGGGATTTTGAGATGTCGAGGAAGCTATCAGGAGGTCTCGGTAATGACTCGCCAGGAAAGAGTTGACGATGCAGTGATTCTGACAGCAGCTGAACGCCAACGGGATTTCGCCTTAAAGCTGGTCACGAATCAGTCAGAAGTGGTCCATACGGCATCTGAAAAGCTGAGCAGACTGAATGGGTGACTTAACTCACCTTTACTTTTACCTTTACCTTTGGGAGTAGTCCATTGCTGTTCTGCCGATTGCTCATCCTGGTTCTGATTTAGAGCCTCCTCTTTCCCTTTCTTCGACTCGAACGGAAACGCCCCGCTCGCGCTGCTCTCTCCTGCTTGGAAGCCTGTATCGGCCGGCGCAGACGAGCTGCTGATGGCAGTTGGAGTAGGACCAAACGTCGTTCTGTTCCTCAGCGAGGGTAGCTTGCTGCTTCGAGGCCTCACAATCCTGGGTTCTGCTATCATCAGCTCAAGCCGGTCTCTAAGGAACGTCGACGATCGACTGGGTCATCAACATACTGGTTGACCCTCTAAGCTCTTTCTGCATAGCCAAGGCCTGCTCATAATCATCCCATTCCTCCTTCCTTGTCCCTCGTCTGAGTGATGACGGATCCTCGTAGTCATCTTCTCCCGTCTGTCGGGCTACAGCGGCTGCGGGGGGTTTGAACCGATTGATAGTCGAGGCGATCGATCGGAAGATGAGGTGCGGTCGTCTTGAGATCCGGCTCGGTCGGGTGAGTCTCGCCACCTCGAGTGCTCTGATCATCTCCCTCAATTCACTCTGATCCTCTCGGCACTTTGGAGTACAGATCTTACGACGTGTTGATAGTCTTGATGACTGTTGTGCATAGCAGACAGTTGAATTACTTCTCTGATAGGCCTAAGCTAAGGGGTAATTGTCACAAAGTCGCATCTCGTCATTTTGGTGAAACATCCACCTAGCTACTGTTATATTAGGGGCGGCGTTCACCGCCCACCCTAGCAAAATTCGGTATTTGACTGTAGGGAAATAATAATAGAGAAATGTTAACAACAAACATCAAACACATATGCATGCACGAACGTCATCAGCAGCACCGACATCCACCTTATCCCTTTTGCCGCTCTTTCTTTTCTATCCTTTCTCCATTTTTGTCTCATCGCTTATCGAGTGGAATTGAGGCTTCAGATACTGACTGGTCCTCTCCACACGATGGGCCTCTTCTCAATCTTCTCCAAGGTATGCCACCGAGCCCCTCCAAATCCATGCCGTCCTGAATGTTAACTAACAACTTCATTGATATCGCAGTCCTCTTCTCCGGACTATGAAACCGTCCTCGCACGACTCGCAACAGATATCAACGAAGCCAAGACCCACTTATCCGAGATCCGCTTACGTGAAAGACGTATATCCTTGCTGATCAACCTGTATGGCATCGGACTATGGGCGTTATGGGTCGGGCTGTGGTGGGTGCACGGCCTACCGTTGGGGCTGATAGGGTTGAGTCACAAGGACGTTGAGGGGAAGGCTGTTGAGATTGCTGGTATCGCTGGTGGGCCTATCTTGTGAGCTATTTGATCACCTATGCGACTCTTTTCTACGTGAAGTCATAAGTTGACGATGAACCTCTTGCTTGATTAGTATCTGGTCCCTTAACCGATTACTACATTTTTACTTTACCAGACAACGGACTCGAGAAGGTGAGCCTCCCTCGCTTGCTTCCACCAATCACTTTACCGTAGATAGATGTACATCACCATGCTGCCGATATTGGGGGCTCTCCCAAACAACGCCAGGAGCTGACAAGTCGAATTCTTCTGATCAGAAACGCACCTGCGCCTCTTGCTCACTCAACAACGCAAACAAGTGGACGAGATTAAAAAGGCGACCAACTATGATTCCACCCGAAAGCTGATCGAGCAATACGATAGTCCCTCACCTAACGGACCTCAGACTCCTCAGAGACGTCAGCCCGAATCTCCTAGCCCCGCTGGACATGCCGGTTCACCTAAGACGGGCGCAGGAGGGCCCTTGGGAAGACGTCAGGGTCAAGGACAAGGACAAGGGCAGTTGGTACAAGGGCCTGGCGGGACGCCAAGAGCACCTGGGCATCTTGTCGGAGCTGGTGGTACACCTGGACGTGAGTAATCTCACCGTCTTCTTTCTATACGCATCGACGTGCTCTCCTGTGGCATGGTCATGGATACCGAGTGAGTGACCTGTGATATCGAGCTGACAGATCATACATCTATAGCGTCGCCCGGACAACCCCTCGCGCTCCCCGAAGGGTTATCACCCGACCAAGCCGCCGCCTTGACGATGCAGATGCACTCGATGCAGCCTATGTTGCCTACTCCGGAGAAACGATGGTATGATAGGGTCGTGGATTCCATATTGGGCGAAGACCCTTGTGAGTATTCGATTTGAAGCCATCGACCACGACCTCCAAGCACCTATCATGTAGATAGATTATAGTACAACTATCTCTTAGATATGGCCACGGGCTGATGGGCTAATGTGCCAATATCCTTGTACTTTGACGACTTGCAGCTCAAGCGGCACAGAGCAAGTATGCTTTAGTATGCGGGGAGTGTTTCAGACATAATGGACTTGTGGGCAGCAAGTTCGAGTGGGAGCGAATGCGTAAGTTTATCCTTACGCTCTCGGACCAGTTTTTCTCACTTCACATCGAAGAACAGAACTGGGTTTCCGTTCACATGCTTTGCTCTGTGCTCTGATCACCATGGTCGACTGGTGAGCTAATGCAACTCTTTGGCTGTTCGGTGCATCATAGAATGGATCTGTCCCCGATGTAATCATCTTAACCCACCGCCTTTATCCCGAACGCCTACTGTACAAGGCCTGACCACTCCTTCGAGACCAGTCGCTTCCCCAGCCCAGCAGAGGCAAACACCTTCCGCTCTTCGATCCGGTCCCTCGCCCAAACCTCGTCGGTTAGGCGCCCCCGGAGCGGACAAGGGAACGCCCCGGTCGTCGAGATTGGGCAAGGAGGTTTTCAACGCCTCTAGCTCTGGATCTGAGGATGAGGACGAAGAGGATGGAGAAGAGGTCTCTGATTCGGAGAAGATGGAGGTCGATCTGGATGAGAAATGATCGCTGTCTGAGGTGTATTTCGGCGTTGGCCCAGGAAGCTAAGCTTGCGAGAGTTTGTTCCGATACCGGACGACATTATGTGTGTCATACAGTGCATCTGGGGCTCGGTAGTTGGAGGTGTGAATAATGTTCAGCATGCATATATACATCCATAGTCACACTGAGACTATCTTAATCGTGATACATGTTCTTTCAGTATTCTCAGCACGATAACGCCACATCTGATCCGGGACGCATAAAGTATTGAATCATAATTTCTCAACTGAAGTAATGATGATATCATCAAGCCGTTCACACTCGCTCTCTCGGGGCTGTGTTTCGTCATTGTTGACAGATTATGCTGGAGTCGTCGAGAGGACGAGCCCCCGTTTAAGGACATGCTCTCCCTAGAAGTTGGAAGTTGGAGTTCTGGAGGTGGAGTCGAATTGGCGTCCGGTCGTCTTCTGGTTTGACGGTCGGTTGCATCAGTGGCGTTGGCAGAATCCCATCAGCTGCTGGTGCCGTGCAAGCAGACACTGCAGTTACTGTAGAATAAATCCAGCTGATTTCATTGTCGATTAAACCTTGTTTCAACAGTATTACCTATTTCGGCAATTTCACGCTTCCCACGCTTTTGGTCTGGCCTTGGTTCAAGAGCGTACAGCGTCGCTCATCTGTAGGTGGTGGTGGTGACTGTGACGATTGCGATCCGATTACTGTAGCTATATGCTAGCTGTATAGCTGTATAGCTGTATAGCTAGCTGTATTGCTTTGCTTGCAATAAATGCTCATGATGATGAGCAAGAAGACGACAACCGAGACATTTAAGCGCATTCGATTGCGATTAATTGTCACCGGCCGGTGGGTGGCATTCGCCCGTCGCTTGCACACCAGGCGTTTGTCGTTTGTCCATCATTTAGTTCATGTACACCTTACATGGGAACGATCTTGTTCAAGTAACGACGAACGGTACGGAGGTATGGAATTGAAAGTTGTGCAATACCATTGTGCATGGCATGTATCCACTACCTACTCTGTGGAGATATACACCTCTCATCGACAGATATGTGTGGCTCCATAAAATACGAGAATGGTAACCTGTAGCACCTGTAGCAAGCAGGCGGGCAAGCAGGCAAGTGGGCAAGCAGGCAAGTGGGCAAGTGGTACTCACTTGCAAGGATACATACTCATCCCCGTACCTGATTACAATCAAGGTTAATAATCCGACGCACGGATCAACGCGTCTTCACGCCCCTACCTACTGTGCAGTACCGTGGCCCAATGGCGTTCACATGCCCAGAAATGATGTTGCCCACGCACACATGCTCAAGAGGAGCGTGCAGAGTGCAGGCGCAGGCCACTGAGCTAATCTTTTATTATGCGCTTCATGTACTTGCGAGGCTGAGGCAGAGGCTAAGTCTGGCGAGCTGGAATCCGCACTGTCATGTACTGTAATTTGACATGCCGCGGTCATGGAATCCCCCATCCATCCATCTACTACTAGCTACCGAATGTCGTCCATTCCGGTACGGACATGGGCAATATCGATTTGGGGAAGAAGCCAGAGGCAGAAGCACAAGTTTACTTACCGCCGTACGATCGCAGAAGAAGCTAGCAGAAGCAGAAGCTCGCTCCTCTCTTCGGCGCTAGCCACGAGAGGGGAATAACCAGTAGGGTTCACCGGAGCTTTTCGGCACCTGTCGAACCCTTTTCTTTTCTTTTCATTGTTATTAGAAACAGTGCTCATATATTACAAGTTGTTCTAATCGCTCCTCGATGTTCAATTAGAACAACAAACTCGCCGATATTAGAGCAGGCCGAATTGACCGAAAACAGTAGCTATAGGTTGCCTCACTTAGCTTGACTTCACCGTAGCAGTACAGCATGTCAGATATAAACCCTAAACCAATCTCAAGGGCGTAAGAGGCAGAGAGGCATCTGTATCTGATGGAGATGGGATGTCATGCAATGACACGCAATGCATGGGGTGAAAGGTGAAGAAAAAAAGTCTTCATAGCAGCAGGCATGCCATACGAGTATGATATGATAGCTTGAAGCCATAGTCATACAGGCATAGGCATAGGCATAGGCATTAGGTATAGCTGGAGCTGAAGGTACAAGCCAATGCCAAAGCCGCTTCGCTCATCTCGCCGGTACTGTAGCTTTTTGTATATCGTATCGTATCGTACCCTATCTTTTGCCCTGTCCCTCCTCTCTCCTCCCTGCCCGTAGTATTTACCCTACCTACTGTACATCCCCCCTCTTGCACATAATCCCAACATCCCAACTAACCTAATACCTACAGAAACCACGCTAGTGTACGGTACGAGTACCACCACCATAATCCACCTGTTGATAGATACATACAGGTACTGTACATACATTCCCCAATACCCCTTCCTACTGCTACTGTTTAGCATTGCACACACATTACATCTATCGCAACAGAAAAGAGTAACAGTTACAGTAACAGTAACAGCTCGCCTCATCATCCACCGTCTCTGTCATTTCCGCCATAGCCCTCGACGACATCAATCACGAGTGAGGGACGGCACGACCTATCTCTCTTTCCGACATATAGACCTAGGTAGACTCAACCCGTGGGAACAAAGGCCAGACGGACCAAAAAACGCCGATCGCGCAACTAAAGGCTATCCCTATCTTGCTTGTCCTGTCCTGTCCTATTCGCCCTTGCGTTTCACTTGACAGTCTCGCAAAACAACAAAACGATATTACATTCTAGGCAGATAGCTCCGAACGACCGGCCGACAGATCAATTCATAGACAGCACATCTATTCTGTCTCATTCTTGACTGCCTCAACAGCTCACAAGAGCAGACGCACCCAGCACAAGATACAGCGAGTGAGAGCCCGACTCTGACTGAGCCTTGCACAGGGAGAACGATATCGGCTTGACCGCTGTCATATCTCCTTCGACATCACACATCGGTTAGGAAGTGATAGTTGGAGCAAGCATAGGGAGGTACATACGTCTTGTACATTCGGGCTAGTTCCTTGTTCGTTCATTCGCGGCTCTCGACCGACCTTCATATCACCCTCGACAACTTCGGCGCTGTCGACCCGCTTCAGTAACTTACGGATCTCTCTCTGCGACTGGAAGTGTTGAATCAAACCTGAGGAATCGACATTACAGTATCCTTTCGACACCACTCTACGCTTTGCTTCCAATCTACATACACGACACATTACGCTCGTCTTGTTCTGTATCGTCTCGCCTTTTGCATCGACTGTGGACGCCATATATCTATCGCGAATCTCATTGCGGATTTCGCGTCATTCCTTTCCCACATCGCATCGGAAATCCCTGTTTCCTGTTTCCCTGTTGAATTTGCCTTGCCTTGACTTGACGTGCGGCAGGCATCCTTTGATCTTTTTCAGCCGGACATTCAACCCGGCTCGATCGTCTGTGCTCATCAACATCATCAACAACAATCAGCGACCCCGTGCGATCACCGTTAACCTCAGCCATCTGATTCGAACGTGATAGCGTGGTATCGCAAAGAACGAATCGTCCAACGAGGACCACGAATCCTGACACATTTGCCAAGAGATCCACCCACCCAATTCATCCATCTGTCAAATCAAGCGCGTAGCATCTCAAGGTTTGGTGATAGAGCGATAAAGAGAAAGAAACTAGGAGGACAAGCAGGGATCGATCCGCGTCTGTGTTAGTGTTGGATCCTAGAGTTGCTTGTGAGTATTATTGTTTATTTGTTGGCCTTGTTTGTGTCTGTGTGTTTGTGTCTGTGTGTTTGTGTGTGATGCACATATATACTGTACACATGGATCCGGCTCCCCATCTTCCGCGCTATTCCCTTATGCCATCTGTTCATCCACATCCACACACCACACCAGGTCGATTAGAGATAGCGAGGAATTCAAGGCCCTGAGCTGATCCGGAATCAGGCGTTGACAGGCTCAAAATACAAGTGCATGTTCAAGGCATTCAAGGTCCGCCCACCACCGCCATCGATATCACTATCGTCCTTACCACTCACGTCCTTTGAGCTTTGGCGATTGAGGATTGTAAATTGGTGCATGCGCGAATGCTCTAGCCTCTTGCGTCTAGCGTCTACACAAGTGGGGCCGGCATCGACTTATCACTGTCACATCCTATTCCAACCCATTCACAACATCAAACGCACGGGCGGACAAGCCTCCATCCTCAACGATCGCATAGACATTGACTGCTGGGATTAGATGGATCAACAGATACACCAAAAACATCGTCTTTCAACATCCATCATCAGTCGTTTATACGCGGTTGGTTTTCAGCCCGCTTGTCGTTTGGTCGCGATTGCTTGTCTTCAACCGACAGCACGCGCTCCATTCATCTCGTGATCATAATAATTTCATAGAAAGAGGTGCGTTATCTTGGATCCCCCTTACACACATCTGGAGAACGAACGAAGCAAAGAAAAAAAAAAGAGACTGATTCGACTTCACCTCATGAATATCTGATCTTTCAGCCAGGTTCTTCTATTCTGGATCCAGATTGCTCCTTCACTACCGTCAGCAATCGACATTACCGTTCTTCATACATCCCCCCGCCTTCTTACGCGACGAAACTCTTCTTCTTGGAGACGAGTTGGAGGGTTAAGGATTGAAGAGCAGTGGTGATAAATAAGTGAATGAACGCGGCGAACTACCAGGTGAGCATCCGTCAGCAGTGAGCAGACCAAAAAGCGCCCATCGATCCATCAAATCATCCTATTCCGGCTAGTAATCTTCACATCATTGCACATCTCTCCGTCTCCCCACACACACCATCTCATCGACGTTAGCACTAGGATAGTCCAGCTGATTGAGCGTGGGAGACAGGTCAGACCGTTCACATCACATCATCATGGCCTTGCCCCATCCGCCTCCTGCCGTAAACATCCATCCCGGATCTCATCCTGGTCAAACACCCCAGCATCAACACCCCTTCAGCCACATGCAGCAAGGCGGCCAAGGAGTACAGCCAGGTCAAGGAGGGCCTGGCGGGCAGATCTCCCACGCACAACAAATGCAAATGCAGATGGCAGCCGGTGGACAACCACAAGGTCAACCGTTCCCTCACCAATATCCTGTAGGCACGAGACCGCCACCCCAAGTGGGAATGAACGCCGTCGCCATGTCCTCACAACAAGCCATGCAGTTGCAACAGCAGCAGCAACAAGCCCAGCAAGCCCAACAACAACTGCATCAACGGCAACAGCAACTGTCCCAGCAACAGATGGCACAACAAGCCGCCGCTGCCGCTGCTCAGGCTCAAGCACAGGCTCAGGCGCATGCTCATGCCCAAGCCCAAGCCCAGGCTCAGGCTCAGGCTCAAGCACATCAGCAGGCTCAGCAAGCCCAACAACAACAAGGTCAACAACCCCTACAATCTCGAAATGTTGTACCGCCGTCGCCTCATCATCCGTCGCCATCACCTCATCTGGCACACCAAGGCTTCCCCGGCGGAATACATCCTCAGCATTATCCTCATCCACAACAACCGCCTGGCGCACCAGGTCCGGGGCAAGGCGTCCAACCCGGACAATCACCCATACCAGTTCAATTGCGGCAGCCCCCGGCTCACCCTCAAGCTGTTCGGCCGCCGCTACAACGGCAACAGTCTCAGCAAGGCATGGTGCCGCAACATCAGCATCCTCAGTATCCCGGTTTCCAGCCCCATCCCGGTATGGCAGGACCTTCTCAACAACAAGGCCAAAATCAACCCGGAGTTCCTGGTGGTCCCCAACAGCAACAACCACCCCAGCACGTTGCTCCTCCTCAACCTCAAACCGGCAACCAACCTCAACCCGGTCTGAACGGTATGGCAGGAGGACAGCATGTGCAGCCATCGCAGCACGGTGGAGTGGATCACCAAGATGGGTATGCCATGGCGAGAGCAGGAAGTCAAGCGCAGAGTCAGATGGGTCAAAGGCAATGGGACAGCGAAAGCATGTGAGTAACCGACTCTCTTGTCCCGTCAGAGCGATACATATTTGTCGATCTCAGCTAGGCGATGGCGCTGATCGTACTCATCCCGCTGTCAGGCTCAAATTGTACATCCACGACTATCTGGTCAAACATAACTTCCCGGCGGCAGCCGCTCAATTCAACGCCGAAGCGGGACTGGCCGAGCAGTCGGTACCTATCAATGCGAGAGAAGGCGTGCTGCATGAGTAAGTAATCACTTATCATTAGGATCTGATCAAAAAGAGTGGTCGAAGCTGACCTGACCTGTTTTCTAGGTGGTGGTGCTTGTTTTTGGATGTATTTAGCGGGGGGAGAGGAGCACAAGGGGCTATGAATCCGGCCATCTACAATGAGGCGAGTACGGTTTTTTTTTTTCGTTCTGTTAATGTGAGCTGACTGTTGTACTGTCTTATAGTCAATGACGAGATTGCGAAGTATCCGGCAGCAGCAGCTTGGTATCGGACCTAGCGGGTACATGCAGCAACAGCAGCAGCAGCAACAACAACAGCAGGGACAGCAGGGACAGCAGCAGCAAGGACAACAGCAACAACAGCAGGGACAACAGCAACAACAGGCCTCGCAACAACCTCAGCAAGCTAGTCCGTACTCTGTCGGTCCACAGCAAGGTCAAGCGATCCCCATGCAGCAGGTACTGAACGTTCGACAACAATCTCAAGGGGCTGCGCAGGCGAATGGTATTGCCCAGCAACAAGCCGCTCAACTCGCCCAGCAGCATCAGCAAGCTCAACAGCACGCAATGATGCAGCAGCAGGCTCAACGTTTCGCTCAACCAGGACCGTCAGCCGCATCGCCCGCCCAACGACCACCACAGCCAGGCCATCCGATGTACCAGCAGCCTTCGCAACAACAGACTCTGCAAGGTCAACAGCCAGGACAGCCTCATCACATGGGCGGACTGCAACCGCCGAATCAACCTCCAGGCCCTTCCCATTCTCCTGTCGCGCCTTCACCTCACATGATGCAACAGCCTCATCCGAGCGTTATGCCATCACCGCACCAGAAGAATGCTCGACCCCCTTCTCAAAGCATGAATGGACCTGGCGCACAGAACGGCCCGAATCCTATGATGCGTACCCTTACCCCTCAGCAACAACATGCGATGGCGCAAGCTCAAGGCCAACCTGGACAAGGTCAAGGGCCGCCGGGCTATGCCCATCCTCCGCAGCCAGCGACCGCCCCTAGTCCCGCCGGAGGTCCTGCACATCCCCAACATGGTCAACCGCTCTCATCAGCTCAGCAGCAGATGCTGCAAACTCAGGCAAATGTACAAGCCGCTCAACAGCGTGCGCAACACTCCCTTGCTGAAATGCAGGCTGTCCAGGCTGCTCAAGCTCAGGCCCAAGCCCAAGCTCAGGTCCAAGCACAACAGCAACATCAGCAGCAATTCCTCGCTCAACAGCAAGCTCATCGCGACCAGCAGGCTATGCGAGATCAGCTCATTCAAACGCAACAGCAGCAAATTCAGCAGGCGACAATACAAATGTACGGCAGTCTCGGTCTGGGACAGATAAACCCTAGTGTCATGAATTTCAGCGCTCAGAGTTTGGGCTTGGGAGGGAAGGATCCACAGAGTCTGCCCGAAGAGGACAGGGTGAGTGGTCTAACCTTTTTTTCCAATAGAATGACGGAATTTGTCTGGCCTAGTCGACTCGGTACTGACGGGGGTCTATTGTGATCATTAGCAACGATTGATTCAAAAGTACAAGTTGACAATGCAGGAGAATCAACGTCGCGCGATGATGGGCGGACTTGCCCCGGGACAACCTGGACAACCTGGACAAGGTCAGCAGCCTCAGCAACAACAGCAGCAGCAGTCCCAACCGCCTACGCCTCAACAGCAGCAGATGCAACAGCAGCAGCAGCATTACCTCGCTCAGCAGCAACAACAGGCCCAGCAGCAGCTTATGCAAGCTCAGGCAGCTCAAGCCGCTCAGAACCAGGCGCAGGGTGGGCAGCAGGGACCAGGAGGGCCCCATCAACGTGTAGTGAGCGGTGCGATCCAGAGGTGATTTTCTTTCTCTTCCTTGTATGAGTCGAGTATAACATTAAGACTGACCGAGTTATCCTATAATCAGGCCTAACGGTATGCCGCAAGGCTTCGAGGCGGTTCCGATGCAAGAAACGGATTCTCATACTTCCAACACTGGTCCTCGAGGCGCATCACCTCCTGATCGCAAGAGAATGAGACGGAATTCTGGTTCAGCTGCGCCTAGCCCATTCACCGGGCCACAAGTCCAGACACCCGTTTCATATAGTCAAGCGATGACTCCTCAGGCTTCCGCTGGAACCCCGCAGCAAACACCGCAGGGTAGTGGTTATGGAGGAATGATGGCCGGCAACGACGCCCAGGTGAGATGAAATTCACCTAGTTTATAGGTCCTCGGAAGCACTTGCGCGCGTGCTAACTGTTATTCTCGTGTTCCTCAAGCTTCAGGCCATGCGACGACAGCAGGAGGAAGCCAAGCTGGCGTACGAGAAGCAGATGCACCAGGGTCAATCCCAAGCCATGCGGAATCTTGCCAACGGTGGCCTTCAACCGCCCTTCCAGCCTCCTACGCCGAATAATAATTCTATCGATGCCCCTTCACCGGCTACGAATATACCTGGACCCGGGGGACCGCCACTGCCTCCCTCAGCTCAAACGCAGGCTTCACCTAGGAACCAGTCGGTCAATCACATGTCTCGGGATAAGAACCAAAGCAAAGGATCGACTGGAGCTATGTTACCCCCTCAGAGTCCTGCGCTGAGAACGACCACGCCAAAACCTGGAGCTGGAGGTCAAGGGAAGGGCGCTGTGCAGACACCCAAGTCAGCGAAGGAAGAGTTACTGGTGAGTTCGGTGCAGCTGCGATGGTGTGGGTTCTCGTCTGCCGAGGCTGATTTTGTGACTGCGATGTTACGTTCGTCTGAACGCGCAGCGAGAAGTTACTACCCCCAAATCCCTCCATCCTTCGCCTAATACTCAAGTGATGACAGTCCAAGATCAAGCACCGACAACCTTGACACATGGACTCACGCCATCCCCGCCCTCCGCTTCTACCACCACTCCGGCCGCAATGAACGGCTCAATATCGTTCGGCGCGTCATCAAACGACCCCACGTCTGGCATTCCGAACCTCGATTTCGGACTCATGTCAAATGGGACCGGCATGGGCGTATTAGGTGGTTTAGAGGGGGGAGATTTCGACGCTCTCGCTGCATTTGGAGAAAATTTTGATTTCGGGATGTACCTCGCGGGACTGGAAGATGAAAATGAGCAAAACCAAAAGAATGCTGCTGCTGGTGGGGGAGAGGCCGGGAACGGGACTGGTGTCGCTCAGGCCCAAGCGGGGTCATAGGTCATTCATGACGTTGTTTTGGAGTGATGGAACTTTGGGCGGCCGGCAGTCCGTAGGTCGTAGGCTAAAGACTGAGGGTGTTTGACCGATTGTAACGTTTCAATCGAGTGTATAAGGCTGTCCTTTGTTGATTATTGATTAGATAAATCTTGCTTGTGTGGAGCTTCTTATATCCTTTAACTGATAATGTTTTCTTCTTGTTCTTGTCCTGTTTCTGTCTTGTCGCGTCATTTCTTGGGTAATCTGTTTTCCTCATATTATATTATCTTGGTTCGTTTCGTTGTTTTCGTCTGGTTCTCTGTCATATCGCTTCCGCTTCGGTTCCATCTCATAAGATGATATCATCAATCACAAATACAATGACAATTGCAACTATCATCTTACCTCCCGTCAACGGCATGATCCATAGTATCAATCATCTTTCCGCATACGACTCTACATCATATACTTCGATATATATTGTCAAGTCCCCCGCTTTGCTTGATCGTGTTTCTTCTTTGTTTTACCTCATATACACTAGTGCTTGTCTCTACCCGATCTGTCACTGTCGAATCTGTCAGTGTCAGTGTCACTTGCCATGCTATAACAACGTTTACATCAGAGCTGTCTTTGTCATTGTCAACTTCCGAGGCCTGTATAGCTGAATTGCTGTAGCCAAAATGCCAAACCCGTGCGGTGTAGAACAATGAAGGAAATGAGGGGAACAGGGTATAAAGGGGTGACATCTAGGCACTACCCCTCTCTTACTCTGTTGAGCCAAGCCTTATAACGTCATACTTCATACCCTCGATATTCAACCCCCATACCAATAGATTCCGAACATGTCGCTATATATGTCTATGATACACGTGCACAGCTTGCTTCATTTTATCACGATAACATTGAAAGAAGCTGTTTGATGTTTGACAAAAGTTTCACCTTTTGATATGAATAAGACTCAAGATCGAAGGATCGCCTCAGAACCACATCACACCAATTCGACTCACTCGACTCGACCATGACATGACCATGACATGACAGCTTCTCGAGCCACACGTCGCTTAGGATAAAGATCTGTTCAATTCACTCAAAACTTCAAATGATATTCATTTATTGACCGACCACTAGATTACCTACGACTACGGGACTGTGCGGTCATTCTTCCCTCCATCGACCACAATACAGATTCAACCAACGTCCTTGTCAACTTACAGCCCCCAGATAACGCTTCAAGAGGGATATACATCACTTACGCACATTGATCTGGATTGACTGGACTTTCGTACGGTTCTGGCGATGGCACCTTCCGTTAAGCCGCTTGAGGATGGCGCGGACCGATCGATTGACGCTAGATCCATCGTGGTCTTGGTGGTATTCTTTGTCGTCAGTGAGTCGGTCAGATCATGTTTTGTCTCATCCTTTCTAAACTCGACAGTTTTATTCCTGAGATTTGTTTGTTATCCTTCTTTCACCGATCTACATGGACCCAATCATACCTCATCACTCATCTGTTTGTGTGCCCCTATGGCGCTGTGCAAGTATGATAATAGCTGACAGTGTTACTCCATCCTTCCTTATTCCTTCACTTGATAAAGACGCGCTCGTCATCTGGCCGCTCAACATCCCACTCCCTCTTCCTCGCCGCTTCTGGAAGCTGCTGAACCAGTTCGGCATCAGCAAGGATCGCCAGACTGCACGAGCCAGAGATGGTTCGAAAGACAGATCTCACACCGGACTAGAACGAGATCAAGGGGAAAGATCTCCCGCAGATCCTGCAATCTATCGAAACGCAGATGATTCCGGCACCACCTCCACCCCAACACCCGATATTCCGGGTTCTGCATCCGCATTGTCACCATCACCTCATACCCATACACCAGGTGACACTACACCTGCATCGAATCAGCGCACCTCGGAGCATGTAATTCCTGCCCAGCATGAAAGTCGTGATTCTCTCCATTTCCCGCTCGATCTCAGGACGGCACCGGTCATTGGAGTTCTGCTATTGCTGGCGTCCACTTGTATACCGCCCTCAGTGGTCAGAAGAGGTATCGTCGGAAGTGCTGGTGTCAGGCCTTATGATATCATGACCCTTTTCATTTGTTTTGTGAGTCTTCATCGTCCTCTATGCACTGGTGTTTACGAACCGCCAACACATATTCGATATTCAAAGTACAACCCGATCGTTCTGTTTTGTCGGCGATAGTGAGGCTGATCATCTGGGCTTTATGCATATAGGCATATATCTCCATCTCACTCGACGCAACAGGTCTACTTCGTTACCTCGCTTTCCTCGTTGCGTCAAGATCCACCTCCCGCGGTGGCGGTCGGACACTGTACAACGGATTTTACGCCTTCTTCGCCGTCATAGGCTTGTTTTTCGGTAACGATCCCTTGATTCTTTCTGGGACGCCCTTCTTAGCGTACTTTACCGACCATGCGTCGATTCGACCTCCCACCGCTTACCTATTCACCCACTTCCAAGTTTCTAACCTCGTCTCGGCCTTGCTAGTCTCGAGCAACCCCACAAATCTGGTCCTTACTTCCGCTTTCGGTATCAGCTTCCTCAGTTACTCCGCTTGGATGGCCTTGCCCACCGTTGCGAGCGTCATTGTCCTGTACCCGCTTTTAAGATGGGTGGTATTTAAACGTAAAGGCCTGATACCGTCGACTATCCATCCGCCGACTCTCAACCCTCGAGACGCATTGGTTGATCCGTTTGGAGCTATTTTCGGCTCTACTATATTCATAGTCACTGTCGTCGTTTTGGTGGGGCTTAGCGCTGCACATCTGTTGGAGGGCACAGAGGGTGTCTGGACAGTCACTGCACCTGCTGCTACTCTCGTGCTCATGAGAGACATGTTGAGGGACTGGAGGATGGCCAAGCGGAAGGATCTGGTGGCCGAGCGAGCCGAAGGGAAAGCCATCAACGAGAAAGCCGCTACGCTTAGCCACAATCAAGCTGTGCCCTTCTGCAATGGAGCGGAATTGCCGACTAGCAGCACACCTATGGAGAAATTACCCAGTGACACGTTACCAAATAGCTCGCCCTCTCCGGTAGCCCAGTCATCACCTCATCGAAGAATCGCCTCGAAGTTTCCTACGACCTGCCACATCATACTTTCCCTCCCGCTCGCCTTACTGCCATTCGCTTTCTCGTTCTTCATCCTCGTTGAGGGTTTACAGCATACGGGCTGGATCAGGGTGTTTGGTGGATGGTGGATATCTTGGATGGAGGTAGGGGGTGTTGCCGGGGGAGTATGGTTGATGGGTACGCTGAGTGTTATCGGCTGTAATGTGAGTCAACTACTCAACTGCTCAGACTTCTCAGGCATCGGTCAACCTCGCGAAATTCTATACAGTCGAACACAGAGGCGAATTCCGACTTTTTGTCACTTGCTGACCCCTTTATCGCGCTTACGCCGTTATATGACATTTTAGGTGTTCGGCACCAACATAGGCGCTACTATTCTCTTCGCCAGAATTCTGCAATACTGGGCGACGAGTCCGACTCGGACAGAACCTGTTTCAAGCCGCGAGCTGTACGGTGCGGTGTTTGCTTTGGCCGTCGGTAGCAACTTTGGAGCTTACTCGGTTGTGTAAGTTTCAACGTTTCAACCACCCACGCTCATCGTATCCCGTTACTGAGCAGTACGATGCTAACATCTGTGCCTAACTCATCATTGCTCATGCATGTCATGTTTGATGAAACACGCAAACACGCCACAGGTTCTCAGCCTCGCTTGCAGGTCTACTATGGCGCAAGATCTTGGCTGATAAGGGTCTGAAATTGACCATTACCGATTTCGCACGGTGGAATATTACGCCTCTGATAGTTACAATAGTTGTTGGATGTTTGGTCGTCGCTGGAGAGGTCTGTGTGATGTACAAGGAGTAAATACAGTAGAGTTCTCAAACCGGACGTTGGGTGATTCGGAACAGTCTAAATAGAATCGGAAGCGCTGGCTTGTCGCTCGCTATCTGAATTATGAATGGTTCAGTTGTATATACAGTATTAGATTCGCTACGATAGACGGTTTTCCTTAGATAAGTCATTTATTATGATAGTCATGCTCATCACATTGTGCACACTGTGCACACACACACACATAACACTCATCATGCATCGCCCATCAACGATGCACGTGTCAATGATACTACGACTACGGGATTGCACATCTCTTTAATGGTTCAAATCCAGCGAGCCCGCCGCGACATTTTGTAAGCAAACGAAAGCGGACCGGAGCGGCTCTCCGAGACGGATAAGCAAAAGCCCACGGCACAACCTGACAAGCCCAGAGATGCCTACAAGAACTCACTGACTGAGTGCGCGAGATAGAGCCTAGACTATATCTATATGTGATCATGATCAGCTAACGCACTGACTAGCATGCTAGCATGAAACACCAGCTCTTTGCTTTTTCTTCTCACGCAGACCCTTGTGAGGCGCAATGATGCCCTTCGTTCTAGCGAAATCTATCAACCTTTTGGCAATTATGACTTTTATCAGCTCACCAGCTCATTTCTATCCTTCGGTTAAAGTGTCCGAGATTGTAGTTCTGCAAAGTTACGGCATAATGTTATCGAGTGGAGAATTGGACAAGTGGAGAATCGGCGGTTCGATTTACCGAGACAGCGAACGCGACAGAGAGACTTAAGTGGAATTCCTCTAAACATCTAGTGACTTATATATCTTATATCTTTGGTACAGTACATTATGCATAATCCCTCAATTACTCAGAAAGCACCATTATAAGCCTACGTTAGCTATCGCTTGAGCGGGAAACTTCCGGATAGACAGACTACTGCTAACCTTATACAAGTTGACAAAACTTTGCGATCCCGCACATGATCCCCCTTCTTCGCTCAACACCCATTCTCGCTCGATCTACCCCTACTAGAGCTCTTACGATTTCAAGAAGACTCTTATCGACCATGCCTACTCACGCTACTATCGATGTTCCCAACTTGGGCAAGCTGGAAGTACCTACCGGTCTCTTCATGTGAGTCCAAACGTCTCGACTATATGGCTCTCGGCGAGACCATTGCAAGCTCCACGGTCACCTAGATCAAACCGTGTACGCTCGAGGACGAGCCTGGCAAGAAGCTTTGTAAAGCTGACTTACCTGTCCACGCTCATAGCAACAACGAGTGGGTCGAGTCTCAATCCGGCAAGACATTCTCCACCATCAACCCAGCTACCGGAAAGGCGTTCCTCGATTTCGCACATGCCAGCAAGGAAGATGTGGATGCTGCTGTCAAGTCTTCAAGGAAGGCGTTCAAGACTACTTGGGGAGATAACGTGCCAGCTGTCGAGAGAGGTGCTTGTGAGTTCAACCTTCTTTGCTCTTGTGTCGCTCATTTTCCATGCCCATCCCCTTATCTCGCTCTTGCTCTAGCTCAAGATTTGTCTACATATGGCATGGGGATTGTAGGCTGACGCTGTGTGGTTGGGTGTCTAGTGCTTAACAAGCTTGCCGACTTGCTCGAGCGAGATGCCGACAAGATTGCTGCTCTGGAGAGGTGAGATTCCAAATGCTCCTGTTCATTTCGAGTCATAAAGTCGACTCGGCTGACCAAAGGTCGTTGGTCGTTGTATAAACTCAGTCTCAATTCTGGCAAAGGTGTTCGAATTGCTCGGTAAGTGAGCTCTCTTTCGGCCGTGCCCGTATTTTTTCGTTTCTCTATCGATCATCTCAACTGTAAACATACACCTCGTCATGATTACAATTACTGATTCTGCGGTCGACCCAATCTTACAGAGAGTTTGATGTAAACGACTCGATTGCCGCTCTGCGATATTACGCCGGTCTGGCAGATAAGCAACATGGTCAGACGCTAAACCACTACGGCAAGGAGAAGTTTGTATACACCGTTCATCAGCCTATTGGAGTTTGCGGACAAATGTGAGTGCTCAGCTAGTTGATGCTTTGCACGATCGGCCCAATACACTTTGCAGCCCCGTCCACCATATACTATCGGATGGATTGTGCCCCCTTCCACAACGCCATGACGGCCGAGAACGAGACACTGATGCCAGCCGTGACGATAGCATACCATGGAACTACCCTCTGCAGATGTGGGCCTGGAAAGTCGGTCCTGCTCTAGCAGCGGGATGCACGGTAGTGATGAAGCCTTCAGAGCTCACACCGCTTACTGCTTTGGTCATGTGTGATCTCGCCAAGGAGGCCGGTATCCCTGCTGGTGTGATTAACACCGTCCCCGGACTGGGTGCGACGACGGGAGACGCTATCTCGAGGCATCCTGATATCAACAAGGTGAGCCCTGATAGTCGCTTTGCCCGATATTTGCGCGAAAGTATGCGGATTTGATAAGACTAATAATGTTTATTACCAATTGTGAACTAGATCGCATTCACGGGATCCGTGTTGACCGGTCGAAGAATCTCGGTAGCGGCCGCCGAGTCCAATTTGAAGAAAGTCACCCTCGAGCTGGGAGGTAAATCTCCCTCTCTCATCTTCGATTCGGCGGATGTGGAGGAGGCAGCGTCCTGGATTGCGATGGGTATCTGGTTCAACTCGGGTCAGGACTGTTGCGCCAGTAGTCGAGTGAATTGTCTTATTCTGCCTGCCTCAAATACGCTTCTCGTTCCTCCGATCCTAAGCTCCTGGTGATACAATCAATCAATGGATACTCTCAGCTGATTTCGATTTACCTTTTCTCGCTATTTAGGTGTACGTCCAAGAAGGCATCTACGACAAATTCATCGCCGCCCTCAAATCGAAAGCTGAGACATGCAAGATCGGTCAACCCTCCGACGAGTCGACATCCTTCGGACCTCTCATTTCCGAAGGCCAGCGAGACAAGGTTCTGGGCTACATCGAATCCGGTAAGCAAGAAGGAGCGACTGTCCTGACCGGCGGACGAAAGTGGCCGGGTTCGAATGGTGGATACTGGGTTGAACCTACTATCTTGGCGGACACCCATATCGGAATGAAGGTTGTCCAGGAGGAGGTGAGTGACCCCCTTCCGTCCCGTCTGTGGGAAGCAGCTTCAATTCTCTGCCGCCGTCAAGCTCGGAACAAAATTGAATCGGATAAGCTGACTTTGTGTCGTCAGATTTTCGGACCCGTCATCGTCGCGTCCAAATTCAAGACCGAAGAAGAGGCCATCGAGTTGGCCAATAACACCGACTACGGCCTCGCCGCCTCGGTTTTCACCAACGATGCCCGACAACAGACTCGTGTCGCTTCATCCATCGACGCCGGTACGATCTGGATCAACCAGTACGGTATCCTCCACCCTGGTGTGCCGTTTGGAGGGTTCAAGCACTCTGGTATTGGGCGAGAGCTGGGGACGTACGGCATGGAGGCTTATCAGCAGGTCAAGGCCGTACATCAGAACCTGACCCAGACAATGTGAGTTGACGCTTGGAGCATTTTGCTCTGGTCTGGTCGAGCCACACCAGTAGGCGCAACATCGTCATTCTGAAGCATGATGAGTGCTGCTCGCTGATAATGATAATCCTTTTTCATTCCATAGTCAATGGCCGCTATAAATTATAGAGCTTGACTCGTTACGGAGTAATCAGAAAAGCCTATTCGTCAGGACACGAGCCAATGATCGATAGAGCAGCAAGCAACAGATCACAACCCTTCTCAGGCTTTGCCTTTGCGAGCATTCAATGCATAGGTTTCTGTGGACATCCACCTCGTGGCTTTTGTCACTGCTGTGTCGAAGGGTTTTGAAGCTCGATCTGACCATCTTGTAGGAGTAATTGTATCTGTTCAGCGCTGCCTCTTCGATCTGTGCGAGCTTGCGATTGGACACTGGACTGGCAGACTTCGTGCGCTGATCTGTGCTGTTCAGTCATCAGTGCCGCCACTGACTTCTGACTGGTATACCAGGCTGAATCGTCTTAGGTCGTCCTTGTCCTTGCCAGGCCGCCTCATAAGTTTAACTGATAACATTTAGGCTTTTGGCCACTCAGCACATGGTGGTGGTGATCGGAGAAATACGACTGGCAGTGATGGTACCTTTTTCCATACACACATACACACAAACGCAATGCTCAAGTTACCATCAAGGATCATCATCCTCCATCAACGTAGATTATTACGACTCTAGACATCTCACCTCTTGATCTTTTCGATTCTTCCTTCAACATTTGCATTTGTCCAGAAAGCAAAAGCAAAAGAGCAGAAACTACAGCACCCGGGATTCCCAGGTGGTCCCCCACCCTGGTATTAACCGAGCGATACACATGTTAGAAACTGCGCAGAGCGGACGGGATGCGGTGCTTTATGTGTTCTATGGCCGTAGATGGAAATCAAGCCGTTTTGGCACTGTCATGTTTGTTGTATCTTCATGAAAACAAGGCGATGTGAGTTGGACTAGTGTTAGCAGCTGCAGAGCATCAGCTTGGGGCATCCCGTCCGCTCTGCGCAGTAGAAGATGTCATTGGTGCCGCCCGATTTGATGGGTGTACGAGTACAGCTGGTAGAGAGCCGATAGCTCAGAAAGGAAATCGAAGTTTGTAAGAACAGGAAGATCGATGATTGTCAAAGGACAGGCTAGTCGACCTAGTCATGCTATTTCACGAGGGGGTAATTATACCGTATCTTGAACTAGGTTTTCCGCGACGAACAATTCGCCTATCCCCTCTACTGTCTCAGAAGAGGCTCGGTACAGACAAGGTTGTTCAGCAGCAGCTTTATCATTGTAGTGAAGCGGTATTTTCACCCAGATGAACAGTCCACGATGTCTGATATCGCCATGAGCTCGCGGTATCTCGTTCGAATACCGTCGTCCAGATTTGGGACTAAAGCTCAGCTCTTTCAGTGATCAGTTTGGCACGAAGAATGAGGCAAAGTACGCGCGTACATGGATGGGAGACATGAGCCAAGTGAAAGATGAGATACAGTAGGTTCCTGTGGGGGAACATTGATAGCATGTCACCTGGTGTATCGCTACTGTAATACGGGTTTACAGTATCACACGAGTCACAAGGGTTTATCACAAGATACACTTATAACTCCCCTTCTTTTGTATTCTGGGCGCTTGCCGATGACTTGGTGTGCCTCATGGCCAAGGCCCAACGTGGTACGAGCACAAGCGGAATCATCGATCTCCTCCTCTCATCAAGTGTTTCGATCGGCGTCAATGGAATTGTCCATTTGCCACACTGGCTGCTCGCCCTTAGCTCGGCGTTCTTGTTATCTTGATCGCTCTCTTGATTCAACCACAGGAAGCGTTTGAACTGTCACTTGCCATGTGCGTAGCGGGGGCGTACATGCCAACGGTTGCAGCAGACCTCGAGTATAGATTTGGTAGTGTACGCATAGTCCGCATGCGGACAGATTGTCGAAAGCGTATTGGGGTTGAAAAACCCGAAGACCAGCGTCGAACTACATACAGACGACTCTTGCTAGCGCAACACCGAAAAGAGCTCGATACAAGGGCACTCTTCGTGGCTTGCGGCTCAATGCAGAAGACGACGAGAAGTACGGACGTCAACTCCACCACAGGCTTGCGAATTCAGACCGGCTGGGTCCCTTGTCAGATTGTTATAGTACCATTATCATCATCTGATCTATACCAGTACAGCTGCCTGACCGACCGGTGGGATCGGCTGAGTCCGCTAGGCAACTGAAGTGACACATATGTATTATTGCTCTGCCATCTTATGCTTTCAAGTCGGGAGTTGGCTGCCCGGTGTCGGATGCCATCATGAAGCTATACTCTTACAGAATTTATTCAAGCCCCGACTTTCTCTCCCTGCATGGTCATACTGAGAGTGTGAGGGAGGGTGGGTTTCTTTTGACTTTCGGGAGGTGAGGTAATTTAAGTCGCAAATCTCAGACACCGGTCATATAAATCTAATCACGGTTCGGGCTCATCAGTGTTAAACGTCAGACTTCGTTGAGCAAAGTCAGTGTTGTATCCACCCCGTGCGTCAGCTCAGCGTTCATTCTGGGTATGTATAGTGTACCCCGCGTCTTTCTCTTGAGAGTATGTTGTAAGTGCTCTGGGACCATGCTGATGCCGTTCCCGGATTTTGCATTTATTGCATTTCTAGCACATCCTGCTCAAACAGCCAAATGATTTTTTACTGTATAGAGCTGCATTTTTAATCTGATCCGCTACTTCTACATCCTACTATCCTATCCCTCGATGACACGCTTACTTGGCAAGAGCGGCCTGGAGACCCTCGTAGACCTCGACTTCGATTCGGGCCTCGGCCTTCTCGGACTCGGGAGCAGAGGAGGAGAGGACTCGGTTAGCGTCGGCGAGACCGGATCGGATGTTCTAAGAGGTGCAAGAAATACAACGATGTCAGCGTCAGAGTTCGTCTACAATGAGCAGATACTCCTGTTTCGGTTGTGTGGCTTGTGATGGTACTTGAAGTAGATTAGGCCGAAGGGCATTAAAAAAGGTGGATTGAATTGACGCAGGATAATTGTATGATCCCGTAGGTGTGAGGAATCCGGGTATGGCATAGCGAAGTCTGGACGGGTCGAACGAGCCAAACACAAGACCTAGATGCCTATTCAAAGCCTGACACTCACCTCGGCAGAGAAGTTGTCGAGGGGGTAAGCCTCTACGGCGTTGATAGAGAGGGTGTTGTTGGCGTGAACAGTGGCGAAGCCGGAAGAGACTGAGTCGAGATCGCGACAAAGGGGGACAATATGTTAGCGTATGTTCCACCGTTCCTCTGTTGTCAGAGACGAGACTGATCTCCTCCCCCTCCCGTCCTCCTACGTCTTATCTGGCATGCCTCCCCTTTTTGACGAACAGCATGAACCCCGAACCCCGCTGTTCATCCAGAGGACACGTCCAAGACGCAGTCCCCACCATTTCTGCTCGAATGTTTTTGTGTCTGCTACGCTGCGGCCCATCCGTCTTGGTCCTTCCCGATCAAGCAGATAAATCCCAATGCAACAGGTTTGCACTCGCCCTTCCAGCGATATCTGTTCTTGCCCTGTCCTCCAGATGATGTTTTCACATCCCTTGACATATCCCCAAAACATCCTTACACATGGACCTTTCGGGTCAACCCACAGCTCCGAAAATACCCAAAGCTTCTCATTGCCAACACCAAAATCAACCACTCACCGAACCACTTCTTTCCAGCCTGACCGTTCTCCTCAATGACCTCGATGACACCAGCTCGAAGAGCCTCAACGGAAGGAACGTGGTTGGCGAGGATACCCATGTCACCGGTAGCGGCGGGGATGTTGACCTGGATGACACCGGCGGAGGAGTAGAGAGACTGTTTGCCGGACGGTTAAACAGTGTGTGTAACAACATGCCGGATAGTATTGTCGATTGTCGATTTATAATTGGTTATATATATCAGATTTGAGATAGATTCATAGTGGTGAATATGACGATAATGACATGCCCAAGACAGTGAGATGCAAACGGAAAGGATTCGAGTCAGCATGACAGTCCTCTCCCGAAATACACATGTACCATCCCCACGCCTGTCCTTGCGTAACATCCTTCTATCCGGCCTCCGCATACCCCTTCCTTCCCCTACAATCATATATTGATATCCTTCGTGGACCCTGTTGAGATCTGACAGACATACCTGGTGGGGCAAGACCAAGCTCAATTGCAACTTTCCATCAGCGGCCTCGGCGTAACCTCGTCGGGCGATTCGTACGGCCGAAGCCTGTCGGGGAAGAGCTCGGAGAGCGGGGGCGAATCGAGAAGCGAACATTTTTTTGACGAGACTACAGATGGTTTACGAAAAAACTGCTGTCAGAGTCGTGATTCGGGGGTTGGATTTAGCTGCTTTTTGAGTGATGCTTACGAGGAATGTCAAGGATGAGAAGGTGGCCTGGTAGGTTGATACGAGTATTGGTTGTATTGGTTTGACTTGTCTAGGCCGATGAGCGACGAGCGAGTATCGAGTATGAACAGTAACAGTAACAGTAACAGTAACAGTAACAGTAACAGTAACAGTCACAGTAGCAGTGAGAAGAGCACTGTAGAGAGTGTTCCGAAAGACCGCGGAAATCTGATTGTGGCGTTAACTGTCTTAGGATCTTAAATGGGTGAGCTGCATAAATTAAATATATAGGTACTGTACATCCAGGTCGAGCGGCTACCTCCACTTGTGTCGATCAACTTTTTGGCATGTTGCAATTGCCGACTGGAGGTCCAAGATATTTTGGCAGAGCACTAAGGATCGTGAATTGCTTCTGCAGACCTGCTGATAGTTATAGCTCTTTTCAGTCACCAGATTGCGTTTCAAGAATCGTTGCCTGAGCTTAGCTTGGAACTTGTTATCGATCTAGAACGACACCGCTGAGCTAGCAAACCGTAAAAGCAGCTCAAAATGGCTCGATCAGGCGCGGGCGCACGCCCATTCTCAGCTTCATCAGCCTCAACGTCCAAACCTACCAAGGCTCAAGGCGGATCAAAAGCTAAACGAAGGCAAGACCCGACCAACGCATACACCTATCTTCCTTCCTTACCGAAACGTCATCGAACCTCGGCTCAGCAATTCACCTTGTCAAAGGACGAACTTGAGTCAGCCGGTCCTTCTAGGAGAAGGGGTCAAGGTGGCGATGAGGACGACTCGGACGAGGACGGGGATGGACAGGATATGCGAGCTAGGATCAGGAAGGTGGCGATGATGATTGCCGATGATAATCCGCAAGAAGTCGACTCTGACGAAAGTAGCATCGATTCCGATGAAGCGTGGGGTTCGGAAGGAAGTGATGAAGAGAGGTGGGGAGACGTTTTCAGGGAATTGGAAAAAGGAAAGGGCAAGAAGGGGAAATCAAAGGCCAAAGAGGTCGTCAGGAAGGTGAGTAAGCAGAACAGACTGTCTGATATACATACAAGGGTATCTACCTGTTTTGCATTGAAATTCCGAAAACTAAAATAACGTTCCACTGGTATGTAGCCCGCCAAACCACTGACCGTCAATCTCGACGAGAGCGAAGACGAGGCTGTTGCCATCAAGACGAAAGCCAAGGGCAAGAAGGCCGTCAAGGCGCCTACTCCTGCTGAAGACGAAGATGAAGAAGACGAAGAGGACAATGAGGCAGAGATCTCGGGCGATGAAGACGAAGATGTCTCGCTTGGAGATGACGACGCTGACGAAGAGGTCAGCGATAATGAGGAGGAAGTTGACGTCGAAGAAGACGACGAGGACGAAGAAGAGGATGAAGAAGAGGATGAAGAAGAGGATGAAGAAGAGGATGAACACGAGGATGGGGATCTCGAGCTGCCCTCTGACTTGTCTGGGGAGGAGGATGAAGGCGACGAAGATGCTCTAGCGGGCTTAGACGCATTCGTTGACCAGCTTGCTTCGGCTGATAAGAAGAAGCGAAAAGCTAGCGCGAACGAGGAAAAGAGCGGAGAAGGAGCTAAGAAGAGAAGGATATTGCCCGTCGTTCCTGGACCTGGGTTGAAGGAGAACGGGGATCTTGCCTTGAAGAACAGTGAGTGAAACATCAACCTAACGCACTCAAGGCCGCAACACCACAGCCTCGCTTCCATCCATATACCATCACGAACAGTAGCTGACTCAATTATACTACCTACCTGCGCGATCAGACCAAAAGCTCGATTTGTCATCCCTCATTTCATCACATCCTTCTTTGTCCGGCGCCTCAGCCCTTCTCCCTGCGAAATCCGACAAGAAGGCATCCACCTCGATCCTCAAACAAGGTCTCGTCTCAGCTCCTTTACCTACCGTCGTACAAGAACGACTCGACCGAGAAGCAGCGTATGAGAAGACTAAAGAAGAGGGCCAAAAATGGGGCGGGGTGATGAAACGTGTCAAGGAGGCCGAACATCTCTCCTTCCCTCTTCAACCTGAACAGCGAGGAGGTGTGAAATCAGGCAACGAAGTCTTGGCGGGGTTCAAGCCTGAAAACAAACTTGAATCGGCTGTTACAGCTTTGTTGAACAAGGCGAACCTGACAGAGGATAATATGACCAAGAGGGAAGATTTGGCTCTGGAAGCTCAGGAGATGACTCTGGAAGAGATCAAAGAACGACGTGCTGCGCTGAGATATCAGAGGGAATTGATGTTCCGTGCCGAGGCCAAAGCGAAACGAGTCGCCAAGATCAAATCCAAGACATTCCGAAAGCTCGCCCGAAAGCGTGCCGCCAAGGAGAACCCCGAAGTGGACTTGGAAGATCTCGAAAGACTCGATCCCGAAGCCGCTGCTTTGGAACGAGAGAAGCTCGAGCGGGACCGAGCAAGGGAACGTGCCACGCTTCGGCACGGCGCTAAATCTGGACGATGGGCCAAGGATGTCGGTGGACCTGCCAATGAACTGGAAGATAGGAGGAAAGCTAAAGAAGAGATGCTGGACATCAAGGAACGACTCCAGCGTAAAATCATGGGCCAAGGCGAAGGTTCCGATTCTGGCTCCGATGATGACGAACACGATGATGAGGACGATGAGGAGATGATCAAGTCTCGTGCTTTCGACCAGCTCGCCTCGCTCGATAACGGTGGCAACGCCGTTGGCTTGGGTGAACAAGGTGGGAAGAAGGGCTTGATGCAGATGGCTTTCATGCAGAAGGCTCAGGAGAGGGAAATGAAGAAGGTCGCGGAGCAGGAAGCCGAGCTCAAGAGGGATATCGAGATGTTTGGTGAGGACGGTGAAGGTGGTTCAGATGGTGGAGAGGAGGACAGCGAGGATGAGGAGCAACCCAGCATGATGCGAGTTGGAGGCAATGAGGGAAGGATGGTGTTCTCTGGTCCAGCGACTACAGTAAGTGTTGAGGCTGTCCTCTGTGTTGTGTGAAGCTAATGTGATCATAATTCGTGTGCTTAGACCGCTTCATCGACTGCTGACGAGGCTGTTGAACCCGCCAAGCCAATTAGGCGATCCGCCCTATCTCAATCCGTTCGACAACCATCACCACCGCCCGCCACTTTCGGAGCGGAGCACAATCCATGGCTTGTTCAGACTTCCAATGGCGCCGGACCTTCGCGAAAACGGAATACCCTCGTCGGATCCGCCAACGCTAAAGCCGAGGAGAAAGTCACTCGTGCTTTGAAGAAGGCTGCGAAGGGCCGCGATGCCGAGCTGGAGGATGAAAAGGTCGAGATTAGCGTCGACGGTCCCTCTTTGCTTCCCGCTTCGGCGCAAGATCAGCAGAAGGCGAACACCAAGAAGGGGAAAAAGGTGACACTGGCTGTCAATGAAGGCGGAAGCGACAACGAAGATGAGGACGAGTTGATGCCTGTAAATGGAGTCAAGGCGTTCAAGCAACGTGATCTTGTCGCAGCGGCCTTTGCGGGAGATAACGTCGTTGAGGTGAGTAAATGGTTTGGTCCACAAAATACTATCAGAATCTCATGTTCGAAGCTTGTCTCGGGAAGGGAACAGATAGAGACCGGAATGCTGATTCTTGTCCATTTCTATCCGTACAGGACTTTGCTCGAGAGAAGGAGAGGCAGATTGAAGCTGATGCGCCAAAGGTTGAGGACACTTCGCTCCCTGGCTGGGTGAGTGGACTGCTCCACTATTGCTATCCTTGGGGCTGGCTCTGCTATGTGTCTCACCCCGGAAGTCGATGAGATGAGCTGACGAAAGTCCTGTTCATGGGATCTGTAGGGTTCATGGGGCGGCAAAGGCACCCGTAAAAAGGCTGTCAACCCGAAATTCCTCGTCAAATCAGCTGGTATCGAACCTACCCAAAGAAAAGATTTCACCCGATCAAACGTCATCATCACTGAGAAGAAGGACAAGAAGGCCTCTCAATTCCTTGTCTCGGACTTGCCGTACCCTTACACGAGCAAAGAACAGTACGAGAAGAGCTTTGCTACGCCTGTTGGTAGTGAGTGGAATAGTAGGGCTGGTTACCAGAGGGGAACGTTACCGAGGGTTATCAAGAAGGTGAGTTTGTGGTTGTTGCTTTGTGAACTTTCGATTGTGGCTTCAAACAAAAAGACAAAAGAAAGATGTCGCTCGAAATACTTCGTATCTGTTGTGCTGACATCGACATTGACTGTGTGTGTGTGTGTGTGTGTTGTATCTACTCATTTAGCCCGGAGCGATCATCGAGCCTGTCAGAAGGATGTTCTAGGCGGCAGGCTGTTTATCTTTCTATCATATGCTATCTTGCGTCATAGAAAATACTGCTGCCTGCAGCGGAGTTGACGGATTATTTGGAACGGGTATTGCATCATGTATACAGTATTTGAGCTCTCTTGCATGCATTAGCAATTCATGCGCATGTACATCGTATTCGTCTATTCTTCTATTGCAGTAAGTAGAGCAATATGTCGCTAAAGGACAACTTGAAATCAACTTCAAAGTGGGTGGGTTCAGGAGGATCGGCCAATTCCGACCGCAGCGAATAGATCAAGAGACCGATGTGTAATATGTGTAATCGTAGCATAAATCATAAACGAGAGATAAGCTAAGCAGGAGAGCAGGAGAGCAGGAGAGCAGGAGAGCAGGTCCCTACTCTACGCTTAAGCTGCAACTGCTGCCAGCTGCAGCTGTAGTCGGCGACGGCGACAGTCCGACGACAGTCATCTATCTATTTAGATTTAAATCTCAATATTGAATCCTTGATGGGAATAATACATCTCTCTTTCTTGGAGAGCAGCCCAAAGACCAGTGACCAGTGATTTCCAATCGATACCTGACAACAGGCGGCTACTGCTACTGCTGTACATCCCATCTCGGCTTGATCATCTCTCAACTTTCGGCTTCGAATTCTGAATTCTAAATTCTAAATTCTAGTTGTTCAAGCCATTGATTGATAAGGAAGGATGTCATCAGACGATCAACAACAGCAAGCGCCGCGGCGGATCGCCAATAAGGTGGAAGGTATAGCCCCGCCCTTACCTGTGTTCTGTAAGTTTCCAACCAGTGTCCTTGCGTTATTATTCAGCAGACCCACATACATCGCGGAAGGACGAACTTCGAACTCAAAATATATTTCCTCTGCTTGTTCCGGCTAACCTTGCACTTGGACATATACCATGTGTTTGCACGTGGGCGTATCTCGTAGCCCCCGCTATACTGTCAAATGGTTTCGTATATTGTTCTGGACAGATCGGGGCAACGCCAGATGGGAAGATAGTGGAAGGTCCGATTGAGGGGAGGGTGGTGAGTGACAATAATCACTTCTGTATCATACATATTCCATATCAACGTCAAGGCGACTCGGTTCGGTTCGGTTCGATTCGACTCACCTCGTTATTGTTCTCGTTCCCTCGCCATTCGCAATTATAATTTGAGATGTATGTATCATTCAAGTCTATGGAGCTGGAGCTGACCTGGACTGAGAACACCCGGGACTTGATTTTCTTGCTCTTGCCTGCAGAATCAGATCATGGATAATCTCGACGCGGTGCTCAAGGCTCATGGTAGCTCGTTGGAACATACAGTCAAATTCAATATCTTCGTGAGTCATCCCCCTCAACCACCTCCGGGCCTCACCACACCACCCATCCATCGGCTCAATTACCCATAATGAGCCCTCGTATCTTATCGCGTCGGGGTCGAAGGCCAGTATAATAAGCACCTGACTGACGTTTCGATTTTCATCGCTGCGAATAGATAACATCCTACGACAATTTTGCAGCTCTCAACAAAGCTTATCAAGCCCGCATACCCTCTCCTGCGCCCGCACGGAGCTGTATAGGAGTCGCTTCGTTACCGTTCGGTACAGACGTCGAAATTGAGTGTGTGGCCGTTGTCCCGGGCTCCCCGGGCTCGACCAGAGCGAAACTATGAGTGTTAGCTCCGGACGCGGGCAGCTCGGCTAGCTCTTGCTATATGGATTGACCGTCTATTCGGCTTAGCTGGGTGACCGGATGAATCTAAATACAATTGGTATACATGTCTTGTACGGCATGGTACCGTTGTTCAAGTATCGGGTCCTTATATCGTACTATATTGTGTGTACTGCGTGCCTTGGCCCAATCGAGAACTGAAGCCGAAGCAGCTGCGAGCAAGTAGCAATGAATATAATACGATCATACGGATGGATATCTGAGTACGACCGCATTGACGGTATTTGCGGGTTTTTTTTTCGAGTATTTCAATCAAGCATGGACGCCCTCTCGAAGGGATCGTGGCGGTATCCTGAGCGCTTTTTTCCATCAGTCCACAAAGGTATGGTCCACAGTGATCTATCTGTATTGTACCTGTACAGTTTCAGTTTCATAGTTGTCATGCCATACCACAGGCAGAGAACATTTACAATTATCAAGTATATGAGGAGGTGTAGTACGAGTTGTGTATAGGAAGTGTGTATGTGTATGTGTATATCCGTGTCGTTGACCCGTATCCGTACCTGAATCCGTATCCATAACAAATGTCCATTTCCATGACTCCGTAGTACAGCGTTATCTTTCTCATTGCAATTCCTAAAGCTCTAGAGCGAAGCAGCCGTTTGGCTCAGAAATATACAGTTTCAAGCGCTGAGGCTGATCGGATGTACGTCTGTTGAGGCCAAAACGAAGCACACAAGATCCGTTCTTGATCCCATATTCTTCCACTCCACCCCTAAGACTTTGCTCCATTCAGCTACTCTTAGTTGGATCGATAGATTCCACTTGATTAGAGGGCAGCATAAGCGGCGAGACCGGCAAGTACGACAGCGCCGAAACCAACTTCCGATCGACCAGCACCGCTGTTAGCTCCTGATCCAGAGCTGGAAGCAGCAGCAGCGGCGGCAGTGGTACCGCTGCTCTTGGCGGAGGTGGTCGCTGATGCTGAAGCTGATGCTGATTCGGAGGAGGAGGCGGCAGAAGCGGATTCAGCAGCGGCCGAGGAGGAGACGGAGATGGTGGATACGACGTTTGCGCCGGACGCAGAGGCCGAAGCAGTGGTGGAGCCGGTAGTGGAGTTGGAAGAGGAACCAGAGCTGGATCCAGAGCCGGAGGCGTCGGTGGTCACGGTGGAAAGGAGGGTACCGGTACCTGTGGCACAATGAATCAGTATAAACGCTCATATGGATAGCACAGTTGATGGCACGACGAAATGGAGCAGGAGTTTGTAGCTTGAAGGTAAATAGCCAATCATAGAAATGAGTGGGGGAAGGGTGAGATGAAATGGTGTAACTCACCCCACTCGACAGCGGTACCAGAGTATACAGTGCTGTTAGTAGGATCGGTGGTAGATCCATCAGCGCCGGCGATCTATATAAAGTCATAGGTGGATCAGCGTGGATCCCAAATTGTTCATGCCATGAGAGCGTGGAGTGAACACTGTTCATGAAGTTGTGTTGTGTGTTGTCCAGTGTTTGTCGTTCATGGAGACAAGATGATTTAGGCCTACTCACGGTGAATCGTGTGGTCCAGGTAGGAGCGGTCAAGTCGCCGCCGTTGGTGCTGAAAGTGGACAACGAGTCAGCGAGTGGCCCTTTCAACATCCATCCGAGACCAAGCGAGGAGTGTCCGCAAGCTGAGTGGTCAAAGAACCTTTGGTTGATTGTTACAGTTTGACGATAGATATGTATTTTTAGAAGGGCCAAGATATGCCATAGCGCGAATGCACCTTGCAAATGAATCCAGCGGAGTCCCGCCAGAAGAGAAGAAGAAGAAAAAAAGGTAGGATCGTGCTCTGATTCAAACCAAAGTCAAGTACAATGGAAACTCACAACTGCAAGAAGTAAATCTTGGAGTAAGGCGATACGTCAGGCGCAGTAAACTCGTACGACGTAGCGGTCGTTCCATCGATGCCCGTAGCGATAGTAGCGAGGGGTACCATTTGGAGGTTATCACCAGTCATGAGTTGGATCTGGACGTTGTTCCATGATGAAGTCGAGTCTGCGGTCCACAGAGCCTGGATCTTGTCTCCTACCTTGACGACAGTTGATCCGTCGGGTGAAGTGGGGGTGATGATGGCTGATACGGTGCTGGCGAGAGCGAAGACGACGGCGAGGGGAAGAGCGAACATTTTTTGCGTGTGCAGTATTGAGATTTAGCTGGAGGCGAAATAGGAGTCGAAGTGGGCGCTGAGGTGGTAGTAGTAATGAACGACTGGAGTGAGTGTTGTAGGTACTCGTAACGATATACTATGTATGGTTAAGTGAAGCAAAGATGAAGAGGGAAAGAAAGAAAGATTTAAAAAAGAGCGTTGATAAGCAAAATGAGACACAGGTATATGGTCAATGGTCAATGGTCAATGGTCAATGCAGAACCAGAGGGAGGTGCGTTGAGGTGATTTTACCAGCCCAGCCCTGAAAAAAGCAGAGCACTCGAGTACTGCAGGCTGGCCTGTGCGCAAACAACCTCTCCCCCTCACCGTGCTGTTTCATTTCATTTCATTTCATTTCATTTCATTTGACGCGACCTCTACGTAATGCATTGCATCGCTTTGTATCGCTTGATCAATGGCTCGTACATATATAGCATGTGTTATGACCCTCATCAGTCTGCATGAGAGTCTGCATCGAAAGATAGCAGAGGCAGAAGTACAAGACACACTGTAATGATTGCATGCAAAAGAAGAGGCTCAAGAGGGTGAGAGGGTGCCAGAAGGGAAAGGGAAGGACAAAGCCAAGAAAATCAAACGCGAAAACAACTTTGTGCAATGCAAAACGGGGTTCACGGTCAGGGTCAGCAAGGGCAGCAAGGGCAGCATCGTAATAAAACATAACAACGCGCGCGTCGTACAATAATACAACATCCCCGCAATCCACTCACCGGACCCACCGCACCCACCGCACCCACCGCACCGCAGTCATCTCGTTATAACAACGGTCAATCAACGTCCATAAAGGATAGAAGCTCATCATCTCGATAGCCGTTTGTTTTGTATCCTCTCAGGCTGATGATGATTCTATATATCATCACTCATATTCCTTGCCCACAGCCCATGAGCTCAAAGCAAAAGCTTCCACCTCAATATGGCTCATAGTGCCTCATTATATCACGCTCGGCCATGTGTATACAGTACGTATACATCTATGATCACCACCGCAATTGCATGCATCTCCCTTGTGATGGCTTCATATCAACCATTCGTACTGCATACACATATCCAGCACATGAATGAAGACCTACTGCTCCCTTTAGTCCCACTTACTCTTCGGCTTCTTCTTGTCGTCTTCCTCGTCGTCGTTGTCTCCCGTAAACCTGCCCCTTCCCTTCTTCACAACCTCGTCCCCCCCGTCATCCCTACCACTATCCCTCCTCCGCTTCGAAGCAGCAGATGCAGGTCGAGGCGATTCGCTATCTTGTCTCCTCCTTCGTGCTGCTGGCGGGGTGGACGATCGCCTTTTCATACCCGCACCCCTTCGAGGAGGAGTGACAGTCGGTGATCTGTCCCTTGACCTAGATCTCGAACGAGATGCTGAGCGCCTATCACTCGATGTAGGAGTCCTCGAACGCGATCTCGATCGACCTCTTTCAGACTTGATCCCACCAGCCGCAGCCGCTGCTCCGCGTCGAGGAGGGGTAGGTGACCTCGAGTCATCACGATTTCCACGTCGTCTATGGCTGGATGGCGGCGTATCGTCCCTTCTCTTCCTGCTATCTACAGGAGAAGAAAGAACAGCCGGTTTACGGTCTGCCGGACTTCGAAGTGGTGGAGTGATAGACCTTGACCTCTCTCGTTCTCGTTCTCTCCTTCGAGGTGGCGGCGAAGGGGATCTTCTCCTGGTGGCAGGTGATGGCGATCTCCTTCTTGGGGGCGAATCACCTCTTCTACGAATAGGCGAAGGCGATCTTCGCCTGTATCCGTATCCCCCTCCACGGCCAGGAGGACTCCTACTCCTGCTCCTGCTTCTACTTCGATCTCTATGCCTAGGTCGATCGTCGTACCCTCCTCCGGGCCCACCGCGTCCCGCACGTTGACCGTACCCATTATCTCTTTCTCTCTCGAATCCGCCTCTGCCACCACCGCCACCGCCGCCTCTTCCACCCCCCGGTCGATAGTCATCTCGATCACGGGGTCGGTAGTCGTCCCTTCGTGGTGGTGGCGGTGGAGATCGTCGAGGTGGTGGACCGGGTCGAGAAGGTAGACCAGTGTCATCCTGAAAACACAAACCAGGAAAAGAGTTTAGCACTCTTGACACAATATGACTACCGCCATGACATGATAGATTTCTGCAATCGAATAGGCCATTCTTTTCTTGTCGAAGAAAGGTATGAGGATATTTCCAGGATTGACCCGCTACTCACACGTCGCCTGTCAAACGAGTCTTGCGCAGACGGTCGTCCAAAGTTCCTCTCTTGGATTCTCCTATCTTCCGCCTGTTTAGCTTGCAGCTCCTTCTTCTTCGCCTCGATGAACTACGACGACGCAGGGGATCATTTAGACCCACACAATGTCAGCTTGGGCTCTTTGGCTTTCGGTTAGTGGTCAGGGATGTACTGAGCTCCAGCAGCATGATAGCATGACCAGGGACAAAGTGTTGCGAAAGGAAAGCGCGATAGTGTGGTAAGAGCCGTAACGTTGACTCACCTCAGCTGGGACACCTCCCACTGTCGATTGAGCCGAAAGGAGCAAAGACCAGAGTGCATCCATAAAGGCTGCTGCGCCATGTTTGTCCATAAATCCAACGAGGGATACTTGCATCTTCCTTGGATCGGGAATCTGGACACAGATCAATCCAACCAGACGACGCAACGAACAAGGGTGATAGAACGATCGAAAAGTATGATGAGCTGGCGTTCTCCACGAGCAGCGTCTGAACGAGGAGCTCACAGGTTTCTCCTTGTCTTCCAACATGCCAAAGACGTACTCCACGACAACATCATCTTCGAACTTGATGAGCTCAGTGACCTTTTGAGCAATCCATCCTCTCAATACAGACAAATTCACTTTCCGCAAATCGACCTGTCCATGGAAGCCAGTCCGTTCAGCTTATCTTCCAACAGTATGATATATGATGGATTGTTATTGGGCACGCGGTGGCTAACCTTTTCGGAAAAGTGTTTTGGGAATTTGGTAGCTTTGATAGAGGCTGCTTCTTTGTCTTTGAATCGCTGTTGGTTGAAGTAGACACAACAGACACGAGTTCCAAATCAGCTGATGAACTCCTCCATATTGTATATGTTCGCCTCGCATGATCCAGAGCAGCTCGATGATTTATTTTGGTTACGACGCGAGCGGAAGTGTGAAGTGGACATACCGAATCCTGAGCCGCATTCGTACCTCGCATACCTGGTTGATAGAAGTAGATAGGTACATAATCAGCTCGTTCGTACTGCTCGAGCTCGAGAAGCGAGTAGCTGAGGAGAAAGGCTCACCAGCGTCCATCTTGATAGCAGTAATTCCCTTTACTGGGTAGATGCGATGGCCGAGCTTAGTATGTATATGTGAATACAGTTGAACAGAGGTAGATACAAAGTAGATGGAGGAAGAGGGAGCGAAGGGAGCATTTCAAACTCGCTCATGTTGCTTGTGAGTCTGTCACTGTCGCCCCTTGTAAAGGTCAAGGTGGAGGAGATTACATGATGGATGTAATATCAGGCACACCATACGGACCACCTATACCACAGGAAGGGGTGCCACACTACAATGAACGTAAAGTATCAGGCAGACTTGTTTACGATTTGTCCAAATCACTCGACCACTTCGCATCTTCGCATCTTCGCATGCACCGGCCGGGCATGTCACTGCACTACACTGCGACTGCGTTGTGATGACTGTCTGTGACTGCACCTTACTTCCTGGAATCAGATCTATTCTATTCGCATTCATCCGTCTAAAACATCATTGAACAACTTGATATTCTCTCGTCATCTTCATAATTACTGTTATTGCGGCCGCCCATCTCCATCGCCATTCGAACAGTTCAAGTCCACACCACATACTGCGCTTGTCGGAATACCAAGTGGAAGGAAGTATAAACACCCGGGGCAAGATGCCCGGAGAGATAGATCCGGCGGAGGGGAATGGGAAAGGGAATGGAAACGAGACAGGAGAATCACCTCTCGCTGAGGTTGAGAAGAAGCAAGGAATCGATGACCAGCAAGAAGCAGCCTCCAAAGAAGCACAGTCACTCTTAGTCGACGCAGGAGAGACTAGGATTTCGTCCGGACGACCGCAGTCTTCCGCCGAAGGCGTTCAGCGAACAGATGGAGAAGCGGTCGCACAGATATCTGAGCCGTTACCTACGTCTACCGATACACCGTCTCTTCCCGAGGAGCCCGCTATGGAAGCCGAAACAGCGGTCAATAACACACAATCCCAGAGCATCGAAGAAGAAGACCGGCTGCGTGACTTCAACACAACGCATGGTCACAGAGACGAGCCCGAGCTTGAAATTCAAGCTTCAGCCGAAGCCGCAGCTGTCTCTTCGGCCGACGATAACCACGCCATCTCGGAGGCGGCCAAAGAAACCGAAAGCAGCAAGGAGTCTGATAGCGAGCCAGTGCCGAGTACCGAGACGCTGACTCAGATCACCGAACAGCAGGAGCAAGGAACCACCATGTCTCCTCCCCTGTCGGAGCAAGAGCTAGAGCTTGCACCCCTTCCTACGACTTTCGACCCAGATGTTGAGCCCCCCGTCGCTTCTTCTGCAGGTAGTCAAACCACTTTCAATCCCTTCGGCAGCACAAGCGGGCCTGGCGGCGTATCAAATGGCGTGAGACTAGGTGAAGAATACGAGGAAGAGGAAGATAGGCTGGAAACAGGGGAAGGTATGCCCGAAGCAGAGGAAGAAGAAGATACGCTCCCTACTGGTGATGCCGAGACTGGGCTCGAAGCGGAAGAAGAAGCGGGAGGAGAAGGTGGTGGTGCACGGGAAGAAGAAGACGAGGGTATGATGATGGAGTATATCACGTCTCTTCAGCAGTTTGGTGGTGTCGATGAAGAGGAGGAGGAAAGAGAAGAGCAAGAAGAGATTGAACATCGGGATGAGAACGCTACTACCTCGCATGATGTCGACCATGAAGCGGGGATTGGCGATGATAGACAAAATGTTGAGTCTGAACAAGTGCAGGTGCAGGAACAGCAACAGGGAGTGGAAGGCACTTTGAAGGAAGGGGATGGGAATGCAGATGTTGAGATGCCTTCAGGTGAGTATTCAGACAGACACTGGACTTTTCCCCTATTGTCATGCTCCTTTGTTATGCAGTATCATTTAATGCAAAGTACGAGGCTGATTCATTCGTTGAATCGATGGATCCATCCGGCGGTGGTTCTTCTCAGCTCCCTCATCACCTCTAACTCCTGTATCAGATATCCCCGAACTACCAGATACCCTCGCCCTTTCGCCTCTCCAGCCCACAGATACACTTCCACCCGGATCTGAATCAACGTCTTCAGCCGCCGGTCCTTCATCCCTGACGATTCGAGCAGAGGGTGTCGTTGCTGTTGACTCCGAACCGGTTCGAAGCCAGATTTCGCAAGACGTTCCTCACGCTGAATCATCCGCTTCTGCAGCTAGAAGAGCTGCTTCCCCTACTTCCGCTCCAGCTTCCGGTACATCTACTCCTGCACTCGCTATAGCTGTGGACATGCCACCTCCTCCAGTACCATCATCAACGACGACAAATCGTCAGAAGCGACCTCGTTCCATTGAAACCTCAACCACAACCACAACGACAGCTAACAAGAGGAGTAATGCGAATGCGAATGGAAAGGGAAAGGAAAAGGCGAAATGGAGAGTAGGTCAAGATGCTGAAGAAGTGGATGAGCTGGACGAAGACTCCGATACCGAAAGACTGAGGGAGATCAATGATGCAGAAATCGCAGCGCAAGAAAAGCGGAAGAAGGGCAGGAATGATACGAGTGGGAGAGCATCCAAAAAGGCTAAGGGGTCAGATGGGAAACCCCTGAAAGGTGCGTTTCCTTCAAAATCACTTCCTCTCCAAGTCTTTGAAAGCTAATGCAACGGTTCTCCCGCACATAGTCAAGAAGAAGCTGGATGCTGCTTCGGGAATCAAGACTTCTGACAAACCTCCAGAGAAGATTGCTCCTCGTGAGATCAGCTATTCATTTCTTCCCGCTCCTCGCGAGCGATTCAGAGACAAGCTGACAGACTTTTGTATCTGATTTGGTCGTATCTGTCTGTCCTTGTGAATGCAGGTCCAAAAGCATTGTCCGACGCCGTCATCAAGAAAATGCTGGCGGGCAAGACCAAGGAAGTACAACTGTCCGCATGCCAAAGACCTAGATATGCGAAATGGGGCAAATGCACGCAGTGTATCGCAAAGGTTGGAGGCGATAGTTGTCGGTTCAGAGATTATCGGACGTTCGAGTGAGTCAACAGTTGTTCTCATTGTTCAGTCATCTCGTGCTGGTAGTCGATACGGTCAAAACGGATGAAAAAGAAAAAACGGAAACGCTGACATGTCTCGGATGCGCCCCAGAATTGATCCTGAGACGACCGATATCATTAGTCCAGGGTACTTCGAGTCGACCGAGTGGAAAGAGGAGACGACGCCCCTACCTACCGAATTCAATACGCCGCTTGAAGAAGATCATATCGTTCGAACAGAAGTGAGATCAGCTGATCTCGACATGTATTTGTACTGAATCATTGGCTGACGAGTTATGCCGCGCAGAGAACCGTGGCACCTATGTTATTGCCGCTCATCACGGGCGAGATACGGCATGTCGTCAGTAGCAAGTCAATCAAGCGAGGCGTGGATGCAGCTAAGCATCGATCTGTGTGCGGTGAGTTACCCAGTGATCCTATTCAATGAAGATGTGCCGCTGATCGCGTGGAATGTTGGCGTGCAATACAGACTTCTGCTCATCTACGATTTTCGGAGGGTGGTTCTTCTGCAAGAAATGCGGTCGAGACTACTGTCTATCGTGCGAGCGATACTTCCCAGACTCTCTCGAAACTATCATGAGATCCCCTTGGCCTTTACCAGACGCTGCGAAACCTCGACTACTCCGATGTCATCATCAAGTTCCGCCAGGGGGTCGTCCGCCTAAAGGCCCCGCTTTCCACGTTCGAGGCGACTTGCAGCCTGTCTCAAGGTTTGACGATGGAGAATTAAGGGCTCATTGGTTGAAGTTGGCGGAATTCGTGCTCGAGGGGAAAGATGATATGGAGACTAGATTGAAGTTGATGGGGTTGAAGAACGACGATGAGGAAGTGGACAAGACTCTCAAACAGTTCCCAGATCTATCGGCTCCTCCACCTGAAATCGACCCCACTCTTTCATCGACGGACGATCCCATTAATTTAGTCGCCAACAAACAACCAGCGTACGAATACACCAAGAAGACCCACCCTACAGCCGTAGCTATACCTGACCCTGCGAATCTGGAGGCTGAATCAAGGGAGTTCATGTATGTGTCGAACGACGACCTGGATAATAAGGTGTTTGATGAAATGTGGTCGAAGGGGGAACCGATCGTTGTAGGCGATGTCGGGAAGAAGCTGAACCTCGCTTGGACGCCTGAGAGCTTCATTGAGAGATTCGGGAAAGAGCCATGCTGTGAGTGAACCCCAAAAAAACTGTGAATGATGAGATGATTACTGTGTTCAGGCATAACATGCTAAGACGTTGCATGTCAATCCCAAATCCCATCTAGACGTCGTTGATTGTCAGAGCAACAAACCACGTTTGACAACTGTAGGAGCCTTTTTTGAGATGTTCAAAAACAGCGAAGGAAGGGGTAAAGATATCCTTAAACTCAAGGTGAGTCGATTTCTCGTTATCGGCCCAACTGCATGAGAATTGAGAGTCGAGACTAACATATTTGTCGTTTGACATAGGACTGGCCCTCGACGGATGATTTCCAGAACACCCATCCAGAGCTATATAACGATTTCTGCGATGCGTTACCGGTACCTGATTTCACCAGGCGAGAAGGTGTTCTGAACCTGTATGCACATGTAAGCTACCTCATATGCCGGAAATGAATGATAGGAGACTGTACTGATGACGTGCCATACTAGTTCCCGCCGGGTCCAACCAGGCCTGATATCGGACCAAAGATGTATAATGCTTTCGTGCGTGTTGTCCTCCTGTAAGAGCAAGAGCTCTCGCTAATACCTGCTTGTCGCGGGGTTTTTAATGATCCCTACAGGAAGCGGTAGAAGCGACTGGCGGATTCGGTTCAACAAGACTGCACATGGACGTGGCGGACGCCGTCAATCTCTTGACCCACGCTTCACCCCGATCAGACGGTGAACCAGGCTGTGCGGTCTGGGATCTGTTCAGAGCGGAAGATGCGGATCTGTTAAGGGAGTTCTTGAGGGAGAAATTTGGGCAGACACATACGTTCACGGATCCTATTCATTCGCAATTGTTTTATTTGGATGCTAGTCTCAGGAAAGAGTTGTACGAAAGTAAAGGTGTCAGAGGGTGGAGGGTGTATCAATATCCTGTAAGTTGCCGGCTCGTTCCACTCAGCTTCGAAGCGTTTCGCAGCGCTATCGTGGAGTCCTCCCCTATATGACTAAACTGACATCCTTTGCCTATTGCTTTTCCTGCAGGGCCAAGCGGTATTCGTCCCTGCAGGTTGCGCGCACCAAGTCTGCAATCTTGCGGATTGTATCAAGATCGCTCTGGACTTTGTTAGCCCGCGTGAGTTCAGCCGTTTCACCACCTTGCGTTGTACAGGCTTCAACACTGCTTTCATCCTGGACGATGTGCTGATGCTGACCTTGTACTGTCGAATCTGTCTGCTGTTTCTTCTTGCTCCAGATAATGTCCGACGATGTCAAAAGCTCACCCAAGATTTCAGAACGGAGAATTTTGTCAAAGCATGGAAGGACGACGTGCTTCAGCTGTATAACGTGCTATGGTGAGTCAATGAGATCAATAGGCCCACCAACTCAGCAGGGCATTCAGCCGAGCTCAGAGCTGACCATGACCTCATTGTGCAGGTACGCCTGGCTCTCATGCCAAGAGACGCGCGAACGTCGGATCCGCGAAGCGAAGGAAGAAGAACAAGCCGCTGCCGCACGAGCGTCTCATCTTGCAGGTCTCAGAAGCGGCCAGCATGACGCATACGAACCGTTTACTCACGGTCACGTTCACGTTCACGGGCACGGTAATGCGCATGGGCACGGGCATAACCAGAGTCACGGCCGAGGAAGAATCGGTAGTCCCATGACGCCTTCTACACCTTATGGAATGGGAGGTTGGAATTTCAGCTCTGTTCGGGATGAGCCTCATATTGGCTCGAGATCACCCACTATTGCCGGATCGAGGGGAAACTCACCTACACCGCCATCGATTCGGCAGATCGACGAAAACGAAGACGACCATTCGAAAGACGATGATCGTCACGCGGGAGCTGCAAACGGCACTGGTGATAATCAGGACATGGAGAAGGGACGCAATCCAGAAGTAAAAGACAAAGAGGAGAGGAACGGGGAAGCCCAAGTAAAGGATGGCGCCAACACGGAGGCGAACGGAACCGACGACGTCGCTACAACGAAGATCGAAGAATCGGACAAAGCCAAGAAGAATTTAGCAGAATCTCTCCTCGCGATCACATTACAACGAGAAACGCCTCCTCCAGCTGAAACGTTTGTGGCTTCGGCTTCTATGTTGGCTGGAAAGAGAGGGATCGTTGCGCCTTCTACCACTCCTGCGCACGGTGCGCATAGCGTCGGTACCAGAGCTAGTACGAGGTCGGCTTCTTCGCTGAATCCGACCATCAACCAAACCCAGGCTGAAGCTTCGACACCTGCTCAGGCTCAGACTCAAGCTCAGACTCAGACTCAGCCGGATCCAAATTCAGATTCATCGACATTTTCAATCACCGGTATGACTACAGGAACTCCCTCTGCCGCTATCTCATCCACTACCACCGCGCAAGCAATGCCGGTGTCGGCGCCAGCACCAGCACCCGCACCAGCGCCAGCGCCAGCGTCGGCTTCGGCCTCAGCCTCAGTTGGGCCTACACCTACACTTACACTCACGCCACGCCAGCAAGAACAACAGCGGAAAGAAGCCGAACGTAAAGCCCAACGACTAAAGAACGCACCTCGAGAACTGAGGACTTCGACCCTGATCAAATTGGGCGCGAAGAGGATGGACGAGATTCTCAGTCTTGCTCAGGGGCAGATGATGGGTTCTGAAGAAGGATTGGTAGGGATTGGAGAAGAAGCTTGGTCGGGACTTGTCAAGGCTAGTCCTAGTCCCAGTGCAAGTCCGACTAGAAGTCCTGGTCCAATGACCAACACCGATGTCCACGACAATGGTATCGACAACGGCAATGCGAACGATACTAATTCTAGTACGGACGAAGCAGGTCCAGTAACGGGACCGCCGGAACAACGGGATCAAGCTAGAATCCAGACGCAAGCTCAATTCCAAGTCCAAGCCCAAGCCCAAGCCTATGCTTTGGCTCAAGTCCACGAGCTGTTGCGTGATCGACAAACGCAAATGCAGAACGCGGACGAGAGTGTACTCGATATCGGATCACCAACTACCGTCGACTTACATATGGACATCGACATGGACATGGACATCAATCCTGACACCGACATGGATGTGAACGTGGACGTGGACATGGATGCAGACGTCGATCCGGATTTGCGATCAGCGTTAGGTATGGATTTCGAAGAACAGCATGATCACGGGCATCAAGATCATGAGGGTTTGGAGATGGAGATGGATGAAGAGGTGCGAATGTCATTGGCTTCTCTTAGGAATCTGCCAGCTGAAGAAGAGGAAGAAGAGGAGGAAGTTGAGGGTATTGAAGAAGAAGAACAAGAAGCAGGATACGAGGCACGGGCGACTCATGAGGCTGAGCATCATGATATGCAACACATGAACGATGGGGCGGAGGGAGAGGGGGAGGGGGAGGGTGATGGGGAGGATGATATTAGAAGATTGGCGGGATGGTCACACAAGGACAGAAACGGTGAAGAAGGAGAAGGAGGACGAGAAGGAGGACGAGGGCATGATGGCGATGATCATCCCTCAGACGATCATCCCACAGACATCATACTCCCCAGAGATGAAGAAGGGGTCAGTGGTCATGATGAGGATCGTGTCCTTGGTCTTGGTCTTGGTAAGGATCACGACAAGGAGCAAGGAGGGGCAGATAACGGGGAATTCGATGGTGATGGTGATGATGGTGATTTGGCTTTGGCTGCGCATCTGAATTTGATCCAGCAGACCGAGACCGAGACCGAGACCGAGGGAGGCGAAGGCGTAAGCGGAGAGAGAGCGGATGAATGAGGGGAGACGAATGGGCGCATGCATCGAGTTAGGATAATAGTACTAAGCAGTAATCAATACAGTATGTACGCATGTTATACAGAGGACTGTACGAGTATGTGCATGTGTATGTGTATAGATAGTATCACACTTTATCTTATGTATCTGCTGTATAAGTGTATATGTATGCAGTGGACTTGACTCGCTAAGGGGTGCGGTGGCAAAGTTTGTGTCTACTCACTTTCTCGCTTAAATCCTTTGGTCCCTTTTAAGCGGCAGTTGCAGTTACTGAGCCTTAGCCTTATCAAATGACTCAACAGAGTTAGTTAGTGTTTAGTGCTCGAACACTCGATAACAATCCTACTTCTTTCTACTCAATTTCAACATTGTTCCCCTCCTCAACTCCATTTTTCAGATCAGATCAGATCAAATCAGACAACAACATCATTCACCAAATATGGCAGCAAGACTCCGACTCGCTAACAAGGTATGTTGTTCAACATCTCTCCGCTTGAGCCACTAAGAAAGCGGGATAGCAGTCCGTCAGCCAGTCTGTAAACGCTGACTGGATCACTATCTGTCTTTCATCTTCCTTTGTTACCTGTCACCTGGTGTATTGAATCATCTAGGTCTGTATCATCACTGGTGCCGGCTCGTGAGTACGACGTATCCAGAGTTCTTTTGAAAGTGTGATCGTGCTGCAGCGTGCACTGCAATGCGTCGAATCGAATCGAGCTCGATCCAATCAATCAGTCCCTTATGGCAAGATCAGCCCAAAGACAGAGACAACGACAAAGACGCGTACAGATACAAACAACAATCTACAATAGACGACTCGTGTGCTGACTATAACTATAAACTATTGCTTATCGCTCGCTACATCGTCTGGCGCTGGACTGGACTGTATGATTACAGCGGTATCGGCCTTGAGACGGCCCTCCAATTCGCTTCAGAGGGAGCTCGTTTAGTGATCTCCGATATCAACCTCCAAGCTGTCCAAAGCGCAGCTGAGAAAATCAACGCCAAGTTCCCCGGTGCAGGTGCTGTGGCTGTTAGATGCGATGTTAGCTCAGAGGCGGATATTAAAGCTATGGTCGATAAGGCCGTACAGGAATTTGGGAGGTTGGACGTGATTGTGAGTTTGATAATCAGAATCTTCAATCTCGCTGAAATTCCAGCACATCGTATAGTATAGTACTAGTACCTTTTCGCTGACGTGTCTAACTGAACTGATCTGAACTGAATGACTTTGATCCCTTGGCCCTTTGCCCTTTGCCCTTTGCCCTCCTTAGTTCAACAACGCAGGTATCATGCACCCCGCGGACGATAACGCCATCAACACGGAAGAGAAGATCTGGGATCTCACGCATACTATCAATGTTAAGGGTGTTTGGTGGGGATGCAAGTACGCTATCCAGGCCATGCGAGAGGTGAGTGTCGTTATATATCCGGACCCTCTTACAAAAAAGCATCCCAATATCTGTCTTATATTCTCAATGGACCCCTTCAGCGAGCCATTTTGGAGCGCAAAAATGGCTTGGCACATAGCTGGCTAGATAAAATAATGTCCCTTGACTGAAGGGCAGATCCCGAAGAAGAAGAAAAAAGACTAGGACATAGCTAAAAACCTCTTGTTTGCTTCTGATTTTCTTCTGATCTTCGACGCGATCACAGAACAAGGCCGATCCCGAGAAGGGACTCGGCGTCGGTGGCTCCATCATCAATGTCGCTTCCTTCGTAGCCAAGCTCGGCGCTGCTACTCCCCAGCTTGCTTGTAAGTTGACCTGGCCACATGTCATAGCATGTCTAAACCGCTTTGATCTCGTCTGTTTAGCTCAAGAAAGGACACGATTCCAGAAGTTGACTGGCGGCGAGCTGACCTGTCTGCACACCAGATACTGCCTCTAAGGGTGCTGTACTCGCTATGACTCGAGAACTCGCCATGGTCCACGCCAGGGAGGGCATCCGGTGAGTCCGCAGGCCATTTACAATATTATGCTCCCTGTGTCACACATTTCTGGTCCCTTTCCGTAGCAACAACGTCAAACGGGTTGGACACTGACTCTTCTTCCCGTTGGTCTGTTCAATTTTGATCCGTCTAGAATCAACTCTCTTTGCCCCGGTAAGCTCTCCTTGCTGTGTGCTTTTTTCTTTTTATTTTGTTTACACTTTTTCCTTTTCTTTGGTTTCAAATTGAACCGAATCGCCTTATCTCCAGCCTCAACGCTGATGTCACCTGCGCATGTCCCTTCAGGCCCCATCCGAACTCCATTACTCATGGACTTCCTCAACACCCCCGAAAAGCTTAACAGACGAATGAACCACGTACCCATGGGTCGATTTGGAGAGGCCGTCGAGCAGGCCAAGGCTGTTGTCTTCCGTAAGTTGACGATCGTGCGCCTCGCTCAGATAAGTCGCATCTACACCTGGAGGGTCAATTCAGATGGCGTTGGCGCTGACCTATCTTGCCTTGGTTTTGTATTTACTTCTAACGCAGTCGCCTCGGATGACTCGTCCTATGTCAATGGAACCGACTTCATGGTCGACGGAGGATTGCACGCCTGCTATGTTGTGAGTATCCGCAGATTATACCACTGTGCACATGTCATGTCAAACACCAACCTCGACCTCGCGCTTGGTGGAACCTGGAACACATATGCTGCGCGATATACTGATGCTTGACGGTATCCATCCGCTATCTGAATTCTCAATTCGTAGACTCCCGAGGGTCAGCCCATCAACCAGCCTCCTACAGGCCTCGCGTCCACACTCTAAAAGCCTCCCTCATCAATCTGCAATAACCAATGGAGTTAGGTCAAGGCGGAGCAGGATAGCTGGAAAGCTAGAGTGGACATCATGACGAGCGACATAATATACTTGAGACGTGGCTTAGCTACATTTCGCTAGCTCCACGTCGAGATACAACAATGGCCGAGAATGCTCTCTGACGACAAGCATCAGTCTGTGACATAGAAGGAAGAAGAAAGAAGACTCATGGATCATGAGCGATGTATATATGCATTCACTAAAAAGACAGTCATGATTGCTTGCATTTTGCAGACGTTGATTGACTGACCGGTCTTCTCTGCATGTTATCTACGTCTGCATGTTATCTACGTCTGCATGTTATCTACAATTCTAATCCAAATAAACAAAGTGCGCAGTTCGCCTTTCCAGTGTGTTTCGAACTTGAACTGCTTGTCATTTAATCCCTCTTGGAGTATTTATGGACGCATTCCAAGAACCAACCCATATCTTCAGGTTTGACATGGGGTGTGATCCCATGACCCAGATTCGCGATCCAACCACCACCAGCTTTCTTCCAAATTTCGCTCAATCTTTTGACTTCAATCTCGATACCTTCTTTACCGCCATACAAGACTGTCGGATCGAAATTTCCTTGCAAGTTGACTTTTTTGCCGACCCATTGTCGAACTTCAAGAGGATCGACAGTCCAATCTAATCCTAGGGTATCGTAGCCTGTTACAGCTGGGTCGGAGATCGATGAGAATGTTGAGGGAGAGTTGGCGCCTTTGGCGAAGAGGGTCATGGCTACTCCTGGGTGGCCGAGCTGGGAGAGAACGTGTCGGACTTTGTGGGAGATGTGGAGTAAAGGTGGGAGAGCGAATTGTTTGAATTGGTATGGGGTGAGTTCACCTGCCCATGAGTCGAAGACTTGAAGCATCTGCAGAGGGAGAGAACGGAACAGACAGTAGTCAGCCAGGTGATCCAGAAAAACGATTGCGCGCAAGAAGCAAAATTTGACCATATTCGACTTTCGCACCATGAGAAGAAAGGGAGGTGTGAGGGATTGAGAAAGTCACACTTTGAAAGCTCTTGATCTACCATCATCCCAAAGGAAATAGATTTCTTACTCACCTGAGCACCGGCCAATACCTGACCGACAAGCAAATCCGCACAGACATCTGCGATGATCCTCAAGAGCTTCTTGCTTTCCTCGGGATACTTGTATAACCAGCTCTTTGACTTCTCAAACGTCTTACTTCCACCACCTTCACACATGTACGCCATCAAAGTCCAGGGTGCACCACAAAACCCAATCAACGGTACTCGCCCGTCGAGGCCCTTTCTAGTCATCGTAACAGCTTCGAACACGTATCCCAGCTCTTTTTGGACATCGACGTTGGAACGTAATCGGGACATGTCGGCCGGAGTGACAAGAGGTTGAGGAAGGACGGGGCCTTTGGAAGGCTCCATCAAGACTTCGAGGCCGAGCGCTTGGGGTACGACTAGGATATCGCAGAAGATGATGGAGGCGTCTAAGAGCGGGTATCGATCGATAGGCTGGAGAGTTAATGTGGAGGCGAGGGAGGGAGTTTGACAGCATTCAAAGAATGAGTGGGTTCGTCGAACCTCGAGAAATTCTGTAGCAGTAGCGTAGCAAAAGCAAAGTGATGATCATGTTCAGCGTACGACCAAAGGGTTTATCATGCATGACATGCAGGCAGACAGGCAGGCAGCACCGCTCTTCTTCGAAAGTAGCATCTTGATGAAATGGTTTCACAATGCGCAATGCACTATACTATATCGGAACGGTATGGAATAAAGCGATGTGGGAAAGGATGCGTGGAGCAGTACTTACCAGGCAAATACCGTCCAGCTTGCCTCATGACCCAAACAGGAGCTCGAGGCGTCTCTTCCCCTTTAGCAGCTCTCAAGAGCAAATCATTCTTGAGAGGGGGGAATGACTTCTCAAGTTGCTTCCACTCTTCATTTTCCATCAACTTGAGCGATGGGATCGAGTATTCCTGATGTTGTTGCGCAGACATTGTGATTGGGTTGATTCTACTTTTTTCTAGAGTCTTATTGTTCTCGAGAGTCTCAAAGTGGAACCTATCGATACTGTGTTTCTCGTCTTGGGCGTATTTGACGGCTGGCGATGATGAAGCTTGATGCTGAAAACAGGAGCAAGGCGTAGGGAGGATATCGTACGGTGCTGGAAGTGGATAATAGTGCGTTGTCAGTATCGACATAAGCTTATGGCTGCTGTGCTTGTTCGATCTGAAAGCGACTAAGTGCTCTTCTCCAGAAAGGATGCGACAGTCGAGTAACTAACTATATGAAGAACCGATTGCAAGGGGCATGTCGGACAACGGAGGACGCATCTCCCATCTCTCATCTCCATCTCCTTCTCCTGTGGAAATAATTGATCCCGCTGAACGGACGGAGTAAAACTCAATCTCCGGTTTTATACTCGTAGTGTTTCACTTCTCAACTTTTGGTAGAGAGCACTGTAGGGTAGCATAGTAACTTATGCGTAGAGCAATTCATCACTGGACATTCATTCGTTCATATACATCACAGATAAACATATAAAGCCATACTTTAGTCTACCCAAATCATCAAGACAGCCCTCGCTCGCAAAGATGGCGCAAAAGCATAAAAGAAGACAACGGCCCTCCGACATTGTTGAGCCAGTCTCAAATGTCAGAACGGAGGAGGAGGTCACGCACAACTGGGAGAAATCAGACGATGAGCTCGAGCTTGAAGAAGCTCTTTTTGGAATCAGCAGAACCAAGGGTCAGAGCAAGAGCAAGAGCAAGGGTAACAAAGGGAAAGACGGCACAAATGTGCATGTTGCTAGTGCTAGTGGGAGCGGGAGTGGGAGTGAAGGCGGTATGAGCGATGTGGAAGATGATGATGTGAGTTTGAACGATACGTTTCTGCTTGCTTGCTTGTTTGCTTGCGTGATAAATGGCAATTCAGGTCGAATCGAGTTATCTGCAAGAAATGATGACACCATTCCAGATAGAAGAGACCTTTGTTGTATATGCTGATACTTTGATATTTGCTTTTTGCAAACAATAGCTGTTCATGGTCGATGCACCTTTGGCTCCTCAGTATCAACTCGACCTAGACGGTATACCAGACGACGACGACGACGACGATGAAGACCAAGACGAAGATGACAATGACGACGAGGATGGTTCTCAAGCAGGATCATCGTCTTCGATCTCTTCTTCGTCATCAGACAGCGACGAAGACGAAGACGAGGATGCGGAAAACGAATTTAGAGCAATCTCACCTGCTCTTGATGACGACAATGACCAAACGGATCATCAAGCTGCTGACCCAAGAGAAGAGAAAGGCAAAAATAGACCCACTATCACTCTACCTGAGGACCTCGTGGATCTGGAAAAATATCATAGGGAAAAGGATAAGAAGGGGAAAGAAAGGGAGGCTGTATGGACTGATCCGGCGGATGATTTGGTCGGTGTTGATTTAAGTGAGAATAGACGGTTGAGAAAGTTGGATAGGGGTAAGAAAAGGAAGTTGGAGGGTGAGCTTGTCGGAGGGAAAGAGTTACAAGGACGACTCAGAGAACAGTGAGTGATATTTCTTCTGAACTGTAGCTGCATCATCATGACTGCGAACTCAGCTCGTCTGGGAGTCTGGAAGCTGCAATTTATCGCCGTGTACTATTGTTTGAGTATTGGCGTTGACTTAATCCCATCCTTCGTCGTACTGATAGGTTCGAGCGACTGCACCCTCCACCTGCATGGGCCAAAGAACGCTCAGTATTCGGCACGCCCTCCCTCTCATCTTTACTTACATCGACAAAATCATTCATCGCACCTTCCTCAGCCTCTGCCTCTGCCGGTGCTCGCAAATCCCGACCACCTTTACCTCAAGGAACGATAGATCTCCATCGACTGAGAAATGCGAATCAGCAGAACCCCACAACGGGTAAGCGGGAAGCTGCGAATGCCGGTGGTGGTGTGGTGGATTTCGCTTGGCACCCTTCTGAAAGGGTTGGCGTTATGGCTGTTGCTGGTGGTGATAGGCGTGTTAGGTTCTTCAACGTGAGTAGAGATTGCTTGGTCGCATGGAAGAGATCGGCGTTACAGATTGCGGATCACGCACTGACATGACATGACATGACATGACATCGATGCATAAAATGTGCTCTACTTGCTCTACGCACAGATCGATGGCCACACCAACCCGACTCTGATGACCCTCCATATCCCCTCTCTACCCATCTCTCGATCGACATTCCACCCGTCCGGCTCTTCATTGCTGCTGGTAGGCAACAGACCCTATTACTACACATACGATTTATCCTCTCAACGATGTCTTCGATCCCCTCGAAACCTCTTCGGTTCAGCCGAAACCGCCTCGTCACCCAACTCCTTACATCGTCATTCGTTCTCGCCCGACGGGTCTCTGTTGGCCGTAGCAGGCCGACGAGGCGCAATCTCCATCCTGGACTGGTCCAACGGCGGCTCGGGTGGAGTCGTGGCTGAATTCAAATCCGGTCGTGGAGGATCCATCGATGATTTCCTGTGGAGTAACGACGGGAAAGAATTGAGTGTTCTAGGTGGAAGAGATAGTAGTGAAGTGGAAGTTTGGGATCTGGGTGAGAGGAGAATCAGTAGGAAATGGAGGGATGATAGAGCGCTTGGAGGGGTTATCATGAAGGGTAGTAAGGATGGAGCGTACACTGCGATTGGGTGAGTCAGAACCCCCGTCCCGTCTCTCAGCAGTGTTGTCAGGTTTGAGTCATGAGCCATTCCCGCCGTGATATCAGATGGGGGCTACTTTGCCTTTGCCAGAGCACAAACGGAAACATATCATCTCTCCTGCTGCCTAACGCCACAGCGTCATCTTCCCAGACACCTCTTCCGCAAATGCAGGATTGAAGGAGCTGACATCTAGAATTTACTGGTATGGTATGGCAAATAGCTCAACAACAGGAATAGTCAACCTCTATTCTACACCTTCTCTTTCCGCTTCACCCTCATCTTCGTTGAACTCCACTTCGGGAGCTAGGAGGATGATCGAGCTCTCCCCTGAGCCGATCAAATCTCTCGAACAGCTCACAATGCCAGTTTCGACCATGGACTTCCATCCTAGCTCAGAGGTGCTCGTCACTGCTTCCACGGGCAAGAAAGATCTACTGAAGATGGTGAGTGAGATTTTTATTAACCTTCCTTGAACCCCCATACCAATTTCATACCACCTACCACCTACCACCTACCACCTACCACCTACCACCCTTTCACCCTTCTATACTGGATAATCGATTTTTAAGTTGAAGAGAGCAAAGCTATATATATATACATGAGCCCTTTCTGACACCTCCTCATTCCTCCTTTTTCCGATCGCAGTACCACCTACCGTCCGGAACGGCATTCTCCAACTGGCCAACACCAGCTACACCCTTGGGCCGAATAACATGTACCGGATTCTCAAGCTCGGGAGAATATCTCGCTGTGGGCAATCAGAGGGGTAATGTCTTGCTTTGGTCTTTGAGGCATTATGTGTCTTAAGGAAAGCATCGGGCTAGTTAAGCCTAGTATAAGTCAGTGTGAGTGTGAGTGTGAGTGTGAGTGTGAGCTCGTGCTCGTGCTCGTCCGGATGTGTCCCTGATGTTGGGTACACTAAGTAGAACATCAATTTCCTTTCTATGTGGAACAAGGAACACGGTGCATGGTATGAGGTACATTACATTACATCAATCAAGTCAATAAAGTACTTCTTCAAACATATAGCATGTATGCCTATGTATCGATTGCGCTGTACATGTACGTTCCACTTTCATGTCTCAATACCAGTACGATTTCAACGTCAATGTTCTGCGCGAGTCATTTGATGGCCTGTCTACTATCTATATCTCCAATACGATAGACTTAGACCTTCGACAGTCTGAAGGGGGGCGATCGGAGGCATACAACTCCCAAATTCCCGCCCTCCCTCCTGCCCTCACTTCTTCCCTCACTTCTTTCCTCACCTCTTCTATCTCAGTACTCACTCGACACTCAATATCAAGGTGATTCAAAAAAACCGGCAGGTTGGCAGGCAATTTCACGTCCATTACAGCCATGTCAACCTGGGCCTCCTTGCGTTGAACACTCATTACACTGCACTAGATTACTGCAGGGACCAGGCGAGGACCGGCGATTACAGGAACCTCAATAAATGAAAGACAGATCAGTCTGTCTAGGGATGAAGAGATCAAGCCCGGGATGAGCATGGATGTCGTTGGGGTTACGGTGCGATGATATATCGCGTTGGCTGCGCTGCGTTGTGCTGTGCTTTGTGATATGCGATTAAGGTACATGTAGGTCTGCAGTTCTACATTCTCGGTAGTAGTACAGCATGTACAGCACGAGTTACAGAATTGCTACATACATTGACATTGTTGACAATTGACAACTGATACCTGATATAATGCTATAATGCTATAATGATATCTGCTTCATACTCCTTGTAGTATACATACCCAGCCCAATTCAATACACGTGCAGTATGCAGTATGCAGTATGCAGTATGCAGTGCAAGTTCAGTCCAGTATGATTCAATCGCCTTTTTCTAAATAGCAGCAGCGACCACCGGCACCGGCACCGGCACCGGCACCTGCGGCGCTTCTTTGCCCTCTTCAAGATTTTCTCGGCCCTGACCTTGATGATGCTGACTATTAATACCACTACCAGTGTTATCTTCATTACTAGTACTATTGGTGTTGTTGTTGGTGTGGCAGTCCAAGATGATCTCGTTGATATCAGACGTGGTTGGATTAGGTGTAGTGTTGAAGAGATAATTCATATCCATATTCATCATCGTCGGATTGAATGTGAAACCATGTGATTGCGCTTGCGAGTGCGATTGATTTGTATTGGAATTTGTATTGATGTCAAAGCCAAAATACTGTTGTTGTTGCTGTTGCTGTCCTTGATGCTGGTTAGGTTGGTTGTGCTGGTTATGATTGAGATTATAAAGGTATTGCATTTGATGTGGTGGGAGCGTCGTAGTTGAGGGTCTTTGTATATCTTTCTTGGCTATGAGTTTGGCGTAATGGATCTGTAGACGGGCAAGACAAAGGGGAGAAGACAAGAAAAGCAAATGAAAACCAATGGTATCAGCTTGAGTTCGCTCGACACAATATCGTTTGGAAGCTGATAGAGGCCAAGAAGCCAAAAGAGCCGATTCATGATTCGATTTAACTCACCCCGCATGAATCGCACAAACTTCCAGGCCCATCAGGACCCCTCATCCATTCTGAAGTGACATTCGAACCGCAACCATGACATCTCCCTGTTCCTCCGCCTCCACTTGCACTTGCATTTGCACCCGGACCTCCCCCATTCCCACCGTTACCATTAGCGTCGGCTTCGGCGATATTGTTTATACCTATCATGTTGAGGTCGACCGTATTCATGAAATCGAAAGGGCTCGCGATTCCGCCGCCGTTACCGTTATCAGAAAGCTGATTCCCGTTTCCGTTGGTATTGCCATTCGTTTGACGATCAGGTGCACTACTGATACTGCCAAAAGGATCAAAGTGCGAATTTGTGTTCGAGTTCGTATTCGTATTCGCATTAGAATGAGAATGTGAAACCAGATCGGAAGCCTCGGTCAATGCTGCCAGATTCCCAAGAGGCGAATGTTGATGTCGTGGGTGTTGTTGCTGTTGTTGATGAACTGAGAGAGAATCGAAAGGGTATGTCTGATTCTGGTTCTGGTTCTGATTCTGGGACTGATTTTGCTTTTGTGAAGGGTGATGTAGTGATGTCGGAACGGTGAGTGGAGAGCTTCTTGTGGGTTGATAGCCCAGTGATCGGGGTTGAGTTTGCAAATGGCTTGATTTCGGTGGATGTGACCTTGGAGTTGGAGAAGCTGAGGCCGCATCTGCCTTTGTGGACCCGCGTGCTCCGCTCGCATTCGCTATCCCCGCTTTCGGTCCACCAGCACCAGCACCAGCACCTTTTCCTCCCGGCGCTACGCCCACACCCGCGCCTACTGTCCCCCCATTGCTCGGTCCAGCGTTGGCCGCTGCTGCCGCCGCTGCAGTGGCAGCAGCTTTCGCAATCAACGCGTCTCTCCTCTTTCTGATAACCTCCATCTCCCTCTCGGCCGGCGTCATCTCTTCGAGCGATTTCCCAGATGTACCCAATCCTTGTCTCTGACCGACTCCATATCCTTGTTCTCGGGCGCTTGGGGTTAGATGCTGTTGACCTAGATGTTTCGCGAGGTCAGAGGAGGGCGTGAAACCCAGTGAGAGGGTTGGGTGGACATGCGGACTGAGCGTGTGTAGAGCTTGAACAACGAGCGAGGAGAGTCTTGCAAATCGCGTATGTAAGAAAGGGGGCGGTGGTGATGTTGCTGGTTGGGGCGCGGAGGGAGCTGCGCAAAATAGTGATTTGTCAGCTTCGAAAAGCCTGCCTCTTTCGCTGGTCCGCCCACTTGCACTGGTGAGAAACGTGACGCTAGAGCGGATGAGCCATTGTAATGTGCAGCTCATACGTACTAAATGGTTGGAGAAGACTTATGAGTTCGTTGAGAATGGTCTGTAACTGTATTGCAATTGAAGAGACGGACACCGAGGTCAACACGGCTCTCCGCACTCAACAGCACTGATAGGGATCTCACAAGGCTGTTGCTACGACAGACTCACCTGTGTAGTTTCTCTCCCTACATCCACCACGTCCATCTTGCCTAATAACCGCTTTTTGAATACTAGTCCCAGATCTTCCGGCATCCAATCATCCCCGCCGTCTCCACTTCTTCCTGTATAAGCCATATGAGACCCAGACCCATATCCGAGGTTTCCGCCGTCGTACCCTGATCCTGATCCTGATCCAGCAGTAGTAGTAGAACCAAAGAGCCCTTCGCTTCTATTCTCTCCCCTTGTCGTATTCCCTCCAAAGGATAGACCCGTCTCAGCTGGAGGTGGGATATGATTAAGATTGGGGACAGGGGACCAATTTCCCGGCGGTACGTTCCAATTGATGGCTTGACTTGCCTGCTGAGAGCCGGTGGAAGAGAGCGTGTTTGACTGAGGAATCCAAGTGGACGGCGCTGATCCCTGTTGACTTTGGTTCTGGTTCTGGCTCGAGTTCCCAGTGGGGCCGGGACCGGGACCGGGGCCGAGGCAAGTCGTACCACCTACCATGGGATATTCCAGCGGTGATGATAGCGGTATGTTATGATGCGTTGGCGTAGGCGTATGTGAGTGGGACGGTCCAGCAGCGGCATTCCCATCGAAGGCGGTATGGAAAGGGTAGCCTGACGAGTAACTCATCTCGTGGATCTCGGGAAGCTGGAAATTATTATCATGACCCGCTACGTATCCATGGGAATGGTTATGGTAGTGCTGAGCGCCTTGCGCTGAGGATTCTCCGTGATTGTATTGCGAATATATATCGTGATGATGATAATGGTGTTGTTGATTGTGTTGTGGGTGATGGTTATGGTGATTATGGTGTTGTTGTTGATGATGTTGATGATGTTGATGATGTTGGTATTGTTGGTGATTAGGTGCCGGAGATGAGAATAGCGAAGATCCTGCGACAGGGGGGATGGGAGGAGGCCAAGCCATCGTCGGGTTCTCGTGATCGGCGGACCACATTGTGGCTCACTGCTCACTGATACGGAGTCTAGCTAGTCTCCTACTGACGCGATGCGTTGCGATGCGGTGCGGTGCGATGGACAACAGTAATAATGACGATAGTGGAATGAGTCCGAGACCAGGTGAGACTACGTGGTTCGTATTGCGCCCGATCTCTCAATCGATAACTCTTAGGGTTAGGGGTAAAGAGCGAGGTGGATTGAGCCGAGGGGAGTTGGAGACGGCCCTGGGCGCGTGTATTATTATCGTGATTGTATCATGTGCTCTTGTTGTGAGTATCGAAGTTGTTGATTCCAGTCTTTCAGTTGAGATTCAGAAACACACGGAATGTAGAATGCAGATCTACCTGTCCGCGGAATGTGAGATGCGAGATTTCGTTTCGTATGGTTGTACGTGAGCGGATATGCGGTACGAGTAGAGTAACGAAGGATGTATGGATTATGCTTGTATGCTTGTATGCTTGTATGCTTGTATGCTTGTATGCTTGTATGCTTGTATGCTTGTATCGTATGGTGATGAGATCTCTTTTTTGAAGCGATGGCGCTATTGAATGATAATAATTAAGACTAGTAAGTTTACCGTAAATTGCCCCCTTTTGAGATCTGGGTGATATGAGTTTATGCTGGGATGCTGGGATGCTCAAGTCGTTTGCGATGTGGATTGCGTACTACGTGTGTAGCGTAGAAAGGATGTTGAAAGGCTATATCTAGAATCTAGTTGATTACTGCAGCACAACGATGATGATTCATGTCAAATGATGTCTGATGGTGGGCTTATGCAAAAAGGAAAAGGAATTAATAATTACAGTAGATCCGCTACGCTCCCATGCAAGCAAGTACACTTGTAAACTGAGATCAAGTTGATGGAACGGACGAATGAACGGATGGCGTTGTTGGCTGCAGTTCTCCGGTTTGGTTATCGCGACTTGGTCATGAGCACGAACGAGCGGCTGTAGAGTGGGGAGAGTATGCAATACCGATTGGTCGAGCGGGAATGGCTATGGGCAATGGGAATGGGAATGGTCTCAGAGTCGGAGTCGGAGTCGGCAGCAGATAGGTCGTTAGGTCAGTCAGTCAGTGGTCGATCACATCAATGGCATAGGGGGAAAGGAAAGGCCTTTGGGAGTGACATGCTACATGCTATGGTGGAGTATGGGATCTGGTTGTATGCATGCGTGGGAATATGGGGAAGATTACTATTATTATTACTATTTCAAATACTATTATTGCTCCTGTCCCTGCCCTTGATCCCTGAAAAAGTCAGGTGAAACAAGAAACAATCAGAAAAACATTCCGACCCTTGCACCGTCTGATTACATAATCTCGTTTCTCTTATAGGTCAACCTGGCGGACATGACCGCTGGACCCGTGAATACCCGATCATCGCTCGCATCGTTCATGTCCAAAAGTCTAGAGACTGCGAGTTTGGAAATTGACATCTGCAACTGGCATGGCTATTGCAACGAGTAAATCAGTCTTAATCCAACATTGGATTGACTGCCTAGGTATCTTCTATTCCTATTCGCTGTGTGGACACAACAAAGCACGATGCGATCTGCCAAATTGCGTCAACTGGCTAGTGGTGAGTCGCGAAAACGAAGCGAAGCCAAGCTGAGCGAAGAGCATGTGTTCTGTTCTGTTGCCCAGACAAAGTACAGTATTGAAGGAAAGCTGACCATAACCCGTATCTTATCAGTCCGTTACTATGCCTCGCAGGTCCCGTCCAAGGGTCCGCTAGTGTACGGCTTCAAGCCACCCGCTCCACCAGAACCGCAAGCTCAATCCAACAACTCCTCTTCTTCTACTTCTTCGTCCAACCCCAAACAGTCCAATAAAGCTGGTTCTAGCAAATCATCGTCGCCATCATCATCACCACCCTCAATACCCATATCGTCCCTGCCTAAACCTCGACTAGATTACACCGCCCTCCTCTCCAACCCTCAACGTACCACCTTGAATGCCATTCGTCGTGCATCGCCGCTATCTCAAGATCACCTGTCTCACCTAACGAGACTACGTGAAACGCAGTTGATCTTGCTTCAAAAACTCTCGACGATACGAGGTAAACAGAAAGAAGTTGGATCTCTGATAAAGACAGGGCTGGGTGATCCAGAGGAGAACAAACGTCAAGCTAGGAAGCTCAAGACTCGAGTCAAGGAATACGAAGTGAACCTTAACGAAACTGAGGCGGAGCTCCTGGACCTCGCGTTGGCATTACCGAATTTCAGTCATCCTTCTTCACCCATCGGCGAAGAAGCCAACGCCATCACACTTGAGACCTTTGGACCGACACCGAAGGAAGTGGATACAAGGAGAGATCATGTTGATTTTGCGAAACACTACGATTTATTAGATAATGACGCTTCAGCAACTACTACGGGTGGATCGTGGCCTTTCCTGAAATCGACATTGGCATTGCTGGAACAGGCATTGATCAACTATGCGTTGAGCGTAGCGATCAAGCATGGCTTCACACCTGTCATTCCGCCTGATGTAGTCAAGTCGGATTTAGCTTGGAGATGCGGCTTTCAACCTAGAGATAGCCACACCAACCCTTCAACTCAGACATACCACCTATCCCCCTCTGATTCCGGTTCCAGTTCCAGTTCCGCAGAATCCTCGTCAGCGGCGGCGCAACAACAATTACAGCTGTGCCTTGCAGGGACATCTGAGATTCCCTTGGCTGGATTATTCGCAAACAGATTATTCCACGAAGAAGATTTACCTAAAAAGGTTGTTGGAGTAGGACGGGCGTTCAGAGCTGAAGCAGGTGCGAGAGGATCAGATACTAGGGGATTGTACAGAGTACATCAGTTCACGAAAGTTGAGCTGTTTTCCGTTACTTCCCAAGAGACATCGGAGGGTGTGATGGAGGAGATCAGGGAGGTTCAGAAAGAGATTGCAGAGGGTCTGGGGTTGAGCGTTCGGTGAGTGTTTTCATTCTCTCCAAGGCCATGACATGCTATAATATATCCCGTGGAAGCTCGGCAGGGTCTGGGTCATGGGTCATCTGCATGTTCTTCTCCTGCAGATTCTCTTGTCCTATTTCGGAACATGACGTGAAACGCATCACACCTCTATCCCACTCTTCAAATCGACCGGTTGGGCCGTGCAAAATCACATGCAATGGTTGTATGTACAACGAGCTATGCTGACCGTACGACACTCGTTATCCTCCTTCCACCAAATGATCCGCAGAGTCCTCGATATGCCGACAGAGGAACTCGGTGCTAGCGCGCACAGGAAATACGATATGGAGGCGTGGATGCCCGGTCGAGGCAAGTGGGGCGAGGTGAGTATCGGCGCTGGTCTCGTACTGACTTGGCGCATGCTGTGTGGCATGATCATACATTTGTTCCGGTCGAATTCTCTCCCTTTCACTTTCACAATATATCGAGAAACGGAACGGACCTGATTGGATTGTTTTTCCTTATCTTTGTTATCGTTACCATGTCTTGTAGATCACCTCTACCTCAAATTGTACAGACTACCAATCCCGTCGCTTATCAATAACCTATCGCCCATCCCCTTCATCTTATTCCTCGAAAAAGCAAGACGGCGATGGCGATCAAATTCACGATCACGATCTCCCACCTACGCCAGCCGAGATGAACCAAGCATCAACCAACGCGAATAATAGAGATAGTAATGGTCCTTTACCATTCGCACATACGCTCAACGGTACAGCAGCTGCTATACCCAGATTACTGGTGGCGCTCATCGAGAATGGGATGCGATTCGCCGAAAACGGTGATACAACAACTCCTGGTGGTGGTCGTGGTGCGGGCTACGATGGGTTGGATCTTCCCATTGCATTGAAACGATTTTGGGTCGGCGGGGATGTGGTTGGTGATGGTAGGAACAGGGGAACTATCCGATGGGTATAACATAAATTATCTCAACTGGAGACGAAGCCAGCACAATCTCTTGGCTCTTGGTTTGGTATCTAGGCATTCGTACCGATATCCTCCTCATAGTAGCATACTCATAATCATATCATATGGTACGAATGTATGAATCGTAATGCGGTAGAGTGACTCGTACTGTACTTCACTTTGCCTAGGTCGGCCCCAACAGGATAGCTCAGATGGACAGAACGGGTCAAATGGCGGAACGAGTGTCGTCCACGATGCGATGCGATGCAATGTGATGGGACGTGACGGGCTGTGATATATCAGATCCGGCTTATAAATGGGGCACATCGCTATATCAGATCCGGCTTATAAATGGGGCACATCGCTGCATCGCTGCGACACATATGGCATTTGATACGTGATATGAAGATTGGAAATGCAGACGATGAAGATAAGAAATATGGCGGGGATCCATCAAGCCATCAAGTAACAAGTAGAAAGTAGCAAGTAGGAAAAATGCATAGAGCCGGAATGAGGAGATTTGACAACTCGATAATACGGGCGAGCCGAGCTGAGCCGCGCCAAAGCTAAAGCTACAGCCAAGTCGAGCCTGATTCTCAAATTTATACACGTACGCGTACGCGTGTTTACGGTCCACTTCGAACATCGGTCGCTCCTCCGCTCTGCAAGAAGCACACACGAAATTGAATATCAGCCTTGGCTCTTTCTCTCTCTTTTTCCCTTTCTGTGTTATTTGGATACGGTACAAGTCGAAGCGAGGAGATGCCATTTCCATTAGATTTGAGACTAATAGCTAATAGATCTTTTCTTTTCAAAAGAACAAGAAAGGCTACTTTGAAAGATGAATCGTGCTGTATCATGATGCTGTTGTGGACAGTAAAAGCTGCTAGGGCTGGAGGTAAAGAAAGTTGGACGACCTGGGCTCAAAACTCAACTCACCATGACAGCTTCAATCTCCCGCTCTGTGACTTCCTTGGGCGTCCAAAGATACCCTGGCGCTTCCCAGAAATTCTCAAAATCAACCGGTTTCCCAGATCCCTTCTGTGCTCCACTACCACTTCCACTTCCACTTCCACTTGAGCTTGATGATGACTTCGAGCTCGAGCTGTCGGTGAGTACTTTGCCTTGTTTCGAGTCTTCTGGCGTTTGGGCTTTAGGGTTTGACGAAGGTGATTCGGGTCCGCCGGACGATGATTGGAGTTTGGCCAGGAAGGATTGGAAGGAATCTACGATTTCTCCTGGGGCGCAAGGGTGAGGTGCAGGTGCGTGAGGGGCTATTAGTCGTGTGTGGGTGTGGGAACGCAGGTGCATACGAGGGCGGTCCCGGGTGATAGTGAGCGAGAGTGGGCGAGAGTGAGCGAGAGTGGACGAGAGGAAGGGCAGGAGAGCAGGAGGGCAAGAGGGAATCGCCAATCAGGTTCACAAGCACAGAGACAGCAAGATATAGGAGAAGGGCAACAAGGAGTCCATTTCAGTCCAGTCAGCATCAATACATTTACGATCCTAGGGACTACTCAGAACACAAGTACGGCCAAAAAAATCAGTACAACAAAACAGGAAAACAGCTGCCACATATCAATAAATATATATAGAGAGAGAGAGAAAGAAAATATAGCAGCATGCTGAAAAGTCCTTCGCACACACACACACACAAAACTCACCATGCTCAATGTTCTTCCTCGGTCCAAGGAAATGAATCATAGGCTTATAATGTGTCGCCTGACGAAGGAGTGTCGCTCGCATCTTGTCTTGTCTTGTCTTGGGACCTTGTCAAAACGTCGGGACTTGGTATTTCTCTTGATCTTCTGATCTGTTTGAGCCTAAGCCTCAAAGTGTCTTCTCTGGTCTTCTGATTGGATTGGGTTGCTACGCTCTCGCTCTTGCTGTCAATGGGATAAGTCTTCGAATGCTGTTTGGGTCGTATGAGCGATGGAATGTCGTCGGTGCTTGGACTGGTACTGTCCAATACAGTTATAGCAAGTTATGTGGGATCCAATAGGAGATAGATATCAAGAGTGAGAGTAAGCTTGGCCAAATAACCGGAATCTACTCGTACCGTACAAGAGATGAAGGCTCACTGAAGCATCGAATGGAAATGGAAATGGAAATGGAAATGGAAATGGAATGGCGGTCATAGGCAATGCCTACTAGCAGCTACTACTATGCAGTGTACGTAATACGTATTGGGGGCAGCGACGGAGTGTCATCCGAATTCCCGTACCACCCTACGCCGATAGCTCCGATACATACACCATACAACCACAACCAAACAACATACATACAGTATCAGTACGATGGCCATGATACAGCATCTGGTCCTATTCCTCCATCAGACCTCAAGTCACCATCATCTTGTTATTAACTCATCCTCTCGATACTAGCTTGTACATACATGGATAGACATGAGAGTTGACTGTACAGCGTCGTATGGTAATATAGTACGCGTACGTATGGTATGATTTAGGAGAAAAGTGGTTTGTATAGTAACTGTACAACTATGACTTTGGCTATGGTTATGGTTATGATACGCTACGCTACGCTGCGCTGCGCTATGTTGATCCAGGTGTGCCACAATTTAGATTGGATTGTCTACAGTAATCGCTCATGAACGCATCCTGTACTGCTGGAGCTTGCTCCACGTCTTTCCACCAGGCTGGGTACTCAATGGCGAGTATCCACCGTTACTCTCTTCTCCTAGCTCGCTACTACCACCACTACTACCACCACTACTACCACTGCCAGTTCGGCCAATCGGCGACGAGCTAGCTGGCACAATCATCGAATTCTCAATCTCCTTGTTCGCGATCACTTCTTTACTCCCAACAGCAGCTTTGGCTCTGTACTTATCCAATAGCGGGGTGTCGTCATCCGGGCGTGAGCCAGTGGACTTGAGCCTCTTCGAAGGCAACGAAGATGGGATCGGTACGTTGACAGGTCTCGGAGCAAGGATTCGACTCGCTTGAACGGACATTGGCAGCATTGTCAAACGCTTCGTTGGCAGTGCTCGAGGCGTAACGTTCTCATCATCGTTCTGACCGGCTGTATCAGCCGAGTGAGTTCTTCGAGGTACTGGATCGGATTTGGTGCGCTTGTTTGCGGATGGTACTTGTTTGGGCGTATCGCCGTTAATATTGGGCGAAGATGACTGTCATATACATCAAGACTGGTCAGCTGCACTCCCTCAAAAACTAATAGGATAGTACAAAGCTCACACTTGCCCCAAAGCTATACCTATTTCTCCACCCTTGCCCAACGGTCCTGGCATTATCTTTGCTCTTGGCTTCTTTCTCGTCATCACTCTCCTCGATCTCATCCTCCTGCCGGCTCCTCTTCCTCTTCTTATAGCTCGAGCCAGATGCTATCACAGAGGGGGTGACCAGCTCTTCCTGGTCTTCAATGGTATCGCTCGACGTCGTTGATGAAATTGACAGCTGTTGCTTCTGCCTGCTCAAAGTAGCCCGAGGTTGTGGATATTGCGTTTCTGGTTCGAGGCCAATATCGCCAGGAGAAGAAGAACCTGGTACGAGCCAAGAGATCTTCGAGTTGATTCTTGATATCTCTTGGTTTTGAGGTGATCTAGCCGAAGGCGTCGCAACTGGTGTAGGTATTTGGGATTCGACCTTGACAGAAAATTCTTCGTCCACCTCCATTATTCCAGAAGAAGCAGGCACTAACGATTTGCTACCCTCACCAACTGTAGCACCTGTAGGCGAAGGCGGCGTATCTTCCCTGACTCTTCCATCCTTCTTTCTCGGAGTGGTAAACGGTATCCCATTCCCGGGAGTGGAACACGTCGGACTTGACAGGTTTGGCGCCCCTGGAGAAGATACGAAATGACCTTCCGAAAACACAGATCTTGCAGGTGAACCATCATCATCATCATCATGAACGGAGCATATATCGGGAGAAGGTGATCGTATCGTTTGGGGAGAAGTGGATCGTAGTCGGGACGGTCCTGCAATCGGCTGAGATTCGATGTCCTCGCTTTCAGATTCTTCCCATTTGAGCTCGGGCTCCACTTCAGGCGTGACCTCCCGCTTGACGCGACTGAAGCTGGAGAAGAATTTGGATTTCTTGATGGGAGCAGCGGCGGTGGCGCTGTGATTACGCGATAAGATAGGTGAAGCGGATTTAGTCGCTTGTAGATCTGAGAGACGGGCAGGTCCTGAGCTCGGTCTTCCTACAGGCGTAGGGAGTGATCTTGACTTGTTGAGTCCCTCTAAAATGAACAGCCCACCAGGTCTCAATTTAACATTCCATTACGATGGACGCCTCGAAGCTGACTCACTAATCACAAAGGCATCCATTGGTCCTCTGCCGGCAGGTAAGTTGGACTTTGAGCTTTCTGCGAGAGGTTTGCTCCTCGCAACAGGCTTGAAATCCGGCCATTCATCCACTATTGGCAACCTCGTCTCAGGGTGCAGATCGCCCAAAGCCATCCCTTTCGCTATCGCATCTTCCACATCGAGTCCGATCCACTTCTCGTCATCTGCTGCCAAGCCACCTGCGGGGAAATCGTTGAGCGGGACCAACCGACGTTTATTCGGGTGATATACTCTTTGATGGATGAATGCGAGTTCGGCTTGATTGAAGTCCACTTGGTAGTTTGGTGGGACGATCAGGGTACCTTCCATGCGTACGTGTTGAAGAAGCTACAATCGGTTGAGATTAGCTTACGACATGGCAAACATTGTGTTTCTCGACCGAACTTCAACTGACCTTTTCTACTGTATTGAATCGTCGAAGCAGACGATGAGCAGTTTTGAGGCCAATGCCAGGGATAGAGTCGAGGTAGTCGCAACCTGAGAGCATCTGCAGAAGCAAGTTAGCTGCTGCGCTTTGTCTGAAGTAGTCCGCCAGTCACTTACTGCCATCCGCCTGAACTGATCATCGGTCCAGCCATGCATTGGGAAGTCACGTATAGTAGCGAGGTTGTCCCGGTGTATCCAGACGCAGTGACCATTTCCGTCAAGCTTGAACACGACCTGGAACGAGATATATGACGAATGTGAGCTAATATCATAGACAGCGAACCAGGGCTGTCCGTTTTTTGCAGCTCACCTGACGACAGCCGAATACCAGCAGATCCGAATCTTCAGTGATGATTCCATCGACGATCCCCTCCCTCTCGAGAAAACATAGCTGAGCATCAGCTTCGTAGGGCGCCACGACATAATCCACGTTCTCAGCTCGCAGGGCCTAATACAGACGACCACAATAACAACAACGTTGTACAGTCAGCTTATTACTGAGGGTCAGGAAATAACGGCAGTATGCTCAGCTGACCTTGATGAGCTGATAAGCCATCTCCGGCGTGATATCTACACATTTCGTATAGAAATCACGGGCTTCTCTCCATCGCCCTTGAGACTCCATGGATCGCGCACGTTCCAGGTTCTCCGCCCGGGACCTGCAGTAAATGAGCGAGTAAGTCGAGGTATTTGAACCAACTAGTATAGGTGAGGCGTGGGGGGGAAAAAAAAAAAAAAAAAAAAACTTACTTTGCTCGTGATACTTCCGTCCCCTTCTTAGCTGGTAATGGTCCTCCATCGAATACCACATACGGCGAGATTCCATGGTATCGCAACAATCTCACTCTATGCATCGCATAGTCGACAAACCTATATGTTGATAACATTCGATGAGTTGATCGTCTGAGGCAGCTGAGTTGCTCAAAGAAATGTTCAACTCACTTCGTCGTCTTCTTCCCTTTGACCAGGTCTTCAGCGCACCCAAACGCGCCTTTATGTAGCCAGACATACGCCTGTATGAACGAGACAGTATCAGCCAAGTGTCCTAGCATCGCTTAGGATAACGTTAGCTTCCTATTGCGCACTCACATCTACAGCTAGTCTGTAGAGAGGAAAATAGAAACCAGAGGTACAGGTCAGCGTTTATTCTTCCTGATCATCTGGTAGTATCAGATAAGACGCGTGCGTGCGGGGAACTTGACTCACCTCTTCCCCTTGAACTCTGAGATATGCCCATTGACCTGTATCTCCTTCAACAGGGGTAGAAGACCTGAAATACCCATTGTCGATCTGAGCCTTCGACTTGCTAGTACATATAGAATGAGGAAGAATAGAAGAAAAAAGGATGGAGAAAGAAAGATGAGATGGGATGGGATGAGATGGATTTTGAAGATTGTTTAAACGTAATGTCCATAGTCATAGTCAGGCGCGTCTCCTCTATGGTGGTCGGTGTCTCTGTCTCAATCACGCGCACAGACCTAGAACTAGGAGAACATGACGAAAGGTGAGGCCAACCCCATGTCACATTACGTAAATGTTGCACTTCCTCGGTATACTCCCAGCTACTTGCCGGAAGCGATGGATGCATATGGATCCATTAATCTGCTGCGTGCGTTGTCCTATACTGGAGTCTTATCTATCATATCAATTCGACATCTGTCAACCTCGACTCAACTCTCTTATATCATCAGCCCCAAGCACACATTCATCACCATGTCCATCCCTCATGTGAGTACTGACGTTGGACAGCGGTAGAACATAATTGTCATCTGTAGAGCGATGCTCACTCCTACCTATTATTTCAGGCAACATACGACCCTCGAAGGGTATTCCGATTCTCATTACCTCATTTCGAAGTAGGACCTAAAGTGAGATCAATCGGAACGTATCTTTCTGGTGGACTGGTATGTGACTTTGACTTCATACTCTAGACTCTCTCTCTCTCTCACGTCATTCAAACCCAGACCCGATGACTTTGACGTTGATCTTGGATTTTGTCGCTGATAATATTTTGGTGTGATTGTAAATGTTCAATCAATCGATTCTGTGTGAATTGAGAATAGTTCGCTTTATCGTATTTCCTGCTGTTTGACGCCGCTACCCTCTCATCACATGCGAAACCACCTCCAGATGCGCCATACGATGTTGTACCCGTGCACATGTCTTTCGTAGATTGGATCCCAGCTATCTGCTCCACCCGTGAGTTCAAGTCTACCTCTGATTGAACAACGAATCAATACTATATCACCTACAGGATGGATTGGTCAATCTATCAATCACTCCGTAGCTCGCTGTTTCAAGGCATCCTTTGTGCTTTTTTCGCTCCTCGGCACTAACATTCCACTTTTCATTTGCGCTACACCACAGTCGGCTTCCTCGTAACGGCGCTTCTCGACAAATCGCACCTCAATGCCGCTTTCTCAGGTGACGCATGGGGCGGTGAAGGTCCCGCGGCTGTGAGAGCGAGGGTGGTATTGTTCTTGGGTGTAGCGCTTATGGCTGGTGGTCTGGCTGGAAGTCTTGTGAGTCCAGTCCTCCATACATGTGTCGCTGCTCTCGATATACCCGAATTTTTAGTAATTGGGATGACCGGAAGCCACCACCGGTTCTGTTGTCCATATACTGACCTAGATGACGCCGCAGACCGTTCTTATTCTCAAATATATCATTCCAGACTACACGGGCTACATCTACTATGGGGCTATGAATGTCGCCATGAACGCGGGTATTATGATCTCGTAAGTCCAAGCGCGCATGCTCGGGTTCACGACCATGCCCTGTTCTGGGCTATCTATTGGATCTGTCTGTGCTATGTGTACATGGATAGCCTTCGCCCGTCCGTCCCGTCCTCGAATCATCAATTCTCCTGGCTGATTCTCCTTGGTCGTGGAAGCTCAGAAATTGAAACTGATATCTGCTTCTTTTTTTTCTCCTTCTTTAGCGCCATGGTCCTCTGGGTTTCGCAGAGCGGCAGCGACGAATACGAATACCAGCTCACTGTCTAACCTAGCGTCTGAGAGACAAGGACTGAATGAGGAGAAGTTCCTCTTGTACTGTATGTGTGTGGGAAAGGTGCGTCATGCTGTCAGAGAGAAAAAGAGAGAGAGTTGTACCAGGAGCAACGGCAAGAGCGAGCGCGGGGCGTAGAGGGGCGGTGAGAAGAAGTCAGAAAGAGTAGGAGTAGGAATGCCATGATGTATACTTGATAGACTGACTGATCTTATCGGTCTTCATGGAGCGGCTTACTGACTCGCTTGATCTGTGGGAGGGAAAGCGCTGGAATCGTTGATGAACCCTGCTTCGTTCGTTCGTGGATGCTGCTCAGCCAGAATCCCAGCGCCAGCGGTACTTCGAGAAACTGAACAACCATCCACTGTACACCATGCATGCCCTGGTCTTCAAAAACGGCTGAAAGAGCTCCACTGACTACACAATAGCGGGGCTATTGCACGAGTGCACTGTACGAGTGTCCGAGTCATGCTGAAGGCAACTCCAGATCCATCCAGCTAACTCCGGTCCGAGAACTCGTTCGCCGAGGGAAACGCTCTTCCACATCCGTTGCTATTGGGATTATGCAGCGGAGATAGCGGCGCTACATTGGTCTTTCTGTGCGGAGCAATCACTGACTGACGCATCTCCTTGACCGGAATTGGCGGCATTCGCACTGCGACGACCATCAAGTACCAACAATCACCATTAGTCCAAATAGCGTTCTTCACGTTTGAGAAGTAGGCGACAACCGACTCACCATCCGTTGAATTGCTGATCGCAGCTCCTCTGGAAAGCAGCGCCAGAATTGACGAATGTATCGCCCTTGACTTGGAATGGTCGATCGCCTCCTACATTGAGGACGGGTGTTGCCACTACGCCGTTGAGAGCCGAAGTGAACGTTTGAAGGTTCTGGCCGTCGACTGCACTAGCGTCGCCACCGGCACCAGCACCGGCATCGGCATCAGCGTTGCCTCCAGTTTGGTTATCGTTATCGTTATCGTTTCCGTTGCCGTTGACTGAAGTGACGTCGGCTCCGGCTGCTTGATCACCAGTAGCAGCGTCAGCGGTACCAGTACCGGCCTTATTGTCGTTGTTGTTGGCGGCACCGATGTTGTTGTCGTTACCAACACTAGCGTTGGCACCGGCACCAGCACCGGCATTGCCGCCGGCATCCGCATCGGCGTTCCCAGCACCAGTATTGGCATCACCTCCGGCACCGCCAGCATTGCCGCCGCCTGTTCCAGTGCCAGTACCAGTACCGGTACCAGTCGACTGAATACCAAAGGCATCTTCAAGCTACAAAAATCGTAACCCAGAAGAGACCAATATCAGCTTGAGCCTTCTCTATCGATCACTAGCGTCGGGTACCGGGGGAACATGGAAGGGACGATACGACACAACTCAAAACGTACAGAGGTCAACCATGCATCTGCGAAACCTTGATCTCGAGCAAGTTGACCCGCTTGAAGTTGAGCATCGAGGTCCGCAGCGACCATCTTGCACTGTACGGTACGGAATGGGGCAAGCGCAAAGAAACAAACAGACCAACAAAGAGTGTCAAAGCAACGATTAGCCCCCCAATATATTCGTTTGTACTGACGCCCCGCTTGATCAGTGGTCACGGAAGTCGAAAGTCTGACGGAGGAGAGAGATAAAACAAAACTCACGACATCTCGAGTAGTCACTGAATTAGCGCACGCATTGACAAATGTATCGCACATGAACTGCGTGATAATACTAGGGTTCAAAGCTGAACCATGGTCGAAATTCGTCAAGTCCGTAGGCTGGAAAGTGAATTCGTCGGCGGCTCGATTGTCTAATCCACCGGCAAAAGTGAGCGAGAAATCGGTACATTGGCCGACCTCGATTCCGGCAGCGGCGGCGGCGTTGTTGTCGTTGTTGGCGGGCTACAGTATGGAAGCACATTAATTGGCAATCACAATGAGATAGCAAGGGATCGGAGATCAGCTTGAGGTCAATCAAGGTTATCGAACCTTTTCATTCAGACTTCACTAACAGGTGTAGCTGTACCAGCGTTGTCGTTGTCATTACCAGCTGCACCGGTATCAGTGTTGCTTGTTTCGGCTCCAGTACCGGCGCCAGTGTCGTTGCCAGTACCAGTTTCAGTACCAGCTCCGGCGTTGTCCTTACCGCCACCAGCACCGACGGCAGGGCATCCGGTAGCACCGACGGCAACAGCAGCCCCACCACCAGCACCAGCAGCGGTACCAGCGTCGGCGCCAGTGACGGGTGCGATACCAGCCACAGCTTGGGCAATCTCTTCCGCCGTAGCGTCCTATCGTTGACGAAACATCAATTCATCAGTACATGAGTAATCGTACTTGTAATGTCGTCTCCAGACCTGTTGTACAGTACACGCCATGCCAATACTGTACTCACTTCAACCAGTCGTCCTCCCTCAAAGATACAGTCTTCCTCATCGCAGCTATTTCCTTTGCCAGTCGCATCACCTACATCTCCAGGTGCAAACGTGCCGCTCTCGAGCGCCACGAGCGGGTCTCCACCCACACTAGCGATTTGCTGGGCTAGGGCAAGGGTGATGGCTTTGTTTGTGGCTGCCGCGTCGGTGGAAGCGGGGTCTTGATGTTGCGATATGGCCGCCATCTCAGGATTGACGGGTGTCTCGGTGCTACATTATATATGAGTACAGATGTGTTAAGTTTCAATTTAATTCAAAAGCAGCATCGGTGGTAGTCATTTCACTTAAGGTGACCAATCACAGGCTTCGAGCCGGAAGCCACGGGTGTCAAAGACTCGGGAATACGCTTCAGATTCGAGGGCTAGACAATGGACTCACCACAAGACACTGGCTACGCCTACACCACCTGTGTTCCTCTCCAAAGCCCGATAAACGAGCGCAGCAGTCATACCATCCACATCGCGGGCGGCTTTGGCGTTGGTGAAAGCTTGGTCGGCCGTAGCTTGCTGTAAACAATCAGTGTTGGTGATTGAACCTTGGCCTGCTGAGGCCGCTGCGTTTCCCAGGAGACCGAATACACTGCAAGTGAGCGAATATATAGTATGTGGGGAAGACTCTGTCAGTTGGGTACTCGTATATTATCGCCACGTCTGGGAGCCAGCTGAAAGCGGGAAGCTGAAGCTGAAGCTTTTCTTGGCGGAAGCCTTGACTTCCACTTACGGGTCTACGATGCCTGCCGGGTTATCGAGCTGTAACATCTCCTGAGTGGCCCGAAGATACTTGTCATGGGATTTTTCTACTCGTACAGAAACAGAGCACAATCAGCCACCCAAAAACTCTACGAGGATCATCATCGAGTCAATACTCAGTACTCGTACACGCACGTACCTTGAGGTACTTCTCTCTTGTTCGTCGTCGAGAGCGAGCTCGTCTTGGAGAGTGATACGGGGGCAGCGGCCGCCTCGAAAGAGAGGGAACCGATCAACGGTAAGAGAGCGAAAAGAGGTCGGAAGTGCATCTTGGACCAGACCGATTGAAAGTATGTACTCGTATTGTACGAGTGGACACACACAGCAAGGATAACCGAGAGAGGTTCGAAGGACGATACAGTTGAAACAGTCAAAGGGGTCTAGGTAGCGCAGCTACGAAAACAAGGTAAGATAAGGTGAAGTCGAGATTGGGCTGCACAGCAGGACAGACGAAAGAAGAATTCGACAGCAGTCTCACAGGATAAGGCGCTATGGGAAGTGTGAGGAGTTTGGTGCAACAAGGATTGAAAGGCAATAAGGGCAGAAAGAGTACAGCAACCAGTGCTTGGTGTACGAGTACAGTGGAAGCGAAGATAAGAACAGAAGGAGAGAAGGTGGGGGCGGATGAAGAAGATATTGATATTGCTGCCTGCATCGTGGGTCAGTTTTTATAGATGATCATGCGAAGGCTGATCTGTGAGGATTAAGCCTTCCTTCTAAGCGGGGCAAGGACAAGTTTGATGAGATGAGAAACATGTCGACCGTTTCCCCGTTTCTGCGGAGAAGGGCAATCACAGGAGGACGCTTGGAGACGTACTGTACTGTACTGTACTGTAAATATTGTGTGAGCATACAGTATAATATTTTGACGTAGATCGTATAGAGTACAATTCTCCCTCCTCGTCGTCAAGGGGTCAATCACTCCAGTCCTCACATCTCGGCTCTACTGTAGCAACCGGTATCCAGGTTCAGTACGAAGGATCATCTTCATACGATCGAATCGGATAAGCTCCGCTTTTGAAACATCGGATGGATGAGATTAACCGTGACAACGAGCGAGTCACGATTACGACGGCAGCTGCAGCGAGGTCGAAAAAAGGAGACACAACCAATCCGATCCGAATTGGAGTCGCTTGGTAACCTCTCGTATGGCTGTTGAACGAAGCGGAGCGGAATAGAGCTTACTTTGTAATCTGTGATGTCTGTTTCTAAGGTCCATCAGTCGCTTAGTTACAGTACCATGAGTAAGGGGTCAGTAGTCCTTCTCCAATGATTGACGCCACATAACGAGCAAAAGTATTCGCGTATTCGAGCACTCGTCTTCGGTCATCGAGCATATCCTCGGCCCAGAGATGATGGATATTGCTCCGACCGAGACTCTCTCGCATGTATTGCGATGATAAGGAGGTTCGCCTTCCAAAAGGTCCAGACTCAATAAAATGAAGTTTTGCATTCGGGCAGCCAAGCAAACATATCGTTTGATGGGGATCGAAACAAAAAAGAATCTTCCTGTCGGAGAATCGAACTCCGATCTCCCGCGATCACCGAGCAGATGCTCTGAATGACAAGCGAGCATACTAGCCGTTATACGAACAGGAATTACTTGTTCGAGACACCTCTGCACCGGATATGATTTGTATGCACTCAGAATAAGCGAAAGGTGCCACCTGGTGTCGTGATGTCCTGCGACGCGGCGTGGAACCCTAGCTTCGCTGGTCTATTGCACGCTGCACCGCTGATACGACGATACATCCTGCATCATCAACATCCACTTTCGACCTCTCCATCCATCACCTGCTCCACAAACGCTCAATATACTCAACAAGGACATCGTCAAGATGAACGGAAACAGCTTCGAGGACGTAGAAGACAAGGATGGTGAGCTGCCTGTTTTCCATTAGGCTGTTAGCAGACGATGGGTCCAACTCACGCTTCTCCACTGTTGGGTTCATTTCTTGATAGGCGTTCGTCTCTCGTGGAACGTATGGCCCTCGAGCCGGATCGAGGCCACTCGAACGGTCGTGCCCATCTCTGCACTCTACACTCCCCTCAAAGAGCGAGAGGACTTGCCTCCTGTCATGTATGAGCCGGTGACTTGTAAGGGATCTTGTAAGGCCATCTTGAACCCGTACTGGTGAGTGAACACGTCTTCTCGACCCCCTTCCCCCGACCCCCAACCAAGTCACTTGTGGTTCTCAAGGGACAGTCCAGCGCCTGTGGTTGTAACTGATCTTGCGATGTGCTGCTCCGCTCTGTAGCCAAGTCGACGTTCGGGGCAAGATGTGGATCTGTCCCTTCTGTTTGCAGCGAAACCCCTTCCCTCAGCACTATCACCAAGATCTCTCTCCCAACAACCTCCCCCCAGAGCTCTTGCCCAAATTCACCACTATCGAGTACACCCTCTCTCGACCTGCTCAGATTCCTCCCGTCTTCCTCTACGTGGTCGACACCTGTGTGGATGAGGATGAGCTCAAGGCGCTCAGGGAGACTTTGGTCGTTAGCTTGAGCTTGTTGCCTCCTAATGCTTTGGTCGGTTTGATCACCTACGGGACCATGGTAAGTCTGCAATGCACGTTCTTCATGCACTACTACGAAGCTCGACCGCATAATTCAAGCCGATCCTTGCTCCACGTTTGTGATGTAATTGACGATGTTCTTATTTTCCACTCAGGCCATGGTCCACGAACTCGCCTATGCCGACTGCCCCAAGGCGTACGTGTTCCGAGGATCCAAGGACTACCAGCCCAAGCAAATTGCCGACATGCTCGGACTCAACCCTTCGAACCGACCCATGCAACCTATGCGACCCGGTCAACCCATGCCTCAGCCCGCTGCCTCCAAATTCCTCATGCCTGTCCAGGCTTGCGAGTTCCAGCTCACCAACATCCTTGAGGGCCTGCAGAGGGACCCTTGGCCCGTGGAACAGGACAAGAGACCGCTTAGGTGTACTGGTGTCGCTTTGAGCGTTGCTACCGCTCTTTTGGAGGTACGTTGAGACCACTTGCAGATATCTGTCGTCAAAGGAGGCCGCTGATGTATGAATGACCGCTATGTAGACTGCTTTCCCCAACACCGGTGCTCGAATCATGCTCTTCTCCGGTGGTCCTGCTACCGATGGACCCGGTATGGTCGTCAGCCCCGAGCTCCGAGAACCTATTCGATCTCATCATGACATTGACCGAGATAGCGTCAAGCACTTCAAGCGAGCTACCAAGGTGAGCTATTCTTCTCATTACGGCTTGATCTGCGTATTAGCTCATTGGGCTACTGGCTGACTTGATCAACTCTGCGCGCAGTTCTACGAAGCTCTTTCCAAGAGGGCTTCCACCAATGGCCACGCCATCGACATTTACGCCGGTTGTCTCGATCAAGTCGGTCTTCTTGAGATGAAGTCGCTCACCAACGCTACGAACGGTTTCATGATCATCTCCGATTCGTTCATGACTGCAATCTTCAAGCAGAGTTTCCTACGAACTTTCGCCAAGGATGATCAGGGTTTCCTCAAGATGGGCTTCAATGGTACTTTCGACGTCTTGGTGAGTTTAGTCTCAAGATCTGCGACTAAAACCACACTTGTGTGGGGGCCATGCTGATGCATTTGGCCTGGTAGACCACTAAAGAGCTCAAAATTTCTGGTGTTATCGGCCACGTCATCTCCGCCAACAAGAAATCGCAATGTGTCGGCGAGACTGAGATCGGTATTGGTCAAACCTCTGCCTGGAAGGTGTGCTCGCTCACTCCCAAGACCTCGCTCGCCGTATACTTCGAGGTTGTCACTCCTGCTGGACAGACTCTTGGACCCAACCAATCGGGACTTATTCAATTTGTCACTCACTACCAGCACTCGTCCGGTCAATACCGACTACGAGTCACGACAATGTCCCGAACTTTCCAGGAAGGTGGTCACCCCAGCATCGCCGCTTCGTTTGACCAGGAAGCCGCTGCTGTTCTCATGGCCCGAATCGCCGTCTTCAAGGCTGAGATCGACGACAGCCCCGACGTACTTCGATGGCTGGACCGAATGCTTATCCGGCTCTGTCAAAAGTTCGCCGACTACAGGAAGGAGGATCCGACAAGTTTCCAGCTGGGACCAAACTTCAGTATCTACCCGCAATTCATGTTCCATCTCAGGCGAAGTCAATTCTTGCAGGTGTTCAACAACTCCCCCGATGAGACTGCATTCTATCGGTGAGTGCATACGTACATCCAGAACCAACCTTCAACGACTAACACGTTTCCCTCTCGCAGACATATCCTCAATGATGCGGACGTCAACAACTCGTTGATCATGATACAGCCTACGCTCATGTCATATGGCTTTGACACTGAACCTCACCCCGTCTTGCTCGACTCTGTGTCTATACGACCAGACGTCATATTGCTCCTCGACACCTTCTTCCATATCCTCATCTTCCACGGCGAGACGATTGCCCAATGGAGAAAGGCAAACTACCAGGAACAGGAGGACTACGCCAACTTCAAGGAGCTTCTTGAAGCGCCCGTCGCCGACGCCCAGGAGTTGCTCGAGGACAGATTACCCATTCCTCGATACGTCGTTTGTGACCAAGGTGGAAGTCAAGCGCGATTCTTGCTCAGCAAGCTTAACCCCTCGACGACCCATCAGTCGGGCAGCATGTATGGCGCCGGACCCGCTGGTGGCCAGGCCATCTTCACGGACGATGTCAGCTTGCAGGTATTCATGGAGCATCTTAAGCGATTGGTGAGTGTGTTTGTTCCGACGTCTCCATTTCAGACTTTGCTCTGCTCAATACTGACCATTTCTGTTGTGCTTGCTGATAGGCTGTTGGTGCGTCAACGAGCTAGAACATGTAGTGAGAATATATCGTTATATTCGTGCTGGTAATGGTAATTGTGATGAATCTGGTGTGCTATCGGTCCAGCGCTTTTGCCTCTCTGTCCCTCCGCTATGAGCAGCTCCGCTATGAGCAGATGTGCATACAAGTGATCCGGTCTCTGTCTAACTTCGATCATGAAGCAGGAGCAGCAGGTTTGCTTCCAGAGCCCTCTGGGATTGGTGATCCATCCTCCGACCCTGTCGACGATGCTGCTGAACCAGCTGCCGCTCTCTCCTCTACCTCCTGGGTCGCCTTCTCCTCCGTCTTGACCTGCTGCGAACTAACGCCGCCACCACCGTAAAGCCTGCTCATCTCATTGAACCAATTCCTCCTGGCGTCCATTATCAACGCCTGCTTCTCCGGTCCGTTCAGACGTTGATATCGCTTGCTGAACGCCGTGAAGTCCTTCTTGGATGGTCTGGCGTCCTCAGCATTGGATGCAGAAGGGAGAGCGTTAGGCGAAAAAGAGGGGAGTCTGGGTCTGTCGACTGAGGAGCGAGAGAAGGGGTTGAAGAATCGCGTCTCGTCGTTTGCCAGTAGTTGTTGAGTGGCTACGTATGGCCGCAGCTATACAGTGACGACATGGGTTTGAATCAGCCATCTTGTTGTCCTCTTGACATGTTGGCTCATATCATTACTTTCTCGTCGAACTGCCGAGAATGAGTGGGCAGCGAGAAGCAGAGAAGCATTCGCAGAGGAATCGGCGATGATGCTCGATCACACACAATATAGTCAATCGGAACGCAACTCACCTCAGTCTGCTCAAGCGCCTGCGCTCCAGGTCCAACGAAAACTCGGACCTTCTCATCGAGTACTCTGTATTTTGCTTTGCCTCGTACGACATGTACACCAGGAGGACCCGTTCGATGACCACCGCCCGGTACGCGTGATTGGCCGGTACCTATTGTTCAAAGGCACATGAAAATGAACAGTTCAGGTCAGCGTCTGCTTGGAGAATCTTCTCGTTGATGCATATAAGAAGAAATCCAAGTATGGATCCATGGATCAGTTGGGAGACGGAGACATATGCTTCGGTAGGTGTTTTGATATATGATTCGATGAAGAAGCGAGGAAGCAAGCCTAGTGCCCAACGCACCCTTGTAGAAATCCTTGTTACCCCGCTTAGGCGTCAGAGGCAGCCTCGAAGCTCCGGCAAGAATCGATGTCGGTCGCATTGTGTATGGTTGGTTGTCGTTGAGGTATTATGTGATGGTGTTCTAGGTCAGATAGCTAGTTATTTGAGCTTCAAAGAAGGGTGAAATCAGAAGGGTTAATGGAGGCTCGCTCGCTGAACCGTCGAAATCTTGGACAAGCAAAATGCTAGGCGCACGGAGCATGCCGCTGACGCCTTTTACCTCACTTGGAATGGGAAAACCTTTTAGGCTCGCGCCACCTATCTGGTAAAGGTGGAGTCTGCCGCTCTGTCAGTGCATGCACATGCATAATAACCTGGTGGGTCAATGAGTCATGCTTATATGCATGACCGAGATGACCGAAGGGGTGGTTTGTCACTTGTCTGTGTTATCATGATATGGTTTATCAGCTGTAGCTATAGCTTACAATAGCAAATCATCATCACCTATAACGATGAGCCAGCATGAGCCCACGATCAATCACGGCGTACGTCCTCTGGCCTTTGGCCGACTACCCCTGTCAGAAGTGGGGAGTCAAAGCTCAATATGACTTGCTGATTGATGAACGAACCGACAAGAGGATAAGGTATTCCTTGAGTGACAGTGTACGAGTCAGCTGCTTACGGAGGATTTGGTGGAGATTCATATTGACTTGATCATCGCCGCCGGTCTAGCAAAGCATTTCGATATTAAAGAACCCATTTTCTCAACATCATCACTGTTTGATTCTTCCTTCTCTGTATTCCTTATTAAACAGGACTTCACAATTCGATATCGCAAACGAGGCTGACGGGCCCTATAACAAGCGATACTGACTTCAATCAAGGTTATATTCATCAACCATGTCCACTTCCATTCCTCAGACTATGCGAGCCCTCGTCCAGAACGATGTACGTACGGATCGCCTGACCGAGCACCTATTGTTCCCAGATAGACTCGTCGATGCTGACTTGCTTTGTTACTGTACCACTAGGCCAGCTGGGTATCAATTCAAGAAGTTCCCGTACCTCAGTTAGGAGATAACCAGGTTCTTGTCAAGGTCGAGTATGCTGCTCTCGTACGTCCATTTCGTATCCGTGGTCCATCTCGTCAGCTGATAGCTGCTGACTATCATCTATGTTACCTCTGTCGTCATGCTTTCAGAACCCGGCCGACTGGAAGTTAGCAGCACATATGTCCACCGCCGGTGTGATCCAAGGCTCTGACTTCTCCGGTACAGTCGTTAAGCAAGGGTCCAATCTCAAAGTACCCATTCAAGTTGGAGACAAGGTTGCTGGTTTCGTTCATGGTGGAAACACGAAAGATGAAGGTTCTTTCGCGCAATATTTGAAGGTGGACAGTGACTTGCTGTGGAAGGTACCACAGGGAGTGAAGTTGGAGGACGCAGCTACGATTGGTCTGGCTTGGTTCACCGCTTCCCAGGTGAGTCTCGATACACTCTGAGCATTATCAACGCACTAGGAGACTCAGAGCTGACCCTGTCTTTCACGACATATAGGTCATTTTCTCAAGCCAACAGCACGAGCTGCCTCCTGCCAAAGTATCCTCAGACTCGTGGTACATTGTATACGGCGCATCGTCGTCTGTCGGGTTATTCGCGGTCAACATTGCCAAGTCGCTTGGTTACCAAGTCCTTGCATTTGCTTCACCGCATTCAGCCGACCTGGTTAAGTCATACGGAGCGGACGAAGTGGTCGACTACCACAACGCAGACAATGCCGTAGCCGAGGCGTTGAGGGTCACTGGTGGAGGAGCCGGACTGGGCTTCGACACCATTGCAGAATCACGGACATATCAGATCTCTGTCAGGGCATTGGGAGAGAAGGGAAGGCAGTTGAATGCTATCAATCAGGCTTCGGAGGACGATAAGAAGATGAACCCCAAGGTGGAAATTGTGAACACTATTGTTTACACAACCTTTGGCAGGGTGAGTTTTGACCTATCATTTCCTCACAAGGCGTCGGCGTCGACGGATGTATAATACAGCCGTGCGTCGCGATGAGCTGTTAATCACATTCCACTTGATTTCTCCTAGGCTATCAACTTTACTCCTCGTGCACCTGAACCGTTCATTATTCCTGCTGTCCCCGAAGCCCGCGAATTCGCAACCAAGATTTATAGCGTCACACCCGAGCTCATCACCAAGTACGGTATCAAGCCTAACCCGGTCGAAGTCCGAGGGGGTTTGGAGGACATTGATGCGGGACTGAAAGAGTCGCAAGTGAGTGTAGCGAGACCGACCATCCTACTCGACGAAGAGACTAGGCTGATTGATGTTGTGTTCCGTTCAGGCTGGTAATGTATCCGGGAAGAAGCTCGTATTCAAGATCGATTAAGTTAGCAGCCGTAGTCGTGATTGGGGATCGGCGGCGAGGCCAAGAAAATTTGAGAATGAGAGAATGTATCATGTTGTGTTCACCATCGCACTGACCGGTTCGTCGGGGCTGATTGCGACACATGGAGGTCAGAGACTGCGTTTGTCCTTGTTGGAGACGGAGAGACAAGGGAGCTCCTCTTTTGCGAAGCGGGATGTGGTAGAGATGTCTGACATCATGGGTTGGGTCTGGCCTGATTCCAACTTGATAGCCAAGATTCCGTGAGCGGCGACCGCATGTGAAGCCACAAAGCTGATCTATCTCAAGATCACAGGCCATGCGTAGTCCCAAGGACTGCGCAGAGCGGACACGGACGGATCGTCGTACCCCTGGCTTCCTGGGGGATCATGTACAAATTTTATGATCCCTATTTTCATCTTCGGCCATAGAACACATAAAATACCGCATCCCGTCCGCTCTGCGCAGTTCAACATGTGTATCGCTCGGTTAGTACCAGGGTGGGGGACCACCTGGGAATCCCGGGTGCTGAAGTTTTTGTTTTTTCACGCTCTTTCAATCCGTTATGTTGAAGAAGAACGATCTCCAATCGATGGATTGAAGAAGGATGTTTGACCAGAGAGATGGACGGATGGAAGATCTGATGGTTGATGGGGTGATCAGGGTTTACTTTGTGTGTATAAAGGATGGGCATATTTTGATGGTACCTGGTTTCGATTGAGAAATTTCCGACCGAATCGCTATTGAGCCGGCCGATAATTGAGAGGCATCGTGGTATGTGTACTACTGTACTTCACAAGATGCATCACCATTCTTAGACCGACTCAACAACCAATATACAGTCATGAGAAGAGGATCAGAGGGAGAAGAAAAGCTCGTTCATGTATGGAGCTGAAGTGCGATAAGACTGAAATATATTCACAGCGTAGATAGAGTGAGGGGGAATGACTCCGAGCAATTGCAGGAACGCGCGGCCGGTGTGTATTGCGGCTTTGAACAAGGGAGATTTCGATGTAGGACGATGGACGAAATACAGTACCAAAAGGTCAGATCCGGGAGAAGCAAGATCATGCAGTATGCGAAGTTTCTATCTCTGATTGACAGGACTCGGGCTTCTCCCCTTCGGTGCTCTGTCCTGCAGTGCCTCCGGACATGAGGGTGAGGGCATCTTTCTTGGTAGGCGCGAAATCCTGAGGAACCTTGTATCGGGAATGATCGAAGACGGAAGCGGTGATACCGTCCAAGTCCAGGATTGAACTCTCCCGGTCGAAAGGCATCACGGTAGATGCCTTGTATAAAGCAGTTGTGAGGTCGGGATGGGAACTGCTGGTGGCATAGGCTTGTTTCACGCTTGAGCGCGCGATCTCTCGCCTTTCCGTGTCCGCCTGTGAGCAGTCCTTTGCCTTCTCAGTCGATGCTTCCAACGCTCTAGACTCGGGCCTTTCCGGGTATTTGCTGTGGCGAGTATCAGCCTTCTTCACCTGCTTGTTCCTCTTCTCATTGGTAGTACGCAATGTGCTGACTACCGACGAGGGGCTGACCTCGATTGGCACCGAAACAAGGGATGTCCCTTCGATCTTCTCACCTTCCGATGGGACAGACTTGAAGGTATCCACCTTGCTTTTGACGAGATCACGGGAATTCTGCTCGGCTGTGAAGATTTCGTGGGGGCTTCGCCCACACATTTCCCCTTTGAAGGGTTTCCTGTCAATCTTGTCTTTAAGGAGCTCGGTAGCCAGCTCCGTCACATACTTGCCGTCTGGGAAAGGTTCTCCCTTGGCGGCAAAAATGGTGACTTCCCTGCTGACCTTTTCACCCAAAGACTGCGAGAATGCGACCAGTCTGGATTGAGCGCTTTGCCTCTCTGTGCCCGGCAGTAGGGCAGCAGGCAGGTCGAGGTGGAGACCATAGTGTCCGGGCTTGGAAGATGTCTGTTCGGTGACTTTAATGCTGGGTCCGACCGACGCATATGTTAATTCACGGGCCAGCCCTTGACCCCTTTCCCTGGCATAGTCTTCCTCCGTGAATTCGAGGCTATCAGGTCGCTGCCTGAAGATAGGTTGGGTAGAAAGCCACATGCGAGTTGCTTGAGAGGTCTTTGTGGCGGCCTCTTGGATCTCGTCAAGGAGCTTGATGGTCTGCTCTGCATTCTCGGGAGGAGACATCGACCCGGCAGCCGAACCTTGGAGATCGACAGACATGTTGGAAGGTATGTTATGCGTTGTCGTGGGTAGATAGAGCAGAGTCCTATATGAAGACGGGTGGGTTGATGGGATGATCAACGGGACCGAAGTGTGAAGTGTTGCGTGAGTGAGGAAGTGATATGGGGATTTGATGTTCTACATGAAATCTCTCGGCACCACCCTCGAATCGGCATGGTATTTATACCATGACTGGTTCCGCTATTGGCAGCGGCGGGTCTATTGAATCGCTTATTTCCCTCGGTCAACTTCTCTTGCCATCTATGCAAGTTCTGCAGAAGCAAGGCCCATACTATCCTTTCAGCTACATAGGCCTCGGTAGCTCCACCTCGGTTGTATGTCCAAAAAACAAACGTTGTTGCGTTTACAGGACGGATTGGTAATAACTAAGAAAAGGAGGTCCGAAGAGTTTCCGAATTGGTTTTTGCGATAGCACGACTTTTGCCAACTCTGGCGCCGAGATAGGGGCTGAAAGGTACATGAAAGGATAGGCACAGAAGCGAGCGTCCAGTGGCACCGCCCTCGAGGCCTGGGCACGAAGTTGCTCAGAAGCAAAGAAGCACTAGACGGATTTTATGGTTCTCATTGAGGCTATTCTATCAAAGGAGATACTGTCTGTCTGCGTGAGCGAGATAAGGCCAAACTCCGTAGATGTGATGATTCGTCTGGCTAAGGCTGGGACTGGGCATGGTGCGAAGGCGATGTTCCGCGGCTCGTATTGCCAGCAGAAGTGCATTTACAAAGAAGGGGGCGAAGAAGAAGGCGTCTTGATACAGTAACTGCACAAGACAAGGCGAATCAATCTCGCCTAGCCTTTGCATCGGGGACCTTACATTTGCCGTCAGCGCTTCTGCTCTTCCGAAGTTCCAAAGCGCTCTCAGCGTCTGTGTCAGAGATGATGCACAGACAAGGCTTTTCATGTACGAGAAACGGTATAAGTACGACTTCGTTCCCCCCGGTCACATTCCTACAGCAAGATTTAGAGCGGCATACTCATAACACTGCACGATCCAGTCCGGGTGGTACGCCCAGGTCAACTGGCCCAAAAACATAATGGCACTCTGCATATGCTGTGTACAGGCTGGTCGGGCAATACTATGGGCCTTAGTCACAGGCTTAGCCGTTGTCCGCAATACACCGATGTCCGCAATCACTGCAGAGTCACAGTGGACGACCTAGAGACCATCGTTTCCACCCCAACATCGGTCGTGGCTGCTTCGGGACCACTTGAACCAATTTGAGGAGAGGATGGCCTGGTGGCAGGCCTGTTGCGAAGGGTCTCAGGCAGAGACAAACTCTTATTGGGGTTGTAAAAGTGAAAGTAGGTGTTCTCGATATCGAAGGAGGGGTCTTGGTGCAAGGCGTTGTCGGTGAACGCGTTGGAAATGTCAACCGCGCTCTCACTACCTGCCGGGGATGTGTCGACACCTGCAGTAAGAGCAGAAGAGAGTGCAGTCCTGGTAGCGGCCTGGTTGCTCGATCGACGCTGCGTGAAATCAGCTCGAAGTTTGTCGGCAGTTGCTTGCTGTTCAGGAGTGTGATGTGCTTGATGGAACGAAGGGTCATCGGACCTCAGGGCTGATGGGTCCTTTTTGAACCGTTTCTGAGCGTTAGTCGTTTCTGTTCGCAACTTGCTCTCCAGATCGTCCCTCGCTTTTAAGACGTCTTCGGCGTAGATCGACGTGTCCAAATGGTGTCCTACGCAGGTAGTAGTATCGGGAGAGACCTCCTTGACAATGGAAGACGGCTCCGGCCCGTATCGGAAGCGGGGCATCAGGCGGTGTTCATGCCATGTACCGTAAACGCTCATTATAGCCTCGAGAGATTCGTTCTGATGATCCTCGACAAATTTGGATTGAGCCTGCTTATGGTGTTCGTTGTTTTCGAATAACAGATCGCTGAGCAACTCAGTAGCGTTGTGCACCAATATCGACGAGGTGTTCACAACACTTCCAATTGTCCCCGACTGGACCACAGAACGCTTGTATCGATTCTGGAATTGGTCTACGAAATTCGTAGGGTCGATCTTTCTGTTGGGCAGAAGGTCACCTTCGGGGATGTAGATATGGGTCGTGCTGCTGGAACCCTCCCTCCCCTTCTCAGTATTGGCCGTGTCAGAAGGTGGTTTCTGAGTCGCACTGCCATGAACCATCTAGCTGAGCTGGGTCCACGTTTCAGCGCCATGTATAGAGAGCAGAAGTTTCTTCTTAAGATCTTCTTCCGTCAGATGTTCTCTCCAATCCACTTCCTCGCGCACAAACGAGGACACGTGAGGGCCCTGATAAGCTCGCATCGCGTTATCCAGCTGTGCCGTCAAACCGGACATATTATCGAATGCAGCCAACGCTTCGTCATGGAGGTTTCGCGAGCTGAGTTCAGGAGCAGACATGTTGTGTGATTGGCGTAGCGTTGAATGGTCAGTGATGATCAAAGTCAGATGATGGTTGTAAATGGAGACAAAGTATATACTGTTGAGTGTAATTGAGAGATTCGCAAACCAGATGTAGACAGCTATGATCGCAACAGCGTACATCAATGTGCCTTGACGACAGAAAGATTGAATGTGGACCCTAGCGCCCAGGTCGGTTCCGACAAGACCCGGTCAACAGCCCGAGGGCCCAGAACATGAGGAAGGGAAAGCGCAGAAGCATGTCAATGAGGCGATGCGCATTTCCTTTACACCCCCTATAGTTGAAAGGAAATAGCGCTGTGTATGGTACCCCACGCCGTTGAGTACAGGCGGATAATGAAGATTGGTGTCTTGATCACCTCGCCGGTTTGGGTAGGCGCAGACACGGTGCTGAGGGATCGATCGAGAGATCGGTGGACGCAGGTGGAGTATTGTACAGCTGTTGTGACTTTGTGGTTGAGAGACAAGGGATTGCAGAGGAAGGCTCAGATCGTATCCTGTGTTATTCTTTATTGCCCATAAAGCGGCTCGATGTGATACTGAGTGGTAGTCTGCTCCATTGACAACCCGCGCCACCTCGCTTAATGCTCCTTATCTAAGTACTCATCTGGACGTTTGTCGATGAGCTTACAACAGCAGAAGCATCGACCAAGAAGGCACCATGTCAAAAGCATTTGCGTAAAACTGCTATAAATTTGAAATATGGCTCTGAGGGGTGAGAAGATGACAAGAAGCACGCACTACATGATCAGAGCCTGGAATAGAAGAATGTGGTGGGACGGTTTAGTGCCGCATCCTTTGTGCAGCGTCTGACGTATGTACTGTATACTACTGGTTCTTCAGTCCGTTCGCTCGGCGACTGGGCAAGATTGCAGTTTTTGTGCTGGGCTGCTGGTACTGCTGTTTTCGAGTATTGTTGCGACATGAACCAACGCAGGCTGATAAGATCATAGCAGCTTCCTGCAAAAAACTGACAGAGGTATGCAGCTACAGTACATGGTGTGAAGCAAGCATTTACACAAAATTTGCATGTATCCGAGTGTTTAAAAAGCTAAGAGATTCAATGAGAGATGCGCGAACGTCAGATCAAAGTACGTTGGGGAAGTGATCAACAAGACGAGGATGGAATTGAAAAAGAAGAATACCATCTACTGTATGTATAATCCGGGAGAGCTAATTGCATCGGAGTAGAAAGTTTGAATGCCGACCGGCCCATGCTATTGCTGCCCAACCATCTACCTTAACAATCGTTCTCTACTTCTCCCGATCATCTGTCTTCTCGAACGCAACACCGTAGTGATAACATGGAGAGAGTGGCTGTGGATAAAGACGCCTTTCGATCCACATACTCAGGCTTCGGTCTCACTCGACTTCGCGGTCATGTTAGGTCATATGAGACCTCAAACCAATGGTACCAGCCGCATCGCTGGAGGAGCGAGCCCCAGACCTGATGCCTGTAGGGGCCGAGGACACCGATTGGGGCTTCCTAAGAAGAACTGTAGGAAATTCAACGCTCGTTGCAGGAGTGTAGTAGGAAACGTATGTGTCAGAAGGATTCGTATCGAACGGGAAATTGCCCTTGGAAGCGTTGGTCATGAACACGTGAGAGATATCCGGCTCGGGGCCTCCGGTGGTATCGGATATCTGGTTAGCCAACGCTTCGGAAAAGCGCTGCCTGGTCGCCGCGGTATTCTCCTGGGTCCGCCTGACAAATTGCGCCCGTAGTTGGGTCAATTTGGCTCGTTCTCTTTCACTGAATCCAGGCCTTGGCTTATCAGGATCATAGTAGTCCTCGGCAGTGGGATTGTTTTGTCGTCGATCTTCAGCCTTACGAGTCTCTTTGTCGACATCCGCGACCAGTTCAGCCTCCACCCGCGTAACATCGCTGGGATGGAAAGATAGATCGAGACGCCTAGGACCAGAAAAGATTGTTGATTGAGGAGGAACATTGCTTTCAGAAGGAATCGGTGGTTGGGTCTAAAACGATTCTCCATTATAGGTTCATTCCATGACTTATAGATGGATTCCAATTCTTCCGTGGGCATATCCACGTGGGCCTTGATGAATGTTGCCTTGGCATTCTTCAAAGCATCATCGTCAACCATGCGTTCGAGCTGCTCAGCTGCGAAGCTGGTGAGATCGCCAGGACTGTATACGACATCGCCGTTCGCCGCTTGGCATATCAATCTCTTCTTGCAGGTTTGCTCGAGGTCCCGCGTGAATGCGGTGGGATCCACATCTTGTCCGGGCAGGTACAGGTCGGTTCTGGTTCCGCCAGTGGCAGAGTCAGCAACGGTGACACCTTGAGCCGCTTCGGTGGCGCTGTAACCGCACTGGCTTTGCATCTGGTCTGTGAGCTGAGCCCTGAAGACAGACGCTAGCATGTCCTCTTTGTACTTCTGTGATTCTTTGTATTCGTCGCACTTGTAGTCTCCTCGGACTACAGCACTAAGAGGCGGGGCGCGAGCTGTGCCCTGAGCCTTGCTGAGATCAAACACGAGCCCGGAAATTGCCCCGAAGGCCTCAGCGGCGGATTGCATGGTGGTCGGAGAGGTAGTGGGAGCAGCAGACATGTTGTGGACTGAAAAATGTGTGGTGATTCTTGGCTGATCAATGAGGTCAAGTGACGGGTGTGATCGTCGATTGTGTTATGGAGTGGAGTGATATCGCTTGATGAAGGATAGCAATCAGTATAGATAGTCTGACTTATGATTGATGCTTTATATACCATATTTCTGTTCAACCAGGAGTGAAGCCTACAGCGCTGATGGATACAATCCTTTATGACATCGCTCCATCACCTCGGTTAGATCCTTCGATGATATTACTCTTCTCAAAGCCCAGGCTCTGTGCCCTGGAGCAATGGAATGAGGACCAAGCGAGAAGCTCCAAAATTCAAGAACCCCTGCATGACACTGCTTGGTTCAGAATGGCCGCGGCGCCGGACATTGGAAGGATCTGCAAAGAGGAAAACCGTAGGCAGGCTTAAAATGAAGAATTGGAGAAGGAGGGGACTGCGTTCCGCTTGCCAGGCGGTATGCGTCGTTCGTCCGACGTGGCTCACGCTTCCAGCTACGCCCAGTCTCCACACACGAAGCGTCGATCGAGAAGCAGCCGTCAAGGATTCTTGCAATCAGAAGACTTTACCCCTTACTATTGAAAAGAAAGGATTGATCAGAATTACCTTGAGTCGAGTCTGGGTCTCGAGGCTTGTAAGAAGGCTACGGTGATCTCGCTTACAGATAACACATTGCAAGAACCAAGGAGGGTGGGTGTTTCTGGATCTTTCAGCTTCATAATGGTCAGCACTTCAAATGGGTTAATTTGGCCATAGCATTCACAGTTGACGTCACAAACATAAACAGAAGATACGCAATGTCTTCAGGAGGACGTCAACTACTCTGGTGAATCCTTTCTCAGATAGATACGACCGTTGCCAATCCGGCGCCACGAAGCGACGAGCTTGAAGAAGCACATTTGGCTTGTTTTTCTTTTTCTTTTGGGAAAACGCAAGATATCGACTCGTGATCCAATCGAAGAGGAATGAGACCAGGAGGTTTTCAGAAAAATGGGACAGTTGATGGTGTTTCAGCTATGACGATGAACGAGTTTGGCGAAATATCTGGCTGGCCAGGTTAACATTCATACCCTGTAGCTTCACAGGGCTTAGAACAACGCCGTCTGTTCGTTAGAAGCATGACTGAGAAGTCATCAATAGCCCAACAATCCAGCTCAGGCGAGACTTGCAGGAGGCAATGCCGAGAAGCAAGGGATGTGGGACACGAAAGCAAGGTGTTCTTATTCCCCCTTGTCTCAGATCCTCCTTAGGGGATTAGGAGAGAATCGTAAGATATGGATATAGCATACAACACAAACCACTATCACTCTGATGCAGCAGAGGATGAAAGCTACAACTTACTCTACTCCAGATTTCACCCTATGAACCGTTCCCTAGAACATCTTTGGCATTCTCCGTAGTAACCATATCCGTCGTATCCGTCATGTCTATGTCAAGCAGGGATCTAGCCAGTTATTCGCTCCGCATCGTTCCTGAAATGTGATAATGTGGTCGAGGTTTGAAAGGGCGTCCTTTTGTCGGATGAGAGGTTGGCGTGCGCAGATGGAATATGATGGCACTTCTCAGAAAGCGGTCCGAGGGACTTGGGGCATTCCTATTGTCATAACCGACAAAGCACGGATCAGCGACTCGATCCGTATCATAAGATGAGTATGGGCCGGCAGTATCTTTTTAGCAAGCCGTGGACCATACAGCAGGCCCAGGCTCAATGTGCTGGCCGGACTAAGACGAATAAGCTAAGCGTGACTGGTGGGAGCGATGATATCGTCACGTCAGTCTCACTCACTCACCTTTGGAAACTTCTTTTGCTTTAGCACCTTGTTCTTTCCTCCTCAATTCACCTTTTCGCATCTCAAAGATATGTCGATGTAACGCGAATTTCTTATGAGTTGGCACCGGTGGTGTTGATGATGTGGGGACAGAAGTAGTAGTAGGTGTCGATGGTGTTGACGTTCCTTTCTCGCCAGCCTCCTCTTTTTCCTTGTCCTTGTCTTTGTCCTCTTTGTCAGCATCAGACTTTGATTTGTCTTTTTCTTTGTCTTTGTCTTTTTCTGCTTTGCGAGCTTCACGGGAATGATAGTCTGATATCACTTTCTTAATATCATCTGCTGTCGGTCCTGAGATGGTCGCTGGAGGAGCTATAGGTGATGCGCTGGAGAGTCCATCAGTGTGTCAACCTCAGCCTCGTTCTGTCACCAAAGTCAAGGCAAGATGTACACTCACAATCCACTAATTGATCAAAAACCACACAGAGAGCCAGATGATGGATCAGGCTGCGTCCTTTCTGATTATATGGGGACACTCACGGATCTGATAGATGACCATCGCATGTGTACAGGAAATCTTCGGTCTTGATAGTCGCCAAGACGGTCTGCGTCGGTCGATTACATATATAACACGGTCGAGCGGTACCCGTTTTCTGTGTGATGAAAGAGCGCGCGTTAAACTATGAGCTTCTCTCTCGTCTTCGCACGCTGCATGCCAGCTCAATTTACGAAAATAGCTTGATTATACTTGCATGACTCACCCGCTCATAGTAGACATTCTGCAGCTGAGCAGAAGCCATCCTGGCCCTGTTTTCTACGTTGTTGACTCTGACACTTACTTGATCGAGCCGAGACTTTGAGGAGACAGCAAGCTGAAATATGCGTGGATCCGCGTATGACCCTGACGAGCTGGACGAGCTGATGTACTGACTGAGGCTCCTGCGATGACTTCAAGATGAAAGAGATGCCGATCGGCTGATCAGGAGCGAATGAAGGAGCGTAATCAACGTCGAGCTCAGATCAACTTGAACACCAACATATTCACGTGTTGAGCTTCCTTCGCCGTGTTCAACGGAGAGGTCAACCTCCACTCAATCGGTCGCCCCCACCATAGACGCAAATCACTTCACTCTACAGTGAAGGGGTTACACTAACACCCATCAAGCTTGATATGTTGTATTAACAGGAATGCATACAGATATTGTACATGGTCGAGTCCTCTATAGATCCAGTCTTGCAGCGCCTACATAACACATTTCACTAACGGTCCTCTCCCATCCGGCGTCTAACCCCTCTCTCCTTACTCCGTCCGCACGAATAGCTCATCGAGACCTGAACTTACCCCTGAGCCTCTTCACCACCGTACGCGTTACTCTTGTGTTTAGGCACAAAGTTGAACCCTTCATCCACTTTGCCCAGGAACATCTCACTGATCTTGACCCAATCCCCAGCGAACGGACTACTGAGCAACGTCTCCAATTCACTTCGACCTCTGAAAGCAGGGGGTCGTTCATTAAGCTTGGGAGGGAGTACTTCGAGTAGACCAATGGGGATGTATCGATGTTGGAAGGAAAGAGCTTCGCAGAGGAATCGACGGGTGGTGTTGATGCCTTGGGTGTCTGATCCCCAGTGCGAGAGACCGAATTCGGCAAACTGTAACCGCAAGCGAACAAGCCCGAAGCCCAAAATCAGCGTCACCACCCGTCATTGTCTCCACCTGCCAGTTACTGGAACATAGATAGATGGATGGCAGCAACAAACAGCCACTTGTGCAAGGTAGCAATAGTCTCCCACGTGACGATCTCTTTCCCACTCACCTTCCTGATACCTTCCAGACGTTCAGTAGCCGAGATATCCCACTCTCTCCTCTCCTTGATCTCCGTAAAGATCCAAGGCTTGATCAAGGCACCTCGAGCAACCATCACTCCATCCACTCCCGATCTCTCCATCTCCTCATAATAGCTTTGAGCGGAGAAACAGTCACCATTACCAAAGATGGGTACAGGAGGTAGACCGGCGTCGGAGAGGGATTCTCGGAGAGTGGTAGCGCATGTTTTGATGTAGTCCCAATCTGCGAGTTTGGAGTATCGCTGTTGACGTGACCGGCCGTGGATCTGGGGGAAAAAATGAAGGTTTACGAAGTATATGAGCGATCCAAATCTGTTTCTACAATTTCGACTGAATCCCACTCCGTGATGTCACTTACAGTCAAAGCACCCGCACCCCATTGTGTGGCGAATTTGGGGATAAGCTTGTGTGCATTGGGCTTGTTATTGGCGATACCGGTTCGCTACGGACATGCCATGAGTTTCATCAGCCCATGTCTTTGATCTGGTATTTCATGTAAGTTTTGGCATTTCCAGAGAGGATACTCACGAATTTAACAGTCAATGGGACTGATCGGAAAAAAGCCAAGATCAGCATTCAGCATGTGGATCGAATCGACAAAGCTTTGTGTTTTGTGTGTGATACTTGATTGAGGTAGAGCCAACTCACTGTCACCCAGAGCACGATTCATACCGACGAGAATCTTGGCGAGTCGTCCAGGTGCGTCCATCACTGGCCAGATTGAGAAATGCCAATGTCAGATTGGGTCCGCGCAACGAGTAATTTGCAATTTGAAAATCAAGCAACACTTACGAGCACTACCAGCACCCTGGTTGAACACGAGGTCGATAGGACAGCCCTATTCATGTAGCATGAAATGCGTTAGAGTTCTCCCAGACACAAGACGAGATTATTCGCTACTCAACAAACTTGATCGAGATGGGTGATCACTATAATGATTGGTACACTTACCATGTTGATATCCACGAAATCGACACCTTGGCCGATATTCTTCTTGATAAGCTCAGCGGCAGGTACCATCCTGTTGGCGAAACCACCGGCAAGCTGAATACCAAACATCTTCTCTGACTCGTGTCGTCTACACAGGGCCCATTCGTCGATATGACCCGAGACGAGAGGTTGGGCGAGAGCCATCTCGGATATGGTGATGGTAGCGCCGTAATCTACACACAGTCTTCTGAAGGGCTATGGAGGCACACGAAAGATCAGTATTCTAGCCCAGTGCGATAGACGAAGACCTGCTATAATGTGCATCTCATACACTCACCAAGTTGCCCACAGTAGTGAGAGGAGCCAAATACCTCCCGCCCTCCCAGTTCAATCTCTTCTTCTCCTCAGGTCTGAGGGGGACATCCATCACCTCACTCTCGCCGACTACATATCCCTTCTCCTCCGTAGGAATCTGGTCGTTCAAGGCTTCTGCTTCATTCAAGGCATCCTCCTCATTTCCGTTCAAAGCATCTTCCTCGTTCTCGTTGAAAGCAGCCTCCTCATCATCTGCATTGACTTTGCGCTTGTGGGAGTTCCTCGGTTTCCGTTCATCTTTCGTTTTGGACCTGCCTAGAGTCAAGGGCTTTTCGGGCTCTACGAGTGATAAGTATGCTCGAGAGAAGGGGAAGTCGTACTGAACAATCAGACCCGAAGTGCCCAATTCATCATTTAGCATCATTTTAGCATATGGCACACACCCTTCCATTGAAGGGAGTGGGCAACACGTAACCGGTGTATAATGGGCGAAGGGAGACTGGACTTGAAGCAACAAATAGCCCGTACTCACATCGTTTCGCTTAAGCCTAGCGATCAGGTCAAATTCAGGCCTGTTGGTCTCTCCAGCCTTCCATACACCATCACCCTGGCCATCGTCTGTGCTAAAGTTCAACAACTCCCATCCGTTCATCCTCGTTACCGGTCCATCTCCTTGACCATTCTTCTCCACATCTTCACCTTCTACTATTCTTCTGACATGACCGCCCAAGAATCTACATCTCCACCCGAACGGACAGTATCCCAGATCCTTATACACGGGGCAAGAGGTGCTAAGATCGATCGTTCTTCCGATGGGATCCTCACCGCCTACTTCTCTCTCTTTCTGAATCACGTACGGCAAGGCATCATCTTTGTACTCCGGTGTTGGGGTGAAAGGGATATCGGCAGGTTTCAACTCGAAATAACCGTCCCATGAATGTCCGAATTTACAGTTGGATTCTCCTCGAGAACAGGTACCGGTCGTTTCCCATTGTTTGCAGAGTCGGATGGCAGCTTCTCTGATGATAGGGAAATGACGGGCTTTGTTTTGACCCTTTCGTTCTTTCTTGTTGGGCTTGCGTCGCTTGTTATCTCGGTCGTCTCGACTATCCCGACCGTCTCGACTGTCTCGACCGTCACGATGGCCCGAAGAAGAGGGAGCAGTAGCTCCCTCAGCAATGTCGTCTGCTGATAGACCGTTGAGATCGGCTGTTGACGCTTGATCGACCGTCGAAGTGGTGTTGATCAGATACCTTAAAAAACGATATGGTGTCAGCATATTGCATACAAGCCTAAACGCCATCTGTTCTGTACGTGACTCATACATGCAGAATACACGATGAGGCTTCCAAGTGTGAGGTTTTCGCTCCAAGCTTTCGTGTTATGTCACTCACTCAGCCTTGATCGGGGCGGTACCGTTAGGCACCGCCGGTCGAGCAGATAACGACGTCTCCGGTCGAGCGGTGGTCGAAGGGTCCTCAGACCTCGGTTCGTTGATTGTGGACATGTTTGCCTCGTCGTATTCCTGATCTGAACAAGGCTCTTGCCGAGATCTGTTGTGAGTTTAAGGGTGATTCACGGGGTCCAGAGTGACGGATGTCGGATTCACCCTCTAAGAAGATGGACGAGAGGCGATAAGCAGAATTCAGAAACTTGTCTGGTGATTGCTGTACAACTTTTTGCTTATTAGCGGGGCACCTAAATCCAACGCCGGATTGATTATGTAATCATGTGACTACCCTAAAGCTAACCAACCACATCCGGTACTACATGCATGTTACATAGAAATACATATGGGTTGTTCAGGGATTCCAGTCCAGTAGTACCAGGTGCAGGTGCCACGACACCACACTATACCACCATACCACTATACCACCATGCCACCATACTATACTACCTTACCCTACCGCACCACCACCAACACCACCACCACCTCAACAACCATAACCATAGCATCCTTCTTCACCATTCCATACACATCAACATCCTCCATCTTCAATCCATTCTTCTCCACCTTACCTTCAATCACCTCGCCCCTTCCCCGGCTCGGCCCTTCCTCATCGGCAACCTCTTTTCACCATGGGTTGTGAGTGTGCTCACCGTTTGCAATGGAGGTAGACGTGTCGCTGACTTCTCGATCGCGTCGTTGCCGTTGTTGCGGTACTACCAGTCCGCTTCCTCGAGCTCGTGCGACCTTTCATGAGCATCCTCCCAGAGGTCACTGCTCCTGAGAAGAAGGTGAGTGGGGCGTTCAATCGTATCATCTTCGGCATCTTTCGCAGAAGAGAACCAGTTCTCAAGCTGCAAGCTGCACAGCAAGCGTGCATCGGTATCAGGATGTATGGGTTTGGAGCTGAATGTCTGGGCTGATATTCGCTACCCCGCTTATAGGTCGTCTTCAACCACAAAGTCCTCTGGACAGCTACCACTCTCCTCATCTTCCTCGTATGCTCTCAAGTACCCCTGTACGGTATCATGTCCTCGGACTCCTCGGACCCTCTCTACTGGCTCCGAGCGATCTTGGCTTCCAACAGGGGTACCTTGATGGAGCTCGGTATCACGCCCATCGTCACTTCCGGTATGATCATGCAGCTCCTCGCCGGTGCTCAGTTGATCGACGTCGACTTCAGCTTGAAGGATGACAGGGCTCTTTTCGGCGCCGCTCAGAAGTGTGAGCATACTTTCTTTGTTGGACAATCACTACCACAAACCACTCTACCCCGTTTGCAAACGACGGTGCCCTGATCGACACAGCATCACACCACTCTCGCGTCTTGCTGGCAGATCGCTGATGCTACGCTTTCAATTCTGCAGTGTTCGCCATGATCATCGCCCTTGGTCAGGCCACCGTCTACGTCCTCACCGGTCTTTACGGATCTCCTTCATCTCTCGGTCCCGGTGTCTGTCTCCTCTTGATCCTCCAGCTCGTCTCCTCTTCCCTCATCGTGATCTTGCTCGACGAGCTTCTCACCAAGGGCTATGGTCTCGGATCCGGTATATCGCTTTTCATCGCTACCAACATCTGCGAGTCGATCATCTGGAAGGCCTTCTCCCCCAACACCGTCAACACTGGTCGAGGTCCCGAGTTCGAGGGTGCCGTCATTGCCTTGTTCCACTTGCTCTTCACTTGGAACGACAAGACCCGAGCTCTCAAGGAGGCTTTTTACAGGGAAAGATTGCCCAACATCATGAACCTCTTGGCTACTGTCGCCGTCTTTGCGGTTGTCATCTACCTCCAAGGCTTCAGGATCGAGATCCCCATCAAGTCGTCCAAGATGCGAGGCCAGCGAGGCACTTACCCCGTCAAGCTCTTTTACACCTCAAACATGCCCATTATGCTCGAGTCAGCTTTGACCTCCAACGTCTTCCTCATCTCTCAGATGCTCGCTTCTAGGTTCCCCGACAACCTCCTCGTCCGACTCTTGGGTGTCTGGGAGGTGAGTTATCAATTCTCCTCTCATGCTTGCCTTTGTGATTTTGTCCGATTACGCGTAGGATTGTCATGGCTGATACGCTGAGTTGTGCTTTTTTTTATTCTAGCCCATGGAAGATTCGCCCTCTCAGCTTTCCGCTGTCTCCGGTATCGCCTACTACATGTCTGCTCCTCACTCTCTCACCAAGGCCATCCAGGACCCCTTCCACACCGTCGTCTACATCGCCTTCATCGTGACCGCTTGTGCTATCTTCTCCAAGACCTGGATCGAAGTTTCCGGTTCGGGACCCCGAGATGTCGCCAAGCAACTCAAGGACCAGAACATGACTCTGGCCGGACACCGAGAGGCCTCCATCTACAAGGAACTTAAGCGAGTCATCCCTACTGCCGCTGCGTTTGGTGGTGCTACTCTTGGTCTTCTGTCCGTTGTCGCCGATATGATGGGTGCTCTTGGTAGCGGTACCGGTATCTTGATGGCTACCACTATCATCTACGGCTGTGAGTATTATCTTGAATCGTCTATGATCTACAGTAACCTACCAGAAGGCAGGGATGAGCCTAAGATGTCAAGTACAAAGCTGATATGCGTCATTTTCTTTTCGCAGACTTCGAGCTTGGCGTCAAGGAGAACTCTGGTCTCGACGCCGCTGGCTTGGGAGACTTGCGTAAGTAGAGTCATATTCGAGTCGTATCGTGAATACAAAGCTGATCGATGTTCGCATACAGTCTTCTAAGCTGCATTCGACCGTGATAATCCTCGAGATATTTGAGCTCTCGAAAGCTCTGTGGAGAAAAACGGATCTTGCACAAGGTTAATCAAGTGGAAGAGAAGGAAGCGGAGGCGTCCCTGGGATTGCTACCATGCAATTGTGCTGACGTGCTGGGAAGGAAAGAATCGCACGCGGACTAAATGCTCAGATGGCCTGTGTATGATGAGCAGGAAAGGCGCAAGGGATTGAGAGTGCGAGGTGGGACAGCGAATCAATTAATCAGATGAACGCTGTTTGGGCAATCCGAATCAGCGAGGAGTTTGAAAAATGGTGTGGTGTAATCTGGCAGGCGGTGAAAGAGGAGGAACGTCGAAATGGGTCTTGTCTTGACCCGATCTAAAAGATCTTAATTCAAAAATAGCACGAGCATGAAATGGTATATACTATTTCAGAATGTGGATGAAACAATTACTGCATCAGCGGAGCGTGAGGCAGGCATGCGTTTACCATGCTGCGAGGCGATTGAACAAGGCACAATAACAATAGTGTCCGTTTTTCATCGGTATCCCGCCTGAATAATCGCGTCTGCCCAAGGCCAATCAATGATGGCGCTTCTGTACGAATCAAGCGCTGAAATAGCTCAGTATAGTACTTAGGTGCGTGGCCGGTCTGGACGGTCGATAGTGGTTCCATACAACCGAGGGGCCTTTGCAAAGACAATCGTCTCGTCACACATATCTCTCACCTGCAAGGACAGGAGGGATCACGCAGAAGACGGTGATACCTGAGGCTTTCACGATTTGCGACACTTCTAGATGAGGAGATAGAAACCTCGACACCTCGACTCCGAATGATTCCAGTTATTCCGAAGAGATACAGTAGAAGTAGATCCGTTCCCTTTTTTATGATATAATCGGATGTGTCAAGTCACTTCTTCTGACGTGCTCTCCCTTATCATGCAATGGGGTCCTGTATTCGGAATCGCATGATGCATACCAGGAGCAAGAATGCCAGAGTGCTTATCTTGCTGTTACTGGTGCTGCGTACGGTGAGAAGGGGGGAATTCGGCTAAGAGCGGTTTAATCTTGTTTTAGTGCACTATAGGTCACCGAGAGAGACCGGTCAATTTCCTCATTCCTCAATGATTCACATGACCATTACCATGATCATAGTAATGGGCCGTTATGATACGGCAATGTATGGAAGATATGGATGGAGAGGATGATCCGCCTATCATAGATTGGCCAAGCCCAATCTCGCGAGCATAAGTTGGTATGGGTATATATGGCCTTATATGCACGCAAGTATATTTGCTCATCAATCTTTCTTCTTCAATCCAACCCTCGATTCCCACTTGAACGACCCGCAATCGAAACGATACCAACAACAAACATGTCTGCCTTACCAAAGTACCAAGAGAAACTAGCTTCCATCCCCAAAGAGAACTTCCTGGTGAGTCGCTCTTTTCATTTCTTTACGACACCACGCAATTAGCCCGCGCAGCAGCATAAAGCATACAGCAAATAGCATACAAGTAGACAGTAGACTGACCTTGGAATAACGCGACGGCGTCGTTCCTGTCCTGCTCCAGTTTGGCCCATCACCCATCTCTTATTTGCCGGGCTTGACGAAACATTTGGGCGATCAAGTCAAAATCTACGCAAAGAGGGAGGATTGTAATTCAGGCTTGGCTTACGGTGGTAACAAAGTCAGAAAGGTGAGTGGAGTGATCCATGCATATACGTATTCATGACTGTGGCTTGTGATCTTCCAGAATGATTTAGCACCAAGACATGAAGGACCATAGCTGATCCTCTTGCGATTGTCTGATTGCAGCTCGAATACCTTGTCGCGGATGCCAAGGCCAAAGGGTGCGACACGCTCGTATCGGTCGGAGGTGTTCAGTCGAACCATACTAGGGCTGTGACGGCTACCGCCGTCGCATCCGGCTTGAAGGGTGAGCAGAGCAGGATTTGTCCTTTGTACCTGCACATCTCATCTTTCATTTATGGCTCATGGCTAAGCGCAGGAGGATTACCTCGGAGTAGTACCCGAGACATCTTTGCACTGCCAACTGCCAAGGGCCAAATGCCAAATGTCAAGTGCTAATATTCTACATTATTGCTTTTTTACACTTCTTACAGCCGTCACTGTCCAGGAGAAATGGGTTCCAATCGATCCGCCACTGTACAGCGAGACAGGGAACATTCTACTCTCGAGACTGATGGGTGGTGATGTCAGGCTTAATCAGGAGACCTTTGATATCGGTCACAAAGCCGCCACCGAGGCCGCGTTCAAGGATGTCCAAGATAAGGGAGGGAAGCCTTAGTGAGTGATTTTCTGCGCTTACATCCAACAGCGCTTCTCCCGCCTCCGAATCGAACAGAAAGCATGTACCGGCCGGTGAGGCTAGACGTGACTGCGGTTGATTGCACCTACCTGCTGAGCAGGCCACTAGCTTTGTCAGGCAAACATTTCGAACTGGACATCATAAGCTGACTCGCAATCGCTGCCATAGCTATATCCCCGCCGGCGCGTCGGATCATCCTCTGGGCGGCTTGGGATTCGTCAACATGATTCTCGAAGTAGCCGAACAAGAGGAATCGCTCGGTATCTTCTTCGACACGATCATCATCTGTTCCGTCACAGGCTCTTCCCATGCCGGAACCGTGGTCGGTGCTGTAGCCGAAGGCAGAAAGAGGAAGGTTATCGGGATTGACGCATCTGGAAAACCTGAGGCTACGAAAGCTCAGGTCACAAGGATCGCTAGGAACACGGCGGAGCTATTGGACGCGGACGGCTTAGACATTAAGGATGATGATGTGGTGTTGGATGAGAGGTTCCATGCGGGTATCTATGGGATTCCAGATGACACCACTATCGAAGCTATGAAGCGTGAGTCTGAATATCTCCTTTCAACACAACCAACATCTCTTCGGAATGAAGGGCATTGAGGGGAATCGTCTGACCGAGATGCCATGGTTACGGTAACGGCAAACGCTGACATATAACATGCTGCCTTGATCGTCTTCATAGTCGGAGCGAGCACCGACGCATTCATCACCGACCCAGTGTACGAAGGCAAGTCGCTGGCGGGTATGATCCAACTCATCAAGGAAGGTTCGATCAAACCTGGCTCCAATGTACTGTACATCCACCTGGGAGGACAACCTGCGCTTAACGCTTATAGCTCGTACCTGCCTCACAACTGAAGGTGCAAGTATAGCACCTAGATCGCAATGCTCTCGGAACAGAGGAGGAGGTTGCGTTGTCGTGGAAAAATGAATAGGAAAAAACCAGGTTGTAGAGCTGAAGATATGCAATCGTATATACGATAGTTGTACACCACAAACAAAACTACGGGCGGCAATCCTCAGTACGGAGAATGTTCCAGCACGATACATACATGCCCGAAATCGATGCCGAGCTTTGCGGTGTGAGCCAAGATGGCCGGACAGACAGAACATGTTCGGCCTTTCCGAGCTCAAGCTCACTGACTGTCATGGGGTCGCGTCGTAATACAAGGCGGATATCGTCTCTAATTGGCACGCCCAGTTCGCTTATGCTCATGAGACCAATCTGATTGAGCAGCATTATGATTATCGATGGCGTTTAAGTGACCCGATATGTCGTGCTGGATAAGGGTAAATTGCACGCTCGCTCGGATTTAGCCGACAGGACTCGCAAGTATTCCCTAAGGCGGATCTCATACGTACTATACAGATCTCACCATACAACGCAATAATAATAACGCGAGAGATGAGACTGCAATGACAAACAGCGCGCTTACTGTTCTACACGAAATAGTTCATCGACCAACAGCTGCCTAGTCGAGTCGGATAAGAGACTGATTGTTCAATCGCTTTGTTCAGTTCGCGAAAATCTCGTTGATGCCCATCGCCCCGCTTTGTAGATCACGTTCTTCCTAGAAACCAATTCAAAAACCCAGGCTAGGCTCTCTTGCTCAATCCAACGTTGCTCTGCTGAAGTAACGCGCAAAGTCACCGTATCCAGACATACGCAATGATGGCTCCCTCGCTCTTAAACCTCATCATAACCTGCCCCTTGTCAGCCGACAAGCTCGCCGAGCTCAAGCCGCACTTCAAGACGATCCACCATTACCCGCCCACTGGAGGAAAGGAAGTACCCAAGGAATTGGCCAGGGAGGCTAATGTGTGGTACAGCAACTACCTGGGATTACCGAAGACTTTGGAGTTTGAGGATGTCCCGAATCTGAAACTTGTACAGCTTACTAGTGGTGAGTGTACCTTGGATGAGATTTCCGTCTCCTACCAGGCTTGGCCCACATGTCGAGAGGACTCGTGCTTACGCATATTGCGCGCGTAGCCGGTGCAAACGCGGCGCTACAGTGTCCGGCTTTGAAAAGCGAAGAAGCTAGAAAACAGATCTTCATCTCCTCCGCGTCCGGTAAGTAAGATTGTACTTCGCTACACCTCTACAACCCATACTTTGGCTCGCCCCCCCCCGGGCTTCGATGTGATGAGAAATAGATCCCGTGCTCAAACCATACCCTTGGCCGGGACGTGCGCTTTGCAGGCATTCACTCGCTCAGTATCCCCCAATGGATCCTCTCGCAAACCATCAGCTGTAAGTGTCCTCTCTGTCGTCATGTCCGTGACCCTAAGACTATTGGCCATCATGCTAAAGCGTTTGATGCTTTATCGCTGTAGTGTATCAATTCTTGTATCTTCAGACTTTCAATCTCAGGGTAAGTCCTCTCTTCTAACAGTCCCTCCTCACCAATGAACGACATAGCCCGTCCATTCTGGTTTTAGGAGCATAAAGTAAGGAGGATGAAGTACGGAGCATGATGAACTGACCAACGTGATCTACATGTCGTCTCATCCGGCTACAATTTACATCCACTCCTATACCGATGACCGACCCCCTTCCTGTGATCTGCGTGTTCCGTGCTCTTCGCCGCGCTCGCATCGTAGACTAACCAAAAATGGGCTCGGACGCTACCCCAAATCCCCACCAAACCGGGCCTTGGCGAGTTTGGTCACGCCGGACGATCTTTATACGGCAAGACGGCCGGTCTGCTCGGATACGGTCATATCGCTCGAGAGACGGCTAGGCTCTTGAAGGCTTTCAATGTGAATGTGATCGCTGCCAACTCTAATGGCCAGAGGAGAGAAGATGATGGGTATATCATCCCCGGTACAGGTGATAAGGAAGGTACGTCAAGACTTAGCTTTTTTCTGACATTGTCTCACTGCAGATACACCATAGTCTAGCTAGTACTGACGTACATGTGTGTTTGATTTAGGCACCCTTCCCTCGGCATACTATTCCACTTCTGACCCCGAGTCATTCAAGACATTCCTGAGCAAGAGTGATATCCTTATCGCCTCGTTGCCATCAACACCTCAGACAACTTATCTGCTCAAGGAAGAGCACTTTGGTAAGTAAGAAGAATCTCTCTTGCTTTGAGTTATCATTTTGCGCAATATCGGCATGGTAACGGTCCACGCAATGCGTCATTGGCTGACTGTTTCGCCTATACTTTCAGCCGCTCTCCCCGAAGAAGCAATCTTCCTCAACGTTGGTCGAGGCGACCTGGTGAAGACTGGTGAGTGCCTCACATTCTGTATGACTCGCATAATCCTCAAACTGCTTTCGATAGACCTCATCCCATTTTCCACCATTCATTCGATCACGATAAGATAGCTGATACATGGACTTGACCCGCTCTCTGTACGCTCTCGTTCCAGAGGTCCTGCTCAACGCTATCGACAAAGGTCATGTCTCAGGCGCCGCACTCGATGTCACAGACCCCGAACCTTTGCCGGACGGACACCCACTTTTCACCCATCCCAGGGTTATTGTCACCGCTCACACCTCTTCGAATGTCTCTGGATACTTTGAGCTGGGCGCCGACTTGTTGTGGGCCAATGTACAGAGGATCCGGGAGGGTGGCAAACCTATAAACAAGGTTGATCCCGCGCGGGGCTACTAAAGGTACTCGAGTACTGTACTTAGATTCAGAGCTTCTCCTGTTACTACCTCACTAGGGTGATACTGTCTGTGTTCTCGATTAGAACCTAGTGTAGGCGCGTCTTCTTCATTTGTCAAAGGGTATTTCCAGACGGAACATGCAGGCATATAAGCGAACCAAGTTCTGACCAACGGGCGAAGCCCACTGGGTCTAGCCCCAACCCGTCCTTTCACCGAAGATGAGGAAGAATGCAGAAAATTGAAAACAAGTGTTTCACTATTGCTGACCGCTTCTGACCGAGGGATTGTACGGTTCTCACCGAGTCCAAAGAGAGTCGAGAGCACAGCATGGCCACACTTCCGTATCGCGATGCGCCCAACGTCGAATTGCTTCTCCAGTGGAGCGCTTTCGGATCCACTTCTAATATAACAAAGGATCCCAGCTTTCTCGAGGTTTCTGGAGACGAGCTCGACGCATTCATCACTATGGACGTCATGTTCTTGTGCGAACCGGTGATGGTCAGCGAGAATATAGCATATATCAGCAAGTACATATACATATATCCATATATATATATACATATGTTGCATTGAGTCCCAGTACACTCAGTTCCCCTTAGACGCTTGTCCCGCTACTACCTTTCCCGGTGTCTTATACTTGTGAGCCTGCAAATCGCACGCCAAACATAGTGGGACAGTACCCGAAGAGGACGACTGGTTTCGGGGAGCTCGTAGCTGACCTTTGCATATGCGTAGTACAATCGTTTCGCCATTACCGCCCAGCATGTCATCAGCTATGGAAATCTCCCGCGCCCAAGGTCCCAGTGATGCCGAAACAACGACATCGCCCACAATTACCAAAGGTCAAGTTTTGAGGGACTTCCACATGCTTGGTAAGAAGACTCGGGAATTGCGTGAAGTCGCAAAGGGGAGCTTTCACGGGGCCAATGCAACCTGTGCGATGAGGAAACGGTCTGCGGCGAATCGTCGGCCCATCATGAACGACGAAGAATACACGAAGAACTTAGGAGAGACCTCGTTCGACGTTGCATTCAGATCTCGCGTTGAAACTGATCGGCATGACGCCTCGGGATATCGGTACGGAAGTACAGTACCAGCCTGTCCTGCAGATCGCCGATAGCTTGGTGCCGACATCTGTTACTAGGACCAATCGCCAAACCTGGCTTAATGGCCAGGGGAATCGGTTGGCATCCGATTATCGAAAATTCTCAATGCAATCAGCCAGTGTTGGAGGGGTCGTGGAGCCAAGCCTGTCCTGCCTGCAGAAACAGGCACGGGACAGCATATGCGACAGCTACCAGGCCGAGGGTCCGACCAACAACCTTCTACAAGCTGCAAGGCGAGATTTCGTATCGCACTTTCAAAGCTTGCCTGTTCAAGATGCAGAAGCCGTCCATGACGAAGTCAACCGCCGAGCCAATGTTGCAGCAGGCATTCCAGACCTCTCGACAAGAAAGACATTCGCTCCCTCAGCAGAAGCGAGTTCTCAGGCTGAAGTCACCATCGACTGCAGGCCAATGGCTAAGCACTTGTCAGAAGCTGTACAGACGGTGGATTCTCAAATCGCTGAAGAGAAACATCAGGCTTCAGACATGCGCGAGGCTAACTCCAAACTGCCTAAGAATCTTGAACAGTGGGTCAGAAGTAAATTAGGCCTCATACCTGAGGAGCTTGTTCAGAATTTCCGCAATTCACAGATGGAGCGCGATGCGAGAGCAAGCTCGGTAGGCGACGCGTTGAGCGAGATCATTAGCACTGAAGGCGACGGGAATACCGTCCCCGCAGATACCGACTTCACATCTGCATTCCATCGACTGCACAGTGACCTTTCCAAGAGATCACAAGTCCCGGGATACCATACCAATGCCACTGCCGACTTGTCGAAGGTTACGTTAAGCGTCCACAAAGATCCAGAGGGGACAACCTGGAACGATATCGTGCCTACATCCAGAGACATTGGATCTGTGTTGGCCAGCATCAAGACGGCCGCTGCTGCCAGTGTGTAGAATTTGGCCAGGTACAGGCAATGTGTAGAGCAGTAAGATCCGGTAGTGGGAGATCGTGTGGTCTACCCAGGTATTTATGTGAGCAGTGTGTGCTCGTTGAGTATCAAAAATCACGATCTTGTGGGTTGGAGTCCACCTGTCGAGCTGAGTGATATATGTAGAAGAGAAGGACATACGAATTCAGAGCATGTAGGTATCGGTATTCAGTAAGTTTCTGGGGGAATTATCAGTCGAAGAGCATGCACCAGATGGAACCAATTGATGGGATTAGATCGACTAATCTCATCTCACCACATTGACGGCGGATCCGACAAGGATTGCAGTAAAGCTGCGTGACCCAAACGGGGCGGGGGCCGGGCCGAGAAGAACTCTATCTGCAGCATGAGGAACCACCGTGCGGTCGTTATACCCGCTGCTTGTACAGCAATGAACTTGTTCACGGCCGTACAGGACCCGTTATACTGTAATTATCATTATACTGCAGAATTGTCTGTCATAAGATGCATGCTTGTCTATATACTGCTGAATGTCCTTTGTTACATCGTACTATGATTCGTACAATCTCATCTACCGTGTGCCCTTTCGTACATTTATACCTTGTCCTCAACCGGCTGGGGATGACCATTGAGGCCGTTGATGGCTTTAAAGACTGTCTTGTCATCAATGTCCCCGTCGGCCTTCTGCTTGGCGTATGTGTAACGCTCGCCGAAGATGCCTTCTCGCTGAGCCAAGATCTGCAAGGCAAGAGTCTTGGATGACAATCGACAGGCTGATAGGTTTCCTACGATGAAGAACAGGTTTGGGATGTTTGATTCTCGGCAGACACCACGGATTTCGCCCTCCTCGTCGAGGCCCCAAACCGGGTTGAAAGTCTCGGCATATTGTTCTCCTACGGTAGCCCTGATGGTGTCGGGGAAGCCAGTGTATCCAGTGGCAAACACAACGACGTCGTACTTCTCCTTGGAACCGTCCTTGAAGGTGATCTCGGATTTGGGGTCGAACGAAGCGATCTCGCCTTGTTTGACCTTAATGTCACCGTTGATGATCATCTCTGACCCGCCGGTAGAGAAGTAGTAACCACCAGCTTTCTCAAGCGCCACTGGGTTGAGGGCAGCAAGTTAGCAAGGATTCGCATCCATTTTATATACCGGTGAGACAGGTACTCACTCATCAAGAAACCGGCATTCTCTGGGCCAAGCCAAGCATTGAAGCCAGCCTTCTTCAAGCCGTCGAGCATATCCTTGTCCTGCTCTGCAAGCTGAGGAATAAGCCTCTTGTGGAAGAGCTTGGCAATGATCTTGGGGTTGCTCTCGGCAATTCGGTCGGAAAGATCAGTTGAAGGAGCGTGTGGCCCGTAGAGACCAGAAACTATGGATAACATGTCAACTGATGTCGTCTCTTAAGCTTGAGTCATGCTTGCACTCACCCAACATAGCCATACCCTTGTCCACTGACATGACATAGGTAGGTGATCGCTGAAGCATTGTCACATCGGCACCGTTCTTGGCAAAGTCGACGCAAAGCTAAGGGACATGATAGTCAGCAAAAAAGGTCAACTGGGATGGACGTGCTTGACTCACATCGTGGGCGGAAGTACAAGCTCCAACAACCAAAGCCTTCTTGCCGGTCCAGTCGGAACCAGAGGTGTGCTTGCTAGAGTGCACCACTCGACCAGCCCATTCGTTTTGCCCGGGGAATGGAGCAGGCATCTTGGGCTTACCACCGCCGAGACCAGTGGCAAGGACCACGTGTGATACCGAGAACTCTCTTGTCTCCTTCTTTCCGCTGATGTGTGTTCGGTGGATGACAACGTCCCACTTCTTGGTTGACTCATTGAACTTGGTCTTGACAGGGTCAAGAGTTGATTCTGTCCAAACGTTGATCTCGAGAACGTCCACGTATGATTCGAGGAAGTTGGCAAGTTTACCGGCAGGAGTGAAGACTGGCCAGTTCTCGGGGAAGGGGTAGAAAGGGAGGTGGTTGGCGTAGACGGGGTCATGAAGGGACAATGATCTGGAAGAGTATATCAGCGATGATATGTCACGTGATGAAAAGAGGTACATGAGTAGACTGACCGGTATCGCAATCTCCAGTTGTCTCCTACTCGCTTGTATGTGTCAATGACCAAGTTTGAGACACCGAGGGTGTTGAGCTGAGCAGCGGCGGCAAGACCGTTGTGACCGCCACCGACTATTGAAAGAGGTCAGTCTCGGTCAGGGTACACTGTCATAGGTAGAACACTGATCTTACCGATCAGCACATCAGGGCTGGAGTCGACAAATTCCCGTTCCTGCTCTCTTCGGTCGTCGTACGAGAGCTTCGCATTATGTGATCCTCGTTCTCGGTTGGCGCCAACCTTTTGCTTGTGGTCGTGGACTCCTTCGAGCAAGGTGAAAACGGTGAAGGCCTTCCATTGCTTGTCCTCGTAGACCAAGTTGGCAACACCGTAAGCGGGACCTGTCTCGGTCTGGAAATCAAAGTGGATTGAGAGGAAGGAAACGTCGGGGAACGGGTGCTCAAGAGCGGGTTCCTTGGCAGCAAAGGTGAAGTCCCGCGCTTTCACGATGGGGAACCGGGCCTATAATGCAAAAGCCGAGAGATTAGCAAACTAGTCCCGCACATCCACATCGAAAGGAATGCGGCCATATAACCACTCACCTTGGCAGCCTTGGAGATGTTACCGGATCGGATCGATCGGTAGTCATTGGTGAAAGCGAGGATATCACGCCAGAAACCGTTGTTCACAAAGAGTGAAGCAAAGAGATCACCATCATTCGTCACGGAGGCAATCTCGACTTGTGACAGCCAGTGCTGAGCAATGGTGTGGATCTGGTGATGAACATCTTCATCCGGCTTGAAACCTTGCTCATGGTTGGGAAGATCCGCTGGCAGAGTAAGATACGTGGCCATTTTAGCGATTTTGGTTCAGATAGTTGTTGGAGTGAAGAAAACAGTGGGGGTTTCTGGGGAGCAAGCGAGGACTTACCTGAGAGCGAGACTATCGTCGTCGTGATATATACTTGTGAGCCCTCCACTATGTTGAGCACGCTCCTCAGAGGTGAATCTTACAGAAAAGTCAAAATCAACGATCTAAGCGGTCATTCTGATGGTCGACTCCGGTTGAACAGAGCGCGTATGGTGACATGACCAACGAACATCTCGGTTGTTGCTGTCGAAGCGGAGTATCTAAACAGAAGGCGCGTGCGGGAACCTTCATATCCGCTTCCGAGTATGAAGCGGATTTAACAGTTCACTACGCTTAAGGGGGACTGCCAGATTAGCAGGCATACTCAAGTCTCGCGGCTGATTTTGGATCAGTTCAATGCATCACCGCGACCGCTACCGCCTCCGCTTATTGTGTCAGACACAATAACTTACCCAAATCCACTGACTCTCCCTTTCGATGCCGAAGGAGGTCAGATGATTTCCACAAATGCCCGTCCCCGCCTGTACTTCTCTCCTCGATGCTCAGTCTCTTCAGCCCGGACCGACAAACCGACTGGTCACGGTCGAATTTCGCGATATATAGTCGATCTATTTTTATGGATCATTGGGCGTACCCCACTAGTTCGTCCACCGTTATCACTCTCTGAACCAGCTTTGTAATCACCAATCTCAAACACAAGATCCATCACAATGAAAATTTCTGGCAACACTTTCGTGAGTTATGTATTCCTGCTTTGGGCATCTCTGTCAGTAGCGAAAGCAGCTGACGCGAAATCGGTCTTCATACATCCAGGTCATCACGGGCGGTACCGGCGGTATTGGTGGTGCTACTGCTAGGTCACTCTCTTCTCAGGGTGCTTCCGTTGCGCTTTTCGATATCATCCCGCAAGAAAAAGGTCAGGCTTTCGCTCAAGAGCTTGGCGTCGGTGACAAAGCCAAGTACTACAAGGTCGACATCACCGACTCTGACGCTGTGAAGGCTGCCGTGGAGGATGTCGTGGCGTCGTTGGGTAACTTGAAGGGAGCTGTGCATTGCGCTGGTGTTGCTATCAAGAGGGAATGGACAAATGACATTGCCGAGTCGATCCCCAACTTCAAAAAGGTACGCTCAAACGATGGCATTTCCCCAGGACCATGACAGTGGCGTGACTGACTTCGCATTGTTCACCAGATGTTGGACATCAATGTCACCGGTACTTTCATTGTAAACGCGCACGTCGCCGACGCCATCAACAAGCCCCTTAACCATCCCGACGGATCGTCCAAGCACGCTCCCTTCTGGACTAGCAACGAAGAGCGGGGTGTGATTGTCAACTTCGCTTCAGCTGCTGCCAACCCTTACGCCCGAGTCCTTTCATATGGGCCAACAAAGACCGCTGTTGTCGGTATCACTAAGTGTGAGCTCAGCGCCGTCTAGTAAGCGCCAGAATTACGAGCGCTAATCATCTGACCATCGTAGCCTTCTCCGATTTCTTGGGTCCCTCTGGTATTCGAGTGGCATCGATCTCGCCTTGTAAGTAGGGTCGAAGAAAATTCAGCCCAGGTACAAGCTGACATTGTATTATCACCACTCAGCTATCGTCGTTTCCGCCATGACCGCTAATTTCTCCACATACTTCTCCGACGATCTCCTCAAGACTGCTACTTTCCCTCGTGTGCCTCTTACTGCCGACCAAATTACACCGACCATCAACTACATCATTGAGAACGTCGGAATCAACGGCATCGACATCCCTGTAGACGGTGGTTGGAGATTAGTCAGTCTCAAAGCAGGAATCGAGGGCGGCAAGGATCCTCGAGAGTTGGCCCCGGGCCTCGAGTAAATATAATGACATTTATGAAAGCACAGTACATAAGATCCGCACATAGCAGCCAACAGTCCTCATGTATGCATCATTACAAACGCTATCAAGCTCTGTGACGCATCAAACGCTTTTCATCCTAGGTGCTCCTGGGCGCCAAGATCAGGTTTGTCAGAGAATTTATTTAACCCCCTATCTTTCCCTGTAACAGATCAAACAGATCAGCTAGAGCAACTTATCCACTTATTCTCACACCTGATACACTTGCTACAGCGTACAGTACATGTGAGTCGCGTCACCGGAGGTATCACTGAGCCGCGACGGAAGCCGAAGCTGGCGGAGGCTCAGTAAGATCGCTCGGGTCATCAGATGACAGACTGCTGTAATGTCAACTCAGCTTAGTCAGTTCATCCGCCGCAGTTCTCATTTCATGATGGCTATAACCGTGCTCTGCCTGCTATCCGCTCGTATGTAACGACAAATACCGACAGATACCTGGGTTTGCAGCTGGCAAACCTCGGTCTCCTGCAGCAGACACCGGCCAGCGCGCATCCTCTGCCCGCTCGAAGCCGCACATTGACGAAGGGTGTACCGAATACTGGCAAGCCGTTGGGATAGAAGATCCCGTGTACTGCCTCAGAGGTGAAATATGGCTGGCTACCCAGCTGTCCATCTTGGTCCTCATTCTCATCTTTGTGCAGCAGGCTCAAGACCGCTTCCGGCTCACTATCTCCGTCCCATAAACCCGCCACGCAGTCCCTCAAGCAGGTACAAACACCGCTTCCGCCTCGAGCGGGGCTTCCCTCTCTTTGCAATTACGGCATTATATCTCTTGGCCCCTTAGGTTTTGTCTTGAACCGCTTCCCGTTCCTGAAACTGTCATTTCACCGCGGTGTCTGCTTCGTCTTGCTTGCAGCATGCGTCCGACAGATACCGCCGGAGGGCGACTCCTTTGACCCTGGTTATAGATGAAGCGGACGCTCAGCTGTCTGCGTGTGGAGATCGTGGGCCCCCAAAGCATCTGAATGACGTGAGTGTGTTCGCGGTCAGGGTGCTTAGCCGGTTTCTCACAACGTGAGGGAACCGAGAATGAGAGAAAATGTTCCTTCTGAGACACTTACAAGCGACCATCCCATCCCGACTGATGGGCGTACACATATATAAAGCCACAGCTGATCGAATCTGGGGCAACATTTCCCCACTCATCTTGTCCCTAAAGCAATCGATTGCTAAGGTGGCTACTCATATACAACTCCCTAAATCGTTTCACTTGACTTTTGCTTGCGGCTTGTTCCGATTCAGCGCCCAAAGCCCCGTCTCCACCACATCATGTCGGACGAAAAGAACTATGGCATCTCTTTGGCAGCGCCAGCCCGGCCAGACATGGGCTCCCGGACTGCAAGTCAGCTCGAGAAGGCTACCGCATCTCACGTCGAGTTCGCCACGTCTCAAGACCCCGGAGCTCTCCACGATGCCACCCTGATGGCCGGCGAACGAACGGAGAAGGTAGGTTGAAGCGAAGGCGGTTTTCTCGGTCGGTTTTTTCGCCGCTGACCATGCTCTTCGACCTCTAGTTGACACCATTCGTCATAGCACTAGCCTTGTTTGCATCAGTATCTGGTTTCTGCTTTGGATTTGACACGGGCGTCATCTCCGCTGCTCTGGTATCCATCAAAGACGACTTCGGACACATCTTGGATGACACCGAAAAGGAGTGGATTTCCGCTGCCACTTCGTGTGGTGCACTGGTTGGGTAGGTTGATTGAACCCTGAATCTCTGACTCGCGCGTCTCACGGCTGACCCGAAAAGTGGCACTCAGCGCTCTGTCGTCTGGCGCATTGGCAGACAGGCTTGGTCGAAAATGGACTTTGGCAGTGGGCGACGTTTGGTTCGCTCTCGGGGCTATCATCATTTGTTCCTCTTTTTCGGTGGCTCAGATGATTGTCGGTCGAGCCGTTCTCGGTCTAGGTGTTGGAACGGCAGCCGCCATCGCCCCTCTGTATATCGCCGAAGTAGCTCCTACTCGGTTTAGAGGAGCGCTCGTCACGGTTCAATCTATCGCCATCACTGGTGGTCAATTCTTCTCATACTGTATTGGTATTCCTCTCACTGGTCACAACGGTTGGAGGATTCAGTTTGCCATCGGTATCGTGCCAGCAGTCGCCCAAGCTGCAGTAGTGTGAGTTGCCATTGAGCACCATGCAATCTTCACTTGGACTTGAACACTGATGATCGGGTTCCTGGTCATAGCCACTTCTTACCTGAATCGCCCAGATACGACCTGTTGAGAGGCCAACGTGAGGCAGCTTTAGCGACAATCCACAGAAGCTACAAGGGCATGTCCGAAGACTACATCGCCGTCAAGTTTGCGGCGCTCGAGGAAGTCGTTGGTATCTCAGCCGAATTCAACAGAGATCACACACTTCGACAGAAATTGAAGCTCGTCTTGACCGAAGGCAAATACCGAAAGCCAGCAATTACTGCTCTTGGTATTGGAATCTTCCAACAGCTGTGTGGTTTCAACTCTCTCATGTACTACGCCGCTACCATCTTCTCTTACGCCGGATTTGATAACCGTGAGTCGATCACATCCTGCCATGTTCAGATCTCGAATGGGTGCTGACCCCTGCTGCCTGTACAGCTACCTCTGTCGGCTTGATCGTTTCCGGTACCAACTGGTTCTTTACCTTCGTCGCCATGATGATACTCGACCGAGTCGGCAAGCGACGAATCTTACTCAGCACGTACCCGGGTATGATTGCGGGTCTTGCTTTGGCTTCCGTCGCCTTCTGGAAGATGACAGGAAGCACTGGACACCGACTTGTCGAAGGTACCGAATACCCCAAAGAATGGTCCAATATGATGCTGGGTATGATGGTCGTCTTCATCGCGTTCTACGCCACGGGTTCCGGTAACATCACTTGGACTGTCGGCGAGATGTTCCCTCTCGAGATGAGAGGTATCGGCGCTTCGATCCTTGCCGGAGGTGTCTGGGCGGCCAACATTGTCATTTCCGCCACTTTCCTCACCTTGATGAACGCTATTGGTCCCACCCCAACATTTGCATTATACGCTGGAATCTGTTTCGTGAGTCATAGCACACCAATGTAAACCATTGAAAAGAAGGCTAACTTTTGCCGTTTCTCATCTAGGCTGGTCTCATCTTCATTTACTTCTGTTACCCGGAACCATCAGGCTTGTCTTTGGAAGAAATTCAGATCATCTACAACTTCGGTTTCGGCGTTCAAAAGTCGCGAGAGATCCGAGCCGAGCACAAGTTGAAGCAGCAAGAGCAGCGAGAGCGAGCCAACTCGCACATCGGAGCTTCTGCCACGCCCTCCGATGATCAACTCAACAAGGTTTAGGCCTGGGCGCGGAAAAGATGCGGGATTCTGAAGCGTGTCATTTGCAAGTATTCAATTTGCAGTATGATCGGAAAGTGTAACAAACGCTTAAAGAAGATTGGAAACGAATGAAGAGATTACAAAAACTGGCCTGTTCCGAATATCCGAATATCGTTCGCTTTCTATGCTATTAGCAGCTCGTGGAATGGGGTTTGTATCTTTGTACTATGACACAATGAATGTGATTTATGTGATCTCGTGACCTTTCGGTTCGTTGGTAAGCACACCGCTAGCCTTCCAGCCATCAAACAAAATGATATACCGTCAAGCACCTGGACACTCGCCTTCGTCACGCGCACAAGAGGCCTGCCGGGCATCACCTCGCGGGGCTGTCCAAGAAAGAGTGAGGCTCCTTAAAAAGCGACCAACATGAAACATCCTCCATCACGGGTAATGCTGGCTTTCATTGCCTTGGTCACACTGCTCAGAGTACCCAGACATGGGAGTTTACTCGGCAGGACCCAAGAACTGGACCTTATGGCTGTAATGTTATGTGAATGGCTGTAAGCAACATGACGGTGATCGGTGACGCCGAAATTATTGGCCGTTACGACCATACGGTTCTCATAGGGAAGCTGTACTTTACCGCTCTACTCTATAGCTGATCGGCCGACTCTTCCGCAAAGCATCTTTGATTCGCTCCAGAATCGCACAGCAAAGGCTGAACTTGTCAGTGACAAACCCAACACCGTCAACCCACTGCATGCGCACGTGTACCGTGATTTAGCCTGGGTAACCCTCGGAGACATCCATGTGGTCCAGATGACCCTTGTCGACTAAAAAGACGCCACATACGTCTCATTGTATCAAAGGAAGCGGAGTTAAATCCCGAGCGTTTCTTACCAGTTTTTCTTCCCCTTCCAGGTGGCCAACAATTACCGGACCGGCAATACCGTTCCTACCGTATCTAAGCGAGGGAGCGGAAGCGGATTTAGTCTCGTCATAGTCGCGGATAATCGGGTAAAAAGACGGGAAACGAGGTCACACAGCGGGCACGGAAACAAGTTTGTTTGTACAACCGCCGCGGCACTAGTATCACACGCTTTGCCTCTGCCGGTTCTGAGAGTTGTCACCACAGTAGTATTCCTTGGTAGTGAACAGAGAGAGACCTGATCAATCCTGGAGGTCAGCGTGAGCTTTTCGTTGCTGTGCGATGACACGTCTGTACATCCGCAAATATCCTTTGAATACCTTCATCTCCGTTTCCCTTGTCAACGGTCATCGAGGAAATCTATTGCACCTATATTTCCATGTCTTCTCCTCCAGCGGTTCAACAGGCAAGCGGGGATAGCCGAAAGTCCCCCGAACGAGATGGAGATAGATCAAGGAAAAGAAAACGGAGACCGCATCTAAATTGTGCAGGTATGTCACCTTCTATAGCAGGCAAGCTGAGAAGAATGTCCTCACGACCTTGAGCTGGGATCTGACGGTCTTGACATCCCCGAGCAGAATGCCGGAGGTTGAAGTTGAAGTGCGATCGGACAGGTATGCGAAACTCGTGTCAATATCAATGAAAAAACATTGCGGCGGCGCCTGTACTTGGCTGACGTGCTGTGGTGTGTATCCTGCAAAGTCCCATGTGAGAACTGCGTGAAAAGATCATGTCAAGAGATTTGTCCAGAGGGCGTGCGTGAGGGACCTAGAAAGTCAGTTCCGAGTCCTGGCAGGCACTACCATAACCAGCCGAAAGTCGTCATGTCCAGGTCCAGTCCGAAAACGTCTGACAATGCTCTTAGCGGTAAGAAACAAGCAAGACGCAGTTCGGCCAACGACGACGATCTACCTGCTGCTCGAAAGCGTAGAGATACCGGTACATCGTCTGCAAGATCACCCTCGATAAGCTTGCCGACTACTGCGGACGGCTTGCCAGTCGATTCTGGAGGGCCAACGGCCTCAAGTGTTCCGGCCAGTTTCACTGCTCATATCGGTTCCCCCGCTGAGAGTAGTCTCCTAAACCGGAACCTGCAGTCAAGTATCATTTCAAGCCAAATCGATGTTCCATCTATACATCCCGCATCGAACGACATTGCGCCCTCCACTGATCAACCGCCGGCAGGACTGTTCAGGTCGACGTCCGATACTACCAATGTATCTCAGACTGTAATTACGCAAAGGACCGAGGAGCCAGGGGAGCATAGTCATGGGACGCTTGTGATCTCTCATACCGGTAGCTCCAAATACCTGGGGCCATCGGCAGCCAGTGAATGGTTAAAAGACGTAAGCCCGAGTCGTTGCCGTTGCGTTCAGCTGTTGCCCATCATCTAGACTGACCGCTGTCTATTCCGGAACGTGACAGGCCGAAGTTTTGGAAGGAGCAGAGACGCCTGGGTTCTCACGTGCCGCTTCTCCCAGCAATGTCATGCCTAATTCTCGACCCCGCGCTCAATCTGGATTCCCCTTCTCGGCACGGTCGACCCATGCTGTACCATCGCTGTTGACGCTAGCTCTGTCGTTGCCTGCCATCGAAGAGGCTGAAGCATTGGTAGATTCTTACTATCGGTATTTCGGCTGGTCGTACGTCCGTTCTCGTGCCACCACGACAATTAGCTCCCTTCACATCAGATGACTCACTCCAATCTATTGGCCTATAGCTACGAAATCATCTCTCGAGTGCACATGAAGAAAATCGTAGAAGATGCCTATAACTTTACGGCTGGAATAGGGTCCCGCCACAGGAGTTCCCGCGTACAAGCTCAACAACTGGCCCTTCTTTTCATCGTGCTTGCTATGGGTGCTTTACATAATCTCGAGCTACCTCCAGATGATACTTCTGCCGAAGAGTACCTGTTATGCTCAGAAGATTGTCTGGCAAGGGGTCAGTTCATGAACAACAACACGCTGCCTGGAGTACAGACTTTGGTAAGTAACACACCCACGCACTTCACTGAGAGATAGCTGATGGGTATACACTCCTTGCAGATCATCATGGCGCATTATCATCTGTCAGTAGAGCCAGGTATGTCTACGGTCCCGAAGCTGACTGAGGCCCTTGCAGAGAAACGGATAAAGGAAGGAACGGAGATTCTGCTTGGACCTTATGGGGTCTGGCGATGCGTATAGTCCAAGCAGTAAGTAGACATACAAGGCAAGCCAAGCTGACATCGCTAGATGGGGTTACATCGAGATGGAGAGAAATGGAATCTTCCACCAGATGTTATTGAAGAAAGGCGGTAGGTCATATTCTACTTTCATGCGGATTGCATAGCTGATATTCGTACTTAGTCGCATCTTTTGGGAAAGTCATTCTGCCGAGATCTTCCAAGTAAGCCCAACCTCCCTTTCACTCGGTGAAATGTGCCAATCTGACGATATAATAGGCAAATTGCTTCTCTCGCCCGTAAGCTCTCTATCTATCTTGATGCATACTGCGGATGTGTGTTTCTCTAACATACAACGAAACAGATACTCCATTCCTGCTGAATTCATCGATACCAAATTCCCTACGGATAAACCTGCGCACGGTGCAGTGTCTGTCGAGCAAAGTTATCATACACTCAAATTCCGGTTGGCCCAAATAGCTAAATCGTGAGCCAAAGTGGACCTCTTCTTTGCTTTGCAAAAAGCATTGTGAAGCTATGCTGATTCTCACCTTAGAGTTCTTCAGTCGGTGCTGTGCACCGATGGTCCGCCGTATGAGACCATAGTGGAACTTTATGAGAAGCTGTGAGTCGTCAACTTTTCAAGTTGTAGATCAGCACTCACTGATGGCCATTTAGGCGGACATTCGAGCGCTCTATTCCGTATTACATTCGATGTCGAACTGCCCTGCTGGCATTACCTTCTTTGTATACAGATGCAAGCAAAGCTGAAGCGGAAAGTCCAGCACTGAACAAGAGGGATCTTCGGCGGACTTTTGAGGTGAGTCCGAGATCCCTTTGGACATACGCGTCTCGGACTGATTGTGTTATGGATTGTCAGCAATACTCCCTCGCACTCATGATCTCGGAGACCATAGTCAATCTCTACCGACCGTACTTTATGCGTGCTCTTATCGAGTGCCCTGGAGATCCGTTGCGGACAGTGTACGGTCAAGCCTATCTTTCAGTTGTGGAGAGAAGCAATGTAGGTGTGCTCGTCGTTCTACATCGCTCACAACACCTCCAATGTATCCCTGACTCACAATGACCATTTCCAGGTGATTATACAAATCGTTTGTGGGCTTTATGCTTTGCATCCGCATGTCACAGCTCGGAATTGGTGGTGTTGGGTGAGTGGTACTACTAAAATTCGAACTCCTTGCAGGCAGCTAATCTATTGATTGTGACAGTATCACGCGTTCAACTCGGCTGTATGTTTGGGGACCCTCATCTTGATGAGCCCTCAGAATGAACTCGTTCCAATCGCTTTGGGAGCGATGGATCAGGTCATCGGCATATACACCCAAACCGTCAACAATCGCACATCGCCTAGGATGGTTCAGAACCTCCGATGGCTTTTGAGATTACGACAAAGAGCCACAGGTCGGATCGAACAATCAAGAGGACAAGCTCAAGCTCAACAAGGCTTGCAAGAATCACCCGATAGCGATACGGAGACGGACGCGGGTCTTCTGGGCTGGAGGACTCGACTGATCGAAAGAGTGGCCCAAGGTAGTCAAAAGGCTACATCGATATCGACGAGGTCTCCAGTGGCATCCGGGTCGATATCAACCGCAGAGATCGAAGGTGTTATACGGTCCATACCCCAAGCGATCCAAGCCCATGTCGCCTCCGACTTACCGTACCATGCACCGCTCACTGGATCTAGCTCCGGTTCACCCCCGGTCCAGATCAATAGCACAGATCACTTGGTGAGCAGTCTACTGCATCTTGAATATATAATATCGGGCGGAGAGTAGCTGACAGTTTACGCTGCTCGCTCTAGCTCCATCAATTCTGGGATCCTATGATGTTATCACACGACATCAACGACAATGTAGGCGGCTCCGTCGTGAGTCGCAACTTGCAACAGTATGCTGTATGCTGTGGCTGATGCTGACGTCTTGTATCCTGCGACACTGGCAGAACTGGTGGGATGCTCTGTCTCAGGCTGTACCACTACCGGAACAATAAGGCCATAGAAGGACGACTTGACAAGGTGTAGGAGGATCGAAAGCGACAGAGGATAGAGAGACTAGGGCTCAGCTAGTCAAGCAGCTATAATAGAATAATCAGCATGTCATACCGAGTTGTGCTGTATTCCGTCCCCACCGTGATCAAAAAGCATGGAGCAGGACCCGTGGACTTCTCACTCCTAGGGATTATCGCTGTCCGAAAAAGAGGTTTCCCATTGCGCGCTCAGTTGTTGTGTACAAGCACGACCGTGCCCTCCCCTCTGGGTATGCACCTGTCCCAGAGCTTCCTGGCATTTCTCATTCCACTGTACATGGTCTTTGGCAACGATAGATCCATCGAGAGACATCCATCTGTCTGAGAATGTGGCATGGTGAACACCACAAGATGGCGGCGACCGCCGAATTCACTCGATACACACAATCTCGCATGCATTTCCACAACAAAGCTTAAGATCTCTTCTTCATTTTGTATTCACGTCATCTAGCTACCCCATTGCATCCTCCACTTGCATCGCACAAATCATCAATCGCTCATCCACACCATACCCGCAAGCCCGCAAGTGTCGACGGCGAAAGATCCTTCGCGACTTCTTATTCAGAAGGCAAACGTAGAATCCCGTGATTCCGCCGGTCCATCACTAGACCGGAGCTTTTCCTCCGCACTTTCGCTTGATAAAGGAACAGGAATAAACGAGAATTAGTGGCCAACATGCCTCCTAATGCGGCCAAGACCATCTTCGGTGAGTCAGTCGTGTTGTTATCCCACTTGTACTTCTACTCGCGTGGAGCGACATCTATCAGAGCAAAAGCCAAGACTTCCTGCTAATTATCTTGCCCATGCCGGTCACCAGTTGCGAACATCCCATAGTGAGCATCCCTTCATCAACGAACTTCTCCTGCAGCTACTACGAAGCGGCTGAAGGCTGGAACAAAAAGACCTTGGGATACTGAACTTTTATCCTTGGGTTGTAGCGATGTCTCGGAGGAACAGCTAGCCAATACTTTTTCAGAGGCAGGTCCTGTTCAGAATGTAGAGTAAGTCCTCTTTCTTTACTTACACTCAGCGGACATCTTGTTCTTCCATCTCCATCCTGCTATCTCCCTGAATACATGCCTCAATGCGTCTATGCCTCTCGTACCTGTGCGCATGTAAATGCATGATGGAGTTGCTGATGTACCTGTCTTTGTGTGTTCATGACAGAATCAAATTCGATCCTCAGACCGGCCGATCGAAAGGATATGCGTTTGTACAATTCTACGGTGAGCCCTCATGTCATCTACCCCTTCCGGTTCTATGATCAGAACAGTACTGACTATTTCGTTGTATCTGCTTCCTACCTCGCCTTCCCTCGCCCTCACAATGGCTTGCGATGTCAATAGACGAGGCTACTGCAATGTCAGCAGTAAGGAATCTGCAAGATGCCCCCGTCAACGGCCGAAATCTGCGAGTAGAGCTGTCGACCGACGAACCTGGACCTAGGAGAGGAGGGCGAGGTGGTGGCGGTGGTGGTGGTGGAGGAGGAGGAGGTGGCAGAGGTGGAGGTCCCGGTGGTGATAGAAGTTTCGGAGGAAGAGGCTTCCAAGAGGATGGCCCTTCTCAGAGAGGAGGACCTGGTGGATTCGATAGACCGCCCGTAGATCAAGGTTATGGCAGAAGGCCGTTCGATGGACCTCCTGGAGGTGGACCTGGACCTCAACCCACTCTTGGTGGTCCCGGCTTGAACGCTGGACCAGGACCAGGATCAGGTGCTGGACCTGTGCCTGGATCGGTGGACTTGGGGGCTTTGCCTGCTGGACAAGATCTTCCGCCTGGACAGTCTATGGACGCTATCAGCAAAACGCTGGCGACTATATCACCTGGACAGATGCAAGATGTCATGGCTAGTATGAAGGTGGGTGCAAATGTTCTCTCTCTACTTCCTTCTTGTCAACATTGTGTTTGCCAACACGATTACAAACACGCCGAATGCTAATACTTTTCTAAACCCGTATAGACACTCATTACCACCAACCCTGATCAAGCGCGACAACTGCTGAGCAGTAAACCTCAATTAGCATACGCTCTTTTCCAAGCTATGCTCTTAATGAATATAATCGACCCATCGGTCCTTCAGGTGAGTGAATTCACTCTTTCTGGTGCCGGCTCTCTCCTCATCCTCGGAAGTGTGGATACAGGAAGCTAACGATCATATTGGAATATCCCTTTCCTCACTCAGCGAATCCAACCCATACCTGCAGTTACCGCTGCTCCTCCCGCTTCGTACCCTACCGCCGCCAACCCATTCCCGTACGGCGCCCCACCTTCTCAATCTCAACCACCTCCTTCCAACTATCCTTCCTACCCACCCGCTGGTGGTGCAGTAGCACCTTCGTCTATCGCGGGCGGACCAGGATACAGAGGAGCACCCCCACCGCCGGCTGCAGGAGGATACAATGCTGGTGCGCCCCCACCCGGTTCGCAACCTGGTTACGGAACACCTCAACCTGGGTATGGCGCACCACCCCCTGTTGCGACCCCAACTTCAGGCATGGCTGGTCTACCGCCCTCTGCTCAGGCTGCTTTGGCCACCCTCCCAGAAGATCAGCAGGTGAGCGAGATAGTACTCTACCCAAATCTTATCTTTTCCACCATCGAATCCCTTTGTACGGATTCCCAAGACAAGAAAGCCGCTACGATGGATTGCTGATAACGTTCCGCCCTGGATCGGTTGATTTTGGACACAATCATAGGCAATGCTTCTGCAAGTTTTACAGCTCACCCCGGACCAGATCAGTGCATTAGACCCAACTCAAAAAGCATCTATCATGCAGCTTGTGCGTGAAATTACACCATTTCTTCTTTTTGCTTCTCCATTTCACGTTCCTGGGTAAAACAGAATAGAAAAAGAAATTCTTCATCTCGGCCAATCAGGTATCTGACATCTAGTCTTTGCCGTTTGGTCGGTGGTCGGAGGAGGATGAAATTATCTGATGATTGAGCATGCCGCTGACTTGTTGTTTTGGCACATTGCAGCGTCAACAATTCCTCGGAGCAGCAGCTTAATCGATTCCTGCTATGACTATCAAAAGTGTATCGGACAGCCGATGATCATCGGTGACGAGGAGGGAAGGGAGAGTGTGGAGTGTGTAAGTGGTCTTCATGGATGTTTAGTCGAATCGATAGGCCGAGCTACGATACAATCTTCGCGCAACGCGAGAGTAGAGCCCCCATCTAGGAGTAGGAAGACGTAATCATGAAATGATTTTTCGGCGTCGAGCGAAAAGGTGGGAGTGATATCATGTCAAGTCAGCTTTCGATCAACCCAATCTGTGGACGAGAAGTGATAGAATAAGACAAGAAGAAGCTATGTAGTAGAATAGCATGCAACATGACATGATGCCAAAGACTTTACTTGATCCCGGTCACGTATACTCGTGATGGTAAAGATTCTGATTTAGTCTTTTGAACAGGAGTACGCAAGACAACAAAACCTAGGGCGGTAGAATCTGGTATCTTCGTTGGAAAAATAGGCAAACATGGTGAAATCATCATCCTGGAGTACTCGTTGTGCTTATTCCCTTTATACCGCTCCTTGCCCTGTTTTCGGGGTGTCCCACCTATGAGCGAGCCAGAAGTTCAGTTCGATTGATCGATAGTAATATCGCATGCATCGATTATATATTTTCACCAAATCACCCCCATGAACCGTATCGCACCCTTCGATATAGACTTCCCTAGTATTTGCTATATATCCCGGACCAGAACCTGCGCCTCAGGAGACGGCTGACAGCAGCTGATCGCAACTTTTGCCTCCTGTATACCGCGATTTTATGACTCATCATCCTCGATCTCCTCAATCGAAGCAGCCTGCCTGCTCCTCAACCCTCCAGCACCAGCTCCGTTGGCCTCGGCAGCGGCCGCAGCGGGTCTTGTCTCGACACCAGTAGCTTCAGCGGCTTCCTCTCCCTCATCGCCGCCGTTGGCTGCAACGGGCACTTGCTCTGTGGAAGCCGCAGGGGAGATCTTCGCCTTTTTCGATTTGGAGGAGGAGGAAGAAGATCCAGCAGTGACTCGTTTCTTCTTCTTCTTGGGCTCGTCGTATGCCCAGGTAGGCCGGAAGGAGTCGAACTGGAGATTGAGTCAAACATGATGAGGTGAGAATCAGCGATGTTATTGTTTCGTACAAGATGACGAGACAAAGTCAGTCATACAATCGGATAGAGGTCATATCCAGACTGAGGTGAGAACATATGGTTTTGTATCACTCACGAATCCGACGTCCTCAAACAGATTGGGGTAGATCCAGATCGCCCTCTTCATCGACACAACGGTCAAACACCAGAAGATGAGTCTGACAATCGCGAGCGCGATGAACAACCCTACAAGACACAGGACTCCGATCGAAAGGTACCAGACACCGATTCGAAGTTGGATAGGCCAGAGGGGGAACATGACTCCCGCAAGCATAATCACGACCATTGCGGCGCCTCCTAGCATGGTGTAAAGGGGTGAACCATCGTAGAACCATGTGTAGTATGATAAAGGGTCGAAAGACTGTTGAGGGGCCAAATTGAGAGTCTTGGGCGTTCCGGGAGGAGGAGGGACAGAGGGTACGGGTCGTTCGGTTCGCAAGAAGAAGGCACTAAACCAAAACGAAAGAAAAAAAAAAACAGTGAATGATCATTGATATTAGTTTCGACTAGGACGCAAATAAAATAGATAACGAGGGATTGCATGTGTTTGACATGACATGCACTCACAAGGGCAAAAGCTTGACCATGAGAGCCTTGGCCTCTTCCTCATCCTTGATAGCGGGTACTTTCTTCAACTTCTGATATTGAGGTGAAAGCAGAGTTCGGATCGCCGTCTTGCCTGTAGGAGTGTACGAAGGAGTGCTCGCATGTCAGCAGTCATTCAGTCGATCGTGTCCTTGTCCTCAGCGAAGGGGCTGCTCAGAAAATTATACATGAGGTCTCCTGATCCTTCTTCTGACTTCTTCCCGATACCAGTAACGCCAACACCATCCTCTCACAGTCTACACGGCTTCCCCAAATCTGGGCGGCACGACATGCGACTCCCGTTTCAACCTCACCTCATAGAGAATCAGAAAGTCAGAGTCACGCTCACACAACACTCACCCTTGAAGTAGTCCACCCTCTTGCCATTCAAGATACCTCTCCTGACCTTTGGTCCATTCTTGCCCCTCAAGAATTCTACAACATTCTTCAGTTCGGGTTCAGCCTGTCCATCGACACGATAAAAGCGTCAGCTCAAGCTGAAGGAGCGATGGACCGATGCCAAGCACGATGGAGGTGATAAATTGCAGAGAAGGATACTCGGGATAAGATAGGTATGGATGTGTTAGGGATGATGGGTGACTTACTCGTTTTCTGCATAAGTTGGGTCCACGGGAAGAATAACAAGGGGTATGCATCAGCGAACAGACGACTATCTTGCACCACACACTCGTCACGCTTCTGGGCTTCTGGAAACAGGGCAGTCCTACAATCCGGACTCTCTGCATCGGGTAAGAGGTGATGGTAGGATTGGGGCGGGCGCGAAATGAATCGTCTCAAGACAAGATAAAACTCACTGAGCTTCGACTACGGGAGTCGCATCAGCAGGTCCCACCATAGTTTCTTATATTATTGTGATTTGTCCGGTGCGATAAAGCTTCGATGCAAGCGGACAATGAATCAAGGCGTCTATCGCAGAAAGTTGTTGTTTTACGTCTTTTCGCGCTTATTTTGGAGATGACTTGTTCGATATGATAGTTTGCAATGAGTGAGTCAAAAGGAGAAAGGGATGAATCAAGTACGAAGAAGAAGAAGAAGAAGAAGAAGATGATGATGATATGATGATTGATGTGTGATCTTTGTCGCGTTGGCGTTGGAGAGAGTACTAATTCATACGGTGGAGGCATACTGTATACGAGTACGCTATGGTGTGCGGTCCACACTATACAACACTGGGATCGTTCGTCATAAAACAAAGCTATCTCCAAAAGGTGTTTAGAAGCGCAGGAATTGCATGCATGCATGCAGGTAGAATGCAGATAGCTATTGCGCAGCTGGGATTCGCTTTCTCATTCATGCACATATTAGTCTTGAGTGGGATAATGCATATGCGTTTGTTGTAGCCAGCAGTTCATGTTGATGACTGATTGACTAATTGATTGATTGATCTCGCTACTACCTTTCTCGCTATGTCTACCCAGCTCTTGGAAAACCATATCTTGCCATGTTCACCCCGCCCGGCCTTGACCAGTACGGACTACCCACTATGAGGCCTAGATGCCTGTCTTTTACCAGTCTCTCCGCATTTCATTGGCTCCATCACCTTCATCAGAGAAAAAGGAGGATCACTCTTATATCTTATATCCTGGGTCGCCTGTTAGGCTGAGCTTTGCCTTTTGTTAAAACGTAGAACAACATGCCTGCCGTTGATGCTGATAGTGAGAGCCTGCGGACAACGAGTCGGATCAATGAGTATCGTGGTCAGCATCTATTCATAGATTGAGATAAATGAGATTAGATTTGAGTGAACGCACCAGATGGCGGCGTATTGAGCGTGTTGATTTCTCAACTCGACTTGCGGCGGTCTACCGACGGGGACACCCTGGTTCATGAGGAGCGTGTAGGAGCTATCCGGTTCTGCCAACGCGGCGCGCGGCAGAGACGGTTTCAGGTTAGTTCGCCAGAAGACGGTATCAGACTCGGACGAGGACAGTTCGGTATCAAGTGAGGAAAGTCGAATAATATCAATGATTTCTACTCACCTTCTATAGCGTCCACTAATACGGGCTGTACCTCCCTGTCACCACCAGCGGCAGTAGAAGACCATTCGGCCATACCCTCGACATCCTTCCAGAACCACTCGTTGGTTTTAATGTTATTCTCAGGTGACCATATCGTCTGTTCTCCCTTCCTGGTCAACATCCCCTCGACTTCATATTCCCTTCCATCTGAACCACCTTCCATGTTCAATCCAGGGGCAGCTTGTCTTCTCTCTCGAATAGCAGTAGCTCGGGTCGTAGTGATGAATCCTCGGTTAACAAGGATTCTTGATCCGTCCGATCGGGCAAAAGGCAGGATCAGGTGATAGCCTGGGAAACCATCTTTCGTTTGTGGGCCTAAGAGGATCGGTGGTCCCTCGAATTTACCACGCAGGATCACTCGGCGGAATGAGAAATCCGGCAGGGCTGAAAGGCTGGATTAGGTGCGGCGCGCGCAAAGTAGAGCAACGGAGCAAAGTCAGCAACGAGACATATAAGCGGATAACGGTATGGATCGCATTGGCCACAACGGACAGCAGCCATGGGTGGCAAGACAGGCGAGAGTTTGTGGGGTCACCTTCAGTGACTTGAACAAACACACCGATATTGGGAAGGATCATTCCAACTTTGGCTTGCTTTGCCTTGCCAAGAACGGAAAAGTTTCACTCACTTGATATTGGCAGGCAAAAGCATAGGCGGTTTCTGCAGATTGCGATCCACCTCATCGATCAATTCCAATTTCCATTTCAACCTTTTCAGCTGCCAAACACCCAAGAACCCAGTCAAAATGGGGACGCATATCAAGATGATCGTCGTGGGTTTGAAGAGGTCTGATGCGAATGATCTCTTGGTTGTGTAGCGGGGTATATTGGCATTGGTGGCGGATGACGAGGATCGGAGGGAAAGGCGGACGGGATTCCGGTACGAGTAGGAAGGGATCGCTTTGGATCGCACATGTACACTTGATTGAGCAAGAGGCCTACGCAGAACCGGAGCCAAAGACGAGATTGCGGGCCGTGACATGTCGTTGTAGGGTGGAACAATTGTATGTGTATGCGTTGTGATACACTTTGTCCTGTGAACCCAAGTAATGAGTTCTAGATGAGAAGATGGATAAGATGCGCATATAACCTTAAGGATATAGGTTATAGGATTTCGGAGGATGCAGCGTAGCCACAAGGCAACCATGTGGCATTCAGCATGCATCACAACAATCGGCAATCGCCGCATCAATCGAATACCCAACAACAAATCACGTGACTGTATACAACACATCTGTAACTGCAGCTGCAGCTGTGTCCAGTAGTAAGTTATACAGGATCACAGGTTGACTGCCGCTACATACCTCCGCTGCTGGAATCCCCTCTACATGTAAATCTCCCCTCGTATCCAAGCCAGCCCCGGAAGCTTAAGCTTTACAGTAAAAACACAGCACAGCACAGCACAGCACAGCACAGCACAGCACAGCGCAGCACCATCGACGACTGTCGATTCCTGTTCCCTGTTCCGTTCGTAAAACGCCAAGACCCAAAGCAGAGAGACAAAAGACCGGCGGTGAAACTTATGTTTACATGAGTGATACAATGTGTGGTATGTGGTATGAGGTGGTGTATTACTCGTACAAGTATCCAAGTATACTCCTGTGAGCTCCATAACTGCATGCAAATCAGAAAGAACAGGCACAAAGACTACTTTAGCTGTGCGATACACACTGTAACCCCGCGGCTCTACTCGTCTGTCCTGCGAATAATTTTGTGAACTCGCTCGACTCCAAGTTGACTAACTACAAGACAAATATCATCTCCCGCCTGCTTCACTACTCTCCCTGTCAGCTGTCAGCTCGTCCGCCCTAACAAGCAAGCTATCGGTTCGATTGCAACTCAATATAGAATCATGAACCATGGCACCGACTCGTAGTCGATCAACGCGCAAACCGAGGATCAACTCGTTCTCAGATCTGATCGCCGTGTGCGGGGTTCGAAGCTCGTCGTTCAAACGATACAAAACGCATATCGTCGTACTTTCCTTGATCTCATGCTCTCTGCTTCTCATGATATCTCTCCCCCACGGCGCGGGCTCCGCCAGAGACGAGATTCCTCCTTGAGGCAAGGTCATACACCGGACGGCGAACCATCGACAAATCTCCGATTAGGAGTTGAAGCCGGAGCCGGAGCCAGATCGAACTGGACAAGCTTATACGAGAAAGAGATATCTCGATCGTTACCTCATCCATCTTGTATCTGGGCACCGTTGGTCCTGTCGACATGCACCTCGACGACGCCAACATGGTACGCGCCGAGTGTCGCGGCTCGATCGTCGATGAAAGAGCTCTACGGCGAAGAGCTCATCTATCCGGAATTCGCGTTGCCCCCGCCTCTTTTCGGTGATCACAGCTCTAGGGAAAGATGGTTCGCTGCCGCTCAGTCCATCAAGGATAGAGCGTCTGTAAGGGATGATGGATACTTGCTTTATAGGAGCCAACATGGGCAAAAGTATGTCAGTCACCGTCACCGAGTTGAGTTGATCCAACAGCATATTTCGTCGCACAATAGCCATATACGCGACCACATTATGGAAAAGCAATTCTTTTCTTTTTTTGAAAAATAGTTGACGGTCCCTTGCCGCGCCCAGATCTTGAGCGAACTGACGTTCTCTGCAGACCAATTCGACACATGGGCCGCTGATTCATGTATGAGCCTGCGCGCTCGCTTGAGTCGATTACATGTCAGCCAGGATCATATGTTCCAACGACCTCTTTCGTCGCCGTTATCATTGTCATCATCATCATCATCGAGCGCACAACGTCAACAACGTCTGCATAGACCGTCTCGGATCATTATCAATTCGCCAGACTCATGGTCATTCCAGCATTTCATGGACCGAGTCACTCACGTCGTCGCTTAGGCGTCGCATCTGATCTCGGAACTGAACTCCAATGTACAAGACCAGGCAGATCGACTTCAAGTCATGACCGGTCGAAAAGGGAGTCAACGAGTCTCTCAGTCATGGGGTAAACTCGGTTTCAATCAAGACCAGGTTATTCACTCTCCCTCTGGGAGCTTTGATCTGGACAACCTCATCTACGCTTGCAAAACCGTCTTGATCCATCCTTCCTCAGCTGGAAGGCGCTCGAGCTCATGAGCTTCCCCTGGGCCGTGGACGAGAGCTTCGATACGTCGACCAAGAAGACGGTGAGTCATTGATCGCGTGGTCAGGTTCTTTCCTGCCTCAACGCTATGCGTTTTTCACATTATCTCATCCTCAATTGGCAGCAGCCGAAGGGGCCAGAGATATCTATCATTACCGGAAAATCTTTACCAGACGCTGTGATCTCCATGGATTCCTATACGATCGTGGACGGATCTTCTCCGTCACCTAGGTCCTACTATACGATGTGCTCTTATTGACTAACTCATTTTTGACACCAGGTCGTATACATGTCAAGATCGAACGGTCTAGCCGCCAACGGCGGTCGACAGGTCGTCAACGAGCGTAAAGTACTCAGGGCCATTGAGAATCTCCTGGTCGAGCGGGGGAAAGGCGAAACCTTGCAGATTTACAATGACGCCTCTTACGGAACCGTGGACGAATTGATGGAGTTTTTCTCGAAAGACGTTTTGGCCATTGTCGGTCCTCATGGCGGAGCATTGATGAACCACCGATTCGCTGGTCCAGGTACACTCTTGCTTGAGTTCTTACCCACTTCGAGGATGGAGACGATCAATTACGAAGAAGCAAGTATGCTCAATCAGACATATGCCGCTATCGTCGTCGAACCATCTCAGGGGACAAGGGACGATATGGAGATAAACCCGGAGGACGTTAGGACCATTCTGGACCGGAATTTGGGCAAGCAAAGGATAGATAATATCCAGTTGGGCCTCTCTTGTGACAACGAGTAGCCAGAGAGAGCGTCATCAACGATGAGTGTCGTACAAGTACGAGAACACTTTATAGATTCTACCTATTGCTGCGTCAGAGAGGTTATATGATCGACCCATCTTTGGTAGACATGGCCATGGTTATGGTTATGGTTTCTTCCATCTTGGCGCTCACCGCTATGCGTTATGCATACGTGTCGTCGGCTCTATACCATACCGCGATCTGTAAAGTGTAAGTATAAGTGTATCGTTATGCTATGGGTGAAATGGATGAACCATAGCAGTATAGAGTATGGTATATATATACTAGTACATCGAGTATATGCATATGGCACGGTGACGGTGACGACGATTGACCCGGTACTGAGTACGCCCGGTCCAGTCAACTACCAGTTTGTAATTTGTTTTGTTTATTCGATGATTCCCCTCAAATCATCTTTTTTCAACTTTTCCTACCTCCGGATCGTCCTCGATATCTTTTCGTCATCCTTCAACGAGACAAAACTCATCATCATTCTCTCAGCATAGCATGACAATGCTCTTGTTCCTCTTGCCATTGACCGACGTCTTTCGTGTTTTGCTATGGTAGCACGAGAGCTAGCAAGCAATGTCGAGCGGGACACCTTTGCTTTCCGACCGAGCCGGTTCGATGGCAACGTTGCAACAACAACAACAACAACAACAACAACAACAACAACAAGGACCAGAACCCGCGCCGCTTGATCACAGCTTTCCACCTTATTCGGCCTTGCTCGGCTACGTCCATCGTCCGACTGCTGTGGTTCGATGCTTTATCAGCGATGTGTATGGACTAAGGACGGTCATGCAAGGGCAAGGGGGTGGTTCTTGGGAGAATGCGAAGAATGGACAAGGGTTTGGGTACGCTCCAAGAGGTGAGCGATCCAGATTTTGATAGCTAATTGCTTCATATGATACATCTTGGCTTAGCTTAGCCCGGGGTGTAAGACTGTCCTGTGCCCATACCTGATTCATATTAATCGTTCTGCATTGCAGAGATCTTCCTCCTGAACGGGATACCATGCAAATATGTCGAGATTGTAGCGTGGGTAGCCGGGGTGGATTACAAGGAGTCGACAATGACTGTCACCCGTGAGTATGGTACTGTCATACAAACCAAGACGAACAATCTACCTCCGTCTCAAATTACTACGCAGACCACACCGTTTCAAGTCATTTCATGGCTAATACGAACGCTGTTTGCGGACACAGTCGACGATGGAGACGGGAAACACGTTTTGCCAGTCCTCATTCGACTCCCACACGTCCAAGTCAAGCCGCTAGCACCTTCGCCAAATCCAAAGAAGAAAGGACCATCGTCATCTTCTTCGCATCGAACAGGTGATTCATCAAGCGTAGGCGTAGTGACTGTTACAACTACTAGTACGAACACGACTTCGTGCTTCACTTCACCCTCCCAGCGGAGCGCAGCTCGTCGAGAGAGACGCAGGGTCGATGGAGATACTCTCAACAACCGCGTGGAGTCATCTTCGTCTCGCCATAATGGCCCAAGCGTAACGAAATGGCAGTATGTTGGGTCCACCTCAGCTTCGACCTCGACCTCGGGTTGTAAAGTCTTTGAATACAAGGACATAAGGGTTGGCGATACGCTCAGAGTGGTTGGGAAGGTTGACGAATGGTTCAGAAGGAAGGCGGATGGTTCGGGCGAATGGATAAGGCAGGTCGTCGTTGATGAGAATGCTGGAGGATCCGTCAGTGAGTAACACAAGCAAGCACAACCTCTCCAATGACGTAACTAGGTCGGCGAATACATCGTCCTCCCTACCCCTCCCACGGCTCGCCTGTGTCCCTCGTGCTGCCTCTCTGATCTGATCTGTTCGGCCTTGGTGTCATCTGCTAATTGTCCTTTTGGGAGCTTAGCTGTTGTCGACCCGGATGAGCAATACACTCACTCGGCCGAGGTCATGCATCTCCATCGAACGACATACACTCGGCCCTTCACCATACCCGATGTGTCCGTTCCTTCGCGCGCCATCACCTCCGCTACTGCTATGGTAACAACATTCAAAGCTAGCCGTAGCCGCTTCGATATCGACGCTCCTCATTCGCTCCCATCGAGCAGATCTGGCGATATCACTAGCGGATCGCTTTTCCGATTTGAAGATGATGGACATAGTACGGATTTGTACAGCGAGCCACCTAGCGAGTTGACCGTGATGGATTCGGAAGTTGAGGTTAGTTTAGTCCAGTCTCTCAACCCAATCCTGTGTCTATTCCCCGTTAAATCCCCCGCATGAAGCTGTCAGCATCGGTTGAGCATGTCCTCCCTGTCCCTGCGGCCACTCACCGCCCTTGCCAAAACTGAATGCACTGACACTTGTCTTTTTGCGATGATACAGCTCCGTGATCCGACAAAGCTTCGTTCATCTCAATTGACGGACCGCACATTCCGCCAATATATGCTCGACCATACGACTCAAGAGACCGTCCGCACAATCCGCCTGATATCCGATACCACATCTGGAGCAGGACCTGATGCTCTTCGATCGGCGCTTGAAGACATCTTTCCCGAATACAAGGAGGCCAACAAGAAAATGGTCGTTAAGGGTAAAGGGAATAATAGATCATCAGAAGCAAGTGGGAATGCGCGAAGGGTTTTCACCCCTAGCAAGAGGACCAACTCGATGACCATGGACCAGCAAGACGATCCGTCGACTCCAACACAGACGTCATACGCGTCCCGTAGATCCACACGCTGCTGTCGTGGTGCCGCAGCGCCCTTGTCATCCTCCAGCTGGTTGAATTCAAACAAGTCTAGACAGCTGCCGCGCATTGAAGCGTTTACAATCTCCGCACTGTTGCTGGATGAGCGATTGAATACCTTGGCTGGGTTGGTAGTGGACAACGAGGCGCGTAAAGAAGATCGTCGGAGGCGACGACGGATCAGAGACGGATGTGCGACGAAGAAGGATCTTGCGATTGAAGATGAGGTGAGACAGAGAAAACCCGCTCAGCCATCATCAACATCGAGATCAGGCAAGAGCACAAGCCTCGGTGCGCCTTTGCTCGACGAAAAAGATAGACGGAAGAAGATGGAACGTCTGGTCGCGTGGGCTATCAGAGCTGTAGCGGAGGAAGGGTCCTTGGTCCAAGTCAAGATTACAACAGATTCCGCCGGGGCACAAGACCAAGAGAACAACGGCAGCTCATACTCGATGTCGATCGAAAGAGATAGAGGGCGCAATACCGAACAATACGGTTACTTGCCAGTCCCGCCTGAATTATTGTTTCCTCTGCTGATCCCTCACTTGGAAGCGGAGAAGGCGCGGAGGGACAACACTATTCGACCTCGTGGAGATCCTCGTACGGGAAACGGAATGACCGTTGATGACATTATTGCGAAGATGCGGAGGTGGGGCGACGAAGGGCGGTGGGAGAGATTAGGAGATTGGACGATCGAAGAGGCTGTCGAGTGGGGCGAAGCTGCAGGTCTGCTAAAGCGGGAAGGAAGGGGTTGGTGGATCGATGGAGAAAACGCGCCAGCCCCAGTATTGGCTGAATCGATTTAATTGTTGCTGGGCGCGATAGGCATTTATATATTGTTGTACACGAGTCATTGCAGCATAGACTGGTACCAGTCTCATCATCACCATCTGTTGTACACCCCATGTTCACGATGCATTTGTATTTTGTATGGCAAAACACACACATCATGAGCAATGAGTCCATGCCATGCCATGCCATGCCATGTCATGCACGTAGGCGTGGCTGATGTGATCAGATCCAGGTACAGATGAGGAGGCTCCTAGGAGGATTCCAGCAAATGTGCATGTGACGTCTCGTAAGTTATTTTGCCACTCGGTTTGATCGAGGAATACGCCTCCACCCCATCATATCAATCATCATTACCCTCACCCTCACCGTCACCGTCACCGTCACAATCATCACTCAACCCAAAACAGTCAACTAGCTAATTGTCGTCGATAGACAACGACAGCCTTTCTTTGTCTCCCTTTGTTCATACTTGCATCACGTATATTCCCATTCCAATCTCCCGCTGCGCATCGCATCTGTCCTCACGCTAGATCATTGCCATCAGTTCCAGTCAATCAATAGTCACCCTCTACAGTCAAAACATCGTGAACATCAGGCGAGGTGCTGCGCTCTCTGTCCGACACGGCCTCTATCTCTGACATCAACCTATATCTTGCGGCTGCTCAGCAAACCAACAAAGGCAGCGACTCCGCACGGTGTGTGGGTCATAAGCAAAGCTGCAAAAACGGGATAGCCAGGATAGACAGGATGGATTATAGCAATCTCAGAACTAGGTTGCGTACGCCGGGATGGACAGCATCGCAAGAGCAAGTGAGTATATCCTCTCTCAAAGCTGCCGCCTGAAGCTATATTTGGCAGCAACATTGGATGTATCCCGCACAAGACAAGAGAGAAACATTCTGACTTCACACTATTACTTTCTCCTTCTCTCTCTGTCGACTCAAACTCAAACTCAGACCGTGCTGGAACCATACACCTATATCTCGGCCAATCCAGGCAAAGAGATTCGAACGAAATTGATCGACGCTTTCAACCTTTGGCTCGATGTACCTTACGATGATTTGGAAGTCATTACCAAAGTGGTTAGGATGCTTCATAATGCCAGTCTGCTGTGAGTTGAGCCGTTCGTTTATTAATTTGTCCCAGAGACCCGCTTTCTTGCTTCCATTCATCCCTCCTACTCACCGGCATCCAATCGATTCTGTTTCCTGCAACGCTATCAGAGACTTAGCGGTCTTGCTGTCATGAGCAATACGTCCTCAAAAACTGCCAGCACCCGGTGCTAATGAATCATTATGTGGACACGCAAATACGCAGCATGGACGACGTAGAGGATAACTCGGAACTACGCCGAGGCCAACCTGTAGCGCACGCCATATACGGCGTACCTCAAACAATCAACACAGCCAACTACGTGTATTTCTTGGCTATGCAAGAACTACTGGCTCTGAGAGAAGGCAACGAAGCAATCACGCGAGGAAATGAACCGGGTTTGGATGGACCTACGACCCGTACCCAAGCTGCTGGGGAGTCTATCAAGCAGAAAAAGGTGGATCTGATTGGGCTCGTAACAGGTGGGTGCGATTTGCGATTTATACCTCCACGACATAGCTCCAGAATCTTTCTGCAACTACTCCCAATTCTCGGTAGGGTATCAATGTGCTGATTTGAGTGGACCTTTCTCTCAGACGAGCTGCTCCACCTCCACCGAGGTCAGGGGATGGACCTATTCTGGAGAGACAGTCTGACCTGTCCGTCCGAGGAAGAATATATCGATATGGTTCTGGGCAGTACGTCAAAACATTCAAAGTTCTCATCCGATCATCAAAAGAAGCAAACAAGAAGATCTAGAGCCTGTTCGTTGTTCAATGTTCGTTTTCGTCGTGCTGACCCCTCCTCCCCTGATTGCTTTAATCAGAGGCCGGCGGTCTATTACGGCTAGCAGTCAAGCTCATGATGGCAAAATCAGCTTCTGACGTGTGAGTTTCCCAACCCTCTCCTACGTGTAGTGGCCACCATGTTATAGGCTGACCACCATTTCTGGCTTCCTTTCGTTTTGTAGTGACTATGTCCCGCTTGTCAACTTAATTTCGGTTTGGTTCCAAATCAGAGACGATTATATGAACCTGCAATCGACAGAGGTGAGTGAGCCGCTCTCATCCACCACATCAACCACTTCGTAACTTCTCTGCAGGCGTGGAGGATTCGAAGGTTATGCTGATCGCGAGAACTGATTTTCGATTGTGTCTTGGCAGTACGAGGCCAATAAAGGGTTCTGTGAGGACTTGACGGAGGGCAAGTTCAGCTTCCCCGTGGTACACGGTGTCAGAGCCGATACTTCAAATCGACAGATCTTGAGTGAGTGCCTCCACAAGTTTACTACAGATGCACTTCTGTCAAAAGCTAGAAGTCGTCCCATTTAGTCTTGGGTTTCTTCTGAAACCACTCTGTCGAACACACATTGTTACGGGCTGTTTTTGATGCGCTAATTATCTTGATGGCGACTGTAGACGTCTTGCAGAAGAAGACCACCTCGGTGTCCCTCAAGCTAAACACAGTTGAATACCTTCGGCACCATACTCGATCATTCGATTACACACGAAAGATCATCATTGACCTTCAACAGCAGATACTGGACGAGATCAGGGATTTGGGCGGTAATAAGCCGCTGGAGAAGGTGGTGGCTGCTCTGGCCGTCAGTGAAGAAGAAGAAGAAGGAGGAACTGCTGAGAAATAATTATACTCTGACCCATAAGAGCAATCATCAAGCACTGAACCCTCTCATCCATCTTGTGGCTTCTCTTCAGATTGTTGTACGATAATAGCTCAACCTGATTTCACTTATCAAGCATGAATAATCCGTGCGATCTTCAGCGGGGAAATAATGGTGTTATGTGGATGTGTAGATTTTGACAATTTGCATGGAGTGGCTAACAAGCAATTATATGGGTATGAACTCCAGCTTCCTTGTCTGACATTTTCACAGCACGGGATGTATTTCTCCTCCGTATTTCGATCGTATATGAAATCTAACTACTAGATATAGTGGAAACAGCATTGGACAATCCTCTAGTGATGGAGTTCACCCTGAGCAGCGAGCTTGGCGGCGACCGCCTCCTCAGCAGCCTTAGCCTTAGCAGCAACGACCTCGGGAGCGGTCTCGTCCTCGGATCGCATCTTGATCTCAAAGTCTTCGATGGTGTTGTGCTTGTCACCGAGGTAAAAGTTGGTGGTGAGCGCGGCGAAGATGAGGGAGACGAACGAGGTGATCAACGAAGCGAGGAAAAGAGGGGTGGCGGCCTCGTTGTAAGCCTTGACGATGAGTTCTCTAGGCTCGGTAACTCGAGCGACGTTGATGGATCCAAAGATGTCGGCGATCTCGGTCGCGTTGAATTGGTCACCGACGTACTTTGTGAGAGCCTCGGGTACTCGTCTGTTCCAAACGGACGAGGCGATAGCAGTCGCGATGGAACCACCGATCGAGGTCCAAAGGGACAAGATGGCCATGGCCAAAGCCATATCGGTGTGAGGTACGGAACCCTGAGCGGCGACCTGGGACGAGATGACCGAGATACCACCACCGACGGAAATGAGGGTTCGCGAGGTGACGATGACGGCGTTGGAGTTGTTGTGGGCAGGTCCGTAGTAACCGACGGCACAACCGATGATTCGGATCGAGATACCAACGCATTGGAGGTACTTGTACTTGTGGGTGTATCGCTGAATCAAACCGGCGACGATGGAGAAGAGCGTCAAACCGACGGTCAGGATGTTAAGGACGTAGGTGTATTCCTTGTCGGAGTAATCCTTAACGACGTAAAGCCATGAAGACCAGTAGGCGTCGACAAAGTAGCCGGAGAAGTAGTACATAAAGTCGATACCGACACAGCAGATGAAAGTCTTGTTCCAGATTCGGAGGGGCATGATAGGGTGAGAAGCGTATCGGAATTCCCAGACACAGGTGGCGATGAAGAGAACACCTCCGACAACGAGAAGAGCGATGAGCGAAGCTGAATAAGAAATGGTGGATTAGCTTTAGCTTGGAGGAAACCAGTCTTGGCTCTGATTACGCTACAATGTACTCACGGTTAGTGTAACCACCCTTGGCGGTAGTGTAAAGGGTGAAGGGGGTGAGGAGACAGCCGAAGGCGAAACCGATCAGGAGAAGACCAATAGCGTCGATTTCTCGAGCGTATTTGATCATCATCTGAAGACCTGTTCGTCTTTCGGTCGTACCGGAGAGAACGGCCTCTCGAGCATGAGTGGAAGAAGCGAGAGAAAGAGCGCCGACTTTTTTAGCCCTGTAGTCGGCCCAGAAGAGAACCAGAATAGCTGGGATGATGGTAACGGGAACGATGATGCAGAACATTCCGAAACCCCATCTCCATCCATCAGCCGAGTAAGCGTTGATACCGTCGGCAATGAAACCAGCGATGAATGCAAAGGGGATGTAAGGGATAGCGAAGAGACCGTTGACGAGACCTCGCCATTGAAGCGAGGTGATATCGGCAAGCAAGATACTGCTGACGAATTCGATACCGGTGTTACCGAGGGTGTAAATGACTTGACCACCAACGACATTGTTGACGTTTTGAGCAGAAGCGACGATGATGTATCCAATAGTGTAAAAGAGGACCGAGGCAGCGAGAGCGAAAGGTCGGGAGAACATGTCGGCGAGTTTGGCGATGAAAGGCTTAGAGACACCGGCCATGATAGCAGTGATTGTACCGATTGTGCCGACGATAGTGTGTTCACCGAAAGCAGACGTGGCGAAGGGGGTATCTAAGAGTGTCGGACAGAAGATTCGGTCAGCCCAGAATCATGCTGCGACATAGATCGGTCCCACTCACAGTAGTACGTGGTCATCTGGGAGAGACCGTAGGTGAAAGCGACAAGGGCGATAGCACTATTCAAAACGAGTTGCAGAAGTAAGTCAACAATACCGCCATGATGACCGCCATGATGTAGAAAAGCTGGTTGAGCTTGTAGCTTGCACCGGAGGAACGATGAGAACTTTTATACTCAGCTCACCCCCAGAGAATCCAGAGCTTGTAGCCCTTGCCAAAGACGAGGTACAAAGCCTCAATCTTGGCAACACCGCGAGCCTTCTCGATCTCTTGTGCGGTCTCCTTCTCGTGGAGAGTCGAGGGGGGAGAAGGTCGCTCGCCATCGAGACCATCTTCGGGGTGTCGGACGTGCTTGTCGTCCTTGTGGTTCAGGTCAGACGAGTGTCGTTCCACACCTGGCCTTTGGGGCAGAGTGGGCACTTCGATAGATGATCGAGTAGCCATTTTGTAATGTACAGTACAGTACGCAGGAGACCTCTCAGAAGGATGTGTAAGGGTTTTATTCTTGGAAAGGATGGATAGTACGGAGGGGGGAAAAGGATTCCTCAAGAGAAGCCTTGTCAAACTGTCTGTTATATATTTGTTAGTATGCATGGCCTAATGTCATGGATGTTCATACTCCCAACAATCAGATATCATACTATGCTAGTCTGGTAAACTTTTTTTTTCCCCTTTTCCCCTTCCCTCCTCGTTCCGCTGTCTAATCAGATTGGACGGAGGCATTCCACCATCCGATCACGGCCGGCCGGTAGGTTTCGCTTTTCGCTCCAACGCAACGCTTCACGATTCTCAACCCCAGTCCAGCTGGCTCCAGCTGCTGATCGGATCTCTCGGTTCCGATACATCAAGGTCACCTTGCTGTACTCGTTCGTACCTTTCTGCTCGCTGTCGCTGTCTGAAGCTTCACAGCTACTGTAGCTGTCGGAGAGAAAATTGGCCTTTGACCCTGAGAATCCCGATCGTTTACCATCGGTAATCTTCTGGGACACCCAGAAGGGCTTGGAATCCCAGGTACCGATGTAACATTTCTCGCAGCATCGCATGTGGAGCGCAGGAAGACGACATGGATCAATTTCCTTGGCGCTCTATTTCGAGTCTTTCCGTCTCATCCCCCCTTACTTTTGTCGCCCCGAGCTCTTCTCTAGCAAGGGTAGACTCGACAGACCCCTTGGACCTGACGCCCAGACCCAGACCAGTAGGTAGCTACGTGCGAAAATCACGGCAAATTCAGGAAAGAGAAGCAAGATCCAAGCAAGCTTGCCCAACCGTAAGATTTATCGTTACAGACACTTCGAGGTAGAATCAAGGCGAAAAAGACAAGGTGAGTCCGGCTTATCCGGACTGTGTGGTTTCATCGAGCAGCCAAGCAACCAGCACTTCAGCTCGAGCAGCTCGCTCCGGGTCGTTGTTCTCTCCTCCAGACGAGACAGCACGCCTCGTCTTTCTCACACAGATTCCCCTAGTACAGTCGATGATCGGAAGCCTCGTCATCGGTCTCGATCAGTCGCGATCTGCCAGTCTCACTAGCGTACCTTGGTCACCCAGCTCCAATCATCCTAGACTGGGAAAGGGAGATGAAAATGCAAGAAAAAAATTCACACAGGCATAATAAGCAAAGCAATTGAGCGCTTCCAGCCAGCCGGTAAACAAGTTTTCGAATAATCTGATATGGTCCCAGGGAATCCCGGTGCTGCCTGTCTAGAAACGGTAATAAAATATAAGGAATTATACCTATCAGATAATCATTTCGCTCCACAGGACAGGCGCGGGCGCAGGCGCAAGGCGCTTCTGTTTGTTTGGGATTCGTATCCTCATATCCTCATGGACCCCTGAGCTTCCATGGAAAAATGACTAGGGTCCGCAAACCTCTTTTCCGTGCCTGTAATCGACCGATAATTCAGCCATGGCATGCCCTACGGCGCCTATTCAACAGCTTACTTGCTTCTAGACCCGTCATCTCCACTCTGGAAGGGAGTTACTCTGGCCGAAAACCCCGATATTGGGCACATCGTTATCTCAAGTGAGTACCGCTTCGGGGCGCTTCTTTTCCCAAACATCAAGAAGAAAGTTCCGGGAGAATATACCGATTGCCATTCTGTGATTCTCTCTCGACGGGGAGTCACCACAACCGCGTCTTTAGCTCCGAGGCCGTGCATTGGTGCATTATTGTCAATCAAATCACCCATCAAACCCCCGCCAGGCGCCTGTCGTAGCCATGTACGGAACCAAATTTCGAGCTTTTCCGCAAAAGCTTCGGTCGCTTAGGCCCTTGTTGCAAAACCAAATCCGAGCCAGGAGTGTGGATTACACAACTCGGTCTGTCAGGGGTCCGACCTACTCTTGCGCAACTCGACCCTTTTCCAGCAGTACGAGCCTGAACCTGGCGAGTGAATCAGTCAATCAAGCTGGAACAGACGCAGAGCGGATCTCTCGATGGATCTCGGACCTGACTTCTAAGCCCGGCAAACTTTCTTACGATACGATCGACGTTGAGCGGGCGAGTCAATTACGACGAATCTTGCCCACACGACAGGATCGACCGGACACCTACGCTCATGATGCGAACGCGGGAGACGTCTTGCCCTGCGCGCATCATCTGGTGTACTTCCGCCCAAAGCCTATGCTCCGAGACTTGGGCAAGGATGGTTCATCGACTGTTAGTGCATTTCACTTGTCTTCGTGAATTTTCTCGTTGTGTCATCATGACGCGTCATAGACAATCTTCTATGCTTTTTGTGCAGCACTGTGCAGAGTCCCGTGAGAAACAGCCCAGGATGAGGGAACGTGACCTGACATATCTATTTTGATAGGAATACAACGCTCCACCTCCCTACACGCGCCGTATGTGGGCAGGAGGCAAGATGATGTGGTCAAGCGACAGGACTCGCATGTTGCGAATCGGCGATGAGGTGACGCAGGTAGTAAGAGTGCCACGCGTGGAGTTCAAGAAGGATATGGTCTTTGTCCAGCAGCAAATTTCCATCTATTCCGGGAAACGGTTTCAGGATCCGGAGAAAACCAACGAGCCAGGGAAGGACGACTGGTCGGTAAGGGAACTGAGAACACATGTCTTCAGGCGGACCGAGCCCAAGGTTTCGTCCACAGCGGATTGTCCGATCCCTTCTGCGCAGGCGGATGACGACGCCAGTGCCGACGCCAGCGCCAGCGCCAGCGCAGTCCAGAGCGCCCACCCGAATATAAAGGCGCCCAATTTGTTATCTAGAGATAGCCACGAGCAGGATCAGAAGGATGTGAGCCGTCATGTTCGGGTTGAAGCGCCCGATTCGGTCTCTTCGAGCGAAATTCAAGCGCCTATTCCATCGATATCATTCACCACATCATCATCACCATCATCAGTATCAGTCTCCTTCACCTACGAACCCGACACTCCACTGCTCTTCCTCTACTCTGCGTTGACGCATAATCCGCACAAAGTTCACTACGATCACCCGTGGACGATTCACGAAGAAGGACACCCGGCTCCTCTCGTTCACGGTCCATTGACTGCTACCTTGCTGGTCGAGCTGGCATACGCGGCAGGTGAACGACAGGGGAAAACCTTGACCAAATTCGAGTACAGAGCTACAAGTCCCATGGTGATTGACCGGGAGATCCGCATGTCAGGCAAGCGGAGGGAAGACGGGCCAAGCTCCCGCCTGGATCTTTCTGCAGAGCAAGGTGGTAAGGTCGGGATGACGGCTGTTGCATCGTTTGAGTGATGAAGCCAATTCTACAACAAGTAGTCGTCAAGCGTTGTCACATGTAGAAATCCAAGCTCGTCAAAGCGATACATTCGCTCCTTCTTCCGTAAGTTCCCTTGATTGAACGCAACTAATCCAGCCCAGTCGCCGACCATTGGTTGACTGAGTTGATTTTCTCGAGCGAGTGCCTTCTTGTGCCTTTTGGGTCCGGCATCGTCGAATCTCTTCTGAGCAGCGAGAATAGCAGCATCCGATGGCGCCCTGTTAGAAAGCGATTTCTAGTCGAGGTCAATCTTGTACAACGCAGCGTCGCCTCCTCGATTACTCAATAGGAACTGTTCCGAAGTCGCCTGTTTCCGTTTGACTTTGCCAGCAAGCCGTTCTTCGCAGGTTCCCACAACGTAATAGATATAAGCAAACACCAGAAACATCTGACCAATTTGGACAGCACGACCGAGGAGTTGTGTGATGTCGGCAAAGGACCAGCATGGGTCGGCAAGGGAGATTTCAGAAGCTCGATGAAGAGTGAGACCTGTTGAACCAACGTCGGTGATGAACATGACTCTTGCTCTTCTCAGATCTTCCCCTTCGCCTTCGGGCCAAATTCGCACCTCGTTGTCGGCAATGATTTCGACAAATTGGTCGCACTCTTGGTCCTCATCTTTCTGGCAGGCCTCCACTAGTTCTTTCCGGCGAGCAGAGCTGAGTCCCCCATGGAGGGCAAGACTCTAAACCCCCTCGCGAACAAAGTACGCTTGATACCAGGGTAGCAAGCCTGTCCATCGCACATAGATCAAGCACTTGCGCTTCTGCTTGTCGGTCTTGCCGCTGTCTCTGTCTTCATCGAGGATCTTCTTGACATCCAGAGCGACTCGCTTGATTGGCGTGGGTGTCTCGGAATCAGGTGACCAGTACGAGTATGTACACCCATGGGGATCCTTGACAGCGCGCCGTTCTCGCACAACGGATTATCGGTCGGTGGGGTCGAGCTGAGCAACGAGCTTTTGATGGCGGGCGAGCTCTGCATCTGTCAAATGAACCATGATGATCTCCAGCTTGACAGGCTGAATATTCGGGAGCGGACGGCCATCAAAGCCGATAGAGGTATGAGCGTGACGGATCATTGAGAACTGAAACAGGTCACGCAGGGAGTCGATAACATTGGATTTCATCTTAGCCAGATATCCCTCCCATCGCACTTTGAACTCGGTTTCATCCTCTGAGAAGGTCTTCTTTGTTGTATACGGTTCCGTAGCTGCGTGCTGGTTCTTCAAGTGCTTGTCCTCGGCAAGATCCATTTTGGCCTTGAGTGACTCCTCGTCCTCCTCGTCCTCCTCCTCGTCCGCTTTGTCCGGTTTGTGATGCTTCTTGTGATGCTCCTTACGTTCACGATACGCCGCTAGTTCGTCGACAATCTTGCGCCCTTCCGCATCTAAAAGAAGGTACTGCTGAGCGGCTTTGTTGACGGCTTCGGTGCAGTTGACGGCTTCGGTGCAGTTGATAAAGACATTCCGTCGCATGTTATAGCCGGATCCGGCTCGAGGTTTGCTACCCTCAGTAGAAGCGGCATGGACAACGGTTGAGTTGGTTCTTCCTCGAAGGATTCGTGGGATACCGATGATTTGTCTTGTGTTGACGTTATCTAGAGCAAACCCGCACACAGGGGCCGGGGAGGCACCAAGACATAAGAAGACATCTCAATCGGGGGTCTTTGGAACGGGAATAAGAAGTTGACGGTACTCCCTCGCCATCCCTCTTTACATCCCGGCTTCCCCTCAGTGCATATGCATTGCAATCTCGCTCAACGTGCATCGCGATCTTATCCCCGTTGAAAACGTTTCTCTGAACTGAGACGAGCCCAATATCGACATGCTACCCTGCATAGTCCTCGCGCGGGGGGGAGGGGGACCGGGGGGAAGAAGCATTGTATTCGAGTATGTCGAAAGAGATGTTGATGCCCACCACCGTAGGAGCAAGTGGAGGTGAACCATGCATAACCCGGCTTGCGTTTGATGTCCATAAAACGTTGAAACTGAACCGAGGGTTCGACTTGACTTCACCCTCGTTGGTTATATCTATGGACAATGTCTCTTCTTACCCACACCAGAGCCTCTAGGCAGTCATGGCTCACAGCGGCACATACACGGAGCTGCAGACTGCACTCGACTGCGAGCCGGAGCGTGGTAGGGGGAGCTCTCGTCCCCCGTCGGGCTATGTTGTATGGTGAGTTCTAACTTTCCTATAATCCTACAGCGCTCCGTGTCCTATCTTGATCCCGACTCTCCATTGCATAGGCATCTACGTAGCTAGCATGGGAGTGTGAGATGTATGGAAGGCTGATCCACAGATGTAGTCCCTGGATCGAATCCTCGTATGTTGGAAAAGTCGTTATACAGCCCGGCGGACTCGATCGCGTACGATCTCGAAGATGCAGTTGCACCTGGGAAGAAACCAGAAGCTAGGCGATTAGTTGCTGAGCTATTGAATGTAGGCAATTCTCCCTTTTGCCCGATCAAAGTAGCACATGCAGTCAACCATCAGCCGGCAGACGTATATGGGCGAGCTGGTGGACTGACACCCACACCCGTTTTCTTGGCAGGGCGATAGACTCCCGAAGGGAGAGGTCGTTGCTAGGATCAATGCGTTTGGTACGGGCTTCGAGGAGGATGACCTGAATGCTGTGGTGAGTATCGTACTTTTCTCTCATGTGGAATACAATTGCATTTTGACCATGCCAGATTATCCCCTCATGACTGTGCGGTAACGCTGACCAAGTTGTCCATGGGCACGCGTTAACGCGTTCAGCTTCCGACCAAAAACCTCTCAGCTATTGCACTCCCGAAAACCAATTCACCGGAGCACATAGCCCACCTCATCTCACGCATCAATTCCCTTGCTCCCCCTCACAAGCGTACCAACGGCTCAGAACCGATCAAGATTATAGCGATGATCGAAAGTGCTAGGGCCATGGTCGGGATTCAGAGCATTGCTGCCAGTGGGAAAGGGCATCTTGATGCGTTGCTTGTGAGTGAAACCGCATCGCCCATGCGCAAGGTTCTCTAGTTGACCTGCGAGCTCTGACCGAATCGAACGAATTAGTTTGCAGCAGAAGACTGTACGTCGATTCATACCCGCAGCTACTCTGAGTATAGGCTGAGCCGATCGTCTTGAGCGCCTCAGATTGCGCTGACGTAGGATTGACGCGCACGCCCACGAGAGAGGAATTATTATATCCGCGCTCGAAGCTAGTGACAACAGCGAAAGCCTTCGGACTGCAAGCAATTGATTTGGTGAGTCTCTGAGGGGATTACTGACTGTGACAATCGACCTATCTCTTGAATGGATCGATCTAAACCTGATATCTGTCATTGTTACCGGTCTAGGTGTGCGTGAATTATAAGGATAAAGATGCCTTGAGAGCGGAATCCGAAGAAGGACGAAGACTAGGCTTCGACGGCAAGGTAGGCATGCATTCATTCTACGGGAACTGCCATGGAGCGAAAGTTACATCGCTTCTAACCATGAGTCCAAAAAATAGCAAGCGATACATCCAGATCAAGTGGACATAATTCATTGTTCATTCGCTCCAAGCGAGAAAGGTAAGTTGTGCGGTTCCTAGGCATAATTCTGCCTTTAAGCAGCGCTTACAAGTAGGAGCCGCAGTACTTTACACTGACCCTGTGCGGTGTGTCCCGTCCCGCAGATGTTCTGAAAGCGGCTCGTGTCAAGTTCTCTTTCGAATATCACGACAAAGCTGGAAAGGGGGCGTATACGTTGGACGGGGCTATGATTGATGCCCCAGTGTACAAGCAGGCAAGTGTCAACGTCCCTCACTGAAAACTTGCATACCTGTCATCGTCCTCAATCCCTTCCCCCCAGCTTTGAGCCAGGCAAAAAGGGCTGGTTAGCTAATGTGGCCTTGACTACCGAATATAGGCGATAAAGGTCCTGGCCAAAGCCGAATCAGCTGGTCTACAGATACCCGAGATCAGCCTCGACGATATTTAAGACCGACTACGCCGATCAACAGTCATGTCCCAGTTCTCCAAATTTAACGAATCACATGAGCTGTTCAGTTCTACTAGCGTAAACGGATATGCATGAACTTGTACCCAATGCCCAAGATAAGCTTTGATTGCAGATGATCCTTCCGATCAATTGACTGTCCTTTTATATGACATGCGAACTCCTATCCGGTAGCAACCTCGCAGCCTAATCCCTCACAGTGAACGTGCATCTGGCTCTGACTCGTCGACCTGCAAGGGGGAAGAACAGTCAGTTCGTACTCGGAAGCAGACCGCGTACGCCTGTAAGTAGAAGATTGTACTGGCACTGAAGGACGATGTCACCCACCATATATGTAGAAAACGAATGGTACAGGCGTCAGAGCAAGACCTAAGAAACCCAACAGCCTGCCAGGAAAAGAAGAGAAAAAAGTCAGTGATCGGCAGCAGACTTCGATTACAGATTTACAGACCAGAGCAAAACGGGTGTAGCAGTGTCAAAAAACTCACGAGGTCGCCCACTGGTTACCAAGGGTTACGTACATTTTGGGGAATGCAAGAACGACTAGTCCGGTGACCCCTATATAGCGACAAAGCATCAGTCTCCACATCCAACAATTGGCATTGTCATCCGGGCCCGGACGAGAAAAAGCACTGGAGAACTCACCATAACGAACAAGCGTAGAACCGGCAAGCTGTGATATGCAACAACAGGAGATAGTCAGTTTGACGATTTCAAGCTGTTCATGTCGGTCGTTCAATGCAAAGAAGAAACGATGACTCACTCCTGAAGCAGCATACGGTCCATAAGCATCGATCATGTACTGCGTTGATCCTTGGAAGATAGCAAGTAACGCGATGCCGAATACAAGCCCACTACAGTTTGCCATACAATCAGTAGGTCAGTCACTGATCACACTCAAGAGGCAACAAGCAACGAGGATAGGATCCACCCTGGTTACGCACCTCATCATGGGCACCCAGAAGTTGAACTTGTCGCTTGACGTCCAGGCGAACCAGAACAAACCGATCGGGAAGAGGATAGCGCAGCACATCACTGAAGGGCTCGCCGTCAGCATCGTCAAATTTTCAGGTCATTCTAGGGAATCCATAATGCAGGCTCGACATCGGTTTGCTGGACTCACGCGGTACCAGTCTTTCCTCAGGCTCCACTTTTCCCTCGTGGATACCTCTTCTCTGTATCCCCTTCTTCGCGTCCGCTGCAAGCTTCTTATACCGTATATAATGAAGGATGTTGACAATCATCAGGATGTAGAAGCCGACCATGACTGGGATAAAGGTCAAGCCTAGTGTACGGGAAGAAAGACCGTGCTCTCTGAAGATGATGCTGTATGCGTCGAAGAATCCGTACAGGACGATGTAGACAACTAAGGATGATAAAAAAAGGCTCCAGATCGTCAGTGACTATCGGTCGACTGCTGGCTCTCGGAATAAACAAAACAAGGCAGACAGGTCACTCACTCAGAAGATACGCCACGAAAAATTGCACTACCGCCTCCTTGGCGAGCATGACGAAGGGCCTTTGCAAGTACTTGACGGTCAACTTGTGCATACTCTCGTCCTCGATCGGCGCTCTCCAAACTGATTCGCCAGTCGCCGCGCGGTACTTCATCGCCTTGTACTTGATGAGTGCGGGTGCAAGCGTTTCGGGCATGAAGAAGAAACACATGAAGAATGCCGCGGCATGCCAGATCGCGCACGTCCAGTAACACCATCTCCATCCGAATCTGTCATCGGTCACGATGAAACCGCCCATTATTGGTCCTAGCGTCGGTCCGGCAAAGGCGGCTGTAGTGAATAAGGGCAGAGCGATGGTCCGGAGGACGGGGTCGCCGATGTCGTTGAGGGTACCACCCGAGTTGGAGAGCGGACACGAGGACCAGAAGCCAGCAATGAATCGAAGGATCAGAAGGGCAGGTGTATTTGGCGCGAGAGCTGAGCCGATCTCGAACAAGGTAGCTAGCAGCATCGTCACGAGGTACACGGGCAGTCTGCCGTAGACTTCATGCGGGTAAAGCACAGGTTTTCGTCAGCGATCCAACCATGTTGTGGAAGGGGTGGGTCTGGACAAGTTCCGGATATTCGGAATGAAACAGCGTCACAACGACTCACGTTCTGATAACGGAGCAGTAGGCATCGCTCCGACACCCATTCCAACCAAGAACAATCCCGTTCCAGCAGTAGCAGCCACCTGTCCACACCCAAATTCCTCCCTCATACCAGCTTCCGCAGCAGAAGACACGGAACTAGCAAAAGTCATACTGAGCGTCAAGAACGACAGTTGACCTATCACCCATGTCTTGTACCACGCGCTCCAGTTCTTGGGGTTCCGCCTGTCATTTTCCTCGAAATCCAAGTATATCACCAACGGCTTGGGTTTCTCCAGCTGGTCCTCATGTATAGGCTCATGTTGAGGCTTGTTCTCCGGCTTGAATGAGTGAAATTGTGCCCACGCTTCCATCGTTGTCGGAAATCACTGGGGTCTATCGCTTGCTATGGTGCTTGCTGTGCCGCTCAACCAGCTCGATAATAGTCGCGTCAGGAACGGACGGGATCGATAGAATGGGGCGCGATGCGCTGCCAGCGAACTTGTGGCCTGATCAAGAGAGAGGAATTTCTTGCTTTGATATATATTTACAGAGAAGTCTAGAGACCACTTACAACAGTGCATATTTCTCAACCTCCCTAGTCAATCGTACTTCACGTACTCACACCTCATCCTTACCCTTGTCGTCTCATACAATCCAATACATGCTTGTGAGGAGCAAGAGAAAAAAGATACAGCCAGGCGAGTCAATCAATAATCGATCCAGGGGCTTTGGGTTTCTGAGAGTTACGACCTCGGCCGTAAGAGCGGATGAACCGACGATTTGTTGTTATTTATAAAACATGACCGGTGCCGGCCGGTCCGCTTGACATCAAGTTAGATATGAAAACCGCCGATCGTAAAGAACTCTCTGAGCCGATCAGAGGATACCTACATATACTGTAGCATCGTATGGTATCGTCTTGCCCTCAGAGAGATCCGGCGATAAATTGGTGCTACGGACGCGCTTCTATCATTGCAAGGCGCCGTCCGGCGATCACATGCGGCGGCTCGACTCCGACGCTTTAGCATGGCCAAAAGGGCCAATCTATCTTATCCCCGCCGCTATTCTTGCGTGCCATTATAGGTGCCTTCCGGACTCGCCGGACTCGCTGTCGTGTCACCAAGGAGATCAGCCCCGAAACGAACAGAAAACCCGGTGGATGAGTTGCATGAGTTACACTTGAATACAATGTCCCTATTTGTTTTCGCTTCCCGTTCTGCTGCCTACATATGCTTATGATACAATTGAAACGAAACACCAAGAGACATGAACACATTCCCTGCTTGAGTGATGGGCTAGAACCTCGAACCTACTCAGAGTCTTAAGAGTGATTGCACTAGTCCCAATGACCCGAATAGTTCAAAGGCGGGCTGAGCTTGCAAGCGGCATCGCCGCCTCAGTACACGTAGGTGAACTCGTTGTTCTTGAAGTCGGTCAAGTCCAGCAAAGCTAAGGAGGGGAATCACAATATCAGCGCATACTCCCGAAAAAGATGACCAGAGCGAGTCGAAACATGCATGCAATAAAGACTCACCATTCTCCCCGAGGCCGCCCTCACGGCCATAAGCCTCATAGGTGGTCAACATACTGGTGTCCTTGATCTTGGCAGGCTTGCCGACAGCGACTCGCTGTCTCTCTCTTTGCTTGTTGAGGAAGAAGAGCAGGACAAAGCAGAGAGCGTTGATGCCCATCATAGCTGAAAATACACCGAGCGTCGCCCGGAGACCGGGCACGTATCGAGGCGCGTCCTTGGAAGAATAGAGGAGGGGACCTGGAGTGCAGCAATCGCGGAGTGTTAGCAGAACAATAATGACTTTAGGAATACAAGAAGGTCAGGTTTCGGACCTCAGACTTACCAGCAATACTGCCAATGGCGTTGAAACCGTTGAAAACGGAAAGGACGGCGCTCTTCTTTGTTTGTCCACCAGTGTTTGCGACCATCCAAGAGACGATGATGGGGTTTCCAGACCACATAAACGACAAGCAATAGTATCCGCCGAGCGCGAGTTTGGTGAGTCGGACCTCTTGAGTGTTGGCGTGGTAGAGAAGAGCTACGCCCAGGAGCACAGGGGCCATCATACCCGCGAGGATGATACCCTTTTGCTTGAATCTCATAGTAAGGTAAGAACCGAGCCAGATCGTGATGAATTGCAAGGCGCCGAAAGGAGCGTTGAGAAGAGCCGCAGTCTAATAAGCAAGCAAATATCGAGTACAGGTATATGTTTATCAGCACAGAGTGTCGCATCGGGTGATGATTGCTTGGAAATCACTCACTTCCTTGCTGAAACCCATGTCTCGCAGCAGCGTAGGTCCAAAGGCAGTGGCGACGGTCGCACCGAAGTTGACGCAGAGCGAAAGGGCACCGAAAAGGTACGTCTTGGGGTCATAGGCGACTTCCCAGACGTGGGCCCACTTGAACTCCCTACTGCCAGTCCCAGTCTGATTGGCTCGGACCCTTTCAATCGCCATAGCCTTTTCATGCTCGTTGAGGAATTTGGAGCTCGGGATATCGTTCTCCAGAAACCAGTATACGACCGGTGCCGAGAAAACGGTGATAGCGCCAACGGCGATGAAGATGATTCGCCAAGAACTGAGGGCGTCAGACTTGATTTTGCCAAATGCGAAAGATGAAATAGAGGCGACGATCTGACCCAAGCCGACGGTGGAGTACCAAGCTGCCACTCGGATAGGCTGTTCGGATCGTCTGTACCAGTGAGCGGTGATGACAGAGAAAAGGGGAAGACAACCAGCTTCGAACAGACCGAGGAAGAATCGCGCAGCAGCAAGGCCACCGAGGCTGACGATGAGAACATTTTGGTGTTAGTTTCATGCAGCAGCTCGTGAGACCGTACACACAGAGTAGGCACTTACTTGTGCGAAGCAGCCATACAGGCCTGCGCAGTACCCCATCCGAAGATCAAAGCGGGCATAAGGTATTTAGGTGGGACCTTGACGATCAAGTAGGTCGAGAAGGGCATCCAAGCCTGAAGAAAAAGATCCCGACCAGGGAGACTTCATCAGTTCTGGACTCGACTACAAGACCACAAAATCACAGAACTGTGGACTGGGGGGATATAAAGCACTCACAGCTTGAGCGACGTTGTTCATAGTTGAAGCGAGAGAGTACTCGGTGCCCTTCAAGCCAAGGTCCACACTCATGCCGTAGATATTACCGTATCCGAATCTGTTGCGAGGTATCAGTATGGCTTTCGAAACGCAATCAGGTTGACTTACACGAATTTGTCGAGGATTTGAAGCAAATAACACCAGGTGAGAATGGGCAAAATCCGCCTGTCGATGATTTTTCTTAGGCGGTCGTTCTGGGTCGATACACCTGAGATCAGCCTTGAAGTCGTACGTCGGCATCAAACGAATCACTCCAAACACTCAAAACTCACGTCTTCGGCCGTGACCTCGATGACTTCATCCTTGACAGCATCCATGGGTTTCTTGAGATCACCCGCATCTTCGATCATCTCAATCGAAACCTTCTGGTCCAGGTCGACTTTTTCATCCTGGACTTGTACGTTGCCCGTGTTTGTGTAGCCTGGAGGAGTGTTGGCGGTGACCACCTCGCTTCTTGGCGTGGTTGCCATCTTGCTGCTGCGGCCTGAAGCTGAGTGACAGTTCGCGGGTGATGCGGTGATGCGGTGATGCGGTTGGACGGAGAGCTGGCTAAGAAGACCGAGCTGTGTTACTACTTCTCTGATAGTTCTCTCACGGATGTGAAAGAAAGAAGCAGTCGTTGAAATATATATGTGTGTGCGAGAGATCAAGGAGATTTATTGCGGCTCTTGATGGGGTAGGATGGGGATCCGCGGGGACAAGAAGTGGGGTACGGGGTATCGTTGATCTCGACCTATTTATCTATGTTTCGTATCTAGATGATATCAGGATTTCATGACAGGATACCCTTATGGGCATCCACCTAATCTGCTTGGTCAGGTGGGAAGTGAAAGTGATACCAGGATCGATGGATAAGGTGGATCGTATCATCCGGGAGAGCGGCCCGCAAGCCCAGATCAAGATGTCGATTGCAAGAGTCGTCATGATGATGATAATCGATCATGATCTTGGGAGTCAGTAGCGACCGCTTTGCAGCAAGTCCGAACAAGAACCAGTAGGGTACATTCCGTTTGCGATTTCTCGGTTCTCGAGCGCTTGTCAGGCAATACAACAAAGACTTGGACCCGCTCAGTGCGAGGATGTAAAAGGTGAGTACCCTGATCCTCTCCTATCCACGTCGGCCCGAGTTGGTAGTTTTAGTTTGGGTCAAGTCATGGCGCAGGCGCGCTTGAAATCTAGCAATGTCAATGTCAATGTCCACCCACTAAGGTTACCCATGGATGGGCCCTAAGTGGTCATTAGGTATACCTCACGTTTACGCTTTGAATCACCTGACGTCGGTGTCTTAGATCGATGATAGGTGGATGTTATTGTTGGGCCAGGCAAGCGGATCTGAAATCGTTCTGGTGAAGGCGCAAACGCGTGGACCATTCCCTGCCGCAGGATATGAAATCGCAGAGCGGAGCAGCGCAAGTGGATGAAGGTGGGATGTTGTTGTCGTGTTGTCAAAACAGGTGGGCAGAAGTGTGGGAAAGTTAAGGGTCAAGATAGGACGCCAGATCTGGCTGGATAGCACGACGGTCGTTGGAATAACCGGTAACTTTACGGAGACAGAGGAGCACCGAGTCCAGTATTCGTAAGCGTAAGCAAGCGCAAACCGAGCAAGGGTTCAAAAGTCGTCTGTCCTGACTTTGTCTTGTCTTGGCAGGATTATCCTGTGGAGTATAGGCAAATAGCCGTAACATGTTAGTATGCAGCGACAGGTGGGCGGGTGGAAAGCCCTGGAGAACCAACCATCCCACAATCGATTTGATATTTTGAAATCCACCTGGCCAATCAATCTTCCGCTGGGGGCGTAGGTGCCGAGAGATAACCAACAATTTACCGAGTCGGCTCCTTAGCTCGAAGCTCTGAGGTAACTGGCGCCAAAACGAGACCTAATCTATCCATCCAAACCATCCATCTGGCGCTTCCTTAGGCTTAGGCTTAGCCTTAGCGCTGGCAAGTACTGTAACTATCTACAGTACTAATTAGACAGAACCAGTGGATGGATACATGGATACGCGGTACACGTACACGTACAGGTACCCGCACGCCGACTGCCAGGCTAAAACGGACATCGCCCATCAGTCCATGCTCATTGCCGCAGAGGTCAGGTGATGATTGAGCTATTCAAAGGAAAAGCTTTGTTCGTAACCGATGGATATCCCATGACGCACCCCACTATCCACTCAATGCTCAGAAGCCCATAGGTTTATGTTGGGCTGTAGAGTTCGGCATGCCATGTGAGAAGCAAGAGTGCGGAATGGTCTGTTGGAAATACGTGTCCAGCTTCCATTCCATGCATTGGGAAGGGTGATATGATCGATCGATCCGATCCGAGTTGGTCCGGTGGATTCGCAACGAGTTTCTGCAACACCATCAATCCGAGCCAAAGGGGTACGCTAGATAGAGTTGTGTAGAGCGCCGCGGGTTGAGTGAGTACGGGAGGGATTTCAAGTGGAACCTATACCTTCATCGAAAGCTCATCTCGCCCGGGCCGACCGATTTGACATCGATTACATGCATGTTAAGAGGGGATGATCTGGATACTTAGGTGGACAACGTCGTCAATAGTCCCATAGATCGAAAACGAGAACAATCCTACTTGTGAATCATGAGTATTGAAGTGTTTGGGAGAACAACTTCTACTGGCTCGATGTCACCACTTGGCCGATACGGCTCGGAGCTGAACGCCGTTCGATCCGTATATAGCAGTCAGAGAGACGAAGATGGATCAATTGAGAAGTCACGGGACAAGATTGCATGGATCTCTCAACTTGCTTATCTGGGCTTCAACGCATGCGATCACCCTGGAGATTGTCTATAGCAGGTAGTTGCCTACCCACTCATCTGCATGTCCGGCAAGATCCATCAACCCAACGGAATCGTAGATGAGCTATCAGCTATCATGATATCCATATTTCCCATCCCAATTCGATTAGACAGGTCCAATATCCCGTGCCGCCCATCGGGCCGTGGACACCTACTACGACCAGAGCCCTAGTGGTCCACTTCGGATCCGCAATCCGCTGCTAAGGACCGGGATTGAGTGGATGACCAAAGCTGCATGTGACAAGACAATCATGCAAGACCTGTCCACCTCTCGCTCTCGGATCCATGCTATGCTGCTGAGCTTTGCTCAGAACCCACATCGATCCATCCACCTCTCGACATCCATCCTACCTTTCTCATTCAGTTCCCTGCCGTCGTCCAAAACACCCACTTCCAATCCTTTACCTCTCCCTCTTTGCCCCACCACGCCATTCCCGCCTTCTCTCACTTGCCTATGTGTCGTGCTCAGTCGTTGAAGACCTTGCTGGCTTGACATGATGAGCAGCGGGAAGTGGGGTTCGTAGCTGAACGTCGGCCATTTCCACGATCCATTTTGACCCGAAGCCGATGATGTGGATGTCGAAGACGTTGGCGTTCGAGGATCTTGATCGGGTGGAGGATGGATCAACACCAAGCCCGAAGCAGGATTATCTTCCACAAATGCCTGAGCTAACAAGGCTGATCCACTTCCTTGAGCTATCACTATAGGAGGGAACGGTATAGATAACAGTCGGATCTGGGTGGCGAGGGTGGTAGTCATAGGTTTGAATGGTTTCAAACTGGACTCATTATTGGACGTCGATGACGATGATGGTGATGGTTGAGGGGGTGGTGTTATATCGATTTCGACCGAGGTGTACCCTCGTTCCGCGAACATGGCTGACCAGTCTTTCCACCTGAGAGCGAGGGAGAAGCGGGTGAAGTGAGCCAGCATCAGCATCAACAGCCTGCAAGATATATTCAAGCTACTCTACCGTGTTCAGACGACGAGATAGAGAGAGAGAGAGAGAGGGAAAAAGAGAGGGAGAAAGAGAGGTCATCGAAGTTTTAATGTCTATCGAGCGAATGGAACTGAAAAGGGATGGGATGGCTGGTGAGGAAGGATTGAATAGGATCCGATGCATCGGCAGAGCATGAAACCGGAAGAAAATTGTACATTTGTACGTAGTCAAGAGAAGGACAGAGCCCAGACAAGACATACAAGCGACATCTCATCGACCAAGCTAGTGTAGAAGTAAGAAAGTAATGGTTTCAAGAACTCACTCTCCCTCCTCTTCCAAGCCCAGGCCCTTCGCTCTAACAAAAACCACGGGGAAAGGGCTCTCCCTACTGGCCATCTCACTAGGTTTCCTCACTAGATATCTCGTACATTGCGCTTGACCAGGCTGCTGCTGAGCAATTGGAGTCGAGGAAAACAGTCTTAGAGGAAGTGCGAGGGCAAACGATGTTGAGATTGTCAGTGGGATCGATGATGATCGTAGATTGGCGAGAACGTATCGACCTCTGGCTGATAGGAGGGGCATTGTAATCAGGTGTGGGTCCAACTCGTCAACCCTGGTACGGCCTTTCGATCTGGTCGTTGTCCTTGGCTACAAGCAATAGCAGTCTTTCCGTACGTCTTGGAACGATGCTTGAGAAAGTCTGGTCAGTTGCTGTTGAGATCAAGCAAAGTAAAGCAAAAGCAAAAGCAAAGCGGTGGTCAATGGTCAGATCAACAAACCCATCAAAGTTAATACAGTATCGACGCGTCGCCTGAGATTGAGGTCGAGGTTGAGAATGACGTCATATCTATTGCTATTGCGAGCGAGGACATGAAGAACAGCCAAATCAATGCAGCGTCTTCCAATTCTCTCATGCATGAAGAACGACGGGGGACAGTAGCTGGACCCATTGTTCTATTTGATCTGGTGAATGACAATAACATGTTATATGTGCAGTGCAAATGATGAATTGTCTAAGAAGGAACAGGAACAAAAACGAAAAACACTCTGTTTTTGGTAGTCTATCAAGACAGAGACAAAATCAGTCGACAGAGCTAATTAACTCCTACAACACTCCCTCCCTCATTGGCCTCCAAGCCGCCCCATCCGCCCAATCGAACGAGACGAGAAAGTTTGATACTCCACGCTTTACTCTTCCAATTGATCGGGCCTGGTCTCGCTCGCTTATTCCAAACTCAAACGAAACGCAGGGCAGGGCAGGGAAGACAATCGAGCCCGCCTAGTCTTGAGTCTGCCAGAGACCGTATGATTTCCCAGGGTTGGTCTGCCAGAGTCGAATCGTACCTACAAACACAGATCAAAACAAAGTCAGCTTACTCATTACTCATTGAGGGGACTGGATGATCATAATGGTATCATTCATACCGGGCACGAGTGATCGTTATACGAGACACTCACCATCTTCACTTCCACTGGCGTAGACTTCACCATCAGGCGAGTATGAGGCGCACAACACAGGTCCGTGATGTCCCTTGTACACTTCCTTCTCTTTGCCAGAGTCGAGATCGTATACTCGGACCCAAGGATCGTTGGTGGAGCCAGTGACGAACCTATCTCGCGCAAAGGGGTGGAGGGATGCTGAGGTCGGTGGGTGTGGAAGTTCGACGGTGACAGGAGGGTGTTGTCTGTACATGGCCAATGGAGATCAGTACTGATCGTCTATATTACGCCCATCATGGTGACATCTCGCCCGAACTAGACGAGCATAGCTATTATCCAAAATGCGAATAGGGCACTGCTTACTCACCTCAGAATGTCCAGGAAATGCACCTTCTTTCCCGCCGTCACGCTGAGCGTACCGCCTCCATGGGCTAGCTCCATTGAGCTGATTGGTTCTCCTAGATCCAGAGACGCGATCTGACCAAGCGTTCGAAGATCCCACCATCTATGTCACATCACATAGCCAACCCGTCAGCTCAAGAGTCCAGTTTGAGGTACTGCGCTCATCTCGTGCAACTGACCTGACGATGCCGTCCTCAGCCGCACTGACTCCCATAGTGCCAGACTGACCCTCGTCCCATACCAAGCTTCTTACAACACCCTCGCAAGACAGTCCATCCGGTTTGCTACCCAATACAAGCGGTTCGGCATCGGGTCTTCCCAAATCGAACAGTCGGATTTTCTTCTCATGACCTCCCTAGAATCGCCAAGTCACGCGTGGGTCAGCTTTTTGACATTCACTATACTGTGTGTAACAGCGAATACGGCTATACTGACTGTTAATAAGTATTGGGGCGTTTGTTGAGGGTTTAAAGCTACTGATCGAACGATATGGTTGTGGGCAAAAGTGTGAAGGGCTTCTCCGCTGTTGGTGTCCCAGATCTTACTGCAAGGTAGTCCAGAGAAACGTATCAGCTGAAATGACTGCGGCTTGCTCTTCGGCTGGCGTAGGAGGATTGCCGTGAGTAGCTGGTGAAAGAGATCACTTACGCTGTGAAATCGGCACTGCCAGTCACAGCTCGAGAAGTGTCGAGCGAAATCTTGGATGACCAAACGGCTCCCTTGTGTCCTAGCGATCGAAAAGCATTTTCAGATCGATAAATCAGCTTTATCGCACACAAACCAAGTGAGTAGCAAGCTGACTAACCTAGGAAGGTGCCGATCCAATCTCCGAGCCAGCTCCGAAGCATTGGGTTTCCATCTTTACAGGCTGATATAAGCAAGTACGTTCCATCATCGAGCCTATGTATGGGCCAAGGCAAGAGATACAGTTGACTTGGTCAGCCAGACTCGCAAGATGATGGGAAGAGCAACCCAGGTGGGAACACGGTACTTACAAGTTAGAGAAAGAAAGATGAGTTACAGGTCGGGTGTGACCAGAGCAGAGTAAAGGCTGCACCTTGATAGCTGCGTTGTTAGCGTTACCATTGCTATTGCCATTGCCATTTTGGTCTGGCGTAGGTGTAGTCGAGTGCGAGTGAGGGTGAGAGTTATATCCGTTGGTGTATGATGCCATTGTTTAAAGTGGAAATGCGGGGTTGATGATGTCGTGGATCGAAGGAAGTAGGCAGACGGGTGACAGTATGGGAATCTATGCTTGCTGTGTTCTTATGCGGGAATATAGATGCAGTCACGAGAGTGGTGTTTCAATTGTCTTGAGATTACGAATGAACTGTTTGATTATATAGCGCGTGGTTGTTTGGTTCGTTGATCTGGTTTGATGCAGTTGCAGTTGAGGAATGTGTATGCTAGCGATTACTTGTGATGTGGTTGGAACAGAGATAAGCAAGCGAATGGTCTCTGATGATGAGGCCCGAGAGGGCAGAGCTACTTAAGGCGGTCGATTGAGTTAGGCGTCGAGGCCAGGAAGGCGATGTAAAATGCGCAGTGGACTGGAAGAAATGGGGGGTTATCCTATCTTGTTCTAAAGACACAGGCGCGTTTCGTTGTAGGCAAAGCACAGTCTGGAATGGAGATGTGTGGGGCTGTAGAATTGACAGGCGTTCAGAGCGGAAACTTGAGCCGGTCTGGGTAGGGCGAGTTGCTGTAGAGAGCTTGATTGGTCGTATGCGATATGGAAAATCGGGCTTGGCTTGACAGGCGAGTGAGATACGAAGTCGAGTGAGGACAAGTAGGCAAGGTATGTAAATCGGTTGGTCAGGTCGGTGAAGATATAAGTGTATCGATTGATCTTGGTTGGGGGATATACGTGCAGGTTACGTGCAGGTTGAAGGGAACGTGGAAGAGATGGGGGAGACGAGGAGGGAGATGAACGAGGAAGAGCAGACGATGGTGTAAGATGGTGTTGAAGATGATGTCGAAGATGAAGACAATGTCAATGACAATATGACAATGAATCAATGAATCAATGAATCAATCAATCAATCAATCAGGTCAAAGCCTTGAGTCAAGTCGCGACTCGTTACATATACAGCTTAACGCGTTTACGGGGGCATTCTAACACCGTACGGGTGCCACACTGAATCACACTGAATCACACTGAATCACACTGAATCATAGCAAGTCATATGGCCGTATAACGCCGCCTCACAGCATACATACTGTAGCGTCTCGTTACTCGTTGCCTCGACGATCTGGCATTTGACTATAGATGCATGATGTGACATTCATCTTACAAACAACAAGACAACCACAAGCACTTCAGCAACACTATCATCCTACCAGACATCATAGTCAAAGCCACCTCTCGGATTCCTTCTCCGACTCGCAACCCTTATTTCAAAAGAGACTCGACCCGACTCCGTCTTTCAAAATGAAGCTCGTCAGGTGAGGTTCAGTTGGTGCCGGCAGCTTCCTACCCAACATTGTCCTTCGCATAATTTGTATCGAGTATCGAAACGGTTCGATGAGGACTAGTCGAAACAGAGGCAGCAGGGTAGATGGATTGGCGGACAAGTGAATGGGCTGCTGTGGATTGTCAAATGGCATGAGAAAAATCGATGAGATTGGAGTTGAGAGTGGAAAGGCTCGACGAGGAAGACAGAACACAAAATGTTCAGCGGTTGGAGGTGTTGGAGATAGATTGACACGTCTATCTGCTCTTTGGAAAGAGCGGCCTTGTGTCATCAAGGGTAGATGAATGGGGCAAGATCAAGGAGGAGGATGCTGGCGTTTGGATATATTGTTTTGGAAACGCGTTAGACAAGGCAGTTTGGCTGACGATCCGAGATGAACTCTTTCTTTACCTTACACAGATTTTTGATGAAGCTCAACAACGAGACGGTCACGATCGAGCTCAAGAACGGCACAGTCGTACATGGTACCATCACTTGTGAGTGGATCGTGTCGTGTTAGCTCCACCTATCAGTCGTCTGAACATCGGGGTAATGTGGGGCGAGGAAATCTATGGGCGGGTCGAGGAGGAGACGTACAAGGGAAATTGTGTACTAAGGACGGTCTGACGTAGGAGTAGTGGGAACGAAAACGAAGTGCGACCTTTGGAACTATGCCTAGATTGCATGCTGACTTATCTGTTTCATCCTCCTTGAACGCATGCCCATCTTCGTCCCATCATTCATCCTCAATCGATGCCTCATCCACTTGATAATCTCGTTCGGCACGTTGGCTCTAATTGCATCCCGGCATGTCAATTATATCAAATGGACTGGCTCACTTGCCTACTTGTGCCTGACGTATGACGTTCGCTCGCTCCGTATAATCGAATAATCATAATCATTGTTCAACATTATTCTCGCTATCCTACAACGCGCACCCGCGCCAACTCCCACACAGCCGTCGACCCTCAAATGAATACGCATCTGAAATCCGTCAAGCTCACCCTCCGATCCCAAACGACCTCCCAGCCGCCTTTATCGCTCGACTCGATTGCCATCCGAGGTAACAATGTCCGATACTACATCCTGCCCGACTCATTACCTCTCGACACGCTGTTAGTGGATGACATGCCCAAGGCTAAGAAGAGGAAGGATGGCGGTGCCGGTGCGGCTGCTGCGCGAGGAGCTAGGGGAGCCAGAGGCGGTGGTGGACGAGGTGGACCTAGGGGTGGCGGCGGTAGGGGTGGACCCAGAGGACGTGGAAGAGGGTTCTAAGTGGGAAATGAGACAACGCAAGAAGTTGGATTGTTGTTGTTACGGGTGGAGATATGCTCGTAAGAGGTTGTGGAGTTAGAATGAGCGTCAGGAGAACCGCTGGGCAGGCTGGACATGGAGGCTCGCGCGCCGGACGAAAGGGAGAGTAGTACCGAAGGACGACACTGGCCGAAAAAGAAAACCACGATGTCGATACCTGGACTCAGATCATTTGTCGACCTGCTTCCTTCTTACATATACATACCGATACCATCATCATGAAAAGAAAAAATGACAAAATGCCGAAATTCCATTGTCGAGACCACGCAGTATCTGACGCGGACGGACTAAGGCTCTTTTAGAGAATTTTTGATTTGGTCGAACTAGGTGGGGCACAGCGTGACGCATGCTGCGGCGACTTGTCTTCGATTGTAAGCGATTGATCGTGTGCGACAGCGTCTCAAGCTGTAATATGGTCAAGGCCATTCCGAACCGATTCTTCTGCTAATTTGATGCATCGCTAACTCTGCTGCTTTACTCAAATCTCATAACATTTTCCCGTCGCAATTCACAGTACAAATGCCCCACAGATGGATGGTCAATCCTTTGCTGGCACTTCCTCATCACCATAAAACAGCACCCTTGGCGTCTCGCTTGCTCCATCAGATTCTCTTGGATCTGTATAATGCCACGATGCCACTGATGCGCTGCTGTCTTGGGTGACGCGAGTCGAGTCCCGAATCTGGGTCAATATCTCGTGAATGAGAGAGCGCTTCGGAATCAGGTCAACCAACGTTGATTCATCTGCGTCTGGATACAACCACATGCTGTGTCCAGTCGGATTGGCGTAAAAGCTCTCGAATCCTGGCTCGGGACAAGCAATGACAGGGGGGCTTGAGAACCAGTCAACGTGTGAGGGACCGTCATTGGGATGAGGAGGTCGGTGTCAGGGTTCCAGCTGGCGTTGGTGGTGTCAATGTCGCCGTCGCCAGCGGAGGATGAACCTTGTGCTGCGGAAGCTGCAATGAGCGCTGATCTCCCACTTGTGGGGGGGTTAGCGCCTAATGATCACGCTTTGCCGACTCGACGCTTGCCCTTGTCTCGAGGCCATGCGCGCGGACTGTTTCGTTGCCTGCTGCAGCCCATTCCACGAAGTCGACGGGCCATCACGGTGCTTTTCTCGTGTCCTGGTCACCCTCTCTCTGCCCGTCTCGATGCGTTTGTCGGCTGCTTCGTTCTGGGTCGGTAGATCACCGGGCCGAATGGAGGCAGAGATGCTGAATGGTCCAGCGATGGGTCAAGTCCGAGCCGCGGGCTTGAAACGATAACGATGTTCTGGATTCATGACCCTATTGGACTGACCAGTGACGAGATGGGCGACTTGAGATGCTTCCGACAGCATCACACTGTTTGTGAACTCTGTGACGAACGCGGTTCTGCCTTCTGCAAAGAGCTGACTGACAGAAGGATTGACTCGAAGGTGTTGGGCCAGGTCATCACAAACGGTGAAGAGTCCGTTGAACGCCGAAGGAGACCCGAACTATCCGATCGAAGCGCTGCGCCTTCGATAATCTGGTTGCGACAGGCGTTTGTTCGTCGTGGCCACCGCAGTCGCCTCGAGCCACCCATGCCCGCTTCTCTCAGCAGCGCTCCTACTCGTGGAAGGTACATGTACGCTTCCGCCTCTGGTTCAGATCTGAGATTGGAAAGGGGGTATGAAATTCTTCCGAAAACCGTGTACTCGACATCATAGGCACAATTTTCGGTTTCATACTTCTGCTACCCTACTGTACATGAACACGGATTATGTCCGACCATACAGTACCTACCTATCCTACATTGATAGCAGACCATGTCGAAGCGAGTGATGTGGTGAGAACCTTTGTGCCGTGTCTCCGCGTCGCCGAGCTTACATCGCTAGCGAGAGTCATACCAGCACGTACCAGTCGACCTTTCGCCCTTTGTACTCCAGAAATTGGCAATCTCGAGGAATACAGGAAGTCCCAAAAACACAAAGTAAACAGATGCCTAGAGCTCAGAATCATATTGCAGAAGCCCAGAAGGCCAGAAGCAAGCCTATAACGCCAAAGGCCAAATATTTCTGTCTTATTTAGCAATGCCTCCTGTGTGCAATAAGTCATGTGTGTAATTTGGACAAAGCCTTTGAGCGCCCGCGCCACCATATCTGAGCAGTATCTTTTACGCCACTTAATGAGCCTAGGCCCTCTGCTTGGCACATATCAGTTTTATGCTTGCATCGTCTCACTATATACAGATTGCTTACGACATTGGAATAAACTACACTACTAATGAAGGCGACCACTAAATCTTGACACGCTGATTTTTTCCTGGTCTAGTACAGTGTATGTCACAATGATTATCCCTGGCGATTTATTACCCCACATCAGACTGCTTCTCTCCCAATCTAAACCGTATCCACACTAGAGCATGTGAGTATAGACAGTGGTCATCAAGAAGCTCTCCGCCCGTTGGCCAAATCCGTGCACAGACAGAAACACGTCCTCCTTGAAAGCTACACCGATCAACAGCATTGGATCAAACGGTAGATGCCGTCTCCACGATCATGCCCAACGTTGCTGTCGATGGGTTCTGGTCACTGGTCTGAGCTGCAGGCGTAGAGGACACCAGGTCTTCACTGGGCAAGAAGCTGGTGAGACTGGTGATTTTGGGGTGGTCGTAAGTACGGAAAAAGAACCTGTCCTTTTTGGGCGCCTCGATGCTCCCATGGTAGGGCATCGTAGACGCAAGGTCGGTCCGGCGCCATTCCTCCACTGCTTCGCTCTCACTAAGGTCTTTGGTGACCGCTTCGTATTTCTGCCTCAGCGCCAAGTCTCTTCTGTTCTGTCCCTGGAGTTTAACCTCGCTCATTTGATCTTTCGTTGGGGGCACGGTTGTCGGGAGCTGGCTTGTCTGCTGAAGAGATTGGTAGCGGTCTGACTGGAACTCCTTCCTGCTAGCCGGCCATTCCGGATGCGCAGTCTTCCGTGCTTCAGCCTTCAGAGTCTCAGTGTCTGCCGCCTTCGACAATTCGTCTCCCCAGATATTCAGATCGTGATGATCGAAAGCGATGCTGTCGCCGGTGCAAGCTTCGCTGGTGAGAGACATCTGCTCCTTCATGGTTTTCCTGCATTCATTCCTCCGCTTGACTGCTTTTTCCATCAATTGCGAGCAGGTCTGAAGTGCAGTGTCGCAGTCATTGGTGCCCGCAACACCTTTGACGAAGGCGTCCTGACTTCTGCTCAAAGCAGATGGGGGAAGGGCTCTGTCAGGATCCAGGAGGGGATGACGCCTGATGAATCGAACCATGTTGATTTCTACCACATCAGCCGATGGACCAGTGGAGAAGCCCAGGGCCGCTCGCGTCATCGCGTCCTCAGTCAATAACACGTGAGCCCCTTCCGACAATTCCTGGATGCCGCCGAACCCATCCGACACAGGCTTGGGAACGCTGATCGTCCAGTCGGTGGTCTCGTCATTGTTTGTGGATTGCGCGACGAGCACGCTTGACCTGATGTTCTCATTCAAGAGATAGTTATGGACCGCTGGTGCTACATGGCTTACCATCTCCTCTGGAGACAGCCCGATTTGTTCGCCATCCTTCTCAGAGTATGTGACCATCGCGTACCCTAGAGGGAGGTTGTAACGGTCCATCGCTGCTTCTCGTTCAGCAATCGAATGGTCCAATCGGTCAAGGACCTCATAGGTTTCCTCAAGCCCTGGAGCTGCACCCCCTCGAATCTGGGCTCTCTCGGTCGCTGCGTCGGACATGATGAGGTTTGGTGGCGGCCGATGCTGTGATGTGCAATGCGCCCTTCCGGGGGAAGGGAAGAGTGTGATTATTCAGCCTCCGTGTATGGGACTTGACGAACGAACGGATGATAGGGGTCTCTGGAGATGTTGTTAAGTGGGGCGCACTGGTTGTGAGGTGGTATCGAGTGCTGGGGGCAGAAGACGTCTGAATTGTGGTGTGACTGGGCGAAGTAAATAGATATTTGAGCCTGAAAGAGGGCGGCAAAAGTCATGACTGAGGCTACTGTTCCGACCAGATACTTAGACACATACTAGTACTCATACCGTAAAGTATGCGGCTGCTACTCATACTCACACTCAGTCGTACACGCGGTCTAGTATTAGAAGCTACTCTCCAGCGATCTTTTGTTCTTGGATCCTTTCTGAGTCCCTCACAAACAGTTTGATGATGTCAGTCAGTCCTCCAAGGGGAATCGAGCGAGGCAGTCAACAAACCAAGAATCAAGAGGGTAAGCGAGAAATAAGGATCGAGCACGAAGCAAGGTAGAGCCACTTGCCCCATAACCGTGAGGCCGAATTTGAAATATTTACCCCAGAGAGATCGCGGCAAGCGAAGATAGTGACAGGAAGAGAGAATACCAAGGGCCGGCCGAAAGCGTTGTCGCTTCCAGCTCGACAGGTCGGACCGACCTAGAGGCAGATGCTGCACCGCATCGACGCACGACTCGTTCTCGGAAGTGGCGCTGACTCAGACCGAGGTGTACAGAGGAACGAAGGGCTGGACTACCGTCCAGACGCTGCGCCTCCGCCTTGTCCACCTTTGATTGTTCTTCTTTGGTCTGAATTTGCAAATCATCGAGGTGAACAAGAAAAGGGATGTCAGAAGTTGTAAGGGCAAGACAAAAAGACAAGAGAGAAGGCCCCGAGGATTTGAAGTCTCCCAATTATGAAACTACAAGTATTCTCTCTCCCCGACAGCATTCTGCAACGGCCGTCTGGCGTTGCCGGGGAGTCTGCAGCAGGATCATGGTATCAACAGCCGGCAAGTCCTCGACTCGTCGTACACGTGAGGGATGCTGCAGGGCTGAGGGCGTAAGTGGCGAACGGCCACGCGAGGACGAAATTTACGGGAGCTCCTGCTGCAGGTCACCGACGTACTCGAGATTCAGATGGATACCGTACTCGTCTTGATTCCTTCCAGACCGCTTAGATGTACATGCAATGTCCTATGGTGCGGAAGGGTCAAATCATGCTAAGACGACGCTTTCCTTGGCTCTCGAGAGAAATCCTTTGTCGGAATGCAACCTTGCCCTGTGCGCGAGGCTAATAGGTGTAAACGAATCGAATCACTGTACACATACGTGATATATTGAAGAAGTGATCTATGATAGAGTCATATATACCGTACCAAAAAGTAAACGCCCAAGAAGCGGGCTCAATCGGGAGGTCAGACTCCATTGCCGACAACTGTCCTGTCCACAGGGCCACTTATACACAGTATGTATGTCGTAAGTACATGGTCTCTATACATATATTGACACGAGCCTGGAGGATTTTTCAGATGATCTATTGTAAAAGGGGTCAAGGAAGGTACAGTAGGGTGGCATTATTCTAGAGCCGTCGAAGCTGTCTGAGGATCAGTGGCCCTCTCTGCGTTATCTAGCTCTCCGGAAGTTTGGTCGACCTCTGACATCGACATCGAGGCCGTACGCTTCTCGACGGCTGCGAGGGCTGAAGCCACAGTGCTTTCATCGGGCATGAGGGAAGTCAGATTTGGGATTTGGGGCTCTTTGTAGAATCGGATCTTCAGGGTGTCTTTGGTGTTCTGATCTCGAAAGGCTTGAGAGAATGACGGGTTAAGATCTGTCTCCCCCCAGCTGGCAGTGGCATTGTCGTCCGTCTGTCCAGCGGTGACTGAGGCGTGAGTGCTTGCGAGAGCTTTGTCTATGTTGAACCTCCCTTGCTCCTTGGCTTCCTCCTGATCTGCTCCCGAGTTCACAGTTCCAGTGTAGTTGGAAAGCAAGGCCCGAAGTTCCCTTCGGTCCTTTGGCCAGCGAGGATGCTTTGGGCCTCGCTGATCCGCCTTTTCCTGCTCCTCTTTCGCCTTATCCGACCAGTATGACACGCGACTTGCGATATCGTTTGCGGTAACGTTGGTCAGAACCTCGACCGGATGGGCTAATGGTCCGTCTGTGGCCGAACGGGTATCAATGGACCTAGCCTTCAAAGTGGTTCGCATTTGCGCAGCCTGAGTATCCAACTGTCGGAGAACTTCCAGTGCCTTTGATGCTGGTTCGATCTTGCTTACGGCGCTCAGGAACCGCTCCTTACACCCATTGATCTCCTCCATGGCGATATCGGGATGGTACTTGCTGATGATCCTGCCGGTTTTCGTGATAGCAAAGTAGGTGTTGACCATGGGAAACAGAGATCCGCCATCGGCCGCTCGTGATATTGCATTCTTTTTGAATCCCTCTTGAAAATCCGAAATGAAAACTCTACTCGTACTGTCCTCAGAACGTCCACCGTCGTCATAGTTGTAAGATTCGGGGACTTCCACGACCGTCAGCCGCGATTGGTCATCATTCACCTGACTTGTGGCGAAGACATGTTGCTCGATCATACTTCGCTGCATGATCTCGTAGATAGACTTGGCCGCGTGTTCTACCTGCTCAGCCTCGGTCAAGCCGAATCCTTCACATTGCGGGCGTGGGCAACGCAGCAACATTGTGCCCATTGGGATATTGTTTCGGCTAACAGCCACGGCTTGGTCCGCGTTGCTTTTCGCAATACTGTCCAAGTCTGCAATGGTCTTGCGAAGGTCTGCCGGTGCCTCGTCGCGAAGGCGCTGTCGCTCGGTTGGCTCCGTCATTCTGTACCGGTTGAATTATTATGTATGGCAGACAGCAAATTTGCAAATGAAACAACCAAAAAAATGGAGTTGGGTTCGTGAGCTAAAAAAAAGGGGGAAGTGGGTGGCAACGCAAAAAAGCGTGAAGGCGGTGATGCTGATAATTCGTAACGATGAATGGACGGTCGCTGGCAACCAGTGTGAGATGTACAGTACGTGTTGGGATGTGATTACTGTGAGTGACTGTGAGAGGATGTGGGAGGGGCAGATGGTATAGTAATGTAGGGGATTGGGGGTTAGCTGATATCCTGGATATTGGGTTAAATCCTCGACAACGAGGTCTCACTATATACATGATAGTCCAAACGGGCGTACAGTACGACGAGTACCCCGCATTTGTATCACCGGTGCACGATCAAGAAGTAAATGTTGTGTGTTGTACCAATCCTTTGTTGAACCATTGGTGGACCATTGGGGTTCTGAAGGGCTCGCTTAAGAGGCAGGAGTAGAGAGGCGATTTCAAGAATTGCTAATTACCAATCATTCATCGACAGACAGGATCAGTATTCACTGCGTTAGGCTTCTCTCATACCTCCAAAGTCCGGAATATCAGTTATGTCGTCAGCGCCGTTTTTAAAGAACCAGAGTCAAGAGAAGGATCAGTCGCGAGAACTCTCAAGCCAAGCGAGATTGACCGAGCTGCGAAGAAGAAGCGCAAGCCAAAGCCAAAGGGGCGAAACCAAGCTTCGAAATGAAAAGGAGCTTTACACAAAGAAGGTGGGCTAAACCGGCCGGAACCCCCAACATATCACCGATGACCGAATGCTCTGCAAAACGACTTTGACATGTCGCCTAAAAGGTTTGACAGGATCAGCCGGTCCAAGCATATCTTGCCACTGGCCGCAGGGCGGTGGGCAACTCACAAGCAAGCACGGTGTTATCATGTACCAAGTCCATTGCCCGTGCATTCTCCACACGAGACGAACAGCGAGCAATCATTCGTGTATTCATACATTTTAATCCCGAGCACAGATCTCACTCACTTCCCCCGTCCATACGCGCACACGGCCTTAATGCTCAAGCTCGCCTGAACAGGAGCTCTGCCACACTTCAGACGAAAGCGATCAGCCTTCTAGGCACCTCGTACAACAGCTTCTCGCTCGGCTTCCCTCTCGTCCTCCTCGGCTCTCTCAACCTCTTCCTCCAACCTGATTCTGCCTTCTCGCTCTCTCGTCCTCTTCCAAGCTACACCAGCGACCAGAGCGATAGGATGGAGCACCAAGCAGATGATCAGGGTTACCAAGAGTGGTGCCGGTTTCGGCAGCGCAGTAGTGGGCAGAGTAGGGTTGACTCGCGGTGAAGAGAAAAGGAGGGCGAAGAGGAGATAGACACTGGCTGTCGTGAGGAGGCTACGGGACGGGGTGGAACAAGGACGATCATGTCAGCATCCGTATTATATACAACGAAGGCGACCATGTACCGGAAGATAGGGGGAGGTGGGGAGACGGTAGTGATGACTTACTATAACCTCTTGACTCCCGCCCAGATCGCCGCAACAAGGTTGACGCCAACGACACAGCCAACAGCCTGCCAAGTATATTTGCCCCACTCTTCCTTTGACTGGATATCCCAGCCGAGAACGATGAAGCCGTTATGAAGCCAGTCAAGCTCGAAGAGGATGGCCAAGAACATCGTCATGGGCGCGTGGATGAGTAAGGCGTCGACAGGTCGTTTGAGGGTCACGGGGTAGTAGAGCAGGGAGATGTGAATAGAGAGGCTGTGTATCCAAGAAGGCGGAGGGTATATCAGCATAAGGGCACGTAATGGCCAACTCCGCCGTTTCGTTTGAATGTTGTTTGACTTTGTCAATAGCTGGATGATGAGAATAGGGAGAACTCACAGGTTGATCACGTTCAAAATCAGGACGATCTCGGCTCCAAGGAAGAATTGCAGGGTCTATCAGGGGATATGAGCTGGCTGTTAGATAATGCTATTGGTACATTACCAAGTTTTGAGTAAAACGACGACTCACGAAAAAGACAGCCCAGGCCGCTTGGAGCCAGTTGGCAATGGCGAAACGGAGGCCCACACCATGCACGAGCGTTTCCTGTTGTTAGAACGTGATCAGTGACTTGTACGTTATGTGTCCAAAAAGAAAAGGAAAAAAAAAAAAACAGAAAACATCTGCTCACCTTGGTGACTTCCTTCCTGACCAGTAATAGTACAAGACAGAATCCGACTGCTCTTTGTGGTCAGTACTTTGGTAAATGAGACCCATCCCACGATTCTACTTCTGACGAAACTCACCCTGTAAAACGTAAAGTACCGCCCAATACAATCCTATCATGATACTGTTTGGTGAAAGCAATGTAGGGAAGAGCGCGTTGATGCCAGCTGTCATGGTAGAGAGTTCATCACATCCAGTAGATATGCAACAGTCAGTGATGTTCTTGAAGTACCACCAGAATCGAGGACGAATGGACGAGAGACGGCACTGCACATACCTAATCCCGGTTTGATGGCTAACGCGCAGACGAGGTTCGCACCCATAGCTACGAGGACTGTAGATTGACATATAGATGCGATCAGCGACGACTTGCTCACACATACATCGGTATCACCTACTGCGAGCCCGAGCCGCAAAGATGGACCACAGCATCGCGCCTGGAGAGCCTATTCTCAAAAGGATATCTTGACTCCACTCACCTGAGATGGGGATAGCGATCTGAAGACGGACGAGCCTCATCGACTCCCTGAATTGTGAGGGAGTGATGATCTCGTCGGGTGCTGCATCGTAGCTTGACATTGTTGTAACGACAGCTGGTGCAGATGCAAGCAGCTGTGAAAGGTTATTGAATCGATGAAAAAAGTACTTGGGATTGGATGTTGAGATGAGATTGGGGCGATGTGATGTGATGTGGTGAGGATCAACAAAGCAAACGAGGGGAGGGTATACTCGAGAGTACAGCAAAGTAGAGATCACTATGACGTAATACACCATACACTATACACCATACACCATACACCATACACCATACACTATACAAGTATACACTACACACAGTACTCTGCATACATCCTCACTCTCTCTCTCTCTCTCTCTCTCTCTCTCTCTGATTTTGCATGCATCCAAGGAATCGTAGATCCGTGGATCTTCTCAAGCTGACTAACCAACCTGCGTCGGGTCCACTGCACGATCAATGTGGCCTTGATCGATGGCGGGTCGCTCTTCCGAGCCTGGCAACCATCTTGTAACTGCATCGCTACGGGTCTTTCGGCGCCATCCAATCCCTATGGACCGCCGGTATGGCATGATGTCGATGACGGTGACGGTGATGGTGATGATGAGGCCGATCGATCAGACAACGGTTCAAAACCGGGTTCTAGTGTGTTTATGTTGTTATATGTGTGTGCATATGTGTGTGTGTGTGCATGTGTGTGCTTTGTTCGCTACGATCAAAAAATCAAAGATCATTCTCAAACGCCACCGCACAGGTCACAGGCATTCAAGGATAAAATCATAGACTGACACGTTGCGTGCTCATTCAAACTATACATGCATCGCCCCTCCTTTGCTCCTTTTCACTTACTGCGTTTATCTTTCTCTTCTACTGACATCTCCAAACTCCTACTCTCATCATACTGTATCACACACTCTTGACTTTCCAAGTCAGTGCAGCACTAATATACTCATCGACCATGTCCGACTACGAAGAAGAATACGAAGAGTCAGCTTCTTCGCAAAGCTCAGTCTCGGACCGGGAACCTGAACCTGAACCGGAACCCGAGTACGAAGAGACCCGGGAAGTGGCGAGGAGTGAGAGCCGGTCGTCATCTCATAGCCACCATAGTAATCACTCCCATTCCAGCTCGCATCACAGCGGTAGTCACAGCGGCGACGAAGGCGCTCACGGGGGAGGAGGTCTCGCAGCCTTTGCAGGCGGTCACGGCGGTAATCATGGGAGCGGTGGCCATGGGAGCGGGGGTCATGGCAGTGGTGGCGGAGCGGAGAAGAAGATCGGTGGTATCTTAGGTGGTATGTTTAAGCAATTCAAGAAAGACAAGGACAAGGAGAAACACAGCGGCGGAAGCGACGTTTCCCAGGCCCAGCAGACCTTCCAGCAGGGTTATGGTGCGCCGCCATCAGGCTATCCAGGTCAAGGCTACCAGGCTCAGCCCCAATACCAAAACCAACAATCGTACTCGCACGATCAGTAAGTCATCTTTCCCACACAACCATGACTTGATTTACTACATGCCAAGCATATCAATTTTACTCCCCGATTTGCGTTGCAGGAGTCGTCCTCCGGTTCTGACCTCCCTCTGATCACTTTCAATCCAATGCACTTCATATAGATACCCTTCCCGCGACGGATATTATACCCCTCCGCAGGGTCCGCCCGTGGGCGGCTATGCCCCACCCACTGAAGCCTTCGGAACGATGTGAGTGAAATTGACATTGACGATTGGAGCAGTCGCCGACGGTCGTTCAAAACGACATCATGCTGACTTCTCGGAACAGGGGTCTAGGTGGACAGGCATACAACTCGTACGGAGGCCAGAACCCAGGTACAGGGTATGGAGGATATCCAGATCACGCTCAAGAACAAGGCCAAAGTGGCGGGTGAGTATCGGAACATGTTCGGCAACCCCGACCATGCCGCAACGTCCACAACGCGGTAAATACAATGACAACAACATACATATACTAATCTTGAGCATCATCTCTGTCCTTTTTGACTAGATATGGCTATGGTGGCCCTGCCGGCTATGCACCTGAGCCACCCCAGCAGCAGGACTACTACGCTACGTGAGTTTCGCTTTCCCATCAAATCAAGATATCAGCCAATGATACTTCGCCGTGAGTGCCGCTGACAGACTCCATGGGGAACTGACATGCAGCGGCGCTGGCTACGTCCCCCAAGCAGAATACCAAGCCGCTCAGCCACCCTATGGCCCTCCTCCCCATGTTCAGTATCACTCGCAGAGGGGTAACGATGACGGCCAGCCTCACCAGCAGCACTATGGACCCACATTCACTGATCCGCAAACTGGCGAGGTCGCGCAGGCTTTCTTCGAGTATTCGAGATGTGAGTGGACTCTCGTCACATCCATTGTCTCCCTGAAAGGTAGACTAACCCCCTGGCGCTCAGTGTATGTGACCAAATGGGTAGAAATGTGCTAATGTCGCTTCTGGGTCTCAGGTAATGGTACCAAGAAAGCGTTGCTCGTAAGTACGACCATTGATCGCAGTGTACATGGCGGGCATCGTCTCGTGTCTGACGGCGGAAGCTATCCTGCCCTTGCACACTTTTGCTGACTTGACTCGCTGTTGAATAATGTAGATCGGGATCAACTACTTTGGTACCTCTGGCGAGCTTGCAGGGTGCATCAACGACGTGCACAATGTTCAAAAGTTCATCTGCGAGAGGTTCGGCTATCAGCCTGCCGATATTGTCATCCTCACCGACGATATCAACGATCCTAGAACCATGCCGACCAGGGAAAATATCATCAAGGGTATGAGGTGGTTGGTTGAAGGCGCCAAGAGGGATGACTCGCTCTTCTTGCACTAGTGGGTTCCGACCTCAATTGTAGTCTTATCCCAGGATCGAAGCCCATAGACTCTTCAGCTCACCCTGCTATTCCTTTATGACGCTACTAGCTCCGGACATGGTACCCAGACTGAGGATCTCGACGGCGATGAAGGCGACGATGATGATGAGGGTAAGTGTGGTGTACCGTGGACACCTGATAGTCGCCTTCGTCCGTCTGTCCTTTCAATCCAGCTGGCGTTCCAGCCATCGGTTTGTTTCCCTGACGCTGACTCCGTCCATCTCTTATCCGATCCGAGCAGCCATCTGCCCCGTCGACTACCAGAGCGCCGGTCTGATCATTGACGATGAGAGTGAGTAGACTTGAGCTTTTCTGTCCAGTTTTGCGCAACGCCTTTTGCTCATCGGCAAAGCTGATAATCCCATGCGCTCCCAGTGTGAGTCGGTACAGTACACTCGCATCGTCGGATGAAAAAGAAAAAAACGCCCAATGCTCCTCCGCAACGACTTTCGCTGATTTCTGCTCTCCGCTCCGCTCTCTTTTCTCGTGCCACACCGAAGCCATGAGCTTGTTGTCAAGCCTCTTCCAGCTGGGTGTCGACTTACCGCCATCTTTGACTCTTGGTACGTCCCGCTTCTAGTCTGTCGTGATTTCTTTCCCGAAGACCTGCTAATCGATGTCTGCGTTGCTCTCTAACTATATCTTAGTCATTCGGGCACAGTCTGCGATCTTCCTTATATCGTGAGTGTGTGTTTCTGCTCGCGAAATGGAGCGCGAAACATGATCTGGGCTGCCGGAAACGGGTGGAACATAACTCTGATAAGCAGTATTGCTGACCAGCTTACCCTTCTTGGTCTGGGGTGTATAGTACACGGCCGAGGGTAAGATCAAGGAGCCTGATCTCTTATCGGAAGCGAAGGAAGGTCTGCTTGGGGCCGGTATGGACATTCTCAAGGGCGACACGGGGGGAATCATGTCCAACTTGTTCGGAGCTGCGAAATCGGTGTTTGAGGCGAAACAGTCTGATCAAAAGACTAAGAGAACCAGGACTAGCCCTGCAGATGTGATTCAGTGGGCTGGCTGTAAGGATAGTCAAACGGTGGGTCGTGTCTCGTGTTTCGTGTCTATCATCTTATCATCTTATCATCTTCACACGGGAAGCGAAACACTCCGAAAAATTCAGGGCTAATTGTGTACATTATGTGAATCGTGTACGAGAACACCTTTAGAGCGCCGACACTCAAGAAGAAGGTAAAGCGACTGGTGCAATGTCCTACGTAAGTGTCAAGTTCTCTTGCGCATGCACGGTGCTCCGGGCCTGGGACACATCTGTCGGTTGCTGACTTTGATTAACCACCTTGTCTAATGCCTCTTTGCCAATGCAGGCCTTCATCGCGGCTCTCAACAAGTACCCCAATCAAAGCTATCGGCAACTCTTGACTACCATCAGGGAGGAGATGAAGGGAAAATACACCCAAATCCCGCAATTGTCCGCCTGCCATCGTGAGTCTTAAGTCTACCTGCGTCTGGCCCGATGCGGCGTGCTTTGCTGCATCATGTTACCTGTCTCGCTCATCCTAGAAATGTATGTTCTCTCGCCTTCAACACTGATCTGTCCCTGTGTCTGTATCTGTAGCTATCGATACCGACCTCGAGTTCGTAGCGTAGTCGCGATGAAGACAAGCCTCGCCTTTGCCTGCATGGGAAACTTCCGCTTGATACATGTGCGTATTGAAGAGGTCTTAAAGCAGACTCAGAAGATATGAGTAAGACAGTCGCCGAATCAAGAGAGAGGTGTATACTAAAAACGAAAGAAAAAGAAAAAGAAAATGCGAACAAGTGTACAGATCAGTCCCCGCTGATTTCCCGTAAATACGAGATGTGATGGAACATATGTATACAGTACTCGAGCGACATCCTGTGCGTGTCTGTCAAACATACAGAGTCAATCGTCTCGACATTTCGTGACGTCGGAAATGCGTGCAATGGCAGTAGTCATGCGTAATCAAGGCAAACAGAATCATGTCCCATTCGAGCTCGTGATATGATATGCATTCTTTTCGTGATAAGAGTCGTAAAAAGTGAATTGAATCAAACTGAACCTCAACTAGCAACCACTAAGCACCACCACCTATCTATGCATCTGCAGGAAAATGTAACTTCAGGCGTGCCCTGACGTGGGTTGGCTGGGATCTCAAGCCCTCTCCTCTTCGATGGCGCCTTCCAGGGAATCATCATCGTCTTCACCTTCGACGGGGATGACGCGTCTTGTTGGACTTCGAGCGACGGGTGTTTCAAGTATCTACACAAGGAGAAGAGTGGATCATGGGATGTTTTGAATGTTAGCGTGATGTGGCTGGCAATTGTAATGTGGTCATAGTATTTATTACACGACCGAGATCGAGAATGCAAACTGACCTCTTTCCTCAACTCCTCTCCGCTGACCTCCTCATTGCCCTTATGAACCCCATCGCCTTGCTCATCATCCTCAGCCACACCAAGTTTCATACCTTTTCTGAAAATCTCTCCTTCCTCTTCCACCCAAGCCCTGCTGACCCTTTCAGTCGGACTCGTCAAGTCTTCCAGGAAATCAAGGTCGGACGTTTCTGTGTTCAAAGTGGTATTGGCACCTTCAGGTAAGAGACCGCTCGATGGTGGTGCTTCTGCTTCAGTCTTCTCCAGTATGCCGGGAGATAGCGCTGGAGAGACGCTTTTCGCCCCCGGCGAGGATGGCTCAACACCCAGACGGCGGATAGTGCCCAGTCCGAGACCCTCTTTGGACCGAGGTGTAGGCGTCGAGCCATCCGGACCCTTGAGAGCAGCAGCGGGTTTGGTGGGCGTCGAGCGATTTTCGAAACTTCCAACATCCAGCTCTTCAGCATCCGAATCATTGTCGCTATCGCCAATGCTGAAATTCGGGCTCGATATTTCCGTACTTGAGATTCGCATGTGCCTTCTACTTTGGAACGCCCTCTGCGAAGGTAGAGGAGATGTATATCGGCCGCTACTTGTGTTGATGATGTTGTTAGTGCCACCAGTGGCAATGTGGATAGGTTGAGGTGATTCAAGGGTGGGGACGATTTGAGATGGCAACAGTAATCGAGGAGGCGGTTTGAAGTATTTCCCATCTTCGATGGACGATGTCAACATATCGTTGAGCGATAAGAGGCGTTCCAGTAGATCAGAGTCGGTAGTCTCCTGGATTTGATCCACGATCCTCTCCCTGAGTACTTTGGCCCGCTCATATAAGACTGGATAATCCTCCTTGGGTAACTGTCCTGGTTCCCAAGCACGGAATTCCCGTCCAAGCCTCTTAAACATTTCGGCAGCATCAACCCATCTCTGCAAGTCCCGGAGCACTTCTTCACTGACAGCTACCACCCTATCGGGCCGCAAGGTGTAGACGTATTCCCTTGCGACACCTTCAGGAGATTGTGCGAGCTCGACACGTTCTTTCTCGGCACGTAAAGAATCGGCCTCTTTCACTTGGCGGACCAACTCTGATTTCTTGATAGGACCCCAAATTGCCTCGCTTGCATGAGCTTGCGCTCTACTAATCGACCCGCTATTGCCGCTGCCGGTAGCACCACTGCTGCCACTGCTGAGGGCCTCAGCAGCGAGTTCGGTGTTGCGGATACAGCTCTGGAGTATATGTTGTGATAATTCGGCCAAGTCAGGTGAATTTGGCGGTATAGAGATATCGAGACACCGAATCAACTTGTTCGCCTTCAACCCGACAGATATCGCCAGGATACCAGCTGTGTCGATCGCTGGATTTCCCGTGAGATCAAGATGGAGGAGAGATTTGGATTCAGGTAAGAACTCGGCAAGGGAGATGGCACCGTCAGTTGTGAGTCCCGTATCGGAGAGGAAGAGTCGTTTGAGCGACGTGTTCACTGTGAATGCAGTTCGCAGAGCGGCGATACCTTCTCCCGTTGGGCCACAGCATGGATTCGAACTCAGGTCGAGGGTTTCGAGGGTTGAGTTGTATTTCAACGCTTCCGCCAGGGCTGTCAAACCTGATGGCTCGATACGGTTATCGCTTAGATTCAGCACTTTGAGGGTTCGATTCCGCTTCAAAACTTGAGCAATGTAGTTGACACCATTCTGTGATGAGGTTGCGTGCGTACTAGAATCAGTATCTCGACCCACATTGGTCAAATGAAGCTACAGCAACTCACCTTGATTTCGTTCGACTTCAAGTCAAGCGTCAACAACCGCCCTATCCTTTCCACTCCGTCAAGGGCTCGCACACTCCTTTGCAAAGCCATACTCGCCCCACCCAGCTCAGCAGTTGTCATTCTCCCTTCAGCTGTAGTGTGGTTGACTGGAAAGTTCCCTGCGTCCTGCATAGACGAGTTTCCACCCCCAGGCATGACGAGCGGATGTTTGGGCGGCGGAGGTGGTCTGTAGCCTTCTGGTAGTGTACGGGAAGTCACACCTCCAGTCGCAGAAGAAACCACTAAGGGAATGGGAGGGAGATCGCGTTCTTCGATATCGGCATTGGTATTGGCACTGGACGTTGCAGGGGGATGAGTGCGTCTGCTCCGGGCGGCATAAGGGAGAGTCTTAGGCTGAGGAGAGGGAGAAGATGGATTTGGTGACGACTCCAAGCTGCCTGGGGTGATAAGGGTGGAATGATGGGAAGAAGTGGAATTGTTCAAGGCAGGAGACAAGGATGACATGGTGAGCGCCGAGTCGGGGTAGTCTCGGATCATTAGGGCCAACGCGACGGCACCGAGGGGTCCGATCCTGTTTCGCCGTAAGGAGATGTTTTTGAGATCAGAGGAGCGTACCCCTTGGGCTGAAGAAGGGGTTCATTGGGAACATCAAGGGTTAGTCTAATGCCCCTAGGTAGGTTGTTGATCTTGAAAGACCCCCACACAATCAAGCAATTCTGGCCCTGGAACAAGAAAAGCTTGCGATACTCACCCAAGGTTTCCAATACTGCAGCTTTAAGCCCACATCCATCCATCCTTAACGTTTGGACAGCAGCTGGTGTCCTACTCTCGTCTGCCTCTTTCAACAATGGAGCAGGGGGTATGAACGAGCCATATGCATCCCTCGCCTCCTCCTCCTTCTCTTGTTCGCCTTGACCTTTTCCATCCAGTGCCGCCTCCGTCCCCATCGATTTCTCGCTCTCGAGTTCGGGGGACCCGGTACTTAGGTTTGCGCGGTATGTCGACTCGGAGGATATTGCTGGAGGCGCACGAACCTGGGCGCAGGTCAAGGCTTGGACAAGGTACTCTATTCCCTTCTTATCCCAAACCGTATCCGATAAGTCAATGTATTTCAATGAGCGAGCCTACATGTGATCAGGCCGAAGGGAACCAATGTCAGCTTGTAATCGTGTATCGCAGAAGGTTTGTCCTGGTACTTACCCGTTTGAGGAAGACAGCCAATAATCGCCAGCCACCCGCTTTGATCTTTTTATTGCCAGCCAAACTCAACATAGGCAGTGTCCCAGAGATCAATAAAGCATGCAATATAGGTTTCAGCGCGTCCTCGGTTTCCAGCACCCCTCCTTCGAGCTTGAGATCTACCAATCCCCATTCGGCTGAGAGGACGTCCGAGAATGATTCGGCAGAGTAACGAGTCAGCGGTGTGTCGAGGGTGTTGGGCCCAGAGGGAGAGACAGGAACGCCGATGGTGCTATGATCGACCGGGCGGAGGATCAGGTGAATATGGCGTGATTTCGGTGGTGGGGGAGTGACCTAAAAGGTGAACGGGCAAGTGTGGTTCAGCAGTTACCTCTCTCACAAAATATTTCGACCAGGAGACGTTCGACACGAAAGCGAAAACACTCATCACTTACCTCTAAAGCCCGTACGATGCCCACGCGCGGCCGCTCCTCCCTTCCTCTACAAGCGCTTTCATACAGCGTCACCAATCTGTGCGACGTCCAATATTCTGGTCCAGTACTAGCCGAAAGCAGTGTCCGATGGGTGGACTCGATCTGCGCAGTAGGTAAAGCACAATATTAGCTGAATTATATCTCAGCCGGTTGCATGTATTCGGCTGATCCCTGAGTGATAGGTTGAAATGTTGGATTTGTTTACGATTGTTATACTCACCCTCGCTCTATCTTCTATAACTTTCGCACTCCATGGTTCACCTGCCGAGGATATAGGGTACGTGATACTCAAGCTAGGTAAGACGAAGGTCGCCCTCTTCAACGGCTGTTTCTGTCGACTCTTCTCAGACATCATGCTCGCGCCGCCTGCTCCAGTCGACATGGGTGAACCAGCTTCAGGAAGAGATATACTTCGAGTCGGCATCGGCGATCCTGATGGTGTAATGTTCCCTTGTGTAGTCGAAGAAGAAGGCGAAGCGGCTCCAGTAGCGGTTGCTACGAATCTACTTAACCCCAATCCTGCCAATCTTCCCGATATGGAAGCCAAGGTACCGCCAGGTGCAGACGAGCTGGTTCCCAGCGGGGTTGATCTAGCTCCTGTTCCACCATAGCCACCTGCCGAGGTTAAAGATCCCTGTGCTCCCCGTGCAGTCGAAGGAGTGCTGGGACCTGCCCCGGCCCCTGATCCTGATCCTGGTCCGCCGAGCGCAGCTTCATCCGCAGCATCGAACAACCTCGTGGTAGTCCCAACAGCTGTGTTGACAGCTCCTCCTACAATGTCCCTCAGTCTATTCCCCAGAGTTGGCTTGGTTGGAGGAGGCGGCGGCTTGAGAATACCTCTTGTAGGTGGTTTGGGCCGTCTCTTAGCTGGCGAGGGAGATGGCAATGCAATTGATCCGTTAGCGGGATCCGCCGATGTTGAAGGTGGTGCAGCGAGATTATCGTATGGTGCGGAAGGCTTCTGAGTAGCTGTAGGAAGAGATGGAGATGGTAGCGGCGAGTGAGCAAAGTCTACTGATTGCACAAGTGTCGACGGCTGCGCTTGAGGCTTTGGGTGTGAAGATTGGGCGACCACTGGAATATTCCGCGCTGTCTCGTCGTCTCCGACTTTGGTCGACTCGGTGGTCTCTGCTTCATCTTTCACGAGTGGAGCCCCCTTTTCTTCGCCAGCTTGCGTTGTTGGAGGGTCGTCTGCTGGCTCTGGAGCCGACATAACTGGTAGTGGGGATGAAAGATAGGGCAAAGTATGCTTTCGGGGGAGAAGAGGAGTGGAAAGGGGGTTTGAATATGGTTGGTTATCTAGTATATGTATCTAGCTTTGTATCGTAGCCCACTCGACCACCGCTATGGTTATCCCATCCAGCGTGACGTACCTTGTGGTATAGGCGTAGGCGGGGGGGAAGACATGCCGATGACACGTGGACTTTCACGAGCCTAAACAAAAGTCCCGCCGTTTGGGCCCTGATTTTGCGCGCGACTACTGGTGAGAGTAGGCCACGTTGTCTTGTGTTAGGCACGCGGATGACACTATATTCTGATGTTTTCAGTTGCATACCTCATTCATTGCATTGCACTAAACATGGGATTTTTATTCATCTTATGTATACGTTTGCCCGCATCCATCTTCCTCTTCCACCCTTTTAAGACACTTTTGTAAAGTATACATCACCTTCCGTTCCATCCGATACATCCATCTTCCTCCTCCACAGCACCACGCTCAAACCCACGACGGGTCACCATCCACGTCTCCACAATTATCACAAGGGTTTGAAGATATCGCACTTTTTCAAAGCCGCAAAGATCGCCTCCTGTTTTGCAACCGACGGTCAACACGCTCGAGCGGGAACTTCTAGGCAAAGGTACGACTCGCTTCAACATGACGACAAACCTATATGCCGTGGCGGGACCATCAAAGCCTGCGTCGATAGCGACAGCGTCTTCAGTCTCTCCAAAATCAGAACCGGCATCGCCTTCTCCTTTGAAATCGTTGCACCCCCTTCCGCCTATGCCATCAGGAGCGGGTATCCAGAAACCCGGATTGAGCTTGGACGAGAATGGAGAAGTATTGAAGGTACCTGCTTTCCTGAATAAGCTCTATACGATGGTATCGGACTCGGAGGTGGATGATCTGATCTACTGGGGGGAAAGTGGAGATTCATTCTTCGGTGAGTCGTCAAGGACTTGATTCCTCCATTCACATAATTACCCCGGAATATAAGCTCTTTCCTCTCCGGGACAAAACACATTCAGCGCTATAAGCGTGCAGCCTCTAGAAAGAACTATTACACTCATCTAAACTTTCAGGTCTAAGTCGAGCAGCGTTGAAAAAAGGCTGATAGTGACCTCATATATATATTCAGTGCCGAATGCCGAACAGTTTGGGAGAGAACTTTTGCCTAGATGGTTCAAACATTCCAACTTTTCTAGTTTCGTGAGGCAGCTGAACATGTAGGTCACGCCCAGAAGATGGTCTACCACACGCTCATTGCACAGAGCTAACCTTTGTCCAACTGCAATTTCTAGGTACGGCTTCCGTAAGTAAATTCCTCATCCTGGTATTGTGTGATGCGCTTTGGAGGAATTCTGCTGACGCTAGCAATTCACCACAGACAAGGTGCCACACCTTCAATCTGGTGCGCTGAAGAACGAGACACCCGTCGAGCTCTGGGAATTCGCCAACCCGTTCTTCAAAAGAGGCCAACCGACCTTATTGGCCAAAGTAACACGTAAGAACAATCGTCCGGGACAACCGCCTACCGCTCCGCCCTCAACCGGCTCGAGCTCCTCCAACACTCGATCAGCGACGCAAGCGGCGTCCGTGCCTCCTTCGAGCTCAGCTTCGCAAGTCGCCCAAGGCAAGTACTTAATCACAGACGGAACGGTCGAAGGAGAAGCAGGACCACTTGTTGGACATTCAGGTCAGGTCTTGGATTTGGGAGCTATTCAATCCGGAATTGCGGCTATACGCCAAACCCAAGCTACCATTGGGGCCGATCTACGTAAGCTGCAAGCTTCAAACGAAGCTCTATGGTCACAAGCACTGGCCACGCAGGAGAAACAACGCAAACATGAGGACACCATCAACCTCATCGTGTCTTTCCTTGAGAGACTGTTTGGCACGGAAGGAGAAGGCTTGAAGGGTTTGAAGGAAGCTATGAGAAGAGGTGGTGTAGGCCGACCGAGGGAGGATAGTAACCCGGAAGATGGTGGGAGTGCGAAGAAAAGGAGAAGAATGGGCTTGGATAGGATGATCTCGGATGGCAAGGTGCTGGAAGACCCAGAGCAGGACGATGATGATCAATTGGTAGAGATAGGTTCGAGTGAGCAGCCCGGACTCCGCTCAATCTGTGATGCCGCCTGATCAGTAAGTGACTGACGATTGCTTGGTTTTGTTTCTTTGTTTTCCTTTTGCAGGAATCGGGTACCCATTACCGACTTTCAAACGATCCAGTTCAGGCACTCCTTCGTCAGACCCATGGTCATCATCCGCGCAACGATTCACGACCTTACCTACAGAAGAAGAGTCGACTCCTACACCGCAATCCCGCGGCGCTTCCAAAACCGCTACGCCCGGTGCTGAGCAGACATTGGGCACGAATCATCTTTCACCGTTGTCAGATACGGACCATCTTCTACCATCGGATAATAATGCCCTGGCTCGCTATACTGCCCCTCAGGCAAACGTGGCTTCTGCCAATGCCAATTACAACATTTCTTTCAATAACCCAGGCAGCAGCAGCAGCAGCAGCAGCAATACTAGCTTCAACAACAACGGAGGGCCACCCTTGATGAGTCCGACTTCCGCAGAAGCAGCTGCCTCGGCGTACAACCTGGATCCGTCGTTGCTTCAAACCACCATCGGATCTCTTCTGCAATCACCAGCGGCTGCTCAGATGTTCTTGAACTCGCTGAATAACTCTGCTCAAGGCCAAGCATTACAATCGCCCGGAAGTAGCAGCCTCAGAAACACTGTGCCTGGTACTTCTGCTGGGCATTTCCCTTTCAACAACAACACCAGTATCAATACCAATACCAACAATAACAACTTAAACAACTCTCTTCCGGGTTCCACTAATATCGGGTCTTCGAACGCTGCTCCAGCGTCAGGGCAAACCAATGGCATTGGCACATCGCTCGATCCTACAATGGCCCTCTTCTCGCCCCTACCACATCAAGACGCATTAATGCAAAGCACAGACGATCTAATGAAATCGTATCAAGATGCGTTGGCTGTCAATGGAGGTGTAGATCAGCTGCAGGAGAGCATAGATTCGCTCGTCAGATCAATGGGACTAGATATTCCCCCTGGTACGGGCGATGGACTCGATGGGATCAAAAACGACGGGAACTTGATGCAGGGTGCTGCAAATAGCGGGATGGGAGGAGGGGAACAGCTCGTCGACGACTTCAACGTGGATGAGTTTTTCCAGAACCTGAGCAAGAACGACGAGCTTGTCGCCGATGGAGGATTGACCTTGCCGGGAGCAGGCAACGGGACTGGTTCCAGTAATACCCATGGACTCGCATGACCTCGATGCCCACTACGTAGATGGGGTAAACAGGAGAAATCCGCGAAATACCTACCGACTTCGGCTCGCAATCTGAACATACTTTCAGAGAAGCTTGAGATAGCATTCAGTCGAACATGTCGCGCGAGGAATACTTGCTGTATGTATATACATATCACTCAGAATGATTTCGCATTCACCTGTCCTTTCATGGTTAGTAAGGTGCAATCCTATATGACCGTGTATATCGATTTGTGCAATTCTAATCATCCAGCCGAAGAGCCTTCCAGTAGCTGCATTAGGCCCCAATGCAGAAGTAACGTTGTATTTTTCCGCGGTATACTGTAGGGAACAAAACCAGGCATTTACAGCTAATACGATTTTCAGAAAGAACAAAAAGAATAGGAAAAAAAACCCATACTACGGGAGGTTGGGAGTATCGCTTGCCGGACTGCAAAAGGTCCATTGCACTGCCTATTTGGTAAGCCAATGATGACACCAAATGAAGGCTCTGATGTCATTCAAAGGAGAGCTATGAGACTCTAGAACGAAGATACTTTTTCACCGAGGTAATACGAATATGCATAGCACTTTATGCTTCTGACCGGTCATGGTTGGTTCTGCTTAGTCAGTGTGTGCTTCTAGCAGCATGAAGCAACAGGTGCTAATGACGTTTGTGCCCGGTACTCCACTGCTCAAGGGAAAGTCGCAATATTTGCAAAGGAGCAAGAAACTCAGCTAGGCCACATCCAGATATACTCGAATGTGTAGCAGCTTCATCAACCGCTCATACCGTAGGCAGTGACCTGACCTGCGCAATGACACACGCCAAGAAGGCCGTTTTCGTCTTCGCGGTCCAGACTTGAGTTGAGTCTTCTGACCGAGTGAAGGCCTCCGTCTCTTGTATAAGGTGAAGAAAAGGACGGGGTGTAGCCGAGGTCAATCGATGGAGCCAGCTCACCTATCAAGTAGGCAAGATTGGGGGCACTGTACGAGGTCAGCGAGCACAGCTATAAAGTCTCGTGGGGTGTTTTCAATGAACAATCTCATTCCTGCCAGCTTCACCTAGCTATACCGCCGCGCCAGTCCAGCGATCCACCATATCTTTCAGTCTTTAGGTAAAACCACATTCCTCTACGGGTTCACAGTTCGTTCATCATGTCCGAACCCAGCCGCCCGCCCCCTCTTTTGGCAGCTGAACTCGAGTCCGAGCGCCGAGCCATATATGAGGGAGCTCCTTCAGCCCTGCGAGAAACCCGTGACAGCCTCTCCCAGCTCGCAAAGCATAATCAGATTATCGACCGAGCGGAACGTTCGCGCAATCTGCCATCCGCCGCGACCCTTTTAGCAGAGGATGTGATAGACGAGAGGATCGCTAGCCTAAACGAAAAGCTGTTGCGCACACATCTCGCAGAGCAAGTGTACGATGATCTTTTGCGGAGCAGAGTGTCGAAAGGGGTATTTGTCGCGCCAGAATCCTCGCCTCGAGTACGTCTTTCCATTCACATCCCTGTGGGCCTAAATGCTAGCGTATGGTCCGAGGCGGCTCTTGGTGAACCTACTTCAACCGATGGCCATCTGGCGACATACTTAGGCAGGCGAAGGCAGCGTGCTATTCAGAGGAACGCGTCCAAGGGATATGACTACCCTACTACTAGCAAGTACTCGGTTCCCGAGGCTGTCAGCAGAGCGATTACAACCGGTCATCCGGATACAGTGGTCGACAACAACGATCCGAAGGGTCGAAGGAAGCGGTTTGTCAAGGCGATCACCGAGATCCCAGACCGTTCGGAGGCATTCAAAGTTCTCCGTGTTCTCACATATACAGCCAACAGGAACAGAACACGAGACATGTGGACCGCATCCCGAAGAGAGCGAGAAGTGATCGGTGATCCGGTGGAGGTCACCTCAGTCGTGACTGCAAACGATCTGGCCTCTTCCGTACCCTTCTGGTCGTCACAGGCTTCAAGCGCCGCGGCCGCACAAAAACATCGAGAACGGTATCACTTTGATATTTTCCCGGCAGACAAGAACAATTTCGCCCAATTCATCCGCTCAAAGGAGCCCGCGCTCACGAATGCACGTGCGGCGGAAATGGTGTCAGAGGGACAGTTGTCCAGAGATACAAATCTCACCAAACTGTACCATGCTGTCACCGCAGGTCTCCCAGAGGATCAAGTGGAGACCAAGTGGAACGAACTCGATCTCTCTTACGCACTGTCTCACCCCGGCATAGATTCGACAAGGAAGGAGAATAATGGTATCCCGAATCCCGATGTTGTCACGATCAGTACTTACGAGAATCCTGACATACCCAATCTGCTCAGCCTGATGCCCGACGACACGACTGTCGCCGACGCTCGTAGGACTCTTTCGGCCACGTCCGAGGACACGCCCGCTGCCATGACAGCCGCCGGCGCAGCGTCCGATATAGGATCTTCGGCGGCTTCTTCTTCGGGCGTTTTATCGGGCACAGAGTCTGATGAGACTACCAAAGAGCCTCAGTGCTGCGAGGATTACTGGGGGAGCATGAAGTGTTGTCTAGGATTTGGACCTGGGGAATACGAAAGGTTATAAGTTCACACGCGAACGCAAACTTGCGATAGGTTGAGTGAACTGTACTTTTGAGGCAAAGAGTGATCTTATATGGTGGGGATGCAACTGAACAGTACTCGGACATTAGAGGGTTCAGAACTGCCACACGTGTCACCTGTGTTCTGTACGCAGGCGAACAGGTCTGTTGGCGGAGTATGATCAGCGTTCGGGTGAGAAGTACTTGTGATTTCACTGTTCCGTTCCTAAGTTGCTTGCAAGCCAATGCGCTATTGTGCTAAGGGTTGACACGTATTGGAATTGGAAGACATGTACTTCTCGCTTCACCGTCGTCGATACGAGGTTGACCTTGTGTGTCGAGAGTTTGCTGGCCGCGGCGATGACTTAGGCTTGGTGCAAGGGGTATCAACAGTCGTCTCAAATTGCCTTTGAGTCGGAACTCTCAATCAGACAGCCAGGTGACTGTGTGTGTCGCGTGCGTGCGCACCTCACAGGACGGTCCATCATGGGCCGCAGCGACCTGTTGTTGACGTGCCGCAAATGTCTCTTAGTACGAACATGTGCCCTGTTCAGCGCCGGTATGATCCAAGAGACGCACGTCGTGAAGCGCCGTTTGCACTGTAAGTACAGTACGCCTGGATAGTGCACCCTGAAGTCCCCCCCACCCCCGCGGCGCGCCCCCTTGTTCTCTATCCATGTATCTCTCGCAGTTATCGTCGTTATCTAGACGAACGCTGACATGGATAAGTGACGTTCCCACGCTCTCGTTCAGATAGGCAGATTCCTACACTTCTGCTAAGTGCCACGTACACTGTGAGGCGATCTCCTAAACACACACGAAGTTCGAGGTGAAATCCTGCTTAGTTCTCTGGACTCTCGGGACCTGAAAGATGTTCACTTCTTGGCAACGTCGATACATCCCGCCGGAGCGGGTCGAGAGCCCCGGAGCGGGTCGAGAGCCGCGGATGTCACCTTTGTGAGTGATCACGCCGACAAGCAATCAGAACACACAACGCCGCTTTGCCAAGACAAATGCTCCACGCGGTACCAAGCTCCAGAACGAATAAAAGCCTGTTGATATCCGGCTGATGCCTTATCTGTCTCGTGACAATGACAACAATCGACTTGCTGAGTTGGGCTAGCGCGAAAACCGAGAACATGAGACATTTCAACCTGGGAGCTAAACCCTGTGTAGGAGGACTCCTGGAGTCGTAAAAATGCGGGGACGCGAATTGACATTCAGTGTTTGCGCCGTCTGAAAAGAGAATGCGCTCACCTGTCGGGTTTTGCCCTTTTGCTTTGCCGGGTTCACCATAGAGACAAGTCTGTTAACCTTGGCAAAACGCGAAATTGATGTATTGCGTGCATGCGCCAAGTCGCCGTCGCCGTGCCAAGGTGTGTTGACAGCATGGGCCAGTCGAACAATACAAATACCTCAAAGATGCGGTTGGCGCGCAGAAGATAAGCATAAAGTTCTGAACAGAGTCTAGTTTCGCCGTCGATCACGGGAAAGTTATAGTCTTCCTTTTGCGATCTCCCCTTTTCCACCTCGCACCGGCCGGCTCCGAGCACTTCGCCTACAAGACGGTACTTCTTCCAAGCTTCTCGTATCCTTTGATCGGATCGTTTACCCTCGACTTCCGATCAACATTGCGGACACGACCTTATCGTTTCTGGCAAAAGTTGTTAGTTACATCGTCACGTCACACGAGGTGCACAAAAGCTTGGCAAACAGAAGCGACTATGTAAGATCGTAGCTGAGCCAATGAGAGAGTGGCTTATCAAAGAGTGACTCACGGACCTCGGTTTGGCTACCGTCCATTGGTCGGTTGGCGGTTTTCTCGGAGCAGGCTTTCGAACCTCAATGATCAGTGTATCAAATGAACACATGTACGTGCTTCATATACGGTGGCTCCCACACGCCGTGCAAGCCGTTCCTTGCCTTATCTGCTCTGCTCGTTCGCCTGTCGTCCCTCACGAGGAGACAGTATCTCTTGCCTGCCTCGAGGGCAGCTCCTTGGTTCAGTTGGGATACAAGTCAGCAGACTTCGACTGGGATACGCTTAAAAGGATGACTTGAATCATGGGTGCGGGGTCGCCCCCTCTTCTTATAAGCTTTCTTCGTGTCTGTTCAGCCATCATCGTAGCTGCATACCATTAACTTCAGCCTGAGCAGCTCGCTTCAACCATGTCGCTCGAGCATGACAGTTCCAGCTCGACACCCAGTCGTCATCTGCCTGGGGAAGATGAAAAGAAGATTGGTGGTGGCACATACCCCGCTTACAACGTTACCGTTGACCCCGCCCAAGACGTCCACTATGACCCCAGCAAGGAGACCTTCCTCACTCGCCTGGGCATGAACGCCGAGTCGTTCAAACGGGCTCCCGGTACTACTCGAGGGCTCATCGCTCACGGTGATATCCCGCCTGAGTATGTCCAGCATGATAATCCTTTGCTCCAGCAGAAGATGAAGCCTAGACATCTTCAGATGATCGCTGTTGGTGAGTGCCCTGGCCGTCCCCGTTGTCACGTCACCACGACTCAGTCCCTAACCATTACTGACAAATCAACCTCGACCTTCACAATCAGGTGGCTCTATCGGTACTGGTCTTTTCGTTGGCTCGGGTTCTGCGCTTGGAAAAGGTGGTCCCGCTGGTATCCTTCTTGCATGGATCATCATGGGTAAGTGGCTGCTCGAGTGCTTCTTCTCAGCCACGCTCCCACTCATGCCGTGACACATGAGGGGAAATGTATGAAGGCTGATCGCTAAGATGATCGGAACTCCGACTTTTGGTTTCATTAGGTGTCATGTTGATCAATATCACTCAGGCTCTTGGCGAAATGGCTATTCTCTATCCAGTCTCCGGTGGTTTCTATACGCTCGCATCTCGTATGCTTGACCCGTCCTTCGCGTTCGCCCTCGGTTGGAATTACGTGCTCCTATGGGCGGTCGTATTGCCTCTCGAGATCACTGTGGCTGGGTCGACGGTCCAGTACTGGGACGCCGCTGCCAAGGTCCATCTCGGAGTCTGGATCACCATTTTCATGATTGTCATCATCATCGCCGCGGCTTTCGGCACCCTTGGTTATGCCGAAGAAGAGTTCTGGTCATCTTGTCTGAAACTCTTCGTTGTCGTCCTGTACATCATCATCGGCATCGTCTGTATCTGCGGAGGCGGTCCCGCCTCCGGACAGTTCGGAGAATACGTCGGCGGCCGACTCTGGCATGAAGCTCCTGGAGCGTTCCCTAACGGCTTCAAGGGTGTCTGCGCAGTCTTCGTCACTGCTGCTTTCTCATTTGCCGGGTGAGTAGTCGTGGTTGTTCTGTCTCATAGCTTCGGTATCGGGGAAGGATCTTACTGACAGCATTGTTCATACAAATTAAAGTACCGAGCTCGTTGGCCTCGCCGCTACAGAGACTCCCAACCCCCGAAAGACTTTGCCTTCCGCCGTCAAGAACACCTTCTGGCGAATCACCCTGATCTACATTACCTCCCTCACGATTGTCGGTCTAACCATCCGATCGGACGACGAGGCTCTCTACAACGGCAGTGGTGCCGATATTTCGCCATTCGTCATTCTGTTCGACCGAGCTAAGATCAACGGTGTCGCCCATCTGGTCAACATCACCATTTGTATCTCGGTACTGTCCATTGGTCTATCGTGTGTCTACGCCGGTTCTCGAACACTTACCGCTCTTGCCGAGACCGGCTACGCCCCCCGATTCTTCACTTACATTGACAAGTCCGGCCGACCCCTTTGGTCGCTTGTCGCTATCCTTGCCTTTGGTCCCATCGCATACGTCAATCTCGCCGATGTCGGCTCTCAAGTCTTTGATTGGCTCGTGGCTTTGTCCGGCCTCTCAACGCTGTTCACATGGCTCGCGATCTGTATCACCCATATCCGATTCCGAAAGGCTTGGAAAGTCCAGGGTCATTCGGTCGAAGAGCTGCCCTTCACAGCTCTCGGTGGTGTCTACGGCTCTTACCTCGGTGCTAGCTTGATCATTCTCGTCCTCATTGCCCAATTCTATATCGGTATCTGGCCCATTGGCGGTACCGAGAGCGCCGGAGAAGCCGCCCAATCCTTCTTCCTTTCCTACCTTGCCTTCCCGATCGTGATCGGTTTCTACATCGGTGGTTATCTCTGGAAGCGAACTCTACCTCGAAAGGCTTCTGAGATCGATCTCGATACTGGCCGAAAGTCTTGGTTGACAGTGGAGGACATGAGGGCTTACCGTGCTGAGCGAGCCACGGCTCCTCTGTATGTCAGGGTCTACCGAATGTTGTTCTCGAGTAGCTAAAAGAGCAAGCACCTATCTTTCTGCTCTTCTGGGCTTGCGGAGCTGTTGTTCCCCTCGAGAAGCAGGAGTATACATACGAGGGTGAAGGCGAGGGCGGAGAGTGCAGAGATCTCGCAGTTACCAGGTCGTTATCAGCGCTAAGTAGTCTACAGAATGTGCACGTTTTGTACCTAATTCAACATGCAACATTGACCGTTAGTGCATACAGGTCAAGTCCGAAAGGTCGAGCTAGCTTATGCATGTGCACGATAGATGTGCATGCTGTAATGTTCCCTACATAGTTTGCGTCGGGTGCAGGGCGCTGGCCAACTACACGCTTCAGCAAGGGGCCCATTGTCCTCTAAAGCCGGTACCTTTCCAACTCTGAATACTCTTCGTTTAAGACTCTGTCGTCTGCATTCGAAACTTAGCAAGTGTTTCATGCAGATGTGTGTTTGATACTTGTCCTAAGTTTCTCTCAAATGCGTTCTATAAACTATAAAGCTTGGTATTGGATTGTGGGACGCAATGAAGACTACTCGTATATTGTGCTCTTCCGGCATTCAAAGGCATTTCAATTTCGATTCTACTGTATTGTTGTAAACGATGTTGCATTCGAGATAGAAACAGAGTCAAGGCGCGAGTATGAAAATTTAGTTGCTAGTATCTCGCCTCCACAACAGTATCGTACAGCCGTTACATGATACCCCTCCTGGCAGCTTGGGGTAATGACTGGTCTTCGCAGTATTGTTCACTCCTGTTCCATGTCAGTTTCATCCTCTTGCTGCAAAGCGTACATGTATGCCGTCAAATCACCCTCATTCTGTGGCAGGCTGAGACTCAGAGTCCAGCCGCTGGTAGGCAGATTAGGCTTATCTTTCCAAATTTCGATGGTAATCGCGTCCAAACTTTCCGATGGTCTGACGGTGTCAGAATCACGGTCAACAAGAGAACGAGATCGAGTCAGGACCCGTCGCAGGTCGGTATGTGGCTTCCACATGCCGTCCCCTAGGCTGAACACGCTGGGATTGTTCTCGTCGTAGTCTTGCTGAGCCTTGTAATGTAACGCAAGGCAATTGGGTACTTCGGACTTTGGGACGTCGACAGAGTCGAACACGCTTCCTCCAGCACTCTCTGTGGGAATGCCCACCGCCTCGGTGGAAGCTCTTAGGGCTTGGTCCGAAAGCTGCGCCGGGGAGACAGTGAGGTTGTGGGACATGGGATCATGAGCGGGTGAGTGGACAGAAGGATTTGGCCTGAACCCGAGGCTCCCGTCCTGCTGGGCTGTCAAGCGCTTGTCGACAAGGCGGTATATCTCCCCTAGGTCGCTTCGATCCTTGAGCGATGACTGGATAGGCTCAGCGGTGGTCCATTGCCGCGAGGGAAAACCACTTCCTTCGGCAGACACTGCTGGGTGACTCGCTGCCGCACAGTGCCATGGAAGGAGAGTTTCCACCATACAATCTTGAAGCCACGGACCGTCAACCACAGTGTTTTCGCCTCTAGCGGCATTGAGAATAAGCTTTCGGGCTGCTTGATCGGCGAAGCTCTGTAGTAGTTGGCCTCGAATAAAATTGCTACTATCGTCGTAGGTCGCACCGTTCACTGATGGCGGCAGGACGCTGATATGGACATGGATCGCCGAGCAAGATTCGGTGGCATCGACAGACGACGTGATACCACATCCCACTCGTTCCCGAAGAGCTAGCTCGGCCATAGTCTTTTCTACCCCTCTTACTAGCTCGAATTGGCGAGTGTGTGCCCTACCTGGAGGAGGAGACTGAAGAGCCCATCTTTTGAGATTGTATCGGGAGGTGGCAGTGGCTTCATCAGCCAGGGCGGTGAACCCCTGTAAAGTCTCGAAGTCACGCAACGTTTTCTGATATGAGCCAGGCCTGATGAGGGTAGCTTGACCCGAGGTAGCAGGCTGCTGATCGGCAACATCATCGGCAGACGAAGCCTCGAACGAAGAAGACATTTCGGGTGATGTGAGGGAGAAATCCGGTATCAGGTGGTACAGAGTTCGGTGCACTCACTTAGCTTTTATACTGTACTGGCTCCCACGCGTCTTTGAGTAGATTTGACGTGCATCCGATAGCACCGTGATGAAAAGTGGTTGTCAGTGAACATCAGTGAGACCAAGAACATTGACAGCCTCTCTTTTCATCGAAATTGGGGGCTATAGTACAGCATTCCCAAATTAGAGTTTCATGATTTCGGTTCCAACTTCTGAGGGTCCATGTCGAACGAAAAAATCGAGTCAATATCTTATCTCGCGAGAGGAGAAGCTCAAAAGCTTCGGGCTATCGGTCAGACGGTTGATCATCTCTCATCAACCGAGATCCTTTGTGCATTTGTCCTACCTCCAGGTGGCTGATTGGTAATATCGTGCGAGTGCTGCGCAGATAGTCGAGTCATGATATTTAGAAAGGACAATTTGCGAGTCCTGTTCGGAAGTCTGGGCCATTTTCTTTTTGAACTGCCGACGAGGTCTGGATCGCTCAGCTGGGGCGCTGCATTCATAAAAATGAGTCATAGACATCGCCGACGGGCTTGATATGACTCGTCCCCTCATGGAACTTTTCGAATCGAAATAAACATTGGGGCTACGAACCTTTGCCCAGTCCGATTCCAAGTGGCGGACCATTCGTAGTATGCGATACAATGCCATCCGTGAAGAGTAGAAAGAGTGCCTATGCGAGATTTGAAGTGTATTACAATTCGATCCATGTAGAAACGAGATGGGTGTTCAGCCGTCCCACCCAGCCTTACCAACCACCAATTCGACCTCCTTCATCAAACCAGGAAGCCTCGAATCCTTCAAACACTCCACCGTCTTCGTGACCAACTTCAATCGTTTCCACCCACTCCTCAGACCGGATGCTGACAGGCACGTTGTCATGCCAGTCCAGATCGAGACACATGCCTCGGCCATTTCCGGTGTATACCCACGAGTGAGCATAATTCAATGATGGATTGTGAGAGGAGTCATCGGATATGCGACGCTAAGTACAGGACATCGTATACCGGTGTCAGCAAAATGCGACGTCACAAGTAGACGTGATCCTAGACTTACAATATGAGTGAATAAACTCCCCTTGCCCAAACCACCGGAGCCGAGATGTTTAAGTAGGTTACTGTGTTCGTACGCATTCGTCAATTATGTGTGCACATATACAAGCCATGGAAAGGCATTCGGTATCGATGACAGAACTCACGAGTGTACGAAAAGAGGAGGGGGCCTGGTGAAACCCTCGGGCGTGATAAGGTCATATTGAAGCACCGAGCTGTTTGCGTTTGTAAACAGCTTGGTCAATACTACATCCAGAGCAACTTGTCCCTGCAGGGAGGGTGGCGAATCGGAACCGCTTGACAGTAGGCTGAGTAGCACTCACTGTCCACAGAACCTGTCGCTCTCGTACGCGTTCTTGATCCCAAGCGCAGACATCCATCTAGGGCTGACGGCAAAGTCCAGATCCAAAGCTCTGAAGGCCCAGCGGAATGTGTCCTTGTCCCCACCGCACATATGGAACCAGAATTCTCTATCTTGCATCATTCCCGATGCTATCACCAGCGCGGCCAAGTTCATCCCACCGTTCCCCGCTTTGTCAATCACTATCTGGCCTGATTCAAATGTCCAGTCGTGGAGTGAACATGTTTCGCCGATGATCCGCCAGATCGCATTATCGGGATGATCCTTGGATAGGTCGGGCCAGAAGGCCGCGCGGCCATTGGAAGTGTAAAGTGGTGCATCAAAGAGGTGGGCAGGTGATCTGAGAGGCACGTTATCCGAGTCCAGGTAGAGTATCTCCCGGAATGAGGACTGGACCAGCGCTAAGCCTTTAATCTGAAAGTGAGGATTCGACAAGAAGGATCAACCAAGGATCGAACGTCAGTGACCGAAGCAGCAACGTTTGATGGGCGGAAGCAACGGGCCAATGACATCGTCACTAGGTTTAACGAACTCACTTGCCAGTTCTATCCGGAGTGCAAACCAAAGTATGGGCTTTGTAATCAGTCTCGCTTGCTACATGGAATGATACGGGACTTACCTTCCAAACGCCCTCAACTTTGCTAAGCCCTTTCGCCTCTCTCAGCTGGGCACCGAGCGATTCAATCTCTCGCCGTTGACCTTGGTCGTGTAGCTCATCCGAATAGTGGAACACCTCTATGGGCAGATCCACGTTCAATCGGCGCAAATGCTTGATAGCCGTGATCGTGCGGAGGGTAGTATCCTGTAGATAAGGGGCCCGAACATGTTGTCAGTCTCAGCGCATAGCCAGTAGATTTGATCCGTTCATCGGAACAGAAGGAAGAAATATGCATAGTCAAACTCACCTGGTTCCCTCCAGTGAGGACGATACCTCTCCCAGATCCAGTGACACCTTCTTTCCCTAAGAGAGCCTCGCCTCTCTCTGCCCATTCGCTCAACCACCGGACGATATCTTCTCGTCTTCTAACGATTTCGTCCACAGTGACTTCCTCGCGCCAGAACTGCCCATCGCCGTTGTACTGATCCGGATTGACAAGCTTGTCGCTCACTTCCCTCGGGCAGCCTTCGTAATTCGATTGCGAAGCACTTTCGTGTGATAGGATGGGTCGATCTAGGAAGTTGGATAATCGCTGCGCCAGAGGATATAGATCGGGGATCAAGAGCGATGCGGGCAATGTAAGTGAGGGGAACACCAAGGCGTACACAGCCGGAAGTTTGGGAAGCGGTGGATTATCGATTTCTTCTGTTTCGTTGGGTTCAGACGCCGGGATTTTCTGTCCAACTTTTCCCTGCACATCTTCAGAATCTAGCTCCTCGTTCGGTCGCCCATCCTGACCCAGTGAATCATCTTCGACAGGGAGCCCATTCGGAAGTGTATTCGATGATGATGCGTCTCCCCAAGATGGGTTTAGTCCAGCTCGTCCCTGACTTGGGCTGAGTATATACAGTCCTATCAGGAGGGATAAAAACAACAACGCGTACCCCATTGGGGTAGGTCTGTAGTTCCTTCTCATCGCACTGTCCAGTTCTTGTCGTTGATGTCCTCTTATCGGGTATCTTTATCACTTTCGAAGCTCGAGATTACACCAGGTCGGAGGGCGTTCCTCGCCGACACTGACACTGGGCTGTGTGACAAGATATGGACGTGCGGTCGATGTGGGTTAAAGTCTATGAACGCGAGCTGCTGTCGAACATGTGCTGGCATGCGTAGAAGAGAAAGAACGTCGTGTGCATTGTTATACGAACGAGTCACGAGGATTCAAGATCTGAATTCCAGTACAAGAACATGGTCGAGATGTAGAAAAAGTTGAATGCAATCGACTGCGTAGAGCTAGGAAAGAGGGAAAGAAAAATGGGAATACAGTGAATGAAAACTGCGGGCAAAGTCCACAAGACATGTCGTTATGAATCATACATGTTGCAGAGTCACACATCACAGCATCTTCGATTGCATCACAAGCTCAGCAGCATGCATGGCTTTTCTTTTGAGACGGATGTGTGGATAGGGCGATGGATGCATCGATGGATGAATTTGCATGCTGGACGGCCAAGTGTCATAGACCGCGAAACTAGACTCGTGCCCCCTCAACCTACCGCTGCGACAAGCTACAAGCATTGATATAATCAGGCTGTATGTATATGCGATATTGCTCGATCCCTCGTTCACTCCTCTTCTAGCATCTCCCGAGCAAGTCTCGCTTCTTCGAACAAAGCCTTCATCTCGTCGTCCTCCTCACCCCAGGCCATCTCTTTCTCCCAATCACTCTCCTTATCCTCTTCTTCCCCATCGTCGGAATCACCACCCTGAGAAGCTAAATGAACCGCTCCGAGCTGGTTCGTAGCCGAGACGAATGATTTCGCGAGCTGAGTGGTGGATGTTGCCATGAGAGATGATGAGACACGCCGTGAGTCTCGGGGTGAAGCATTGGGTACTGTGTTGGTACTCAAGCGAGGTTTTGAAGATGGGAACGGCTGGGGTTCGATCTGGGGCGTATTTGCGGGCAGAGACACCTGTTCTGATGCGATGCTCGATGTGGCTGGCCTGAGGGACGGAGGCGCAGGGGGTACGCTTGGCGTTGGACGTTCGTGTATCGTAAGCCTGGCGATGAGCGCAGTGACAGGGTTGTCCGGCTGAGCTCGAGCGGCTGAATCTGGGTTCGTATTCCGCGAGTGAGACTTCTCAGCTGGTGGTGCCGGAGCCAGCTCTTTTTGGCGATCTTGTGTTGATGTAATATGTTGCCTTTGTGTCGTGATCTTCGTGGGGTTTGAGGTCATTGTTGATGATGCTCTCGACGGTTTCTCCTCAGGCTCCCAAGTGAACTCTCCTCGTTCTTCCAGCTCTTCCAGCAACTCAACCTCCTTGACCTGACTCCTAAGCCAAACAGCTTCTCCACTGAGCCCTCGCTCAATCCACATACTCCTCACTCTACATTTCTTGCTACAATATCCCTCTTCTTCATTGCCTTCTGTGGGTTTTATCGTACGCGCTTGGGTTGATATCACGTATCTTCGCGCTGTGGAGTATGGTCTCGCTGGTGGGTTCGCGCAGAGTGGGTAGGAGCACAAGGAATTTAGATGGCGTTCATGTGCTATCTCGACAAATTGAGGTGGTGTGACATGAGATACCTATCGGGATGAGTAGGATCTGGTCAGTTGACCTATATTCTTAATCGAAGGGCTTCGCCCGCGACCGTAGAGCTGTGTAATTATAATCCTGATCTATGGCCTGTTGCGCACATTGCCGGAGCATCGGGAGATCCCTATCAAGCACGACATAGCCGCTCGGGTCCAGGAGATGCAGGCAGACCAGGAGCGATCAAGCTCGCAATTGAAGAGCTCGCACTCACTACCTTCTTGAATGTCCCCCTATCAACAGTCTCCTCCATCAACTGATCCATCCACCTTTCCACTCGCCTTATCAACTGCGCTCTCTTCACCTCGGCTCTTCTTAACACCGTAACCTCTTCATCTCTGCTGCCGTCATCCAAGCCTACGTCCAGTATTCGAGGGGCGGCCCCGAGATGGTGTTCTGCGTCGGAAATGGATGACCCGCGTTGAGCAACGGCAAGACGAACGGGGTTTCGAGGTAGTGAACTAGTCGAAGAGGATGGGGTGAAGTTCCGAGCCTGATTGGAAGGTCCCGCTGCGCTAGGGCCGTGCATGTCGTGTATGAGGGGGGATGAAGTAGTCACCTAGGGACGTCTGTGTCTGCGCGAGCAAGAGTCCAATACATCTAATCACCGGAAGGAAACGATTGAGATTTGACTAAAGCGAAGTGAGAGTAGAGAAATGGTTGTCCAAGCAGTTGATCTGTCTCAGGTGGAGGTCGGAAAGCTGGGCTTTACAAGCTCTATCTCCGTATCATACCACATTCGCTCAACGGGGTCTGAAGTCATGCATGTATTCTGTACGAGTAGTGTATGTCCCTGGTTACTGTAAGTAAGAGCCACTGATGTGGGGTGTGATGCATATGCGATGCGAGACCTTGTATGTGATGCGATATAAATTATAGACCATGTATGTGCATATGCTGTCGTGACTAGCCAAACTTAATTCAGAGTGATCGCTATTGTGAGCTTAAACCACAGCGGCCAGTCCACCAAGAGCGAGAAGGATCGTTCCTAGCGTAAGATTTAGATCGTTCTTGCTGCTAGCCCAATTTGACCCTCCACTACCCCTGGACACAGTGCTAGACGGCTGGGAAGCTGACGTAGCGCTTACCGTGCCCACCGTGACTTGGGATGACTGAGCATCGTCCGCTGGCACGGGCGAAGTACTGCCGTTGAGTGAGACCCAATCGGAAAAGCCTAGGACACTGCCATTGGAGCTGACAGCTTTGGTCTGGACCCATGAGTAACTGGCAGCTACACTCTGTTCGATCGAGATGAGCGTTTCGAAAGTCGTCTTTTTGACTTGGTTCAGAGTGGTGGAGGAAGAAGATGAGGATGACGAAGGGCTTGTAGCAGCGGTCAGAACCCATTGGTCGACCTCGGTGGCGCCGTTCCAGGAAACGTAGACGTCATACTGACTCGTACTTGCGTTGTTGATGACTGCGAGAGCTGGAGTGGTGGTAGGGTAACCCGTCCAGTTGGATGAGAGGACTCGGTAGCCTTGGACGTTGCCTACACCGAACTGGGCGGACGACAGCAGGGTCCCGGACAGATCGTACTCGGAGAAGAAAGGTGTTTGGCCCCAGCTGGATCATGAAGCAGCGTTGTATAGCGTCAGCATACAGCTGACTTCGGCTTGCTTGCCAAAGGGAACACTATTCGTAATGCAAGAAAGCGTGATAAAGCAAGGGAACAGCAAAAATTATCACTCACCCGAGTAGCCAGTTTCCATTTGACATCTGCTGCATGCTTCCTTGCGACTTTGAGACAGTCTGATTCCAAGGGACAAACGCTTGAGCAAGTGTGACGCTGTTGGCGGAGGTATCAACGTTGAGTAAGAGGCCACGCGCGTAGGCCTCGTCGGATTGCCATGAGGTCGCGGCGTTATCGAAGACGCTGCAAGGGAGATTGGAGATGTGGGTCAGCATCCAGATCGCCGGTACAGAGGTGTTGTGAATGATAGAGTTGTCATGAGGGTGAGTCCGACAAGCCAAACGCACCTGATCTTGGTATAGTTGTCCCTCCATCGAGCATCGTGCTGCCACTCGAACTCACAATCATGGCCCATGGTGAACGTCGAGTTCTTACCGCCAATCGTCCATAATATCTCACCAGTCTGAGCAGAGATGTAGTATAGTGCGTGGCAATGCCTGGATGAGATTAGGTAGTTGCCTTGAAGGTCCTTTTCGATCGAGTTCATGTGCTGGAAGACCAGATGACTTTGTCAGCGATAGGTTCCGGCTGGTCGGCGGGCAAGACTCGTCTCAATACAAAGGCACGACCCGAGGACCATGATAGCGCAAGAGGCAAGAGAAAGCAGCAGATATGATTTGGAGTGGGTGTTAGGAGAGTGGGTTTACAGAATTTCCGTTGTTGGGCGCGAGAACGAGAAGGATCGTCAGAGTAGGACGACACGCTAGGTGGGCAGATGGGTGAGCTGGGGACGGCATGGTGAGCTCACGAAGTAGTCATACGGGTTCGTGGTGTCTGTTCCAGTGCTTCCAGGCTCGGCGTAGCATTGGCTCGGATCGATATGGTCCAGGGATTTCCATGTAAACAAAGATTGGCCTAAAACACCATGTCAGTCAGGTAACATAGACGCGACATCCACGAGACTGCAGTAGTTAACGAGAGTTTTAGTCCGACTCACCAGTGGCCACATCAATCTCCTCAAAAGCTCCACCCAGGATCCATCCTTGACTCCCATCGGTGGTCGCGACATTGTATGAGGACAGGTCGTACTGTTGGTTGATGTATATGGTCGCTAAGGCAGTGTCGTTGTCGGTCAAGTAAAACTACGCAGGATGCGATGATCTAAGCTATCCCGTTCACGAGCACATGAGAAGCGGATGCAAGAATAGAAGTATCGTTATTCACCTCGTGAAAGTCTAGTGTCGACCCTTCGATGTTACTCGATCTAGAATATGGGCCGTATCAGTCCGATCATTCGATATCCATCCGACCGGAACATCCACTAATTCCTTTTGAATACTCACAGATTCGCGATGGGCTTGTATGACTGATCTAAGATGAGGCCAAAGCCATTACCATATCCAGCAGCGTTGAATTGCCCGTCCCAAATCGTGATCACCTGTTCACCCTTGTAGTAACCAGTCTGGAAAGCCATTGATTGGGCGTATCCGAACTCCTCGGCTGCGCCAAACCATACCACTTCTCCATCTCGTGTAAGAATCAAGGCTGCAGGATCGGAGACGTCGGTACCTCGAGGTGCTAATAAGAGGTATTCATCCGATGAGAAGGATGAAGGTAGGACGTTGTAGTTGAGTTCAACGCTGGGGACCAAAAAAAAGCGATAATGATTCGGAAGACCGAGCGGGCGCATTGGCCAGTTAAGGTAAGGTGACATCGGGGTGGAGGTCAGCTTCTGCTGTCAATCATCACCTTCGTCCAGACAACGGGGTAAGAAGCATTTCGCATAGCATAGACATACTCACGTTGTGAAGTTGACCGACTTGAAGGTCTGCGAAGGGGAGGCACCAAGAGCACCCGATTCATAGTCTTGCGAGTTGTTGTAGTACGCTGCTGAAGAAACAACGCCCAAGCTGGATCCGACCAATGTCACCAAGAGCACGATCGGTGTACCTCGTAACATGTTGACGATTTCGATTGAACGCAAAACAGATTCTACTAAACTGATCGCCACCCAGTTTGAGCGCAGAGCAAAGTGCGCACGAAGAGGCTGACGGTATCGAATTCGCGGGCGATGAAGTGAAGAGAAGGATACCAATTGCTGGGGGTCAAAACGAAGGAAGGCAGAACCGCCAATAGTTCTCATGACTCCGTGCAACATGACCCATAAATCTCGTATCGTGCATGAACTTTGGGTGTCAGCATCCACCAAGGTACTGGTACCATTTCTTGTGTGTACACGATTCTGATTTTTTAAGCTCTCAGAGCTACGCAGCACAGTTAGACGTCTCAGTTCACAGAGGTTATGATGTTTGGGTTCCGTATTTTTGGCGCAGTGAAGTCAGACGACCTATACCTATGACCTAACCCAAGGCAAAGGGAAAAAAGTTTGGTACGCAGCAGGAACCAGAAGAAATCATAAACCAACCCTCTCGGCCCTGGCTAACTCGCTTCTCAACCTAAGAAGATGTCTCCTCTGGCAGGGAGTTTCCTTATTGACACATAGGCACGGGTTTGAGATGCGGTGGTGGAGGCAAGGTCGTCAGAGGTCAAGCTTGTTTCGAGAATCGTCCCTATATACTTGTACTATGCATTCAGAATCCAGAAAGACGGGATGGAATCACCAAATCACCAAATGAAAAAGCGGAGGGGGGAACCGCGGGTCAAATTTCTTGCGGGGAGCAAATCTACCGCGGCTGTGGAATGTATAATTATCGAGCCTGAGACTGACTCATGCTTGCTCTATTGCTCGCTCCGAATAGCACATCATAGAGGGCTCTCGGCATGCATGACCTCATACACATGTGACAAGCAGCGACGCTTGACATCCAATGACTTGCAAGGCTGAGTCTGTGAATACTAGCTAGTGGGGCTCATACGTCCCTGCCTCGGTCATGTCCGGACCGGGATCTGAGGTGTCTTATATCGCCTGTTCGCCTGCAGAGAATACGGCAACAGTTATCAGCTAAGCTAAGTTGACTGTTGATCAATCGCTGATAAGCGAATGATCCGCTAGAGACCTCGAATACGCTCACACCAACAAAGCTAGCCTGTCTCACCATGTCGCCTACCATAATGAAGGGTGTCGTCATCAAGGGCGCTCACAAAGTTGCGGTGGAGCAGCAGCCTGTCCCGACGATCCAGAACGCGACGGACGTTATCATCAAGACCCACTATTCAGGCTTGTGCGGTATGTTCAGTCTACACCGTTTTGCTCAATTCACCATGTGTCGCTGATGACTAGATCGCATCCGATCCAGGATCCGACTTGCATAACTACCGCCAGACCGAGCCTGGTACCGGTTTCATCCTAGGCCACGAGATTGTTGGGGAGATTGTTGACATCGGGGATGCGGTCAAGAAATTCAAGGTTGGCGATGTTGTCGCGTCGCCCTTCTCTTTATCGTGCGGTGAGTTTCGACGATCTACCTCAAGCTTGATTTGTATGTCTCAATTGCTCACTTCTATAACGCCGACTCCATCGAACGCGTCTTACAGGTGACTGCTGGTACTGCAACAAGGGTTACCCAGCGCGATGTCATCAAGCCATATTCTACGGCTGCCCGCAATTACCAGGCTGTCAAGCAGAATACGTTAGAACACCGCTAGCCGACGCATCACTGTTCCCCGTACCCGACGATGTCAAGCCGGAGACTATGCTTTTGATGGGTGACATATTGCCTACCGGCTACTCGGCTGCTTACAACGCCAGGCGATTGCTGGATGAGGACGACGAGAGGGCAGATTTGACTTTAAAGGATGGAGTAGCTGTCGTTATCGGCTGTGGACCGGTGAGTACTGTCCGGAGTCGCCCTAACGCTTCTCACCTGCGATGTCGTGCTTCGAATTTTAAGCCGTTTCAAGTCGCGACATGACAAGCTTATCATCCTTTGCATGGCCTTAGGTCGGACTATGCGCCATCACATCTGCCAAAACCATGTTCACGCACGTCTTCGCTACAGACCCTACACCTGAGAGACGAGAACTCGCCAAACAGCATGGAGCAACTGCTCTACCCCTCGATGAACTGAAACAGGCTATTCTCGCCGTCACAGAGGGAAGAGGCGCGGATACAGCGCTGGAGCTTGTAGGCAATGAGAGCGCTGTCAATACCGCTCTGGATCTTATCAGGCCCTTCGGCGTTGTGTCATCGATCGGCATCCACATCAAGCCGTTGACGATCAATGGAGATACCTTGTACAGCAAGAAGTGAGGGAATCGGGACGGCAGTCCACAATATCGCAGGATGGTCGATCTACTCCCAGCAACCAAAGCCAGTGATGGATCACATCTTTAGAGAATCGCATATGCTGACCACTGAGCCTCTTCCACCTCTGACCAGCGTTCGAATGCAGTTCGGCCGATGTTCGGTCCGCAAATACTTCGCTGGCGCGCTCAAGATCTTGCAGCAGAACAGAGACCTGTTCTCACAGTTCATCGAGCACAAAGTCCGCTTCGATCAGGCTGGGGAGTACTATGATCTGTTCAATAAAGGGAAGATTGCGAAGACGGTCTTTGTCGCGGATCATATTGGCTTGTAATCTCCACACACTATGGTCACGTATGAAGTCAGAGGAGCCAAGCTTGTACAGCTATATCGAGTTGTAGACCGGTAGAACAAAGTAGACCCTGTGCGAAAGGCATTACATATGCAGAACGCTCGATGCCGATGAATGGGAGGTTCCCACAATCCTCTTCAGATTGGCACGTGTGCCAAGTCGGCAGCACATCATCCAATGCCCGTATTTGTATCTGGCTGCACTGATCGCGGGACAACCCAAAGGCTCTCCGATTGTAAATGACTCAGAGAGTTGGTGTTCAAGCGAGGATTGTCATGGAGGTATGGTAATACATTGAGAGCTATATCAAGCCTTAGTGGGGTATCGCTGTTGGCATGGGTACGGATGAAATATGAGCCTTGGTCACTAATTATTTCCTATACAGAAACGACAAAGATCAGTTCCAAGGTTTAGCTACACTCGAAGAACTACTGTGATCCGTTCATAGGGAATGTACTCACACTTCGGGAGGGTCCTCGTTTACTTCTTTTCGACCACCGCCTCCGCTTCCGCCTCCTTAGGTTTCTCCTGAGCCTTCCTGAGCCCCGTCAAGATCTCCTCATCGAGCACCTTCAATTTATCCGCCAGTACCTTGCGGTCCTCGGTCGCCTTCCTTTCCCTTTCTTCACCTGCGATTCTCTCCTTGTGTAGCTTTTCCATACCGTTCACCCATCCGGTCATCTGCGTTCTCAATCCGCCAAGCTCTTTCTTCTGGCTGTCTCGATCCGTCGTCATCGCTTTCAGTTTCCTCTCCAGCTCAGCGATCTTGGGATTCAGCTCGTCCCTCACTTTCTTCTCGGTATCCCGCTTTGCGTTGCGTACGTCCTCCTCGGCTTTCTTCAGAGCGGCCGTCTTTGCCTTCTCTGCTGCTTGTTGATCATTCTCTCTTCCCTTCTTCTCCGTCTTCAACTCTTCTTCAGCATGGACTTTTCGATCTTCAGCAGCTTGAGCATCGATCTCTGCTCGCTCGAGGGCGGCTTGCGTGTTTTCGAGAACGTGGATGGTTTGAGGATATTCATCGTATACGGCTAAGAGTTTGTCAATTCCGACGGATTGCCGTGTTAAGGGCGCGGGACCGTTCCGAGGGATTGACGACAGCGAGTCACTGTCTTTTCGAAGAGACCAACGGCTGGGCATAGTGGGATTGAAACGGGAATCTTGGTGGATAGAAGCTTAGAGGACTTGCTTCGAGTGACGGCAGGAGGTTGGCAGGACGGGATCTCTAGGATGGTGCGAGTCGCGGATCAAAGGGAATAATGGTGAAGAAGAATAAGTTTAGGCATCGAGTTGAGAGACTTAGAAGCGAACCCGCAAGAGGAATGAAGAAGGAAGCCCCCCTAAGTTCGTATTTTGTTATTGTCAACAGTCCCAGTTCATTCGACTGACGTCATCACGCGGCCCCTTTGCTTTCCTCTGATTACCTGATTACCAGTATGTACGTACATCCTTCCCGATTCAAACCCCGTCTGCCTCAAATAATATTGATCCCCTCGATACATTAAACAAAAAAAAAACATCTCCAACCCCGCCACTTGTTGACCTGTGCACCTTTCTCACCTTTTGTCACTTTGGGCTTCTGGTATTGTTGGACCCGCGCATCATGTCCTGTCGGTGAAGGTGGGAAGAGATAGAGAACTTGATGGCACCTCTATGTCAACAGTATGGACCCAGTTTAAAGATCTCGGCTCGTTTCTACATCCAGCGCACCCGTAAACTGACAACCGGTGAAACACTCCCATCATGAGGAGACAGCGAAAACTGAACTTCTCGCATTTCCGCTGGACGAAGTCGCGCTGGGCTTCCGTTACCGCACAAGACCAGGTAGAATTCAATCCATAGAGCTGCCCAGAACATGAGAGCAGACGAATACTGAGCTCTGGGCGCGGGCAAGCGTTCCGTGGGAATCCCCCCATCGTCACCTGTTCTCAGCCTGTACGGCATCTGCGGGATATGCAGCACCAAATCGCCGCTGCTAGCAGCCAAGCAGCGCAACTAAAGCATATTCCGCTCTGTCGGCATCAGTCTCCAGACCAATGTCCGGCACTGATGTAAACAGTAGTAGTATGTGGGCAAGAAAGGAAGTATCCTTTGCCCCTCTGCCGCCTCTCGCAGCGTGCAACGGATTGATTCGCAAAAACCGGCGAAACCCCATGAAACGGGCACTCAACGAAGACGTCGAAAAGTCGGTCCGCTCCAATGGACTAATGCATGTATGTAGTCAGTAGTCAGAGGACTGTAGGGCCGCGCGGGAAACAAAATTCGCCAGATCCCGATTGGCGCGGCCCGATCAACACAAGACCGCTCTGCCTCATTCAGTTCAGACACTCCCAAGGAGCTCCTCGTTCTCAGCAATCGTTGCTCAATTCAATACCAAGATGGAGGAATCGTTTCCAGCCTTGGAAAGTGACCTTCAGCAGCGAATATAAAGGAGGATTAGCCCCCATGGGGACCCATGCTCCACTTCGTCACAGCCGATCAATCCAGCCTCACAGAATACTAGTGCAGTGTCCCCAACATGCCCCAAGACATCCCCGAAACCCCTTCGTATGATAAACCCGAGCTCGAGCTGGTCGAGAATGTCTTGACCAGCGGTGACCCCAAGGAGGAGCAGCAAACCAAGTTCATCGCTCATTTGGCGGACCAAGAACAACATGATCAGACCGCCTGGCAAGCTCTAACCGAAAACAAATGGAATACCCTTTGGATCTTCTACGCTATCTGGTGCTCAATGGCGGAAGCTTTTGATCACACTGCCGCCGGAAGCGTCATATCCATCCCAAGTTTCAGACAAGACTACGGATACTACTATAATGGCGGCTACGTGCTTCCCGCCAAGTGGCGATCTGCGTACTCGGGTGGTCCAGCGGCCGGTCTAATCTTTGGGACCCTGCTTTGTGGTATGGAGTAGCAATGGTGGCCATTGTCCTCAAGAGCGCGAGCCTGACGTTCACCGGTACTTCGTCCAGTCCTTGGCGACAGGATCGGGAGGAAGTGGTTTGCGGCTTTCAACTACGCCCTCTTCCTGATCGGCATCACTGTTGAAACCATCTCCAACACGCAGAAAGATCCCAAAGCTGTCTTCTTTGATGGCAAGTTCATCAACGGTTTTGCCATAGGTGGAATGCTTCCCACTGCGTTGACCTCTATCGGCGAGGTGAGTCAATCCAGCCTTCAGAATACAGCATGATGTGCGGCAACTCTAACTTGACGGCGTGCGCTACCATAGATCGCACCTCTCAAAATTCGAGGTGTCTTTACTGTCGCCGGATCTATCCCGTTTGCCCTTGGGGGCATTCTCGTGAATGTGATCCTGAACTCTTAAGGCAATCTACCCAATTCGTGGGCGTACAAGTCGACTTTTGTCGCTCAATAGGTTGTCACCTTCATTGGAGCAATTTTCCTGCCGCTCATGCCGGAATCTCCTGTCTGGTTGATTTCCAAAGGTCGAGATGAAGCCGCTCTGAGATCACTTCGACGATTGGGCTGGAACCAAGAGCGACAGGAACGGATGGTCGCGAACATCAAGTTGACACTCAAGCAGGCGGAGAAGAAGACTGCTGGCGCGACTTACCTTGACTGGTGGGTGACTCACACAACCCTTCGCTTTGTCTCCTCACAACTGCTGTCGACTGTTAGCTGAGATACACTTGTTTTCTTTCGCTTGTCACACAGCTTCCGAAAGACGAACCTGTGACGAACAATGATAGCGGCCGCACCGATGTCTATCCCAAGCCTTTTGTGGCATCTACTTTGTTTCCGGTTATTGCACGTACTATATGCAGCTCGCCGGGATGTCGGTATCCATGTCGTTCCAGCTCACCATCGCCCTCATGGCTCTGACCGCGTTGGGTAACATCACGCTGTGGTTTACCATCGAGCGGATTGGTCGACGTCCTCCGATAGTTGGTGGCCTGGTCTTCTTGACGGGTCTCCTCTTCGCTATTGGCGGGCTGGCGACTATCGGTACCCCAGCGGCGAGCACTGGCGCTGTGGCCATGATGTTGCCATACGCCTTTAGCTTTTCGGCCACGATCGGCTCCATTGCCTACGCTTCAATGGTCGAAATTGGCAGCTCTAGGCTGAGGAACAAGACTGCGTCTATTGCGCTCATGGGGCAGAGCATGCTTAACGTGAGTAAATTACTAGATTGATAACTTTCGGCGTCCTGCTGACACTCTTACTCTTCGCAGTTGATGTGGAACTTTGTCCTTCCTCACCTGTTCAACCCCAACGAGCTTAACCTTCAAGCCAAGGTCGCCTTTATTTTTGGCGCGCTCTCGGTCCTTTGCTGCGTGTACGCTTATTTCTGCCACCCGGAAACCAAGGGACGAAGCTACGAGGAGCTTGATGAGATGTTCGTGAAAAAGGTCCCGGCTCGACAAGTTTCTACTTTCGTGACTGACAATGAGCTTCGAAACCGAGCCGCTCAACGGGCTGTCGCCGAAGGCCGCGCCTTTGCATAGCATACAATGCCGGTGCGTAGAAGGACCGGACTGCGTTGTAATTGGTCAGATCATTTTCCGCTGCAGCGCTGTTTCCGCATCTAGGTCGGTGTGTATCAAACATGGAGCAGGGAGCAATATCGCTATAAGATTGGAACTAGTGTCATATGCTATGCATGATATGTCAACCGGCGGGGTTGATTGTGTAGGACAAGAGAGGAAGTTCACCTAGACTACGGGCTGCCGCATATGAGAGCGCAGTCACATTTCGCCTCTGCTCCTCCTCCCACAGTGCATGCAGCGTTCCTCAAACTTATTCTGTTTCTTATCATATCCCACCGGTCCACCATGTACAGTATGTATGTGCCATCTGAGGTGCAGCCTGGGACTGGGTTAGTCGCGCTGTAGGTGTATCCACTTTTGGGTTACACAGGGCCAGCCTCGATACCACAGCTATCTAGACGTTCCTGATCGTCGATAGAGGCATATGCTCGCAGCCGGAAGCAAGCCCTCGCTACTCGAGAACTACTCGGTAGCTCAGCGGTGCTTGATAAGGCTATAACAACGCTGCAGACGATGAGGGAAGAGAGCACATATTCCGTCCTGAGGAAACGTTCCGGTAAGTCGAGCAGTTCTATAACTACTACTGTACAGTGGTAAAGCCTGCTTTCGCAGGAAACACCAGAATCTCAGACACCCTCAGCTCTCACGGCCCATAGTTTCAGCCGTTCTGCTTGTGCTGGGTATCTCCAGAGACGCTATCCGAGAAAACGACATGTCCGAGAAGAGGCAAATATACGCGAATCGCGAATGTGCGGAGTCCGCGTACTTCTGCAGCCCGATAGACTCTCACTGGCCTTTTCATGCATAGACAACATCCCTATTTTGAGCAGATGCATGCAGCACAAAGATTGACGGGATCTATGCGCGTTTTATGGTGATCACACAATCTGACGTGATTGAATAAACGCCTTCGGAATGTTTCGCTTATCTTTCTCTGACATGCGCTCAGCTCGCTTACCGCGGCTTTGGACGGTCTTCGAGGGTGTTCACATCCGCAATGATCCTTGCCCAGATGGTGCATACGTCTGAGAATTTCATTTGATGCCGCCTGCCTATTTTCAACGAGTCATATCCTTCTTGTTCTCTTTGTTTCTTTTATTTTAGTTGTGGACGCTCGAGTAAAGTGTACACTGATCGATCCGCCTAATGCCTTTCCCACGCCGCCACGGCATGCCCTTGAGATCGGCGACGCCGAGAGGAGAGGTTTTTACTCGCATACAAATGTCGATATCACTGAAGATCACACCATCCTCAAAATGTGTCATCTTTGCACGCACGAAGAAGAGAAAACGGACGCGACATGACCCGCCAATGACGATTGATATATATATGACCCGACAGGTCAAGTGTCAGGACGACGATTGACCCTGTTCGAACATCTGAATTCTTAACAGACATACTGTAGAATGTCTGCATCGCCAACCGCCGAGGATTACAAGTACGATGGGGCGAGCGAAAAACTCCCGTCTCGAACCAAGGCTGTTGCCGAAAAGTATGCGGATGAGACTCTTCGATTGGTCGAAGCCCATGGTGCCGAGTTCGGCACTATCACCCCTGAAAAGGAGAAGAAGCTGAGATGGAAGCTGTATATACATGTCATGGGTTTGCTTTCGGCCATCAACTTGATGCTTTTTGTGAGCCTTAATCATGGCTAGGCTAGAGCTGACGAGCAGATCGATAAATCGACGTTGGGCTATGCGGCGATCCTCGGCTTGTTTGAAGAGACAGGTATCAACAAGGCTCAGTACAACAACCTTGGCACGTTTTTCTACGTTGGTGAGTATGTTCGTAGGCTATAGTCATAGAGAAGACTGGCTGACCTGGAACTCGACAAAGGCTACCTTGCCGCCCAATGGCCGGGTCACTACCTCATGCAACGCTTGCCTCTCGGTAAATTTGTGGCCGGACTCGTGTTCTTCTGGGGCGCCACGGTCTTCCTACACTGTGTCGCGACTCGTTACGCAGGTCTAGTGGTTCTTCGACTCGCCCTTGGAGCCGCCGAATCGGTCGTCGTGCCAGCTATGGAGGTCACCATCGGCATGTTCTTCGACCGACATGAGCAGGCCGTTTTGCAGCCAGTGCTCTGGATGACTTGCGCATTCGCCCCCTTGGTCGCCGCGTTCATTTCGTACGGTCTGCTTTGGACCGAGAGTTCGATTCTGCCTTGGAAGCTTTTCATGATCATCACCGGAGGAATGTCAATCTTGCTGTCCGTAGCAGTGTGGTTCTATTACCCCAACAACCCCGGACAGGCAAGATTCCTCACACTGGAGGAGAAGATCCATACGATTCGACGGGTTCACCAATCGAGTCAGTCCTCCATCGAACAAAAGACTTTTAAAAGAGCGCAGTTCAATGAGGCGCTTCGGGACCCAGTGTCTTGGCTCTTCACCTTGGCGGTGACCTGCCTCATGTTGTGTAACAATTTGACATACGGCCAAAAGAACCTCATCACCACCTCTATCGGTATTTCACCTCTTGGCTCGACCCTCGTTGCAGCTGCCGGCGCCGGCTTCACCATGATCTGCTCAGCAATCGCCGCTTGGGCGCTCCATGTTTGGCCCAAAAACCTGGCGTTTCACGCCCTGATATGGTGCATCCCCGCAGTCGCGGGAGGCATCGGTATGATCACGATACCATGGGATAACAAGCTGGCTTTGCTGGCTTGTCTGATTCTCGCTGGAGGCACCTTCGGCATCACATACATCATCGCTCTCGGGTGGACTAATTCATCCAGCGCCGGATACACCAAAAAGCTCACCCGTAACGTCATGTGGATGTTTGGGTACTCGGTTGCCAACCTGATCGGTCCTCAGATCTGGGTTCCTCGGGATGGCCCCCGATATTATGGAGCTTGGATCGCACAGATCGTTGTCTCCTGGATCGGCACCCCCGTCGTCCTGTACATCATCCACTTCGTCTTGGCCAAGCGGAACAAGGAGCGGCTCGCCTGGGCTGCCTCCCTGAGCGAGGATGAGAGGAACGCGGAGGGAGAAGTGGAGCAGTTTGATGAAGCGACAGGTGAGCTGGTACGTCGAAAGGTCGACATTGCTCTGTTGGACATGACGGATTTGGAGAACAAGCGGTTCCTCTATCCTCTCTAATGCGTCAACCCGCACGATGTTATATAGCCTGGCATTATTTCATCTAGAAATTCATTTTGAATGCATTTTTTTCTCTGTCCTCCTACAACTGATATAATGGGATGAAAATGTCGCTCAAGACTCCTCCTACTTGACCTGTTTACCCTTACCGCCGTACAGAGTTGCTCCCCGGATGCCAATCGGGTCACCAACGACCTTCATAAGCTCAACGCCGGGCGCGTTCAGCGCAGGTTGGTCGGGGTCGAAATCATGGCGGTCCGGCATCATCATCTCGTCTTTGCCCAGCCACACCTCTAAACCGCGGACTGATTGGCCGTCCTTGTACAGCCAGAGATCTTCCGTCTCTTTCTGCCAGACCTCGAGCTTACACCTCAGATCCTTGACCACATCGCCATATGCGGGATCTTGGGCCAGATCTTTGACCTCGAGGGGGTCCGCGTCCAGGTCGAAAAGCTGCTCCGCCGGACGGAAGATGTAGTCTCGTAGGGATCGACTGCCCACGAAGACCGGAGTCTGTAAGTTTCGCATGCCTTCAAACGAGAGTGATGAGTACAAGTCGGTTGCGAAGGGGAATTCGAGTCGCCAGGCAACGTTTCGGTGGTACTTGTATTTACGGGTTCGAATCGCCCTAGTAGGCCAGTAGTTGGCCCTCTCGTGGTAGGTGTGCGAGCAGAATACGTGGTGAGGCCATTCCGACTCGGGCACAACGTCTTGTCGATCGAGGACCGGGAGAACGGATCGGCCCAGTCGATCGGGAGATAGTTCCTTGGTGCGAAGGTCGATCGGGACCCCGGCGTAGTCAAGCATCGTAGGCAGAATGTCGAGGAACGAGACCATGTTGGGGTTGACGATACCCTTGACGCCTTTGGAGACAAGTCGGGGATCCCGGACGAAGAAGGGCAAGCAAGTGCCAGAATCGAACAATGTGGTCTTCGAGTTGATGAAAGGGGGACCGTTGTCGGCAGTGACAATAACCAAGGTTGATTCGGCGAGACCGCGTTTGGCGAGATTATCCAGGATAAAGCCTACACCCTGATCGAATCGATAGATTGCTCGATAATACTCGACAAGCTCCTGCCTGAGTTGGGGCACGTCGGTGAGCCAGTCGGGGACTTCAACATCCTCAGGCTTGACATCGATGTCTTTAACTCGGGGATCGAATGGACCTTGGTCATTAGCGAAACCACCTCGAGATTGGTCTCGATGAGGGTCATGGAAGCCGACGACAAGATTGAAGGGTTTATCTTCGGCTTGAGCTTTCTCGAAAAAGGCGTCACAGTGGTCACCAAATATGGCAGAGTCTCTCGTTTCAATGTCGTCGAAAACTGTCCAGGGGTAAGTTTTCTTCACACCGACGTGGATCTTGCCAACGATGCTGAGAGAATATTGGGAATTTATTTAGCTTTGAGCATGGAGAGCATATGTTGTGCAGCACCGAAAGTAGTCTGCTCACCCGGTCAAGTAGCCACTAGCATTGAATAGCTGAGGAAGGGTGTCGACGTGTTCAAAGGTCTGGAAGTGGGTGGCGACCTGGTTCAGACCGTATTGGCCGTTCTCATGAGTGTGTAAGCCGGTATAAATGGTCGAACGACTACCTGAACAGGATGCCGTACTGGCAAAAGCAAGGTCAAAGCGGACACTCTCCGAGGCGAGCTTATCGAGGTTTGGTGTGGTGACGCTCTTGCAGCCATACGCCCCGATATACTTGCCGAGATCGTCAGCGACGATGAATAGGATGTTCTTGTGCTGGCTGGACATGTCGAGTCGGGTTTTTTCCCAAGTGACTTGGGCTATGACGCTCATATCACAACTTTGAGCTACCTAAATACCTTGATCAAGTGAACACCGTCCGTGAGGATAACGATTTTTCGGCACCGAAATCCCGAGAAGGATCTGCATTCTGCAATGCGATTCCCGATATGGAGGCTCCACGTCAGATGACCTAGAGAATTCCTCGTAGAGAAACTGGAAGAATAAGCGCTTCAATTCGTTGATAAACAGGTTAGGGTCATATGATCACGTCTGAATTACTCATCCTTAGTAAGTTGGATCTGGATCAAAATCACGAATGAACTTCAGTTGGAGCAGGTCCGCAACAACGGGACGCTACCAAGAATGGTCCTCCTCAAGGTTAGCAGGATCTTAGTGAATTGCATATCACCGAAACACTTTTCGAAATGACAGTGGAATTATAGAGGCGTTAGACGGAAGGAACAAGATGCCAAGGAATAAAACATCGGTGAGTCGCGATAACCATAAAACCATACGAAGCCCTGAGATTTCAAGCATCTTTCGGGGCTTTCGTCATATGATATCGGCCTTCCGCCAGCACGTCATGTGACCTGATCAATCTGATTCCCAATCGACGTCTTTCAAGCGATAAAATGTCGAACAGATCCTGCTGTATAAAACGAATGTCCACTGGATTTCCAGATCGATTTGGAGAAACTGGAATACATGCATTCCCAAATCTCTGGCACCTAAAAACGTCTCGTGTAGTTACTCGGACTCTCAGAATCGCGCATATAACTTCGACGACTTAGCTTGTGGTGCCCCCATACTCCCCCACAACCAACCTCCCTGACGATCCCTGCAGCCCTAACTCATACGTGACCATTTCGAGCGCCGCTCTCTATAGCCACCAGTGATCATGTCGGTAAAAGCAGGGTGGAAGCAGACCACGCCGTTTCTCATATTCTGTGTAATTGCATATTCTTGGGGTGATCTCTTGTTCGGAATGTGAGTGAATGAGGGGACATCCCCCATACCTGCCTGTCATGCGCTGATTTGGCTTCTATGTGAAGTGATACCGGCTCGTTCGGATCTCTCCAAGTTCTACCTTCGTGGTTGAAGGATTTCGGGATATACAATGCTGCCACGGGGACGTATTCAATGCCGACGTCGAGAACGTCGATCATGAATTCAGGTAAGTGAAAGGGCAAGAACACAAGCCTCAAGATCCAAAGTGTTGACGCACGACCCAACAGTTGTTTTCGCTGGAAAGCTAGTCGGCACGGCCATATTCGAACCGCTTGCGGAGCGGTTGGGTTACCGAAACACCATGTGTGTCGCAGCTGTGTTGCAATGCGTAGCTTTGGTTGGTAAGTGGCCGTCTTGTCGAAGTCATCGTCTACAGAGGTGTGCGTTCTGACAATCCTCTTCCGTCTTCCAGTGGAATTGACTGCCAAAGTAAGCGATCTCTAATACCTTGCGTGTTGTTGGCGCCTGACGTAAACGCCGCCACAGGACTGGATCGTATTCACCGTTGGCAGGATCATCGCTTATCTCGCGGTCGGGATCGTCGAGAACTGCGTACCCTCGTACATCTCTGAGATCACTCCAGCTGGCGTCAGAGGCTTCATGTCGGGAACGATGACTGTACTTGTCACGCTTGGTAATCTGTGGGGAGCGGGTATGAGCAGAATCTATGCCACCGAGACGAGAAAGATCGGTTGGATCGTAAGTCCACGAGACGAGTGGTGTCCGTGAGCATCATGCTAATATCATCGCATTCTCAGATCCCTGTGGCCATACAGTTTATCCCTGCTGTTGGCATCCTGGCTCTTGTCCCATTCACACCAGAATCGCCTCGGTGGCTCGTCAGCAAAGGCAAGATCGACGCCGCCCTGCATTCACTCAACAGAGTCAGGCCAAAACACGACGTCGACCAAGGGCTGACAGCAGTAGAAATCGAGGCTTTTGAACAAGCGATCGACGATGCTAAACATCAGAAACAGGGTAGCTGGCTCGATCTCTTCCGAGGCACGTATCTTCGACGGTCGTGGGTAAGTGCACAACCTAGATACCTCGTCGTATGGGCATCGAGTTGAAACTGGTATACAGGTGATCGCGCTGCTCTTCTGGTTCTATCAATCAACTGGATTGCAATTCATCAACCTTTACGGCCCCACATTCTACAAGCAGATCGGCGCGGGAGCGAACGCTTTCACTTACAATGTCATTGCACAAGCCTGCGGTGTACTCGCTACCATTGTTGGCATTCTTGCCACCGATCATTACGGTCGTCGACCACCACTTATCATCGGAGCAGCTGTCTGTGTTGTCTTCAACTTCATGATCGCCGGTATAGGTTCAGCAAAGAACAGGACAGACACTGGGAACAAGACGGTCATTGGAAGTACCGTCTTCATCCTGGTCGGCAGCAAGATGTTCCAATGTATCTCATGTGAGTAGAGCCCTTTTTTTTCAGACATTTAGCAAGCCCCTGATGGTCCATCTACACAGTCTTGATGGCGTCGGAGATTGGAGGCAGGACAATGCGAAAGAAGTGTGAGTTAGGCCGTGCTCAATCCTGTTATCGCCCCCCTTTAGGGCTGACTTTATCTGGACGTCTTCAGTCATGGGCTTCGGCACATCGGTCGATGTCGTGTCTGCGTTTATCTTCAGCTTCTGCATGCCTTACCTGCTGAAGACCCCTGGCGCCAACCTGGGGCCGAAGGTCGGATATCTCATCGGCGGCAACTCATTCTTTGCGTTGATCTTCTCGCTGTTCTACGTGCCAGAGCTGGCTGTGAGTCTAAGGTGTCCATTTGGTAGATGTGAGTCCCAGCAAGCTAATCACGCTTCACTACAGGGTCGATCGCTCGAAGAGATGGATGAGCTCTTTGAGTTGCGCTTGTGGGCGTGGCAGTTCAAAGGAGCTGAGACTAAGGGTGTCGGAGCGAGAATCACTCAGCTTGAAGCAGGACGCAGGGGTGCCGAAGGTGCCGATCAGGACGACATTAAGATGGTAGGTGGCTAAATTTTTTCTTTTCGCAAAAACCGACTGACATGTACTTTTGGCAACGACGTAGGATGACGAGAAGCACACGGAGGACAGAAGAGAAATCGCTTAGGCTCGAGCTCGAAGCAGTAGTCAGGGTAACCGATGGGATCGTGGATAACAACACGGGGAAGTAATCTCGATGGGAAAGGGTTAATCGGCTTCGAACATGTGATTGCATGTACTGGTATGAGTGGTTTAGGGAAACGATGTTAAGGCTGTTTACAATAGCAAGACGGCGGGATCGTGTTACAATTCTCGGCTCGCTCTCGGCTCGCTACATGTCGTTCTCGTTCACTTCAATGAGACATACATTTGTCGTTCGTTTTTCTGAATTGACGAACGGTAACGTTTAGTTTGGTCATGGGCTGTAAAGACCTTCGAGAGAGTGTGAGAGGAAAGTGAGAGGAAAGTGACATCGTAAGAGTAGTCAGTCTCGGCTTATGCACACGCTACAGTCATTGAGTGGAACTCACCAGTCGGCTGTCCTTGGTCAAACCGTTATTCCGCCTTGATTTCTGTGTACTTCCCAAACAGCTGTGGTCGGAAGAACAGAACGTAGATCCTCCATACCAAAGGTGGCGCGAGGCACATGATCGCTCCAATTGACCCCTTGACCGAGAGTGCCGCACCGTACCTGCCCCCCTTGAGAAGCTCCCCGATCAGGATCGGAATGAGCAAAATCTCTCCGAGTCCGAGCGAAATGTACACCTGTTTCCTGGTGTTGATCGCTTGCCTGGTGTTCTGATAACCGTAGAGCAGACCGGGGGTGAGGCCACCGACAACAAGGCCCCCGAAAAGACGGACGAAGAGCACCAGAGACGGGTTGATATCGGATGGGCGGTTCAAGAGCAGGGACAGTACGAACCGAGGGTGCGTGATGAGAGGGAAACTACACAAGTTGAGGATTGCTTCGATGAGGAAAGCTTGACGGATGGGGTGACCATCATGGAGTGAGTCAGGGCGGATTGGTGTTTCGGTGGCTGGCGACTTTGACATTGTGGGTTGAGCCATACTAAGATGAGTAAGAAAATGAGAAACAATGTTGTTGCTCGAGTTCAAACAAAACGGGATAGCATTGCAAAAATGCGGGAAGGTTCAGAAAGTTGTGAATTGACGTCTCCGCCATAAATTGACGTCATATTGGAATCATCACCGGCTGGATGATTGGACCGTAAGCGGACAGATTGGTATGTATCGCAGTCTTAAGATCCATATCCGTTTGATCATGTTTAATGCATTGAGGTTGTAATGTTACATTTTGTGCCAATATATGCAGAACCAAGATTATATAAATTCGAGATCTTCGATTACGGTAGATGCGATCAAATCCTCTCGCGAAGCTGGAAATGACCAGCCAAAGCTTCCCATCTCGCTTCCAAGGCTTCCAATCGGGCAATAGCCGGAAGCTCTTTCAGCACAGCGACTTCCTTGTCTATGAAAGCAGGGCGACAGGTGTCTCCGCGGAAGAGCAGGAGGTATAGGTTTATGAGCAGCAAAGCTACACAGAGGGCAACGACGATCACCATGACCGGGTTCTCAGGGATCTCCATTGCGTAGTCCAGCCATGGTGTTTCTCTCGACACTACCGCACTGCCAATCCCCTCCTGTAGCTGAGTTGTGACCTCCTTTGGTGCCTCGTCAGCTGCTGCGGCTTTTTCGAGCTCGCCTTCCGAGGGAAGATGTTCAGGTCTTGTGCCGAATTCCTCTGGATGTGCCTTGATCCAATCTCGGACCTTCTTGGCCAGCTTCTGGTGGTACTCTTTCTGTCCCTTGATCACGGCTGGTGTGATCGTGCCTTTGAGCCATGACGACGCGGACCAGGCACACTCGGTAGTGCAATACATCCGGGTCGCGGCACGTCCATGTCGTTCAGCGTGCGTGAGGCAGGTTCGCGTATGTACAGAGAAGCTGCATGTCAGCGCGGCGTATCGTTTCAAAATGACCCACCTTTTACCCGAAGGAACGTCCGGTGTTTGCGTTTGGGATTCAATCTCGTATGACTTCTCGGGGTCGGCAACAACGACAGTCTCCGTACCATTGCAGTCGGATTTGGACGGACCGATGGGGTTGGTCTAGAAAGAGCGTTAGTTTCAACTGAGTCCAAACGCAGCAGAAGATGTTGCAGCTCACCATATGCATCACGCTGCTCATAGTCCGTTGTTGCTTCCCTGCATAGTCCGTCCAGCCGCTAATATTTACGTCTGGGAGACCGCCGATTTTTAGCAGTTGCTCACAATGGACGGCCTGATATGGTGCTCACCCGTCAACTTCTGATCCACCTGGTAAAACTCCATTATGAACTCTTGATTGTGGTATATCAGGTTGTAGACTTGATCGAGAGTGACTGGGAAGGTCACATCAAGAGCTATGTCTTTCAGATGACCCTCCTCCGTGCACATGGTCTGTTTGACTTCCAGGCCACCAGTCGTCGAAGTCGTATCACTGGCAGCCTCCTGCGATGTGTCGCTGCCGGCCTCATCAACATCTTCTGGGTCCAATGTCACCTCCGGTCTCTCAGCGTATGCTTTGTATCTCTCCGGCGCCACCACTTTCCAGCATTCTACCACACTCGCGTACATCGAATCACGATCCTTCATACTGCCGTAACCCAACTGCTTCTCGTCGATTGTCTCATCGTCGAGGCAGACGTAGATCGCATTCTGAATCCATTTGGCCGTTGTACCTTTTTCGACGGAGACAAGCTTGTCGAGCGCATGGATGTATTCTGTTTTGTAGCCGAGGATGTTGGATCGGAAGCAGAGGTGATAGGGGGTGAGGTATAATCGGCCGTGAAGCAGGACTTTTGCCTGAAGATCCGCTGATTGTGTCTCCAACACCGTCAGGTAGTCTGGCGGGATCTGACCGGGTGCAAGAGATCGCAACTGATCACCAAAGTATCTCTCAAACTCTGCTTGTCGCTTGAGCGAGACTTCCCCTAAGATCGAGGTCGTGGACGACGCAATGGTACTGCTCCGCGCTCGGCCGGTACTCGCGCTCGCGCTGGTGCTGGTAGAAGCAGTAGACGGCGATAAACTGGTTTGGCTTTCGAACGGGCTGACGATTTTGATGTTGGGGTTTGGGGATGCAGCGAGTTCTTCGGGCGTGCCCTCAAAGAACTTGGTCTCGACGGACATGGGAGTAAACTGGTCGAGGGGTTGCCGCGGATATGTTGGAGAGGATAGGGAAGAAGGGTGGGTCGGTCGACTGGCGTGTATATAAGTTGGAAGAGAGTTTGTGGTCGGATTGTGTTGTAACTACATCGTTATGCTCTGATCTCGTGTCGACGCATGCTGTTTACGAGAGGAAGAGGTCATTGTCGTTCCAGTGAGGTGGTGTGGTGACATACATGAGAGACCGGAGGGTGAATAACGTGAAGAGGGAAAAGGTGAATGAGAGTGAGTGCACAGGGGGGCATGTGATGACATAAATGATGAATTGATGTCATCGGAGCGACCTGCTGTCAGGCGCTGAAGGGGGAAAGGTGGGGCTAAGGCGGAGATCACCGCCTTTCAACTGTCAAACCGTCAAGCCCTGTTTTGGCTCACCATAACCTTATGCATCATCATGCATGCTTCATGACGCAACGCTGTCGATCTTTTCGTGTGCAGCCAATCACTCCATCCGAAGGATGATATACCAAACCAAGTTCACCAGCGGCTTCCGCATAGAACAGTGGCTGTATCCACTAGTATGGAGAACCCAAAGAGACCGTCCCGAAACGCCCGGAGTGCAGCGACAGACGCTCGCGACTCCTTTTCATCGACTCGCACGGTAAACAGTTGATAGCTCGCCCTCTTTCAAGCCGGGGCCTTTTGTCTGGTATTCTACATACACATGCACCCTGATCACCAAAATCATCGATCATATTACATTATATATGTATATACGGATCCCTACTTGAATCGCTCAACACGAATCGCATCACTTGCTCGCGATGATGCCCACCCTCCTTCTCGAATACTCGCTATCCACGCCCTGATCTAGATCGCTCACGATAAACTCGACCAGCTGCTCAAGCGTCGTCCCATATCTTTGCGTGTTCGCCATGATGTTGAGGTACGATCCGATGAAAGGGATCCAGGCGAGTGTAGAAGTCCACTTTGGTGGTGAGTCCGCTGCTCCCACAACGGTCTGTCGGTGAGCTTGCGCTTCTCGGGCCAAGTCAAGACCGTCCTCGCTGGAAGGGCTTGTAGGATCGAGGGGTTTAGCGGGGTACATCTGGAAGGCGCAGAGTGCCGACCAGTTGAGCGATGAAGCAGAGGTCGATTGGAGAAGGCGGTAATTGGGCGGATGGTCGGGGAATATCGGCAGACTGTAGGTCATGTTGAGTGACTCCAGTCAGCACCGGGTGGAACAGCCTGCGTCTGCCGGGATCGACGTACTAATCGTAAATCATCGATCCTGTCCCAGGAGAGTCCAGTAGACCCCATCCGGACATGAACCAAGCTCGTATCGGATTGCCTCTCGCTTCTCCTGCCTCCGCGGCGGCTGTTGCAACAGCTTTGAAGATGGCTGGAAACGTTTTGGTCTTGCTGAACATCGACGCGACCCCCGCCGCATTAATCACAGCGTCACAGTCGTGTTTCTCGATAGCATCCCTTATGGATCCGACATCGGTGGCGGATCCGAGCACGATGTGGTCTTCTGGGATGGAGGCTAGAATGCGGGATGGCAGATTCCCGGTGGAACGGAGGTATAGAATGGGAGTGTGACCATGCAGGAGAAGAGCGGATAAAAGCCGAGAGCCGACGTTGCCGGTGCTGCCAAGGAGGAGAACCTTCATTGTGGATGCGAGTATGGGGAGAGCAGTGAGGGAGCAGTGATATGAGTTGAACGATATTCCTGATTTGCGTTACATACGAGCCATATATATACATGTGTATATAAACGACGGGGAGGAGTGTCTTAGCCGATTGCGCGGGAAACGAGGACGATGCCCGTGTGGCTTGGTCAGCTCCGAAGGCCGAGGAGCAGGCGATGTCGGACAACACCCGGATGAGGAATGCATCGAATCAATGCATGATGATGCCTCTCCGGAATACCATAGAGCGCTGTCCCCATCCCCATTGGCCGTGGGTGTGGGTCCAGAACAGTTATGTCATATGCATCGGACATGGTCTTGTAAAGACACACATGCCCGGGGAATATCCTCCACGATCACTTTACCGACACCGGGCAGATTTTACGATTGGCTTGCTGTATCTCTCTTTGCGCAAAGTCGTATGCACATGCTGTTTATGCGTTTAGTGTGGAACAGCAACCGGAGGCATCGCCACCGAGGGAAATGGTATGATGTTAGCTGAATCACAATTCGTGTACGTGACAGCGAATGAAGACGAAATGGTGCCGGAAAAGGGGAACTGGTCGCCGCCGCGCAGGAATGAAGGGACAGCAATGACGCCCATATCCTTCTTCTACACTGACTATTCGTCCGCGCTCTTGACATTGTTTTCAGTCTCACCTTTCACATCGACCAATATCAACAGGCATTGACAATACATCTCTGTCGTTCTGCACTTCAGTGTTCCCACCCCATCCACCCCCCAACCCAGCCAAGAGCATGCATGCGTACGTACTCTAGCCTGCTCCACGTGGCCTTACAGGCGACACTAAGGAGCCCGAACCCATAGAACGATAGTACAAAAAGAAGGTCAAACTACGAGGGTGAAAAACCCTCGGGAGTCGTGATCCTTCGAGGAAAACCCATAGACACGAAGGAGGAAGCCAGGGGATGGTGGTGGGAAGCTCAAAAAGGGGAAGCGCAAAGCGACTGCTAGAGAGATGAGATGAAGAAGAAGAGAGGGAAAGAAGAGATGATATAGCTCAATATATGTACATATGCAGGATTCATCTCATTCAACCTTGACCTCTGCGCATGCACCCAGAGACACGTGTCATCCCTGACATCCTATGTAAGTCGCGTCCGGTTCTGACTCCTCTTCGCATCGATCCCTTTTTTGTTCACCATACATCATACACTCACTGACTAACACGGAACCGGTCTCGCGGCCTTGTCGGCCATTTCTTCGGCTCTTTTGCGCTCGACTCGATTCGATAGATATCAAGTTAGAAGAAACCTTCATCAGTACTATAAGTACCTGGCATCTTACCACGCTCTGACGGCCTCCCTTAAACATCTTCACCGACTGTCTACATCCACGATGGTCCGCACAATCAAGTTGAACGATGGTACATCGGTGCCCGCCTTGGGCTGGGGGTGAGTCGACATCTGTCCAGGCTGTCTAACGATTTGGTGCTGTTGAGCTGGGCTGATGTATCTCTTTGCAGTAACATGGGTGGGAAGGAAAAGGCTCATTTGGCAGGTGCCATCGCGCTTCGTGAGGGCATACACCATATTGACAGCGCTCAGTGCTATGGCACCGAAGAGGAAGTCGGGTCTGCTATTAAAGAAGCGGGGCTAGATCGGAAGGACGTCTACGTGACGACGAAAAGTAAGTCAATGCACACTTGAACGATGAGCGGCAACTGACTCTTGTGTACACCTCCAGTTTTCTGGTTCGAAAGTAAGTGATCTGACTGCGGCCACGGCTCTGCACAGCTCATCATACGACCCGCACATTGCAGAGACCGACATCACCATCAACGATATCCGCTCGTCCGTCCAAGGTTCTCTGGACAAACTTGGCTTCATTCCAAACCTTCTTCTCATCCACAACCCGTACATCCCTACTCGTGCTGGACTTTCTCTTGGACAATTTTGGCAACATCTCGAAACGCTCGTGGAGGACGGGACGTTGAAGGGCTGCTCCCTCGGTGTGAGCAACTTCAGGCCTGTGGACATTGAGGAGATAATCAAGATTGCCAAGATCAAGCCGGTCGTGAATCGTGAGTAGCTACGATAGCACGCCTCAACTGTGATACTCTGACTATGCCACTCATCCTCCTGACCTGTTCACCACCTCACGCAGAAATCGAATACCACCCTTACGTTCTTGCACATCTCGACCCCCTCATGGAGACTCATACAAAGCACTCAATCGTTACTCAAGCGTTCGCATCTCTCGCTCCGATTCATCGACACCCCACCGGTGGTCCCGTCAAGCCCATCCTCACCGACATCGCTCAAAAGCTCTCTTCCGAGACCGGCGAGCAGGTGGACGAAGCGATGGTTCTCATCTTGTGGACGTTGTCCAAGGGCGTCGTCTGTATCACCAGCTCGGGGGATGAGGGAAGGATAAGGAAGATGGCTAGCACGGAGAAGATCCGAAACCTGAACGAGGAGGAGATCAGTGCGATTGATCAGGCGGGGAGGAAGGTACATTTCCGACATTGGGTGAGTCAACGCGTCTCATGGCCTCCCGTTTTATCGGTGATCTTGCTTGTGCCGTGTTCCAATGATCGATATGGTCATTGTCTCGCAGCCGCGCGCTACGCTGACCGCCCACGCTTTAGACCGAACATATGGAAAACGACTATCCTAATCCGGACCTGCCTTCAGATGTATAAGGCTGCATCACAATTACCCATCATATTACAATGCACATATACAGAATCTGCCATCTCATTCACAAACCAGCTTCTACCACTCCCGCGCCCTCCCGGTGTCACCCACTCGGATCAACTGGCCCTTCAGTAGGCCATGTCCACCCCCCTCCTTCTCGAAGACCCCTCGGACGCAAGGGAATAGAGTGGTGTCTTTGGGAAGCGTCCAATACTCCTTGTAGATAATGAATTTACCCGTCTCTGATTCATCCAGCATACCCGTCTCGAGCTGATCCCCACCGCCGCTCGGGAGATTGATGATATCCGAGTGATAATCGTTGGTGAAGTCACCCGCCGAGTCGATAGGGTGGGCGAACTGGCCTCGGACGATTTGGTTCCAGCCATCGTAAACGGTGTTGTTCTCGGTGGCAAGAGCAGGAAGCTTTTTGAACGTAGAGTGACCAGCAAAGGCCCAGAGAACGCCGGCATTCGGCGTGGTCTCGTGTGCAAACCTGATATCGGTAAAGTGGCCACTCGGCAGGCAGATGTGTAGAACGTCAGAGTCTTCAATGGGAGCCTGAGTCGCCCATGCGATACCTTTACGGACAGCGAGCCTCGGAATGACATTGTCAATCGAGCTGAGAAGGATGCGACAATCTATGGAACGAACGGACGTCAATCTCTTGCTGCAGGACGCTCCTTGCAAACTCGTTTTATACGCGCTCTGATGCGACATGCTGAGACCCTCGTTCTACATACGATAGCGTTCAAGGGAGTGAATTAGTCTTTGCTTATCTTCTGGCTTGCTCCGCGGGCCGAAATAGGCCGGACAACCGGGAATAAACAGCAAAGCCCCTGAGTACGCTCAGGGTTACAAGCGACTTTAAGCGACGTTCAAGCGACAACCGGGGCCACTTGTCGGCGCAATCTTGTGTTGATCCCAAGCGTCCCGATCGCTATACAGATCCCCCTGAACCAACCTGAAGCGAGGGCTTCGCAATCATCTTTCCGTTTCATCGCTCCGCCAAATGTCAACCTCATCACACTCAGAAGACCGGCAGTCCGAAGAGCGTCCCCGCAAAAGGCGCATGAAGTTCGCCCGGTCGAAAGGTGGATGCGTGCCATGCCGCAAGCAGAAGAAGAAGGTTCGTCAAACTGGCGCTCGTCAGTGTCCACCTTTGCATATCTATTTAGCGGTCTGATGGAGCGGTCTTTGTAGTGCGATCAACGCCACCCCACCTGCCAGCGATGCGTCGAGAAGAAGCGACAATCTCATTATCTGGTCGATGTGGAGGACACTGGCCAGCCAGAGGCCGCCGAGGAAACGGCAGTGGATCGTAACCTGTAAGAGATTTCCCGCCTGGTCGCTTGTGTAATCGCACTAAACAGCCGCAGCTCCACGTGGAGCACTACCAGCGACCGTCCGATATCTGACACGCTGCTCATTGGCCCACAATCCTCAGTCAGTGATATCGTTGATTGGAGTCAAGTGTCACTCCCAAAACCCTTGCCGATAACACAATCGGTGCTGGATGTAACATCGCCGGTGTCAACATGGCGTTCTGGGCAGGGTGGCTCATCCATTGAGTGAGTGGTAGGCAAACCTTTGCTATCTGCACGTACTGAACGTCCTGTCAGTGAGTCACTTCTGCAGTCGTTCTTTGGCGTTGGTAGCAATACCCAACCTGCGTCAAATCAAACACCCTCGAGCTCAGAATTGTTCCTTCAATCCCTCTTCGGGGCCGATTCGCTACAGCCTATACTCCCTGCACGATTGACCGCTACCTCTACAGATGTCGGCCCACACCTGGACCCGTCACAGCCACACTGTGCCCTCTTGTCCCTTCCGCTTGATACGTCTTCAGCATTATGGACATCTTTTGCGCTTGCGAATGGAGAGGACTGGATGACACGGGAGATAAATGATGGAGAAGATGGACCTTTGGTGGAATACTTTATAAATGTCGCTTCTACGACTGTGGTTGTTCGGGACGTTGCCAGTAAGTCTTCTTTAAGAGCATTGCAAAGTTCAAAAAAAAACAAGCTCAAAAGCGCCGGCAGCATCGTCGGCGGGGCGATTCTTTGCCGATCTTGCACAGATCGCGTCAGCCAGCGTTCAGTCAGCTCTGATGCATGCAGTGTTGTGCGTTAGCGCTCAGCACCTTGCCAACTGGTCTCAAAAGGCTGGCGACGTGACCAAGGCGCTTACTTTCGGCGACCGTGCCTGTCGACACAAGTTGGAGGCGATCAGTATGCTGCGCCGAAGTAACAAGGATACAGACAGTCTGAATCCTGCTGTCATGGTCATGCTCACTCTGGCTGCGGTAAGGGCCCTTCATTCCTTGTCACAGTGTCGTGTGACAACCTGAAGCCGCTGCATCATAGCTTCTCAAGGGCGAGTCCGATATTATCCCGTCCTTCCTCACCCGTGCCACCTATTTCCTGGGCAAGGTACAACAGCCATCATCACATTCCTTCCTCCCATCTATCGCCGCAATCCATGCAGTCCACATCGGCCTTCACTCTCTCAGTGTGGCCGAGCAAACCAATCTCGACAACCTCTTCAGATTGTGGGACGATTCACCGACGTGGTCTAAACAAGCCGACGAGGTCTGCGCCTCGATTTTCAACGTCGTGAGCTACACATCCCGCATCTTGTCATCCAAGCCCAGCTGCGGCTGCGCTAACCTCAAACCAGCACAAGAATTTGTTCTTGCAGCTCCTACGAGTGAACCAATTGGCTCTGAAAGCGAAGAAACTGTTTAGGAAAGCCGAATCATCGCCAGGCGACATGGCCATGAACATGGCTCAGCTGGAGCTGGAGGCAGAGGCTCGGTCATACGTTCTGAGCTGCAGAACGAGGTCCTGTTTGAGGCAAGGTACAGACGCGGCTCTAAAGGTTGGTGGCATACCCTCCAGACAGGGGCGCTGACCTTGATAGGCATAGGAAACGAAATGTATCGGCTCGCTGCCATTGTTCTGATCCTGACTGGAATCTTTGTTGTACCCCATGGACATTTGCGACTGATCGGTCTCGTGGAAGAAATGCTCAAACATATCCAAGCATTTGGTGAGTCAAACTTTGTTAGATGGGATGCGTGACTGACCCCGACTGTCAGAACTCGGACAGGAAGTTGGTCTACTTTGGCCGATCATAGTGAGTCTGAGGTTTGGAAACCGTCCCAGTCGGACGAAACCTGATCGTTTCTTTGCTTCTACCACTTTTCCGACAGATTATCGCCAGCGAAGGAGCTCATCACCAACGGCCAGCTTGCATGGCATTCATCCAGCGATGTCAGTGGAAAGGTTCCGCAGGACCTGCATGGGTGGAAAGGATTGTCAGGAATGTATGGAGCGCTCGAGATGCCGGGAATTCAGATACGTGGCGCGATGTTGTTGTGATTGCAGGGAGTCCACTTATCATATGACATAGGGCGTGAAATGGTGAAATGTGATACGAGCTTGGCACGGTCCGGTGGGGCTATCTTGTATATGAATCGCATATCACTTGACGCAAATGCTGTCTGTACTCCGATGACCATCCGCCCTCCACAATATACGGCACATGTCGCTTAGCTTGTACAGTATCACTTTACCTTTGGCGACAGCGCGCTTGGCGACTCACATGAAGGAGAACTCTTAGCGACGAACCCAGCTGACGAAACGACATCTCGGATCGTGCCAATGCAAGTCGAAGCTATAGGTATAGCATCAGAAACGCTTGAGAATGATTGTGCCGGTTCCAATTTGTTCTTTGCCTATCGCACTACATAATCACCACTCAACCAAAGCTGCCTACAGCTCATCCCAGCACCCCATAGTGTCGAGATCGGAAGCACAGCTTTACATCCAGAACGAGTATCAGCTCGCGACAGAAGGCGAGACGTTCCCAATTTATAATCTTTACTCTGGTGATCTGGTCGCGGAGGTTCAGTCAGCGGGGCCACAGGTGCGTCCATGGCAGTGTTCGCATCGAGAGTGTGATATTGACATGACGCCACTCAGGATGTCGAGCAAGCCGTAATCAACGCGGAAGCAGCGCAAGGAAGTTGGGCGGCGCAGTCCTCTTCAGATCGAGCCGCTTGTATGCTTAGATTCGCCAAACTTCTCCGACAACACGATGAGCCTCTCGCCCATCTAGACGCCATCACCATGGGTCGTCCCCAACACAGCAACACCCAAGGCACCCTGTCCGCGAGCATTTGGGAATATTTCGCAGCGCTGGCTATCAATATTCATGGAACCAGTTCGTTGAGTTCGCCAGGCTCGTTCAATGTGTCGGTGCGACAGCGGTTTGGTGTCACTGCTGGGATTATACCATGGAACTTCCCCGTCAGCATGTTCAGCTACAAGGCCGCTCCGAGCGTTGCCGCGGGTAATGCGATCATCATCAAGACATCGGAGAAGGCTCCCCTGGCTGTGGTGAGAGGCTTGTGTATACAGGTGTACAGTGCGTTACGAAAGCAGCTGACTGAGCCGTCCAAATAACCAGGGTTTCCTCGCCAGACTGGTAGCCGAAGCCGGTTTCCCTCCTCCCGGTGTCATTCAGATCTTGCATGGAAAGGGCAAGGCGGGTCAGTTGTTGTCGGAACATATGAAAATCCGAAGACTGTCATTCACCGGGTCCCCGCCGACCGGAAGGGCGATATTGAGAGCGGTGGCAGACAGCAATCTGAAGAATGTGACACTCAACTTGGGAGGAAAGAGCCCGCCCGTGATCTACGATGATGCCCGATTTGCCAATGCGGCCAAGACTTGTGCGGCTGGAATCGCTTTCAACAGTGGTCAGGTCTGCATAGCCGCGAGTAGGCTTTATGTTCAAGCGGGAGTTTACGACAAGTTCATCGAGGCTTTTCGCAAAGTCAGGCTATCCATTCATCCCCCAGAGGGTTAGGCTAACCCCTAACCCCCTAAGCGACCCAACGGATCCCTCGACAGTCATACAAGCCGACACTCATCAGTTCAAGGTCATCTCAGATTATATCGATGTCGGAAACCGAGATGGAAGACAGGTCTGCGGCGGGGTTGTTCAGGAGAAACAGAATCCCTTCAAGCCCACCGTCGTGAGTTTGCGCGAACGAGGTACATGACCATAGCATGCTGGGGCACTGATGTCGTGGGTAGTCCACCGAGATTCCGCATACCAGCCGACTCAACACGGACGAGGTGTTCGGACCTGTTGTGGTGGTACACAAATTCAACGATGAAGCCGAAGCCATCAAACTCTGCAATGATACAGAGTTTGGGCTGTACTCGGCAGTCTACACAGATAACGTCGACAAGGCGCTCAGGTTTGCCAAAGCCATTGAGTCAGGCTCAGTAGCTGTGAATTGTAACTCTCCCAGTGCCGCGGACGATGTAAGTTTGATATCCGTCGTGTATGTCTGTAGGACTGACAAGTTGGATTACTGCCCAGATGCCATTTGGTGGCTGGAAATCCTCGGGTGTGGGATCGGAGAATGGACCAAATGGGCTGTCAGCTTGGCTGGAGACCTAGGCGATATACACCAAACTAGCGGATGAGTAGTCTGAGGCGTGATGGGAGATTCGACGGAGCGGACGATGGGTATTCGTCACGATGTCATTTCTTGTCGTTCAAGCATGGCTTGTAGAACATTCTGCTTGCCGCCTTGAGTGTCACACATTGGCGACTGACCCAGAAGTTTGGGCCAGCCAAGCTCGAATGACACATCCGGAACAGAGTACTGGCCACTACGAACGGTCGTAGTCTAGGTATGGCCACCAGCTAGCCAGAGTATATCTGAGTGTTGTCTCCCAAAAAGATCCCCGTGACAATGCCACGAGCCAAAAGGACGGAGTCGACGGGCCGGAAACCGGTCCTATCACAAAGACCATGATTGCCGATACCAATCGCTTAGCATCACTCCCTTCCGCTCTCCAGAGCAGAAAGTAGATCCCACGCTATAATAGCCAGAACGAACATCTCCGATGGTGAGCTTCCTCGATGATGCAAAACTGGGGGATAGTACCTCGGCGATACCATTGACCAGAGATAAATATCTTCCGCTGGCTGCGTCGCTAAGCGGTCTTCTCTGTTCTGTCAGCCAGTTCGAGGTTCCCACCCCTACCAAACCCCCCGACCCAGCCTAAGCGTATGCATGCGTACACTCTAGCCTGCTCCACGTGGCCTTACAGGCGACACTAAGGAGCCCGAACTTGATAAACGATAGTACAAGAAAGGTTTGAAACTACAAGGGTGAAAAACCTCGGGAGTCGTGATCCTTTGAGGAAAACCCATCTACAAGCGGTGGAGGACAGAGGAAGGGGGCGGGAAGATCTAAAATGCCGTAAATATGCGTAAATGTGACAGGATGAGGTGAGAGAGACAGAACAAAGAAGGCAGAAAGAGATATAGCTCAAAATATGTACATAATAGAGGGAGATCATCCAACATGCAGAGACTGCGCACACACTCAGAGACACGTGTCATCCCTGACTCCCTATCGATGTAGCCACGAATCGCGCGCGCGCGGTAGATGCACTTGTTTTGAACGAAAAACACGATAGCGGTAAGAGGAGGAGCCTCGTGACTCGCAGATACCGGTCATATCCGGCTTGGGTCCGCAAGCCCCTCGCCATCGCATGGGCTTATCGTCATAGCCTGAGGTTATGCGCGATGCAAAGCGCTGTGAAGTATTATTAGTGTATCGGCAATATATAACTCGATTCTTCCCCTTCTCACGACCACATGACCGTCGACCTTACTATCCATTCTATCAACCTATCAACAACATGAGTGTCACCGAACAATACACGGAGCGAGCTGTCAGGCTGGTCGCGGCGAGAGATGCCAAGATCCAAGGACACCTTCATTACGATCCAGGCTCCGTTCCGAGCAACCCTTCGACCTTTTATCGCGACTTCCTCTCCCCCAAAGAGGTACAGATCGTGGAACTAGACGCTACTGCATTGTCTGAAGCGATCGCCGACAGGTCATACACTGCTTTGGAGGTCACGGAAGCGTACCTCAAGTCAGCCTTGGCGGCACATGCTGGCACCAACTGCCTCGCCTGGTTTGATGCCGACCTAGCAAGGAAGAGAGCGCAGGAGTTGGACGAGCAGATGGACAAGTCGGGTCCAGTTGGGCCTTTGCATGGCGTGCCAATGTCCGTGAAAGGTGCGTTGTAACAGGAATAGATTGACATGTACGATATGCGTACAAAGCTGATACCTCTTACAGACTTTATGTGTGTAAAGGGCTTTACCCAAAGCTCAGGTCATATCTCCTCAGCGAGCTATGATCCTCCCGAAGATGCCGACATGACAGCGATCTTTCGACAGGCGGGTGTGGTATTCTTCGCCAAGACAACTCAGCCTCAATCGATCATGCATCTTGAAACTTCCAATTTCTTCGGCACCACCACCAACGCATTCAACAGTGCTCTGACGAGTGGTGGATCATCGGGTGGCGAGGGGGCCTTGGTGGGATGTCACGGCTCTCCCATTGGGATCACAACCGATGTGGGGGGCAGCACTCGAGTCCCTGCGGCTTTGTAAGTGATAAGTTCGAGGACCTTGAGCTGATGTAACAAGTAACGGTCTCTACGGCTTCAAACCCAGTACCAAGCGAGTTCCGCGGGATGGCATGCTGGGAGTGACCGCACTTTCTCGGATATCAGGTGCCATTGGCCCCATCTGTCACTCGGTCCGTGACATGGACCTGTTCTACCGTGTGTTGTTTGCTACACCATCTTGGAAGCATGACATCAAGCTCGTACCCTTGGGTTGGCGAGAAGTGAGCGAGGAAGGGCGTGGGTCTGGGTTTGTCGGCTGGTCGGGTCAGGGGAATAAGCTGCGCATTGGTGTGATTAGGGAGGACGGCGTCGTTCGACCTGTCGCCTCAATCCGTCAGGCTCTAGATAAGCTGGTCAAGAAGCTGGAAATTCGAGATGATGTGGAGGTCGTAGAATTCCCCACAAAATTCGCCAAAGAGGCTTGGCTCCTTACCGTGAGTGTGCTGTGGTCTTTGTCAGCGTGCAAGACGCAAGAGCTCATAGAGTGACAGAACCAACTTTACTACACCGATGGCGGTGCCAAACTTCGCGACGCTCTTGGGGATGAGCCCATGTTGCCCTTGACGGCGTGGATTGTCTCCAAAGTCAGGGCATTGACCCGAGACGAACTGGAAGTCCTTGTTGCCCGTCGTAACGAGATGCGACAGCTTTACTTTGATCATTTCAACTCTTTCAACCTCGATGTCATTCTCAGTCCCGCTGGTCCTGCACCAGCTCAACCTCTCGGGACCACTAAATATTGGGCCTATACGTCGTTCTGGAACCTGCTCGACTGGCCCGCCGCCGTGTTTCCTACGGGCCTTTCCGTCGATGCATTTGACGAGCCAGACAACGCCGAGCCGAGGAATGAAGCGGAAGCGCACCTTTACTCAACTTGTGAGTGTGCATGTATGTATAGTGGTACACTGCTGACTCCTTTGCAGATTCTCCCGGCTTGGCAAAAGACGCGCCTATTGGTCTCCAGCTTATCGCACCTCGGTGGCAGGACGAGCGGCTCATGGCGGCTTTGAAGAAGATCGATACTTCACTGCCGTTGGCTTAGAACTGTCGTGATTTGTTTCGGATTCAAATGCATATTTGCGCTTATGCTTATGAGTTGTCGCTTCTGAAGAACATTATGCCATGTATTCGTACATACACGGCTGTAGGTACATGAACTGGGAGGGTAAGCAAGCAGGCGACCGGCAAGCTGTGATATTTAGCTGGCCAAGGGTACATTTTCGAACGCATAACAGGTCGGTGTCGTGCGAGACCTCTCCTTAGACCTGTGCTGCTTCACGTGCTCGATCTCTATGGTAGACTCGATCGTATCGGAATCGCACCGAGTAAAACGACTTGTGTGGAGCCGAGCCCCTGGCCTGAGACACGAGCAATGCAGATCCGACGTCGCTTGACCCCCTCTCAAGGCTACTGTTTCTCTTGACTTACCAACTGAACAGCGCTTCATCAGAGATTTCTATTAGCGAAGCCGGTGTACGGCCCCTGAGCGGTCCTGGTCGCTTAAATATAGGACCTGAACTTGATCCACGCCCGGAGAACCGCACCTCGGGCAAAAGCGACCCCGCTTCCGCCATACACATGGCCAAGGAGGGGTTTGTCGCATCATAAGCGAGGTCGATGCGACAATCTTATCAGGTGACGCCCTCAACCCTCAACGTTTGCGATGGGATGACGATCCTTACCAGTTTTTATGTTCATTTCGCTTGTGAGAGACAAGGCAATTTCATCATTGCGTCCCACATAGAGTCGGAATCAGTATATATAACGACCCCACAAATCCGTTTCCTCACTGTTCTCTTCCCCACAATATTGTCTGCCCCCATCTTCACCGACTCACCTGGTCCATTATCCTACAACATGTCGGCTCACAACGGTTCCGTCAACAACGAGAAGGAAGAGCTCGATTCTGGCGACGCCGTCGTTCGGGACGCGACCATCGACCCCGAGGACAACGGAGAAGTTTTCCAAAGCCACACGGGCGAGGCTAATTTCCGAACGTTCCATTGGTACGTGAGCGCAGAATGGCGATTGGCTGTTAACGTGGTAGGATTCCGACCGCCATCATTTTGCTCAAGTTGTGCTTCGCTACCGGTGTCCTGGGCATTCCATTCGCGTTGGTGTTCACTGGCTGGGTTCCCGGCGTCCTCCTGCTTATCTGATGGGGCCTCATGCATACTTGTAAGTTGGTGATCCAGATTCAAAAACTTGCCCGCTGAGGTGCATTGAAGGGTACGCGTATATCATGTACCAATTTCGATCCCGGTACGCCGGTCTACACACCATTGTCGACGCCATGTTCATCGTGGGCGGTGACCGATGGGGGCCGGTCTTCCGAGAAATCACCGGCGGCCTTTTCTTGCTGTGCTGGATGTGAGTGGATCGTGCGCCTGGGGCGGAAGACAGTGCTGACATCAGTGAATCGTAATGCAGTGCTCCTGTTCGTCGCCACCGCCAGTTTTGTATGGACGGCAATCTTCTTCCTCGTTCCCGAGACGAAGCATCGATCCTTCACCGAGCTTGATGAGCTTTTCGAGCGGAAGATTCCAGCCTGGAGATTCGCCAGTACTGAGACAGAAGAGGACCGAAACCGAACAGCTCAGGCGCAGGATCCCGGCAACGTCGTCGGAGCTGATATCCTTACAGCTTGATGGGAAGACATAAGAGAGAGAGAGCGAGCGAGAGTCGTTTGGCCTCGAGGGCGGGCGATCGAGGCACGTTAAGGGATGCGAAGTTGTCCAGCTGGTTCGCCCGATAGGGGACGTACGACATTCAGCTGGAGTAATATTTGTGCAGTTTTTGACAGGTAGTACCCGATTTCGGCGTCCCCGAGAGTAGATGACAGAAATGGAGGACAAGCTGTCTTTCGTTGATGACAAAGTACGCAGTCTTCGTTTGCCGACCATATACCACGTCCCATGTTGGCCATGTGTAGCAGAAAGGGTGCGCGTTGACAGGGTCGTTGTGGTAAACGGGCGTGGATCACCTAATGGCGACGAGAATAACAAGCAGAGTGCTCGCAGGGTCGTCACAGAAACAGGAGCTGTCTTCCCTTTGTCGATCATTGCAGGTATTAGGTGTATCGGATTAGTGTTCGAGACCAAGATAGCTACAGTAGACTCACATGCACTCAACACGACAGTCGCGATCTTCCTTGGCCAATCTTGAGACTCTCCAGATGTAATTCACGATGGTAATGCCTCTCAAAGCGGCGGTGACTGTATAAACGTCGCATTCGGCGATGAAGACGTCATATACCCCCTACACAGGAAATCGAGGCCTGTTGGCATGGCGCATGAGTCGATGACAGCCAGCCCTCTGAATATTATGATGTTGCGGAAGACATTCGGGGCGTAAAGTGAGTACGGAAGGGGTCGTGGGTGAGGGTAAGTGGTGGGAAAGCGCGATTGATAGGCTTTTGGGTCGTTCAGGCTGATCGGATCCGGGACTGAACGTGACGTGACGACGCCTCCGGATTTCCCAGCGGATGAATCACCATCCTCTCATCGGTAATGGGCGGGGCTGGGGGGGAAGGGGAGAGCGGTCGATGGCGAGTGGGCGATCCGGGAGTCCGGCGAGAGAGGGAGACGGGAGAGTTGTGGGCACGTCAGTGACACCTTTCACAGCGCCAGACTTGTGTAGATGTGGGACCATGCATGGCACAAGAATCACTATTAGATTCACCCCCAAGCGACCTCCTTCATGTCCACAAGTATCTCTACTCTCCTGCAATGATCCAAGTCTTCTTTGTTGAAGTAAGCGATTCATGGTGGGGCGAGATTTGATGTTCGTTGTGGATTTCGCAACCAGGCAGAATGTGCGCGTCATCTGAAGCCTCTTTTCGCTTGTGCCCGGAGTCGCTAATGTCTGCTGCGCATGCGTCTTTATCACTCTTTCCTTCCCTTTACCGCGTGAGAATATCTGCTTGAAATGGATATAATGCGTCATTAGCCCATTGTCCCTGTTTAGCTGCGGCTGCGATGCCAAAACGCAGATCTACAAGTCTCGGCTTGGCAGACATATATATAAACATTTGGAGTATACATCGCGATTGATATCGCAACATATGAACACACTCGACTCGAATATCCAACACACCACGCAATCATACTTTCGACTGCATTCCCTTACCCACACCGATACGCACCACACCGGTCTGTGTTGTAGGCAGAAGCAACGCATTCACAATGGTAGGTTTGGCGTGTTTGACTTTCGTCATCCAACGCTGAGTCTTGTTCTCCGCAGGGATTATGTCATTCACGAAGACCGTTCGATGAGTCAGGACACAGCGGGAGACCAGGTATGGGTGGAGGAGGCATGATGGGTGGAGGAGGCATGATGAGCGGACCAGGAGGCGGTATGGGTATGGGAGGTGGAATGGGAGGTGGAATGGGAGGTGGGCATCATCATCAAGGAGGAATGGGCGGAGGGGGATTTGGCGGACCTGGAGGTGGCGGCGGTGGCTTCGGTGGACCAGGAGGTGGCGCCGGGGGCTTCGGTGGACCGGGAGGGGGCGGCGGTGGCTTCGGTGGGCCGGGTGGGGGCGGCGGCAGGTTCTGAGCGAGCGCTCGCGGGTGGAAAGGGACAATCGGGGACGATCAAAAAGCACGATTTTCATGGACACATTGTCCGTAGCAGCAATTCGGACGGTATGGTATATAGTCGAGATACACTAATAAAGATGGATATAAGATGATATTGCTACATACTTTTTACCCCACTGGTGACCGCTCCCCACCTCGTACCCCCCACTAACGCCTCTCCTCCACCTCATGTCTGTCTTGAAACTTGTTCGTTTGTGTACGACGGCGCCTGCTCAGCGTGCTCGAAGATCAGATCAGCGGATTCGGTCGTTTTGAGCCCACACAACGACGTGACCGGCAATGCACTCACGCTTACTCATATTGCCACCAGGTTTTGAAACACGCCTCCCTCTCCTGATGCACCCCCAGTGACGATGATATTTTTGCCGGATAGGTCGAGCTGAAATGGTGAGATATAATCGTCCGATGCTGTGTGATAGTTGGTGATAAAGTCCCGAAGCTGCGCAGAACCCATTTTGGAAAGGTGTATGGTTATATCTCAGTCCACGGTAATGAGTGAACGGAAAGCGATTTCGAATGCGATTGTCAGAAAAAGACTGAGGAGATTGAATCAAGTTGTGATAACTGAAATCAAGCCTGTCAGTAGTAGTGACATATAACCACGCTGGTATGCGAGACCGCGTCTTGGAACGGGTATTCGTGAAACCCCTTTGCGGCCAAAGCATGTCGCCCGAATTCCGGTTTCATCCGGATTTGGTCGAAATGGCCTCCCGGATAGGGTCGTATATACGCCGTAGACTGTTCGCAATCTTTCGGAGAAGATGAATTGGGGGAACTTGGAAGTCGCGTGGATTCACGAAAGCGATTGATAGGTCTGTAATCGCGAAAATGGCATTGTCCGGTAACCGATTTCGCTGGCGAGTCTCGCGAAAGTAGCCAAATGCGAGTATACTACTTCGTATACGGGACGTTGCCGTTGCTAATCTCTATGTTGTCCTTCAGTACTGCAGTAGATATGTATGGTCTTGATAGCGATGTACGTAGAAGGAAGAACATGCATATGATATCTCGAAAGAATGACGGAGCCAATAGGGGCGCTCCAAGTCCAAACGCACAGACAGCAGTTGCACACTCACCGTACGCGTCAGGCACCGATCACTGCGATGTCCAATCGAACACGCATGCGTGTCTTCCGTTCGCGAGCCTCGTCGGAGATTCTGAGCTGCAATAGTAAGCAGGTTCATAGGCGAGGTGCTGGATGCAGAAACCTGCATTTCCTTGTTTCCTTGCGCGACGATAAGTGAAGCACGATTAAGTGATGCTGTTCTGAGCTGGTGCAAAGGGCTCGGTGACATCCGAAAGGGGTTCAGACCGGATCAATGGAATACCGGATCAACGATCGGCGGGTTCCTTGCCAAGGTGTGTGTGTGTGTGTGTGATCGGCGCTATTGTCGGTCTCAGCCGAACGTGCTCTTGCCCGTTTATCGCCCGTTCTCGCCATTCTCGGTGATCTGTCGGAATCATCGTCAGGTATAGCTGTGAACATACGAGAACTACCTATCCGATGCACGATCTCTTCAGTTGTGGGTTAGGGGGTTACATCCCCGTTAGGGGTTAGGGGTTAGGGGTTAGGGTTAGGGGGTTACAGCCCCTTGTGGGGTTAGGGGGTTAGGGGGTTAGGGGGTTACAGCCCCTTGTGGGGGGTAAACCCGTAGGGGGTGAGAAAATCCATGGATCCGTTAGAGGTTAGGGGGTTACAGCCCCTTGTGGGGGGTAAACCCGTAGGGGGTGAGAAAAATCCATGGATCCGTTCCAACCTGTTTCTGGTACAACCAAGGCCGCCGAATCCGAACCTGTGGTCAGATCATGCATGCATGCAATGTGGAACAAGTTAGGTGAGTTTTTCACTTGACCACGGGACCGACCCCCTAACCCGGGATCAAATTTGGCAGAGTGAAGATTTGACCCAAGAGAGTCAATACCTCATGCATGCACATGAGAAGCGGCTATCTGGTAGAGAATGACTGTGTGAGCCAGGATCTATGCTTGGCTAAGATGTAGCATCGATGTGTGAAGAATGTAAAATGATTTTCACTCACACGGCGTCTGACCCCCTAACCCGGGATCAAATTTTGGGCAAAGTGAAGAATCGACCCGTACACCTTGGATCGTCATGCATGCACTTGACAAGCGGCTATCTGGTAGAGAATGACTGTGTGAGCCAGGATCTATGCTTGGCTAAGATGTAGCATCGATGTGTGAGGAATGTAAAATCGTTTTCACTCACCGCATCGCTGACCCCTAGTCTGACCCCTAAAGATCGGTCGGATCGGTGACCAGGGAAGTTTCCACACATCGAGGTGAGAGTCTCCTATCTGGTAGAGAATGGAATGGCGAGTCAGGATATATGCTTTGCTGAGCGGTAGCATCGATATGTAGAGAATATCAGATGATTTTCACTCACCGCTCGGCTGACCCCCTAACCCGGGATCAAATTTTGGGGAAAGTGAAGAATCGACCCGTACACCTTGGATTGTCATGCATGCATCTGACAAGCAGCTATCTGGTAGAGAATGAGTCAGTGAGCCAGGATAAATTAGTTAGAGCATTGTCGCTTTGATGTGTCAGAAGTTATGTCAGATTTTCAGATGTCACGGCCGTCTGACCCCTAACCCGGGATCAAATTTGACAGAGTGAAGATTTGACCCAAGAGAGTCAATACCTCATGCATGCACATGAGAAGCGGCTATCTGGTAGAGAATGACTGTGTGAGCCAGGATCTATGCTTGGCTAAGATGTAGCATCGATGTGTGAAGAATGTAAAATGATTTTCACTCACACGGGTGTCTGACCCCTAACCCGGGATCAAATTTGGCAGAGTGAAGATTCGAGCCGTACAATTTGGATCGGCATGCATGCCAATGACAAGCGGGTATCTGGTAGAGAAAGACATGGCAAGTCAGGATATATGCTTTGCTAAGCTGTAGCACAGATGTGTGAAGAATGTAAAATCATTTTCACTCACGGCATGGCTGACCCCTAAATTGACCCCTAAAGATTTGATGGGTGGCTGACGCCCGGTGGTATGATGTATCAAGGTGAGACTCTGCTATCTAATAGAGAAAGACACGGGAGTCAGAATATATAACTCTGTTTGTTGTAGCTCGGATGCATGATGAATGAGAAAATAATTTGGACTCACGGGACTCCGACCCCTAAGCCGACCCCCAAGCCGGGATCAAATCTGACAGAGTGAAGATCCGAGCCGGTCCACTTGATTCTGCATGCATGCATCTGACAATGAGCTATCTGGTAGAGATGGACACGGTGAGTCAAGATATATGCTTTGCTGAACGGTAGCACGGATGTGTGAGAATATAAAATGATTTTCACTTACTCGGCACGCTGACCCCCTAACCCGGGATCAAATCTGACAGAGTGAAGATCCGAGCCGGTCCACTTGATTTTGCATGCATGCACTTGACAAGCAGCTATCTGGTGGAGAAAGACACGGCGAGTCAGGATATATGCTTTGCTAAGCGGTAGAACGGATGTGTGAAGAGTGTAAAATGAGTTTCACTCACCGCACCGCTGACCCCTAGTCTGACCCCTAAAGATCGCACCGTCTTTCGTTCACTCCTCTCCCTCTGGCAATCCCAGCTCATGCGTCTGAATGAACCCGGCTGTGACAAGCTCTGCTATCCAGTGGATGATAGCGGCTCGGGTGAGCTTGTGGTAGCATCCAACGGCACAACACCTTATCCGGAATGGGGAGGAGGAGTTCTTCTGATACCGGTGACGGGGACCTTGAGGATCCTTCTTACATGGGAGACCGTTGCCAAGGCAGTTGGTGGCTCGAGCCAAGTCAAACAACCTGCCAATGTCCTCATCACTCTGGTACTTGTCAGACAGGGCATTGAAGCAGGTCAGGGCCATCTCTGGAAGACCATTCCACCAGGCTGTTGTAGCTAGAGACTTGGTTGGCTTCCGGAAGCCAGCGTTCCAGCCGAGAGCATTGAGGATGTCGGTCAAGGCCTGGACTTGTGCTCGGGTGGGTGCTCCCTGTCATCCCCTCGGAAGACTTCCTTCATATTGGCCTGTTGGTAGACCCAGTTGGCGTTCTCCAGGAAAGACTCTCGCTTGACCAGCTTGGCATCCAGCCGATGGTGCCAGTGGGGGCCGTCACCTTGATGCAACCAGTAGGATGGGTCGAGGAAGCCAGTGTCCTTGACCAGTCGGGTGGCCTCCTTCAAGCTCGGGGCCTTGACGGTGACCTCTATCCTGAACCCTCCGAGGACATGTCATCCTTGCCTGTCAGGTTGTGAATCATCCGCAGGGCCGAGTTGACTTGCATCCGGATTCCTCCCAGTGACTTGGGGATCCCGCCCTGCAGACGGCTGTTGAATGACTTGATGACATGGACAATCCTCGGGTACATCTTGATAGAGAACTTGCGCTGCCTGTGGGTAGCCTTGAGGTTGACAGTGCCGTAGTCGAGGGATCCAGGAATCATCATGGGGTAGTGCCGGATGCCATTATGTCTGCCGGTAGCCGAGTGGAAGAGCCAGATGAATGGGGAGTCAAAGGAAGTGCCAATGTCCCACTCATTATGCTCTGCCCACTTGTGATCTGTCTGGGCAGGCTCCGTGCTGAGGAAGCGGTCGATCATTGGCATCTTCTGCCCATAGGACTTGAGTCGGATGGTATCACAGCCGGCAGCATTGAGACAGTGGATGAACACGGTGGTCGGTAGATGGACATTGCCAAGAGTTGCTTGATAGATGAACCTGCCCGGCTGAGCGATCTGATACTTGTTGAGCTCGATGAAGAATGGATCTTTGTACTGGGTTCCGACCCAGAGCTGGTGTGTGGCCTCGGCAAGCAGGAGGTATCGGTCAAACGCTGGTCCTCGGTGGTAGGTTGTGTGCATCTTCCTCACGGGAGCTCTGCTGATGAGTTGGACGTCGGCAAGGGAGCTCCCAAAGCGAGTGAGGTACTCCTCGGGTGACAGCACCAGCTCCCATCTATCCACATCCATCGGCTTCTTCTCCAGATCTTCCAGAGCGTCCTCCCCTTCTTCCCGGAGATCATCCAGCATCCTGAACCCATCCATGAACGGCTGCTCTCTCACGTCCACCTCTGGCTCAGCCGGTCCCTGCGCAGGTGGACTCCATCCCTCGAGAAGGTCGGCTACCTCTGCTAGATCTCGGAGGGGCGTGGGTGACAGTGGTGTCCGAGGAGGAGCTGCTTGGGGGTGTGCGAGAGCGGGGGCTGCTGTTGAGTAGGGTGGGTGACAAGGACGGGGAGACGGTGTTGGTGAATAGGACAAGGGAGGTTCTCCATAGGGAGAGCGAGTCGGCGTATGGGGAATGGAGGGAAGGGACGGTGTCATAGGAGTCGGTGATGAGCTCTGCAGGGGATCAGTCAGTGATGGAGTCTGCACAGGATTAGCTTAGGGGGTTAACCGGTGCTTGACATTGTACTCACCATCCGTGGCCCTCCATACACAGATTCATCCGAGCCTTCTGATTCCTGGTACGCATCATCCGACTCTTCCGACTCATCCTCAGATCCCTCTATCTCCTCTACCTCTTCCTCGTCCTCTGGTATGTCTCCATCCACCTCCATAGGTTCATCCCCGTACCCATCATCATAGACATAGACGGCACTGGCTTGAGTCGACAGTCGAGAGGATGACCGGCGTGAAGGGAGTCCAGTTGTAGATGATCGAAGCCCAAGCTGATAGGTGATAAGAGCCGAGGAGGAGGTGTCGCAGGACTCGATATCCGGAAGCTAGGAGTGACAGGTGAAGCTGAAGGTACGGAAGTGAGTGGAGATGTCGGAGGAGGGACTGAGCTGAGGGGTGAGGATGATGGGAGCTTGCTCGATATCGGAGGACCGGGTGATGATTTGGGAGCTGAACTGAGGGAAGAAGAACTCAGCGTGGCATATCTGAGGATGGATGCTATGGAGGGAGCCGGTGTGACAGATGCGCTCATGGAGCGTCTGGGCCCAGGCATATAATCCGGGCAGCGGAAGCGGAGTCTGTGCTTGTTGAGTCCTGCTTGGTTCAATACGACTCGACCACAGGGACAGACCACAAGTCCTGAGTTTGATATGTCTCGACTGGTGAACCTGTCGTCTGGATGCTTCTTCTTGATGTGGTCTAGTAAGTCAGCATAATGTTTGTCACATCGGACACACTTGCCAGAGCGCTGAGGGTATGGTCACAGGGCATGATGGATGGTTACACGGAGTACGTGATAAGTATGAAAGAGAGATGTCACGTCGGATGGGATTCTCAGGAAAAGTCCTTTCACTAACCGCTCCACACCTCCACCGCTGCGTTCTCATTGGTCCTCGCGTGGACGCAGCTGCCAGCGGTGTGCATCAAGACTGACTTTGGCTCTCACGGCCAGCCTGACTTTGGCGCTCACCGCCAGCCTGACCCCTACCCTGACCCCTAGATTGGCTTTAGGGGTTATCCCCTAGAATCACGGACCGGAGAATACATACTGCCTATGCATGATGATCCGGGTATCTCGACCTATGAAGCGCAAGTCCCCGCTCACTCACAGCCACCTTCCCGCAGGTGCAGACAACCAGGCCAGTCCCCTCCATTTCCTCCTCTGTGAAACGGTCCTCGCCATGTCTCTTCTTGATATGATCCATCAGATCTCGGTAAGTTCTCTGACAGAGCGGACAAGTCCCGCTCCCAGACCTTTGCCTATAGGTCCTGTGACTAGCAGCCGTCAGCACACGACCTCTGTCAGGATAGGCTCACCTCCGATCCCGACCATGGTCCTTGGTAGCCGGGGCACGTCCCGGACTGGTGCCGCCGGCTCTGACTCGGCGAGCTCCAGTTCGATGCCTTGCATGTCCAGGTAATCAGTTGTCAGCTCGCAGGTGAACATGGTGATCACCACCCGCTTCTTGGCATCCTCTGGCTTGAGCGCCTTGACAAGATGGGGCAGCAGACCTGGCTGGAAGAAGACGACATCGCCAGGGAAGACAGGAAGAGCGACTCCCAGCGTGGGCAGCAACAGATCGCCCCTGCCATCCGTGTGATCCCAGTCTCGATCCTTCCGGCCCAAGACCAGGAGGGTGGTGTATAGACTCCTGTCGTCGTGACTGTCGAGATGCATCTTCTCTGACTGTCCTTGGGTGATTGCGGAGCATGTGGCCATTCGTCCGAAACGGAAAAAGTCGGAGACATGGTCCACTTCATCCTCCGGGACGTCATTGAGGGAGAGACCCCGGAGGTCAAGCTTGTCGTTCTCCACCGCAGCCCTGATCCGTTGAGTGCTGGCCTGGTGACGGAGCCACGTCTGGTGATCAAGCTCACTGAGCCGGGTCTGAACTCTCTCCTCCGTCACAGAGCCAATGGCCAGGCAGACTTCCAGCATGCACTGCCTGCGCTCAGCCTGCACCTTCCGTTTCGAGTGAGGTTGCAGCGTGTCGTTGGTGACCCATGGCATCTCGATGCCAGATGCCCGGAAGAGGATGCCCAGATGATGCGGACTAAGTCCAGCCGTTCGCTCTGTGCCCTTGATAAATGCTTGAGAACCGGCTTTCTCGCCTGCTCTCACCGCATCCAGTATCTTGTCTTGGTCGCTCTGTGAGAGCTGTCCCGATAGCCTGATCACCCAGTATTTTGGACCGCCTGACCTGGCCGGACGGGGGATGAGCAGATCTCCACGCTCTGGCAGACGCTGCAGAGGCTTGTCTGCAGACTCCCCAAGCAGCTTGTCGACCATGGCGTCGATGTTGGATCTGTTCGACCTCGTGTGATTACAATAGTACGTCTGGACATGCACCGGGCTGGGTGATTGGATCACGGTGGGAGGATCCGATGGGGAAGGGTCTTGTGCAGAGATGTTCAGCGGAATGTCCCTAGGCCCTTCGTGAAATCGCTCACCTCGGCTGACCCCTAAAGTGACCCCTAAAGCGACTGTAGGGTTGACCCCTCATCCGACTCCTGCTCTGCCAGCGGCTCACCGTCCTGTCAAGGGGCAAAACAGATCAATCCGTCAGTCCTTTGGGCGACCTCTGTTGCAGGAGGGATGAGCACGGCTATGCGCCGGCCATCACCGTCCCGATACATCACGACATCATCACTATATTACTTGGTCCTCTGCGCACGTCCCAGCTTCCTCAATTTCATCGGATTCATCGTCTTCTTCAGCTCCTCCATTCTGAGCACCTTTCTGCGCAACGGCGCCGGTTGGGGTTTCGGTTTTCGCTTCGGCATGAACATGATGTTCCGACTTACTGTCAGGTCGATTGGATTGCTCTGGGTACCAGCACCGGTTGACCTAAGAGGAAATGTCAGCCAGATCAATATTATGGGAAATTAGGACGGTTACTTACATTGTGGCTGATTGAAATCGCGATTTTGCCGATGGGGGATATCAGTTTTGACCCTAGATTCAGCCGTCTTATATAGACGTCAATTGGGCCGACGATGCGATACGAGGAGGCGACATCGTCACGACCAATCTCGCATCGCCACGACCAATCTCGCATCGCCACGACCAATATCGCATCGTATGGTGCCGTATGATGTCGCTTCTACGACCAATATCGCACCATACGACCAATATCGCATCGCCACGACCAATCTCGCATCGTATCGAGCCGTATGATGTCGCTTCTACGACCAATATCGCACCATACGACCAATATCGCATCGTATGTCGCCGCTTCTACGACCAATATCGCATCGTCACGACCAATCTCGCATCGTTACGACCAATATCGCATCGTATGTCGTCGGTTCTACGACCAATATCGCATCACCACGACCAATATCGCATCGCCACGACCAATCTCGCATCGTATGGTGCCGTATGATGTCGCTTCTACGACCAATATCGCATCGTTACGACCAATATCGCATCGTATGTCGTCGGTTCTACGACCAATATCGCATCACCACGACCAATATCGCATCGCCACGACCAATCTCGCATCGTATGGTGCCGTATGATGTCGCTTCTACGACCAATATCGCATCGTATGGTGCCGTATGATGTCGCTTCTACGACCAATATCGCACCATACGACCAATATCGCACCATATCGCTTCGCCACTGACGACCAATGATCTGAGCTACGACCAATATCGCATCGTCTCGCATCGTCACCTACGACCAATATGGCATGGTATCACATCGTCACCTACGACAACTACTGTCACTAACCTGTGTCACTTGGTATGGCAATGTTACCTCTATGATGTTTGACGACGATTCTGGAGCCGGCATGGCGTCTAGGGGTCAACTAGGGGTCAACTAGGGTCGAACCTGTATGGTGGCATATGCCGTTACACTGTATGATACAAGGACTGCCACATACATCCCATCTCACATTATGGACTTTGGCCTCTGTACAGACTGATGGTGCCTCCTGGGGACGATAAACGATGCACAGCTAGCAGCCTTTGAGGTATCGATGAACCGTTTGAACGGGGACGATACTGACATGTAGAACTATGACTGACATCGATTTGAGCAAAATTATACTCGCGTGTCAGAATGAACAAAATTGGCAACTCTAGAACCGCTGGTCCTAGCTGATCAGACTTGTCACGGTTGGATCCGGATCGAAATTTCGGTATCTATGATGGGTCACACCCTATGCTTTCGAGCGAAACTGAGTGAGCTACATGCAAAAAACTGCTACAGTGGGCGGCTTGCTCTACCACCGATATCGCATCGTATGGCATCGTCAGCCACGACCAATGATCTTAGCCACGACCAATATCGCATCGTATCGCATCGCTACTGACGACCAATATTCTGAGCTATGACCAATATGGCATCATATCGCATCGTCACCCATGACCAATGAATCTAGCCACAACCAATATTGCATCGTATCGCATCGTCACCTACGACCAACATGGCATCGTATCGCATGGTCACCCATGACCAACATGGCATCGCATCGCATCGCCACCCGCGACCAATAATTTTAGCTACGACCAATCTCGCATTGTGTGGCATCGTCACCCATGACCAATGTCGCATGGTATCCCATTGTCACCTGCCACTAACAATCCCGGCTACGACCAATATCGCAATGTATGACAATGTATCGCTCTAGGGGTCAACTAGGGGTCAACTAGGGGTCAACTAGGGTTGAACCTGTATCGTGCCATATGCCGTTTCACTGTTGCCTATGAGGACCGTCACATACATCTGATGTCACAGTAGCCTTTGTACCAACTGATGCTGCCTCCTGGGGACGATGAACGGTGCACAGCTAGCAGCCTTCCAGGTATTGATGTACCGTCTGAACAGGGATGATCCTGACATGTAGGAGTATCACTGACATCGGTATGAGCGAAATTATACTCGCATGTCAGAACGAACAAAAATCACAACTCCAGAACCGCTGGTCCTAGCTGATCATACTGGTCACGGTTGGATCCGGATCGGAATTTCGGTATCCATGATGGGTCACACCATATACTTTCGAGCGAAACTGAGTGA